>CM053329.1:27336991-28586991 GCA_028583605.1 Dastarcus helophoroides | reverse complement strand
ATTGCCCTTTTTCTTACCAATTAAATTCATTTTTATAATTTTATTGTAAACAATAATTCCTTACTAATTAAAAAAATAATACAGTAACGTTAATCTAAAATAAAGTGTTTTTTCCTTGATGATGGTTTGAAGTTACGAAACGTTTAGCTACATACATCAATAAAATCAAAATTTTAAAAGCAAAAACAAATTTGATGATGGTAGTAAAAAGAAGAAACATCTAATAAAAAACTTCTGATGTTTTCTTGTAAAGGATAAAAAACGTCAATGAAGAAGTGTTTTTAGTTTTTCGATTACTCTTCAAATAACGCCAAGAAATAATAAAAACCAAAATCCAAAATTTTACTATTTTTCAAAAATCTTAAGAACAACAAGAGATATTTTTGATTTTTCAACGAAATATTTCTGATCGTCAAATTGTGCAACTTTGCTCTAATTTAACCGATGCTGTATCTCTTACCGTTTTCGATATCCCTGTAGTGAGAAGCGAATTTGTTACAACCTGTATTGCTAAAATGTTCGGTTCAAATCCCAATTACCGTGTTGCGTGTAATTAATAAACCTTTGCTAATTCCAAAAACATTTATCTAAATAAAATAATGTAAATGACAAATTTGATCCCTATTCTATTCTGCGGCTAATTAAAGTGTTTTATTTGAAAAAAATTAATACTATATGGGTCACAAAGTCTTGAAAAGCAATTACCGTTGATTGAATACATATATACTACATTCAATCAACGCAATTACCTATTGTTACATGAAATATTTCTTTCTCAATAACTATTACAGTATCGAAAAAACCTGAAGTTTTTCGATAATATACAACCCAACGGCTGCCAATCTTTAGAAATCTAGAAGATCAAAGGGAAAAGATCATTTATTAGAGATTTTGAGCGGTACCCTTCTGAATTCTGGATTCGTTGTGGGTTGCCTAAAGTTGAGGCCCGCACTTAGGCCACCCTTTCCGGGCCCATTGTGCTATCCCCGTGATTGAGGTGTCCTTGGTCATTCATTCAGCCACCCAAACTTGTTGAGGAACTGAAGAACGTCCCTTGGATGCGCCTCTCTCAAACTGGCCACACTAGGCCAGAAGTCGCTCAGCGTGGATCCTCTAATTGGAGCGGTACCCTTAAAACCGACCCCTCCTGGCTGAAACGTACCAAAAAAATATTTTAGGATTATTAGAGGTCTTTTTCTTTTTCTTCTTCTTCTTTCTCTATTTTAGGCGGACCTCCTGTTTATTCTTCGTTCATTTGCCTGTTACTGTTTATTCAAGTTGTCCATCTTTGCGAGGTCGTTCCACGCTCCTGCGTCCCAGTGGTGTTTTATCACGGGCAATTTTTACTAATCGTCTTTCATCCATTTAGCGTATGTAATTCTTTCACTCCCTTTTTCTGCTCAGCACTCAGCTGTTATTATTATCTACCTTAGATGTGTTCCTTATATTTTCACTTCTTTCTCTGTTGAGGAGTGTTTTCCCAGTTATTCTGCGAAGTACATTCATTTCTGTTGTTTCTAGTAGACGTGCAGTTTTCGTTGTTTCTGGTCTAGTTTTTGCTGCATATGTCATAATAGGCCTTAGTGTTGCTTTATAAATTCGGGCTTTGAATTCAATTCCAATATTCTTATTGCACCATATGGTATCATTAATACATCCTGATACCCTCGCTGCTTTTATTGCTTGCTCTTTGACCTCTGCTTCATCATAGTCCGAGATCTCTATGCCAAGATATTTGAATTTTATTTCTTGCTTAATAGATTCGCTCTCGACTTCAAGCTTGCATCTCAATGGTGTTTTTAATGTCGTTATGCACTTTGTTTAGCAGCAGAAATTATTATGTTGAATGAATTGGCCGTACAGTTGATTTGGTGTAGGAGTCGTTGCAAATCGTCTTCATTTTCTGCGAACAAAACTGCGTCGTCGGCATAACACAGAGTGGTTATCTCTTTCTTTTCCATTTTATATCGTCTCATTGTACCTACTTTGGTTATTATCTGCTCCATGATAATGCTGACCAAAGGGGGACTTAGTGAATCTCCTGGAGGGATACCACGTGTTAGCGGTTTCTGTGTAGCGAGCTCTTCATCTAATCTTGCTTGCTGTGGTTCGCTGTGTATATGTTCTCTATGGTCTTTATTATATTGCGTTCTATTTGCCTGTTCTCTAATAGATGTAAAATGTCTTTTAACTGAACTTCATTGAACGCTTTAACTAGGTCAATAAAACACATGTATGCTGGTTTATTGTACTGTATTGATTTTTCTATTATCTGTTTTATCACAAACACGGTACAAGATCTTCCTGATCTGAATCCTTATTGTTCATTACTCAGTGAGGAAAGACTATTAATTTTGTTTGTTATAACCTTTGTTGTAAGTTTTAATGTGGTGTTTAATAGATTTATTCCTCTATAATTAGAGGGTATTTTCTTGTCTCCATTCTTAAACACAAGAATCGTAATACTGGTGCCCTATTCATCTGGGATTCATCTGGTGGCAGAGAATCTTTCGAATCAAACTTGTCAACTCTTGTGTGAGACTTTGTCCGCCACATTTAAGTAATTCATTGCTTATTCCGTTTTCCTGTTCTTTAATTTTGTAGGGCAAATTGTACTTCAGCCATAAAAACTTGAGCATCTTCGTTAACTACTATTTCTGGTGTGTTCAGCTCTTCTCCGGTATCTTCTATTTTATGTAAATTAGATAATCGATTCAGGTCTCCTTGGTTATGTATTTTGTTTCAACTAACTCATTTATTTCTTTTCGTTGTGATCTAATTAGCCTCCATATTTGCTTTTCAACCCATAAAAGTCATTCTCCATTCGTTATGAAAAGGTTTCCTAATATTGGTTTTTATCGACCGTACTAATGATGTTCATTTTGGATTCTTTGATATTCAGTCATTGGCGTTCTTATGGTTCGGTAGGTAAGATAGGTATGTTTTTTTTACATTTTTGTTTAACCTCTGGGCAGAACCACGGAGTCTTGTTGGTGTATCTCTTGTGGTTTTTTACTATCCTAGTGCCTAGTGCCTCGCTTGCAGCAGCCTTAGAAGTAGCTCTTTTAAATAATACCTCACAAGATGACTAAACGAACCCCACTTTAACCCTCATTTGATTATAGATATTAATTTTTATTAATCGTTGACTGGTGCTATTTGTGCAGACCAGAAAAAACTTACACGTGCCAAATTTAAAATTCCTATGTTAAATAATTTTCGAGAAAAGCCTCTTTGTAACGGGCCGACGAACAGGCACCCATAAGGGATTCTACCTTTCCTTTTCAAGTATGGAACCCTAAAAAATACTGAAAAGAGATCGTGACTTTATATAAATTACGGTTTTTTCCAATTCCTTACGTTTATTATTAAGCTTAAATTTTTCGCGTAATTCTTATTTTTATTAGAAAACCCTTTCGATATTTAATTTCATCTTAAATTTTTGTTTTAATTTTAAAAGTTTTAGTTTTAACTGAAATTTCGGGAAAATGTTGATATACATACCTACTAAGAAATGTTTATACCTTACTGAAGAGCATTGTTAGAGTCTGATACTCTCTAGTAAAAGATGCAGCCTATAAACTTGTTCGCGGTCTAACAATAACTCTTGAAAGTTACCTCATTCGCTAATGGTACCACCTGGCAAGTCTAATAACAATATAACTTATTGGACGCGATGGCCACCATTCAGTAAAAGACATAGTTCTTTCGGGATTACTATTACATCATGTCAAAGAGCTATTAAAAGTGTTCGGCGTTTCGACCAGTATCATCAAAAGCTTCTTTAGAAGAAAGGAATAAACTAAGTTCAAAGAGCAAGAAGCACAATTATACCATAACAGAGGTTAAACTCTTCCGAAGTAACAGTGGCACAACAGACAATGTAACCACCGAACAAGACCACGGTGGCCCGGTTTATCAAATGGTTTCGTTTCTATTATGGACCAAAGAAGAAACTCATCTGCAGAAGCTGTGTGAAAAATCAAGATTTAAGACATAAGAGCGCGTATTATACCAGAGGCGATCGTTAAGGTAAAAGAGAAGAAAATCAACCATACCAGAAGTCTGAAGAGTTTCAAACTGCTTCACAATATATAAACCGTATTTCCAAAAATTGATATAATTAGAAAATAAAATTTCAGTGTTAAAAAATAATTTATTTATATTATAAAAAAAATTGACAAACCTCATTCATTGTTATATTTATCATTTTCTTTTTTTTAGCCTTACATTGTATCCATTATGAGATCTAACTGCTAAATCCATTACCAATGTTAGATCTTCCATTTTTTCATCAGTTTCAATTTTGTATTTTTGCAGTATAGTGGCAATCACTACCTTCAAACTTAACTTTGCGAAAATTTTACCTAAAAAATATTAATGAGTTATTAAATTTTAAACATTATTTTTAATTAATCATCAATTTATCTTTAATTAGACAATATACCTTATTTTTTTCTTTTGATAAAAATACATGTTCTCCCGTATTTTTTAGTTGATTTAAAGATTATTTTAGCAAATATTTAATCCCTTATAATCTAACATTTTATGCACTCACTTAGTTATACAATAAGATTGGATTCCACAAACACCAAAAAAATCTTTGGCTTTTGCATAATATTCTTTTTGACATGAAAAATAATGTTGCAGTTCAGTGATGATGTGTTTTGAATGAGGAAGGATAGCGAATGCAATTCTTTTTGGCCTTTATCGACAAATTAGTTAAATAAATGATACAATTACACTTTTTGTTGTGATTTATTAAAATATACTATTTCTAGTTTTTGACACTACAAAAAATTAAATATTTAAACAAGGTGTATCCTACTTTACCTTTCAAAATCATGTCACGATTAGACAAAATTTCCAAATTAAAATCAAATTTAGAGCCAACTTTCTTATAAACAGGTAGAAATTTTCAGTTAATAATCGAACAGTTGGAAAAAAAAAAATATTACTATTAAACTGGAAAGTCTGGAGTAAAAAATAAAAAATTAAGAAATTACTGGATTTAGTAAAAAGTTATAGAGATATTGACCTTGGTATTAAAAATAAAGTGATTTAACACAGTAAGCCTTTTAAAGTTAGGTGTCAATTGTGAAGTGCAAGAAATTAAGTTAGCAATTCTTTTTGATTACATATTACACTAAACAGTTAGTGACCAAAAGTGATATTAATAAGATAAGATATACACTCATTTAGTCGAATCAACCATTTCATTTAACTACTGCTTGTTTCACTTACCAATGCATCCTCTAGCTCCAGAACTGAAAGGTATAAATGAGAAAGGGTGCCGTTTCAATATAGCATCTGGTAAAAAATGATCTGGATAAAACTCATTAGGTTTTTCCCATTGCAATGGATCTTTATGTACGTTAAATATTGAAATAACAATGCTACTGTTCTTGGGCAATATCCATTTGTCTAAAATGATTTTTAAAATTAATCTATCTTAATAAAATGGAAACATCTAAATGTCTCTGCATGTGCCTGTCTATGGTGTGATGTTTTGTCCTGGCTAATCTTAGAAACTGCCAGATCGATGATGAAATGCGAACTTTTTAATTTATTTTTCTATTAAAATCAAATGATGGATTATTTTATTTTAAAATATGTCGTTATTGAACTTTGCTCAAAGTCGTGGTGGACAGCCGGGATAGCCGGTCAGCCAGTATTAAATGAGGTTGTTAAAAATCTGGTTAATTCTTAAATCAAATCTAAATAAATAAGTCATCTTTAGACATAGGTATTTAGGAACATATCACTCAAATTGACAAATTATTTTTTTTTTGGAAGTGAAAACTTTAAGGGTCAAACGAATGGTTTTGCGTTACCAATAACGCAAATGTTAACTACCGACATACTCTACTGTCTCTTAGGTACATATATACCTATGCTTTGAAAATTTTGGAGCTTAAAATTTCAACTTGGTTAAAAAATTTGAAATTTTATTTTTTCTAATTTCGTGATTTTCGACAATTTTTGAAATTGACACCGGATTACCGAATGTCTGGGATTACCGAGATGAGACCCTAATTCGAAACTGTGGAAGATTTAAACAAAATTGCAGTTTTTTTCGAATTACTGCATAATTTCATTAATCCGACACACCGCTAATCCGAACTTGGCTAATCCGAAAGTCACTTTTTCCCCAGAATTCGCCTGCTTTTTGAAAATTTTAACTTTTTTTAACTGCAACGGATTATGGAACGTGTCGGACTAGCGAAGTGTCGGATTAGAAGTATCGGATTATTGAAATGGGAACGTAATTCGAAAATATGGAAGATTTAAACAAAATTGCTAATAAAGGGTGAGCGTAATATTGTACCCTGTACAAACCATTTTGTTTGACGCAACATCTAAATGCATAAAAAATATAGATTAATGCTTACCAATATGAAATTCTTCTCGTACCTTTCTTGATATATATGGACCTGCAGGAAACAATCTTTGCGTTTCCTTGATGCACATATCTAGGTATTTTAATTTTTCAAGATGTTCCAAACATATATTGCTAGAATTTCCCACAACATCCCTAATTTCATTGGCAGCTTTCAGCTGAAATAAAATAATATCTGACAAATATATGTATATATTTTTATTGGTCCTACTACTCACAATCAGTTAATCAACAAAGAATTTGTATTTAATCTTTGATCAGTCTCTTTTTGATGCGAAATCAATTTATTCTCCTAAAAGAGTGACCCAAAATTTCACCCCTTTTGGGTCCTCATGAATTCGATTAAGACGTGGTTTAAATTATAGCTTATGGTCATGGTTTAAGCCAAACAAAATTTTAAGTTGAACGTAGTTTTTATTTTGGAGATATGATGAGTTAAATCTGCTAGTTGACCTGTTCTCGGCAATCTCATTCATTATGTTCAAGATACTAGAAGTCGCAAAATGTTACAATTTTAATGTAAAATCCTCTGTTATTTTCGAATCTATTATTTTATTTTATCAAGAAAGTTGTTCAGTTGAGATATTGCTGATCTTACATGAAAATAAATAAATAAAAATAGTAAGATTTCTTGCAAATATTCGAAAATTTGGCTAATCTCGATAGATACTCCAAACTTTGTTTCAGCGGTCTTTGAATTAAAAAATAAAAAATTATTTCTGATGAAATGTATTTTAATATTAAGATTAATAATTGCTTATTTTATGTTGTAATAGTCATATACATATAGGTAGTCCGTCAAAATCATTTTTATATTTTTGGAGATGATTCCTAACGCCAAAATAAAAATAAAAGATTGTACTAAATGAGTCCTCCTAAAGGAGCCAGAGCACTTCGCAAATGACACCCAACAAATAGTTTTTCTGAATATCTCGTAGTTTGTTCAAGCTACATCGATAACATTCTGAATACAGGAATTATATTTATATATCAATCGGTTTATAACGTTCACCGTCTTTCGATTCCTAATCTCCATTCCTCTCCATCTCTTCATCCCTCATCTTCCCGATTTCTTTAGAATATTTCTTTACTGATTGACCCTCTCCAGCTTTGGCGTGGTCTTCCTCACTTTCTTCGTCCTTGGGGGTTCCAGCTTAAGATCTTCTTAGGTAGTTGGTTTTGTGACATTCTTTGTACATGTCCATACCATATTAACTGTGGGGTTCTGATGTCATCTGCTATATCTGCTATATATTTTATTTCTAATGTAGGTCTTATTGTGTCGTTGGATATTGGGTCCTTCCTGGATTTTCTAGCTCCTCGTCTCCAGAAATCTATTTCTGCAGCTTTTAATACTTCTTCTGTTCTTTACTTTATACGATTGAGTTGTAAATTATGTTTTTATTCTCTATAGTTATGTTCTTGTCCTACACAATAATATTAAGCATCGCAATTGCTTTTCTTCCTTGAATATTTCTTTCCGATATTGCATCTCTTCCAGCGTTTCGTCTCTAGAGATCCTTGTTCCCAGATATTTATAGCTTTTACAGTAGTTGATGGTGTGTCCTGTCGTCAGTTTCAGGTCCTTTTGCTGTCCCCCAACGCATATATTATTCGGTCTTTCTAATATTGACTTCCAGGCCCCAGTTTTCGTATTCCTCTATAAGTTTTCGTGTCATGTACTCCATATCATCGATGTCCTGAGCAACTACCACTTGGTCGACCGCAAATGGTAGCGTATACTATATAATGTAGCAGCGTCGTCTTTTGGTAACCCCATACTACTGCATTTTCGTTTCCAGTTTCTCAATGCACTTTCTAAGTAGATTTTAAACAGTTGGGGATATACAATAACCCTGTTTGAGACCGTTTGTGACCTAGAATCCTGTTGTTAAACCATATCTTGTTTTCACTCTAGTTCTTGTATCTTAGTACAGGGATTTTACTGCTTTAATTATTTCGGTTTTTATATTACTAAGTTGTATTGTTTCCTACAGTCTTACTAGAGGCACACTCTCATAGGCTTTTCAGATCGACAAACAAAATATGGACTTCCTGGTCAAACGCTGTTTTCTTTTCTAGGATTTGTGTCAGTGAGAAGAGATGATGTATTATGGATCTTCCTACTCTGAATCCTACCTGTTCTTTAGCTTTAATATTCGTGTATTCATTTTCTATCCTGTTGTTAAGTATTTTTCCATATAGTCTGCTAAAAGTACATGTAACCGCTATTCCCCGATAGTTATCACAGTTATTTTTGTGTCATTTCTTATGGATTGTAAATATGTATGATATTTTCCATTCCTCGGGTACTTCCGATGTGTCGATGCATCCTTAAAACAGATTTCTCAGAGCAAGAAATAGCTTTTCAGTTTCGCCTTTTAGTAGTTCTCTGGGGATAACTCCTGGTCCTGGGGCCCTACCGTTTTTTAAGGTTTTACCCGACTCCTTATCTGCTAACGTTGAAAGTCTTGTTGGGGATCCATGTAGAGCTTTATTTGGATTTCCATGTTGGGTGCCTATAAACCCTGGGCTATCTTCTGTTAGCATCGTTGCAAAGTATCGATTCCATTCTTTTGGCCTAATTGATGAGATTATTTCTCTATTTCGTTAGGTTCTTATGTTCTTAAGAATTCGCCAGCACTCTGTACTTTTCCTCCTATATAGGCGTTGAGTTTTAAGCACGTCTTTTCCCATTGGTTGTTCTTCTTGTTGCTGATCATTCTGCGTACTTCTAGCTTGCGATCATTGTATTGTAGTTTGTCGCTTATATTCTTTAAACTTAGGTATTTGTGATGTCTGTTCCGTTTCTCTTCGATTTCGTGTTGAATTTTTTCATCTTACTAATATGGTTTTTGCTGTTTTTCCTTTTTCTCTCGGTGACCTAATGATTCCAGCGCGGCTTAGTGCAGGTATTTCTTCATGTACTTATATTCTTCTTCTATATTAACAAAGTTGTTCCATTGTATCTTTTGCTCCAGTCTATTTTTATGTAGCTTTCTTGTACTGTTATTTTCCAAACCGTTTATATTATATCTTGTTGTGGTTTCTTCATTTGTTGTGTCATGTTGTTTCACAAGGTAGTAGTCGCTTCCACATGAGGCACCTCTTTGGACTACTACGAAGTTTAACCTAGATTTCTGGCGCATTATCATATAGTGGATAATATTTTTTATTAGATCTCTTGTTGTTTTTCTCCAGGCGTATTTATGAATGTCTCTATGTTGATAATGTCCATTTAATATTAAGAGATTGTTTTGTTGGCATATCTCTATAATTCTTCTTCTCTTGTCATTAATAGCCTCCTCTCCATATTTTTCAACCACTTTATCACGTTCTTTTCTTCCTGTTCTTCCGTTGAGATCTCCGAAAAGTATTATTTCTCTTGATGATCCAGTTTTGCTTGTTTCCTCGTTTAGTTGTTCAAAAAAGGCATCTATATTCTGGGCCAGATCATCATCGTTGACCCCATATGCCCCCAATAATATTGTGTTGTTACCTAAAATTTTAAGGTTTATCTTTATGATCCTTTCACTAACCAGTTGCTAGGTGGTTATGAACTTTTTTAGTTTTCTGTGTATTACTATGGATACACCTTGTTTTGAGCTTTTTTTTCGGCCCTTCACTATACAAGATAATGTTATTACGTAAAATATGCAGAGAATTGCGTTTTACTGCATTTTTCCAAACAAAAAAATTCGGATATTTTTTATCCAGAACATCCTTAATTCTACGTCACTGGTGGCGATACAAATTTTCTAATACCATTAGTAAATTTGTAGCAAAAAATAACCATTCTGTTGAAAATTTTATAGATATAACTTGAATAGCGCCCGAGATATTTAGAAAAATCCATTTGTTGGACCTGATTTTCAAAGGTCTCTAGCTTACCATATCTCAAAAACAAGAATTACTCTTAACTTGAAATTTCGCCAAATTTAAAATATCACCGTAAATTATCATTTAGACCACTTTTAGATAAAATTCACGAGGTCCCCAAAAGTGGTGAAAAATAGGTGGTTTTTGGGTTACTGTTTTTATACTTCTTCAGCATAAGTTATTTTTCATGACAATTAGGTTCAATTATTCAAAAATGATGATGTAAAATGAGATACCTTTCTGAATTGAAGAAAACCAATCACTACTGCAATGTAATGGAATGAAATATATGAAGTACAGAAGTTGTAGCATATATGCCCTACATTGGTTTATAAGAAGTGAGAGACACAGAAAGTAAATAATTAAAAAAAGATAAACGAAACGATTTGAATGCAGGTAAATCTATTTAAGCCGAAACACGACGAGTCTGAAATTTCGTTTCGGTTCAGACAGGTTTCTAGCTTTTACAAGAACCTTTATATGATGAAAATCACACGAAACCATCAAAATATTTCGTTATAGACAGGATTTGTCTTATGGTGGGTCCGGCTTGGACAGGCTTGACCGTACTGTTTTTGTTCCTTTTTCATAACGAGTTATAGGGTTACTATTTAAACAATACTGCTTTTTCCATCAGTCAGGTTTTTAATTTATAAAAGTTCAAAAAACTATGAACGTCTCTTCCGGACTTACTCTACTTCTTCCGGGATTAAAGATTTACAAATGTTTTAAGTTTTGCTCAATGTCGTATGGGAATTTTTCAAAAACAAAGAAAAAACCAAATTCAAGACTAAATAGAACGGTAAGTCAATAAATCAGCCATTCCTGAGGCGAAACTTTTCCGAAATGAAAATTTTCGAAATAAAAATGGCGAAAAAGGACAAGATAGCCAAGAACTGAAGATCACATGTCAACAATACCAGTCAAAGGCGTGGCCAAAACAAATAAAAAGTTGTACCATTCGGTAATTGAAATACAGAACTTGTCCCCTTGATGTGTTTTTTAATCTTTCTTGGTTTCAGGGGACAAGTTCTGTATTTTAATTTTTGAAGATTACCAACGGCCAGTCCGTTCCACCAAACGTACCATTCGGTGATCAAGACAAAATATTAGCTTATAAAGGTACTCACCTGATATTCAGGATGCATACCTAACATTAAGCAAGTAAATGAAGTAAATGTTGACAAAGTATCTTCACTCTAAAAAAAATAACGTTTAAATATGAGAAATTCTGTTGGAAGCATAATCTTACCGCAAAAAATAATGATTTCAGGTTGGATATTAAAGAATCTTGATCCATGAAATCCGGATTACTATCAAGATAGTAAAAAATCTGATCTATAATTGGTAAGTTTACGTCGAGTGAGTCTACGTTATTGTTTCTTCGTTTTTCAGCCTCTTTTACGGTCTGTTCAATAAACCCATTAATTGTTGACATAAATTTGTCTTCCTTTTTCTTTAATTCGGTAAAGTCGTATACGAAATCGAGATGTAACCAGGGTTTTAGGAGCCTTGCAAATTTTAATTCATATATTCTGAAAATGTGGATGTGATTGCAAATGTTTTAAAACATATTTTTGTAAATCTACTTAAATGTCGCTTCAACAAAATCTAAATTTTGATCTTCTTGAGCTCGTATGTGTGTTCCCAAAATAGCTTCTAAAACACTCAGAGCACTGACATGTTAATTATTTAAATTATTGTTTTACCTCCTATTATGTCGACACAACAACAATGTAGAATAGAATGAATATCAAATGTTTCATTCAGTTTCTGATGTAAAATTTTTGTGCAACTATTTGCGTGTTTCTGAATCAAGTCAAAGCACTTATTAACAAAATTTACATTAAATAACGGTTGAATGGTTTTTCTGTGAATTTTTTGCTGTGGACCTGGAATTAGGAACCATTAACGTTTGAAGTAATTGTAAAAAAAAATCATGCTATTAACAGCTGAAACTTACCAGACGAAGCAATTAGATCACCTAAGAAACATTTAATAAAGTCATAAAATTCATCTTTGTGGGCAAGTTTTGAAGATGAGAGTAATTTCTGAAAGTAAATTTATTTATACTATTCATCATAAGCTTTTTTCCCATCCGGTTGTTATTATTTCTAGCACTATTTAATTTCGGTTGTTGTTATTTTTTCTGAAGGATAATAAAAAATATATAAAATTTGGGGTTACAATTTGAAAAAACTATTCAATTTAAGTTTGATTGTTTTTTATACCTGGGCAGGCCCGTAACCAGGGGGGCTAGGGGGCTGCAGCCCCCCCCCCCCCCGACATTTTTTGGCTTCACACCAGATAGAACAGAATTTTCCAGATGTGCGACATTTTTAAAAACCATTTTTAATGGGTCATTTTGTTTTCGTACTGAAATGCAGCATGCTTTTTTTCGAATTTGGCGCCACTTCTTATTATTAGAGACCGGATTTTAAGCAAGGTGAAAATGTGAGCAAAATATTAAATTAGGCAAAAACGAAAAGCTAACGAAGGCAGCAAAAAGGTAAAATACTCTAAAAAAGGCATTAACAGACCAAAATTCACAATTGACAAAAAAACATTTTGATATCTCAGTCGAAATTAAAAAAAAATATTAGATTTTAGGTTGTACTCAGGATATTCAGAAAGAGTATAACATTTTCAAATGAAGATCTTAAAATTTTGAGTTTATTCTTGAATTTTCGCCCTAAATCTTAAAATTTTTACCTTAAACTCATTTGAATTTTTTCCAAAATTTTGACAATTAAATCTGAGATTTCGTTTCTAAAAAAATCTAAATTTTTCTTGAAATTTCTTTTTTTTATTTGAAATTTCAATCTTACGTTTTAAATGTTATTCAAATAATGTTGAATTTGCAAGTTTTTCAAGCTTGAATTCCCTATTTTGAAAAACAATTCAAATTTTGAGAAGAACTGGAAATTTATGCAGGCGATTTTTGGAGATTTAACACCAAATTTTGAGAAAAACTTGAACTTTGTAATGATAGTTTAACAGTTTTGGAATTTAAAAATTTAAATTTTAAATTCGTTTTTTGAATAAAATTTTGAATGTTAGGCTACTAAAAAATCAAAATATCTTATAAGCCATTATTTTGAGAAGACATTTTTGAATTAATTATTTTTACGAATTTCTTCTATAATTTTTCTAACATGTCGATTGAACTTTAAAAAAATGTCTAAAATGTCGATTCTTTTATAAATTTCGAGTTTTACACAAAACTTGAGCATTTTTAAGTTTGAAAAATTTAGGATTTTTTTATAACTTTAACCCATCAGCTTAATTCGAAGGTTTTAATTTTTTCAAAAAGTTGATTTGTTTATATTTCGATTACGATTTCGAAAATTCGACTTTTTTCTCCAAAATTCGAATTCGAAGTGACAACTTCCAAAAAAATATTGAAATTTCTATCTTAGTTATCAAATTTCAACTTTAATTAAAAATTTATTGTACTTATATTTAATCAGGATATTTTAACTTTAAATTAATATTTTTAGAAAAACTTGATTTATAAAATGTGTACAACTTTTTGCAAGTTTAAAAATGTCAAGATTAAAGTCGAAATTTTGCATTTTTCATGACTTAAGTTTACTTTTCAAAATTTTTACATTAGCACTGGTTCAAAATTCAGACTTCTTCAAAATATTTTGACTTTCTTTCTAGACATTTAATATATAAAAAATCCCCTGACGATTTTGAAAAAACACTAAAAGTTTCAGGGAATATCAAAGTTTATTTTTTGAATTTTGTTTCAAGACAAAATGCTGAGTGTTATTAGTCTTATCTTTTGGAAATGAGAGCTCTTCTTTAGAAAATTTTGGCTTCAAACCTTTTTTTTTTTCAAAAATTATGGCTTCTTTTTTTCGGATTTATAGAGTAATTCTAAATGTCAACTTATTTCTAAAATTTCGAATTTAAAAAATTAAAAATTTTGAGTTCGAAGAGGTCACATTAAGAACTAACATATCCTTATTTTGTTCGGAAATTCAAATTTTTTAAAAAAGTTAATATTTTCAGAAATGTTTAATAATGAATTTTGGTTATTTTTAAGTATAAACACGGTCGTAATTAAACTTTTTCGAGAACGAGTTTGTTCACTCTAAATGTAGACATTTCGAAATAAAATTCCATTTTCAAAAAATTCAAGATTAAATTCAGAATTTCGATATCTGACATTTTTCACAAAAATTTTGGCAAAATGTTATAGGTTTTCAAGGTTTCTAGAAAGAATTGAAGTTGCAAAAAATATTTGTGGGTTTAAAGAAAATATCAAGATTTTAAACTTTGAATTAAAAAAAAAGTTTAAAAGTATTAACATACTTCGTATTTAGCAAAAAATCTAATTCAAATTTTTAACATAACATTTTAAAAATTTCAAAATCCGTTAGGAATAGGACATTATATATAAATAAATAAATTATATCTAGAAAAAAATGTTTTTTTATGTTAATGAATGAAATGAATTTGCAACGAATTTTTTCGCCACGTATTAATTTTACTTGTGTAAAAATACTAATTTATTGAATTTTAAAATCAAAACAATGTCAAGACATTAAAAATATAATTTAAAAAACTGGATCTATTGGTTTTTGTTTTGATGTATACCTACTTGCATCTACTTCACGGAATCTGTTAAGATTTATAGCAGTATTACCATAATGCATACAATGATTCCACGAATTTATAAATATCGAGTCTCTTAACTCTAAGTTACTTACTCTTAAGCATGATAAACAGAGCTTTTTCAACACTAATGGCCGATAAAGCACTATTGGTGATGCCATGGTAGGAAAAAGGGGAAAATAAATAACAAGCAACTGTTAGAAAAAATGGGATCAAAAATTTAGGATCTAGAAGTTACATAAATATAAGATTTTCTCAATGTGATGATGTCAAGTTAAGATCAGTATGTAGTTACATATACATTCATATGTACCTAACAATAATTTAAAACGAATTAAATCAATGTTATTTAAATAGTAGGTACACTTGGGTAGCTTAGTGCTGATGGAACAGCATATTTTCTCTCTAACTGACCTCAATGTGGTTTGGTTGTTTAAAGCCAATCAATAACTGGGGTCCAATCCAAATCCTTACAGGATCATTGTATGTACTGTGGATTTTATCCATAGATTTTAGAATATCTACAATTTTCAAAACTATACATGAAACAGAAACGAGAATAATAATTACACACCATGACCTGAGCCAACAAAAGACAGTCCATTTCCAATGACTGGCAATGTGGGTGGGCCGGGAAATTGTTTAGATAATTCATAAAATCGTTTCCGTCTTGTATGAAAATACGTGATGGCGGTTAAAACTGTAATTATAAAAATTACCAGAATCATTCCTGCAACAGAAAATACATTTTTCAACTTTCGCTTTTTTAAAGAGTAATCCATTGGCAAAGATTATTCCACCCTTGGAGCATCAAACCAGGAGACTAAAATGAGTGATAATGGTAATTAATCTTTGCTTTAAGAAAGATTCCACTGGAGAGTAAATTTTAAGGTTTGGAGACTACAGAAAAATCAGTTTTATGGATAGAAGTTTCCAGGGTTATAAAGTGACTATCTTTGCACTCTTGGAGAAATAAGAGCGGTGAGTTCTTGCGAACACTTTTCTTTAAGTTTTTATATAACTAGAACAAGCAGGGGCACCTACTGAAGTGTTTGAATAGACTTATTACAAATTAAATTAATTCTTCTTCTCTGGAAGAATCAGAGTTCTACTGCTTGCTTCAGGTACTACAGCACTGGTGTAGTTTGGCTTTATAAATTGTTGATAAGTGAAAGGATTTTTTAATTAAACCCAATTTTTGAGAAATATTTTTGGCAAAAAAACACATATGACTATTTCAAGAAAAATTAATGCTGCCATTTGCAACTACACTGAATCAGTTAGAAATGGAGAATTTTACCCTTCCTAGCATGAATGTTACAGAGAAATTTGGAGAATTCGTCTGAATAGATTGAAAATAAGAAAGTTATTTAAAATTTGATTTTTCCTCTATTTTGTTTAAAAACTAAAAAATGAACATGTAGAGTTATGTAATTTCCATAAGGAATGTTCTGTTGTATAAAAAGCTACATAGTAGGGTTATGACGTCAGATTTAAATCAGAGGGTCCTTTCCAAAGGACTTGGTTGAATGTGCCTTAAGGTTGAATCTATCTCCCTTTCCGCCACATATAGTAATGTATGTAACATAAAGAAAAATGTTCAGTTATAAATAGCCACATGCAGCACTTACTATTAGTAATTAAAAAGTTTCACATAGCTTGATTGTTAGAAATATGTTTTTGTCTTTGAACAACGATTTTCACATTACCTAAGAAAAATAACAAAGGAAAACTGCTCAAGAGTTAAGATTATTGTAGTGTGATGAGTTGACTTTTACTATTTTCATTATTTCCAATACATAATAAAAAAGGTGGCAACGTTGATGTAATAATTATAGAATATGCCACTTATTATTCAAACTTTAAAATTAGCTTCCATTAGAATAAATAAAATATCTTACATTTAAATGGTCAAAGGGTATTTCACTTACTAAATATAAATTTATCTAAATATTAAACACGTAATTATTAAAAATTTCATTGTACTTACGTCAAGTTATCAAGGAGTATCCAAATCGAAATGATAGTGAAAATACATTTTGTAACAAAAGTACTCTTTAACCAGTTTATTCTTAAAAAAGAATCTAGTAGGCTTTCAAAAGAAAATATTTGTAAAAATAATGTTCTTTAAGGGACGTGAGAGTTATACGCTTTAGAATTTTGAAATAGTGTTAAATATTGCACTAAAAGAAAGTTTTTTTCATTTTTCAAAATATGTTCACACACAAACTCAAGTAAAATATGTTCTATAAGATCATTATAGTTTAAAGGTATATTTACCTGAAAGTATAACTTCTTTTTTGATGAATTTTAAATTGATTGATCAATAATGAGTAATTTCACATATAAAATTTAAGTTGAAATCATTTTCACTCTAATCACAGTTTGAACTTATTAGTGGGTCCACTCGAGTTAACTGAAATTCTGACCAAAAATTACCCCCCCTTTATCTAGCTTTTACATTTATATCAAATCTGCAAACTAGTTTGTATAATAGAACAATTAAATTATTTAAATTAGTTTTTCAACACATATTGTCATCCAATGCAAGTCATAACACTTATTAAATTGGTTGAAAAACTAATATTTACAATTTGCATAGAACTACCTGTACTTCAGACAGTGCATATTTTCAGAGATGCGTATTTGTTAGCTGATTTATAGTCAATAATTTGTTAACCTTGGAGCATTTTAATATACCGCAGGGAATTCATCAAGCTAAAATTGTTATTACATTAACCTTTGAGCTAATTTTTGTTACTAATATTTGAAAAAAAAATTTCGAAGTTATTTAAAAGAACCATTTAATCTAGCTATTGCAGGTTCCATATTTAGGCTACGAACATTTCTTGTTAAAACAAATAGACGCATAAAAAAGCGACATGGGTTTCAATCTAATACATTTGGGACTTCTTGATTTTTTATTTTTTCTTATTAAATTTTAACTTTAATAATGCCAAAATCAAATATGGCGTTGTAATCTTCTTGAAAAGAGATGAAAGGCCATTAGATATTTCAGTTAATTTAAACTGTAGGCAAAAAATATAAAAATTACTCTAAAATGTAGAAAACTAAACGAAAATTGAAATGTTTCGGAGTTTTACAAAAAAATTGATTCAGTTTTATTGAACTTATTCCACATTCCACATTTATGCACATTCTTATGAGTTTTATTGTAACTATATTAAATTAAAAATATAAAAAAGGCAAAGTTAAAATATTGACATTAAAATTCGTCAACATTCTAGTGGGACTCAAAAGAGAGAGAACAATTAATACAATTCTAATTTTATTATACCTATTGCATCTATCCATTCAACGATTTTATGCATTATGAAGCAAAATTGTTACAAATGTTAAAAAACTTGACCAGTTCTATAAAAATAAAACATACATTAAGCTTTTAAAACAATGTAAGCAACAAGTTTATAAAGAAAAACTTTGGACTTCTTGAAGGTGCATGGTGACGTACTTTCGAAATTCCGCGTAATCACTGATATTTTTAGATACATTTCTCTGAACTGTTGAAAGTAAAGGTCATTTTCACTAAGCATCGCTTTGATTAAGGTTTTTTAATTCGTATACATATTTTAAATCTGTAAGAAGTGGATAATTAGATGGTTATTTTTTGTTAGGTGATTATTTTTTCGGAAAAATTTCTAATTTATTAATTTTTTTATTTCGAAATTTCAACTTCTCACAAAATACCAAATTTTCAGTTTTAACGTTTATTATCCCAAGATTTTGATTTCAAACACATAATTTTGAAACAATATAAATTTGGGGGTTTTTTCTAAAAATTTTGAATTTGCTCGCAATATTTTCACCTTAAACTTAAAATTATTACTTTCTTCCTTAATAATATTTCAACTTTAAATTGAAATTTTCACGTTGTAGCAATTATAATATTAATCTAAACATTTTTATGTTCGTTGCAAAATTTTCATTCAAAGATTCTCCATAAAATATGTAACATAAATTCAGTTCAAAATTTAACCTTTGTTCAAAGAATCCGACCTTAATCCAAAACGATCCGTATTAATTTATTTAATTTTTTAATCCTTAAATGCATACGGTTGCCATTTGGCTAGTAATAATAAATTAATGTGCAAAAATTACTGAAAATGAAATAGTTGCCGCTAGATAGTGCATTCGTTTGTATACAGTGTACAGTGTTGTTATAATTCATTAGATAGAGCCAAAAGCAATTTTAAATTTATGTAAAGTTGCTCTTGGAAATGTGATTGCGTTTATAAAATAGTGCACCATTTTTCTGATGAATGAAAGATTATGAAGCAAACAAAAATACTGTGGACATTTATAGGGCTGTGCCTTGGAGTTCATGTTATCACAGGTAATTAGTTTTTTCTTTCACAGATGCCAATATGTATTTTTGTTTTGTTTCTATTTGGCGACAACATACATTCGGAGATTAAATTTATCTGGAAAGTTTTAGTATTTCGGGTTCAACATAATGGCAAGCCGGAAAAAATATCTGACTGAACGAGAACTCGTTGACTAATGGGAAGCCTTTGCAGGTCTTAATGATGAAGTGATATCAGTGCTTCATCATTGACAATCCATCTAATTTAACATTTACATTAGATTAGAAAGAGGATATGATAAATGATTCAGCAGAAAAAGAAAAAAAAAGGTATTGAGTCAGAACATCTGCAATCAGCGAACAGCCATACGTAAATTACAACAAAGGAAAAAAGGAAAATTTTACCTGTTGGTTTTGAAGCCATTATCTGGAAGAAGAAACCATTGGCACTAAATGAAAACCGCTTTGCTTTGGTGGAAATTTAAGTCACAATAGTGACATATTACAACTAAGCACTGCCTAATAATTTCTTTCTTACTTCTTTCTGCAGACCTGTTAAAAAGAAAATTGTAAAAGAAACAAATGAATGTCACAGAAATTTATCTCGTCTACAATTCTTTTGCCTAATTCCTTCTTCCAAGAAATTCCAATCTTGATTCTCGAACCGCAGAACCTGCTATTCTTCCTAAGGTTAGCACTTCGATGCTAGAAGTTGTTTTCAGACAACTTACAATCAGAAAAATTTTACTTGAGCTCGATACCTCGAAAGCTTATGGCCTTCTGGCTATTGTTCTTAAGAAGTGCGCTCCAGAGTTGACTCCTGTCCTAAGCAAATTGCTCACACTTTCTTACAACAAATGTGTATTGCCTAACATATGAAAATTTGCTAGGCTGCAGTCTGTCCCTAAAAAGGAAAAAACGAATCTGGCTAACAATTAGTGCCCGTTGCCAGTTATATCTAAAATGAAGAAAATGGTTATCAACATTAAGATTCTCAAACATCTGACGAGGAATAGAATCATCTCGGACAGACAATACGGTTTCAGACAACAACGCTCCACTGACGATCTACTGGCATATGTTACTTATATTTGTAACTCAGCTATGGAAAAACATGGTGAGGCTAGGATTGTGGCATTGGGTATCTCAAAGGCCTTCGAAAGAGTCTGGCACCGATTTCTTCTCGCCAAATTAACATCCCATGGTGTTCCTCCTGGACTCTGTCAGTTGATGTCCAGTTTTTTCGCTGACAGATCTCTTCAGGTTGTCTCGACGGCATATCATCGGAGACATTTGCGGTTCATGCAGGGGTGCGTCAGGTGTCTGTTTTGACTCCTACTCTGGTTCTGTTAAACATAAACGATCTCTTGCCTTCAACTTCCAATCAGGTATACAGTTACACAGATGATAGTAGCCTGGTGTCATCTTTTTATTTCCGACAAACCGTTATCGGTCGCTGCTTCAGATCGACTAAAAAAACAGCAGATACAGATGATTTATCGGGATCTCGAAATGATTCTGACATGAGGTAAAAAAAAATCCAGTGGACTTCAAGGCGTCAAAAACTCAGGCCGCGGTTTCCTCTAAGAAAAGGTCAAGGGATAATGCAACAAACATACTCATGGATAGTAAAATTCTCTCAATGAAATTTAATTTGTTTATTCTAGAAGTGAATGCGAGCAGTAACTTCTCTTGGGAGGATCATGTGCACGCCATTGCCAAATTCCCCTCTCAGAAGCTAGGCTTTCACTTCACATCTCATTAGCTACTCACATTATACAAAGCTCAAGGAAGGCCAACTTTAAAATACTCTTGTCATGTTTGGAGTTCAGCTCCAAAGCACACTTTAGCTCTTTTGGATTCAATTCAAAGAAGAGCGATTTGCCTAATTGATGACGAAGAGTTTGACCGATTTGCTTGAAACTTTAGAGCACAGGCGTATGGTTGGGTATGGTTTATCTCTTTTCTGCAAGGACTTTTATGGGCGATGCTCACAGGATCTATAGTAAAAAATATAATGCCTGTAAACATATTCACTTCACTTCAAACATAATAACTTTATATTCTTAACCGTTGGTAATTCTTGGTTGTTGTATAGAAGGGTACAAAAACAAAAAAAATTAAACATAACATAACCAAGCCGATTCTTGAGCAGAAATTACACAAACATGAAGCAGAATTGGCATAAGTTGTGAACTAAGCGGAGCAGGCTTACTTTTAGAAGTAGATTTAGCTGCAAAACGAATAAGAAGTCCAACCCAACGTAGACCATCAAAGCATATCAGGACTGATCAAGTAGAACATTGGGCTACACTTGCAGCTCAAAAATGCGATACAAATTTCCAAGATGAAAAGTTTTTAGCCGTACTAAATGCGACAAGTGAGGATTACCATTGTGCCATAATAAAAACGAAAATTTTTTCAAACGTTTCCATGCTGAGTAATTCTCTCAACACAGAGTAGCCACTTGGCATCAGGTGTATATTTTCTTTTTTTTAATAATAAATACAAAGCAAATTTTTTTATTACTTTTTCCTCTATCTTGCGGGTAAAACTTCAACAAAAATCATTATTGCAACTGAAAAGAAAAAATCATGCATTTAAAGGGTAAGTACAATTCATTCGCAAAGGGCGACTCTAGCCTTTGGAGGAGTTATTAAACGTTCTACATTAAAGGTGAAATGGCACAGTTTTGTGCTTTTTCATTTTAAATTCTTATTGACTCGTCTTAAATTGCACTAAATTTTATAATTGGTTGTAAAAATAATCTTGATCAATTTAAAAATGCTTTAATTTCCAAAAAAAAGATGCACCCAATCATAATACAATCTATTTAATAGAAATGAATGCATGAGATGCAAACACGCATCACTCACTATTTTTAACCGTTTTTTTCCCGATAAAATTATTTTTCAACACTATAAAATTGTTAATAACTGACATGGAACTTTGCGTTCGATATCGATTAATTTAAGGTAATTTAGTTTTTCATGCCTTAGCTTTATTTGTTGAAGCCCAGTATTTTGCGTGTTTCCATTCGCGTTCACAATTGTAAATACAAATTTTACACAATTACTTTAAAACTTGTTTCTCAGAAAGCATCTAAAATCATTTCATCCAATTTTTTCACATGAAGTGTCTAGTTGCATGATGTGAGTTACTAAATATTGTATAGTTGTGCCATTTAAATTTATATCTACATAAAAAATATTACGTTTAATTAAATATGCAACATTTATTATTTACAACTTAAATATATGCATAATGTATATTTCATTTCTTCAAGGGTGCCTATTTGGATTCTCATCAGTGCTATTATTATATCATTAGCGCATTATTACTGGAAAAGACGTCGTCTTTACAAATTGGTGAGCCAATTTCCAGGGCCATATTCTCTTCCTCTAATTGGAAATGGATTAAGTTTTTTATGCAGCAATGAAGGTAAACTTAAAAATATGTTATCTAAATAAATAATGGCTTTTATTACAGATGTATTGCAAAGAATTAATAACCTTTTGGACTATGGTGAAACCAATAATTTGCAACCGTCGCGTTTTTGGTTGGGACCTAATCCATTGATATGTTTTCAAGATCCAAACCATGTAGAGGTAAAGAAGTTTTAAATTATTAGATTTATTTTACAATAATATTGAAAATAGGCTCTGGATTATTTTAGAAAGGTTGCCTAGAATTTAGGCCAGCACTTAGGCCGCCCTTTTTGGGCCCATTGTGCTATTCCCATGAATGAGGCGTCCTTGGTCATGCATTTATTTTTTTTTGTTGCATATGAATTGAAAATAATCATCGAGTGAATAATTATTTTTAGGATGAATTTTGTATAAAATACAACAGTCAGGTTTTAAAAAATTTAAGACATTCTTCGCGTAGTTCGTAAAAATAACCAAACATCTAATTTAAAATTTAAAAAGTAACTGTAGCATAGTGTAAGATTACGTATAAAACTGCAGATGCTGTGATGAAACAGTCGAAGGTACTTCAGTTGAAAATATTCGCAATCAACAACAGCTACAAACCGGTTTCGGCCTTTGCTTCGTCTCATATTTTCAACTTATAGCATAGTCAGGCACATAAATATTCAAGAGAACTAAGTGATTTGTTTTTTGTATTTTGACTTAAGAGTATATCTTACGTAAAACTGTAAGCACGTTCGACTGTTTCATTTCAGAAGATTTAACTGATGGATGAATGGATGTTGTTATGCAACCCATAATACAATATTATTACCTAATTAATAATGATTAATTATGACCTTTGTGACTTTAGTTGCATCTTACATAACCTGGTTGCAATTCTCACCAACAATTGCTTGTTAGCATATACAGTTGAAACAACCAAATGGAATAAATTTCGTATTTCAGTTATTCTACAAATTTATAAAAAATCTCGATACTTGTCAATTTTAGATTATAAAGTGACATCATCCGCCGTAAAAAATGTATTCCTAGATACAACCCTCTTTGAGTGACAGTTCCAACCCCTAATTTTTAAGTCAAAAATAGAAACTTGTTATACCCTATTTCAAAAGTATTTTTATTTTTTATTCAAAAATGTCATGGTTTCTATATTTATTTTAAAAATTACCAGTAAAAAAAATTAATTTAAATTTTCCGCAACAAAATATAAATCTAATATATTCATTTAATAAAATAAAAAACAAACCAAATTTAATGTAGGAGATGTTCAAAATGGGCACCTCCAACATCTTGGCAGCATCCTAATCGTGAATAAAAAATTCTCCTGAGATTATTCAACATCTCTGGTGTCACCGACGCAATCGCAAGAGTTATTCTTGCTCGTAAGTCAGCTACGTCGCGTGGTTTGGTTTTATACACTGTACTTTTCACATAACCCCATAAAAAAGTCCAGAGGCGTAAGCTCTGGTGATCGTGGTGGCCATTCTATCGTACCTCGTCTCCCTATCCACCGATTTGGAAATGTAAAATCGAAATATTGCCGGACATTGAATTGGTAGTGTGGTGGTGCTTTATCTTGCTGGAATCATATTACAGCTGGAAATAAGTTTACCAAAGCTGGTACAATGTTGTTTTGAAGCAATGCTAAATAATTATCTCCATTTAAATTTACATCAATGAAAAATGGACCAATGACATCATCTCCAATAATCCCTGCCCAAACATTAACTTTTTCAGGGTTTTGTGTATGCAATTTTCTCATCCAGTGGGGAGTTTCACTAACACCCACAATTTTGGGCATGTACATGACCGTGAAGAGTAAAAGTGGACTCATCAGAAAACAATATGTTTTCTATTTGGGTGATATTATTATCTAATCTTTGCATCATTTGGTCACAAAAAAAGTTCTTTTATCAAAATCGTCATTACTGAGCTCTTGACATGGTGTCAGTTTATAAAGATACATTTTATTTTCTTTCAATACACAAATAATCAAGGAATGATTAACGTTTAGTGCTGCAGCTACTTGTCGATTTGAAAAATGTGGATTTTCTTGAAACTCATTCATTATTTCCAGTTGGTACCATTATTTAATGCATTAGAGGGTGGTTTTTTAGCTTCCGTACATGTCCATGTTCGTGAAAATGCTTCTCGATTTTACTGATTGTACCTTGGGATATAGGCGGTAAATCAGGAAATTTTTGTTGAAATACACAAGCGACTTCGGCCTGTGATCTTGCTCTATCTCCATAACCGATCATTTGTAAAGATATTATTTTATGCATTTCTGTTAGATGACCCATATTCAATTTTCAAAATGTGCAAAAAATAACTGAAGCTCGATATTGACCACTGTTTAATTCTTTCACAGTTTTAGAAAGTTACTGGGATGTGTTCGACAAAAAGTACAATTGACTATGAAAAGGTTGATAAGTTTTTACGTTTCGTTTTTTACAAAATCAGAAAAGGTTATCGAGATTGTATTTGGTCCCTTTATGATTATCGAGGAAGAACCGGACGAGCCGCTATTAGTTATTATTGCAGAAAATTTCATATAGTTGATAAATTATTTTTTATTATTTATTTTTTCAATAAATATAGCAACCGTAACATTTTTGAATAAAGAATGAAAAGATCTTTCCTCTACTACCAAGCCTCTACTTCCAATTAAAAAATTTAGGGGTCGAAACGGTAACTCGAAGGGGGCTGCATCAAGGGATAAAATTTTTGCGATGTAGGATGTCATCTTAAAATCTAAAATCGATATCTCTCGGAATTTTTCATAAATGTGTACAATAACTGAGATATTGAATTTATTCCATTTGGCTGCCCTACACTGTATAGCAAATATGTTGCTTCTAAGATACAGTCGAAAGTCAATTATAAAACACTCAATGGGATTTAGATCTCTTGAGTATTTATGTAGCTGACTAATGGTTATAAGTTGGAGATTATTACAACTATCATATTATACTGAGGAGGCCAAGGAAGGCCGAAGCCGTTGTTTGTTGGTGGTAAATATTTTTAACAACTATTTCATAGCACAACATTTCATTGACTTTATTTATACAGCTTAGCATACCTAAATGTATGTCATGGCGAGAGCGTTTGTATTTAATAAATATTGCTATGCAACCCATAGTTCAAAAATTAACGTTACATCACTACTTGTGACCTTTGTGGCTTTAGTTTCATTGTACATACCCTGCATGTAGTATAAAGTATTAAATTATTGTTTACAACACCCAAATTAATTTGGATTTCGATCATATGTTTGTAAACAGCTAAAAAGAAGAATTTCAAACTAGTGGAAAACTGATTTACTATTTTTATAGTCAATCAGTTCTAGTACTATTTTTAAAATATTTTTATAAAATACAAATCGTGTATAGTTTTTACTTCAATTTGTATATTTTCTTTTTAGAGAAATCCCTAAAATTAACCAGGGAAATAATTATTTAAACCTTATTGTTCGTTGAAACTATGTATGCTACTTATGAAACTAAACAGCAATTTGTAAAAGTTAAGATGAAAAATAATCTATTTTGATATTTAATAGAAGCAATCAATATATTTAATTTCAGAAAATTTTGTCCTCTTCTAAATTTACTTACAAACACGACTTGTACGACTTTCTTAAAGTATATCTTGGAGAAGGTCTTGTTAGTGCTTCAGGTAAGAATAATTTTATTTAAATTATTATTTTAATATTTAATCGTGTAAATATTTGGTTCATTTGAAACAAAAAATTCGGTTATAATCGAAATGCATATCTATAATATGAATGGTTTAATTCAAGAGTTTTATTAATTATAAATTTTCATTTAATATTTCGATTTTTTTTCTACAATTTTGATTTCTTTCTGCCTTGAGAGGAAACAGGTATAACTGCATTTATTTTTAAATATTTTGTCTTTTATTCATAACTTGTTGCAGATGGAGATTTATAAATATAGAAAAATGGAGATATTTAAATACATACAAAATAAATTAATAACACTGGTCAACAAAATTGAA
The DNA here is from genome assembly GCA_028583605.1 of Dastarcus helophoroides. Lineage (NCBI taxonomy): Eukaryota > Metazoa > Arthropoda > Insecta > Coleoptera > Bothrideridae > Dastarcus > Dastarcus helophoroides. Next base: position 28,560,311 of record CM053329.1, on the reverse strand, counting down.
ATTTTGTCATGTCACATGAACTTTTTTTGTATTTTTTAATAGGGTTAGTTGTTGTCACCTAAAATAAGCAGTTTTGAAATTTTCATCAGCCATCGATATTAGTTTGTTAAATGTTTGAAAAATGATGGATCTCCAGAAATATAACATAAAAAATGTACATTAGGAAGATATAACCTTTGTTTTTCTAGATTATTTAACTTTTAATTGGTCCCTCTTGATCAAGTAGTAGTAGTCAGTCAACACCCTTGAGTTTAATCTGCCCTGATAACGTTTTTCCATCATTGAAATGTCTGCATGAAACTTTTGTCAAATATTATCACTTAGAGCGCCCCAGAGCCCCCTAATTCGTGGAATAAAGTCTCTCTGACTCACCTTGTATAACAGAGGTAGACAACTTTAAATATAATATTTGTTTTATTGTTGAAGACCGAAAATCGTGTCCAAAATTTCGTGGGTGTTGCGTTGTTTGTCAAACAGTGTTCAGTTTTATTAAATAGATTTAACCTCTCATCAATTAATTTTTTCCTCTCTCCTCCTATATAATACTTTTTCTAAAATACTGCACAATTATTGAGGATTTCGCATAAGAAGGATAGGCTAAGCAAAGAAAATAAAATGTGGATATGTTTTTTTGTCTCACCTTGAATTATATACACTAATGGACAAAACTAAAGAAACTTTAGATACTTTAATTTTTTTTAATACTCCGTTAAACTAACGTAGTTTTATGTATAAAAGTATAATTAGGGCAACTAAAGAAACATAATAGCATATATAATAATGTAACTCGTAATGTAAGAAAACAATAAATAATTCTATAAAAAAAACAGTTGGACAAAACTAAAGAAACTATCCAAAATCTAAAAAATTATTCACAATTCTGATAAAACAAGTTAAAACAAATTAGTAATGCGTAGAGTATCCTTTATTCTTAATAACTTCTTCACACCTTCTGGGCATCGATTTAAGGAGAGTATCTATTTTGGACATATCCATGTTTTTCCACACTTCTTGAATAGCCTGCTTCAACTGTTCCTTATTTTGGACATTTTCCTTTCTGATTTGGATTTTCAATTCATTCCATAAATTTTCGATGGGGTTCAGATCTGGGCTTTGCGCTGGCCAGTCTAAAACAACGATTTTTGAGTCCCTGAGCCAATTGGTAACGATTGCCGCTTTGTGCTTCGGATCGTTATCGTGCTGGAATATCCAATTGACTGGCAGATTTTTATCACAGAATGGTTCCATAACATTTTTCAAAATGTTTAGACACAGAAACCTATCCATTTTTTCTTCAATAAAATAAATTGGACCCATTTTGTAAGACGAAAAGCATCCCCATAGAAGAACAGATCCTCCGCCATGCTTTATTGTGGGTAAAGTGTACTTGGGGTCATACCGTTTACCAACTGGACGCCTCACCCATGCTACCTCATCAGAACCAAAAAGATTTATTTTGGTCTCATCGCTAAATAAAACTCTTCTCCAAAATGCTAAATCACAATGTAAATACTTTTGAGCAAAAGCCAGCCGGGGTTTTCTATTTTTCTGAGAAATGAATGGGGTTTTTGCTGGTCGTCTGCTCACAAGACCTACTTCATTACAACGCCTTTGTACAGTCTTATAACTCAAATCTTCTACTCCCAATTCGCGTAGAATGTCCCTTGCAGACAAATTCGGTTTTTTCATGGCGATGATTTTTATCTGCCTGTCTAGCAAATTGCTCGTTTTTCTTGGTCTGCCGCCACAACGTCTATTAATAATAACATTTCCTCGTGTCCTGTACATCTTCAATACTTTGGATACCACGGATTTATGTAGAGAAAAATTTTTAGCAATGTCCTTTTGCCTCGTTCCGGCCTCAAATGCTTGAACAATTTTTAACTGCAAATCTTGAGATAGATATCTTCCGGCAGGCATTGTCGCAATTTTATACACTGAACTCATACACAAACGAAACGTTAACTGATATACGCAAACCAAATTCCAACTGATAAGCGCTACAAACTTGGATAAAAAACATAGTTTCTTTAGTTTTGTCCCAATACAACTTGTAAAACCAGCATAAAAAAATTATCAAGGAAAGCAATAAAAAAATGTATGGCATACATCGAAGGAATATTTTCTTACGAATAAAGCATGGTATACAATAACACTCTACATGGTAGAATTAACTTTATTTTTAAATGTATAAAAAGTTTCTTTAGTTTTGTCCATTAGTGTATGTATGTTATTTAGGCCCGGAATACAAAATGCATAGAAGATTTATTCAACCCTTGTTTAACATTAAATTTTGTAATGGAAACTTTGACATCTTTCAAAGAAACATATATCCATGTATGGAAGAACTTAATTCAGTTGCCACAGGAGAATTATTTGATATTCACCTGGTACTACACAAATATTTTGTAGACATTGTGGGAGGTATGAAAACACAAAAATGTTAGTATAATTTTACATGGATTTTAATTATAATATTTAATTTCAGAAACTGTGTTAGGAACAAAAATAGATTACCACAATGGAATGAACACGGCTTTTGTTGATGCATGTGTTGAGTACGTAAAAGCGCCTAATGAGATTATGAATTCATTATTAAAATTTAATAATTAAAAACTATTATCCAGAGTCCTGATAAGTTTAAATAAATTTTCAGATTTTACAATTTGTGTTTTACAAGGCTTGTAAGACCCTGGTTTTATCCGGATATTGTTTATAATCAAACAAATTTTAAAAAACGAGAAGGCGAATTGATGAACATCATAAAAGAATATTTACATTGTGTAAGGCTAATAAATAGTTAATTCTACATTATTTTTATCAGTTTTTCCTAGGTTATAATTGAATCCTGGGAGAGAAGAATATTCAAAAAAAGGGTTGATGGTAACACACCAATTATTGATCAGATATCAAACCAAATTCGGGAAAATCCAGGATTCATGAAAAGTCAGGATTTTGTGTCCCACCTTCTCACTTTGTATTTAGCCGTAAGTAAATTTCGCTTGATTACACCAACTTCATTAAATTTAACAGTTAATATTTTTAGAGTGAAGACACAATGACTATTATTGCTTCATTCACCTGCTTATGCTTGGGGATGTATCCTGAATATCAGGTAAAGTTGAAATATAACACTTATATATTTCTCTTTCACTAATATTTCTACTATAATATCTAGACCAAGGCAGCAGAAGAAATTAGAGAAGTTTTTGGTGAAACTCCTAAAACTGCTACCTTACAAGATATCGAAAGACTAGATTACTTGGATATGTGTATCAAGGATGCTTTACGTTTATTTCCCATTGCTCCATATATATTAAGAAAAGTCCTCGAGGAAACTGAGATTGGTTGGTAAATTTTTACACTTAATTATTGCATATTATTAGTGTAATTTTTAGTGTACCTCAGTAAATTTAATTAATTAGGTTCGAAATCTTGTAATAGTTTTAAACAGGCTTAACAAAACACTAAAATCTACTAAGTTGAAAAATATGATTAAATAATTTGGTTTAATTTCTCTAAAGATTATCATCATTTGAGCAGCTTTGACTTTAGTCAACTATCAAATAAAGTAATAAAAATATCCTGGTCACCTGATCACATGATGACGAAGGCTCCAAAAATTATAAAACATATTTTCTGGGACCGAGTACTTAAAATGTTATGGCTTCTTGACCATTAGAAAGTATGGTTGACGTATTGGATCACTATTTTGCTCTATCTTGATTTTTTAAGGCTTCTTTCACTTTTTGTTCTACATATTTGCACCTTTGGTTTGGTTGATATACAGTCTTACCATACATACATTATAATAGCAGTGGAATATTTAATGTACCCTAGTTATGATAAGGAAGGCTTCCACGGCCAGAGTCAGTACAGGATATACTTCTTTCGGGATTGAATCGTGTCAAAGAACTACTAAAAGTGTTCGAGACGTTTTCGCGCACCATCGAAATGGGCCGCTTCAGGAACAAATAAATAAAATACAAGAAAATATACAAAAATGAAAAATGAAAAAAGGGACCAATTTCAAAACATCAGAGCACGGTAACTCAGTATGTCCACCATACCAGAGGCGAAACTTCTAAATTGAAAATTTGGTAAGAAGGATAAGAAAGTTAAAATTTTTTGCCTCTGTTATGGTGGACATACCGAGTTACCGTGCTCTGATGTTTTGGAATTGGCCCCTTTTTGTCATTTTTTCATTTTTGTATATTTCCTTGTATTTTATTTCTTTGTTCCTGAAGAAGACCCTTACGATGGTGGGCGAAAATGTCTCGAACACTTTAAGTAGTTCTTTGACATGGTCCAATCCCGAAAGAAGTATATCCTGTACCCTAGTTATTTTAATAAAGTAAGGTGTTCGTAAGGTTCTTTTAATGAGTCTTTAATGTACAATGTTGAAAGACTGATTCTACAAAGGTTATCATAAGTAGTTTAGACTTTTGGGTAACTAACAGCTGAAACAATAAAAATATCCTAAATTCATCTGTTTACAGGATGACGAAGAAAATAGTTAATTAGGGGTCAAAGATATTTCAGAAAAATACTTAAGACTTTAAGGTTTCCCGCTCCACCCTAAAAGTTTTGCCTGCAGTATGGTTAATACATTGGGTGAACATTCCCCTCTATCATGGCTTTTTATGGTTCACCACTTTTTGTTCTAAGTATTTGTACGTCTCTTTGGTTTTGTACAAAACCTATAATGCATAAATTTCCGAAATGACTCAGCTGGAATAATGTTTTAAAGCTAAACATTGTTGTTTCAGATAAATGGACGCTACCTAAGGGCTCTGCAATTTTAATCCCCATCTATAACTTACACAGAAATTCAACTCAATGGGAGAATCCACAGCATTTTCATCCAGATCATTTTCTCCCGGAGGCGGTAAAGAAACGTCACGTTTATTCCTACGTGCCATTTAGTGCAGGACCAAGGAGCTGCATTGGAAAAATATTTGGAAAGCTCGCTTTAAAACTCATGCTGGCCAATCTACTGCAGCGTTTTGAAATTGAAGCTGATGGGAAACTACCAGACCTGAAATTGCGAATGGATATTTCTATCAGACCTGTTGATGGTTATAACGTTAAAATAAGAAAAAGAACCTGGAACAAGTAGCTTTGTTCTAATAATTTCTAGTAATTTGTAGATGCAATGCAAAGTTAAAATATCTCCTTATTATATTTAAATGTTTCATTTTTTACTTTGTCCTGTAGTCTTTTTCGAGTTGGATGTAATAAATAATTATTGACGGGAGCGATGGTGTTTTTATTAAATTGTCATTCAAAATACACCATTTAATACTATGTGTCAATTTTAAGCCTACTTAGACTTTATATTTATTAAAAAAAATATTTTTTAATTGTTTATGAATTAGGTTAAATTATTTCAATCAATCTTGACAGCAACTTATATGTATCCTGCTAACTCAGTTTTCCAGTGCATCCAAATAAAATTTTGTGTAAATTCAATCAATAAAAATTTAAAGTGAAAAAGAATACATCCGAATAGTGTAATTGGAATTTTCCGTAAATGCGTCAGTTAGTTATTTCTCAATTTCTCAAAGGTCAGCGGCGTCAAAAATTAAGATGGGGAATTAAAACCAGCTAATTACCCTATTGTCTATGGTAAATTTAGGATAAAAAAATGTGTACGTTGAATAATAAAATGTAGATTAGATTAGATTATATATGGGTCGTTTCGTGTTTCTTTTCGTTCACCTCGCACCTCGCCCTAAGGAGATCCTTTGTGCATAATCTATGTAGTTCCCAGGTTCAAACTCTTGTAGAAGTTTATTATGGATCCGGGATTGTGTTTTTCCACATCTGAGGGGTCTAAGGGCATCCATTCGAGTTGTATGTGCCTTTTGCGTAAAAGAGTATCGCACTTGCATAGCACATGTTCTGCAGTATCCTCAGTTTCTGCGCAAAAGCGACATAGATCAGTTTCAGCTTGTCCCATTTTCTTAAGGGGGTACCTCATGGGAAATGTCCTGTTAAGAGCCCGGTTAGTATTCTCAATTCGGATTTGCTGAGGTCTAAGTAGACCTTTTTTTTTTCAAGCGTTCGTCGTAGTCCTGGATATGATCTCCAGTGGAAAATTCTTGATTTTACTTCCTATTTGTTGACGTCATTGTTGATTTGACTTTTAGAAAAACCATAAGCCAGTTCAGGTCCAAGAAATGACGATAGTTCTTTAGCGAGTTGGTCCGTAGCTTCATTCCATTGTATTTCTTTGTGTCCCGGCACCCACTTAAGATTGATCCTGTTGTGTTTAGCCAGTTGCTTTAGAGTTTGTTGATAATTCTAAACTACTCTGGATTTAACAATGCAGCTGCTGAGAGCCTTTACTGCCGCTGGGCTGTCAGACTTAATGTACACCTTTGTTCTTTTTAGGTTCATTCAAAGACACTCGTAGGTGCAGAGTTCTATTGCATGTATTTCAATTTGAAAGGCAGTTGGGTCTTTTCCCAAGCCTTTAGGAAACCTATAATTAGGGCCATAAATTCCCACTCCAGTCCTATGTGCTATCTCTGATCCATCTGTAAACCAGATCGATAATTTATGTTTTTCTTCAGGTACTGAAGCTAGCATTACCTCCATTGCTGCTGTTTGGTAGGTGTTCATTGCGCCTGTTGTGCCGAGACTTGCGTACTTTTGAACTATGTTCAGTTGGTTTTGTGTTGCCTTTTTAGTTATTTTTTGTCACCATGCTAAAGAAGCATATGTGATCAGGGGTGTAATTATCATCCGATATGACCCACTTTTGGTTTCAGACCCCAGGTTTTGCTGACTAATCTGCGGCACGTCTAGAACGCTATCGTGACTCGCTTGATTATTCGAGACAAATAAGGATTCAGATGAGCTTTTGGTCTAGGACTATTCCTAGATATTTAGTCTCACTTGAGAAGTTAAGTTGTATCCCATCCATAGTGAGAGCTGTTAGATTTAGCTTCATTCTCTTCGTGAAAGGAATTATTATTGTTTTATTAGGGTTTACACTTAACCCTTATTTTGAACACCAGTTGTAGTTGTCAATGGTGTTTAGGGCTTTTTGCATTAAATCAGACAGGATTTTATCGTCTTTGCCCCTGATAATGACAGTAATAGCATCTGCATAATCTATTGCTTCAAAGCCCTAAATCTTTAATGCAATATATTTAAGAGGACATCAACCACGATGGGCCACAGCAGTGGAGATAAAACACCTTCTTGGGGATAACCCCTTACTGCGCTCACTGTGACTAAATCACTGCCTAAGGTTGCTTTGATTCTCCTACCATCTAACATGGAGACGATCCAGTCGGTAGAAGGTTTCTCAAAACCTTTTTTGATAGCTGCTGCCTTTATGGTTTCATAAGAGGTGTTATCAAAACCACCCTCTATGTCTATAAATCTACAAAGAGCTATTTCTTTGCTGAAATATGCACTTTCTATCTTTTTGACAAGATTGTGTAAGGCTGTCTCTGTGGATGTGCCTTCTTGATAGGCAAATTAATTTTTATGAAGCGGATTCTTTGACAGTACTTCGCTTCTAATGTGTTGGTTCATAATTTTCTTCATTGTTTTAAGAAGAAATGACATTATACTAATGGGTCTATATAATTTATGCTGCGCAGACGGTCGTTTGCCTCCTGCCTTTGGTATATAGACCACATTTACGTCTCTCCAGCTTACTGGAATGTAGCTTATCGTGTAACTAGCTTTGAAAATTGTAGCTAGTAAATTTATAAGTTTCACTATGCCGTGCTGAGGTAGGGAAGATTTTATCTTCTCCTGGTGATTTGTAGGGCTAAAAGGAATTAACCGCCCATTATATCTTGTTGTTTTGTAAATAATTTTCCCGCTAGGCTTTTTATTCGATTTTAGGGGCATAAAAGGCCCTCAACAATCACAGCACTGTTGTAGGTATTTTCAATTTCTGAAAATTTTGGAAAGAGAGTTCGCATACGCAACCTTTCCAGGCGGTTCTTGGTGTAACTTCCGTCTTGGTGTTGGATAAGTCCTATTCCGTTCGAGCGATCTTTGGATAGGATTTTCTGAAGTCGTATTGACGGAATCACATCTTTAATCACCTCACAAAATAATTTCCATGATTTCCTTTTAGATTTTTGAAGCTTTTATTGTATTCTATTAAGGCTTTTTTGTATTCGCCCCAATTATTGGTGCGTTTTCGGCTCTCAATTTCCGTTTCTGTTGATTTATTTATAACCCTTCGTTTTACTGGACAGTTGTGCTCATAACTGTTTATTATGAGAGCTCTTACATTGTTAGCACAAAATGGTAAATCATCAATCGTTTCAATTGAGTAGTTGTGGTCATTCATTTTCGATTTAAGTTGGGTTCTGTATAGATTCCAATCAGTTAATTTGGGGTTTCAGTATTCACTGAAGGCATTTATTTCAGCCTCTATATCGAACCGAATGTGTCTATGGTCTGACATTAAGGTTTCATCTGAAACATGCCAGTTAATATAATGTAACATCATTTTGCGTTGATAACTTTTTGCGGTGGGGTAAAGAAGATTACTTAGTTCTGTTTTTCTCAATAAAAATTGCTTTTCATATGTGGAAAGTAACATTCCTTTTCAGGGTGGAAAAGTTTATACAGTTTTAAGTAAAAGTCGGATATGTACAAAATTTTACCTTAATTCTAAGATTATACATAAATTTGAATATGCATATTCTAAAATCTTTTATATTAATTGCATGGGTTTTGTGAAATTTCGACTTTTTTGTCGAAAGTTTATATTAGAACAATAATCACATTTCTCTTGAAATTTATAGTCAAATTTAAATTCAAAATTTTAAGTAAAATTCATTTCAGTTTACCGAACCTAAGTTGCAAATTATTTAAATTATTATTAAAATAAATGAAATTCTTTTCTTTTAAAAGCATTTTCAACACAAGACTGTAATGCCCGATTTACATTAAACTAGTGGAGAAGCAAGTCAAGTGAGCAAGTCAATTGATGAACATTTTTCAATAGCAAGTGCTTTTTCTTACCTAAGCAAGTAAAAAGGCAAATTCAGTTAGGTTTTTGCTTTGTGCTGATGAGATGGGTCTATTATTTATAAAAAAGTTATGTAAAAGTATATCTAATAATAGTACAACTGGAATTTGGTAGCCAATTTTCCTTAGGCTTTCTTTCTAGCCCCGTAAGTATTATGCTGTAAAGTCGTAAACTTTAGCAAAGCCAATGAATTGTTCAATTAAAAAACGTTTTTTTTCTTCCTTTTGGCTGTGCTACTTGCTAACTTACAGAGCAACACTTCCAAATGCGTCCAAAAATGAAGCAGAAAAAAAGCTGGATATCGCGCAAAATTGAAAGAAGGGAAAAGCAAGTAAATAGAACCTAATTCTTATTAGCTTGCCAGGTAAGTTGTAGCACAATTTTCTTGCCTCAAATACAAGGCAAGCAGATGTTTGCATTAATTTCCGACCTAACAAAGATGCAAGATATTTTTTCTTTGATTATTTTTTTATTTTTCTGCATCATATCCTTGTAAGTCTACACACTTTTCCCAGCGATGTTACCATCTTTTTAACCGTGCAAATAGTAATCGGCGTTTTTCTCTGCAAAATACTTGTCCACGAAGGTGTTTGCCTCTTCATTTGGCGAAAATCTCTCTCCTCCGAGCGCCAATTTTTAGATGAGGGAACAAATAGAAGTCGCTTGGTGCTAGATTTGCTAAATAAGAAAGATGGTCAAGCAGTTCAAACCATAATTCGTGCATTTTTGCCATGGCAAACGCGAAGGTGTGAAATAGCGCATTGTCTTGGTGAAATAGGAGATTCTTTTTTCTGCAAATGTGGCCGAATTCGCTTGAGAGCAGGAAGTCACGTGATATCCTCAAGTAACATGTCTAAGAGTATGCGCACTCCTCCCTCGCCTTTAGGCAACATAAAAGAAATTCAGGTTCGTATTTGACTTACGCTCGTATATTAAAAAAAACAAGAATAAAGTAGAAATGTGCATTTAAGATATATCCATTAAAAAAGGCAAGGCAAAATAAAAAATGAAAAGGTTTAAGTGTCAAGTGTAGTTTTCAATTTTTTCTTAATTACAGATCACTTCAAATTATTAGAACAAATTATTAGAACTACTGGTGCCAGATTCGTTTTTTAATTCTAACATTATAACCTTGAACAGGTCTGATAGAAATATCCATTCGCAATTTCAAATCTGGTAGTTTTCCATCAGCTTCAATTTCAAAATGCTGCAGTAAATTAGCTAGCATTAGTTTTAAAGCGAGCTTTGCAAATATTTTTCCGATGCAATTTCTGGGTCCTGCACTAAAGGGCACGTAGGAATAAACATGACGTTTTTTCACCGCCTCTGGGAGGAAGTGATCCGGATGAAAATGATGTGGATTTTCCCATTGGGTTGGATTCCTGTGTAAGTTGAATATCGGAATTACAACTGCTGAGTCCTTAGGTAGCGTATAATTTTCTAAAACAGAGGCTGAAGTTAACAATATATCGCTTTAAAATGTCTTTTAATTTGTCAAGTATTTTAAAAACGAAACTTTTTCCATTAGACGTTTTGTATGATATGTATGATAAGACTGTTTAACAACTTCATTAAATTAGTTAAACTGTGGTACATTAAATATTCCGCTAATATTATACAGTAACTAATATTTGTATAAATTTACCAACCAATCTCAGTCTCCTCAAGGACTTTTCTCAATATATATGGAGCAATGGGAAATAAACGTAAAGCATCCTTAATACACATGTCCAAGTAATTCAGTTTTTCGATATCATTCAAGGTGGCACTTCTAGGAATTTCTCCAAAAACTTCTCTAATTTCGGCTGCGGCCTTGGCCTAAATATTATAGCAGGAATATTAATGAAATAGGAATATACATAAGTCTAATACGATATTTCAAATTTATTCATACCTGGTATTCAGGATACATCCCCAAGCATAAGCAAGTAAAAGAACAAATAATTGTCACGGTGTCTTCACTCTAAAAATACTGAATGTTAAAGATAAATCATCTAAAAAAGTAAATTGTATTTACTGCTAAATACAAAGTAAAAAGGTGAGAAACGAAGTCCTCATTTTTCATGAATTCCGGATGTTCTTTGATTTGATTTGATATCTGATCAATAATTGGTGTGTTATCATCTTCAGTTTTATTAAATTTTCTTCTCTCCCAGGATTCAATTATAACCTAAGGAAAAGTGGTAAGCATAAGGTGTAATTAACTATATATTAGTCTTACACAATGTAAATATTCCCGTATAATATTCAACAATTCATCTTCTCGTTTTTTTAAATTTGTTCGATTATAAATAATATCCGGATAAAGCCATGGTTTTACAAGTCTTGTAAAACCCAAATTGTAAATCCTGAAAATATATGTAAATTTATTACGACGTTGACTAATTGTTTATATTCTATTAAATTTTAATGACGGATTATGGATTAATAATTTAATTACTCAGTCTTACGTACTCGACGCATGCATCCACAAAAGATGTGTTCATTCCATTGTGGTAATCTATTTTTGTTCCTAACACAGTTTCTAAAATTTAATAGTATGGTAGTCCTTATAAATTCATGCCAAAGTTTGGTGTGTTTTCATACCTCCCACAATGTTTACAAAATATTTATGTAGTACTAGGTGAATGTCAAATAATTGTCCCGTAGCCATTGAACTAAGTTCTTCCATACACAAACTGATATTTCTTTGAAATATATCAAAGTATCCATTACAAAATTTAATGTTAAACAAGGGTTGAATAAATCTTCGGTGTATTTTGTACTGCGGACCTAAAAAAAACATGTAATAAAAAATTAATAGTACTTAATAAAACCATTTTCATTTTAACAAATTTTTATAGATAACAATAGAAAACAATGTTTTTTAGATGATTTAGTATAATTCCATGATTCTAGATCAAAATAATGAGGATTTGTGATTATAATAAAGAAATTAATAAAAAAAAAACAAAAAAAGTGAATAAAATTGTATTAAAGGAAATACATGACTTAAAACACCAAACAGCATACAAGAGAGGGAGAATAAATTGATTGAAGACAATGTAAATGTATTGACCACTGACTAGTGTTCACTGAACATCGATAGGAACAATCGATAATATCGATAATTTTGACTACCGGAAGCTATCGATAGTAATGTTCCACAGTTTCGGCAGTTCTTAACAAGCAACGTTTGTCTTTTAATAGAAATGTTTAATGTTTCATGATGAATCTTGACAATTTCAATTTTAAATTCGAGGTTTAAGCTTGAAATTTTTACACTCGAAAATTCAAAAAACTACATTTTATATTTCATGCTGATAAAGGCCAGTGAAAAAGAACCAAATTTAAATTAAAATTTCCTTTATTAAAAAAATTATCAGAATTTTCAAATACTGGCTTAAAATTTAAGTAACATTTCAACTTTAAGCTCGACATTTTCACTTTAAATTTAAAGCTTTGACTTTAAACACGAAGTTTTTTTGTAACATTTCGATTTTGAGCAGAAACTAATTTCAGCATAATTTCCAAGGTTCGACTTCAAAGATTAAAAATCGATTTAAATCTATTACCTTATTTCTAGATTTTAATTCTAAAATATATTTTCAGATTTTCGATTTAATAGCTTTAATTTTAGGAAAATAAAATTCCGAGAAAAAACCTTCCAGATTTTACTACTAAATTTTAATTTTTAATGTTCAAATAATAAAATTTAAAATTTCAGCGTAACATCTTAGGTAATTGAAATTTTTTTAAAAATTTATAAATTCTAAGTTTTCTTCACCAAAGTTTAAAAAATAATTGGTACTTTTTCCAATATTTCCAAATTTTTTTAGAAATTTCTGTATTTTGACTTCTTTTTTAAATTTTGATCTAAGCTTTGAAATTTTGGGGTTGCGATTTTTTTTAAATGTTGCCTTCATAATTTTGAAATTTGGGCTTTAAACTTTAAATTTCTTTTATTTCAAAAATTGAAATTCTTAATTTTATCTCAAAATGTTGAAACTATTTCCTCAAATTTTAACTCTGAACGTTTATTGTCAACATCTCGTTAAAGGCGAAAAAAAAAATTTTAGAAAGTTTTACTCAAATTTAAAGTGGATAAAAGATTGAAATTAAAAAAAAAACGAACAAAATTCAGAACACATCTTGAATTTTGAATTTTTCTTCTAGAACTTTTGACTTTCTCCTAATTTAAAACTTGAAATTTCCGCATGTTTCTCAAAATTTTTAATTTAAAATTGTCTATTAGAATAAAATCTCAAATTTTTAATATTAAAAACTCAATGTTGAAATTTAAAAAAAAAAGTAATTCCTAGCACTTCTGAATGAGTCAAGGTTTTAAAAAAATTTTTAATTTCTGAAGTATGTCATAAGTTTTTGAAAATGTGAGATATTCTAAATTTAGTTTTTCTTTCAATTTTTTAAACATTTTTTTTTAATTCAAAAATTTAGATTTTAGACTCTAAATTTCCAACTTCGACTTTTATTCCAAAATTGCAACTTTAATATTGAAACTAAAAAATTAAAAACTCTACTTCAAGTTTAACACTGAAATAAGGGAAATCGAAACAAAATCTTTTTGATTAGTTTCCGGATTTATAAAATTTATCACATGCTACAATTATTTATAAATATTTATAAGCAAACTTGTATTTCCTTTATTATATTAGATGATCAAGTGTATGTTACATTTTTTAATAGAAATAGAATAAATCGACCAATGAGAAAATTTTTTCCGGGTTACAGTATAATATTTACCAATATTGGAAAAATTCATATTGGTTCGCCGTGCATCGCGAATTGGAGCAGTTATCTCCCCCGCGAGGACAATCGTGGGAGCCTAGCTGGGAACGGCAGGTTAAATTGAAAGGTTCATTTTATTGTATAAAATTATCAGCCAAACCCGATTACTATCGATATTTTTGTAAAAACCTATTGATAATATCTATGGTAGAAACTAACGATGTATACTGAACTGACACATAATAAATAGCCTTAAGCATGGGTCTAAAAAGATAAAGTTTTGCTCACGACTTTCCCATATAATGTAGATAAACAATTATGAAGAATTATTTAAAATTCAGCACCAAAGGGTGTGAAAATGGGGTTTGAAATTTTACATGTGATTAATCATTTTTCGGGTTTCATGCGCTCAACAAATAAAACATATGATTATATTTGTACCTAGTATAGACCCGACGTTTTTTAATAGGTTACACACTTTCGTATTGGATAAAAAAGGGAGATGCACAACAATTTTTAGACGACAAGAAAACGTTACTTTCTGAACGACCCAATAAATTAATATTGACGATTAAGAAAAGAGTTGTTCTTTGGATACATTAACAAATTTTGATGACTATAAAAAAATTATCATTCAAAAAGGTAATTTCTCATAATTTCCAAGTTTTTTACAGGTGTCGCCGTCTCTCGCTTCCCGATTTCCATTTCTTTCTATTTAGTTAGTCTCCATCCAGTAGGCGGGCGTCCTTGTTTTCTTCTTTCTGGTGGAGTCCATTGCCATGCTTTCTTCGGCTATCTGTTTTTATTCATCCTTTCTAGCTGGCCATACCGTAGTAGACGTTTAGTTTCTATAGTGTCAATATTGTTCTGTGGGCCCTCATATTGCCTCGTACTGCTGTGCTCCTTACGTGGTCAAGTCAAGAGATACCACTATCCCGGCTCCAGAAATCCATTTCTAATGGAAGCATCTACTCGTTTTGTCGCTGATTTACCTCCCATACTTCCACTCCGTAGGTACTTATGCTCTTCACAATCGAGCGATAGATAATGCATTTAGTTTTTCACGTTATCTTGTCATTCCATAACACCGCATTTAGTTGGCGGATTACCCTTTTGTCCTGTACTATTTTATTATTTATCTCATATGCACTCTGTCCACTCGATGTTAAGGTGACTCCCAGATATTTAAAAGTTTTACAGCCTTTAATATGTTTATTTTCAATCTGTAGGTCTTCGACTCTGTCTTCGCCTACTTTTAAATATTCAGTCTTTGCTAGATTGATAGTTAAGTCCCATCCTCGTATTGCTCCTCCAGTTTTCTCAGCATATAGCTGGCATCGTCATCATCGGCGGCTATGACCACCTGATCATCTGCGAATAAAAGACTATATAGAATATCTTCACCAATCGGTATTTCCATGCCGTTGTACTTATTTTTTCAATTCTTGATCGCCTCTGTTAGATAGATCTTAAAAAGAGTTGGTGAGAGAGTGCAACCCTGTCGTAAACCTTTTGTAATTGTAAATTACGACGATATTTTATCGCCCATTTTTACCATTCCAGTACAGTTTTTATATAAGGTTATGTACTGCTTCAATAGAACTTACCGACACACCATTCCCTCTCATGTAAGTCCACAACTTATTTTGTGGAACCGTGTCGTAGGTTTTTTGTAAATATAAAAAGACTAAATAGATTACAAGACCCCCTAACAGTTCTTTTTTAATGAGATTTCGCAAAGTAAACACACCGTATATGCAAGAGCGCCCCGATCTTGCTTTGCTCCTCTGATACTTTAATCTACAGTTTAATCCTTTTCTTCGGGATACGGCCATATAATCTTGCTACGGATAGCATCACACTAATCCCACGGTAGTTAGCACTGTCCCTTCTATTTTCTTTCTTGTAAATTGAAGTAATGGTTGCTTTTTTCTAGTACGTCTTCCCCTTTTATACCTTTGTTGAAGACCTTGGCCAGAATGTCATTTAGTACTGTTGGGGCAGCTTTTACTAACTCTACGTTTAAGTTTCCTGGGCCAGTGATTTCCCTTTTTCATTTTAATTACTGATGTTACTACTTTACATGTGAATATTGGTGGATCATTAAAATCAACACTTTTTTCGGTCATGGGCGCATCTCGACGAAATTGATCTCTGTCCTCTGTTAATAGCTTCTCGTAGTATTCCCTTTATTGTTCTAGGCTTATTAAGGTGATTCCTACAGCGTCCTTATTTTCTGTTCTCATCAGTTTTTAATATTTTCCAGGCTTTATTTGCTCGTGTGTTTCCCATACCTCTCTCTATCTCTCCCCAGGTTGCTGCCACATTTCATTCTTTGTCTTAATTATGGCTTTATGGGTTTCTTTTCTTCTTCTTTTGTAATTGCCTAGTTCTTCATTAGTTTTTGTGCTTAGCTGCTGTTGCTACTAAGACTTCAATGTTTTGATTTTTGATATTTACAAATATTTTCTTAAGTTTTAATATTTTGGCGGCACATTGAGGACCCCCGGCTATGCACCGGTTGGGAAACACTGACATAGACATTGTTTCTTGGAATATATTTCATTCTTTTTATCTTTATCGTTAATTTATTATGTAGGGAAATGGTGGGCAAGAAGGATAGGGTACGCAAAAGGGGTATTTGTTCTGTGCAAGTACTAGCGGTAAATAAAGCCAGAAATGTGAAGTTACCCAAGCCGTATGTTGACTCAGTTACTCACGACTAATCTCGAGCAATATTATTCCGAGAGCCATTGACGATTTTATTGAAGGTAATTTAGGCAAATAGAAATATTTAATAAATGCTTATATGGATAATATACCCGACGATTCGAATACAGCTTATATTAGCCCTATTTGAAAGAAAGGGGACAAAACTAGGTATCAATTTTACTACCACAATGGGAAAGTTGTGTGTTGGCGTATTAAAGATAAGAATAGAAAACAAGTTCCAGGAGATAAATGGTTGGATCCCGTGCTGGAGAATCCTGTATATTTGTTTTACGATAAATAGCTGAAAAAAGCATCGCTAGGAAAACTTACTTTTCATTGATTTGGAGAAGGCATTCGACACGGTATCCTTAAAAAATCATTTTAAAATATTGACGAATGTCGGTCTAAATGGTGCATATATCCATGCAGTTTGGAACATGTATCAAAACGCAAAGGATGTAGTCACACTGGGAAATGTTGCTTCCACTCTTTTTTAATAACAATTGGATTGAGACAAGGGTGCAGTTTGTCCCCACTTTGTTTGGAAGACTGGAGAAGAAAAATTACGGAAATAGGAATCCGTACAGGAAATCATTGTCTTACAACGCTTTTCTTTGCGAATGACTAAGTTCTTATAGCATCTGATGAAGAAGACGTGGATTACCTAATGAGAAAATTAAGAGACGAAACACATTAAATGGGACCTCGGCATAGATATGACCAAAACTGAATATTTAAAATTGGGGAACAGCAAAGCTTAAACGTAGATATAGACGCCAGATTAAAAGAGCCTACGAATACAAGTAACTTGAGGAGTACCATTTCGGAACAGGGGAAAAGGAAAAAAAGATGCACATAGCAGAATAGAAAAGGGAATGAAGACTGTGAGCGTTCTAAATCCATTGACATGGTAAAACAAAATAAAATAGAACACCAAACTGAGCATTTATAGGTGTAGAACCACTCTACACTTATGGAGCTGAATGCTGACAACCAACAAAAAAGGAGGAAAAAAAAGGATAGAAGCCTTAGAAATGAACTTCGACAGAGGATCATGCAGAATTTCAAAACTATATGTAAAAAATGAAGAGATATCCGTATAAAAACAGGAATAACATATAACATCGTTGACTATATTGAAACAAGGCAAATGCGGTATGGCCACGTGAGAATGGAAGAAGAAAGATGGGCAAAAGTAGCACTCTCCTACATGCCAGAGAATACGACGAAAAGAAAAAGACCGACAACACAATGGACGGATGGAATAAAAGAAATAACGAGGAATATAAATATAGAGGAGAACGAGTGAACAAATAGAGAGGTGTGGCGTTTAAAGTGCAGGATGCGGCGTAGGTTGTAGAACCTCCGCTAGAAAAAAAAATTAGGCAAAAAAAAACATGGGTAACCGTTGCAATTTGGTGAATATAAATTCTGAAATTTGAGGAGGGCGTTTGCTGTTATTTAGCTACTGCGCAGCTCCTAAAGTTAAAAATTAATTGAAAAAATATTCCTTAAGCATTTCCATTCCTACTGAATGGCATTTTCTTCGCCAGTTGCTTCTTCCACACCTCTAGATTTTCCGTTATCTTTTTTCGTTAAGGACGCACTAAAAAACACTTGGAAACCGTTGTAAAAATTAGCGATAAATAAATAAACTTTATTATTTCCAGCGGTTGCGTTAGATCTTAGTTTGTCAATCACTGTTTGCTATTGTAAAAATTAACGATAAATATAAATAATAATAAAATTTATTTATTTATCGTTAATTTTTACAATAGTTTTTAAGTGTTTTTTTAATGAAAGTTAATTCACAAACACCGATTTACAAACTAAAATCTAACGCAATCGCTGTTTGGGGCAATCTGCAAAAGATTGGCAATCCTTGACGTATAAAGGTAACTGGAAATCTAGACGTGTGGAAGAAGCAACTGGCGAAGAAAATGCCATTCAATAGGAATGGATTTAATAAAACTTCGCAAAGAAGATACAGAGAATTCCTTAAGCAACTTGAAAGTATTTTGTATTTAATTTTGGCATTCATAGAAACCATAAATAAAAATTCCAGACTATTTGGGCGGTTCTGAAGTACAATTCCTTTGGATTATTACAATGCTGGCGGTCCTACGATGAAACGAATCGAGCAGTTTCTTGAAAATTAGGGCTTCTAAAATTTTTAAAATTTGAGAGAATTCCATTTTCGGTAAGGGTAACTGAATTAGGTTGTATAATAAAATGACATTTCCATTTCCATTTGCAAGTAGTTTAAATAACACACGCAGTATATCATTTCACTTTTAGATTATACATAATATTTTAGTTAAAATCTATATTTAAAGTTCAATGCCTAAGTGTAATAGTTTTTGAAATATTTAAATTTTATTTTAATAATAACATTTGCAGTCTAGAACATATTTATTAATATAAAATTTTAAGTAACTCTTACATGTTCTGTGTTATAACCTCCAGTAAAATTGTTAGCACTGGTAAGTTTATAGAAGAAAAATGTTGAGTTTTGCTGGAATAAAAATAGCCTAAAAGGTACTTGTAAATAGTAAAAGCTTCATTAAAATCGATTTAGCAGTTTAGTTTTAGCAGTTTAGCAGTTTACGGACAAAATATAGATCGACAGACAAAGAGGCATTTAGACACTTCAATTTCCCTAACATAAGATACATCTCCAATCCAAATATGAACAAGATAAAATATCAAAGCAATTTAAACATAATTATTCTCACCTGAAGCACTAACAAGTCCTTCTCCAAGGTATACCTTAACAAAGTCGTACAAGTCGTGTTTGTAGGAAAATTTAGAAGAGGACAAAATTTTCTGCAATTAAACATATTTCTTTTATTATCTATTAAAGATCAAAGTAAGTTATTATTTATCTTAACTTTTACAACTTGCTGCGTAGTTTCTTTCATATCATACAATTAAGTTTTTGGATGGCAAATAGTTTGACTTTTTTAGTATCATTTTAAATAATGTGTATTTCAGTTAGTTTTTGGAAGAATCAATATCTCTAGAAAAAGCTAAGAAAGGTTAAGCAGCAACAGTCAAAAAGGAAATCAGAGTTGATAAATTCTTAGAAGTGAGTCTAACTTTCGATTTTAAAGTTCTATTAGAAAAAACAAACTTTTGAAAAGATTTCTAAAAATAAACTTGAAATATCTCAAAATAATTTTCTGATATTTCAGTTTAAAATCTAAATTAAAAAAAATATATGAGGTTTAACTGGAAATTTTGACAGAAAAGCTCAAATTTCCAAGAAAATCTCAGTTTTAAACAAAAATCCAGAAAAGGAAATAGACGATTTACGTAATGTAAAATGACTAGATGTTACTTAAAATTCATTACATTGTGTCCCATGTATTTACGTGCATAAAAATTTAATTTTAAAGTATATTTTTTCAAAAATCTTCATATAATGTGAACATACTTTACCAAAAAAGCTTTACATATAATCCACTCTCTACTAATAATAACTTAAAGCTTCGTTACCTCAACAAAGTGTGGATCTTGAAAACAAATCAATAGATTAGGCCCCAACCAAAAACGTGACGGTTGCAAATTATTGGTTTCACTATTACTCAGGAGGTTATTAAGTTTGTGCAATACATCTGTAATAAAACATATTATTTATTTAAATACCATATTTTTAGTTTACCTTCATTGCTGCATAAAAAAGTCAATCCATTTCCAATTAAAGGAAGAGAATATGGTCCTGCAAATTGGTTTGCCAATTTGTAAAGGCGACGTTTTTTCCAGTAATAATGTGCTATGGATCCAATAATGGCACTTAACAACACCCAAATCAATACCCTGGAAGAGACAAAATATAAATGTGTATATTTATTTTTTAAACAATAAATTTGGACATATTACATTTAGCTAAAAGTTTATTGTATTTTTGTAGAAATAAATTTAAATCATATCACAAAATTGTATAATATTTAGTAGCTAACTTACATCCTGCAACTACACACTTCATGCGAAAATTTAACTCGTTGAAATAATCTGAAAGAAAGATCTCCTTTTAGATCCCCTGTAAGAAACAAGTTTTAAAGTAATGTTCTACAATTGCGTAAAAATTATATTTGCAATTGTGACCGTGAATGGGCACATTAAGAGTATGAGGATTCTAAGCGAAGGCATATTTAAAGAAAAAACTAAATTAATTAAATTGAATTGA
Organism: Dastarcus helophoroides; assembly: GCA_028583605.1. Lineage (NCBI taxonomy): Eukaryota > Metazoa > Arthropoda > Insecta > Coleoptera > Bothrideridae > Dastarcus > Dastarcus helophoroides. The sequence continues at coordinate 28,539,669 of CM053329.1, read as the reverse complement.
CATCGAACACTGTAATTAACATTTTTATAACAAGTGTTGAAAAATAATTTTATTAGCGGGAAAAAACTTAAAAATACAAAGTAATTTGCGCATTAGTATCAAATACATGAATTCCATCACTTTAAAATAAAATGTTTTATGAGCGGGTACATATTTTTTTAAATTACATAATTTTTAAATTGATCAAAAATATTTTTAACAGCCAGTTTAAATAACACGACGATAAGTATTGCGAAAATCAGGAGACTAAGAAAAAATTTGTAGGTAAAAGTTTTAAAAGATCAGTTAGTTGTTCAGTTTAGTTTTCCGGGAAATGGCACTTTTCAAGGTGGCGAAAAATAAACCCTTAAACAGTAGAAACACCAGGTAGCTTTTTATTACCATATCTCGTTAAGCATATATTCTTGCACACTTATGGGCTACTAGGTATTATCAATTAACTAATAATTTTAGTCTAAATTTTTAAAATTTCAAGTATAATTTCGAAATCTTGAAAAAAAATTAAAATCAATGAAAAATGTTCAACTGTTAACATAATATCTCTAGAAAAAAGTTCTAATCAATAATTTAAAATCAAAATTTTCGAATTATACATTTTTAAAATAGTTAAAACCTTGAAAAAATTCAAAATTCTCAAAATTTGATTTTTTTTTTTCAAATAAAGTTTAATTTATGAAAAAGTCGATATATTTTAGAAGAAAATCGAAGTTTGAAGATGTGACAATTTTTAAAAAGTTAAATCTTCGAGAAAAGAAAATTTTGAAAATTGAAATTTATTTTAATAAAATTGAGTCTCTGTCTGTTTTTTCTGTCGAATGATCCTTAGTCTGGAAAATTAGTAAGTCAATTCAAATGAAACTTTTAATAAACTTTTCATTTCTAACAACTCGACTGAACATATAATGAGAAACCAATCAGCAATATTTATGGCTGATACATAAAGAGCTGATATACGAGGGTATATCAAATATCATGTCGCCATGAGGGCGTTGGGAGTGTGCGCATACTCTTAGGCATGTTAGGTGGGAATATCACGTAACTTCCTGCGCGCAAGCGATTTCCGTTCTTGCCATTCGTCAGTTGTAAATACAATGAGTGGGCAAGAGGTTCATCCGCACGTTGCGCAGCGCATTATTATAAAATTTCTTGCCGTTGAAGGTGTAAATCCCACCGAAATTTTTCGTAGACTAGAACCACAGTTTGGTGATACTTGTTTGAAGAAAACTTAAGTGTATAAATGGCACATAAAATTTTTGGAAGGACGAACTCAAGTTGAAAATGAACCCCATGCCTGTCGCCCTCGGACCAGTATGACTGCGGGAAAGACTAACGCCGTCTAATGCCTTTTGGAAGGTGATTGCCGTTTAACTGTTGGTAAAATTGCATTTTAGATAGGGATAAGCTTTGGGAGTGCTCAATCCATCATTACAGATGAGCTGAGATTTCAAAAAATTTCCGCCAGGTGGGTACCTCGTCCTTTGACAGAAGAACAGAAACGACAACGTCTGGAGATTTGTCAGCACCATCTTGGACGTTTTCAACGTAAATGTGATGGCTTTTTGCAACGTATCGTTACATGCGATGAGACTTGAGGCACCCCTTAATCTAAACAAGCAAGCATGGAGTGGAGAAGAAAGGAGGAGGGTGCACCTGTCAAGGCAAAAACTCTCCTCTCAGCTGGAAAGGTTCTTTCGACAGTGTTTTGGGATTTTAAAGGAGTTGTTCATGTCGATTTTCTGCATGACCATCGTACGGTTAGTGCTGCCTACTACTGTTAGCTATTGGATGAAGCAAATCGTGCATATCGGCGGAAAAGGCGCGTATTTTCGGTCAGAAATGTGATTTTGCTTCACGACAATGCCCGCCCCCACTCAGCCAATCTGACACATCCAAAATTAGAATAAAAGCATTGAGCAAAATTAGAATACTCTCCTTATGGTCCTGACTTATCACCACGCGATTATCATATGATTGGACCACTGAAAGAAGCTCTAGGAGGTGAGCGATTCCATGATGATGCTGCTGTTGAGACATTTGTGCACAATTGGTTGCAAACACGCCTCCCTTTTTTTACCATGATGGCATTGCATTAAAAGACTCCCCATCCGTTGGGAAAAATACATAACAAAATCAGGAGATTTTGTAGAAAATAGTTAATAACTTTTATTTGTGTATCTTGTACCAATAAATTTTTAAAAACAAATTATATTGCGCTCCGCCTACAATTACAACTCCCGGATACTAGAATAAGAAGCACGAAGCTTTGAATCTATTACTCTATGAAAAACAAATCTAAAATTATTTTATTTGAAATATGACGTTTTCATAAATAAAATTGAAATTTCTAAAAAAAATCAAAATTTCCAAATAGAAAGTAAAATTTACAAAAAAAGTTAGAATGGTAATAAAAAAACAAAACATGGAACATTAAGTTTATTAAGTTTAAATCTTCAAAAAAGGAAAACTTTTGAAAAAAGTTAAGATTTGCAGATTCAAATTTTCATAAAAATCAAAGTTTGAAGAAAGCCTAAATGTATAAGAAAGCAAATTTCTAGAAAAAGTAAAATCGATTAAAATAAATGCCAAATGAATAAATTCAAATTTTTGACATTTTGAAAAAAGTGTAAATTTTTAAATGTCTAAATGTGCGAAAAGTAGAAATTTTGAAAATAATGGCGAAATGTTTAGACGAAGTGAAAATTTTGGAAATAGCTAAGTCAAAAGTATGAAAAAAATGCAAATTTTAAAAAAAGATATAAATTTTGAGAGACTGAAATAAATTCAGCATTTTTAGAAAAGTAGAAGTTTTTAGAAAACTGAAAAAAAAATAAAAAATTTCAAAAAAGACAAAATTATCGAAAAAAAATCCAAATATTGAAAAAGGGTTGAAATTTTTGGTCAAAATTTTTAAAAGTAGATTTAAGTAAAAACCAAAACTATCAAAATAAATTTGTAAGAGTCAAAAATCGAAATTTTCAAAAGAATAAACTTTGGAAAAAATTCAAATGATGAAAATGGAAATTTTCTGAAAACGGCGAAATTTTTATGCCCCCACTTTTCGTAGTGTTACAGTAAAAACTACGAGTTTTTTTGGTTAAATTTCGATCACATACAATTTTATTTACTTATGTATGTATAAATTATTAATTAAGAATAATGCTCGTTCGGATGCGGTCGATCATGCAATATTCTTGGTATATAAGGGTTAATTTTAGGATTAGGTGTTAGTATCTCTCTGAAGATGATAGCTTGGCTATCGAAACGCGTTAGAGCAGCCTTTGTTGTGTTTCTTAATCTTTCTTGGTTTTAGGAGACAAAAGTTGTATTTCAATTTGTGAAGATAACCAAGGACCAGTCCGTTCCACCAAAACTGGAAAAGTTTGAATTTTTATTAAATTTCACCTATTTTCTCCAAATGTCGATCTTTTTCTGGAAATTCTCATTTTTTTTTAAATTGTTTTGGGTTTTCGAAACATTGAATTTCCACCTCGAAAATCGTCTTTCTTTTATGATATTTTTCCACTTTCTCCAAAAGGCCAAGTGTTTATTTTTAATTTGATTTCATGAAAATTCCGATTTTATCCCAAAACCAAACCAAAATTGGATTGTATTGGAAATTTTGAATATTTTATAGCAATTACTTTTTCTGGAAATTTTAACGGTCTGGACATTTTAACTTGGTTCTCAAAATTTGTCTCATTCTCGAAGTTTCTGGTTTCTACTTAAAATTGAGCATTTTATTCAAAATTATACTTTTTATCAATTTCTTGTTAAAATTGAATAAAAAGTTAATAAACATATAAAAATTTCAAGAATAATATTGTCAGGACATTTAGAAAACAGATTACTTGTAAATTGCGAGATTATGTCAAAATTGAAATAAAAATAAAAATTGTTAGAGAAATATTTATAGAAACTGTTTTTTTTTCTCTCCAAATTTGATTTATTCTGGAAATTGCGACTTTTCTCACAACATTCTTTAATTTCCGGCAAAAGGGCCAACATTGGCAGCATTCGCATTCACATTTGCAAATGTTAAAAAATAAATATTCGCATTCACATTAGCGAACGTGGGAAAACCAATATTTGTTACAAGGCCCGGATTTAAGGCGATTGGAGCGATTGAGCCCAAGGAGGCCCCGCGCTTGAAGGGTCTCCGCTTCACCACCAAAGTTAACAAAAAGTTATTTTTCGAAATTTAAATCAGATTGCTTTTGACGATAAAAAATAAATTATAAATTATTCAAATAATTAAAAATATATTTCTTTTAAGTTCGCATTGATGGATGAAATTTATTATTGTGTTTATTATAATACTAGCTTCTACTCGCGACTTTGTGCGCGTGGAATTAAATAACTATTTTTCTAAAAAATTTGAACATTTTACTTCCTCGAGGTTTGGTTTTCTTAAAAAAAAAATTGCATTGCCCATTTCCTGGTACAGTCATTAATTGAATTTACTAACAATGTTTAGGTTTCTGTATCCAGAGATCTAGGTTATGAATTGATCCATTAATAGTTTAGCTAGCTAAAAACCGAACATTAAAAAAATATTTTTAATGAATGGAAATGTCCAGAAAGAGAATATATTGAATTTTGAGATAACGTCGAAATTTGCAGAATAAATAAATTTCTAACAATAATTTGAAATCACTGGGGATCAAATTTAAAAAAAAAGTTAAGAAAAAACAGATAATAACAAAACGAACTTCGAAAAAACATCGCGACTTTTGAAAAATACTTACAATTTAGAGAAAATTAACAGAAAAAATAACACTTTCCAGAAAATATTTCAACTTTCCAAAAGAAAATCCATTTTTAAGATCAAAATTGGAATTTTGAAAATAAATTAGTAATTTCGAAAAAGTCGAATTTTCGAGGAAAAAATTTGGAAAAGTCGGAATTTTCAGTAAATTACATTAAAAATAAAAACCTAACCTTCCACGAAAGATCGAAAAAAATCTAAAATTTAAAAAAAGTTAAAATTTTCAATGGTCTAATTTTGTAAAGAGGCTAATTTTGAGAAGAAAATCGCAATTTGCAAAAACATTGTTCTTAAAATTTAAAACTCACCAAACACATTAAATTTATAATTTTTTTTTCTAAATCCTCAAAAATATTTCTCTCAACATTTTTATTAACATTGTAATCTAATTTAGAGAGAAAACATTTAAATAAATGATCTTTGAAACAGAAGTTCAAAAAAGTAGAATTTTGACAATAAAATGGAAATTCTGAAAAAGTCGAATTCTGAGAAAAAGGCAAATTTCAGTAAAAAGACGAATTTACCAAGAAAATATTAAATATCAAAATTTAATGAAAAAGAAACCAGTTGAAATTTCCAAAAAACCAGATTCTAAATTTTGAAAAATAGCTAAATGTTTAAAAAATTATCGAAATTTGAAAAAAAAACGAAATTTTGAGAAAACTTCGAAAAGGACAAAAAATTCAAAATGTTTCAGATAAAGTCAAATTTTAGGAAAAAAGTCGGAATTTTGAAAAAAAAATAATCTAAATTTTGAGAAAAAGACGCAAAATGATTGAAATTATCCAAAAAAAATCTAAAGTTTAACAAAAAGCGTTTAGTCTTTTAGTGAAAATTTGAAATGTTCCAGAAAAACTCAAATTCTATCAAAATTAAGAAAATAGTCGAATTTAAAAAAAAAAAATTTTAAGAAAAAATGGAAATTTTCTGGGTGAGTATTTATTTTATCTCTACTGCTCAACTCAGAGAAAGACATTCGTCCTACCTTGCCTCATGTGGCATCACAGAATGTCCAATATTGTGATACACGTCGAAATGTTGACAAACAAATTGAAACTTCGAGACAATTTGTTGGTAATTTTCTTACAAAAATCTTAAATTTCAAAAAAATATATGTTTTACATCAGAAAATCGACCAAATTTCGAGCAAAAGGCAAATTTTAACAAACAAGCTGAAATTTGTAGAATGAAGAAGAGTCGAAATTTTCAGAAAAAGGCGAATTTCCAGAAATGGCAAAATTTCGGAAAAAAACGACAAATTTTTAAATAAAAATTTGAAATTTTGATAAAGTCATGTTTGATAAAAGAAGTGAAATTTTATGAATAAATGCAAAATTTCAAAAAAAAAGAGAAATTTTTTAAAAAAATATGAAATTTGTCAAGTCGAAATTTCGAAAAAATATTTGAAGGAAAGAATGAAATTTGAAGCTGGTCCTTCAGGTGAATCCATAAATTTTCGGTTAGCTGCATGAACTAGCGCTATGGTTATGTATGATATGTTGCTTAATATCACGTGTGAAAGGTAATAAAGCAAAACGGTCTAAAATACTATTTAAAAAAATAGTTAACAGAAATAAAACTTTATGTAATCAACTATCCAAAGTTGCAAACAGTTTATGCAGTGTCGTGGTTTGTTAACTTGAAAGAGTTCGTTTTGTTTTATTTTACATATAAACTCGATAATAGCACAAACATTATTTTATTTCGGTTAGCTGCCCACCCAAAACAAAAACTAAAAAAATAGAGGACCCCGCAAAAAAACCCTGTTCGTTACATCCCTACTATGCACTATTGGTTTTATCAATAATATATTAATATTTCCTTTCAATACACTTATTCCTAAATAACTGACATAAGGGACATTAGAACTAATTTAAATTGTATTAAATATGTATGTCTTGGCTTTGAAGTAAAAATGTGTTTAGAAAATAAATGTATTATGCTCTTTTTTAAATTCTTCAGCTCAAACAACTATTATAATAAAAAACATGAATATGAATTACTTGACTTGAAAGTTCTTATTCTTAGAAAGATTACAATTTAAAATAATACAAAAACGGTTTATCTTAATGTTTAAGTGTAACGACATTGTAAATTCTGTTACATCTTTTGCTACCTCGTTATTGCTAACCTTAACCTCTATTGAAACAATTACCCATTTAGAAAACAAGTTTTCTTGCAATATTTTGTGTAACAGTCCTACTAAGATTTTTATAACAACCATGATCATGGTTTACGACATATTTATTATTAGACTTTACTTTCTGAGCAAATAAAATTGCTCACTTATACTTTTATACCAAAATGGAAACAACAGCTTTTTTATTAAACGTAGTGGTGCTTCTTGTTTCGTTACTATTATTTAAATATTTGTGGAACAACAAACAACTTTATTTATTATCGTGGCAGTTACCAGGACCTATAGCATTACCCCTACTAGGCAATGCCCTAATATTTCTGCGCCCAAATGAAGGTAAGATAATTATTTTTTTTGATGCGGAACGCTACTTTTACTTTTCAGAAATATTTGACGTCGCAGCAAAAGTTATATCAAGTTATCCCAGTCCCATGAGATTATGGTTCGGACCGAAAATTGCTGTCGTTTTTTCAGACCCAGTTCAAGTTGAAGTAGGTATCCATTATCTTCCTACTTGAATATAATATTAACGTGGTTTTTTGTCCTAGAAAGTAATGTCTTCTTCCAAATTTGCCACTAAAAATGATGTTTATCGCTTTATTAAGGAATTTGAGGGGGAAACTTTGATAGCCGGCTCGGGTAAGAAACTATTCTAACTTTTACAAAAAAAGGCTAAAAAAAATAAATTGTAATGAATTGTCTACTATTTTTAGGTCCTAAATGGAAAAGAGATAGGAAATTAATGTCTCCTTTATTCGCCAAGAAGAATACCGATAGATATTTTTCTACGGCAGTGCATCAGACGAAATATTTAATAGAAGTACTGAAAGCAAAAATTGATAAACCCACTTTTAACATTCAAAAATACATCCACAGGTGTGCAGCAGATCTTGTGAATGGTAATTATATGTATGAACAACTACAGTTATTATAAAAAAAAATATTAAACAATTTATACCAAAGATTGAACTATTACATATACACATACGTACATAAATAACACTAAAAAAACGGGTTATATCTAAGAAAAAAAAATAAAAATAATTCACATTGTTTAGTGATGTATTAATTAATGTTAGAATCTATACTTATAAGGTACGTATGTATGGGGTGGTGTTCGTACAGCCTCTGCCTATGCCGTTCCTCCCTATTTCTCCATGCCTCTTCTTCGATAGCTCTGTCTCCCATATGTTTCTCTTTACCGTCCTTCCATGAGATCATTGGCCTTCCCCTCTTTCTTCTCTGTGGCGGTACATAGCATCCTTTTTGGCCACCTCTCCTTATTCATTCTCTGTACGTGACCATACCAGAACAGTTATCTTTTTTCGATTCTGTCCGCGCTGGAGATGATTCTTCTTGTTCTTCATTTCTCGGGTGACCCAGTTTTGATATTCTGCATGCTCTTCCCAAGAAATCCATTTCTATAGTATCTATGTTTCTCATATCTTTCTTCGCTAACTGCCAGCATTCAGCACCATACCATAGGTTAAGATTGGTTCCAACACCGCTCTAAATATTTTAATTTTTGTGGTTACTTTCATAGTTTTAGACCATAGCAGGGAGTTTAGGGATTGGATTGATTTCTTTACTTGTTGTATTCTACTTTGAATGTCTCCTTTTGTTGTGCCTTCTTCGCTTAATATAGTTCCTAGATATTTATATTGACTCGTCCTATTTATTTGTGCGATTTGTAAATCTGGATCCCGTTCTTCGGCTTCGTCCTTTCCTCCTACTTTTATATATTTAGTTTTTGTCATGTTAATTATTAGGCCCCAGTTTTCCTATTGACATTTTAAATTTCTAAACATATAATCTGCATCTTCCTCGTCACCGGCAATAATCACTTATTTGTCAGCAAAATAGAAGTTTATAAAATACTGATTTCCTACCTTAATGCCCATATTTTTCGTTCTGTTTCTCCAACTGGTCAAATCATTCTGAACATATATTTTAAATAGAGTAGGAGACATGGTCTTGTCTCAGTCCTTTATTTATCGTAAATGATTCCGATCTGGTGATACCTACTTTAACTGCGCTCTTTATATAGATTCCAAATTGCATTTATGTAAATTTTCTTGAGTCATATGCTTTTTCGAGATCTCTGAATATCAAATGAGTGGACCTGTCTCTAGCTTTACGTTTTTCCATTACTTGGTGTAGCAGAAATTTAGTCAGTGCACGATCTTTCCGCTCGAAAACCACTTTGCCCTTCTATCTCTTCTAACCCGCCTTCAATTCTAGTTTTCAATATACGACCGTACAACCTCCCAATTGCTCTTAAAACACTTATTCCTCTATAATTTTTGCATAATTTCTTATCCCCTTTTTTATATATCGATTTGATATAGGTGAGTTACCAATTTTCGGGAATTTCGTCACCTTGGAGATACTTACTGAAAACTTCTACAAATCATTTCAATAAATACTTCCAGTCCATACTTTACTAGTTCAATAGGGATGTTCCCAGGTCCAGCGGCTTTTTTATTCTTCGATGTCTTCAGAGCTATCTTTGCACTTCTAACTTTGAGATATGTTCGACGTGGTCTGTTGGATTTATATTTATGTCAAAGTTCATGTCGTCCATACTAAATTTCACCCTTTTTTCTGTTTTGATGTCTTCAGAGCTATCTTTACTTCTGAGTTAGAGATTTGTTCGACGTGGCCTGTTGGATTTATATTTATGTCAAAGTTCAAGTCGTCCACATTGAATTCCATCATTTTTTCTGTTAAAAGTTTGATGTAATAATTTCCTCATTCTTCCATTTAATTTAGTGTTTCTGTTATTGTTTTTTCCACGTGTTTTTATCACTTTCCATCCCTCTGCTACTCTCATGTCCACCTTATGGCATTTCCTTTCCACATTTCATTTTTAGCTGTTTCTACTTGTTTTTTACTTCTTTATTCAGTTTCATATATATAGTTCCATATCTCTCATTTTGTGATTGTATGCAATTTTGGTAATCTTCTTTTTTTCTGTCCTATTAAATCTTCTATTTGCTTCGTCTACCATTGTTGGTTAATTTTTCGGTGTTTCTTCATTCTCAGAGCTTCCTCTGCAGTTTTTAGGTCTTCATAAAGCTCGTTTGAATTTTGTTCTTTATTTTTCCCTTGCAGTTTACGTGCCAATCTTAGTTTGTATAAGAAGCGAGTGGATTTGTGTTGCTGAAGACTTTCCAAGTTGTAACTGCCTTTAGGTAGTCTCTTGTTCTTTCCTTCTACTTGAATTCTTTTGTTATTTCTTCTATGTGTCATTACCAGTTTTGTTACCACTAAGAGGTGGTCTGAGCCGCATTTTGATCCATAGTATATCCTTGCGTCCAATGTTTTTTTTTTTGGAATCTTGTCCCATAATTATATAATCTTTATCTAAGGCGAGTATTTTGGTAGATTGTACCCATGTAAATTTATAAATATGGAAAAAACCATTCATTATTTTTAGAGACATTCCTTGGTAGAAATCAATTAGACATTCGCCATTATCATTTCTTACGTGTTCGCCGAATTTGCCAACCACTTTTCTTCTGTGTCCGTGCATTAAGATTTCCTAAGATAGTTATTTTTCTCCTGTAATGCTCATTATAAAGTTATTCATTTTATCATAGAAGTCTCCTTTGGTCTTTCTATCTGCATCTTCTCCTGGAGCATACACTGCCATGGAGCGTCCGTTTATTTGCATTTCTAATTTCATTATTTGTTCATTTATTTCTTCTCATGATCTAATGTTTTTAATAAGTTTGTTGTGGATTACTATAACCCCTTTTGGGTGTTTTAAAGTTTCTCCACGCCACTGCATATGCTTACTTATAAGATATTTGATGCAAAAAAGGTCTAACTTCAAATAAGTCCTATATTTCCAAAACCCAGTTATATCAATATAAGGTAGGTGTACAGGATATACTTTTTCCGGGATTGGACCGTGTCAAAGAACTACTAAAAGTGTTCGACGTTTCGCCCACTATCGTAGGGGGCTTCTTCAGGAACAAAAAAAAAGAAACAATAAATAAAAACAGAAATATAAGGAAATATGCAAAAATGAAAGACTGAAAAGACCAATTTCAAAACATCAGAGCACGGTAATTCAGTATGTCCACCATACTAGAAGCGAAACTCTTCTGAATTGAAGATTGGTACAAAGGATAAGAAAGTTTAAACAGAAGAGCACAGTAACTCAGTATGTTCCAGCATACCAGTGACGAAACTCTTCTGAGAGGGAAAGGGAAACTTTATATATCATTCGTCTGCGTGATCATTCCCGAAGATTTCCGATGGTTGGTTTCCTGATGGAAGAAAGCTTGTAACCGTCGCCTCTGTTGATGTTTTAGGGGAATTTTTGGATTTCAATGGCCTCGCGTATCTTCATATTATAGTGATTGTGAATATTGGATATAATTGAAATATTATCAAAGAGAATCTTATGTCCGGTCTTATGTTGATGTTCCGTAATGGCTGACTACGAAAATAAACCAGACCTAAGACATCTTTGGTGCTCGGATATTCGCGTCTTAAAGGACCGCCCCGTATTTTCGATGTACACTGAACCACAAGAACAAGGAACCCTGTACACACCATTAGAACAAAAAGAGGAAATTTTATCTTTGGGAGATGAGAGGAGCTGTTGGATCTTTAAGTATGATGAAAAAATGGGTTTAATGTTGTGTTTTCTCAATAATTTTCGGATTTGATCTGTTACTCCGTGAACATAAGGAAGAAAGGCTTTAGAAGAAATTATTAAATTTTGTGAAGGACGAGAGGTAGGGTGAAGATGTTGTTTAATGACAGTTTTAATGTCGTGCGATTTGTAACCATTGTTGCGGAGGTTGAAACGAATTTTGTTCAACTAGTCTGAAAGATTTATCGGTTGTGAAATTGCGAAAACGTCAAACACTTTTAGTAGTTCTTTGACACGGTCCAATCCCGGAAGAAGTATATCCTGTACTGACTCTGGCCGTGGAAGCCTTCGTTGTCATAAGGGGAGTGTATGAAAAAGATGGGAGTGGAGTGAAATAAAAATATATGAAAAATAAAAATTGGGGGGAGGGGGTTATATGGGGGGGAGTGGATGTTAGTCACCGCCCTCAATTATTTGTGCTTCTCCTCAACTGAGAGAAATCGCTGAAAGTTTGGAAAAAGATTTTTTTTAAATATCCTAGAATGTGTTATATCATAGTTTTAAGTTTTCACTTATGTCGGCAGTCGCCATAACTGCCCAATTTTTGTATTACTCTATATTTGATTTGGAGAAATATGTTAATTTTTTGATGGTTTATTGGGACAGATATTTTTGTAGCCTACTATTCTTTTTTAAAAAATGCCATAATATCTATGTAAGTCTATTTTTTTTATTTTTTGTTAAAATCTGTAGTTATCCATAGACCAAGAACTAAAGAAATTATGTGAATTTTTAAATGTAAGATAATTTTGTAAATGCACCTGCTTTATACACTGTATTCAAGACAACGAGAGCCAGTATGGCACCTTACAAACAAGAGATACAGATTCTGCTAAATAGGGAAAAATTTGCGCAATTAAAAGACTAACAAAGTGAAAATATTACAGGAGGTTTTTATTTTTAGAGTTATTTAAAAAATCAAAATTTCACTTTTATTGAGAGTTTAATCATATATCATTCATAATGGTTTAATTACGTTTTACATTGTAAGACTTAATTTAATATTAGCACTGAAATTATACACTTTTAAACATAAATCTAATTCAAAATGGTATAATTACGTTTTACATTGTAAGACTTAATTTACTATTATCACTTAATTTATAAACTTTTAAACATAAATCTAATTGACGTGTCTTTTATATGTACTTGGTTAAAATTGTTCAAATATGCTACAAAATGTCTAAATTAAAGACTTTTAACAATTAATATAGACATCAATCAACAAGCAGTAATAAATGTATAATTCAGTAATAACGATAGAACAAACATGAAAATAATTTTAAAATATTACATTTATATACTGGTTTTTCAAAAGGTTTTCGTAGTTTTCTAAAATAAACAGCATCTTCTAATCTCCAACATTTTATGCAGTATTTTTGATGTTATACATAACTTTGAATGCTTACTTCAACATTAAACTGTTAAGTTACTTATTTTTCTCAAAAGCCTACTATTTTTTCATACTTATTGAAAATATCACTAGTTTCAAAATTACAATAAGTGCACGATTTAAAATAAAGAGCAACTCACGTAACATTCTTAACATGTTCTTAAAATTTACGAACTACTTACCACGTAAAATTTTGAAGTAATTTGGGCAGTGCAGGTCCGTATTCCATTTTTTTTTTAATAATACTAACATAAGTCTTTTTTACAACAGGATCGTATTTAAAAAATTGAAAAAATTGACGACATATTATTTAATCTGTTAACCGGGCAAGACGCATAAATGCGTCAGGCGTAAACAATATCGGGTACGGGTAGGACATATGAATACGTCCTCGAAAATTTATTTGCGCCCTGGAACGGACGAAGCGTATATTTTTGATCGACTATGATAATACGTCATTCATGCATGTCTAGACATGAATTTAATATGCGTATGGAATCAGTACAATTTCGCTATCGTGATTGATAGAAGTGTTTTATGTGACTAGTGACGGGTACGTATTTACACTTGCCACCTATTTTATTTACCTATTTAATTAAATGCTTACAAATGGCTATAAAAATATTTCTATTATATATTATTTTTATTTTCAATCTTTTTATAAATTTTTTTTTAGTGTTCATCAAAATGAATGAGAGCGATATCAGTGATGATGAATTCAATGTACCGGCAATTAAAAGAAGGAGACGTATTATGAGTTCGTCATCGGAGTCATCTAATAATGATTTTGACTACGACACACAATTGAGCGATACTGAGAGTGAAGATAATGAAGAAGTGGATGAAGTTGGTCCTAGCAACAACAATGTCTCTGAAGAATGGGTGCCTCAAAATGTAGAAAGACCACCATTTCCCTTCACTGCACATCCGGGAAAAACATTCAATACTCCTTCAAAAAAAGTTCCTTTATTTTATCTAGAGAAGTTTTTAGATGACGACCTTATAAAATTAATAACAGAACAAACGAATTTGTATGCCGCTCAAATTTTCGCCAATAATCCGAAGTTGAATCCACGTTCGAGACTTCGGAAATGGAAGGATACAAATGAAGCTGAAATGGAGATATTTTTGGGGCTCCTAGTTTTACAAGGGATAATTGGAAAACCAACTTTAGAGTGTTATTTTTCTAGAAGAAGAATTATTGAAACCCCCTTTTTTCTTGAAGCTATGAGTGAAAACAGATTTGGATTATTGTGTAAGTTTTTACATTTTACAGACAATCTAAGTTTTGATAATTTGACAGAAAAGTTCAAAATATTTTATGTTTGTGAACGAGACATATGTGTCGACGAGTCTCTTTTATTGTGGAAAGAAAGTCTATCCTGGAAGCAATACATAGCAACGAAACGAGCTAGATTTGGCATGAAGCTATTCATTTTGAGTGAAAGCCAATCTGGATACGTTCAAAACATCATTTTATATACAGAAAAGGACACAAACTATGATTCAAATTACCCACAAGAAAAACAATCATCAAGAATTGTTTTGGAGTTAGTAAATGACTTACTGAATAAAGGCTATAGAATTTACCTAGGTAATTTCTATACTTCAATTCATTTGGCTGAACTCTTGTGTCAAAACAACACCGACATTGTTGGGACAATGAGAATAAATAGAATCGGTATCCCCAGTGAAATAAAAACAAAACAATTGGAAAACAATGAACATATTGTAAGATACAAAGGTAAACTTATGGTTTTAAAGTGGAAGGACAAAAAGGACGTATTGCTGCTCAGTTCAATTCATAATGATGAAAAGACAATTATCGAAAGGAGAGGAAGAAGTCAAGAAAAACCTAATGTTGTCCTCGATTACAATAAAAATGTGGGCGGCCTAGATTTGGGAGATGGAGTTATGGTGACTTACACGGCTGCTCGTAATAGAGTAAAAAAATATTATAAAAAAAATTTTCTACGGTTGATTGATATGTGCTGCCTAAATGCATATATTTTGTACAAAAAAGATAAAGGTCATTTGGACCGACTTCATTTTTTGTTAGAGTGTATAGAGAAATTAGTTGATAACAATATCGTGAACACCCACCCAAAGCCATCAACAAGCAGCTCTACACCTAAACCATCACGCTTAGTGGAAAGGCATTTTCCAGAGCAAATGAAAAGTGATACAGGAAAAACTAAATCCCGGAAATGTCGAGTGTGTTACAAAAAAGGTGTGAGAAAAGAATCTACTTACTGGTGTCCGAATTGTAATGTAGCATTATGATGTTAATAATTGTTTTAAAATATATCACACAGAAATTAACTTTTGAATTTTTATATGAACCTATTGTGTAATTCTATTTTGTTTATGTGCTTTTACTTGTTTTGTGATTCCTTTTGTACTTCAAAAATATTAATAAACGATATATATTTAATAGCTTTTCATTTATTTTATGTATAAATAAAAATATAGAAATATGAAATCACGGTCTCCGGGCGTGACGTATTGACATGTCCTAGCGAAACAATACGCGCCCGGTACATGTTGCATAATTTGAACGGGAACTCCCCGGTTAACAGGTTAAGCCCATTTGAAGTTGCAATGATAAAGTTTCATCAGATTTGCACTATAATTGTTATTAACTTCAGAAAAAAATAAAATAAATCATGTGAAAATTTGGATTTTTTAAGATAACTCTAAAAATAAAAATCGCATGGAGTGTTTTTGAGCATTATTTCGTTAGTCTTTTTTTGCATAACATTTTTCCCGTTTCACTGAATCTCTATCCCCTGTCGTTTCCAAGGTGCCCATACTGACTCCTCTGTCTAACCCAGGGTATAAAGTGCAGCAAGACCCTACTTAACCCTGTTCCGTTTAGCGCTGTCTCGGTTTAACGCTTTTTTATTGGAATAGTCGAATTGCCTAAAAATTGCATGCATCCTTCGGCTTTCCCTAAATCCAAAGTCTTACAACCTATTTATATATTTTTTTTGAATGAGGTAACGAAAAAATGTTACAAAGAAGTGTGGAAAAACATTTGGTCAGATCTTAACCAGGACGATGACACTAGAAGATCTGTTGATATGATCGAAATAGTCGAATTAACGAGACAAACAGGTTTAGAAATGTGAGAGATCTCAAAGAAATTTTGATGATGAGCTCAAGGAAATAGGGAATCAAGAAGAACACAAAAATACTGAAAATAATGATTCTGAAGAAGAGTAAAAAAACTTTTAAGGGCATTTCTAAAAACCGGTTTAGCCACAATAACACATAAGAGCTCAAAGGCAAGACAGGGTGCCATGGGTGCCTTGTTTATATATTAACAACTTCTTATATAGCGCAAAAGAAAAATACAAATAACATTGGGCACCTTCTTGGTAAAAAAGCGGAAAATTGGAAGCAAAAGAATCTGAATGATCTAATCATGAATGGTGACTTACATACTTACTTTTTACGCCTGTTTTCCCCTAACTCCATGATTTACATGAAGAAGTGACCTCGTTTAACGCTGTTTTGTATAACGCTCTACTTGGTTGGAACGTAACCCCCGCGTTAAGCGGGGTTTTACTGTATATTATTTAAAAAATTATTCTTCATTTTGTTTCACAGATCTCATCAGGTGTCCATGATTTAATGTGGCCACTTTGTAAGAGTTTAGAATGTTTATTTTTGCGTTTTTGTGTGTGTTGTAAACGTTAACATTTTGCATTACTCTTCATTAGATGTGATAGATTAAAAATAGTTTTACTATTAATTAAACGAGATATTAGTATTTAAAGTTAGGTATACCTTATTTAAATTAAGTACCTTATAATAAAAAGGAACTACTTAAGACAGAACTGTTACTACTGAACTGGGAAACGTGACATTTAGAAAGTAGCTTCCTTTCATAATCTAGGTACGCAATGATAAAATGGTAAAATAGATAAGAAAACAGCCCTTAAAACTTTCAAGTCGAACATCTGAATAACAAAATTAAAAATGAATAGAAACAATTTATACAAAAATGTTGAAATTTAGAAAAATTTGGAGAAAACAATTTTAACGTATTTTTTTGAAGTATTTAATATTTTATTCAAAGTTGATCTTGATCTTAAAGTGCTTAAAAATATTTTCGAATTTTCGAATTTTCGAGTTTAAAATTTCATAATTTGAAAAAAGTTCAAATTTTCAAAAAACTAAATATTTATAAATCATGGATTCGAATTTTGCCGACTAAATCTTTATTAAAAAGTCGAAGTTTATAGAAAAGTGTGTCCCAAATTTTTGAGTTAAGATTTCAAGTTTAAATCTGGAAATTTAAATTTAAGCTAGATTTAAAAGAGTAAAAAAGGTGAAAATTTCTGAATAACAACAAAACAACACTTAAAGATTTTTTTTAATAAATTTATTATCTTGGAAAATTTCACGAGTTCTCAGATATATGTTTTTATTTAAAAATTAGAGTTTCTTTTTAAAAACTTCTTAAAATTTATTAATAAAAAAACACAAAATATTAGGTTCAAACTCAAAATATTGAGAAAAGGTTCAAAAATTCTGAAAAATTGAACACTTGTTTACAAAAATTTAAATTATTCTACAATTTTCCCAGAATTTCATTTAAACTAACAAAATTATTTAAAACAATTGCAACTTTAAATAATGTTAACTTAAAATCCCAATGTTTATATTTTTCTGAAATTTTGACTTTGAACTTAAAACTTGGACATTTTCTACGAAAAATAACGTCTTCCACTTGAAATTTAGACTAACTTCTGTATTTAAACTTTTTTCGCGAAACTTTTCTTTCGAACAGTCGATTTCAAATTCAAAGTTTTTAAGATTAAAGTAGAATTCCAATGAACTCCAAATGTCAATAATAAAGTCCAGGGCCTCTAAATTTTGTGACGGGCTACCTAGGTCAGCGTCTAATTAATGGGGGGTTATTATACCATTATTGTGCTAAGAATCCAACTCTGTATCCCAGAAGCAAAATATTTTTAAGTCACAAAACTAATTCTTATAATGATCAAACTTAAAGCCACTAAATCTAGTTAGGATCTGGAGTAAACCTGAACTTAACATTTTTTTAAAATGCCTAAATTTGCTGCTTATTTAGATACGTTGATGCTGAAGACAGCAAATTAAAGATGATACTTTTCTGATAGACATAACATTGTTACCTAAGTAAATCCAGTTCACATACTGTACTGAAAACCTTAAATTGCTCAATAAAGGAATATTCAAAAGATCCGCATTTATAACTTTCATGACTCAAATAAATGATGTAGATTACTTTTAGAGTAAAATTCACACATTAACATTTTATGGACTTCTCCCTGGACTCTGTCATTTGATATTCAAATTTTTTCGCTAATAGATCTCTTTAGATCGTCGTCGATGGCATCTCATCCGAGACATTTGCGATTAATGCAAGGGTACCTCAGGGGTCTGTACTGTTTCTTATTTTGTTTTTGTTATACATGAACGATCTCTTAGCTCCAACTTCCAATCTTATACATAGCTACGTAGAAGATAGTAGCCTGGAGTCATCTTTTTTCTCTAACAAACCATTATCCGTCGCTGCTTTAAATCGACCAAGGGAACAGCAGATACAGATGATCAATCGGGATCTCGAAGTCATTCTGGAATGAAGTAAGAAAAATATGGTCGACTTCAACGCTTCAAAAACTTAGGCCGTGGTTTTCGCTAAAAAATATCAAGGGATAACACAACAAACATGCTAATGGACGGTGAAATCCTCCCGATGAAATCTAATCTATTTATCCTAGGAGTGAATACGAGCACTAACTTCTCTTGGGACGATCATGTGAGCGCCATTGCCAAGTCTGCCTCTCAGAAGCTAGGCTTTCTTTTTAGAACTAAAAAGTACTTCACATCTCATCAGCTACTCACACTATACAAAGCTTAAGTTAAGCCAACACTAGAATACTCTTTTCATGTTTGAAGTTCAGCCCCAAAGCACACTTTAGATCCTTTGGATTCAATTCAAAGAAGAGCTATTCGCTTAATAATTAGACTCTGGTCACCAATTAGGCCCTAATTGGTGGCGAGACCGATTCTCTCGAAACACTAGAGCACGGACGGATGGTTGGTGACTTATCTCTTTTCTACAAGCACTATCATGGAAGATGCTCGCGGGAACTAATAGGATTGATCCCCCAAGGGCAAGATTTTTGAGGCATACAAGACAGTCGGAGACAGCAAATGCCTGTGTTGTCCAGCTTGACACAGTAAGAACTTCTGTCTATGAAGACTCTTTTTTCCTTAGAACTTCCAAGCTGTGGTACTCGCAAGCGAAAGGAATTTTCCCCAAAAATTAGAACCTATCCCTGTTAAAGAAGGCGGTTAATCGCCATCTATTCTTGTTTCCGCATCCTGTTCGCAGTACTTTGAACGCATAATGGGGTTGCCCTTCGCAAGTGAATTAAACATAAAAAAAAGCAAATATATTTTGACATTTCACTGTTTCTATTTGGAGCAATGCATTTATTTCAAGAGCCAAGAGCATAGATGCCTCGATAATAATTTGATTTAATTTATTTTTTAATCTACTTAGTTATACACATATTTTAATTTAGAAAATGATCTTTTAGAAGAAACTTGGTTAATGGAAAATGTTATTTCAGGAAAGTAAAAAAATTTAAGAATAAACCTAAAGTAATAGAAAAGTCTAAAGAAAAATATTTGAATTTTCAAGTTTAAAGTCGATATCTCGAGAGAAGGGTCGTATACTTCTAACTTAGGGTCAAAAATTTAAAAAAAAAACTAAAATGACTAAACGTCCAAATAGTATCAAAATTACGAGTTCAGTTTAAATCAGAGTCAGAAAAAAGTGAAAATAGAAAATAAGAATATTAAGAAATATTTTAGGCTTTTAAAATATCACAAATGTTTTAGAATTCTCTAAATAAATGTCCACATTTCGAGATTAAAGACAAAATTTTGCAACAAGATTTTAAATAAATACCTTGAGTTTTAGAGAATTAAATCTAGATTAGATTAGAAATTTTAAAAATACAAAGCCAAACTCTAGAAGTTGTTGAAATGATTATTAGTTTTGAGACTAACAGTAAAAAAAGAAGTTTAAATTCTGAGATTTTCAAATTCATTAAAACCCATTTCCATTAGCCATTATAATGAAAATGTTCCTTAAATTTCCAGTTTAAATTCGTATTTTAACGAAGGATATCGAAATTTGGAGAATAAGGTCAAAATTTAGAAAATAAGGACATGTTTAGAAACATTAGAATTTATTCTTTAAAACCATAATTTTGGACAAGCGGTTTGGGAAAAATAAATAAAAATTGAAAGGTTAAACGTGGAATGTTTTGAAAAAAGTCAAAATTTTGAAAAAATATTCAAAATATATTTTTTTTTAATTCGAAATGTTGGTTTAAACTCGATATATTGTTGTTTAAATATCGAGAACTAAAAATCAAAATTTCTATGAAAAGATAAAATGTTAATGACGAAATCAAAATTTTTCAAGTTTATTGTGAGAAATTAAAAATTTTGCAAAAAACTTAAATTTTTAGAGAAAATTTAATTTTCACATAATTTGAGTTTTCAGATTACAGTCGATATTTTAAAAAAGTCAATGTTTCCATGTTAAAGTTGACCTGAGAAAAGACGCAACATATCTAGAAAAGGTCCAAAATTTGAGTTTATAATGAAATTTTTGGGAAAAAAAAGTAAAAACTGACAGTACAAATGCCTAATCTGGTGAAGAAATGGAAAAATTTGGAGAGAGTACTGAAGATATATTGTTTAAAAATTCTCGACATTTTGAGCTTAACGTGAGAGATGAATGTTTAAATTACGTAATAATACTAAAAAACATAGGTCCTACAAACTGATCTGGAGAGCTGCCAGTCCGCCCCTGATAAAGTCTTAGTCTCAAGACTAATATGGAAATTTCCAGATTAAATTTAAAATTATAAATTATTTTCCAATTAGTACAGGATATACTTCTTCCGGAATGGACTGTGTCAAAGAACTACTAAAAGTGTTCGACGTTTCACCCACCATCGTAGGGGGCTTTTTTAGGGACAAAGAAAAGAAACAATAAATAAAAAGGGAAATATAAAGGAATATGCAAAAATGAAGGAATGAAAAGGCCAATTTAAATTTTTTGAAATTGGCCTTTTCAACAATAAATAAAAAGGGAGATATAAGGGAATATGCAAAAATGAAAGAATGAAAAGGTCAATTTAAATTTTTTTGGAATTGACCTTTTCATTTTTGCATATTCCCTTATATTTTCCTTTTTATTTATTGTTTCTTTTCTTTGTTCCTGAAGAAGCCCCCTACGATGGTGGGCGAAACGCCGAACACTTTTAGTAGTTATTTGACACGGTCCAATCCCGGAAGAAGTATATCCTGTACTGACTTTGGCCGTGGAAGCCTTCGTTATCTTATTTTCCAGTTTTTAAAACTGGGTAGCTTAAAATAGAAATTTTTCAATTAGTTACGAAATGTTGAAACTAAAACTGAAATATCTATATTTAAGTAAAAAATTTGAAAAAAGAACCTTCAATTTCTATTTTACCTCCAAATACTGAGAAAAAAACTCCACAGAATTTTGTAAAAGTAAAATGGAACAAATATAGAAAAAATATGATTTCTTGAATTTATTTATGTTTAAATTGTTATAAAAACTGAAAGATTTTCGACTTTCGCATTCTTAGTTTAAAAATAGCACTCGATTAATGCACGTCGACATTTTAAGAGAATTATCAAAGTTTAATAGAAACTAAAGTTTAGTAGAAACTAAAAAAATGATGTCTACATAGAAACATTTTTAATTTAAGATGTAAATATTCAAATGTCAAAAAAATTGAAGAATATTGACTTGATAGAATTTTTCTTAAGATTCGAGTACTTTTAACTAAAAAAATTTTTAACCTTAACACTTTAACTAATAATCGCTGCAGAAAGTTATATCAATTAGAAATTAGAACTTGGAATTTGGTCAAAGGTTAGATATTTCATCCTTTTAGTAGAAGATTCAAAAATTTCTAAATAAAGTCCTTTTGAGATTAAAGTAGAAATTTATTGTTTGTTTTTAGTTTGTTTTTTCGAGGTTTGACTTTTGACTCATTCGAAATTAGGTTTTTTTCCCAAAATTCCCACTGTTAGTTCTTCAAATTTGGACATTTTTAATTCAGAATTTTGAGAAAAAGATCGAAATTTTTGTTAAAAAAATTTCCAATATTTCCATTTTAATTTAGAAATGTTGAACTTAAAATAATTAAAACATTCAAATTTTTTCTCGAGCATTTTGCTCACAGGTGTCGAGAAAAAAACGAGCTTTATAAAAATATTAGGGCTTTTTCATCTCGTAAAGGAAACTACGATTCCCTACTTTCCATAGAAAACACGCTATTGAACTCAAGCAGTTTTTTATGATTGTGGAATGCTATATCCATCCAATACTTGTGATAAGGTATCTGAAAACATTTCCAACTTATAGTCATTAGTTCTTAGTCAACTGCATAAGTACTCAAGTACTCAAGAGGAAGGCCAAAAAAAGGCAGAAGCCGGTCTATCGTGGTTAGTTGTAAATATTTTCAGTGCTACACACGATCGACTGTTATTGCAGAACACTCAACTTATGTTACGCAGAGGCAGCTTATATTTAATGAATGTTGCTATACAACTCATAATACAACAAAGTTGACCACTACTAGTGTTCATTGTAACTTTAATTATTAATTATGTTTAATCTGGCTGTAATTCTCAAAGCGTTATTACTTCAATTAGCATATAGCAAAAATATTCCTCGTCGAAAGTCGAAAGTCTTTTACAAGTCACTCAATGAGACTCATATCTTTTGAGTATTTATGTAGATGACTCGGTAACTATCGCTTGAAAATGTTTATAGCGACGGTACCATACCCATGGTAGCTAAGGAAAAAATATTTAAATATATTTAAATATTATCAACAGTAACATGTTAGCTGTTTCACTACAAAACCTTTACTTGAATCTAGCTGTCTGTATAAGATTTTAGCTCCGAAATTGTTCACTTATTTTTTTATTTTCAGAATCAATCATTGGCCAAAAGAAACAAGCCCAACAAGGAAATTTAGATGACTTCATGAGAACATGCACACGGTAAAAGTATTGCAAAATATCAAATATAATGTTTAAAATGGACTGGATAAAAAAGGATTTCAATAGTAAAATGCGCGAGAGACTCATAAAGTATTTAACCAATTTTGTGTATTTAAGTAGTCCTGTTTGTAAACATACACACAACATGTTTCCAAAAGAGTAAAAATGGAATCTAGGGCAACAACTACATCAAAAGAAAGCTATCAATGTCAAAGTCCTCTAATAACTGGATCTCTCAGTTATCAGTAACTTCAAGTCACTCTTATGACTATCTTATTGTAAAGCAACACGTAATACAACAGTGCTATGTTTTCCAAAAAGGCGCAAAAGGAAAAAATTAGAAATGTTTTCCTCCAAGTCGAAATTTCCACATTTTTTCACAAAATTTCCAATTTTCTGAAAATTTTAACTTTTTTTTCGAAATTTCGACTTATTTCTGGAAGTTTCAACTTTTCTCCTTCTTTCAACTTCAAAATTTCCACTTTTTCTGGAGATTTCAGGATTAAAGTCGAAATTTCGGAATTGAAGTAGAAATATCGAGTTTAAAGTCGACATTTCGACTAAGGTTAGGTTAAATAAATAAATAGGTGACAGTTGCACCCCATCACACTCCTTTATGAATATTGATAGTGGCAGTAGGATACGTTCAGCGTTTTCAATTTTTAATTAACAATATTTCGACTAAAAATTGAAATTTTGATTTTAATCTAGGAATTTCGAGAAAAAGAGTCGAAATTTCAAGATTGGATTCGCAATTTTGCGACTTTAAGTCAAAATTTTGAGAAGAGAGTCGAAATTTATAGAAAATAGTGGAAATTTCAAGATAAAAATCAAAATTTCGGTAAAAGAATTAAAAGTTCTACTTTTTTTTTTCAATTTAATGTCCCTTCTACGTCTTCGTAAAAATATATGACAAAGCTACTGGTTTTTAAAAAATATTTATAATAATTGTTATTTCAGTATGTATGAAATTGTCCATGCACGAATCGTAAAAGTATGGTTGCAGTTCGATTGCATTTTTAACCGCACAGCATTAGGAGCGGAACAGGCTCGTGGAAAAAAACTTATACATGGATTTATGCGACAAGTAATTGATATCAATTAATTAAAGACCAATTATACAAAAATTAATTGGGCAACTAACACGATATTAAATTCTAGGCCTATAAGGAAGCCTTAATTGAACATCAAAACCCCAATAAGACTAATCCGTCATTCCTCGACCAAATGTTAGATATAAATGACCAAATTAAAGATTTTGCCAACGAGCAAGAATTTGTGGAGCATTTGACAACTCTTTATAGTGCTGTAAGTATATAGTTATACTGATAAATTTAAGTTTATTAGAGACTTTTATATGCATTGCAGAGTGAAGATACAATTTCAATCGTTTGTTCATTTTCCTTGTTAATTTTCGGCATTTATCAAGATATTCAGGAAAAAATCTATGATGAACTGAAATCTATCATTGGCGATTATACAAAAATCGAGTTGGATCATTTAGATAAACTGAAATATTTAGAAATGTGTGTGAAAGAAATTATAAGAATATTTCCAATTGCTCCTTTTATTATGAGAAAAGCATCTGAAGACTTGTATAGTGGGTGGGTTTACAATCCTTTTTATATTAGAAAACTTAACTAATATTTTAATGCAGATAAATGGATGATTCCTAAAGATTGCTCCGTTAATTGTTTCTATACAAAATATTCATCGTAACGCCAAGTATTGGGCCAAGCCAAATATGTATTATCCTGATCACTTTCTGCCGGAAAACGTTGCTAGACGACATCCTTATGCATTCATACCTTTTAGCGCTGGACCTAGAAGTTGTTTAGGTAATGTATATTGAAGTTCCCTAAATTTTTAATTAAAATTTTTATATTTCAGGCAAACAATATGCTTACATGGCCGTGAAAACTATGCTTTCTATGATTTTGTTAAATTATAAAATAACATCAGATTTAACATCTAGAAGATATTAAACTCAAATGTGACATATCGGTTCGTGCCAAAGGCGAATATTATCCTATAAGACTCAGTAAAAGAATATAAATTTTTATTAATTCGAAACCATCTCATGTTAGTTAAACATATAAATGTTATTTTTTACTAAAATTTACAAAATGCTAACTTAGAACCAGTTATTATTATAAAAATTAAACATACACAAAAGTTCAATTTCTTTACACCAAATACTAAATCGAAAATATGATAAAATGTATAACTGGAAAAATCTGATATTTAAATTGCAATTTATACATAATTTAATTAGTACGCAACACTTTTTTAGTTGCGAATTTGATGTACAAAGCTAGAAAAACTAGTATATATAATTTACTTTTTCTATAGATTAAAGAAATAATGTAAGTTTTGCGACATTATTTTTGTAATTGTAATTAAATTAAAGTTTCTGTTATTATTTAACCTCGATCTATATTCCATTTCCTATAAAATGTATGTATATAGAGGATCTGAAATTTATTTTCGAAATGAACAAATAATCTTATGATTGCTTGCATGAAACGAAATCAGCTGATTAATCAAAAACTTGAATGGAAAATCCAGTCTTTGGCTTTACTGTATTATCTGAGGAACTATCTATTATCCGCTTGTTTTTTATATAGTCTCAACCAGTACCAAAGAAGAAGGTGCGACAATTTATAAATCAGACTAGGGTCATAAATCTGGTTTATTTGCAGAATCTTAGAGTTTAACTCTACACACTGCTGCATTCGTATCTTCTATTGTTTAAAACAGTGTTGCAACTCATCAACCCTTAACCATTTTAGCAGGTGGATCATTTTTGTCTTCGCCTTTTCAACCAATTTTCACTTTGGAGTAGAGTTACACGAATTTCTTATTCTTGTCTTGCTTTTTCTTGTTCTTTTCTTGCTCTTGCTGCAGGAACAAGACAAGAAATTTGTGAGCAAGAACAAGAAAAGACAAGAAGTTCTCTTAGCAAGAGCAAGATTTCTTGGCCAAAAATTAGCAAGAAGCAAGATTTTTTGCTTTTTTCAATATTTTCTTATAATAAGCGATGCTTAAAAAATAGTACCTGATGGAACTGTTTCTGATTGTTGAGGCAAGTACGTAATATCCTTCACCATTTTTAATAAGTACTCAATACGAATTTTCGAGTTTACATCATCAGTCAAGAATATTCGTACTTTCTTCCGTTCGCAGGTTTTAAAATAACTATCATATCTAGTTAGAAGTTCAAAAAGATGCCTCGGGTTTTGATTAATTTAATATCTGACTAATATCTTCCATCATTCATCAAACACACTCTTTTCAGTCATGGAATTTGAAGCAGATAAAAGCATAATTAATTTTTGCAACAAGATAATTCTTTCTATAAATTTGTTTCCAATTTTTTTACTATATTTCCTACAATTTGTTAAAAAATAATGCTTTTCTATGCGTTTGATCTAAAACTACAGCAACATTATACATATATCCAATTGGACTTTTAATAATATTGTCCCTGGCTTCAAGTAAGGCCTTTAATAATGGTTTCTTGGATACATTTCTTAAATTTACTGTTCTACTTTGTCTTTACACTTTTTATAGATGGTGTACCCTCTTAAATTAATTGCGTCACAGTCAATTCTAAACCTTGAAATACAAATCTTGTCCCCTGAAACCAAGAAAGATTAGAAAACGCAACAAAGGTTACTCTAACGCCCTTTCGATAGCCAAGCTATCATCTTCTGAGATCTCTTACATCTACTCGTAAAAACCAATGAAGCAAGATGCGCTGACTTAGGTACGGCTACCATAAGAAAACTTCCAAAGCCCGCACAACAACAAGAAGCTCAACCAGCTGAAAGTGCCTCCCAAGTTGATCTTGGGACCACTAAAGGTGGCAAACAATGCCAACGCATGCATCATCATCATGGTTCTTTGGTAGTTTAACGCAGTTCCGAAACTTTCGTTCCTTTGACCGCCGTCTTTTAGTGAACATTACTGTGGTGATAATTTTGTGAGCTGCGGAGGCCGCCAACGCATGCAATGGATAAACGATATAAATACTTTTATCATGCGCCAATGCTACATAATTACAAATTTAGAAACAAATATAACCGGATACCGTCAACAATTACATGAGGTATTTTATCAACATTATCCACATTTGCAATTGACAGAGCAAATAATAGCAGACCAGCAACGAGTTATTACTGTTAAAAACCTAATACCTAAACCGATACTGAATGAACTGAAAGAAGAGGTTGCGAACATCTTACGGCCCACCTGCAATAGTACTCACCAACAAGAGGCGAACTCTATAACAGAGACTGTAAGTCACAATCATGCAGCACGAGAAGAAAATATTGATGCGCACACGATGACCCATCAGGAACCACCTAGAGTACAAGACCCGCAGAAGAACCTTATCACAAGCGAGTTCTACAGAGCGCTGACTGAATTTCGTGGCACTGACCCAACGCAAAGGTATCCACAATGAATACGGAAATCCTTCCGCATTATCTTTCCAACACACATCAAGAGAATTCTCAGACCTGCTGACCACGATCTATGTCGCAGCTGTGGCTATAGTAAGAGCCATTGGAGGAAAAGTTGAATCGCCAAGCTCGCATCACAGTCGAAACCAAAAAAGACATACCATACTGGGAAAGAAGATTTGAAAATCGAATAGAAGGCTTTAGGAAAGACATTGAAAGACTTCATCGATACCTAGAAGGCAAACGCAGCAAGAAGCTACTAAAACACATAAAAAGAATAAAAAGCTCATCAGCGAAACACACGATACGACCCCGATAACACAGAAATCTTGGAAATACTCGACACTCTAAAATAGAGATATAGGGAGGCAAGGCAAAGAAAACATCAAAACAAACCATTCAATACCCATGAAAAGTTATACTATTGTAATCTTAATAAACAAAAAACTGGAGAAAACAAAGTGCTCAATGCGAGGACAATAGAAATCTATTGGTCTGGTATATGGTCGAGTCAGAACAAACACAATGAAAACGCTACATGAATAAAATGTCAACAAAAATATTTGGCCAACGTGACTCCCATGGACGACTCTGTGATCACCAAATCACCATAGAACTAGCTCAGTCAAGCAATAAATTTAACACATAATTGGAAAACTCCTGGCATAGACAAAATCCACAATTTTTGCATTAAACGCTTCACAGCAACGCATAAACTCCTTGCATTCCATTTCAATAACTTTTTAAAACACCCAGATCAAATACCATCATACCTGTCTGCAAGCATCACTTACTTGCCACCAAAAGACGAAAACACCCACGGCCTGTCAAGGTGCCGCCCGCGATGACATGTCTGAGCAGCATTTGTAAAATCTTCACATTATGTACTCCAGCAAAGATTTACCAGTATTTAAAAAAGAATAGCATATTAGGCTGAGGAACAGAAAGGATGTATTAAAGGGTCACAAGGAATGCAAGGAACAACTCATAATTGATAGCAGTGGTATCCCAACAGGCCTTTATTGATTATAAAAAAGCTTTCGACTCAATACCTCACAGTTGGTTTATTCAAGTCCTCCGCATCTATAAAATTGATTTCAAAATAATTGAAACATTGCAACATTTAATGGCAGCATGGCAGACTACTCCACACTTAAGTACTTGACAGCACCAATATCAAGTGTAACCCCATAAAGATCCGTAGAGGTATATTTCAAGGCGACAGTTTAAGCCCACTATGGTTTTGTCTTGCTTTAAATCCACTGTCGTCCGTGCTGAATAGAACTGATTATGGATTTCCAATTAAAAACGGCAACACCGCATAACATATCTAATGTAGATGGACGATATCAAAGTATATGGATCCACAAGTACAACAGCTGCTCCACCTCACAGAAACTTTCTCTAGTGATATCCAGATGTCATTTGATCTTGACAAATGCAAAACGCTGAGAATAAATCAGGGAAAGTGTGAATCTAAAAGATATGAAACTATGGAAGAAACATACATTGACCCAATGAGTGAACAAGACACTTACAAATATATAGGTTTACTGCAATCACGACAAATTAAACATAAGGAAGTTAAAGAAAGAACCATAGCGGAATATATAAAAAGAGTCAGAGCAATACTCCAATCAAAATTAACTGGTAAAAACACCTTTAAGGCTATTAGCACAGATGCAATACCAGTGTTAACATATACATTTGGGACAGTCAGCTGGACACAAACAGACCTGCACGGTATACATACCAAAACTCGACTTTCCTAACGAAAGCACCGAATTCATCATCGTAGAGCTTCGAGTGATCAAATAATTATACCACATCAACAAGGAGGACGTGGTCTTATAGACATCCTTCAATTGTATAACAAGCAAATAAAGATTCTGCAGCACTATTTTCATCATAAAAAAACATTTGGTCTACACCAGGCAGTGATAAAGGCCCCTAGACCTGAAAAATACTGCACTTGTGTACTCTGACACGCTAGAAGATGATAGCCATAGCAAAATGGTCATTAAACAATGGATCCAGAAAACACTTCACAGACGGCACCCAAGCGATTTCGCCCAGAATCATGTAGACATGAATCCGTCGAACAGCTGGTTAACTCGCGCGGATCTATTTGCTGAAACTGAAGGGTTTATGATCGCTATTCAGGATTAAGTAATAAACACCAAAAACTACAGAAAATACATCTTAAAGAACCCTTAAATTATGACAAATGTAGGAAGTGTGGAGAGGCACCTGAAACCATTCAGCATATTACAGGAAGTTGTAAAACTAGCTGCTATCGAATATCTTACAAGACATGATCAAGTGGAAAATTATCCATCAGAAAATAGCCAACATGTACAAGCTGAAAGAAGATAACTCGCCCTACTATAAATATAATCCAGAGAGTGTCCTGGAAAATGAAAATTATAAAATGAACTGGAACCGCACCGTACTAAAGGATAAGAGCATATCATTCAACCGACCTGATATTATTCTTACAGATAAGGCCACAGCTATCACGTACCTAGTAGATATTGCAGTACCTCCTGAAAACCTATACAGCGAAGACAACCAAATATCAAGAGCTAGCGAATGAGATTAAATCTACGTGGGAGCAAAATGAGGTTCATTTAATAGCAATAATAATATCAACCACAGGAGTAATACCTAAGCAGCTCTTAGCCAGTCTAAGACAACTAGAGCTACCTGGCAGCATATACATCCAATTTCAGAAGGCAGTAATACACAATACTTGTGCAATATTCCGGGCCACTAAATCAAGACTCGCAGTAGATGAGCAGTGTCTTGTTAACCGATACCTGCAATACAACGTCGCTAAGACAGACAGAACTGATAATAATAATAAAATAAAGGTACCTGAGACAAATAAGGCCCGAGGGCGGGTTTTGATGTTAACCGTAATGGTACAAATCTGTATTTACGTATATTAGTCCATCTTTATATACTCTATTGATAAATAGATAACACTCCCGGCAAAAGTCTGTAATTTTAGAGGGAAAAGTTTAAACTTGCTGCCTGGCGTGTTTATGTAAGCATTTACTAAATTTACGCTGCAAAAGGTGTAATTTTTTTGATGTTCCGAAGCATTTAGCGGACCTACGTTTCAGCACAAGATGAATAGTTTATTAGTGTACCACTGCAGGGAATTGGATAAGCTCAGCCCAAAACCGAGAGACAAGGTTAAACTTAGAGGAGACTTATGCTCAGCAGTGGTCAGTGATAGTTACATGATGATGATGATGCTGATGATGATCATGTACCATTAGCTAAAGAATCAGATCTACATTTATTAATGTTTGTAGATTATTCAACGTAACCACCAACTCCTCATGTCAGAGATATGGCAATCAACTGTTGTTGTCGGGGATTTATTTCTTGCCGCAGAATTCAGGTTTTATGGGAAAAGTTTGTTGCAAAATTTGCACATAATGCAACCTAGAGGACTTGGTTAATGCTGTAAAAGTTGCATAAAATAAATTATCACAACAAAAAGCAGCAATCACAAAATATGCAATACCCAGACGCCACCTCAAAACCGGCACAAAATTAAAGCAAAATTGGATAGTAGGCAATTAATCTTTAGTGCCCAACAAGAAACTGTTCTTGTGGCATGCATTTCAAGGCTAGCCGAAGTTTGTTATCAGGTAACATTACAAATTATGGGCTTTGAGTGTTAAATTTGCAGAGAATAAGGGAATAAGTCACAATTCTTATCCCGATTGTGAATTTGCTTGTCATGGGTAGTTTAAATCATTTGTGAAAAGGTCTCCAGAATTAGCAAAACGTAAAATCAAGAACACGAAACCGACATTAACACAAAAACTGAATAAACTCATTGTTGGAGACTATTTTAAGAAGTTATGAGAAATGTTGGGTAACTTAGATTTGAAGAATAAACTTGACTGGATCTGCAATGTAGATGATAAAGACTGTTGGCTTGACCATCAGCAATCACTGGCTCTCAAGGGAACAAAACGTATCCGCCTAGTTGCACTTGAACATGCTGAAAGGGTTACTGTGTTGGATGTGCTTCAGATACCGGAAACGTGATAGAGCAAATGATTATGTTTAACAGTATATACGTTTAAAGCCTGAATTTGAAGACAATTTTCCACCTGACATGCCCAGACAGAAGAATTACTAAATCAAGGTTCAAATTTTCACGAAAGTTTGGTCCAAATGCATGATCCATGAAAATAATGCAACTGGGTTTTCCCATACGGCGAATCAGCATCCTTTTCTCAGAATTTGATTCGAGTGGTCCAACTGAGCGCTCTGAAATTGCAACGAATTAATTCATTTATAGGATTCCAGCGAAGACGACCTTCCCCTAGCTCAAGCTGTAGTCAAACTCCAAACAACTCAACCCAAAACGTCTTTCAGTTTACAGCAAACACCAGACGTGTTTCAATCAAATATGTTTTAGATCGTTAAAAAAATGAAGGTGAACCTGAACCATCTTACATTTAAATGTAAGGAAATTAAATATCCTGGAGACCTTCAAAATAACTCTTCATTAAAGCGAGTCGTGGTATTGTTTGTTATGCCAAAATGTCGACCAAAAGGACATGACTTAATGTAATATATGTCAAATATGGGCTCATGATGAATGTTTGGGTTAGGAGGCTGCAGACGTCCCAACTGTGGAAAGTATAGACTTTATAATATCCAGGGCTAGAAATAAGGCCCATTTGCATCACTAATTAGATAGTAGTACAGATTTTTTTTACATTTTTAATTTTTTTCCAGCCAAATTCTGTTCTAATATTGCAAAGCAACCTATTTTATCTTATAACATGCAAATATTTCGTATTTGTTATATTTTTAGGAAAACAAAAATTCTTTTTCCTTAATTGGGCGTTATTTCTCGCAGGTATCCTTATTTATCCTTCTTGTCCCACTCTGGGCAGCCCTGTTTAATGTTACTATGGTCAAAAACAAACTTTAATTGCTTATTTAAAAGGATTTCAATTTGAAATCAGTAAATAGGATCACATTTGCTATTTCTTTCCCAGTTTCTCATTTAATAAAAAATATTTCATGCCATCGATTGACTAACAAAATATAATACTTTTATTTACATATGCGTGCTTATTCTCAATATGAAGTCTTCACAAGAAAGATTTCACATTGAACTATTCTAATTCCCGTGGTGACCAACAATGACATAGTTCAACACATACAAATATTTTTCCATACTCTCATGCATAAAATCATAGATTTTATTTAAATATTATAGAATTCTCATATTGCTTATGTTTCTGGTTAAATTTTGTAACATGCCGAAATTAAATGTACTGTAGTAATTGTCATGGAAATAGAACCTACAACTTTTAGTTGACAATTTTAGCTTAAATTCCTTTCAGTCAGTGGTGGATTAAATGTCGACAGTGCCCTAACGCCCTTTGCAATATACTTTGACAACGTGACGTTCCAAATAATTTTTGAGGACTAGAAAAAAAAGGTAATGCGCTCCCAGACTGCGCCTTATTGTAGTCTCGCCCCCCTTGGAATGTGCTACTTTGTCTTGCAGATAATCCGACACTACTTGCAATAAATTATTTCCAATCGTTGTAACAGATTAAAAGAGAAATGCAGCATAACAAGGAAGTTTTATTTTTGTGAAATGGGTATACAGCCATGAATGTGAACGAACCTTCGAATATCTTTTGGAAGTTTTGAAAGTAAAAATTTTCGGTTTAAAATATCGAACAAAAAGTTAAAAATTTAACTATAAATTCTAAAATAAAGTCGCTGGGTGAAAACTTTTGATTTATCAATGATTTTATTTTTTTAATTTCAGTTTTAGCCTAAATCATTTTCCCGAAAGGTTGACTTTAAAATCGAAATTTTAACCATCTCTCTCGAATTAGTTTCTTGAAATTTCTAATTTAAATTTAAATCTTAATATTTTTTCCTAACATTTCAACTTTAAACCCAAAATATATACTTTATCAAAAATAATATGATTTTAATACCAAACTTTTTACTTCAATTTTAAATGTTTGCCTCTTATCACCAAATTTCAAGAAAACTTGAAATTTTGATCTTCTGGAATTATGAACTATAATCGTAAAATTTCAAGTCATTTCCCTACAATAATTTCTAGTTTTCAAAAAAATATTTTTTTATATATACACTGAATCAAGACTTGATATTTCTACTTTTTTTCATGGAAAAATTTCAGTTGTGAGCCTTAAAATTTCAATTCATAAATTTTGATTTTTTTTCCAAAATTTTGACTTTATTCGAAATATCAGGTTTAAGCCTGGAATTTTTAAAATTATTTATTCTAAACATATTGATTTCGAGCTCTATTTCTCTATTCAATATTCTAGTTTAATCTCAAAATATCACACTGCGAAATTTTGACTTCAAATACTCTTGTTTCATAATTTTCCAATGTTTCTTAAGAATTCGCCTTTTAGACTTTCAAAATTTACGAGGAAAAGTTAGTCAAATTTGTATTTTTTTGGAGACAGTTTCTATTTCGGGATAAAAATCAAGAAGTTTTAATATGAACGGGAAAAAAGTTTTAGAGACGGTTCATTTTTGCTAATAGGAAATCAATAGGCAAGACGTATCAAAAAATGGAATACGATAAAAATTTTCTGCAAGTGCCCGCTAGCTAACCGGTAGAACAAGCGATCTTTATGTTACAGGCTTGGAATCGTGGCCCAAATGCTAACCTTCACTGACTTCCACAACTTTAGATTAAAGGAAAGGGGAACTAGGTGGTACCGCTGCTTAACTTTCCTTAGACTGGGAACTACCAATTGCTATGGCGGGACGCTACATTGGCTACATAATATATGTACAATTTCATTTATATTAAAATGTTGTTAAAAGTGTTTATGGTAGGTTAGGTTAATTTCTCATACCCATAAATCACGTTAAGTGTTGGGACAGCATTACTTAAAAGATATGCACAATTGCCAGGATTCGCTAGTATACATCGCATTTGTCAACCCTCATCCCTTTTTTATGCAACGACCTGTTAGTCTTACCTAAAAAAATCTTTTTTGAAAAATATTACCACTTTAAGAATTACTGAAGTGGTGTTTCTACAAGTTCAAACTATCAAATGGAGAGAATAACAGAATATTTATCAACTTTTCGATTTCTGGGGTAAAAAAAATAAAGGGCACTGGTAGATAGCATATGCAATTATTAGAGCTCAAAAAATTAATTTCGTTGTTAAGGCAATAGCTTACATGTTTTAGATATAACAAGGAATTTTGTTTCGTTGTTGATTGCAAAAGGAAAAACCCAATTTCCCAGAAAAACGCAAATGAAAATATTGCGTTCGGTATTTTATCCTGTGAAATAAATTAAAAATTATTCACGTTCTGGCTGATAAAAAAAGGTAATTACAGCAATTTATTCATCATGCGGACACGGAAATAGTAATTACGATAAAATAAAGAAAAAGTAGAAGCTGACTTTAATTGTTACAGTCAAACAATTCGCGAACGCACATATTATATGTATATGCTTTTGCTTTTTAACCTTGTTAATGACTCCTTGTATCATAAACTATAATTTGAAAACCAACTTATGATATAGCGAATGTGTAACCCGACATATGACTATAGGCGGTCAATCGAAGACAGAACTTTACCACAAACGCCGGGGAGAATGTAAAATTGTAAATAAACAAGTAAAATCCATTAGGAATGTACTTTACTCCTCGTTATCAATTAATTTAGTTAAATAGTGAATGTTGAGATGTTCTGCAGAATTACTAAACGAATTAACAAGTATCAGTTCGGTGTAGTTGGTCCCTAAACGTGAGTTGTTAAAAAACACTTTCACTACTTCTGGAGCCGATATGAATCGAAAGTTATTAGTTCTGTTGATTTCTTCGTTAACGTGTGTTTGTGTTAACGGTACATTAGATATAAGGGCCACTTCAGGCGCCGTTGACAAATTTAGGTTAACAGGATTACGAACACAACATTTGGTAAGTTATCAATATTTACATCGGTACGGATTTTTGCGAACAATTTACTCACATTAGCGGGTTAGGTCACGCTCTAAATGCATATGTGTAAACATTTATGATAATTTACTTCAAATTTATTTTGATGTTGTAGCACCTTGATTGATTTATAAATATTTCATCCATTTATTTTTTTTTAGTGTACTCTAACTGAATCAAATATTAGGACCCTATGAGAAATCCAATAAATTTTTAGGAATGATTGTTGCTCACCGTTTAACTTCATTATAATTATTCGAAAAAATATAATTGAGTGCAATCGTTATCCAAACACAGTTTTTTCTCTGATTGTAAAACTGTTTTAAAGAAGAAAAAATTATGATTTGTATTTTTGCTTCATGGTTATCTGAAAATCCTAGAGCTAAAGTGTTGTGTGCATAATTTTATTTAATATTCATGAGATAGTAGAAATTTTGGAGGCAGCATGCAGTATCATCCAACATTCTTTTACCTCAGCCCAACATTGGTGTAAATGTCAATTTTATATACTCTTATTTACATAATACGTAGCTATAACATGGTGAATATGCAACATAAAATGATTGCCAACAGTAAATGACGGCAACGATATGTAATATGGAGTATAGGGAAGCATTTCTCAACTGTTTTTCTTCCCAGTCCATATAATTGATAAAAATATTTTGTGGATAGAAAAAAAATGTGAAAACATTTCGCGAAAAGGTGAAATAGGTGAAATTGTTCAGGAACAAACTAACGAAACAAAGATACATAAAATACATGAAAAATATATCCCACTATTAAGACAGAACCCAAACCAATGACGTGTCGTGCCCTTTATAAATAGGTAAATTAATTGGAACAGACATAACAAACATGATTTTTTGAAGTAAAAACTTCTTTAGGCTCGCTAGCGATTTTTGATAGGATAACGAAGGCTTCCACGGTCAGAGTCAGTACAGGATATATTTCTTCCGGGATTGGACTGTGTCAAAGAACTACTAAAAGTGTTCGACGTTTCGCCCACCATCGTAGAGGGCTTCTTTAGGAACAAAGAAACAAAACAATAAATGAAAAGAGAAATACAAGGGAAT
This sequence comes from Dastarcus helophoroides, assembly GCA_028583605.1. Classification (NCBI taxonomy): domain Eukaryota; kingdom Metazoa; phylum Arthropoda; class Insecta; order Coleoptera; family Bothrideridae; genus Dastarcus; species Dastarcus helophoroides. The sequence continues at coordinate 28,503,042 of CM053329.1, read as the reverse complement.
ATGCAAAAATGAAAGAATGAAAAGGCCAATTTCATTTTTCTCTTTTCATTTATTGTTTCTTTTCTTTATTCCTGAAGAAGCCCCCTACGATGGTGGGCGAAACGTCGAACAGGTTTAGTAGTTCTTTGATACGGTCCAATCCCGGAAGAAGTATATCCTATACTTATTTTTGATAGGGTTTATGGTTTAGCGTGCCCATCACGCTATTTCGCGTTAGCGAAATGCTTTAATGTTAACAGTATACTTAGATATGAACAAAACTTGTAATAAAATTAAGACACACGTGAGGGGCACCGGGATTTAACCTACGATCTATCAGATATATTAATCGACATCTGAGCTCTTAACTAATTAAGCTCTTTTTTCTGTGACAAATTCAAATTTTATCTACTATAAGTTGAGTTGACTAGTATGCATTGTTTAATTTGTATTTTAGTTTGATTACTATTTTAATTGCTTAATTTTAGAATTAGTGTGCAGTATACAACATTGAATACTGTAATAATATATAAAATAAGAGCTGATATGATTTTTGTATCCAACGATTAGAATCAACTAAAAACAAAAATAAGATTTGAAAAAAAAAATATGTAGTCTGGGAACTGCTGACAGAAGTGCAAATCTGAAACTGAAAAATAAGAGTGGTAATTCTTTAATTTTTAAATTAATTGTAGTACCACATATTAAAATTCCATAATTTGTTAATTAAATGATTACCATATTTCCTCTTGCTTTACAAACAACTGTAGTACTCACTGTTGTGATGTTTCAATTAAACAATTCAAATGATAATCAACATTAATGCAATTTGTTTACCTTGTTTAGATAGGGGTTGATCGGAAGTTGGGTTAGTTTAACTTAATGTTTGATTATAAACTTCTTCAGTCATGCATGTTTCTTTTCCTTATACATAATTTTCCCCATTTTTATAACAACTTTATATTTGATAATTATTCATCTTTGTTTCTATTAATTATTAACAGTTTAGGTAAATATCAGTAGTCAAGAGTGTCAACAATCAATTAATTGAAACGTTGCGGCTTCAAATCAGATAGATTGTCTTATTTTTGATGAGGATATTTAATCATTTAATGATTTTCTGAATATCAAATTATGGTAGTGTACTCTGTTTTTTAGTTATTTGCTTCTATATTATCTTTAAAATCATAGATTGAAACAACAATAGTTTATTGCAACTAATTATTATATTATTATATTGTTATTCGTAAATTCCACTGTTTCTGGAATATTTTAAATTAAAAATCGTCAATGTGATGCAGATTTTCCTTTACGCAACTCTATAGATTTACAGTTTTATATTCAGCCGTGATAACACAAAAACCTTTGACTATCTAAGATTAAAACAAACTACTACCTTGTTAAAGTGTCAAAAAAAGTGCTTTGAAAAAGATTAAGTTAATTAGACCGGGTGTTTTTTTTAAGGTGGGAGGTTACCTTTATATGGAGTTCTAAAAATATTTTTAACTTCCCCCACTAACGGTTATACCGGAAGTAGACATCAACTTTCTTATTTTAAATAACAACCCCCAAATGTTATATTTTATTTAAATTTTACGTAAAAAAATAAGGTCAGTTTATGTATATATGTTTATTGCTACCTTTGATAGTTTTAAAGATATTTCAATTTTTCGAAAAAAAAATAACCGAAAAGAGGGTTATTTTTTGACTCTTTGTATGTTTTTTTTATTATTTGCATTAAAAAAACATGAAATTTGGGTTGAAGTCAGGGAATATTATGGAGACTATAATAACGTAATCAGGTTTTACATTTATTACACAAGGTGATGGAAATTTTATAATCTTTGCTGTTTTGTTTTATTCAAAAAAACTGTGTTTTTTAAATAGGAACTAAATGTTTTTTAATTATTTTTGGATTCTTCACATAAAAAGAAGAAAAAAGTTATATTACTTATTTTTTAAAATTTTGTGCCCTTACAGAGGTATTTTACATAAATCTCAAAATAAAAAGAATCAAACATGTCTTTTTTGTTCAAGCAGGAAATTAACTGTAGGCATTAAAAGCCCAAAGAATTAATCATAATAAGTAATAGGAAAAAAAATAGTTGACAAAAAATGTACATCAAGAGCAACAAGGACGATCTTCTGTTTCAATACATTTAAAAGCATATTTTAAGATTTCGAATTGAGTAACGTTTTTAAGCATATCCCATTTTTCCTATCAATATGCTTGTCATGCAGTAGTCGTAAAAAAATCACTAAAAAATTTCCATTTCGATTTTCATCATGAAATTTAATGCTTACAAATCCTGAGTTCTAATATAACAGCATAACAGTTAAAGGACAAATTTTCTTGAACATTTGTTGTTGACTTTCATTACTCTAAAAATGAGAAGTCTGTTTAACAAACCATTTTTACGAAACTTACATTCGTGGCTCCCTAAACATTTTTCAATAAATATTCCAGCAATTAGTCAGAAACTTATTCGTCTTGTACGGTTATCTTTTATTATTTAGCCTAAACTTTTTAGACCTTGTGGTTATGTTCTTTTTTTAAAAATTTTGTTGTCTACTACCAAGTTGCTATTAGAGAAAAAAAAAGATATATTTTTCTTTTTTTATTTTCAATTATATCTCTGTAACTGTAAAGAATTTTAAAAAATTAGTCATTTAACTTTTTTGTTCTTTTTATGTAAGGAATCCAAAAATAATTAAAAAACATATAGTTCCCATTTGAAAAAACAGAGTTTTTTTTGAATAAAACAAAAACAATAATGATCATAAAATTTCCATCACCCTGTGTAATAAATGAAAACCTTGATTACGTTATTAGAGTCTCCATAATATTCCATCACTTCAACCGTAATTTTACGTCTTTACTGCAAATAATAAAAAAGATACAAATAATCAAAATAACCCTCTTTTCTGTCATTTTTTTTGAAAAATTAAAATAACTTCAAAACTATCAAAGATAGCAATAAACTTGTATACATAAACTTAAACATAAACATAAACTTACCTTATTTTTCTACGCAAAATCCAAATAAAGTATAAAATTTGGGGATTGCTATTTAAAATAAGAAAGTTGATGTCTACTTTCGGTATAACCGGAAGTGGGAGGAAGTTGAAAATATTTTTGAAAGGTAGTTTAGCTCCGATTTGCTCCATCGACAAAATCAGTTTGCCTTTATAATAAGTGATACTCACTATAAAGGTAATCTCCCAACTAAAAAAAAAAAACACCCGGTATATATTGCGTATAGGCAAAAAAGGTTAAAATTGACGATTTTCAGTTAACAACATTTCATAAACTTGTTGTTGACTTTGATTCTGAAAGAACGGAACAGCCTGTATATGGAAAACTTATGTCAAATAAAAATTTAAACGGTTTCTAAAAACTTTTATATTCAAAAATTGTTCATATCTATTAAATCTGGGAAGTTAACTGGGGGGAGTGCATTTAGATACAAAGGCCCTGTACATGGCTTACTCATACTTAGCTACATAATACTGCTAACATTAGAGCATGTTGGTAAGCCAAATTAGGGTATTAGTGACGTGAAAGTATAATTTTTTTCACTATCGCTCAACGCGCTGAAAGGAGTTTTCACTTCAAAAATTAAATAACAGGATAATGACAACGACCTGGTGGTAAATTTATCGAAACAAAATTTATATCTTTGTCCTCTAATTTCTTCGGTAATATTTTTATTTTCATTTGCCACTTTTTGAATGTTGGGGATGAAATTTATTGACTTTCCTCTAAAATCACTGATTTTAAATATTTTCTTTAATGAACTGTAAATGTAACTGTTTTATAACCAAATGTATGTTGGTATCAAAAATAAAATGTAAAACGTGTTACGCTTGTGCTCTAGAGATGACAATACTAATAACATGTTAAACATTACATACAATAAATAACAAAAGTGTAAGGGTAAGTCACTTTGACTGCATTTATTTTCAAATATTTCCAATATTCTGACTTATTTACTAATGTGGGTTCGAACTACACTACATAGATGATAAAAATTCATATACTATTAACAGAACGGTCCTCCTTAAGGGTCGACGTGAGTTCAGACCCATAATTCTTAATTACTTTTAGAACCACGTCAAGTCAGTCCAAAGTCATTTATGAGACGTACGTCTATTCAGTCATACATAACGTTAATGAGAGTTCAGGTACACGTGACAATTTATATAATTGGTAAAATAAAATGAAAATAATTTTTAAATATGCTCCCTTTAGATGTACGCCACTGGGCAAAATTTCATTTCGAAATCTCTTCAAACTTAGAAGCCATTCTCCCTCCACGCACTAATGGCGGACCCTGTATAACTACGAATGTTTGTTCTTACAATTAGTTTGTATAAAACCTTATTACAATAAATGTTTCAAGTTTTTATGGTCTTCTGTATTACAAGTTATATACACACATGATGGGTCACAAGATGACCCATCAACATGAAAATATATAAAAGTTATGTTAGTATTGTAACAAAATGTAATTATAAAGTTAAGTTAGGAATTTTTTGGAAAATTTGATAAGGAAAAGCGGCCGCGATAATAAAACAAACGGCAGATAAGCGCTTCAGAAATGTCGGTAAACGATAAGCCTTATCCGCTGAATTCTTCGAGAACCCGAAACGAGATCAATATATAGGGGGTCCGGTTGGCTTTCCCTCAGTTAGTAAGTTAGTCAGAAGTCAATGAATAAGTTTGTTTATCACGTTTGTGAATCACATGTTAGTGAATTACGATTGTAGTGTGCCGAGTTTAGTTTTGAAATAAAGTGATTACAATTCACCAAGTGTTAATCATTCGAACCGATAACGCGCAACAGTATATCCCCCTGTACATATGGATTCTACAAACCAATAACAGGTTTAATTTCAATGGGACTGAATTGGCGCATCTCATTCGATAGCCCGGGACTGAATTGAGGCACCTACAGTTATTATGGCTGGACTGAATTGACATTGAAAGTTCCATCGGGACTGAATTGACGTTTGTCGCTCTTTAGGTTTACAGTTTTAATTATCAGTAAAATTTGTAAAAATAAACTACAAATTATTGTCAAGAATTACTATCTAATGTTTTTTTTTATTTTAAATTCAAATCGCTACCAATGTATAATAATTTTTTTTAATTTCAATTATAATGCATTAAAAAAATATTTTTTTTATTTTGAGTACAAAAAAACCGATTTCCTTATTTAAAACTTAGGAGTATCCTACTTTATTTTCCAGATTCATGTAACGGTAAAACATCTAGAAGAATATAAATTTTAATCTAAAGTCGAAATGTTGAGAAAAGAGCCATTTAACTTCCAACTGAAACTTTTGAAATTAAAAGCAAGAATTTGATAAATCACTTCAAATTTATTTTAAAAAATCCACATTTTCGAATTTCGACAAGTCTGGGAAAAAGTTTAACTTTTGAGAAAATTCGAGATTTAACTGGAAATTTCGACGTTATTGCTACGATTTTAAAAAGCAGTATATTTTTTAGTACCGTTTCTGGTTTAAATTGAAAAGTTTTAAAATTGAGTCGAAATGTAGAAAAAAACAGTAGTATACTGTGTATCTAGTAGTAAATCCAAAACATTCCTTGACGACGATGTAAATTGCCGAGACTAATCGAAGTCCGCGAATATGCTTTTACTACTAGATACATATACTATTTTTTTCTGAAATCGCAATCAATATTACTAAAATTAAGAAATTTTTATAAATTTATGACATTTTTCATTGTCATTTAATTTTCTATGAAATCGTTTCCTTGACAATCACTATTCGTTTTTTGCGATCTGGTACGGAAAAGCTACCTACTATCTCTGCCTAGTTCGGAAGAAACTTTCTCGGGCTGTTTTGTGATAATTCCTTACCAAACGACTAAAATACTGGATTAACAAATTTTAGGGCCTAAAATTGCACCGAGAAAGTAGGCATTCTCGATGGATAAAAAATATTTACAAACACACGCTGAAAGAAATAGAAATTAAATAGTTATTTATATCAGAAAAACTGTTGCAAGGAATCTTTTCAAAAACCAAAATTGTTGCGTTATTCGTTTAAAAAAATACGCCTTAGGTAAAAGTTTTGATCCATAAAATCGGGAAGGGGGCAGGAGAGAACTGCCACCCAATATGTCGACTTGACTAGGATTCTAGGAATTTTTAACGTCCTTTTTCAATCAAAATTTTTTTATAGAAAAATTTTACATCAAACACCAATAACTATGATTTGTAGAGAACGTTCTGCAAATTTCAAAACCCTACTCGCGTTTTCTGTAAGATATTTTAATTTATTAAAGTGAAAAAATCCCGAGTTATTCTTTTATTAAAATCAAAAATCACGTTTTTGTTTTAAACAATGATAACTGAACGAAAAATCATTATACAAGCCTCGAAGAACAGTCAAATTAAAGAGTATTAAATTGTCTACAATATTTTTATTATAGAATCACTAAAAAAATTATGAAGTTCATAAAGTTTTTTAAAATGAAGAAAGGAATTGTAAAAAATATGGGCTACAGTTTTCTTTTTTTTTAATTGCGATTTATTACGGCTGACGCCGTTTTTCGCATCCTAATCTCCAATGTTTACGACTTCTCCAGTCGCCTTCCTCCAAATCTTTTTCCGCCATGGCGTTCACGACCTCATTTTTTCAACTTTTGCTCGATCTGCCTCTTTTTCTCCGATTTAAAGAGGTCCAGTCTAGAACTTGTTTGGGCCATCGATATCTATTCATTCTCTGGACATGTCCATACCATTTCAGCCTTTTACATTCTATTATGGTGATGTTAATTCCTAATTGTCCTCTAAGATCTGTGTTTCTAACCTTGTCCTTTCTCGTTACTTGGCAGCATCTATGCCAGTAATTCATCTCCACAGCATTAATCTTCGAGGCATCCCTACTATTAATGACCCATAGTTCAGAGCCATATTTCTCGATGCTTTCAACATTAGTTTCATAAATTCTAATCTTAGTGTTTTTAGTAATAATATTGTTCCATATTAGCCCATATAATTGTCTTACTGCAGTGTTTCCTTGTCCAACTCTGCAAGTGATGTCATTTGAATTTCGAGCATCATTTGTCAGCTTTACACCAAGGTATGTGTATGAGTCAACACTCTTAATTTCAGTATCGCGAAATTTCAGATGTTCTCCTCTATTTCTGATTACTGGGTACCCTGTTTTAGATGGGTTTATGGTTAGTCCCCATTCTGTATATGCCTCGTATATTTTACGCAACATGTAGTGAATCTCCTGATCTTCCGCTAGAATGACCAGATCGTCTGCCTAGTGTAAACTGTATAATTTGTATCGGTATACCCAAAGGTTCACATTTCTTCTAAGTTTCAAGGACGCCTTCTAGATAGATTCTAAATAATGTGGGAGCTGTAATGCAGCCTTGACAGCGTCCTCTCGTCACGTTTATTTCTTTAATTATCATTCGGCCAATCTGCACTCGTCATGTTTTCATACAATTGTCTTTACGCATTTATGTAAACTGATGCTATATTTTTGTCATTTAATACCCACCATAATCTATCCAATGAGACACTGTCATGTGCCTTTGAAGATTGATGAATACCATGTGGGTTTTCAAATTGTGTCGCTTTTCAGTAGTTTGCTTCAGACAGAAGATATTAACAATGCATGACCGTCCTGCACGGAATCCACTTTGGTCTTCCTTATCCTCCCAGTGTTGTTCAATTCGGTTTTTTAATATCCTACCATAAATGCGACTAATGGAGTTTCTTAGGCTAAGCCCCCTAAAATTGGAGCATACTTTCCTGTCCCCCTTATTCTTATATATTACTAATATGAGCATTTTTTTCATTCTGTTGGCAATTCTTCACCTCTTAGAAATATATATGCGAGTAGGTGAAACAGTTTCTCATGTTTAATAAGCTCTAACGGGACCCCTTGAGGTCCGGGAGCTTTACCGTTCTTTATATTATTAATAACCTCTCTCACTTCTCTCGGTGTTATTTCATTCTTTTCTAGTAATGAAACATCGTCTTTGCCACAGTTATTCTTAAATTAATTCGGTCTTCAGTGAGTAACTCACAATCAGTATAATGTTTTGCCCACTCTCCCGGAGGAATAAGGTGTACTCTACTCATCTCCTTGTAGTTTATTCTGGTACTCTTTACAAGGTTCCATGCTTCCTTAGATCTGGTACTACCAAAATATTGGTCCACTCGTTCACATGCCTTATTCCACATGTTTTTTCCTGACTGAGCTCTCGTTTAAAATTTTGTTGAGTCTGTTATATGTGTTTCGGTCATTAGTATCATTTGTTGTCAGCCACTTATTGCATGCTTCCTTTTTTTGAATCAATTTTTTGATGTCTTCTTTCCACCATTTGTGTTCACGTTTTTTGTTTTCACCTTCTCCTAGGGCATCAAACGCTGCTTCCTTATTGCCTTTATAGTTTCTTTATAGGTGTCGATTGGTGCATAATAGCGTACTTCATTTAACTTAATATTTAGTTGCATTCAGTAGAAGAATTGGGCAGATTCGTTTTCTAGGCCATGTAGGTTGTACCTGGGTGTTGATATTTCACGCATTATTTCATTACCTTTATTCTCTCTTCTAGTCGTGGTTGGTAAAAAAAGAAAACATAAATGTCACGCTAAGTAAGTAGTGATCAGAACCACCCTCAGCTCCTAGCTGTCCGTGGTTTTCTTATGATTAATTAAAAAATGTTAAGATAAAAAATGTTGAACTCAAGATCAGGGAAGTTGAAACTTGAAACTTTAATCTTTTTTTTTATTGTTTTTTTTTGAGTTACATATATTTTTTATATCCATTAATTTACATACTAAATGTATTTCCACAATCGTGAATAATTTCTGTGACTGACAAATTCAATACTTGCATAATTTCAAACTGATATAATAACTCAAAATTTCTAATGGTCCTTTCTTTAACACCCATCCTGAAATGTTAATTATTCTAGTATGAAAATTTAAAAGGAAAAAACAAAGACATCTTTCTGTCTGTAACTTCATTAATTTCTTTTAATTATACATACTTCGTATAATGATTTTGTTGGACATTTTTAAACCTAATGCATAAGTGATGTAAAACTGAATTAAACATTTTGTTAGATCCGGAAAATTAAATAGGAAACGCATTTTACATTTCTTACTTGTGAATTCATAAATAAATGAGCTACCTTCATTTGAAGGGCAGCCATGTAATAACATAAAAATGCATCACGCATAAGCAGGTTGGATGAATTAATATGATTAACAAATAAATTACAGAAAATTACAAATTCTAAAACATAATTTCTCTTAATACATTACATTTTACATGTTTTTAAAACCATTACATTTTATATGTTTTTAAAACGCTTGGCTTTCAACAGTGACATCATATGAAGGATGTCATTGATTTTACTAGATAAAATTACTTTGTAAGGGAATTTAGTCTCGAAATTTCGCCCTTAGGCATAAAATCTCAAAATTATAGTCAATAGTTTGAGTACAGAGTACAAAGATGATGGTTCTAAAGTTGAAAAATCGACTTTAAAATCTAGCTTAAAAAAATTATAATATAAAGTTTTGATAGAAATATAAATTCTCCATAAAGCACAAAACTTCAAAAGGAAATTTAAAAAAAAAGTGTTTTCTAAAATTTGTAGTAGCTGTTTTTAAAAATAAGATTAGGATCTTGGTTTAATTCTTTTCTAGTTTACTCTTGAAATTTGTAATTTTTTATTTTTTTTCTAAATTTTGTTTTTTTCCAGAAGTTGTGTAATTTCTACTTTCATCTGAAAATTTTGACACTAATACAAAACGTTCAAAATGTGCTCCATTTTTAATTTGCTTTCTCGTAGAAAAATATCAACCAAAAGTCGAAAATTTACCACTACGAAGTTTAAATTAAATCCTTGAATTTTAAAAATCTACTTAATAAATCTCTAAACACTGACTACAGCCTAAACAGGAGAATGAAATATTGTGCACGGATTGACAGTATTGTATAGATGAGCACTAGAAGAGGATTTTCCGAAATTCAGCCTCTATGGGGCCAAAAATAGGCATTAAAAACCTTAAAAAATATATGCAGTGAATAATACGCATGATTGTTTCAATATTTTGTTGAAATTTTAAGTCGCTTACATTGAATTTTTGAAAAAAAAATATAAAATAACCAAAAATATTCTTAAAAACTTGCATTTTTTTAACCAATTAGATCAATAATTTCAGTTTTTTTAGTTTAGTTTAATAATTAAGTCTAATTTTCGGGAATATTTCATTTATTTATAAATGCAGCACCTAATTAAACTGATTCATTTATTATTATCTCAAGTCTAAAATGCAAAAGAATATGAATTTTTACCTAAAAATTCCACCTTTTTTAAACAATATTTCAAGTTGAGGCTTGAAATTTATAATTCTTTTTAGTAGACCTTTTAGAAAAAAGGGATAAATTTTAGGAAGGAAATATAAGAAATGGTAATTAAAATTAAACATTTCGAGAAAATATTCACATTTCGAAAAAGCACTCAACTCTTTTATATTTTTAATTTAGACATTTTGACTTTTTCTGGAAAATTATACCTCTTGCTAAACATTTCGTCCAAAAGAAATAAAAATTTGAAAGTTACACTTTGAAGCTTAAAAGACAAACGAAAATTATCTAAAAAATAAATAAAATAAATCTTACTAACCATAAATTTCATAATGATGATTTATTTTTAATTTCTTAAGTTGAAATATTGAATAAAAGTTTTACGTATTTAAAAAAAAAAACTCAGATTTTTTAAAATCATTTGCTAATATTTGGAAATATTAGATAAGTCATAAGTATGTTATCGAAAATCTCCAACTTTTATTGGAAATGTTCAGTTTAAATTTTAAATCTATTATTTTTTTCTTTTTAAAAATTTAACTCCTAGGTTACATTTAAATATAAATGTACCCGAAAATAAAAACAAAATTTTTTTGGAAACTTCGACTTCAAATTTTGGGTTTCAAGTTTCAAATATAGAAATTTAATGTAAAAATTTCAACTATTCTAAAAAATTTTATTGATGACTAATACATCGAAATCATTGTCAAATTTGAAATGTCAGCTTTTATAGAATGAAATGATTAAAAAATGAAAGAAAAAAAACACAAGAAAATATTTTAATTATAACTTTTCTTCCCATAAAAATTCATTGCAGATAAAAATTTTCAACATTAAGAAATTAAACAAAAGTGAAAAATTCACCCTTAACAAATAACACAATCAATCATTCTAACAATAAGTGCACTAAAAAAAATCGTAGAACTTTGAAATTTTCTTTGGAACTCTGAGGTTGAACAGCTACGGTCAGTATCCTTAGTCTGTCAATTCTTTGCAAAATTACGCCAGCGAATATCCCTAATTATAGAATTTCTTACTTTTTCAATCAACTTTCATCTAAAAACATTTTTTATGAAAATTCAATATCTTGGACTGCTCTATAATTTTCAATAATTTACTCACATTTTACGTACGCTCATTATTTCCAAATTTATTAATTACCAAAGCCAAAAATAAGTTTTTTTTTGAACGACTATAATTTAGCGAAAAATCACCGAAAACTTTGCGAACAGGCTTGGCAGACAAGTGAAATTGAAGAAAATTAAATTATCTAAAGTTTGTAGTCATAAATAACACTCTAAATTTTTGCATGTTGATACAACAACACTAACACTGCTTGATGTATCAATACAACGTACCAGCATAATTGTCTTGACACAATAAAATATGTGTACGCACAAACGTATCAGTTTCTGTGTTAAAATAAATGGCAATACCTACTCTTAGGGTGCGAATGGATTACGATAAAACGATGTAATAGTTAGGAGTTTCCATATTACAGAAAACCTTTATAATTACTGGAAAAAAAATTATTGAAGTCGATATTCCTGTTTAAAGATAAACAAAAATTTGGAAAAATTTTCGGCCCATTACGCTGCTGTCCACAAAAAAATTTGAACTCGAGTTCTAAAAACTGGAAACATGGGGCTTTGATTTGGTTTCTTAATATTTTCTGTGTGACCATTTTTTTCAGACTTACAACCGTTTAAAAATCACCTAATATTTTACGATTTTTTTATTCTGCTTAATCTGTGCCTAGTATACGTTAATTCGATGTCAATATTCCTAAGATTTAATTAGTTTTTTATTTATTACCACAATTTTTACACTAAATTGATTATTAATGTCTGCGATTTTTTATTATAAAGTTATTAATGTTCCATAAATCGTGTTGATAATTTTTCTCACCTCAAGTTAGCTAACAGATCATATTTATTTGCGTTTATGTAATACGAGTTATTATTAATAAATTATAATAATATTTATGGAAGTAGAAACTGATCAATATGTAATGTTTCACAAAAATGCGGCAGTCGAATGCGGCGATTCACTTAAGAAAAAGCCAAACAATTGATCAGATGCGTTTTCTTATTTTTCTAGAAACAAATATTATCTTTGAGGAAGCAAAATTACATAATTGTTATCAGTTGTTAAATTTAAAACACTTTCACAATTTTTAGCGCTTTCATTTGGGACACTGGTTAAAAAATGAAAATGAATGCATTTTGTCGTACAATAATCTGCATGTTTTGAAACTATAGATATTATTAATTTAACGCTTCACTTCCTGAAAGCTGGCTGCATCGGATAATGATTTTGCTTTGTAATTGCTTATCGAAAATGTTATCCACTTCCGTTTTTGTCGTACACTTTCATTTCCCTTGTTATCGAAAAGATATACAAATTGAAACTTGAATTGGAATTTAAATTAATCTGCTTGTTCTCTTTGGTGAGGCGGAAATTCTTCTAAAGCTAGCAAGAGCTATCCAAAAGTATTAAAATTCATGTAAAAGTGCGAAAAACTTATCAACTATAAAATAATTTTTGATAGCTGACCTTGTGTAATTTTTTTTGTATTTTTGATGCACAAGGCTAAAGTATAATTTTATTTTGCCGTTCAAACCTGAACAAAGGATTATGACTTTTTTAAGGTGACAAATAAATTCGCAATTGAATTTATGGCTTATATCAATATTCACATCATTTTCTGATATATGTTTGGATGACTTACTGAAACAATTTTTCCATGACGCACCGAAAGTAAGGATGAGTAAAACAAAAATTTTTATTCAACAAATAATGTTAATTAGCTTAAATACTCCCTTTACTGCGTAAGTTATGTTTTTGCGTGTCTACATTCTACGTAGATATCTTAAAAATTGGTAATACAGTATTACTGTTTTGATAAAGAGTTACTATAGTAATGTTGGCGATGCCGATGTATGAAAAAACCTATAATTCATTGAACACAACAGAACTACTTTCGAAGGTTATAAATTTTTATATCGTATAAAAAAATGACATTTCTGTCACCTTATGAATGTGAATTGCATGATGTCCATGACCTGGTCTTCCCACATTTTAATATTCGTAGCTCATGTAAAAGGTACATTGTCTCAATTTTGCTTTTATTTTTTTCAGTCTTTGCTTATTGTTATTCGTTGCGTATTATGTATCTACCATTTCCGCGGTATTATGTATTAACAATTTTGCCACAAAAGTAAATTATTCTCATCAAATTGTCACAATAATAACTTGTCAACTTATTAATATTTAAGTAAGTTAGTTATTCTCTAATAAATAATTGGAATAATTCATAATTCATTCATTAATTATATGTTTTTTAAATCACAATTTTTTCACGCAGTTAATAAACTGCATGGTAAATTAGCGACGTTCGTTGAAAATCCACTTACCGTCAGCCTTCAAACAAAACATCATTTAACATGCATCATAATTAAAAGGTTTTCCAAGTAATAAATGCAACAATATTTCCATAACATCTTTGTTTTGATTTTCTAAGCAAAATAAATGCAACGTGCTGCCACAGAGATGTAAACAGATTTTTGTATTTTAAATTGAAAAAAAACTACAACCTAGAAAAACCTAAACAAAAACAATAAAATGCATTTTGCATTTTTACATTTTGTCATTTTTTTTGGAACTAAATGCATTTTTATATTGAAATGGCATTTCTTGCATTTATTGTTACAAAATTTCCAATCGCCTTATAATTTTGCCAAACAAAAATATTCCATACCATACAGTTGAAGTTTTCTTCTTCTTCTTCTTCTTCATGTGTCACGTCCTCACCGAACGTTGGTTATTATATTGGCTATTATGACTTTGTTGATAGCATCTCTAAATAGTGTTGCACTTGATTTTTGGAATCATTCCCGCAGGTTTCGAAGCCAGGATGTTCTTCTGCGACCAGGTCCTCTCCTACCCTCTATTTCCCTTGCATAATTAAGTGAAGGGTATTGCAGCGCTCAGGGTGTCGTACTACATGCGTCAAATATTCTAACTTTTTGATTTTAATAGTTTTAATTATCTCGGGTTGTCTAGTCTATGTACCGAAGTAGAACCTCCTCATTACGGACGCTATCGACCCAACTTATGCGTAGCAATCTGCGGTATATCCACATCTCAAGAGCTTGGAGTTTCTTTAATAGTGTCTCCGTGAGTGTCCAGCTTTCTGCCCCATGCAGTAAAGTCGAGAATATGTAGCATCTTGCGAGTCTTAACTTCAGTTCCATATTGATATTTCGACTACATAACACTTCTTTCATCCAGAAGAACACTTTCTCTATTCGGATTTTAATCTCTTTGGTCATATTCCAGTTGCTATTAATGTTGGAGCCAAGATAGGTAACATTGTCAACTTGCTTAAGATCGACACCATAAGCTGTTATTGCTGGGGTATTTACAGAGTGTTTACTAACAACAATAAATTCCGTTTTTAAAGTGTTGATCCATATTCAGCGGATACATTTGTAACTTTATCTAAGAGCAATTGCAATTCTTCCGGACTACTGGCTAACAGAACCGTATCATAGCATATCTGAGGTTGCTGATGCTAACTCCATTTACCTTGACACCGCAATCAGCTTCATCAAGTGCTTCTCTGAAGATGTGTTCGGAGGATAGGTTAAAAAGCGGTGGTAACAGCCTTCTCTTATACCCCTATAGATTGCCACTGTTTCTGAGATGTTTTGGCCAATTTTGACGTTTGCTTCCTCGTTCCAGTAAGGGTTTTTAATTATACGGAAGTCTTTATCGTCAATGCCTATTTGTTCTAAAATCTTGACCAATTTGTCATGTTTAACCCTGTCGAACGCTTTTTCAAAGTCAATAAAGCACAAATAGACAGGATGTTCGACATCTCTGCATCTTTGAACGAGAACCTGAATGCAGAATAGTGCTTCTCTGGTTCCAAGATTGTTGCGGAACCCGAATTGAGTCTCGCTCTTTTGTTCTTCGATCTTGGTAAATATTCTGAAGTGATCTTGGTAAATATTCGAAGAAAGGTTTTTAGAGTGGGCCTCATTAAGCTAATTGTTCTGTTATCGAAACATTTCTTTGCATTTCCTTTCTTAGGAATCATCACAAATGTTAATTTTATTCAGTCAGTTGGTATACTGCCGGTTTCATATATTTTACTAAATAGTGATAGGAGCCACTGTTTTCCTTTACTATCAAGGAATTTAATTATTTCAGCTGGTACTTCATCTGGTCCTGTTGCTTTTCTAATTTTAGCAGTTCTTATAGCATTCTCCATTTCATCTGATGTTATCATAAGACCTGTAGTACAAGGTTGTACTTCATTACTTGCTCTCTCGTCATGGAATAAATCTTCGATGTATTCATCCCATCTTATTCAGTTTGTCTAAATCATTTATGATGAGATTGCCATCGTTGTCAACCAGGTTTTGAGGTTTGTTGTTGTATATACCAGCTAACTCTTTTACTTTCTTGTGTAAATTGAAAGCGTCAAATCTTCTTTGTAATTGCTCAACTTTTTTACAATTATTTTCAAACCACGTTTCCTTTGGAGCTCGTATTTTTTTCCTGATTTTAAAAATATCCCATACCACAAACTTGAAGTCTTAGGAATAGCTAAATGTACAGGGTTTTTGGTTATAAATACACCCCCCATTTATCTTTCGAAATATGATAGATACAAAAAATGTTAAATACAAAAGTTTCTAGATCCCTCTTGAATTTTTATTTGAAATAAGTTTGCGATATACAGGGTGTTACGTTTTTGCAGAATCAAAGTCAACTTTGGTTTTTTAAATGGGACACCTCAATTATTTTTTCATTTTCGAATCTTATAGTCTTCCTCCTGAACTCTGTCACTTGATATCCTATTTTCTCGCTGACAGATCTCTTCAAGTCGTCGTCGATATCATCTCATCCGAGACTTTTGCGATTAATGCAGGGGTGCCTCAGGGGTCTGTGCTGTCTCCTACTCTGTTTCTGTTACACACAAACGAGCTCTTAGCTTCAATGTCCAATCCTATATTCGGTTACGCAGATGATAGTAGCCTGGTGTCATCTTTTTTCTCAGACAAACCATTATTCGTCGCTGCTTCAGATCGAGTAAGGGAACACCAGATACAGATGATTAATCGGGATCATTCTGAAATAAGGTAAAAAAACTGGTCGACTTCAACGCTTCAAAAACTCAGGCCGCGGTTTTCTCTAAGAAAGTATAAAGGAATAATGCAACAAACATACCAATGGACGGTAAAATCCTCCTGATGAGATCTAATCTGACTATCCTAAGAATGAATGAGAGCGCTAACTTCTCTTGGGACGATCATATACGCGCCATTGCCAAGTCTGCCTCTCAGAAGCTAGGACTTTTTTTTTAGAGCTAAAAAGTACTTCGCATCTCATCAGCTACTCCTACTATACAAATGTTCAAGCTAGACCAACACTAGAACACTGTTCTTGTGTTTGGAAGTGAGCCCCAAAGCACACTTTAGCTCTTTTGGATTCAATTCAAAGAAGAGCGATTTGCCTAATTGTTGACGAGAGTTTGACCGATTCTCTCGAATCACAGAGCACAGGCGGATGGTTGGTGACTTGTCTCTTTTCTACAAGTACTATCATGGGAGATGCTCGCAGAAATTAATAGGATTGATTTCCCCAAGGGCAAGATTTTTGAGGCATACAAGACAGTCGGAGACAGCAAATTCTTGTGCGGTCCAGCTTGACACAGTGAGGGACTTCTGTCTACGGAGTCTCTTTTTTCTGTAGAACCTCCAAGCTGTGGAACTCGTTATTGAACGGAAGGAGATATTTATTAGGTGTAATTTACGACTAACATCATTTTAAGAATATACATTTAAGGTCAAAATTTTAATGAAAACTTAGCTTAGCAGAAATGTTCCAATGCAAATCCGAAATTTAAAGAAAGACATTTTTAGGTACACAAAAAATTTGGGAAGAATCAAAATCTTTGGAAAAAGCCAAAAAAGGCAAATACAAAGATCTGAAAATGTTTTAAAAATGACAAATTTGGAGAAAAAGGTTTCAACTTTAAAGTCGAATTCAAAAAAAAAATAACTTGCACAAAAAAGTTTAAATTGACATATTGTTGGGAGTATTTAAATAAAATTGCTACTATAATATTTATCCAAATAATCTCTTAAATTTACATCCCTCTAACGTACTGCATATATTTACATAGAAATTTTATTTCGATACATAATCTCGTTAATCGCAGTAATTTAAAAAAAATGCTTTTATTTGGCAGTATATTTGAAAACTAAGACAAACCATACTGTTTTAAGGTGTTAATTTTAATTCTAAATTCAAGTTCGTGTAAGTAACATAAATAATATTTTTATGTATTATTGCTACAAGGAACTTGAATGATTAATCACTGAAAACAACCAAATTGCAAAAAATGCTGCCTACGCATTCTTGAGAAATTTATACATTTTAACATTTTTATAATTCGTTTAGTTTTTGCGTTAAACCTAGTGACAAAATTTGAATAGTTACACCAATACAAATTGCACTAATATTAGTTTAATTACACATTGCCAATGTGTTACCAGAGATAAAACTTGATCAATTTATGTTTGCACACCACACAATAGGAGTTTCAAAACGTCGTTTTAATTAAGATGTCGAAACGTGCAGGACACTGAAGAAAGCTGGAGCTATTAGAATTCAATCTGTGTTTGCTTTGACTTTGATCAACGCTGTGGCAATATTGAAATTACATCAAATCAAAATTATTAACCGTGGAAATTAGGTTTCATTAATGGAGTGTAATTTGATCGCGTTGATTTCTTTTGCGGAACATACTTCTGGGAAATATTTACTTACATAAATGTAAAATTGAAGAACACGTTAAAATATTAAAGACTAAACGCACATAACACAATGTGTCTCAGAAGTTATGCGCGATAGATAACTTGCAATTTTTTAAAAAATTGTCGGACAGGTAATTTTTTTTTCTTTGGAGGGGGATAAACTTTGATGAAGTTAGATTCTCAAAAATGCAATCAGTGGCAGCGGGAGTAAAACAAGGTTGTTTTTTCAAACGTACCTTTATCTATCAAGTTCAAACAAAATATCTAAAATTTAATTCTTCAGGCGCCTAGAACCAGGTATCCCGTTGAAAGAGAGAAATTCGAAGTTTACGGTTTTTTGATTTTTTCTCAAAATTTGCCATAGCAACCAAAATAGCGCCCCACCTTAGCAAGTTTCTGTGTGTGTCAATGATTGAAATGGAGTAAGTTAGTGCAATTTATAAAGCACTTCAAAATAATTATAATTTATTTTTCAAATCCAATCAATGAATAGATGTGTTTTCCCTCATTCGTTTTTTAATTCAACATGCGAAGTTTCGTATTTAATGTTAATAAATCCTAACATAATGAAGGTCACCTATGTAAACCACTTGCCTTTTACCTTATTTGCATGCAATTTATGAACCTTTTTCGTGCACAATTAATTTTAAACAATGACTTCCTAGAATGTAATCGTGGTAGATAAAAGAATTTATTTGCGGCAAATTTATAGAAAAACCGCATCTTAGTTATCTAAGGATGTCACCCATAAAAACAATGGAAACGAAAATATTAGTCACCAAGCGAACGATTTTCTCTGTTGCCCATTTTACCTTTTGATGCAATTTCAAAGGAAACCGTTGCAACATGTATGAATAAAAAATTAGCCTTGGCATTCTAAAGTAAATCATTAATAAGAGCAATTTACATAATTAATCTGAAATCGCCTTTTATATAGGTTGTGTACTTATTCGAATCTTTATAAAGCTCAAAAAGGTATCAAAAGTATTTAGCGCATTTAAATGGAACGCCTATGGAAGCACAGGAAAGCATAGCAGCAATTATTTTTTATTGATGCACCATACGCCATTTTTTTTAATGCTTTCTTTGCGATGATATTATGCTGAAAAAAAAAGACCAAATTATTGGATTTAAGAAAACCAAATCCAGTTAATTACTGCTTCTAATGGAACACTTTAAAATTCTTACCCAATAATTAATTATCGTTCATTTTCATTAATAGCTGACGACGCGACGTGAAAAATGAACGTAAGTCGAATTTTCTTTTTGAACATAAACTCGGTCATGGTGCAAATGGAGCGACTGGTAATATTAATGTTTGGGCTGAAAAGCATAATTCTGCTAGTTCAAAAAATGTAGTTGCACTGAATTCAGCCCTCAAAATAAATACATCTTTTTCCCGTTAATGTTGATAAAAAAGATAATCATCTGGAATCGACTCTTGAAATTTTGAAGAAACTCATCATAGATCATTCATCCCCTTCATTTAAGTTAGTTGGGAAAGATGAAGAAATCAAACGTAACCACATATGTTGAGTGACACTCAAAAAGATCGTCGTTTTGCAACCTTTAAGCCTAAGCTCTCTAAGCTTTTGATCCATGAGAACTTCTATTCATAGCATTGTGAACAACAGTAATACTGAAAAGTAACGCAATGGTTGGCGAACTGGTAAAACTGGCAAATCTTTCGTCAAATTAAGTTAAGATCCTTTCTTCATCTGTAGGTGTATAGGTGTAGGTACACCGAAGCTTCCTAACTTCTAATGAAGCCATATATACGAAGCCATAATGTTGAGATATTGGTAAAATCCTGCACTTACTTATCAGGAACAGTCTCATCACTTTGGACACAAAAAAAAACTCGATTAGACATATTAACAATACCATTAGTAAGGCTAAGAAATTGAGATTTCTACCTCGATCGTAAACGCAGCCATCTTTTCTTCAAACATTTTGATAGCTTCTTGCAGGCACAACTTTTCAATAATCAACCTCAAAACGCCTTCGAAGAAAATATAAACTTCAAAAATCTAGACCTTTATGCCACTGAGATAAATTAACTTTTTTTCATTTTAATTGATAAAGTTAAGTTTGGGAGAAGTTATAGAAATATATATTTTAAATCCACTAATTTTAATCTTGGGTTATTTTTTGCACCAACACGATATTAATCTAACTGTAGTAGCTGTTAAACAGGTATTTATATACGACTGCATACAAATTCTACGACAAATTAATCATAATAACTATAGTTAGTGTAGATTGACAAAATTATTTTTTTATAGTTATTACGTAGGTGTACTTAATTCATATTTTATGTTATTTTATTTTTTCAGGTATTGTTAGAGGCTCACTTAGTTTTTTCGGAAGGGCAGTAGATAGGATAATAAATACATTCGGTAGAGTTGAAGACAGGCTAAGACACTTGTTGGAAGAGTTTAGAAAACTTTTAGTGACTGGTCTGCCTGAATTTAATATACCAGTTTTGGATCCTCTCCATGTAGATAAAATACAATTTAATGTTGTCCATGAAGCTGCAAAGTAAGTATTATCAACATCAAAATATGTAATATTTTCACTCGAATAAAGAATTGTTCCAATTTCTTCATAGCAGTTTTGACAGTTATAAACACGAAACTAATCAAAATAACAAAGAAGATTGGGAAAAGATCCTTTAAGCCATAGATGCGGCAACTTTTTTGGAAAACCAAAAAAAAATACTATCTAAACAGAGCATACAAGTGATGCAGTGACGTATTCTCCATAAAAAATAGAAAAATATTTTTCTTCATAAGTTCTTCCAAGATTTTTCTAACAACTTTTTTCTCAAACTTTTTAGTTCACCCTAAAAAGTTTTACTACCTTTCCAAAAAGTGTCTGATTATTTTCTCAAAATGTCAACGAAAATCTGAGGATTGTAATTTCTTTGAACAGGTTGAGATTAAAATCAAAATTTAATTTTGACTATTTTCTCAAAATCTCGACTGTAAATTCCAAATGTTTAACTCATTTCTGAACTTATTTTTTTACGATGCGTCTATTTCTTCCGAAAATTTGACTCAAGCTTTTTGGTATACATTTAAAATCTTTATATTTCGCAATATTTAGACCGTAACTTGGACATTTTGTCTTTTTCCTTAAGATTTTTCACGACACTCGGTATTTTGTGGTTAAAAAAATTTTAGTTTCAAAATTGAAACTTCAAATAAAAGATTAAACATTTTAGTTTAAATGCCAACTCTTAGACTCTAGACAAGAATAAACATGACTATTTTCAAAAATTTCTTTTCAGTTTTCAGTTTTTATATGCTTGTACCCTAAAATTTTCATTTTGTCTTGAAATTTCGCTTTTTTTGACAAGATTTTAAATTTAACATCTAAACTGCAAACTTTTTCAGACTTTTACATTTTCCAAAATATTTCACTATAATGTTTTTTTTTAATTTTTAAAACCTCAACCTTTTTCAGAAAATTTCATATTAAACTCGAAATTTCTTCCTTTTTTTTTAATTTTCGTGTTAAACTTCGAATGTTTTTGTAAAGCTTGAGCTTAGTTGTTTATTATTTTTCCTAAAATTTCATTTGACTTTGAACACGAAATTCGTATTTTTCTCTAAATTTTTTCGTTTACCTTTAAATTTAATTTTCTAGAAAATTTGGCTTCAAAAGTTGACATTAGGTTTTCAATAAGAATTTTATTTTTTCTCTCAAAATATTCATTTTTATTTAAAAATCCCGAATTTTTACTCCTAACTTCTGTTTCAGTTTCGATTATCTCTAGATTCTTTTCAAAAATTTTTCGTTTACTTCTAAATTTCAATTTCTTCCAAAAATTTGGGGTTGAAATTAGGTTTGTGACAGGAATTTAACTTTTCTTTCAAAATTTTCGTTTTAATTTGAAAATTCCAAATTGTTTTCAAAATATCTGTGTACTTTAGTATACAAATCTTTTCATCTGAAACCAAGAAAGATTAAATAACACAACAACAGTTACTCTAACGCGTTTAGATAGCCAAGCTATCATCTTTAAAGAGATACTAAAGAGAGATCTAAAGATGATAACTTGGCTGTCGAAACGCGTTAGGGCAACTGTTGTTGTGTTTTTTATTCTTTGTTGGCTTCAGGGGACAATAGTTTTGTATCAATTTTTTAAGATAACCAAGGACCATTCGGTTCCACAAAAAAAAATCTATTTACTTTAAAAAAAGTTTAATCTTAAAGTTTCTATTTTCGATTTTGTATTCCAAATTTCATCAGGCCCAAAAAGTCAATATTTTTATAAATGGCTTAAACTTTGGTCAGTCAAAATGACAACAGAATTTATTACTAAATATTTATCAAAAATACGACTTTATTTAGAACAAAAACTTGAATATTCGATTTCCAGAAAAAACTTATTTATTTACGTCAAATATTTCTAATTTATTTAAAGTGTTTTTAAATGAATTGTAAGTTTTTGTTTTCTTCAAAATTTTGACTATTTTATGGAAATCTGGAGCTGAAACGGGAAATGTCTGTTTTTTAAATCTCGTATTTTAACT
This sequence comes from Dastarcus helophoroides, assembly GCA_028583605.1. Lineage (NCBI taxonomy): Eukaryota > Metazoa > Arthropoda > Insecta > Coleoptera > Bothrideridae > Dastarcus > Dastarcus helophoroides. The sequence goes on along the minus strand of CM053329.1, from coordinate 28,480,310 downwards.
AGCAGCTTCTAGCAAAAAGATTGAAATTTAACTAGAAAAGCAAAAGTGTTTTGAAGTCGAAATTTGGAAAGATTTTTTTTATTTCGAAATCTCTACTTTCATATCTAACTTCGAATTTATAGAAGTTTTCATTTTTAAACTCGACATTTTTTTATAAGTTACAGTTTGTCCTTTTTATAAAAATTTTTGGTTAAAATTCAAGGATTTTAAAATTTCGGGGTTTTGGTAATTTTAACTTTTTTCTCAAAATTTAGAATTTAAACTTGTGAAGTTTCTAAACCTGCAAATTTAAGAATTTTTTTATAACATTATGTACGAATTTAAGTCACAAAGATAACTAGTAGTGGGGTCACTTTCTCGTATTAAAAGTTGCATAGCAATATCCATTAAATACAAGCGCCCTGGGCGTGATATGCATTTCGGTATATCAAACTTTTAACTTTTTAACTCGAAAATTGTTTTTAGAAATATCAATATGTCTTTTTTATCAAAAATCTGTGTTGAAACTCAAATTCATTTAAAATTTCAGGTTTTTTGATAATTTTAACTTATTCTTAAAATTTGTTGTTCCTGCTTAAAGTTTTTAAATATGAAATTTCGAGAATCTTTTTAAAACAACCAAGTTACATACGAATTAAAGTCACAAAGTTCACTAGTAGTAAGATAACTTTCTTGCATATGTTTTGGGATATTAAACTCAATAAATAATGTCAATTAAACTTTCTGTAATGAAATGGGTAGCGCGAAGATACTCGCCTATGATTCTGATAGACGACAGATCTACTTCAGGGTCCACGCTAGCCTTGGTTTATCTCCCAAGATCATACAAGAGAAATCATTGTCCCATTTCCAGCTTCCTTTCCAAACCTATTTCTCCCCCAGGCTACTCCTGGATCCCCTTATCAACACGCAGTTGCTAGCGTGATAAGGTGTGGCAAAACCCCGCAAATGAAATGCACAGCAGAGAGAAAAGATCCTCAGTCTCTGACATCTCGCATTTCTCCAGCTAAGGTAGAGGTAGGACTAAAAAGCGAGCAGAGGGTGCTAAAAATCCCCTGAGAGGACTAGGCTGCCACGAAATACGACCATTATCACCTACAATACAAGAACTCTGCCTTTAGGCTATAAAGTGCAAGAATTAGAAGAAAAGAAGAAAATACTAGATATCAGCGCACACAAACGAAAAGAAGAACAACAATTAGCACTCCAGTCAGGCCATTTACTGTACTACGTAGGAGCATACAACATAAAACGAGGAGTAGGCTTCCTGATACATAAAACTCATGTTGCAAATGTCATTCAAATCAAAAGTATTCGCCCCAGAGTAGCATACTTGACCCTCAAAATCAATGTGAGATATTCATTAAAAATAATAAAGGCATATGCTCCCACGTCAAGCCACAAAGATCAAGACGTGAAGAGATTCTATGATGACATCAGCACGTCATTACAACAGTCTCCTTCCCACTATAACATAGTAAAGAGAGATTTTAATCCCAAGTTATGATGCAAAGAAGACAAGAGTGAAACTACTATCGGAAATTGAGGGTATGGCCTAAGAAACGAGAGGGGCCAAATTCTCATAAATTTTCTCCAACAAATGAATGTATACGCCATAAACACTTTCGTTGAAAAGCCCACACAGGGGAAGTGGACGTGCGCCAGCCCTGATGGAGTAACAAAGAACCAAACTAACTTCATAATGTCCAACAAGAAAAATATTGCCCAAGACGTCAGTGTACTAAATAAGTTCTCCATAGGTAGTGATCACGGAGTTGTTCAAGCAAAAATGTTCCTTAATATAAAACAAAAACGATCAAATTTAATACGAAATTCGGCAAAAAGAAGACCAATGACAACCCAAAATACAGTCCAGTACATACAAATCCTTGAATCAAATTTAACAATTCTAAAAAATATACAGGAAGAAGATGTGGATATCGAGAAAATGAATAGCTAAATAATAACAGCCGCAAAGAATGCAGAAAACGAGTATCAAGTAGGTAAGGGTTATAAAAGAGAAAAATTGAGCGAAAATATTAAACAGCCTTATGAAAAAAAAGAAGAAACCTGGAGGACGAACACTCGATAAACTGCGAGGAAATTAAGAGAACTTAATAGAGACATATCCTAAGGCTATTAGACGCGATATAAGACAACAGAACACAACAGAAATATCCAAAGCAAAAGAAGAGAATACAAGAATAAACGTACTGAGGAAACAACTATCACATGGAAAGAAACAAATAGGTAAGGTCAATTGATAGAAACGGACAATTAACAACTAATAGACAAGAGATTTTAAATATCATAAGAGAATTCTGCGCAAAGTTGTATAAAAATGATGAGACTTTAAATAAATACCAAAACTTTCCCAAGATAAAAAATGAAGGATCCGACGACATCCCAGATATTACCATGGACGAACTCAAAAGCGCCTGAAAGACATGAAAAACAATAAAGCGCTCGGAGATGATGCTGACAGCATCGAACACATTAACATGGTAGGAAATACACTTAAGAAATTGTCAACACCCGAGAAATGGAACAAAGCAGTTGTATATTAATCCATAAGAAGAGAGATATAGCAAAGACCCAAAACTATAGACCCATCAACCTGCTCTCACAGTTGTATAATTTGTTTATGAGAATCATAACGAAGAGGCTGACAGCGAAGCTAGATTTGTACCAACCACGGGAGCAAGCGGGATTCCGTGCCGATTACGGCGTTAATGACCACTTCCATGCAATCAAGATCCTCATCGAAATGTGCGTGGAATATAAGAATATAGTTCTTGTCTTCGTCGACTACGAAAAGGCCTTTGACATGATCGATCACAGTGCAATGTTCAAGGCTATGGCTGACTGCAGAATTGACCATCGTTACAAATACATCATTAAGCATGTGTACAAAAATGCAACTGCTTGCATAAGGCTGCATGAAGACACTCCAAACTTTAGGATAGGATGAGGTGTGCGACAGGGAGATGTCATTTACCCCAAGCTGTTTACAACTCTACTAGAATATATGTTCAAGAGAGTTAACATGGAGAACCTCGGTATCAACATAAACGGCAAAAAAACTAAATCATCTGCGATTCGCTGACGACATAATATTGGTTACAGACTGTCTTTGTAAAGCACAAACGATGGTACAGGAGCTAGAACAAACCTCCAAGAAAGTGAGTCTGAGTATTAGCATCAACACAACTATGTTCATGACTAATCTGGTTGCTAGTACTTACTTAACTCTCAACAACTCAAAAATAGAACAAGTTCAATCATATAAGTATCTGGGCTATGAGATTCGCTTGGGTTGAGACAACCAAACCTGTGAATTGGCAAGAAGAAGCAAACTACCATGAGCAGCCTTCGGAAAGTTAAGCCATATCTTAAAATCAGATATCCCCATCTGCCTTAAAAGGAAAGTTTTTAACTAGTGTATCTTATCTGTGCTGACATATGGTACCGAAACGTTAATCCTAACAAGACGGACAGCGAATAAAATCAGAGTTGCGCAAAGAGCCACGAAGAGAGCAATGCTGGGTCTATCTCTGAGAGATAGGGTTCCCAACACAAATATAAGGGAAAGATACTAAAGTAATCGATGCCATCGAGAAGATTGCTACTCTTAAAATGGAACTGGGCCGGACACCTAACCAGGGTCAGCTGGGACAGATGGACGAAAAAGGTGACAGAGTGGAGACCGTGAGTCAATGCTTTTCGCAGCAAAGGAAGACCACCAACCCGATGGTCGGACGATATAAAGCACATCCATTGCAACTAGATGAACGCAGCTCAGGACAGTAGGGGACGGAAATTACTACGGGAGGCTTATGTCCAGCAGTGGACGAAAACAGCTGATTGATGATGATGATGAATGAAACAGTTGCACGTGCTACATTTGAGAATATTTACAACCAACCACCATAGAGTTGCAGGGCTCTGCTATTTGGATTTTTTTTTCATTTCTTTGTATATTTTCCATTTCTGCGGTGGTGGGCGAAATGTCGAACACTTTTAACAGCTTTCTGACGCGGTTTAATCCCAGAAGAAGCATATCTTATAATTACTTTTATATTATCTCCTCAGATTTATATTCCCGACCTTAATTTAAGAAATCAGTATCTTCGCAGAAATTAGTAAACTGTTAAAGCTGGGTTGAAAAATGAAACGTGCAATTATTTTATTGTAATTTAATCTTGATTTAAACATTTTTGTTTTAGAATTAAAGGATCGGCGAGGGATGTCACAGTTAGACATATATCTAAATTCATCGTCGACAAAGAAAAATTCACGGATATGGGCGGTTGGAAATTTAAGCTCGACCTGAATTTGACATTTAGATATCTAAGAGTAGACGGTTTGTATGATGTAGATGGATTAATAGGAGACACGTTTAAATTATATGGAAATGGTAAATTTTGGTAAGTAACCTTTAATTCAGATGCAATTATATGACAAAAATTAATTGGGTAATTCCTAGCAACAAATGGGAATGAAAATTGGTAGAAATTCAGTATAGATAATAACTCCTGTCGAGAAAAAAAATGTATTCCTCAGTGTTAGAAAACCTCTAATGAAAACTACTGGACAAAATATTAAAAATTAGAATTAAAAATTGCTGTTATGAAAACGCCGCTTGATTTCATTTTTTTTTCCTAATTTGGGACTATTAATTTCCTTAACTGAGTTCTAAATTATGTGTTTAACCTATTAATGACATTTACTGATTTCCTATTAAAAAAAATCATTATTTATTGTCGCTCTAGTTTTGTTCAGTAGTGTATAACGGTAAGACAATACGGTTGCATAAGTAATCAAGTTTCAATAGGCAAGACTGTTTCATCATTTCATCATTTTTCGAATTATTAATGCAAACAATTGTACTTAATAAAGCCATAAAGTATCTTAGGAAGTTTACCTTGTACTTATTTTTATATATAAATTTCAATTGACTTTCAATTCGTACTCATACCAATTACTCGCATTAAATTCGTAGTAGTACACGTATTTATAAATGCGTGTGCTACTGTAACCACCTTGAGACGTTACAAATTATGAAAGAATAAAAACCCTTTTAGAATTTAGAGCACGTTTGTCGTTTGTGCCAAATGGCGAAATTGTTAAAACTTCTGCAAACTGAATAGACACATTTATTACCATTTGATAAATGGGGAAGTTGAAAATGACATTGGATTTAACTGGAAATGTGATTTTTTTTTAGCCATATAATTAACATAGTTACACAGTTTCTTCTAATAGCGTTTACACAACCTATTTATTGGTGTTAAAATATACAGATCTAATGCTCTAGTAACCAGGGGCGGATTAAGCTTGCTCGGGACCTTGTATATCACACAGGTGGGGGCCCCTATGAAAATGGTACAAAACCTTCACAATATTTTCTACGAGTAAAGAGCTTGTCATTCTCAAAATAAAAACAAAACCTTCCATATCGTGTATGCAATTTTTTTAACAACGAAAGAAAAAGCTCTCGTGACTAAATTAATGTTACGAAACCTTCCATGCCGGGTTTACAATATTTATAACGATTAAAATTATTAAAAGTACCCTGTTCTGTTAAGAAAAATAGGTCATCTACTTTGTTGGGGGCCGCTGTGAAGTTGCCTACCCTTAAATCTGCTCCTGCTGGTGACTAATTTTTTATATGAATTTCAGGCTTAATCTATACGATTTGAAAATAGGAACATCTACTATTATAAAATTTGAATATCCAAGACTACGAGTTAAATCAATGAACATCGATATCAAACTTCGGAAGCTAGAGGTAAACAATTAATAATTTATATTCTCCAAAGGATTGACTATCTATTTTTTTAAGAACCGTTTTGAAAACCTTATGAATGACAAAGAAACAGGGGAACTTTTTAATAAAGCAATATCTACGATGGCGCCCGAGGCTCTAGATATTCTTTGGCCGGAATTAAAGGGACCAATTGAAAAACAAGTTGTAAATGTAAGTGAGAATTTTTTATATGTTCACATTGGAGTATATACATTTTTTTTATTTTTTCAGTACATAAACCATGTCTTGGAAAATGCCTCAGTAGCCAATCTTGCTAGAAGACTGTTCAATATAAGATAATAATTGTTCTAGGTGATTTCTTACCTTGTTGATGTTTTAATTTATATCTAATTTTATGAATATTTAGTATTTATAAAGCTGGTTATAACGTTAGACTAACACATAAATAAAAACTTTAAAATTTTGGTGTTTTATCGTAGCTATTGTTATCACCCCATTCTACCAAAATTATTAATTTTGATTTTTTACGCAAAATTGCAACTTTCTTCAGAATATTTTAAGTTTTAGTCATGTGTTTCATTCAACGTAACGTTCATAAATCATTTTTTTTTGAAAAATGTATTATACTTTTTTGGCAAAGTTTAAGTGATGTGGTCTTCAAAAATGTTTGAGTGTGACCATTAAATTTTTTAAATCAAGAAATTTTATGATACGCTTTTCAAATAAACAAAATAAATTTGCCAAAGTTGAATAAAACCTGCATTATTAAATATTTTTCAACAAAGAAATGTTTAACTTTTTTTAATGCTTATATGAATTTTCAAATAAAGTATTGTATATAGATGTCTACTATAAAAGGAAATCAAAATAAATACCGTATGGAATAGCATATAAGTTGCTCTAAAATGTGACACTGCGAAAACGGAATATTGGGACAAATGATATAATCACAACCTCAAATTTTCATATGATCGAAGTGAACTTAAATTTTTTTGGAGGTAACCATTTTAAAGAGAGTTGCAGCATACCGTAAAAATGTTGATCGGAGGTAAGTCAGTATATTTTAACTTGAAAATGTGGTGTTTTGGCACATAGCGATAGATATTTGTGTATATTTATGACCTAAACTGGAAAATTGGTTTCAAATGAAAAAAAGGATCTCTATGCTCTTGCCACAGATTATCCGTCCGTGGCTTTTGCTCTTGGTTATCACTCTTCTGAAAGAAGTGGAAAATAAATCCGAACACGAGATATATTTCGACAATTATTTTGTTATAAGTTATAAATAAATAATTGGTTTATTTAAAGAAAGAAGGCTTTTTTGTCACTGGGACCTGGGACAGTGTGACAGAATAAAATCAGAAAATAACTAGACTATCATAAAAAAACTGCGATTACATGCAAAAAGAAATTACAGAAGTGTTATAAAATGACAATTTTTACTTTTTTTCTTAATAAAACCTAAACAAGCCGATGTTTAATTGCTGTCTCCCTTCAGATTGATGCTCTTGCATGTCGATAAGCATAAAATTTCATATTGCCCATTTTGTGCATCTCACTTCATATTACATAAACTACTTTATTCCCAGTAATCCATTAGTTCTAGTTCTGAAATAGAGTCGTTTAGACTTTTACAGCTCTCAGCACTGCGACTATTCCATGTCTGACGGTCCCTGATAACCACTTCGTATGGAACAACAAAGTCCAGTTTTGTAGGCATTTGATCTGTTGGTTTGGCAATGGATCCCAGTGGAATTTTTTCCATAATCTGTACGTGACCAACCATGTCACCCAGTTTTAATTTGTTCGATTGCGCTGCCAGGTTTTTACACAAACGTGAAGTGGAATCAGGCCAAATATTGCTTCTATTGCAGCTGTTGGGCATGACGCCTTAGCTCCGGTTTTTCCAATTCAAATTAACCGCTGCTTCTGCTTTGCGCAGAAATTTATTCTGATTTTGGCCACCATATTATTAAGGCATAGGTGACCATGGGGTTTAGTACCGTTTGATGTAGCCAAAATATCATTTTCGGTTTCAGCCACCATGTTTTTCCTAGAAGTCTACGACAGGTCCATGCTGCCATTGTGGCTTTTGAAAAAGTTTTTTTCCAAATGGGTGTTGCAATTTAGTTTTTGGTCTAGGAAGATCCCTAAGTACTTAACTTCATTGGAAAATTGTAACTGTATTCCACTGAGAGTGGGAGCTTGTAGGTTTAGCTCCCTTCTCCTCGTAAATGGAATAAGAAATGTCTTGTGTGGATTAATATTAAGTTCCTTTGCCTCACACTAGTTCCTTATGATGTTTAGGGGTGTTTGCATTAATCTGTATACTTCAGTATCATTCCTTCCCTTCACCGTTATGACTAAATCATCTACATAGCCGTGGACTCTAAATCCCGCCATACTCAATGTAGTCATAAGATTATCGACAACAAGTGACCATAATAGAGGCGAACTCCGCCTTGCGGACAGCTTTTTATTGTTCTGTTCTTCGTTTATTACGGCCGTGATCAAACGGCTTTTTAGCATCGACTCAATCCATCTTACTACGCGACGTTCAACTTCCCTTTTCTGTAAGGCTCATTCGCGGTAGTTTCTTAGCCATAATAGTTATTTATGATACAAGTGTTAAAAGTGACATTTTATTTTGTGAGTGGGGAGTATTGCGGAACGAACGTAGCGAGTGGAGCAACCCCACGAACAAAATAAAATCACTTTTAACCAGTGTATCATACAATATTTTTTGTAAAACTGTTAAATTAAAAAAGAAAATGCTGCCTCTAGGGTTGAATTTTCGATTTATTGTTTGCGTGTTGAATTACATAATTGACAATTACATCTGACAATCAAGTCAGGTGCTGGATAGAGTGTAACTAAGTAAAACAATTGTAAGTTGTTTAATGTTTATTAGTAACCACAATTGGACCTGTCCTAAAATATTGTAAATTTTATGGCTAATAAACATGAATTTTGAAAAAAAGTTTGGAAATTAAAGCAATTTTATTATTCCACCAGATGTTGAAGAAATAGCACATACATCAACTAAGATTTATTGCTCCAGAAATCGGGACAAAAATCTGATGGTATGAAATAAAGAATCTAGCGGATAACTTCACTCAAAATATATTTTTTATTTACGTCGAAAGAAATTCTAAGTTTTGGAATCTCTCTATGATAAAAGCTAGTTTTCAAATCAAGAACAACTAGGATATAAGCAAGTATTAAAACAAGCGTACAAGATTTTTTTGAATGAAGCTTTAGACGAAATATGTAGTAAAAAGTTGCGTCAAACTAAAAGCAACATCTGTCCTAGTTTTTGATTGGATTACTAGCATAAATATCTCTGCAATTACTTCTCAGGAAAACTAAAATAAGTAACCGTTCAGCTTGTAATGGTAATATTAATATTATAAATAAATAATTTATAACTATTTAAATATGTTTTAATGTTTGGAAACAATATTACACAATAATCAAGAACCAGTCCGTTCAACCAAAAAAAAAAAAAAAAAATCTTTTTAATTTTTTCAGTACAGCTTTCTATTTAATAATATTGCATATTGCTATATATCAGTGTTTCCTAAATGTGGGTCACAACCCGGCACCGGGCCTTAAAAATAAAATACCAGGTTGCAAAATTGTCTTCATACTCACAAATGATTAGTTCTTGTATATTAAAATGTAATTAAAACATCTTTTAGTGGATCGCGAAGGGAAAATATTAAAAACAACCGGGTCAGGGCAAACAAAGTTTGGGAAACGCTGCTATATTTACTTTTAACACTAGTGCGAAAAAACTTTTTCCCACTCCCACCCGTATATTCACTGTTTTCTTTATAACTTGCGAGCAGGATAGATAGGCCATATCAGTCTAGTGAACAGATATAACATAAGTCGCGTAGTGATTGGTCGATTTCATATCCACACTAGTGTGGATATGAAATTGACCTATCATGACCATGCGATATGAACGAATGTCATTTTTAGGTTCAAAATTATACCATAGAATTTGTCAAGTTGACGTATTTAACGAAAAAAATATTTGTTAAATCGTATTTTTGTTTTTTTAGGGATCGTAGTCGTGGGAAAAATTCGCTGTACAACTCGAGCGGATTGTCCATATCGCACTCGAATGATTGAGGCACTCCGCCTTCGGCGTCGTGCTCAAACTTCGTTCTCGTGCGATATGGACATCATATCCGCTCTTGTTGCACAAACTACTATACTACTATATCGCACTATTGTTAAAAGTATTTTTGACACATATCATTATAAAAGTCAATTTTTAGTTCACTTATCGGTGAACTAAAAATGTCACTTTTAATGACAGTTTTACAAAAATGTTTTTTCTATACCCTTAACTAGATTATGTAGAGCACCTATTGTCGTTTTGCTGGCCTGCTGGCAAATTTTTAAAAATGAAGAGGTTTTCTCATAAAAGTTTCGGTTCTGATATATTGATCTATTGCTTTCTCCCTTCGTTTTAGAAGAAAGGATGTAAGGCTAGTGGGGCGGTAGGACTTTGCTTTGTCCATCGGACGACGTCCGGTTTTTGATATAAACGCCACCTTTGCTAACCTCCATATCTGCGGAATATAGCCTAGAATTAAATTAACTTTAAATATTCGCTGCAGATGGGGTCTTAGTGCATCCAAGGCCTGTTGAAGTATAATGCTGGAAATATACGCTCTTTACCCGGGGATTTATAAGTGATGCATTAACGCAACGCCAAAAAAATGTGTATTTGTTTTTATTGTAACTCTTATATCTTGCAAATGAGCAAATAAATTCTTACTTATGAAAAAAACAAAGTTTATATATTTTTTCAATAGTAGTCCTTAAAATTTTTAAATATATTCTGAAACCAAAATTCAAGCTCAACGTCCAAAGTTGAATTTAATTTCGAAATTTTAAATTTGAATTGAAATTTTCGATCTATTCTTTAATGAATGAATATATTCAAAAGAGGATACATTAAAATGTTCTTGTTCGATCTTGTTAGATCTCGTAATTTGTTAGAATTCAAGTTGGATATACCAAACTGACGAGATCTAACAAGATCGAAACCGGTATTTGATTTCCAAACTTCGAATCTAATAAATGTTCAAACCTATAGGTTTGTGCATAGCAGAATCCTTGTCTTCTGGGAACTTTTTCCCACAGAGCAACCGCTTCGCTAGGTGGCAGTGTTTCAACTGTTGGTAGTTCAGCTACCTATGATTCACTATACACGCCTGGAGGGCTGCATGAATTTGTAGTCTAGGCTGCATTCTACTTGCATACGACATTGTTGGCGATGGCCATAGTTTCTCTATGGACCAATAGGTGATAGTACTAAGAGTCACTCGCTTGACGCCTGTGAATGTTTTAGACTTTATTTGTCGGAACATTTGTTAACATTCGAGTTAGATATACAAAACTGACGAGATCTAACAAGATCGAAACCGGTATTTGGTTTCCATACTTCGAATCTAATAAATGTTCAAACCTATTAGTCCTGTGCATATTAGAATGATGTTTCTTGTTTTTGCCCCTACCCTTAATGTCTGGGGCCGAAAGACTATTTTCTGAATCTCGTTAGAGGGGTATAATAAGGATGCAGAATTTCTACTGATTTAAATATTTCTAAGCCAAATTAACCCTTAAATTGATTTTGAAAAGGATTCTTAAAATCAAACTGCAACCCCTCTTGAATTATTCCATCCCTTTATCTTACAAATTTTACTTCGATAACTGAAATTTAAATAACTTACAATTGCATGTATTTATAAGGGCATTTTTTGAAGGTAAAATTCCTTCGGTCTACCACCACATGGTCTTGCTGAGAGATTTGCTACGGTCTCCGTTATCGATATTTATCAGCTCTTGTATTGCCCTAATTTATGACAGCGGACTTAAAATGTTCTTTTGAAACCGACATTTGTGCCTTTTTTCAAGTTAAAGTAATTTAAATTTGAAACAAACCAGGCCTAACAGATAAACCTTATCTAATTTGTGAACTGCTAAGAAGTCTGTTTCTCACGCAAAACGTTATGTTACAAAGAATTTTTATAAGACAGTATTTTTAGATATTTTTAGGAAAAACTGAATAGAATTTAATTAAATAAAAACGATGAAATAAAACAGTTTAGTAGGACTCTATTTACCATAGTACTGAAAATATTTTTTATAAAATATAAAAAAAGTGTGGCCCATGAGGGGATCGAACCCGCGACCTTCGCGTTATTAGCACGACGCTCTAACCAACTGAGCTAATGGGCCAGTGGATACCGCTTTTAGTTTAGTTTTTCTATTTCAAGATCGATATAGTAACATTTTTTCTTGTAATACATGCATATATAGTGTTTCATTAAGAACTAATTGTGTTCCTGATAAGATTTCTCACCGATAAATGACAACCTCTCCAAAATCATCCAAATTTTCTTAAACTATGTCTCTAATTTCAAAAATGACGCACTTTCCATAAAAAATTATATTCCTTATTTTACTCTTTAAGGGATGAATTTCCCAAAATAGTAATGCAACTGACTTTTATTGATAAACGTAAACCTAAGCGCCAATTAACTATATTTTCATCATTTTTTTTAGTGCTGACCTATTTTACATCATCAGTGCGTTTCAATGGAAACTAATTAACTAAACTAAACTAAATATCTTTTTAGGTGGTCATTTTTAGGAAAAAAGCAAAAATACGTCAGGGGATGAATTTCGTGGTTTTTACTCTGAGTGTAACTTATCATTCCTACATCCCCAAATCAACCCCTTCTCCGGACGAATAAATTTCCACTTTCTTCTCAAAAGTTCGAATTTTAAAATTTATTTTTTAAACTTCCAAAGTTAGTAGCCACTTTTCGAAAATGTTAATTATTTTCGTTATTTCGATTTTAGTCTTGCAATGTTGATCTTCTTTTTAGAATTTAAGATCAGTTTTTAGTTTTTTTAATTCGGTCGTGAACCTCGAAAAATCGACTTTATCCCGATTTTTTTAATTTTAAATTTTTCACTTCAAATTTCGATATTTATTAATGGTTTTGATTTCTGTTTACGACTATTTTCTATTTTTACTTTTTCAATATGTCTTTTTTTCTCGAAATTTAGAAAGTAGCTTTTTTATAAATCTTAGATTTTGAAAAAAAAACAATTTTTACTGACCTAATTACTTTTTAGAAATTTGAACTTCTTTCTCGAAATTTATTTCCATAAATTGGAAGTTCCTCTCGAAATTTGTATCCCTTCCTTAAATCTCAGCGATACAACAAAATCCAAAATGTCAACCATGTTTTCGCAAATTCGGAGACCTCTATCTTAATACACCTCACATTCCTCAAAATATCAAATTTGAAAAATTAGAATAAAATATATAATGGTCGAAATAAATTCCAATTATTATTTTATTTTGAAATTATAAAATAAGCTTAATTGTTTGCAAACACGTAATCTTAACTTTTATCATGGTATTCTTTCCTTTCCAAAATATTAATATAGCTCTATGACTTATTTTACGTGTTTCTTCATTAAATTTTATATTTTGTTCAGATATTTCATTTATTTTTAAACATTTTGTCTTTTATTGATAACTTACTACAGATGGAGAGAATAGAACACGTTCGACAATGAATACAATGATAAAACTTTGCAAGAGGTAACGTCGTTGCTGTATGCAACTTTCATTCAATAGAGTTATTTGCTTTATTTCTCGCCACGAAAAATGAATCATCACATGTAAAATTTGTTACCCCATTTTCACCCCCTTAGCTTAATTTGGGAAAATCCTTTCTTATGATAAAATACGGTGGAGCTAGGGATTGTGACATTAGATATCTCAAAAGCGACAGAGTCTGGCATCGATCTCTTCTCGCCACAATTAACACCTTATTAACGCACCTTATTAATGCAGGAGTGCCTCAGTGGTCTCATCTGTCTCCTACTCTGTTTCTATTACACATAACCGATCTCTCTGCTTCGGTTTTCAATTCGGTATAATACCCTAATGTGCTTTCTTAAAACCTAACATAGGCTAACTTTTTATTTGAAATGAGAAACTTGTGCTTCCAATTGCTTTTTGATATAGCCATAACTCTTCATATCATTAGATATTAAAACAATATTTTTTTAAAGAGCGTCATCGCATTTTTAATGTAGTTTGATAAATCTTTAAATTCTAAACAAAAAGTGTTCACATTTTTTATTTCAGATAGCAGTGACCGGTAAACTCCTCCCGATGGAACCTAATCTGTCGATCCCGTGAATGTGAGTACTAACTTCTCTTGGAACGACCATGCACGTCTTTGCAAGTCTATCTCTCCGAAGCCGGGCTTTCTTTTCAGAGCTAAGAAGTACTTCATATCTCATCAGCTGTTCACTTTCTACAAACCTCAAATTAGGCCAACACTATGTTTGGAGTCCAGCCCCAAAGTATATTTTGACTTTTTTTGGATTAAATTCAAAGAAGAGCGAATCGCCTAATTGATGACGCAAGTTGTAGAAAGTTTTAGACTTGTTTCTAAAATATAGAAGTACATGCTCCCAGGGTAAGATCCTTGAGGCATATAAGATAGTCGGAGACAGTAAATTCCTGCGCTGTCCAGCTCAGATTAGTTTTTACAAGTCGATTGAACTTAAAAAAAATGATTGCTCACTTGCGTTGGATAAGTGTATGAAAAATCCAGGCTTGTGGACCTACTCCATTAGACTGTGGGTTGTCTGTCAGTCAGTGCTATGGAAATTGGCTCTACCATATTTTTTTCTTATGAGTTTAATTGATCATACTTCTTTTTAAAAAACAGCATTTTCCATAAATATAACCATATCTTCTTGTTTTATTTCATCATTATTTCATAAAAGGTCAAAAACTCCAAACACTGATTACTAAGTAGTTCACTCAAAAAGGGTGAAATATTCTATAATGTGTGAAAAAGAAAATAAAGTAACAATAAACGATAACGCTACCAAACGATTCAGTTTGTCCAACCTGCCAAAAAGAATGAATTTAATATTCGCTTAATATGTCAGCCGCCTATAGCCCCGAAACGAATATCTTGGATTTGGGATATTTTCGAGCTATCCAAAGTGCCTATTATTCAACTAATCCGTCTTCAATTTTTTAAGTTTAAACCACTCACAAAGGGCAACCCCATTATGCTTCTAAAGCCCTTAGACCGCGAGTAGGATGTAGAAACAAGGATAGATGGCATTATCAGTTTTGTTACACAATCTTTTAATGACCTGCCTCATGATACATTATATAAACTTTTTTTATCTTTTCAAGATTGTATGATTGAAGAGCGATTCGCCTAATTGATGACGAGAGTTTGACGGATTCTCTTCAAACACTAGAGCACAGGCAGATGGTTGGTGATTTATTTCTTTTTAAAAGCACTTTTATGGGAGACGCTCATAAGAACTAATATAATTGATCTCCTCAAGGGCAAGTTTTTTGATGCATACAAGACAGTCGTAGACAGCAAATTCCTGTGCGGTCCAGGTTGACACAGTGAGGACTTCCGTCTACGGAGGCTCTTTTCTCTGTAGACATCACCGCTTGGGAATTCGGATCACAAGCTTGTAGCAGCCACTCGCTCGCTTCATATACCACCTCCTTACTAGACGCAGTCCCGTAGATTATTGACGAGGCAAAAGGTGATTTCGATCGTAAAATGCGCCAGAGGCTTATCAACTCTCCGAACGGTTCCAGGTCCTTTTGGGGATTTGCAAAGTCGATTGAAAAGAATTTTACATCTTCAAATTTTCCACCTTTACTCGATGAAAATAGCAATATTGTTACTAACTCCCAGAAAAAGCCTGACATGTTAGCCTTAATCTTTGCTGAAAATTCTAATCCTGATTCTCGAAACGCAGAACCTCCTATTCTCCCTAAGGTTGGCACTTCGATGCCTGAAGTTTTTTTCAGACAAGGCACGATCAGGGAGATTCTCCTTGAACTCGACACCTCGAAAGCTTCTGGCCTTGATGGTATTCCCGCTACTGTTCATAAGAAGTGCGCCCAAGAATTGACTCCTGTCTTAAGCAAATTGTTCACACTCTCTTACAACAAAGGTGTATTCCCTAAAATCTGGAAATCTGCTAGAGTGCAGCCTGTTCCTAAAAAAGAAAAAAGGAATCTGGCTAACAACTATCGCCCAACATCTTAGTTACCCGTTATATCTAAAGTGATGGAAAAGGTTACCAACATCGAGATTCTCAAATATCTGGAGGAAAATAGAATCATCTCCGACAGGCAATACGGTTTTAGACAACAACATTCCACTGGCGATCTAGTGGCATATGTTACTCATATCTGTAACTCAACTATGGAAAAACATGGTGAGGCTAGGATTGCGGCATTGGATATCTCAAACGCTTTCGACAGAGTCTGGCCCCGATCTCTTCTCGCCAAATTAACATCTTATGGTCTTCCTCCTGAACTCTCTCATTTGATATCCAATTTTCTCGCTGACAAGTCTCTTCAGGTCGTCGTCAATGGCATCTCATCCGAGACATTTGCGATTAACGCAGGGGTGCCCAGGGGTCTGTTCTGTCTCCTACCCTATTTCTGTTACACATAAATGATCCCTTAGCTTCAACTTCTCATCCTATATACAGCTACGCAGATAATAGTAACCTTGTGTCGTCTTTTTTCTCCGACAAGCCATTATCTATTGCTGCTTCAGATCGACTAAGGGAATAACAGATACAAACGATTAATCGGGATCTCGGGATTATTCTGGAATGGCGTAAGAACAATTTGGTCGAGTTCAATGCTTCAAAGACTCGGGCCGAGGTTTTCTCTAAGAAAACATCAAGTGATAATGCAGCAAACATTTTTAGAGCTAAAAAGTACTTCACATCTCATCAGCTATTAACACTATACAAAGCTCAAGGTAGGCCAACACTAGAATACTGTTCTCATGTTTAGAGTTCACACACGTTAGCTCTCTTGGATTCAATTCAAAGCAGAGCGATTTGCCTAATTGATGACGAGAGTCTGACCGATTCTCTCGAAACACTAGAGCACAGGCGTATGGTTGATGACTTGTCTCTTTTCTACAAGTGCTATCATGGAAGATGCTCGCAGGAACTAATAGGATTACTCCCCCCAAGGGCAAGATTCTTGAGGCGTACCAGACAGTCGGAGACAGCAAATTCCTGTAGGGTCCACCCTTTTTTTCTATAGAACTTCCAAGTTATGGAACTTATTACCGAAAGGAATTTTCCCCAAAAATTACAACCTATAATTGTTTAAGAAGGAGGTTCATCGCCATCTATCCTTGTTTCCGCATCCTACTCGCAGTGCTTTGAAAGCATAATGGGGTTACCCTTTGCGAGTGGATTAAACTTAAAAAAAAGAATACAACTTCCAAGCTATGAAACTTGTTACCGAACATAAATTTCCTTAAAAATTACAACCTATCCTTGTTTAAGGAGGCGGTTCATCGCCATCTATCTTTGTTTCCGCATCCTGCTCGCGGTGCTTTGAAAGCATAATACGGTTATCATTTGCGAGTGAATTGAACATCAAAAAAACCGTCAAAGTGATTGAAGGAAGTAATTACAAGCAACCACATATGGATAAAGACCGTCAAATCAACAATGGCACATTAACTGTATCTTTAGTAGTAAAAGCAGAAGTATTAGCAAATGCTCTTTCTGTTTTAAATAAATCAAAAATTTTCATTTTCATAAATACTCCTGCTACTTTTATTGATGTACTAATGTAGTAGAACTATCTTTCTTGATGTACTTAGGATAGTAGAACTATCATTTTTGAAAAATAATTTACTGTTAAATTAAAATTATTTTGAAAGAAACGTATCCAGTAATATGGGATAAGAAAAAAGGAGAAAACTCTCAAGTATAATGGGACAGAGGGAATATTTATTGTTTGTTCTAATCTGGCTTACAGAGGGGTGTAGTATCTAGTATCCTGTTACTTTGGTAAATCAGAGCCCCCCCCCCAAAACATAAAATTGCCATATTCCAAGTTGATCCATAAAAAATTTAGAAATTAATAGCCCCGTTTCAAAATGAAATTCTAACTTTCAACAGCTTGTATAACATTTATGTAAGTCATATTTGAAACAATCGTCTTATGTTAATCCCTAGTATCTCCAGTTTTAAGATTTCCTATTTTTAATGATTCACCCTATACAGTATGGAACGGCCAAATGGAATAAATTCTGTATCCTAGTTATATTCTAGAAATTAATGAAAAATCTCGAGATACTTTAGGTTTCGATCGTAAAATGACATCCTCCGCCGTAAAAATTTCATCCCTAAATGCAATCCTCATTGAGTGGCTGTTGCAACCCCTAAATTTTTAAACCAAAAATAGGGGCTTGTTTTACCTTATTTGAAAGGTCTTTTCATTCTCTATTTAAAAATGTCTTAGTAGACATATTTACTTCAAAACTAAACAGTAAAAAAAAATTTCAATTTTTAACAACAAAATATAAATCTAATATTTTCATTTAATAAAATAAAAAACAAACCATATTTAATGTTCAAAATGGGCACTTACAACATCTTGGCAGTTTCCTAATCGTGAATAAAAATGTCTCCTGACATTATTCAACATCTCTGGTGTCACCGACGCAATCGCAAGCATTATTCTTGCTCGAAAGTCAGCTACGCCGTAGGGTTTGGTTTTATACACTATCCTTTTCACCCAACCCCATAAAAAAAGTTCAAAGACGTTAGGTATGGTGATCGTGGTGGCCATTCCATCATACCTCGTCTCCCTATCCACCGATTTGGAAATGTAATATCGAGATATTGCCGGACATTGACTTGGTAGTGTGTGGTGCTCGATCTTGCTGGAACCATATTACATTCGCGGAAACGTGTAGATTTTCTTGAGCTGGATATGAGTTTACCAAAACTGGTACAATGTTGTTTTGAAGCAATGCTAAATAATTACCTGCATTTAAATTTCCGTAAATGAAAAATGGACTACTGATCATGATCTCTAATAATCCCTGCCCAAACGTTAACTTTTTCAGGGTTCTGTGTATCCAATTCTCTCATCCACTGGGGGTTTTCACTAGACCAATAGCGACGGTTTTGACGATTTACATGACCATGAAGAGTAAAAGTGGACACATCATAAAACAATATTTCTATTTGGATGACATTATTATCTAATCTTTGCAACATTTAATCACAAAAATGAATTCTTCTATCAAAATGGTCATCATTGAGCTCTTGACATGGTGTCAGTTTATATGGATGCATTTTATTTTCTTTCAGTACACGAACAATCGAGGAAAGACTAATGTTCAGTGCTGCAGCTACTTGTAGACTTGAAAAATGTGGATTTTCTTGAAACTCATTAATTATCTCCGTTGGTATCATTAGTTAATGCATTGGAGGGTTCTTTTTTTAGCTTTCGTACTCGATTTTACTAATTGTATCTTGGGATGCAGGGGGTACTTAACCTAAACTTAATAAAGTTCTAAAAGTTCAATAATTTTAGGAAATTAATTTAGTTTCAATTTTTTTAATACCTAATTTTGTTGTTTAAGTTAATGTTACCTCCCCTTTTTATATGTAAGGTATTGCTATTGTTATCATATCCAAATATAATTATCGATAAAATGACACAAAATCAGCTGAATCTAATATGTATATATCAGTCACTTGAACCTTATTTCACATAAACATTAACAACGTGACATTGATTGATTTATAAGGTAAGAAAATTAATTTATAAAAAATGTTTAGAAAATCGGCGTTTTACTCTAAAACCTTTATTTCAGTTCAAAATGAAAGGTCTAGTCCTCACAGCTATTTTTATCTCAACTATCTCTATAGCATTTGCTGACATAACCGCTTGTATTCCTCCTGAAAGTCAAAATGTTGGTGAGTACTTGTTGCATTTTTTTTTAAATATAAGTGATTCTCAGAAACCAATACATGCAATCTGGTGAAGTTGACTGTAATAGATTTTTTGGTCAATCTCCAGAGATCAGCGACGATGCAAAATGAGATCTTATTTTAGATCGAAAAAAGCCATACACCAAATAAAAACATGTATAAACTAAAAAATCTAGTAAAACTAATCAAATTTGTAACACATTGCAAGGAAAATGCAAATAATACAATAAATACCGTATTAGTTTACATTGGATTTTATGAAAAACAAACTATTTTATAAAAAATCCAATTTCAATACGTGATTGTGTAAACCATTAAGTAAAAATTTATTATAAATGATAACACTGGTCAACACTGATTTTGTCACACGAACTCTGGTAGGTAATTGTATTTGGACTAACTATCCCCATCATGAAACCGTACTTATTTTTTTTCCATCATCCCCAGTTTTCTTGTGATAAGGTAAAATTTATTTTTAGAAATGTAGTCTTCCCAAATACTGCTCGTTTTTATTTAGGTCCATATATGTATTATTTACATCTTAAAAAATTTTATCAGAAATAAAACATAATATCAGAATCATATTAATTCTTCATTTGAAGTCTTTTTTATCATTACAATTTGGGTACTTTTTATGTGAATGGGACACCAGGGATCGAAAAAATTATAATTAGGAAAAAGTTTGTCCTACACGTAGCTATTTAATTTGTAAATAAAAAACTGTAAAGCATTTACACTTGTAAAGCTCTCTGGTATATTTTCATCACCACTTCATATTAAATTAGTCTTACCGAAAATTTTCTAGAGGGGATGGGTGCCAATAAAAATGGATTTTTACATTTCAAAAAGAAATTCCCCAGAATCAGTGAAGCAGCAGTAGTAGTAGAACCTTAAATTAAGAAAATTAATAAAAGACTCGTTGTTTAAAGAAAAATTAAATATTTTGAAAAAATCGGCATGAAGGTGCTTCAAAAATGTAAAGGAAATTTTTTGGTTTACCATAAGAGTGACATCTAAAGATATTTGGTTAAAAAACTTTTATTGTAATATAAAACTGTGGGTTGCAATATGGGGATCAAGATTCATTTTTTAGACTTTATTCCTACGAATTAGAGGGCTCTGGGGGGCCCTAATGTAAGTGATAAGAACTGATAAAAGTTGCATGCGGACATTTCAATGATGGAAAAACTTTCTCTGGGCAGATTAAACTCAAGGGTGTTGACTGACTACTACTGCTTGATCAAGAGGGACCAATTAAAAGCCAAATAATCTAGAAAAACAAAGATTATAAGTTCCTAATGTACATTTTTTATGTTATATTTCTGGAGATCCATCATTTTTCAAACATTTAACAAACAAATGTCGTGAGTGATGAATTTCAAAACTGCTTCTTTTAAATGACAACAACTAACACTATTAAAAAATACAAAAAAGGTTCATGTGACATGACAAAACTTCAATTTTGTTGTCCAATGTGATCAATCAGTAGATAAAAGCAAAGATTGTTAAAAAATGTGGATTAATCCTTCTGCTAAAGAAACTTGTATCTCAAATAGGTATGCAGAGTGTTCCATTGGTTTGAGGGCGGAGGATAACTTCTTGCTAAAGTTAAATTTTAAAATTTGTTTAGTAAGACAGTGGATCCATCATTTTAAAGTTATTTTGATTTATAGACAGGCACGTAGCTAGGGGGGTGGGTTCCAAGGGGTCGACTCTTAATCGGTGATAAGTTAAATACGTGAATTTAAAATGGATATTAGGAAATTTTTCTTTGGTAAGTTTCACGTTTTTATTTGTCAAATTTATATAATGTTAAGGTTACTAGATTTTATTCTTCATTTTTACTAATTAACAAAATGAAAAAAATAAAATAAAAGAAACAACTACGTAAAAATAATTAATGTATGTTCTTATATTTTCTGAAGAATATTTTTTAGAAATTTTAATAATTTAACAAATTCCACGTCTTACGTCTCTGTAAGCACATAATCGATTTCATTAATTTATTTTTTGAAATTGTAAGGACGCATAAACAATTTTTTGCCGAATTCTGGTGTTTTTTTATCAAACATGTTTTACTCTTGATTCATAAATTTTCTATACATTGCAACGTTTTTCTAAATTTCGATTATTTTTAGAAATTTTCAAAATATCAACTTCTTTTGTAAAATTCTTTCAACTTTCTTTTAATTTTTCATTCAAATTCAAGATTTCAACTTTTTCAGAGATTTCTGTTTTGATAAACATATTTATACGCATTTTGACCTTATTTTCAAAATATTCATTTTAGTTTGAAAATATAAACTTTTTTTTAAATTCAAACTTTTAATTTTTCTTTTATTTAAACGAAATTTTCATTTGAGATTCCAACTCTTGATGTTTTTAAGACTTAATTTTTATTTAACATTTTGAAATAATTTAGAAATATCAATATTTTTATTTTTCCATTTCGACTTTAAAATCAAAGTTTCTAAAAAAATGATTTTATAAATTTCGTTTTTCTTAAAATTTTCAGTTTTAGCTAGAAATATTTTTTGTAATGTTCGCGTTTTTTTTTGTTTAAAATTTTATTTTTTTCTAAAGATCTTTATTTTACAATTTCAGTTTTTTTTCTTTTTTTCTAAATTTTTGGCTTTGCACTAAAAATTCAAATTTTTATTCTAGTCACGAAATTTCTACTTTTTAAAAAAATGTCTAGTTTAAACCCAAAATTTTTGCTTCATCAGAAAACTTTCGGTTTTTCTCAATACTTAAATTTTTTCTAAATGACTTTAACTTCGAAGCTTCTGGATTTTGTTTGATAAAGTTCTTTTCTTTTTTCATTCTTTTAATTTTTTGTCCAAATTTCTGCTTTTCCTGAAGATTTTTAGATTCACCAATTTGCTTTCTAAAATAAATTTAAAGTTTCGACAAAAATCGAAATTACAAATTAAAATGGAAGCTTCTATTGAATTTTTTTAATTTCATCTTTAATATCTAATATTCCTAATTTCGTCCTTGATCTGAAATTTCAAGCTGTTCTGAAAAGTTCAAAAATCACGTATTTTGAAAAAAATACTGGGTAATTCTAAAATTTTTTTTTAAAATGTCGAGATAGACTACATTTGAAAGATTTAAATATGGAGACTGAAGTCGAACTTTCGAGTTTCAAATTATAGTTCAAATTTCGAAGTTAAGATTGGAAATTTTACGCAAAAGTAAAAAATGAGCACTAAGTAAAAGATCAAGACGTTTATTGATTTAATAACTCAACTTTTTCTTTAAATTTTGCAATATAGCTCATTTCGAAGAAGTTTATGTGTCTCTAACATAAAAAAAGGGGGAGTTAGACCGTCCCCGAACGAAAATCCTGGCTACGTGCCTGTTTATAGAGGATGTTTATATACGAATGTTGCCCAAAATTTACCTTTTTTTAGATGGAACACGTAGTATATCATGGTATTAATGGAAAGTCACATCGATTATTTTCGACAAGTTCTTCCGTTGGAGGGAGTATTAGCAAAAAAGAAGGGGCCTGCTTACAACATAATGGTCAACATATTTTAGTCAAAGTTTGTTTTGTATTCTTTTAATGTAGATTTCATACATACAGAGTAAGGCAGTTTTTCTTTTATTAGTATCGGGTATTTCATTTTTGTAAAATCTGTACATGCTTATGTTTTAAAACTATTATCTCGTTATTTACTGATTCATTTATTAGAAACGGACAAAAACCATTTGTCACTAAAGGCCAATGAGTCGTTTTTTATTGAACACATTCCACTCGATTTTTCCCATCCAGCTTTTTCGTAAGTATGCTACTCACAATTTATAATACCTGTTATCCATATATTTCTAGATTTAAAGGATACCTAGACAACGTTACCATTGATCAGCTATTGGAATTTCAATTTTGCTTCTGGGAACTGTTTCACAAATCAAACTTGATAAATATAACATTTCCAGAAATATTATTAAGAGGAGACAAATACAATCTTACAGGTGACATTGGAGATTTGTTCGATATATTTGGAACTGGGCCATTTAAGTATGGATACAGATATTTTATGATCAAACGTGTTTTTGACCAATTTTTTATTTTAGCATGAGCTTGACAAAATTCTCCATAGCTCTAACTCATTACAATAAAAATGTAACAGAAAATGCAACCTGTTACACTTGGAATGTTGATTTGGACCTGATAGAGCTGAAGGTAGTGTACTAGATCAGAAATGAAATGCTAAATATTACAAAAGACAAAACGTATGTGCTTCATACAATCATTTATTTATATCAATAAGCCTTTAAAAATGCTTGGAGGTAGACATTTTATTACACTCGATGTATCAATAATTTTATCTTCATTGATTAATTTTATCTTATTTTTCATTAGATCCAGGACTATTTTAGCGAAGTTATATAGCTTGTTTGAATGCTGATAACACTCCCTTTTAGGTACACTTCGAAAACTTTATGGACGATCAAGAATTAGGTGACTTGATTAATAAATTAATTGGCGAGTTAGGCCCGGAAATTGTAACGACTCTTTGGGGTGAATTTAAAGAAGCAATTGAACCAATATTACAAAAAGTAAGATACTTTAGTCACATAAAGGCAAATCAATTGAAAAAATAATTTTTTGCAGATAATTGACGAACTATTAGGCAGTGAAGAAATCTTGAAAGCAAATAGAAATAACCAACTTTCAGCGTATCTAGTTTGCATAGATAGCGATAAAATTTTACATAATGTATAAAGTTAATGTCACAAAAAAGCAACAATAAAATATTCTTGTTGATAATTTTTTTCATTTTCACTCATTGTTTATAGATTATTTATAAATGCTTGTAATTTTGTCACTTTAACTAAATTAAATATTAAATAACTCATCTAATCCTTAATTGCAAATATAGTCTCGTAATCGTTTTCAGTTCAACGAAATTGCTCGAAAAATATCGACATTTAAAAACATGAGATTTTTAAGAGAGAGAATATGCAGTGAATTTGTGAACCTAAACGTCAAATTATTTGGAGAACGTCCATATTTAATGTCGAAATTTTAGTTAAAAATTGTTAACCCAAAATTTACCGAAAAACTTCCAAATTTTGATTTTAAAGTTAAAATTACAAGAAAAAAGTAGAAATTTCGATCACAAAATTAAAATTTTAGAAAATCATTTCCTGTTTAAATGACATTTTAAACCCTTACTGTATAAAATTTTTTAATATTCATCACTAATAAACTCTATTAACGATAAATACAATGAAAGATATAAAAATTCCACAATGTTTCTATAAATATTTACTATGACTAGACCTTGTTTCACTTTTAGCATCGTCGGCGGTTATATTAATATTAGCCGTTGCGTTGATTGAATACATTACTGTCTCCCTCTGTTGGTGAAAAGGTTCGAAAATTGGATGCAGAATACCAAGGATAAGATTAAGGGACGCAAAGCCCATCAATGATTTTGGTGGATGCGTCCTGAAGCAGAGCTTCATTGCCGTCCAAAATGGCGTACGCTTTCGGACTATTCCTTTCGCCATCTATACTTTATTTAACCAACGGCCGTTGTTATGCTAACAAGCTCCATGGATCACAGATTCCTACGAATATTCCGTCTAATTCCGAATGTCTCATCCAAAGCCTCCATTAGAAGGTGTAGCTAGAATATCTAGCTTGCTTGTTCATAAGTGTAAATTGTCTGGATTTTAAATATTGGTGAATTTCTATGGCTTCCAAGAAATATTGAGTTTTAAAAAAATCAGTTTCTAGGGAAAATTTAAACTTTAGTAAAACATTTTTTTTTTATTTTTAAGTTTTAAGTCAAAACCAAATTCCTTGAAATTGTAAGAAACTTCGAAACAAAAAAATGCGTTAAAATTTTTAGAAATTTGGAGCTCAAGGAAAAAGTAAATATGTCAGTCCTTAATCTGTAGTTTTATTAAAATTAGAAATTTTCGCGAACAAAATATGTGCTATATTTTGTTTATAAAAATGGTTTAACTCTTTGCAATAAAAATTTTGAAAAATCGAACTTTCCAATTTAAACTTATCTTTCTCAAGATGTTGGGCATTAAGTTGAAATGTTTGCTATTTTAAAGTCGGATTGATTAAAAAAAATCCAGATTTCAATTTTAAAGTTGATACTTTAAAAAAATATATCAAAATTTAAGGTTTAAACTCACAATTTTATTTTAAAAAAGGTATAAATTTCGACTTTTTCTCGAAGCTGTAACTTTTTCAGAATTTCATTTTTTTCGAAAATTTCCTGTTTTCAAAATTTTGACTTTTTGTCAACACAAAGCTTTTTTTTCTCAAAATTTCAATTTTTTTCAAAATTTAGGATTTTTTATAATATGATTATGTTAAAACATCTCTTTTGAAAACATTTACCTTTTTTTTTGAAAAATTTCCAATTTAGCTTAAACTGTTTATTATTTCTCGACGTTTTAACTATTTTTTTTCATAATTCCGATTTTTTCTCGAAAATTTTCACCTTTTTCAAAATTGTAACTTTTTGAAATATTTGAATTTTTTCAGTATTTTAATCTTTTGTAAAAATGTTTACCATTTATCATCAAAATTGAAACTTTTTCGAAGTTGAATATAGCTTCATTCAAAATATGAAGTTTTTTTCAAAATTTCCATTTTTTTTTTTTTTCAAAAGTTCGAGGTTTTGTGATAACTTTGACATTTTTTCAAAATTCGTCCCTTCCAGAAATTTTTTAATTTTGCCGAAGAATCTAATTTTCCAAATTACAAATTTTTAAATTTTGAACGAATTCTACAAAACGAATTTAACACTTAACTAAATTTCGCTTTTAAAGCTACCTAAATTCAAAACAATCTGAAAAAAAAATCGCAGCTTCGAGGCTTAAGTCGAAATTTTAAGAAAAAAGTCAAATATAACGTAAACAAAACCAGATAAAAACTGGAAGTGTAAATTAGACATTTTCTAATATGTCATCGTTTCAAGTTTACCCTCAATATTTCGACTTCAATTTCAAGATCCCGGCTTTAAATTGGAATATAAAGGCTGTATTTTTCTCTTGCAATTTTGACTGAAATTCCCAATTTCTAAGAAAAATAAGAATAAGCGAGATTGTATCGCAAATTTTGAGAAAAAAAGCCAAATCCAGGAATTTTGGGAAGTTTTATGTAGTCGGCATCGTAAAAAAATCATGAGAATTTAAAATTTCGAAAAAAAAATTGGCATATTTAAATTACAGTGAAATTTAAAGGAAAAAATTCAAGAAAACTTGAAATTTTCATTAATCACTTCAAAAGATTATAAAAGAAAAAAATCCAAATTTGAGATAAAAAAAAACAAACTTTGAGTGTTTGTTCTGATAAAAAAGTTGGAATTTTCGGAAAAATTCGAATTTGCAAATAAAATTGCCAGGAAACTGGGCTTCAATGAAAAAGACTCCACTGCTTGAGTCCTTATTTACAATAGCACATAAAATTTTTATTTTAAACTCGAAATTTTAGGAAAATATTTCGAGAAAAAAGTCCAAATTTCACCAGAGTCGAAAATTTTGAAAAAAGAATATTCAGGTTATACAACTTTAAATTCAATTTGGCTTGAAATTTTGAGAATAAAAACAACGTTTTCTTAGAGAGTGGAAATTGTAAGTTTCTAATTAAATTTTCCAAAAAATGTTCTTTAAACTTAACTCGTAATTTTGAGATGAAAGTTGCATAAATTTGTGTAAAATTGTGAAAAGAAAATTTCTAAAAAAAATCCCAAACTTTAGGGTAAAGTAAAAATTATTTTAGGAACATACAAATTCGACGCACAGAAATAAACCGTTATTTTTTTCCGATTCTGTTCCGGTTTCCTTCCTACAAAAATAACGGCTTGTTTCGGTTTCCGGTTTTCGATTCATTTCCGGTTCGAAGCCCTGATTGAAAGTGCAAACTCGAATTTTGCGAAAAAAGACGAAATCGCCCAACATTTTATCAATTAATACGAAAGTCTCTCAATAAAACAAGCTCTGGAGTATAAAGACAAAATTTTATCGAAAAGAAGTAAAAATTACAAATTTAATTTAGGAATTCTGCAAAAAAATCAAAATACCCAAAAGAAAAGTTGTGTTTTTAGCAAATATTTTGATAAAACTCTAGAAAAACGTACATGACTTTCTAAAAAAATGAAGATGATTAAAAAAAGACATAGTTCAATTTTAGGTCAAATTAAAAAAAAAAAATTAAAAAATAGAATGTTAAACTCAGAACTTAAGTTGTAATGGCTTGTTACAATGTTGTACTTGTTAGTTAATAACCTCTATTCTCTATGTTTAAAATTAATGGCCAAATCAAAAATAAGTTAATTGTCCATTTGTTACTACTTTATTCCTAAAAATTACACTGGCAGTGTCATATCAGGCTAATTTTATAAAAAATTCTTTGGTTAAAATTAAGATCATTGATCACAAATTATATTAGTTAGGCATACTTGCAGATTTCAATACTAATACATGGAAAAAATTGAATACTGAAAAGTACACTGAGTAGTTACTACATCAATCTGTTAAAAAATGAAAAGATCACTAGAAGCATTAAATGGGATAAAACTCTACTATAAAATTAATTTACAATTCATCATGTCCAATGGTTCTTTCACTGGCTATTAATTGTTTTACTTTATCAACAATAAAAGCAACATTCTGGGAATCAATCACATATTTTTCTGTTGGTGATATGTAGAGCATTACAGTTGGGTAGCTATCAACATGAAGTTCATGGCAAAATTTCCTCTCTGCTTCACAATCAACTTTCGCGGTTCTTACTTTGCCCTCTAACCTCTAAAAATAAACAAAAATAAAGCATATAGAAAATACCGAAAACTAAATATATTACTTTTGCTGCTGTCCTAAATTCTGGTTCAAAATGTACGCAATGGGCGCACCAAGGGGCATAGAAATCTATCAACCATGGCAATATATACTTCTTGGTTAATACTTGTTGCCTAAATTGTTTCGCATTAAACTCTTCAACTGGGGAGGGCAGAAAATTGAGCAGCCATCTCTTCATGGATAACATATCTCGATTACCGTTGTAGATACTAAAAATAAAAAATATTTAATTGCTGGTGAAGCGGAAAGTATATTACGTACACAACGGTGTTCAATCCTTTGCTTTCTAATGGATATAGACGAATTGTGGGATATCCTTTTATATTTTGAGCCTTGCAAAGCTCTGAATTTACCTCACAGTCCACCTGGGCAACTTTAATTTCTGAAAACTGTTTTACCTACAAATAAAACTTTGTATTGGGAACACTTAATGGGGTACATGATCTTAGGGTATCTTCTGTGCTAACCTGTTTGGCTAACTTCCTCCATTCTGGAGATAGTTTTTGACAAGGTCCACACCATGGCGCGTAAAAATCAACAACCCACAGTTCATCCTTAGGCTTCCTAATTAATTTAGCAAAGGAAGAGTCATCCAAGTCGATAACTGGAGGATTTAGCATGTCATTTACAAATTCCGCAATAGCTTCCTCCTTTGGCTGTCCGTGGAAATAGTGTTTTATTGAACCATTGATGAAAAATGTTGTGGGATAAGATGTTATTGCTTCATGTGCACACAAATGCCTGTGTAAGGTGCAGTCTACAGTGCCGAATTGAACTTGATTTGGTTTAAAGTGTTGGCTAGCTCTTCGAACTTCAGGCATTAGTTTTCTGCAAGGTGGGCACCAGGGAGCAAACCAATCGATAAACCATGGACCCCCTATAAGACACAATTCTGCGGTTAATTGATTTCATAGATTATGATTTATATTAACGACATTTTTAACCCTTTTAAATTAACATAAATGTTAGTCTCTTACATAGGACACGTGTACCATAAACGTGCGCCAATTTAGAAAGTGTATGTGCTGGGTACTCAGAATCTTTTGTCACGCGAACGCTATTTTTATTTGTAACGAGGATTTCAAAATTTCACCTCAATCCAAAAATAACATTAACTCTTGATATTTTTTTCTGAGGGAAATGCACTTGTGAAACGTGGTTGGAGTGGCAATAGATGTTGCAGAATAGATAGATCTGAATGGTACACAACAATTTGTTTGCCAAAAGCCTTTGGGGTAAAAAGAAAAACCATCAGAAACGCATCAATGGCAATGGTAGCTTCACGCATCAGTCCAAATAATCGATATTTGATTGATCAATCAAAGTAATGATAAAATAATTTTATTTTCCGAAGAATAAATTCCGTGGTCAACAATTTTTCACCCCAGAAGTGGTTGGGTACGTTCATTCTTTTTTCAGAGATGCCCCAATTGGTATGGAAAAGTGTTACGAAAACTGATTCGTGCATATACAAGCTTGCGTTCAAATAAAACGTTATCGAGAAAGCTCAATCTGGTTTTGAATTACAGGTCATTTCAACTTGTATGTCGATGCTTTTCGTATACTTATGGTGTCAAATATCGCCAAGTTTGAGATTGTGTTTACATTTGAATTGGAAATTTTCTAGAACAAACATTACCTTAATTTTTGTGTATCTAAAATTTAGTCAACCCATTTATGATGGAATCGTACCTTACTACTTCTACTGAATTAATTACCAAATTTATTGCAATGGATGTATCTGAAAATCTTTGATGACCAAAAAAAACAGTTTCCCAAAAAGGTCATCAATTCAATTCTTTTCATTCATCTACTAGTTTCTTCGCAATTATTTGATTATTTTTAAATAAAATTATAGTCTTGCCCACATCATATTTTTTAACGACTAAAAAAAATCCTACGGACAGTTTCCATATCAGTATACCACCCGTACAGCACCTAAATCAGAAAGATATCTTAAAGATATCATTTTAGCGATATCTTTAAAAGACACAGAAATGTTAACATTTGGATAACTTTTTTTAGTCGTCAGATTGCTGACATCTAACAGATATCTATAAGATGATTTAAATAGATGTCTTTAGGATGAGAAATCTTTATGTTAACATAATGTTAACTTTCTGACAATATTTTCCGATGTCGGACTCTAAAAAATGATGACTCTAAGAGCTCTTTAAGAGAGCTTATTGCTGAGCGAGCATGAAAGGATAAATCTACTAAACGACAAAAATTCTACTAAACAAACTGTTCTACTAAGTCTTCTACTAGAAGCCAAAAATTCTACTAAATCTAGTTGAATTTCTACTAATCTGGCAGGATGTCTATAGATGTCATATACTTTTACAGAAAGTTTTTTAGTTCTTTCCAACATATTTTTGCTCGAAATTTCGCCTTCTCCTTCGAAACATCCAACGTCGCTAGAAAAATTGCTTTCATAGAAATTTCTAGATTTCTTCCTGGAAATGCTGACATCTTTCTTGAAATCCTAATATTGTTGACGAAAGTTTGACTTTACCCAAACAGTTTTTTATATTCCGAAATTTTTTTCAAGATTTCGACTTCTTTTTGCGAAATATCAATTTCTATCTTATCTAACATTTTTAGATGAATTGTTGGCATTTTTTCAAAGTTCTTTAAACTTTTTTTTGAAAACTGATCCTTCAGGGTTTTATTTTCGGTTTTAAAACCGAAAATAAAACCCAAAAATGTTTGAAATTCGATATATCTGCCCAAGATCTAGTCATTTTGCTCTTGAGTCGAATCGCTTTACGACATGGGCAAAGTTAGGTGGGGTCTTGGATGTAGCAAAAATTTTCAAAAAATGTTTTCAATAATTTTTTATAAGAAATACTCAAAAAACGTGGTGATGCTAAAAAAAATATTGAACGCAAAATCTGAAAACTAGAGGATCCTGAATTTGCTTTTCTTTCTACTGCCGCTTCTCCAAGTTCCGGCGTTTAAAGTCAGTTTAAAGATTTTCTTGTAGCGGTTTTATTAGTTCAATGTTATATTGCTTTATCAAAACTTACCTTCTCTCTTTATTCTAGATATGTCACTTGGTGATAAAGCATGAAGATTGGTGGCTTTTATACTATCTCTTGCGAATGAAGTAATTTCATTAAGTACATCTCTCCCATAATGGAGTTCAAATGCTCCTCCTACCTTTAGAACACCCCAAGAAGGATAACGAGATATGTGTAATGCACTGCAAAGGGCAGCACTTCTGCCACAATGTATCAAACCTAAAACAACAACATTTTATTCAGTTTCTACAAGTCATTTCTTGAGATGATTTATATTATTTGAAGGACTACGTTGAAGCATTTTAAACCGATTACTTATTATTACTTCTTTTGTTTTTCGATGTATTTTAACAAATTTAGCAACGAATTTGAAACCTAATATTAAAAATACTGCGAATAACAACTAGATAGCTTTTTGCAGAACCTAACCAAGCCGCAAATTACACATACGGTTCAAAAGAAGTTATAATCTTTGCTCTAAAAAGGAACCATTTTAAAATCTAGCACCATCTAGTAACCGAAGAACCATTCACCTGAATGAGTTAGGTAGGTAAAAACCTAGAGAAGGAATCCAAGTACTTTGGTTCCTTTATGCAAAACAAAAAGTTAATAATATATTAACATTTTCATAGGTGTAGCTAGAATAGGGCAAGGCATATCGATTTTTTTTTTGAAAATTCATCTTTTTTCATAAAATATGTCATTTTCTTTTATAATTTCTAATATGTTTTTACAATTTGGCTTCTATTATCAAAATTTAAAATGTTATATAAAAATTCTTGGTTATTTTTATTTTGTTAAAGATGTCACTATTGCTCAGAATTCGGCATTTTCCGAAAATTTCGACTTTTCTTAAAAGCCGATACAAATTTCGGTTGGTGTATCAAAATTTGCTTTTTTCTGAAAATTTGTTGAATCTTTTAATAAAAAATTAAGAATTTTGAAAAATATTTTGTGAAAATTTTTAACATAAAGTCAAAAATTCTCAAAATTTGACTAAATTTTTTCAAAATTGAGCATTTTACCCAAAATATCCATTTTTTTTTAAATTTCCGGATTGTTCCTGGAAATTCATCTTTTTTTTTGGAATTTCTACTCTTTTTTTTTATTTTCCTTCTTTAAATTCGACTTTAATCAGAAAAATCGACTTTTTTAACCTCCTATAAATGCAAAAATTCAATTTTTCTTCTCGAAATTTGTCTTTTTTCTCGAAAATTTCAACTCGTTTTCAACATTATATTTCTTTACATTTTGACTTTTTTCAAAAAATTCGACTTTTTTTCTTAAAATTAACTTTTTGTGGAAAATTTCGCATTTATTCTCGATTTCGAAGTTTTTCTAGAAACTTCGATCGTTTTTTCTTAGATTTCTCCTTTTTTCTTAACATTGGGTTTTTTGAAAATTTCGACATTTTACGATCTGAATTTTCAGACTGAATTCTTAAAGTTTGACTTTCTTTAAAGTTTTTTCCTAACATTTGGATTTTTATCTCAAATTTTGATATTAAACAGTGACTTTTTTTATCGAAGTTTATCTTTTTTGAAATTCCTAATTGATTCTCCAAATTTTTTTTTTAAAACAAAATTTCAGGAATCGCCTTTTTTCTAAATGCGGTTATTTTTCTTTATATTAATCTTTTTCTAAAAGGAAATTTTATCTTCGAAATTATTAAGACTTTTATCTCAAATTATTTTTATAAATATCGACTTTTTGCTCGAAACTGATTTCCTTTTATACAGTAATGGACGAAGTTTTATTTTGCAAGAAGAAACGAAACCACAAAAATGTAAAATTTCAGGAGATAAGTCATTTTTGATAAAGTGTAAGTAAATACATTCTTTGTACATATTTTAAGTCAAGTTCAATATTTATTTTATTTGTATTGGTAACTTTTAAATTAGTGTCAACTAACTATCGATTTAAGTAACTGTTTTTTGTGGTGTTAAAAGAAATTGAACGACAATAGGGGTGCATGTATATTTATATTCAACATATGCTACTGGGAGTTTCCATTCGGGAAAAGGTTTAAAATATGCGAGAGTCTACTCGCCTGCATATGAGTCACTTATTTCGCGATAACGTTCTGGTACTTTTGATAGACTTTGCGATTTCTATTTCAGTTGGATAAAATCAGTATCCCCTTAAAATCCATTATAATAGAAGCTTCCACCATGGTGCATGAAGTATCCATTTGTGATTTTAAAATAACTACCTTTTTACAAAATTGTACGCTTCTTTAAATTTTGTAAAAACCTACATATGAGGGCAGATTGATAACTCCGGTAAAAAAGAATGAAATGGTCATACTAGTATACAAGTTATAACATGTTTGGACAAGTCATTGTTTTGAGAATACATATACACGAAATTTCATACTGATATTTGAATCAGTATTGCTTTGTCAATCGTTTAGACCGAACAAGTCGTTTTTTCGCTATTAAAATGGAAAAAAGTGAATTTCGAGTGTTGATAAAACATTATTTTTTACGCAAAAAAAAATCTCTTGCTAGATATTGTGGTGAATCTTTTCCGTCACTTAAGATGATTCACAACTGGTTTACTGAGTTTCGTTGTGGTAGAACAAGCACGGAAGACGCTCCTCGCTCAGGACATCCAATTGAGGTAATCACTCCAGAAATGATCACGAAAATCCACGATATCGTATGAGGAGATCGACGAGTGAAGCTGAGAGAAATAGAGAAATAGCCAACACTGTAAACATCTCATATGAACGAGTTTCTAACATATTGCATGAACATTTGCATATGAAAAAGCTTTCGGCAAGATAGGTTGACAATTGACCAAAAACATGAAAGAGTGACACTTCCCCAGCCTAATTTGCGACTGTTTGAACGAAACCCAGATGAATTTTTGCGCCTTTTATCACTGTAGATGAAACATGGATTTATTTTTACACACCAGAGCCAAAACAATAATCTAAGTAGTGGGTGGAACCTGATGGCAGTGCTCCGAAAAAGCCCAAGGTGGTTCCATCAGCAGGCAAAATTATGGCTACGGTTTTCTGGGTCGCACAAGGTATAATCTTAATTGATTTCCTCCAAAAAGGGAAGACAATAACAGTACAGGAGAGTACAAGGGGAGTATTACGCTACACTCTTGGACCAGTTAAATCAAGAAATCGAAGCAAAACGGCCTCATCTTGCCAAGAAGAAAGTCCTGTTTTACCACGATAATGCTGCTGCCCATTCTTCCGCCATTGCAAAGGCCAAGCGGATAGAGTTACGCTACGAAATGCTTCCCCATCCACCATATTCTCCTGACCTAGCTCCGAGTGATTTTTTCCTTTTTCCAAACATGAAAAAAATGACTTGGAGAACGAAGATTTGGAACTGATTTGGGAGTTATTTTCGAAACTAAGGCATATTTTGAGGGCCTTGGAAAAAGTTACTACAAAGAGTGGATCAAAAACTTCAGCATCGTCTAATCAAGTGTATAGCTCTAAAAGAAGTTTACATTAAAAAATAAATGACACTTATTCGAAAAAAGTAACTGTGTTTCATTTTTATTGGACTTATCAATCCACCTTCCTAGATCTTTTAGATTCTTTAGCCGCCTGTCAGCGAATTTCGGAAACGGCTAAATTTTGACAAAACTTCCACCAAAATATGGAGCATTTTTTCAGCTACCTTTTAGATTCTTCTAAACATTATCATTATTATTTTGTTATTGTTTATTGCTTAATTTATAGGTCTTACGATTGTACAAAGGGCACTAGAATTAAATCAACATCATTTCCCTGCACAATAAGAACACTTGGTTTAGGGAACTGCAGCATATCTAGTTTACTATATTTTTGTTAGCTAGAATTAGATACACTTACCAATATTATAGTTTGGGAGCAGCACAGGAAGCCTCTTAATTTGTAAATCCAGCTCAGTAGCAAGTCCCAGATAAAAGCAAAACAACCAAGGATCAGTAACACCAATTCTAAGCTGGGTTCTAATAAACTATATAAAATGTCATGTTAAGTTATATTTTTATGTCGATGAACCTATAATTTGAATAAACTTACTTTAAAGCTATCCTCATCAACGCTCTCAGGTGCTGGCATTAAGCTCAAAACACTATCAATTATTTCTTTGTTATCTGCTCCTGATATTTTATGTGTAACAGCTTCACCAGTATCATTCTTCTGGCCAATTAATCTTATAATAATTTGGGAGTCTGCGGAGCCAACAAGTTTTTCAGATAATGCCGGATCTGTTACAACTCCTGATTTCACTAGACCTTCCTGAAGTAGTAAATTATTAGTAAGCATTTTAAAGTAAAAAACGAACATACCAAGGCAGCAGCCACTTTAATCCTCGTTTTTTCTTCAATGCATTTGTCACTTTCAACACATAAATAAAGTAGGCAATTCTCAGACTCAAGATGTTCGTTCTCCCACAACTCCAAATCAATATATTTTAACTGGATGTCAATTCGTGATAAGATGTATTCTTCCAGGTCTTCATATGTGCGTTTTCCATGATATCTTTCACCTTCGTATATGTTGTGCTAAAAAAACAGAATGCAGATGATGAGAACGATTGGAATACCGCAAGAAGAACAACAGTTACCTGCTGTTTGTAATATAACAAGGCAGGGTATTCTTCTATACTCAAATGGTTGCATAACATCCAGTCATCCTCACAATTCACTGCTGCAAACCTAATGACACCCTGAAGGTCTGAAGCCAACTTTTTCCATGTAGGTGCTAACTCATGGCAATGGCTGCACATTGATGAGTAAAAGTTTACAAACCAAGACTGATTATCATCCAAAATATTAACCTCTGAAAAAAATAAATACATTCAGATTAGAGCTTCTTTCTACCACAGTCAGTTTTACCATAGTCAGCCATGGTTAAAGTGATAATATGCGGATCGTCATCGTATATTCCGAATTGGTCCCTGTAGTAAGAATAACTGTGATAAGATTTCGATTGTGCTCGTTGCTCGTTTGTATCCCCATGTAAATCATAATGTTTTCTAGTTTCGGGAGATTTGAGAATTTCATAGGCCCTCGCTATTTTCAAAAATTTGTCACCTGCTTCTTTATCTTCCTAAAATGAAAAAGCCAATATTATTCCTAAAAGATTCTTTTTGAGCTTTCGCACTACAGATGTCCCTACTGGATTCGTATGATTTTTTCGTCAATGCTTCACTACTTAGACGCCCACAACAGCTCTGATGGCCAGACATAGGCAAGAAATTCAAACGAAAGCAATAAATAAAAACATTAAAGTGCCAATCTGTTATACAGTTGATTTTTGCAAAATACATTACTTCAAAAAATTATAAATAGAGATTAGCTCTACAGGCCTATCTCGTCCATGATTTCTGGCCCAGTCGGTAGGATATTTAAAAAATAATGATAGTAGGTCCACCTCTTATTTACAAAACTATTCATGGCAAGCCTAAGGTTTCCAGTTTTGTTGTAGCTTAATTTACCCCCAATAACTCTATAATTATCTAATTGATCATTGAATGGTTTTTCCGTTAGTTTTACAAAATAACAACATTTGTGGCTGACATATAGATGACAATGACAAAAGAACGCTTTCTTATTCAATGTCGGATCTCAGCGAAAAGTCGACTCAGAAAAACGAAAAAGAAGCAAATTGAAGCTGAATAAGCAAGCTAATAGAAGAATGTTTCAAATCTGTAGATCCAGAAAAAGAAAACAAACATTGGAAAATTCTAGTCTCCGGCTATTTCCTACGATTGCGCAATATCCATAGCTCTCAAAAATTTTCTGCCAAAATATGTCGAAATTAGAATCTTGAAGCTTCAAAATGCTTTTTTTCTGATCTCGATACTACTACTTTTCACAAAGATACAGGTCTTCAGAAAACAGCCAAAAAATGTTAAAATTTTCTTTACTCTTGTTTGGAGTAGTGTCGAATCATTAGACATTAAACATTAGATCTAATGACTCCACTACTTTAACTATTCAAACGTAACCTACCGGATTTTTGTCAGGATGCAATTTCACAGCCAATTTCTTAAACGCTTTCCTGATTTCTTGGTTATTTGCATCTCTGGAGATTCCTAGTAGTTCATAAAAATCTTCATTTCCGCCTGCGATGTGTTCTTTGAATAAACATATGGCACAAAATAGAAACAATAACAATCTCCTGAAAACATAAATGCTGTATGAGAAACAATAAAATTTTGGACAAAAATGCGATGATAAAATTAAGAAGGAGGCATTTTATAAAAGATCACATTGAGATGTTTTACTTTCTAGATAGATATTTAACTTAAATGTTGCTGTTATATAATATGGTATACGCATTTTTTAAGGATATAATTTCAATGCTAAATACGTAATGTTTTAGGAAAAAGGTTACCATAGCTGCGGATCTGGAGAATACGTGGCAGTTCGTAAATTAGGAACCCATTTTTTTACATAGTAAACATAATTTTATTGCAAAACCAAGTACATATTCTGAAAGCTTGAAATTTTAGCTATTTTTCTACGTAGTCCCCTTCTCAATCGATGCGCTTTTGGAGTCGCTTCGATAGCTTTTTATACTTGCGTCGAACCAGTCCCCCGCTGATTCACCCAGGAAAAAATCGACAGCTGTATAGAGGATGGTCGAGGATTTCCCATCCAAATTTGATGATATGTCGTGGTGGTCCTTGACCATCCTCCATATTTGGCCCTCAGTGACCATCATTCGTGACTTGAAACAACATTTGGGGGAACGAACATTTCAACCGAAAAAGAGCTGAAGGCAGCTGTCGATTTTTTCCTGCGCGTGTAGGCAGGAGAGTGGTACCATGCAGGTATAAAAAAGCTCCAGGAGTGATTCCAAATGTGCATTGATCGTGACGGGGCTAGGTAGAAAAAGAGGTAAAAGTCCAAGCTTTCGGAATCTGCGTTTGGTTTTGCAATAAAATGATATTTTTTATGGAGACCTTAATTTACAAAACCCCCTCGTATTTGGAAAATGGGATAGGGCTAAAATGTTACATGAAAAATCTTGAGACGATTGATGTTTTTTAGTAAAATTTACCAATTCACCAGCAATGAGTAGCCCATACTTTTAAAACTAAAATTTATTAAAAGACAAAATTTTTAAAAAATTCACGAAAAATTGAGGAAAACAAATGATCCAAATTTTTATAACCCACGATATTTATAAAAAAGTTAAATTTTAACACGAATTTTCTGGAAAAAGTTCTTAATTTCTGGTTTAAATCAAAACATCGAATTTAAAGCTGAAATGGGAAAAGAAAATTTCACATGTAAATTGCAAAGTTTTGGGAAAAAGTCGAAATTTCGCGGACAAGCCCGAAATTTATTTTGAAATGAATTCGAAAATTGTCCATTTTTATAAAAAAATTAGTTTTGGTGCCAATTTTGATTTTAAAATCGAAATTTGGAATAAGATTGAAGTAAACATTTTGAGAAATCAATGCGATATTTCTAAAAAAAAACAGTTTCGAATTCAAAATTGGAAAATATCAAAAAAATTCAGCTTAAATCCAAATTTTTGAATTGGGAGCAAATTTCATATAAAAACTAGAAAATTGTATTTAAAAAATTCATATTTCGAGTTCTTTCGAATTTTCGAAAGCCAATCTCGCACTTTTGATGTTATAAACCCAAATTTTTCTCTAAATTTTAAAGTTAAAGTCGATATTTTGGAACGTCGATTGAAATTTAGTACAAAACTTAAAAATTTTCAGTTACAATTTCTCTATAATCGAGATTTTTTTCTAAACTCTGTCTCCAATCTTAACATCGATTTGAAGCATTTTCGAATTTACATATTTCAGGTTTACTTTTCAGGAAAAAGTAAATTTTGAAAAAAACAAAATTTTACTAACAAAATTGAAATTTTCTTAATTGTGACAAATAAAAAGTTCTGGTTTTGACTGTAAACTTACTTTTTTAAAATTGGGGTTTCTTTTCGCGAAATTTCGAGTTTTTTCTCGAAATTTTATTTTAAAAAACTAAATAAAAATTTCAACTCTGAATTCCGAGAAGTTACAATTTAGAAAATTAAAAAGGACTCGTTTATAGGAAAAATAATAATTCCCAACATCACTCACCACTACAATTGCTAAATGGTATATGCTACTTTTGACTTCTGTTGACCAAAAATTCTACTTTTTTCTCAAAATGTTGATTTTTGTTAATAGATTTTTCCAATTTGGACATTTTTTCGATATTCCGAATTTAAACTTCGGATATTTTTCTAGAAATATAACTTTTTCCCAAAATGTACATTTTAATCTCTAAAATTCGATCTTTTTTTTTCAAAATTTAGAAATTTTGCAGCCAAGCCAAATATTATTATATGAAAATAAATGAATATGGGTGTTTAAGCCCCCTGGAACTTAGCTGACGTCATATATTGTAAAATAAAAATAAAGTATCAACAAAAGATGACAACTTAAGTAGACATTGTTGCACAATACAACAAATTGATTAAATATTTCAGTAGCAAAGTGAAAATTTAGAGCAAAATTTTTGGGATTTCAAAAAAAATTCGCTAAATGTCGAGTTTAAAGTGAAATTTGCAAAATTAAAATTAGAATTTTGAAACTGAAAAAATAACTTTTCGTAAATTTTGTTTTCAAAATTTGAACCTGAACGCTTCCCTCTAAAATATTCTAAATTTCAAGAAAAAAAAAATAAATATCGGGGAAAACTTCCTCGTATCTTGTATCCTGTGCTTAGTATCCAAAACATACCCCCAAAACAACTAAAAAAAACTTTTCAAACCCACACATTACTCGTAATGTTTTTACTTCAGGCGCTTTAGGGATTTTGCGGGATCCAGCTATATCCTACGGCCCTGCGCTAATGCACATTTTGCACCGATACGACTCTGTGCTAAAGGGGCAAACCGTGGGCGAAACCTTATGCAGGACGCAGTTGTTAGTTCAGCGCTCTACGATTTCTGTGTTATTTGTAATTACAAATATCTAATCTTAAATCACTTAAGTGATTTTTAATTACATGCAAAATAAAAACAACATTCGTAAAATAAAATAATTTATTTAACATCAGCTACTTAAAAGCAGGTTAGTCGTAGCATTCTAGCTTGTATATGACATGCACTTACTTACATTTTTTTTAAATAATCTACTGTATTTTTTCTAGATAATTACAAATTTGCTAAGCAGTAAAACAATACTGCTACGTGGTCATATTTTAATGGACATTTTAAAATGTAAACTCCATTACATGCCGAAAATAAGGTTAAGTTTACTTCATCTTTCAGCTTACTTGCTTAAGCTACACATACACTATCGCATTAAATGTCGATTTTACTAACAAGGAAAGGTCCCGAAGTGTCCGGCGCCCATTTTGCTAATTTTTGGATATGTTTTAAAGGACCAAAATCTAAGAGACACGTATTTTTTTTATCGGCTGATAAACGGTTTCAAGGGTAGTTTTACCCCCTCAAAGTTGGGGCAAAAAATGCAGATTTTGCTGTTTCTCGAATACCAAAAATGATATTCGAATCGTTTCTTTTTCCAAAAGTTTTGTTTTAACGAGAAATAAAAGAAATTTTTTTTCCAAATTTTCCCACTCCCTTATAGGGGCAAACTACCCCATTTAGAAGTTTTTTAATCATAAAAATGGTAATTACGGTAGCAAAATTTTGAAAAAAACATATGTTACTTTATACACCAAAAGTAATTTTACCGGTTTTTGGATTTTGTCGAAAAACATTTTTTTGGGGGGTATTTAAAAAAGGATCATTTAAAAAAGGATCAAAATTTTAACAAGAAACTTGACATCTTGTAAGATAAGTCATCGAATATTAAAGTTAAAGTTTTAATTTCAGAAAAATAGTCCAAATTTATAAAAAAAAGCTACAAAATTTTCAGGTCTAAACTCCAAATTTTGAATTTAAATTCTAAATTTGTACGATGTTCGCTTATAACGAAGTCATTTTTTCAGGTTGTTATAAGTGAATGTCACAGTATTTTGACTTTTTTTTACAAATTTAGAATTAAAATTCGAAATTTTAAGTTTCTATTTAACGATACATAATAACGTTACTTTAATTCGTCCGCACTTTAGAGCTTGGTTCGTTAAATTAGGCAAAGTTCGTAATAAGAGAGTTCGCTATAAGCGAAGATAACTGTATCTCTAGAAAAGATTAAAATGTGAATGTTAAACTTTATCACATACAAGGGTTTCGGAAAGGGTTGAAGTCCCCTTAGTCTCTCTTCTAGTTGCCTGTCTTTATGGAGGTTGGTAAGAGCAGGGGCGGATTAAAGTTGGTAGGATCCCTGCGCAACACAGTAGTGGGGGCCCCTGCGAAATACAAAAACTTTTCTATCAATAATTTTGATGACTAAAAAAAGGTCATCAATTATTTGTGAGGGCCCCTGTGTCTGTGTAGTTTTTTCATAAGATCATAATCATTTTGAAAGCTTCTGTTTTATCGTGTTTGCAATACTTTTTATGACTAAAAACAAAGTTCGTCAGTTTTTTGTAGGCGCCTCTGTGTAGTTGCACATGTTGCATTCTCTTAAATCCTCCCCTAAGTAAGAGGGACAAATTGAATTAAAATTTTACACGTTAAAAATACAAGATTTGCTTACAGAAATCCAAAATATATCAGCCCCGATTCAAATTTTTAAAATAGAAGTTGTTGATTAGATAAGATTAGATAAATAAGTATACTTAACAAAACCAGTTTAGCTAACAAAAACTCTACATAACTTCTAACAAGGAGAGTGGATACTTTTTCAGAACCTTTGTACTTTTCGTACTAAAATAATAGCTTCAACTTCTGATGCACAGACCAATAGTTTTGAACATTAATTAGATTCGAAGTTTGGAAACCAAATACCGGTTTCGATCTTGTTAGATCGCGTCAGTTTGGTATATTCAACTCGAATGCTAACAAAAGTTCCGACAGTCGAGTTGGATATACCAAACTGACGAGATCTAACAAGATTGAAACCGGTGTTTGGTTTCCAAACTTCGAATCTAATAAATGTTCAAATCTATTGGTATGTGCATTAGAATCCTTGCCTTCTGGGAACTTTTTCCTAGAGAGCAACCGCTTCGCTAGGTGGCAGTGTTTCAACTGTTGGTAGTTCAGCTACCTATGATTCACTATACATACCTGGAGGGCTGCATGAATTTGTAGTCTAGGTTGCGTTCTACTTGCATAATAACTTTAGCCTTTAATCAACTTGTACGCAGGGTTGCATATGAAATAATTAATATTGGTTTATTGTTAGATCAATCAAACACCAAAAACGTTTTCAACTTACATTATTGTTTTGAATATTTACCGTCGTATCTGAACCGTAATATTTAAATATAAATCCGATGGTGCATGCTCACCTTTATAATCCTACTTCGGTTGTACAACCTTGACTATTTCCGCTCGGGATGCTGGAAGATAACTTTTAAGCGTCGTCTAAACCGAATCCTTATGCCTGATTTGCACTTATTAAAATGTTACTATAGTCTTTGTCTTCCTATCTTCATGTGGGGTCAGAATTCATTTCTCTTACCCCTTCGTCGCTCTGTTCTTACTATTAAGAACTTTGTCTCCTCTCGTTGTGTCTGTTTGCTTTTTTCGCCTCTCTAGAAATTCAGACCTTCCATGTCTGCCACTCTTTTTTCTGCAGACTTTACATATTTGCCCTTTTTGTGCCATTCACTGAAAACACCCTCTTCACGCGTATGGAGCGCCTTGTTTTTCTTTCGCCTACTAGTCATTTGACCTAGCCCCCGGGGAAACCATACAAAAACCCGGGGTTAGTAGACTGTTCCTGTCTTCTTGTCTTATTCGACTATCTTCAGTAGTTCCTGCATCGTCTCTATGAAGTTGTTAACTTCCTTTGTCGATGCTCCTGAGCTGAAAAACTGCATTATCATGTCTTACAAAATAATGCTTACTTTTGTCCCTTTGTCTTCTTTTTTTTCCTTTTTGTTTTCGCTCTCTTCTTGTTTCTTTGCCTTTCCGTCTTCTCTTTTTTCTGTCTTCTTTTCGTTGTCTTCTTGTTTTGCTATCTTCACCCTAGCTTTACTTGCGTAAGAGACTCCGTCGATTCTCTTCGAAGTATTTATTTTGCTGTTTTTGATTTTTGGTATTGCGGGACAACCGCGATAACTCGCAGGGTGAGCTCCTTCGCAAATGGCGCATTTTGCCGGCTGTGTCTTCGGAAGTTCGCAAGTCTTCTTCGTCGCATGCTTTTGCCCGCATTTGACGCAGTTTGAGTCCACGTGGCAATTCTTCTGCGTGTGTCCGTAGCTCTGGCAGTTGAAACAGGGCCCAACGTCTTTTCTTCTCCTGAGGGCCTCTACTCCTATATCTAGGCCGCAGCAGGTTTTCACTTCGTAAATCTTCTTCTCGTCTCGGTTTAGCTCAACAAAGACGAGCGGCATTATTGTCCTCTCCTTGCTTCTCTTGTACATCCGAACAACTTTAGTTGGATGAAATCCTTTTTCCTTTAAATCGGCTTCAACTTCTTTTTCCTTGAGGAAAGTGGACATTCCTCTTAGTACTACCTTGAGATTTCTTTTCTCTGAAAGGGAGTACGTGTGGTACTGAATTTTCTTTTCCTTGAGTTCCTTAACAAGGGCTTGATAATCTTCGGGGCGAGTAGGATAGATTTTTATTCCATCCTTGCTCTCTTGTGCCTTGATGTATTCAATTTTCTTCGTCCGTCCAATTTTTCTGCCCTCGCAGAATAACTGGACGTACCTGTCCTTTTCTTTCACGAGTTGTGTTGTTACTTTTGCTTGGCTTTGATTGAATAGCCGTTATTTTGAATTATTCAATCTTCTTGCGCTTTACGCGTTTTTCTTTTTCTTCTCTTTTCTTTTCCATCGCTATACTCTCTGAGTTAGCGACGGGATTTTCAGTACTTTCTTCGCTTCTTCTTCGTTTTGTGTTGAGATTAAATCTTCCTTCTTTTCTTCAACAACCAAGCATTCTACATTTTGTGAAGCGCTCAAGTTGCCTACTTTGTCTTTTATTGCCGTCTCTATCAATTAAAGTATTTACTTTAATGCCTCTATCGACATATTTTTAAAATCATCGTCGTATTTCCGGCTTGTTGCCGTTTGGGAGGTCTTCAGCTTTTTTCTCTTCATTGTCGCACAATTCC
The DNA here is from genome assembly GCA_028583605.1 of Dastarcus helophoroides. Classification (NCBI taxonomy): domain Eukaryota; kingdom Metazoa; phylum Arthropoda; class Insecta; order Coleoptera; family Bothrideridae; genus Dastarcus; species Dastarcus helophoroides. Next base: position 28,435,695 of record CM053329.1, on the reverse strand, counting down.
GTTGGAGAACAAACCTCCCTGTTTTCGCACGGTCACTTCACTACACTTTAATCGCACTGCGGTGGCACCAACGATCCGGAGACCTGGACGCACACCAACAACAACAATAGTTACTACAATAACAAAACTTCGCGAATTTTAAAATTTACAGTTTAGCCAATAGATAATTAATAGAAAACTGAATGACAAATATTTTCTTAACTAAAAAATTCAATTTTATATGCAATTTAGCATAAAATTATAAAAAATAAGGAATATGTAAAATGTTTTAAATGAGTAATCCAACGTGCAAATTGACAAAAGGGTGACAGGCCCAACAGCAAAACGATAACCCCTTATACATACATATAGCGTTGCCAGGCATCCGGAGAAAGCCGGACATAGTTAGGTTTTTTGATTGCGCGTCCGGCCAAAATAAATGATATCCGGCTTGTCCGACGAGCGAGCGCCGAGCGTGGACAAGCACAGGCGAGTCGACTGTCGGTCGCTCGCTACCGCAACAAAGAGAACCTTGATTTCGAGAAGCTATTAGCACACAAGAAATGGGTAACCTATTTTAAATCGATGAGTAGTCAAGATTGCTTTTCAGAATTCTTAAATATTTGTCAGTATTACTTTGCAATCCCAGGACATAACGCAAACGTTGAAAGACTTTTTTCCTTGATAGGTCTGCAATGGTCAAAACAGATTACATGTTGACACTGTAGCTAAATTGTTGGTTGTAGAATTTAATTTAAAACATTTGACGTGTAAAGATTTTTACAACTGCATTTTGAAAGAAACTGATCTTTTTAAGCAGGTTTCTGCCAACCAAAAATATTAATAATTATTTTTACTGTTTAACTTAAAGAGAAGAAGTTTTGTTTTGTTTAGATTGTTTTTTTATTTTGTTTTGCTTTGGTAGCAGGTAAATAAGACTTGTTTGTGCAATTGCCTTTCATTAGAATTTAAGAAGAATTTAAAAAAGTTGATAAATATTTATCTAGAATTTAACTTTGATTGATGACTTTATTTGACTGATTAATAACAAAGTGCTTAGACTAACTTGGCATTCGATTTTATTTATATTTCATTAGAATTTAACAAGATTTATGGTAATAATCAAAAAAGCTTCATTTTACAAACTATTTTTTTGTGTCCGGCCTTTTTACCCAAATGTCCGGCCAAACTGGTTGGTCTGTCCGGCTAATAGGTTTGGCGGCCTGGCAACCATACGTACATATTTATACAGTAAGGTCCAAAGATAAGGCATAAATTCATTACCTATTAAATTAAAAATTTAAAAATAAAATCCTGAAACAGGTCGATTTCTAATTCTAAAATGACACTTTTTAAGCATCATGTTATCTCATTCCATTCATCACCCTTGGAGTGACAGCTATCCCTTTGAAAGAATTTTTAATTCTGCATTCAGCAGCAAAAGTTTTTTATTTTATTAATAATCGTCAAGAAAATTAAGTTTGAAACTTTTTAAATGTATTTTGTGTCGTAATTAAAAAGAAGTAACATACACATTATCGTACATACATTTGTTATTGTATTATTATCATACATAAATTTTTTCTTGATGGGCAGTTTATGTGTGAAATCTTGAAACACGTCTAAACGTCATTTTTAAGCATAATTTGATACTTCCCCCCTTCATCTCCCTTGAAGTGACACCTACTATTTTAAAATATTTAAATGGAACAGGGATGCATGTAATAACTCATTTGGGGGGTTTTTAATTCTATGATTTTTTATTGGAAAATATTAATTTTTCTAGATATGTAAAAATTAAGTCATTTTTACTTGTTTCTTCTTGTTGAGTACTTTGCCACCTGCGTATAAGAAAAAAAAATAATTATGACATCAAACGAATTAGATTAGTCGGATTTGATAGATATTTGGCCATAACAATGCTTTTGTTTAGAATGCAGTATGTATATTTAAAATTCATTTAAAAATTTTGAAATTTAATTTTTTCTGTAAGTATTAATAAAGTTCAAAAGAACCTTAGGGTGCGTTTAGATTAGACACTTTATTCCGTATATGTCTCTCTAGCATAAAAATATATCACGTGTAAACCATTTTGAGAGGAGCTATCTGAGACTAATCACACAGCTGCTATAAATTACAAGACATAAAATGTCGATACAAATTTTAGCCAGTGTCTGACATAATATCACAAAAGTTGTAGTCATCTACTTTGTCTCGAAATATTCATGCGAATAACTATTTTATATCACTTATAATATTGAGATACTCTTCCATATAAGTAATTTGCAGCTAGAAGTGACAGCAATTGCATTCCGCTATATTTGTGTCATAGTATAAACGGGCAAGGAAATTTAGTCTCAGATACCTCAGATTTCTATCATGCAATAAATCTTTAATCCAAAAGCATCTTAACACTGTTGGATAGACAATTTAAAACCCTATCAAATGCGCTATCACACGCATCCTCGTTCAATTAAAAAAAAAGGGTAGCTGTTACTCCAAGGGGTTGAAGGGCAGGAGTAAAATGATGTTTGAAAAGTGTCATTCTAGAATTTAAAGTCGACTTGACTCGGAATGTTACTCATAAATTTTAGATTAAGTCCAATTTATGCCTAACGGCTGGTCTTCGATGTATGTGTACTTTGGAAAGTTTAATTAGTAGCCTAATAAAGTTACCAAGGGCCTTAACGAAGGAAAAATTAGTCGATAGCTTTGTTTAGTCATTCATTTCTATTTCTCTCTACAGTAACTAAACATTATTTCGAAACACAGTCTTCCATTCCCAAATATCTGGAGGAGAACTCAATCATCGAATCATCTCGAACAGGTTATCTGGGTCCAGATCCAGATATCAACGTTTGTTGGCGTGGTATATGTTACCCATGTCTGGAAGTCATGAAATTTTTATGGTAATAGAATTATAGCATTGGATACCTCAAAGACCATTGAAAAAGTCTGACATTACTCTTTGAAGGATAAACGTATAGCATATCTCTAAACGAGTTTTCTCAGAATTTGCAAACAAAGTTTAGTACCTATATTTTTTATGTTCGTTACAAGTTTTCTTTACGAGTTAAAACAAAGGCCTTTTAAAGATACTGAAGCTGGAGATAAGTTTTTTTGAGACAGTACGAGCGTGTCTAATAAGTACTTAGCCTACAAAAGAAAAACGAACATTTTGGAAAAATGACGATTTTTTTTTCAACGTAGTCTCCGTTTAACTCGATACACTTGACCCAGCGATGCTCCAACTTCTTTAACCCGTCTGAAAGATAAGTTTTCTCGAGGTCTGCAAAGTAGGCCTCCGTGGCGGCGATGACCTCATTCGACTCAAATTTCTGCCCGGCGGGCCGGTGCGTTGTTATGGTGGAAGAGCACTTTTTTCTTTGCCAAATGGGGCCGTTTTTTCTGCAATTCGGCGTCGAATCGTCCCAATAATTCGACATAGTACAGCCCTGTTATCGTTTTGCCCTTCTCCAGTTAGTCGATGTAGATCACACCTTGTGAATCCCAGAAAACGGTGGCCATCACCTTTTCGGCCAATAGGACAGTCTTCGCCTTCTTCGGAGCACGTTTACCGGGTTAAGTCCACTGTTTCGGCTGTTCCTTGGCCTCTGTCGTGTACCAGTGGATCCATGTTTCGTCGATGGTCACGAAACGAGGCAGAAAGTCCTTCGAATTGCGCTTAAACAGCGTCAAACACTGCTCTGAAGTGGTCTCACGGTTGCGCTTGTTGTCCGGAGTGATGAAACGTGGCACCCATCGCGCCGACAGCTTTCTCATGCCCAAAATTTCATGCAGGATATGACCCACGCGCTCTTTTGAGATGCCTACTGTCTCAGCTATCTCGCATACCTTCAATCGGCGGTCTGCCAATACGAGATCGTGGATTTTTGTCATGTTATCCTCCGTAGTAGCCGTTTTCGGAGCACCTGGGCATGGCTCATCAAAAACCGACGTGCGACCACGCTAAAACTCATTAATCCAATTTTTGACGGTCGTCATCGAAGAAAAAGTTTCACCGTATACAGCATCCAAGAGCTCTTTGATTTCGCTGCGCGATATCCCTTCCTAAAACAAGAATTGAATCACCAACCGGTATTGCTCTTTTTCAGTTTTTCTAAAATCCACGGACACGTACGCTATATACAGTTTCAGAGCTGTAGGTGAGTTTTTCTTGCATAAAATAAATACCAAAATTATAATTTGTTAAGCACTAATGTGTTAATAAAAATAACAATACAAGCATTTTCCAAGTTCTACAAATACTCCCAGTAAGATTAGTGATTTGTTTTATCAGAAAAGGCTAAAAATAGATCGTCGCTTGTGATGAAATTTTATACAAAAAAATAATTAAAACCTACTATAACATACTACGTGATAATGGCGATAATGATGTTACTAAACATTTACTTAAGACAAAAAATACGTACCTAGAGTGTTCTTAGTTCTTTAGTTCTGATGCGCGGGGGGGAGGATTTAAGGGTGCAAAACAAGTGATTTTACATAGAGGCCCCCACCAAAGTAGATGGCTTTTTTTTGTCAGTTCTTAAAAATAACATATATCAGAAAATCGCCAGTTGGATGCCGTTTTCTAAAACTGTAATGCCCACCTATCCGAGATGATTCTATTCTCTTCCAGATATTTAAGAATTTGGAAATCTCGATGTTATAAAATTGTTCATCACTTAGATATAACGGGCAACAGTTAAATGCCAGATCCTTTTTCCCTTTTTAAAGTTAGGCTACACCCTAGCAGATTTCCAGATTTTAGGGAATACATTTATGTTGAAAGACAGACTGAATAATTTGCTTAGGACAGGATCACCTCAGGAGTACATATCTTAAGAACAAAAGCGAGAATACCTTCAAGGCCAAAAGCCTTCGAGGTTTCGAGCTCGAGAAGAATTTTCTTGATTGTGTATTATCTGAAAACAACTTCAGGAACCGATGTGCCAACCTTAGGAAGAATGAGAGGTTCTGCATTCTGGGAATTAAAATTTGAATTTTGAGCCTTTGACGTTGTTTTCATCGAATAAAGGTGGAAAATTTGGAGAGGTGAAATTCGTCCTGATCGACTTTACAAATTTTCAAAAAGAACTGGAGCCGCTGGGACAGTCGAGGTGTTTCTGGCTTATTTTAGGATCGAAATCACTCTTTGGCTCGCCACTAATCTGTTTACAAAAAAATCATGCATCTACAAAGGTGGTCTGAATCCCAAATGATGTATTATTTCGCGAATTGAGCGTTCCATGTCTACAGAATAATTTCAGTAATGGATTTGACGACTGTGGAGGAGTTGTCTGAGTTAAATCAGATTTCTTTCCAAAAAAATGCAAATAAGTCTCTTCATGTTTCCCAATTTGTTAAAATGCGTCTGATAAAGAAATTGTATATGAGCGGCTGCTACAAGCTTGCGATCTTAGCAGCTGCATCTGCGAAGGAGAAGGCTGTTACGAACTTGCGATTGGAGTTTCCAAATGGTAATATTACTGTTGAGGTAATTTTATACGAATCTGGAGAATTGGTGAAAAAAAAAGTCAAATAGATTAAGTTGATGGTTACCTACATCAGAAGTTCATGTAAGTTCCTCAAGCAATTACGATAGTCCACATGTAATGGCGAAAGCCTCACGTCGTCAATTCGGGAAAAAAACGTTTACCAAGTCAGTTTGGGAAAAAAACCTTAACCAAGAGATATTGTGCACATTGAAAACACAGAGAAGGACAACCTCAGCTTTCGGATAATTCGCCTGTAGGTGATCGAAGGTTAGGGAGAAATTGGAGAAGAACTGTTTATATGAGAGGGCCAGATAAAGTGAACAAATGAATATTAATTGGCTTTTGGAACAGATTTTCATCCAAATTGCCTGAACAATAGATTCTTATGTCTCTTCTCCTTAATAAGATAAATCGCTTCGTGTGCAAATACAAATTCCCTCTTATGTCGAAACTTGTGTGCAAGTCGTAATTAGAACAAAACATATGGACAAACATGGGATTATTCATTTTACAAGTGTTGATGAACCGAGTTTAACTTTGAGTTTAGCCCAGAATATTACACAATTGAATTTTGAATGAATTATTAAGAAAAATAGCCGGGGCACTTTAGAACTTTCTATAACTGTTGAGAGAGAATCAATCATACTCACGTGTCAGAGATGAAAATATGATGCAACCATCATTTGACCGTCTCCCAAAAACACATTTTTAATAACTTCTAAAGAAAACCTCTAATTTTCTGAATTATAATTTCTATTTCAACACTAATTTAAAAATCTAACAGCACATGAAAAAATTGAATACATTTAACTTTGTAAATATTAAATATTTTGTAATTTTTTGAATTATTACACATTATTTAATATCAGTGAGTCAATTTGTTCTTTGAACAGTATATAATTTGGAATAGTATCTGAGAAAAAAAATTATTGTCGAAACCGTTTAATAACCATAACATTTCTGAAAAAAAATAAATGAGAAAGCACATATTTAGTTCCAAAGAAATATGTACTTATCAAATATGTCTCACATTTTACTCTTTATTAACCAAGTGGTTTTACAATAGTTTCTACATAAAAAAATGATCATTTATTATATGGAGTGTTCATTTAGGGTCAACAAACTTTCCATTTTTTAATGGTCCATACCTGATTTAAAAAAAACAACTTATATATTATAACTACTAAAATGCATAAAAACTATTCAGGGTATCCAAATAAAAAAACATAGTTGAGTCACTTTCAGCTAGTATTTGATGTTCAACTGATTTTTTGGTAATATAGTCGGAATGTCTATAAAAAAGCCTAAAAGTTTGTTTTTAAAGCATGTGTTACGATGCAAAATAAGTGAGGAAGCTCACAGTTGTATAATTTTCGCGTGCAAGACCCTGTAGAGCAATAAACAATTAATTCAACAAAGATTTTAAAGAATGATATCAGTGAATCTAATTATCAATAGTTCATATTTAATGTGCATGACTATCATATTTTGATTATATTGATTACATGCACGTCCATGCTGCAAAACAAGTTGATCTCAAGAACTGAACTAAAATTATACACAACTTTTTAAGGTCACGCGACCTTGCCCCTCTGCAGTGTCTCATTTTCTCATTATTTAATAATAATGTAATAACCAGTCAAAGCTCATAAAATAATTTTGTTAGTTTCACCATGACGTTGCATTTACTTTCTGATATAATCATTCAGTTATTATATAATTTGTGAAAACTCCAAATAGGAGATGTTACGATTTTGTTTCCTATCGCAGTGCGGTGCGTTGTTGTTGATAACAGCAATTATCTCAAATAATAATGTTTTTGTTTATTTTGATTATAATAAATAGTGTCGTTTTCTTATGGGACTACATAAGAAAACATTATGGAAAATGGAAAGATTTTCACAGACTTCCGGGACCACCTGAGCTACCTATCATTGGGACTGTTGAAAACATGTTTAAAAATTTAGGTAAATTTCAACTTTCATGATTTTAGTTATGTAATACTTATCTTATATGCAAGTAAAGAATAATGTCATTAATGTATTTTGTTTATCAACAAGGTGACTAACAATTGAAGCGTTTAGTGCAAAAGTGGCCTATCCAACATATTTAGATATTTCTTGATTTTCAGTTTATTTTACTCAGAACATTGATATCCGTAAGTGCAACCATTGACAGTGCAATGCAAACTCATGTTCAATGCTTGTACTACTTAACAGATGGCAGCATTATTTCATAATTGCTTTATGTATTACAAATTAGACTTTTCTTTGTTGATTTTCACTGAATTTCCATGGATTCGCTTGGGCCACTTTTGCACAAAGCGCCTCAATTAATTGTTAGATCATTATTGCAATAATACATCCAATTTTGGATAATTGCGACAATAATTTGTGTAAATACTGTCCTATTAAAATCAAATTACGTTTTACTTTATTACAATATGTTGCACCAGGGGACTGCCCAAAACAGCCACCTTAATTGCAGGCCGTTAAGCGGACTACTCAAAACAGCCACAATCAAATTCAGGTACCCTTCAATGCAATGACGAAAACAGCCACGTATGCCGAGTGCTGATTATCTTCAGAATAATGCGAACCTTTTAAATGCCGCCTCTGAAAAATATAAATATTGGAAAACAGTATAAGCGCTGCCTGATGCGACGCCTCCTCGCATGATACTACCGCACGACACTGATGAACTACATATATGTACCACGCACGGGTAGGGTAAAAGGGGGTAATGGGGGTCACTTAAGCGAGAACTCAAATAAAATTTTAATCATAAACAAACTATTTATTGCAACCGCCCTCCAACATTATTTATTTAATTAACTATCATTAGAAATAATTTTCATTCACTTTGGCAATCAACTTTGGATATTATAAAAGTTAAAAAAAAAACATAGATTTGATTCCCATTACACCAACATAGGGATAATGGTGGTCACCCTGGGGGCAATCGGAGTCAAAGAAAATCTAGCACATATCGCAGACATAACCCTCCCATCCAGTGCATTCCGCGTGAGCCAATAGCCCACATCTGAACCACATCTCGTTGTTTCCTCCAAAATCGTTGCATACTAGCCATCTGTTTCCAGCATCTTCTGTGTCGTCATTCTCATCGTCCTGGCATAAGTCGTCAGTGCCAATATCTGATACAGAAGTTTCATTCGTTTCTTGTAGTACTTCGTGCTTTGCCTTTTCAGGGCCCTTCTTCTGTATTCTAGTCTTTTTTCCTGACATTTACCTTTCCATCTCTTTTCTTTTTCTTTAACCCCTGTTTTCTTCATTTTCTTATTTTCTTTTTCTATCAGGTTTTCCTTGATTTGCGTTGAAGTTAAAATTGTAGCGTGTTGCTTCTTTCGGCCCTTTCTTGTATTTATAACAGACGTTTTCTCTGGAAACTTGATTAAATCATGCAAATTAGCACTAATTTGGTTTGAAATGCCAGATACTGGTGATACAATATCTGGTTCAGAATCAAGTGGGCCTACTTGTTTAGACATCCTAGGAATCGATGAATCAATTTGTTTTGAAGTGCTCGGAACTGGTGAGTGAATTTCTCTTGATGTGCTGGGAATCATGCTAGCAGCTGCGAGAGATTCATTGCAGTTTTGGATTGCAATAGTCTCAGATTCAGCGATGAAATTTTCTTCTGTGAATACTTCCGGATTTAGTGGAACTATTCCAGTATCTCTAAACCCCGATTCTCTTTTACTAATAGACGCAACATTATTAAATGCTTTCCTCACCAAGGATGCTACATCATAGGGGGTTATCTTTTCTGCAAGATGGCTTTTTAAAAATAAGCCACATTCTTTTTTATAGGCCATTTGAGCGGGCCAAAAAAAGAAACATCCAGAGGTTACATTCTATGTGACGTGTGTGGTGGCAGAGACAACAGATGAATGTGATTGAAAGTAGACGAAAAGAGAAATATGACTAGCATGGTTTTCTAGTATTAAAAGGATGGGTTCATCTGCAGACGGCTTAGCGTGCTGTTTAAAGTGCGCCAACCATTCAAGAAAGAGATGCTCATTAATTCAACCGTTGTCTGAGCATTTGTAAAGCGCTCCTGCTGGACCATCCTTCTCGAGCAGAGGAGTCAACCTTTTCCTAGGGAAAATAAACATCGGTGGCCGCCCTCAGCGCTCATAGCACACAACAAAGTGATGTTTTTTCCTCTCTCCCAACTGGTTATCGATCCCACTCTCTTTTGTCCTTTGGTAGCCAGAATTTTTCCAGGAGTTTGAACTGTTGAAATGCCTGTTTTGTCACAACTATAAATATTTTTGGAACAAATATATGCTTTTTCATCAGCTGGCCAAGCTCAAAGAACAGACTTATTTAGGTTTTATTAAAAGTTGTTACTCTGTTTATGCTGGTCGCCTCCGGTTTCCTAATAGAAATGTTATGTTCAGTCATAAATGCATGCAACTAATCGCGTCCAGCCATTTTTGAAGACTGATTAAAATTGTGCTTCAAATTCAATTTTGTAGCATATTCGAAAGTCACTTTTCTAATTGATTAGCAGTGTAACCATAAAAAATATTTGCCATTTTCTTCACCAAGTTTACTAGCTCGGCTTCTGCCTCTGCACTAAATATAATGAATCGTCCTAGATGTGGTCCTAAAGTAGAATATATTTTTATCCTCTTTTGAAGACTTGAATGTGGGATCCCCATTACCTTAGCAACATTTCTTATAGAAAAACCTCCATCAACAAACTTTATAGCTTTTTTCAGGCTACCAGGAAGACCAGGAAGCCTGTTCAGTTGTCCTGACTCGTACTTTCGACATCTAGAAAGAAATAAAAATGAAGTAACACAACATGCACAGTTGCGGGTAATAGGAGTCACCTGACTCTCATTTTCAATTACACTAATGAGAAAAAGAATAAAATAAAAAAAAATCTTTAAAACACTGACATAATCTGAACTGCACATCACAATTTCGAACGTCTAACCAAGTCCGTGTAGAAGTCTTAATCGCATACTGCAAAATATTCGACACTTATTTTTTAATTTGCATTGACGTAAAATTACATCAGCGGAGAATAAAAACAAAACACCGGCGTATCTCAGTGGCGCGGGGGCTGACGGGCGCGAACCGTTCCAGGCGGCGCTGGGCAGCCAGAGCGGGGGTAGGGACGCCGTTTACGCGTCGCTTGCAAGTGGATGTGAGGGTGACTCCCATTACCCGCTGACTCCCATTACCCTACTCTCCCCTATATAGATAAGTTTAAACAACAATTTAAAAAAGCATTTTTATTATAAAACAAAAACATGTCATAATTTCGCTTTACAGTAATGTGATACATATTTAACAAAATGTAAGCCACTTATCTGTTTATCGCGAAATTGTTTTATTAAATTGTTAATGATTTTTTCTTTACGTCACATTTTCGGTTTCATACAAATTTTTTTCCAGGTACTTTGCATCTTGATGTACGTGTCAAATTGAAAGTCCTTAAGTACGTCCACAAGTTATGATATAAAAACTTAAATTGAATCTAGGGTGGAACGATTCGCACGCATTGGTCGTTCTCAAAAAATTTACAGCGCTTTCAGCCCATATTGTTGGTGGAAATTGAGAGTCTTCGTCTATATATATAATTTTCGACTAAATAGTCGAAGAAGCTTCGAAGACCCTCATGTTGGAGCAACTCCTCTGCAAAATCCAGCGCAAAACAATCACCAACATCACTTGGGTCTAAATAGGTCTGTCCGAAGGGGTACCTTAACCATTTACCAATAAGGGAATCTGGGTCCTAGGGTCCGTATATACCGAGGAAAGTCCTAATTTTTGTATTTTTCTCCACCAAGCTTGGTGAAGGTGAAATCGACATCCAATTAATTTACCTTGTGTAAAAACTGTTGATACGGCATTATGGATGGAAATCTCAAAATCGACGACAACAGTTTTCGTTTTTTTTTAGTTTAATCCACTCGCAAAGGGTAAGCTCATTATGCTTTCAAAGCACTGCGAGTAGGATGCGGAAACAAGGATATATGGTGATAAACCGCCTTCTTAGACAAGTATAGGTTGTAATTTTTGGGGAAAATTCCTTTCGGTAACAAGTTCCATAACTTGGAAGTTCTATAGAAAAATGAGTCTCCATAGACAGAAGTCCTCACTGCGTCAAGCTGGACCGCACAGGGGGATTGATCCTATTAGTTCCTGTGAGCATCTTCCATGATAGTACTTGTAGAAAAGAGACAAGTCACCAACTATATGCCTGTGCTCTAGTGTTTCGAGAGAATCGGTCAGACTCTCGACATCAGTTAGGCGAATCGCTCTTCTTTGAATTGAAATCGAGAGAGCTAAAGTGTGTTTTGTGGCTAAACTCCAAACATGAGAACAATATTCTAGTGTTGGCCTAACTTGAGCTTTGTGTAGTGTTAATAGCTGATGAGATGTGAAGTACTTTTTAGCTCTAAAAAGAAAGCCTAGCTTCTGAGAGGCGAATTTGGCAATGGCGCGCATATGATCGTCCCAAGAGAAGTTAGGGCTCGCATTTACTCTAGGATAGATAAGATCCCATCAAAAGGATTTTACCTCCATTAGTTTATTTGTTGCATTATCCCTTGATGTTTTCTTAGAGAAAACCGCGGCCTGAGTTTTTGAAGCGTTAAAGTCGACCAAATTGTTCTTACCTCATTCCAGAATAATCTCGAGATCCCGATTAATCGTCTTTATAAGCAGTTTCCCTAGTCGATCTGAAGCAGCGATAGATAATGTTTTGTCGGAGAAAAAAGATGACACAAGATTACTATCATCTGAAAGTTGAAGCTAAGAGATCGTTTATGTGTAACAAAAAAAGAGTAGGAGACAGAACAGACCCCTGAGGCACCCCTGCGCTAATCGCAAATGTCTCGGATGAGATACCATCGACGACGATCTGAAGAGATCTGTCAGCAAGAAAATTGGATATCAAATGAAAGATTCCAGGAGGAAGACCATAAGATGTTAATTTGGCAAGAAGAGATCGGTGCCATACTCTGTCGAAAGTCTTTGAGATATCCAATGCCACAATCCTATCCTCACCATGTTTTTCCGTAGCTGAGTTACAGATATGAGTAATATATGCCAGTGGATCGCCAGTGGAACGTTGTTGTCTAAAACCGTATTTCCTGTCGGAGATGATTCTATTTTCCTCCAGATATTTGAGAATCTCGATGTTAACAACCGTTTCCCTGACTTTAGATATAACGGGTAACAAAGATATAGGGCGATGGTTGTTAGCCAGATTCCTTTTTCCCTTTTTAGGAACAGGCTGCACTCTAGCAGATTTTCAGATGTTAGGGAGTACACCTTTGTTGTAAAAGAGTGTGAACAATTTGCTTAGGAAAGGAGTCAACTCTGGGGCGAACTTCTTAAGAACAATAGCAGGAATACCATCAAGGCCAGAAGCTTTCTAAGTGTCAAGCTCAAGGAGAATCTTCCTGATTTTCCGTTGTCTGAAAACAACTTCAGGCATCGAAGTGCCAACCTTAGGAAGAATAGAAGGTTCTGCGTTTCGAGAATCAAGATTGGAATTTTCAGCAAACATTAAGGCTAATATGTCAGCCTTTTCCTTGGAGGTAGTAGCAATATTGCTATTTTCATCGAGTAAAGGTGGTACATTTGGAGGTGTAAAATTCCTTCCAATCGACTTTGCAAATGCCCAAAAGGACCTGGAACTGTTCGGAGAGTTGATAAGGCTCTGGCGCATTTTACGATCGAAATCACCTTTTGCCTCGCCAATGAACCTGTTTACAAGCATTTCGTACATCTACAAATATGGTCCGAGTCTCGACTGAGGGATTATTTCGCCAACGACGATATGCGTGATTTTTGCAGGAGACAGCCCGAACACATTTTTTACTGAACCAAGATTTACTGGAGGCTGACTTCTTTTGGGAGTGGGGAATTGAGCATTCCATACCAATCGGGATAGTTTCCGTGATGAATTCGGCGACTAAGGAAGGGTTGTCTGAGTTAAAGCAGACTTCCTGCCATGGAAAAGATGCAAAGAAGTCTCTTAATTCTTCCCAGTTTGCAAAGTTAAAGTGCCAAACCCTACGGGACTGCATCTGGGAAGGAGGTGGTCTATGAAGCGAGCGAGAGGCTTCTACATGCTTGTGATCCGAATTTCCAAGCGGTGATGTCACAGAGATTTTATACGAATTTGGTGAATTTGTAAGGCAAAGGTCGAGTAAATTAGGTTGATGGGTATCTACATCAGACATTCTTGTGGGTTCCTCAACTAATTGCGATAGTCCACAAGTGATGGTGAAAGCCTCAGCCACCCTTCCCGCGTCGTCAGTTCGGGAAGAAAACCTTAACCAGGGGATGTTGTGTACGTTGAAGTCACCGAGAAAGACAACCTCAGCTTTTGGATAATTCGCCTGTAGGTGATCAAAGGTTACGGAAAGATAAGAGAAGAGCTGTCTGTATGAGGAATAGTTTGGAGACAAATAAAGTGAACAAATGAATATTACTTCGTTTTTGGAGCAGATTTTCAGCCAAATCACATCATGACTAGCAGATTCCAGTGTTTCTTCTCGCTGACAGGACAGGTCGCTTCGCGTAAAAGCACAAATTCCCCTCTTGTGTCGAAATTTTGTGTGCAAAGGCAAAGCAAATGGAGTTTATTGATGGATGGGGAGACTTGGGTTTCTGTCAGAGACAGCATATGGGATTTTTCATTTTAAAGATGTTGATGAACCGAATTTAGACCCCCAATGTTACAGAATTGAATTTTGAATGAACTGTTTGAGGGAAACTTGGCCCGTGGTACATTAAAATTTTCCATCGATTTTGGATTCACTCGTACACCCTCCACCCGGACATCCGAACGGGAGGGTAGTTTATGTCCGGAATTTTTTGCACGAAGAGAATCCATCTTCTTTGTTTTTAATAATTAGAAGAAAAAATCAGAGTAGATGAAAAAAGGAAATAAGGAAAAGGACAGGATGAGGGAAGAAGAATATCAGAAACCGACTCACGTGTCAGAGACGGAACCATGATGTAAGCATCATTTCACCGCCTCCTAGTGATACGTGGGGTGGTACTACCTCGGACAACTGAAAGTTTCAGTCTACCACGCGAGCGTCAACTCTGTTTCTGTGCACTTCAAAAGTTGGAGAAGGTTAATTTATAAAAATAATCCAGAACATTATATACCAAATAGAGGATGATGTCCACCTAGTAGTTCTCCCAATGGGAGAACAAGTTACACTTGGTATTTCCTAATGAGAAATTATCTAAAAGGAGTAATCATTAAGTAATTCATCAATATCTAATTTATCTAATGGATAAAGGGAGTTTTGTCGTGGCTATTTTGGTCATCCCGTTTCAGGTATAAAAGTTGTACTCTGGATTAGCATATCATCAGTGGCTGTTTTGGGCAATCCCGTTGCATCATACCTAATTATGTAACTAATGCATAAGTATTTTAAGTGCATTAATAACGATACAAATATTGATAATTTATTAGTAGATCAGTATCTGAGTACTGAGTACATTCCCACATAAGCACAAAGATATATCCCTGTTGGAGCATATTTATAAACCGCTGCCATAATAAATTGATTTTGTAGCACTTTAAATATTACAATAGTAAAATTATATTTTTTTCATAATTCATATTCTATATTTAACAATAATTACAACAACATAAATATGAATATTCCAGAATATTGCAATAAAATCTTAGATTTTTCGACCCTTTTTTTAGTTTTACAGCATCATTGGCGAATTATATCAGTAGTTTGTTTGGCCATTATTATGCCAACTCATTAGTCACAGAGTCCGAAAAGTGCGACGAGTAGATTCATCAGTGTAGGTTGTTGTAAATGTAAATATTTGTGAAATGAGTCATTAGTCACCGAGCTTACTGGATGTGACACCCCTTGACTAATTTCTTAAGGGTAGTAAAAGAAATATTTTATTAAAATATAGCTATAAAATAGTGAAAAAGGTGTAGAAATCGTGGTGAAGTTTTTAGCATCGTCTCACAATCAGTTTTTCCAAGCTGTACAATAATATCGATTTTATTAAAATGAACAAGCAAATCAATATATCAAACAAATATTTCAATAAACGTTATCATAACATATGCAAGAAAAAAGTGACCTCAAATTGAAAAAAAATGATAGTTTCTTCATTTATACACAAATGTTTATAAATGAATAAATGATCACTTCTGCGCGGTTTAATTTCTTTATCAAGGGATATATTAATGAATATTCAAACTGATCGAAGTATTTTATGTGATATCAGCAATGGAATCGATTTGTGTTTTGGTTTGTGCGGTCTCAATACTTAGTGCAATTTTGTTTTACATTAAACATAGGAAAAAATGGAGCAGTTTTTACAGAATCCCTGGACCTTCTCTTTATCCAATTGTAGGAAATATGGAAAAACTTGGCCTTCATTTAGGTAAAAAAAAAATGTTTCCTGCGCTGTACAGGGTGATTGACTATGGATTATCCGAAAAATTGTTTATCTAAAAATTTCATAATTAGAAGAAATCTAAAATGTTCACGAATTTTTTTAAAATAATTTACATTTTTCTGGGATTCCTATTTTAATCTAAATTCGAATTGTTCAAATTTTTATGAAATTATTATTTATTGTAATTTATGGGTGTTTTCGAAGTTTTAAACTTTTAATATTTTTTAAACTCACTATTTCGAATTTTTTTTTTTGTTTTTCCTTACAATTTCGAGTCAATGCTCTCACTTTTATCCTGATAATTTGAATGGCTTTCTTAATGAATTTAAAACGATTTTTTTTTATAAATTGCAGCTCCTTGTCGTTTTGTTTTTTTTCCACAAATGAAACCTGACATTTTTAATGTTTTCTAAAATCTTTATTGCAAATAAAAATGAAAACATCGACTTTTTTAAATCCTGGGTCAATATTAATCATTCTTTTCTTCAAAATTTGGTTATAAAAATCAAAAGCCCTTTTTTTGGATAAGATTGTGAAACTTCAATTATTTGTTTTTTGTTTTCCAAAATTAGATTTTTTGGAAGATTTACATTTTTTCTGATATTTCCTATAATATTTCCCTGTTTTGCTATTTTTATTTCAATGTTAAGAGTAAACTCGAAAACTTTAGATTTTTTAACGAAATTTTCGCTCCAAACTTGGTCAATAGGATATTTTTCTAATAATTTTCAGCTTTTTAGTTTCAAAATATAGATTTACGAACTTTTGAAAAGTTTTTTATAATATTAAGAGACTTTTTCTTCAAAACTGGCATCTACTCTTTTTCATTTTCGCTTGAAACTTGAGATTTCGTTTTTTTTTATTTTCTTATACTAACTTTTATTTAAATCCGATTAATTTTCTAATTTTCCAGTTTTATCTTAAATTTTTATATAATTTGACCTTTCTAATATGTCAACTTTTTCGTGGAAATTAAGAGCTTTATTTAGAAAAAATATTACCTTTATTTTACTTTCTCAAATTTTCTTGATTTTTTTTCCAACTTTTGAATTAAAACACAACATGATCATCATTTCCTACAAATGTTTACACTTTCAGTCGGGGGTTTCGCTAGGGGAGGATCGTCTCCCAGTCTTAAAAATCCATTTAGTCAGTAAGCATTTTTTGAAATGGTGAAATAAAAAAGTTGGAAGCAAATTGTTTATTTTGATATTGAGAGTTAGTAATTTTTAATAATTTAATAACGATGTTAGTGGTGCTTGGGAATTTAAAACGGTTTTCACAATGACAGTTGAAAATTTTTAAACATTCCTCCGCTTCTGAGCAAATTTCTAAAAATATCTTTCGAAATATCAAGCGTAAACGCGAAAACTTTAGATGTTTGCAACGATATTTTCGCTCCAAACTTGGTCAATAGGAAATTTTTCTAATAATTTTTATTTTTTTAATTTCAAAATAGAGACTTACGAACGTTTGAAAAATTTCTTATAATATTCTGAAATTTTTTTCTTCAAAATTGACATATGAGATTTCCATTTTTTTATACATTTCGATCTTATTTCAAAATTTCGATTTTAATTTGGAAAACCTCGAAAACCCGAGTTTTTTTGGAACAGCCACATTAAATTTGTCAATTTAGATTTTTATCTCGACAAAGTGTTGACTTTTTCTCGATATTTCAGAATTTTTGTAATGCAAATTGTAGAATTTGTTTCGAAACTTCGAGTTTGCTTTTAAAATTGACACTTTTTCTAGATATATCTAGATATTTTTTCCAAACTTCGATCCTAATCTCAAAATATCAACTTTTCCCTAAATAAAAATTAAGTGAACACCCGGAAACCCAAGTTCAATTTTCATACTCTTTCTAAAATGTTCGCAGCTAACCCAAAGCTGCAACTTTTTGTTATTATTATTATTTTTTAAATTTGGGCCTAATTTCGAAAATTTAGACACACATGTCAACATTTTCAGTGGAAACTCGAAAAAATAATTTTATTTTTTGTATATCAACTTCGAACGGAAAGTTTCGATTTTTTCTAATAATTTGTGTCATCCTCGAAAATTCCCGAAATTTTTATTATGAACGTATATAAACTACGGGGTTTTGTTCGAAACTCAACTTTATTCTTTTTTGAAGATGAGCCCCAAATATTCATTGAATACGTTTCATTCAATTCAAAGGAGAACAGTTCACTTGATTAATAATATAATGATAAGATTCTGTCCTAATTCTTTCAGACACTAGAGCATGCTACTAATATAGTTTCGCTTTTTGTTTTTAAAGTACCAGTAATGAAATATAAATAAATACTTTGCATCTGATATTTTACATTAACAGAATATTCAAACCCTCCCCCAATATCCTTGTCAGCAGCAAAATAGTGCAGGGCAACTAGGTTACAAATTTCTTATAAATACACAGGGGGCTGAAAATTTAGGAATGTCTCTGTTGCCAAATCTACTCATAATATTGGAAAACATAGAAATATAGAGGGTTGTATTCGGTACAATAATTTTTTCTTTCCTTCTTTTATTTATATTATTTTTAACGCGAGATTTGCAAATCAAAATAAAAAATACAAATTATAGTGTATAAATAGCACATTCCAATTATATCGTATTTGGTATTAAGCTAACTGTTTTACATAAAATGTACTAAAACAACAATAGTAAAACCACAACCGCTTCAAAAATAAATATATTATCACCACGCTAGATAATGATTAACATTCTATTCACGACATAAGATAACATAATGTTAAAATATAGTATTTATTTAATGGGTTATTGGACCAATTTGTCACAACTTTACATTATCTTTTAAAGTATTTATTTACAAATTCTAAATCTATTTAATCATTTATAATTTAGATCATTGACATTGCGTTATATTTTGGTAGATTGAGGATCTTAACTTGTAAAAGTGCAGAGATTTATTACTAGGACATGTTACATCTTTGACAAATTAGAAAAATTTCTTTTACACACTTTATACCCCAGATTTAATCCAACACGATTTAAACTTAAATAAAAAATCAAAAATGCATTTCCAAATGATATATCCGAAATCATTTTCTGTTGTAAAGCTAATTAACCTTTACATGCATGATTTTTTTTCTTTTCAGTTGTAATAATTATTCTTGTTGAAGTTCTAGAGGGAAAAATAAATTAAAAAATTGCTTTATATTTATTATTAGGAAAATGAAAAAATACACTCGATGCCAAATGGCTACTCTATGTGTTGAGAGAATTACTCAGTTTGGAAACGTTTGAAACAATTTTTGTTTTTATTATGGCATAATGATAATCCGTACTTGCAACTTGGAAATTTGTATCACATTTTTTGGGGTGCAGGGAGCAGGCCAATGTCCTACTTGATCAATCCTGATTTTCTTTGGTGGTATATGTTGGGTTGGACTTTTTATGCGTTATGTTTGTGCAATTTCTGCAGAAAAATCGGCTTGGTTCATGGTTGTTTTTAAGCCTTTTTGTTTTTGTGCGCTTCTATACAACAACCAAGAATTAACAATGGTTAAGGATATAAGTTATTATATTTAAAGTCAATAAATTGCCCATTTTTTCAAATCTGTTTACAGGCATTATATTTTTTACCTTTGATCGAATATTATGCAAACGTACTAGTGACATAAATAAAAGCTATCCATCAAATTTTTCCTTATTTCTCCTTTAAAGAAATCTGGTGGCCTCTCAGGTCTTTTTTGTAAATGGCATACGAAAAGAACTTGAGAGGCCATCAAATTTTTTAGAAGAAGGAATTAGGCAAAAAAATTGTAGAAGAGACAAATTTGTATGACATAAATTTGTTTCTTGTACAATTTTTTTTTGTAAAGTCTGTAGAAAAGAAGTAAGAAAAGAATTATTATGGAATGCTCAGTTGATTACAACTGAGCAGACATATTAGTGTCACTACTGACACTTGAATTTCCACCAAGGCGAAGCAATTTTCATTTAATGCCAATGGTTTCTTCTTCCAGATAATGGCTTTATAACGAACAGGCAACTTTTTCCTTTTTATCCTTGGTTGTAATTTATGCATAGCTGTTCGCTGATTGCACTTGTTCTGACCCAATTTTTTTTTCTTCTTCTGCTGGATCTCTTATCACATCCTTTTCCTGTCCCACCTTCTGGCAAAAATGTTAAATTACTTGGACTATCAATGGTGAAGTGCCGATATCACTTTTGTTTACATCTGTGAAAAAAAAACTAATCAATTTTGATAACATGAACTTTAAGGCTTACCTTTATAAATGTCCACAATATTTTTGTTTGCTTCAAAGACTTAATTTATTCATAAGAAAATTGATGCACTATTTTATAAACACAATCACATTTCCACGAGCAACTTAGCGTAAATTTAAAATTGCTTTTGGCTCTATCTAATGAATTATAGCAACACCACTGTATTGTATACTATGTATACAAACGAATGCGCTATCCAGCTGTAACTATTTTATTTTCAGTAATTTTTGCAGATTAATTTATTATTTCTAGCCAAATGGCAACCGTATGCATTTAAGGGTTAAATGTTCTGTAATGAAACAGTAGAAGATGCTGCAGTTGAAAATATTTAAAACTAACAACTACAGATCGATTTCGTCCATCTTTGGTCTCATCAGTATGTTATAGTAAAATTATAAGCAAAGATTTACATATTTAAAAAACATATTATTTAAAAAAATAAATAAATTTTGCTGTTTAATTTTAATTTCAGATGAGGTATACGAAAAAGACAGAGAAAATTCAAAAAAATACTTTCCTATTTATAAATTTACCTCCATGAATCTAAAAGTTGTAATGATTCTCCATCCAGAAGACTTCGAGGTAATCTATATGAAAATATACTTGTTCATTTTGTTTAAGTAGCATTTGATGTAGATCATTCTAACCGATATGCACCAGATCACAAAGAGCATTGTATATGATTTCCTCCACCAATGGTTAGGTACAGGGTTATTAACAAGCACGGGTAAGTAGTTTCACAAAAATGTGATACGCGTAAAAATGATTGGTACCTTTCTACTTTTTAAGGCAACAAATGGCAACAAAGAAGAAAAATTTTAACTCCTTCGTTTCACTTTAGTATTTTACAAGAATTCGTCGAAATTTTCAACGAAGGCACACAACTTTTGGTAGAAGATATTAAGAAGAAATCAGCAAATGGAGTCGTTAATATTATTCCACTCATTACCCATTTCGCTTTATCTGCTATAAATGGTAAAATTTCAGAAAATTAAACATTTATATTTCATCCTTATTTTTAAAGATACTGCCATGGGAACTCAACTTAATGTTAGTGAAGAAGAAAAGCAAGAATATGAAAAATCTGTTTACAAAATGAGCTCCCTAATTGCCTATAGAACCACAAGACCTTGGCTAATGTTTGACTTTATTTTTAAGTTAACGCCCGAAAGGAAGGTCCAAGATAAAGCAATTAGTGTGCTTCATTCCTTTACAAGAAAAGTTATAGAAGATAGAGAAAAGAAATTCCGACAAGATCAAGGGCAGCAGAATCCTGTCAAGGAAACATATACTGGGAGAAAAAGATTGGCCATGTTAGATCTTTTATTAAAAGCTAAACATAGTGGAGAAACTATCGACATCGATGGAATTCAAGAAGAAGTTGATACTTTTATGTTTGAGGTATTTTGTTTGCTTTTGGTAGTTTTATAAAGTATATATTTTAATGATTACCTTGTCAAATTATAATCTTCATGTATTAAAATTGTTTATTCTAATTAAGTCCAACCATCAGGAAACCTTTTGTTGTGAAGGACATGATGATACTTCTCTGTAATCCATTATTGTGATCTTTTATTAGATAGATATGATATGGGTCGGACATGACATATACATCCCTCTCATCACCACGACCTTAAAGATCTATTGTGATAAACCCCAATATATATTGTTTCTAAATTTCCAAGCTTTTGTGGTAGCCTAGGATTTTCTTAGGAGAAATTTTACTTATATCTGCAGGTATTACTTGAACCTGTTCCAAGTGAACTAGTCTCATGCAAAACACGTGTGCAAAGTAAGTATTCTGCGGCTTCCTTGTCTTCGTTACAGAAGCGGAAAGTCTCTGACTCCACTTTGCCTGTCTTTATGAGATGGCCACTTAGCGCGCAATGTCCTGTGACAAGGCCTGTTATTAACCTTAACTCCGTTTTACTGAGGTCTAGAAGTTCCTTCGTTTTGGTATGCGAATATGTAATGAACTTTTTCGCATAGTTTTGTCCTGAAATTAATTTGCAGTGGGATCCTTTTTGTTTCTCTTCCAATTTGTGGACGTTATTTCTTATATGACATTTTGATATATCAAAGTAAGGTTCGGCTCCAAGAAATGGAGATGCTGCACATTCTTTGGCTAGGCGATCGGCAACCTTATTTCCTTCAATACCTATGTGTGCTGGCACCGACATCAAAGTTACCTTATTGCGGGTAGCCAATTGTTTTAGTAGTTGTAGACAGTCCCAGCTAGTATGGATTTGACAGTAAAGCTACTCAGAGCTTTAAGCGCAGCTTGACTGTCTGAACAGATATAGATCCTTGCTCCTCGTAGGTCCTTCGATCCCTGGGTGTATAGTTCTATGGCATGTACTTCTGCCTGGAAGATTGTGGGAGTTTGACCTAAAGCTGTTATTAGCCTATATCTAAGGCCATATACGCCGACCCCAACTCCTTCTGCTGTTTTTGACCCATCCGTGTACCAGATAAATGATCCTTGCGGTAGTTTATGTTTTTGGTCCATCCCACTCATATGGCGATCATTTATGACCACTTCAAATGAGTGTTCGAACTCCAACCTGGTTTGTATTGTATCAACCGGTTTTATCGTTGCCGATGACACAAATTCTTTGAGAATACTCATGTGTCCGAGAAAGTCTTCTTCCTTCAGATCTACTGCCTAAACCAGTTTTAAAAAGCCCCCAGAATTGCCTCCTTCTTTACCGGCAGATGGATGTTTTGTAATTGATTATAAGATTTAACTTCTCTTGGAATTGAACTGTGTCAAGGAAATACTAAATAGTCCAACGTTTCACTCGCCATTGTAGTGGTAATTGTAATTGTCAGAGTTTCTGCAAGAACAAGAAAATAACCAAATTCAAGACAGAAAAACACAACAACTTCAACTCACTATGTCAACCAGACGAGAAGCGAAACTCTTTCAAAAATAAAGTGGCATAAAAATGAAATGTAGTGCCTACAGAAGATAACGATAATTCAGTTTGTTAACCATATCAAAGGTGAAACTTATTCGGAGAATGAAATAAAAAACAAGATTCAAGATAGAAAAGCACGCTGCTCAGTATGTCAATCCTATCAAATTCTTTCAAAATGAAAATGACAGAAATAACATGGTATATTAGATTAGATTCGATTAGATTATATATGGGTCGCTTCGTGTTTTTTTTTTCGTGCACCCCGTACCTCGAACTAAGGAGATCTTTTGTAGATACCCATGTGTGTAGTTCCCAGGTTCAAACTCTTGTAAAAGTTTATTATGGACCTGGGATTGAGTTTTTCCACATCTGAGGGGTCTAAGGACACCCATGCGAGTTGGATGGGTTCTGAAGTCTCCGCAGCTTCTGCTCAAAAGCGACATAAATTTGCTGAGTTCTAAGTAGACCTTTGTCTTTTCAAGCGTTCCAGATATGAATCTTTTCGCCTATCGTACTCCTGGATATGATCTCTATTGGAAAATTCTAGACTTTGCTTTCCATTATTAGACCACATTGTTGATTTGACTTTTAGAAAAACCAAAAGCCGGCTTAAGTCCAAGAAATGGCGATGCAGATTCTTCTCTAGCGAGTTGGTCCGCAGCTTCATCCCCTTGTATTCCTTTATGCCCTGGCACCCACTTAAGGTTGATCCTGTTGTGTTTAGCCAGTTGCTTTATAGTTTGTTGACAATCCCAAACTAGTTTGGATTTGACGATGCAGCTGCTGAGAGCCTTTATTGCCGCTTGAGTGTCAGAGTTAATGTGGATCTTTGTTCCTTTGAGGTTTCTTCGAAGATACTCGTAGGCACAGAGTTCTATTGCATGTATTTCAGTTTGAAAGATAGTTGGGTCTTTTCCTAAGGCTTTAGAGAATCTATAGTTAGGGCCATAAATTCCCTTTTTCAGTCCCATGTGCTGTCTTTGATCCATCTGTAAACCAGATGGATAATTTGTGTTTTTCGGCAGGTACTGATTGAGCGTTAGTGTGGCTATCCAAGTTCACTTCAAAAGAATGATCAAATTCGTACCTGGGTTGCATTTAATCAACCGATTTTTCTAAAATCGCAGGGCTACATTCCTTGGAGATTACCAGTGACCAACGAAGTCTTCTGCTTTAAATTGTTTCAACTGCTGTAATCTTGAGGCTCCTTTGATCGCCTCCCTCTTCAGTAAAAGGTAGAGAGAAGTCAGCCCTATATTGTTGCTGTTGGGCAGATGTTCATTGCGCCTGTTATGCCCACACATGCGTACCTTTGAACCATGTTCAGTTGGTTTTGTGCTGTCTTTTTCGTTATTTTTAGCCAACATACTAAAGAAGAGCATGGTAACCGTGTATGTCAACCATACCAGAGATGAAATTTTTCAAATGGCACAGTCCAATTCTGGAAAAAGTATATCTTTTACTTGGTCGTAGAAACATTCGTACTTTTAAATATTAAAAAGCTGAATGAAAACCTGGCGATCTCAGTGCTTATTTAGTGAAGATGTTCATTTATTTGTCAATGACCAGTCCAAATACTTTCGAAGGTTGCTCTTTGAAAAAAAAAAACAAGTTTAATTTTATCCTTTCTTTTGATGTCTTTTCATTAAATAGGTGACTTTAATATCATGTTATTTTGATGACAAACCTAAGTAACCTAGTAGCAACCTAGTAAACCTAGTAAGTTTTTTTTTAATAATGTATTAGCTACGCAAGACATTTGATGCCAATATTCCACTAACATGTCAGTGATAATGTGATAATTGTCCAATAATATTTAAATGGATAATCAGCATATTACTTTTTTCAGGGACATGACACAACAGCAACTGCAATCTCTTACATTCTTATGTTGATTGCAAATCATCCAGATGTACAAGTGAGTAAATTACTTTTAAAATCTTCTAAATAATACCAGAAAAATGCACAGCATTTAGTTAAACGTTATTTCTACCCTCATCAATTTATATTTACTACAGATTAAATTACTACTCTGTATACTTCATATTCTTGAAAAAATTTTCAAGGACAATGTTATCATTTGTCTTCTTTCTGGCAGAGGCAAAACTAAAAAGCGTCCAAAGTGCAGACAGAATTATCCGAAATTAAGTCACATTTTGGACTACTTTCTTATTTCTCCAACCACCAGATTCAATCGTGGCATATGCTTTTCATAAGTGAGAGAGTTAATCAAGAAAAAAAATGTCAACTTTGATTGTCGACTTTTTTGATAATGTCAAGTGTAAAATTGTATTTCTACAGATTTTTATTTATTTATTTTTTATTCATTTTTCATTATTATTTTTTATTTCAATTTGAAAGCTACCCAATGAAAATTAAATTTTGAAAATTTTATGTTTGCATTCTAAATATATTTGAAAAAGGTGAAAACTCAAAAAAAGCAACAATTTCTAAGAAAAATATTTAAAATTTGTTTCTTACACTTTTCAAATTTCAAATTTAAAGTCAACATTCTAAAAAAAAGTTCTCTGTTTTAGGAGTATATTCAAAACCTACTCTTTGGATTCAAATTTTTGTAAAGAAAAGAAACATACTATGTTTAAAATCCCAAATTAAACATCATGATCAAAGATTTTTGTGTTTTTTAGACTCTTTTTGATTTGAAGTATTCATAAATTAAGTATTTTAAATTTTTTGGAGCTTTCTGTAGGAAAATATTTAAATGTGAAAAAAAGGAAATCGTTGACAATTTCCTGAAAAAAAAATGTTGATATACGACTATGTGATATTAATTCTCAAAATGTTATCTTAAGAGATCTCACAAAAAATAGGTTCGATGCTTATTTTACAGAAAAACGTAAAACAAAACTTAAAATATTTATTAAAAGCTAAACATAGTGGGGAAACTATCGACATCGATGGAATTCAAGAAGTTGATACTTTTATGTTTGAGGTAATTTGTTTGCTTCTGGTAGTTTTGTAAAGTATTTTATTACTTACCTTTTCAAATTATAATCTTTATGTATTAAAATTGTGTATTCTAATTAGGTCCAACCATCAGGAAACCTTTTATTGTGAAGGACATGATGATACTGTCTCTGTAATCGATTATTGTGATCTTTTAGTAGATAGATAGATAGATATGATATGGGTCGGAAAAACGAAAAACAAAACTTAAAATATAAACAACCAAAAGTAGACATAGATATAATACTAACAAAGAACACAAAATGAAAAAAAAATCCAAAAAAGTTAAATAAAATTAATTCATTATAGTCGACAGTTCACGAAGAAAAAATCAAAATTTCAGTTAAAAAAGTTTTAGGGAAGAATTTCTTATTTTGTTTTAATTTGTGCTTTAAAATCAAAATATCGATAATAAAAATTGAACACGAAATTTTAATTCTATATTTTAGAAATTAGAGTGGAAAGTTCGAGAAAAACATCCAAACTTCGACAAGAAAGTTGAAGTTGAAATTTTAAGAACGTGAGCTCAAAACTTTGACTTTTGAAATTAAAATTTTTAGGACAAAATCAAAATTAGGTACAAAATTTCTAAAAAAAGTTTGTACGAATCTAGAACATATTTAAACTTGGTATTTCTAATAATTTTCCCGAAATTGTTATCTTAATATTAAATATTTTGGATGAAATTTAAACTTCCACAAAAAAGTGGATAAACAATTTTGCAAATTAAAAAAAAATATTTTCGAAATTTTAACTTTAAAATCGAAATTTTGCCTTTGAGATTAAACAGTGGAACATTTTAAATTGCATGCTAAAAAAAGTATATAAAAAACTTAGGAATTTCAACAAAAATATAACGTTAAAGTCCAAATTTCGAAATAAAATTGAAATGTTTTATAAAACATTTGTCCTGATTTCGATTTAAAATCGTAATTGTTAATTAAGGCCAAACTTTTTAATCTTAAATCAGAATTATTGGAGTAGTATAAAACTCAAAATTGTAATATGTCTATTTCAAAAAACTATTAATACGCTGCGTGTTCCATTAAACAAAGAACAATTAAAGAACCTTTAATAACTGCAGAGTTTGGTGTATGCGAAGGTGTATAAAATAAAACATCATTTTTTTTATGTGGAACCTATTGTAAGATACTTTGTCAAATTTTGAATAAAAGCTGAGATGTAACTGATAAGTTTAATTTTCTTGAAGCTAAACTCGAAACCTTTGCACTTTGATTGTTTTTTCGTTTTTCCATAAAAGTTGACACAACTCAGCAACAAAACATGCAAATTTTAAAAAATTGGCATCATTGTAGTACGGATGAAATACCTTTATCAGAAGTGATAATAATATAAAGCACCATCCATTACAAAATAGGTACAAAAATGTTGAAATACAAATCTTGTCCCGTGAAACCAAGAAATATTAAAAAACACAACAAAGGTTGCTCCAACGCGTTTCGACAGCCAGAAAGAAACTGAAGATGATAGCTTGGCTGTCGAAACGCGTTAGAGCAACCTTTGTTGTGTTTTTTAATCTTTCTTGGTTTCAGGGGACAAGATTTGTATTTTAATTTTTGAAGATAACCAAGGACCAGTCCGTTCCACCAAAAAAAAAAAACAGAAATGTTGAAGAACCCTAAATAGACAAAAATATTTTTAGGCGGTGCACCATTTTGTATCAATCATTTCATACCCTATAATTTTTTCTTTATACTACGGATACACTAATGATTCACTCTGTACAAGTCGAAGTAAAAAATAAAATGTTTACATTTCCATTAACATAGTAGCTACATGGATATCGTTTAACATGGACTCTTCAGATTAAGAAAACTCAATTAATTATTTATTGGATTTTCAGGAGGAAATATTTAGAGAAATTAACGAAGTCTTAGGTGATAATAATACACAACCAACTTACAAAGAGCTTCAAGATTTAAAATACACTGAACGATGTATAAAAGAATCACTTAGGTTATACCCAAGTGTGCCCATCATATCGAGGGTTCTTAGTGTTGATATGAAGACAGCAACTGGATACCATTTACCTCAAGGATGCATAGTAAATTTGATGATATATGATTTACATCACAGTCCTCATATCTATGAAAACCCGGAAAAGTTTGATCCTGACAGATTTTTACCTGAAAATATTCAAAAGAGGCATCCTTTCGCTTATCTACCTTTTAGTGCTGGACCAAGAAACTGCATAGGTAAAGCTGTATAATTATTTTTTAATCAATCGTAAGTTTGATAAGTTTTAGGTCAGAAATTTGCTATGCTGGAACTGAAAGCTGTAGTGTGTGGTATTTTGAAAAATTTCAGAATGGAAGCTGTTGATAAACCACAAGATGTTAAGATAACTTTAGATATAGTATTAAGAACTAAGAGTGAGGTAAAGATTAAGTTTATTCCTAGACACTAAATTATTTTCCACCTTTTGTTATTTAAGCATTCTAAATAATTATTCTTAGTGAATTTATTTTTTTTTAATGGACTATTTTTTTATTTAAAAATGTATATTATTCTTTACAATATAATAAAATTTATTATTTTTTATAATTATTTTTAAGTTATTGCATTGTTTTGTCCTACGATGTTTTTCGTATAAATAATTACTAATTACACTACGCTTCAAGAATTGTAAATTATTTGCAAAACTTGTCCGAACTTCCTCAACTACCCAAGCAACACTGAACGGTATATAAACGTTTTTTAAAGTTAAAATAAACGCAATTTTAATTTAATAAACGTTTATTATACTAATCAATGTTGCTTGGGTATATCGCATCTGCATTTTAAAAGGTAGTTATTATTATTAATCAATATATTACTAAATATTCTTTTTGGTTTAGGAAGTCGTATAATCTGATTCTCGCGTCCATCCATCTGGCATAAAGAAATTATAATGTAACGTAGGAATTTGAATTTTGGAACAATGTTAGTTCTTTATGGCATGACCCATGAAATATTGATAGTCAACGATTAGAACAAAAGGTTCTTTATATTAAAATTGGTTATCCCGCGTGAGGTAACATTTAAAAAACAAATAAGTAGCCTAAAATAATTTTTTCCTAATTTCTGGTCCAATGATCCTAATGATATAGCCCGAAATGTGCAAAATGACAATTCCCTTCCTCGTTCTCCTAAGTCTAAAAGACTAAATTTAGATTTTAATAGATTAGTAGATATTAAAGCATATTTTTTCGATATTAAAATAGTTACTGAGAAAACAGTATTTTACATAAAAGTAAGAGTTTGCTTTTCAAGATTTGTTATCAAATAAAAAATATCAATTAGCCGAAAGCTATAATGCAGATCAAAGTCCTTTATATTATTTCATTTAGATTAGTATTATTTTGTGGGCTAGTACAGACTTATTAAGTGCACGCAACACAGTAACTATCGCAGTGTAACCGTCGGTATCCGTATACAATACACCACAGCCGGCTAAGACGTTGGGATCGAACATTTAAGCACCTTCTTGTTAGTCAATATGAGAATGTTTGTTTACTTTGTCGTGTTAGAATTAAGAAAGTCACCAATTCCATAAATATTGCTATTGTAACAAAAATGTAATTATAAAATTTAGTAAGGAATTTTTCTAGAAAAATTTGATAAGGGGAAGCGGCCGCGATAATGAATCAAATGGCAGATAAACGCTCCAGAAATTTCCGCAAACGATAAATCTTATCTGTATGTCCTTCTAGAAACCGGAACGGGATCTATAAATACGAGGTCTGCTTTCCCCCAGTCAATCTATGAATAAGTTAGTTAATTAAACAGTGTTAGTAAGTTAATTAGTCAGTTGATTAAGTGAATTATAATTGTAGTGATCCGGAATTAGTTTGGAAATAAAGTGTATAACGCGCAACACTATTAATTATACAAAAAGATGTCTATTTGAAAATAGACAATTTTTTTCATTTCTCTATGACCACAAGAAAATTTGGGGAAGATTTCAACGTGTATACATAAATAGAAAATAGTTTATTCTGGTTTACTAACTGCAGTGTTGGAACGGAACCCTAATTGTGTGAGTCCACCTTTCTCTTGGTGGATTTTTTTCTTCATTTTTGTGCATACGTCGAACTAAATGTAGGTATCTGTATTAAAAAAT
The DNA here is from genome assembly GCA_028583605.1 of Dastarcus helophoroides. NCBI lineage: Eukaryota > Metazoa > Arthropoda > Insecta > Coleoptera > Bothrideridae > Dastarcus > Dastarcus helophoroides. The sequence continues at coordinate 28,405,499 of CM053329.1, read as the reverse complement.
AAACTATGCACCTATACACTAAAATACAAGTATACCCTTCAAGAAGTTAAATTAGAGCTGTTTTGAATGCTAATTCCTCAAAAGCAAAATTTTTAACAGTAAAGTAAGCTGATGATAATACATACAGTTGCTTCAACAAGAAACGTTGCTCGATTTTTCAAACATTATTAACGATTTGGTTTTTATAGACTTTTTGGCAAGAAAGTGCATTCGATTGCTATGCCAAATTGTTTTACTACCGCTCGAACTGTCTAGTGATGCACAAAGCAAGATTTCTTGTTTTACTCGTCAACTTTTTGTCTTGTCTTGCTAAGCAAGACAAGTAGTTGTTTCACTTTTTGTTTTGCCAATTTCTTGCTGGGTTGGTCCCTGTCTTGCTAGTAAGAATCTTGCTTTTTCTCGTTCTTGCTGGTTTATTTGTTTTGCGCTTGATTAGCAACAAAACAGTTTCAGAATTGACTGTGACAATAAATTTAAAAAGTACACCATGTAGAGACAATATAAAGACAAATTCGAACGATAAATTTGAGAAGTGGATCCGATGAAACCATTATATAGGCTAGGGATATATTTTGAACATATTATAAAAAGTCCAACTGAATATATTGTGTTGCAATGACATAAAAAACATTATATTTTTACCAAATGGCAGAAAAAATTAAAAAATTAGACCAAATTTATAAAGAGAACTATTTTGTTACAAAAAATAATGCTCCCTCCTTATATCTTTCACAAATTCCATGTCTAAAAAAGGTTCGTTTAATATCTTCAGCGAAGTTGAAGATGGATGAAGGAAGATATTAGTCGCATATTAAATCAATCAAAACCCAAGCATCTTTTTCAATATCAACCTAGACAGGAAGTTGATAGTTATTTTAATATTGGCGAGCGGAAGAGAATACGAATATTCTTGACTGATGGTGTAAACTCGAAAATTCTTATTCAATAATATTAAAAACGATGAAGTTTATTACATACTTAGCTTAACCACCAGAGAGTGTCCCTTTAGAGAGACTACTTTCTTGAGGATCGCCCATTATAAGAAAATATTGAAAAAGGCAAGCTTCTTGCTAAATTTTTGACAAGAAGTGTTGCTCTTGCTAAGAGGTTTTCTTGTCTTATTCTTGCTCTGACATTTCTTCCCTTGCTCTTGCGGCAAGAATGAGACAGGGCTAAGAAAAATCAAGACAAAAGCAAGAAATTCATAAAACACTAGAACTGTCAAAAAATGCAGACGTAGAGAAAATGAGTACTGCATATGCTAAGCGTTTCGAAGCTTTTTTTGTGTCTTCATCCAGTCTTATAGTATGTTTGCTTAATATTTAAAAATATCGAAGACATTCTTGAAAAGGCGGGTTAAACGCTACAAGCCAACAAAACTGACGACGATTGCCCCCGTAGAGGCAAATCGCGAGTGACAACAAAAGAACATGATAAAGTCATCATACAACAGTTTAAGCTCAATCCTACTCTACGGTTCTGCGAAGACAAACTCAAGCTAACTAAGAGAAGAGTTAACGTCAGCATAAATACCTTCAGATAGCGATATTTATAAGCGTGGTATACTAAAAGTCTGCCGAGAAGATGTTTGGTGCCAAAGACGTAGACTGGATTTAACGATCCAAAACATCGGAGTCACAAAATAAATAGCAACCAGAAAGCTAACTCTCCTCAAACGACCGTAACCTTCAAGGCCGTCTACATCGAAAATCTACCTCCAAACTGCCAGTGCAGTCAAGATGGGAAGGTTCGAGACTTTAAAGGAATCGAATCCGGTTGTGTATCCAGCTCAGTGAACCCTTTTCTTTGGGATTGAAGTATCATATTTCGTTCTACCATTTTTATTGTAGGATTTAATTCTTTAAAGTAATTCCAACAATTATTCAAATAATGTCATAACATATTAATTTAAATAATATGCAGTTTATAACAATTTAAGGTCACAGGATGTCGGCATTGATCACAAAGAAATAAGGCAAGAGTTAACCTTTTGGTTGTTACTTATTTTGTGTCGGAGTCATCTCTGTACCTCCTGAAAAGCAGAAAATGGTATCACAACTTTAGACTGGCCTTCACAGCCTCCCGATGTAAATTCAATGTAAAACCTTTGGGGCGTTGTGAAGAGGAAGCTTGCAGGAACACATGTGTTTACCCTCGAACAACTTTCACGAAAATTCAGGGAGATGTGGCGCTCACAACCTGTGGAATATGCTGCAAAATTGGCAGATAGCCTGCCCAAAAGGTGCCAGGCTATTCTGGAAAGCGATGGGGCTTGGACGATGTATTAGGTAGTTGCGCCGTAGGTTTTTTAATGTACTTTCATTAAAAAAATAAAAATCAAAAAATCCTCAATAGTTTTTTTTTAATGTAGGAACTTTAATTAAACTTTAATGTTTTAGCACACTGAGGCATTTCGATAGTTTTTATAATAAAATTTTGTCTAATTGAAGAGACTAGCCAGTGTTTTAATTATATCTAAAAATGTATCACTCGATATGATTGTCTGGCAGTAAATACAGTTAATAAGCATACGAAACTCTGTGCTCTTTTTCTTGGGGTCACAAACTAAAATTATAATCAATAAAGTAATCTTTATGTTCTCGCAGACCCAAAAACAGTCGAAGGCCGTCTTGAATTTAGCCCGTTCCGAAGATGAATCCTAAATTTAGGTCAATGTTGACCACTACATACATGTATGTATATTTGTAAATCTATAAAGTGCCCCGCTTTCGAATTTTTATTACAGAAGCTAAATTACTAAAGTAAATGCTTCTGAATGGTACTAAATCACATAAGTAACATTTATAAACTAGTATCACCCACCAATTCACCTGCGTGAATCTGGGAAGATTTTTTTGAGTCATCTTGACCACTTTATCAACTGATAAAAGGAAATAGATAACAAAAGAACTAATCAGAGTAATATTTTAGAATAAGAATAATAAGATATAAATATTTTATGATTACCTAAAAATAATGACCTGAATTTTTAATAGTATTAAAGATGAGCCTATCCAATAACACAAATGGCGATGTCTGCATGAATTTAAAATATGAAATAAATAACATAAAATACATCACAAGAATTTCAATAGAAGGGCATACAATCATTTAAGAAAAAATCGAAATCAAACACTTTCTAAAAAGCTGAAAATATTTATTAGTTTATTTGCCAATGCCTAGTGATCTATGTAAATGTCTTTTTGTTTTTTCAACTCGTATGGATAGTTCAGATATCTTTTCTATATAGAATCGTTAGATCTACAAATTATATAAAAAAAGTTTTTGCGATAATATTCATTGCTTTAAAGATATTTCCGAAATTTTATTTTTGGGGCATTTAATTCTAAATAAAATTGATAGCATGGTTAAATTCGACTAAATAAATAAAGTATACCCAAGAAAATTCTCTACATGTTCCATGTTTGTTAAAAATTATAAAGATAGCTGAAAAGATGTTTATAAACATGTAAAAACAAAATGAATTCATAAAAAGACAATTATTTTTAAGTCACATACAGACACTTCAGTTTTATTAATATAGATTATTATCAACAAACATTAACTGATATTAAAAATAGTAAATAAAAGATTAGTCAAGATAAGTTTAAGGTGTAAAGGGCGACTAATCAAGAGGGGTGATATTTTGACTTCTTTTCTATGCTAAGGTTTCCTAAACATTTTCTACGATAAAACATTACTTTAAATTATAAAATTTTAATAAAATAACTTGTTAATTTTAAAGCACAAATTGCTATTAATGCGGATGTTATACATACATCATTTCAAAACCCATTTATTTTAAATAAATTTGGGTCGAAGTTCCAAATTTGAATTAAAAATCTTTTATTTTCTCATCTCGAATCTAACCCTAGAACACTACCCATCAAAAAGTGTCCTATATATATAGTACAGGTGTACCCCAATAAAAAAATCATATAAAATACACTTTTAAGTTTTATTATACACTATAAACATATCTCCTGACAAACTTAGACTCAAAGCAAATGAATGTTACCAATTTTGATCGCCTAGGTCAGAGGTCGGCAAACTTTTAAGCTGAAAGAGCCAGCCGAATAAAAAAATTGATTTCGTGAATTTCAAAGAGCCACAAATTTTTATTTCTGATTTTTACATATTATTTTAAAATGAAATCACATAAATCAGAGAAAATATGGGCCAGAGGCTGACTCATGTAGTCAAACGAAAATACATTCAGCCAAAAAGTCATTTTATTGCTCAAAATTTAGACCTTTACTTTAAAATGCCTTTTTTTCGCAATTTCGACTTCTTTAACTCTTCTCTATATTAGTCTTCTTTTTTAATATCTATTTTGTTCCTAAAATTAAGACTTTTACCCCAAATCTTTCTGTCTTCTCAAAACTCGACAATTTGTAAAAATGTTTACTTTTTCTAATTCGACTTAGTGGAAGATTCTCAAAAATTCATCTTTTATGGATTTTTTATAAAAAAAGTAAAAATTTGAAGTAATTGGAGATGTTAGGTTTAGATTTTGAAGATTTCCTTCTTTTCAAAGTTTTCTTTTTTCAAAATTTAGATCTATTCTCAAATTTCACCTTTTTCGAAAATTACATTTTTTCGACTTTGTTCTAAATTGCACCTTTTCTTCTAGAACTTTCTACATACATACATAGAATTCGTCTTTTTACCAAATTTCGGTATTTTTCCCCATATTTGACTTTTACTAAACATTTACTTTTATTTACTTCCTACAAATTTGGACTTGTTACGCAAAATTCGGTTTTTTTCGAAATTTCGACTTTTAAAATTTGACATTTTATTGCTTCTCAAAACTGCGATTTTTTTTGACGAAATTTGTCTACATATTTTCGAAATGTTTGACTTAATCTCAAAATTTGACTTTTACGAAACATTGAAACTTTTATGTATTTTCTACAAATTTGGACTTGGTTCGCAAAGTTCGACTTTTAAAATTCGAATTTTATTGTTTTTGAAAGCTGCGTTTTTCGACGAAATTGGTCAATATTCAAAATGTTTGACTTAATCTCAAATTTGGAGTTGTTTCGCAAAATTCGGTTTTTTTTAAATTTCGACTTTTAAAATTCGACTTTTTATTGTTTCCGCAAGCTGCGGTTTTAGGACGAATTTGTGAATTTTAAAAATGTTTGACTGAATCTCAAAATTTGATTATTTTTCTTAAAATTTGACCTTTCTCCAAAGTTCAACATTTTTCTCGAAACTGAAAGTGATAACAACATTTGTCTTTTCTTTCGAAAATATTTTACCAATTCTACCAAATTTTGAATTTATCTGAACATTTGGAGTTTTTTTAATTCGTCTTTTTTTCAAAATTTCAAATTTATTCTCAAAATTTAACTTTCCCTGGAAAAATGCAATTTTTTTTTCTGCTCTGAAAATTTTTCTAAGCTTTCAATTTTTCTATAATTGCTCTTTTCGAAATTTTACAATTTTTCACAAAATTTAAATTTGTCTAAAAATTTCAGATTTTAGATTTGTTCTAGGTTTCAGCCATTGTCGAAATTCGACGTTTTTTTTTTAAATTTTATCTTTTTTGACAACTTTTGACAAATTCATTTTTATCGAAAACTCTATTTTTCAAAATTCGGTATTTTCTGGAAATTTTAACTTTTATTTCGAACTAAATTCATCTATTTTCAAATCTCAAAATTTAATTTTTTGACCATTTTTTTGAAATTCAATACTTTTCTCGAAACTGGAAGTTTTATCGATATTCCGTTTTCTCTCAAAATTATTTTAGCAATTTTTTCAAAATTCGAATTTATCAGAAAATTTGGATTTTTTTTAAATGGTCTTGTTCTTCAAATTTCAAACTTCTTCTGAAAATTAAAATCTCTCTCGAAAATTACAAATTTTTTGTCGAAATTTCCAGCTTTCCTTAAAATTTTGACTTTTTCCTTGAAATTTTTCCTAAAATTTGACTTTGTTCTTCTTTATTGAAAAACTTCGACAAAATTTAAATCTCTCTGGAAAATAAGAAATTTGTTGCCAAAATTTTGAGTTTTTCTTAACATTTTGATTTTTTTCTTGAAATTTTTCCTAAAATTTGACTTTGTTCTTCCTTATTGAAAAACTTCGACTTTTTTAAAGTTCTACCATTTTTTTAAACTTCCAGTTTATTTTTGCAATTTCTCTTTTTGATTTTTTAAAGTTTTTGAAAAAATTCAAATTATTCTGAAAATTTCAGGTTTTCAATTTGTTTTCGGTTTCAATCTATTGTCAAATGTCGACGTCTTTTTTTCTAAAATTTTACCTTTTTTTGAAAACTGTTGATAAATTCATCTTTTTCGAAATATTTTCCTTTTCTCAATTTTTTTGAAATCTCGGCCTTTTTCTCAATTTTTTTCGAAGTCTCTCTATTTTTCTCAATTTTTTCGAAATCTCTCCCCTTTTCTCAATTCAGCTTTTTCTTAAAATTTCAGCTTTTAGTTCAAACTTTGATATTTGCTGTTTCTGTAAATTAAATTTTTTTTCACAAAAGTAATTCACCTTTTTTCACAAAATTTTAAGGCTGTAGAAAATTTACAAATAAAAAAGTAAAATCATGGGAAAAATATCTTTTAGAAATTTTGACTTTCCAAATTGGTCTTTTTCTAGAAATTTCAAAATTCATGTGTTTTTTCAAAATGTTAATACAAATCAATCGAAAATTTCGAAAAAATACTTCTTGAAATCATAATTTTTTTGTCAAAATTTAAGCAAAAGAAAGGTATTTTTGCAAATTTCAGTAGGTCACTTGTTTAATGAGTGTTCATTTCTGCGTGTCCTGTCCACTCTAGTCATTATTTATTTATTTTTTAGGGGAATTTAAGGAGCCGCCATTGTCTTTTAAAGAGCCGCGGTTTGCCGACCCCTGGCCTAGGTCATACTTTGTTTTGATGCTAAAAACATAAACTTATAACACTTTTTACATGAAATTCTTGATTGCGATCTTTTTTTATAGGAACAGAATGAAAGTTTGTCAGACGATGCAAGTTTAAGTGTTGGAATATTGAGTTTTGACTCCAAATTTAATATTCTTTCAACAACGTCTAGGAGTTTTACAGATAAACGAGGAATTTGTAGGCAGTTGTTCCATAACTGGTGATATCTGATCTGTTGTCCTTCTTCTTCTTTTGGTACCTATCCGTTCCGGAATGTTGCCGATCATTCTGGCTATTGTAATTTTGTTGACGGTTGCTTCCAAAGAGCTGGTTGTTAACGAAAACCACGTTCTCAAGTTCTTTAACCTTGTTTGCCTGATATTTTTCCTTGTAGTATTTGCTGTAGTAAACCATACCTTCTTTCATTCCTCATTATGTGGCCCAAGTATTCTATGTGGCCAGACTTTTCAAATACATACTTTTGTAGGATGTGTTTTCGTTATCTTTAGTCCTAGGACTTTTGCAAATAATATTTGAATTAATTTGAACTCTAACTAGAAAGTTGAAAAACATCCTCAATATCACACATTGCCTAAATCAGACGTATTTTGAATGATCTCCGGCAATTTTTTTCAGTAAGTGGTTAAGGAAAGCTATTTACCATGCTGGACGAATATGAATATGAATATGCAACATTTAATATAATAATAGAATACACATAACGTGATAACCTGATTGGATAAAATTAAGAACTTGTCACACTCCATAACCTGATAACCTGATTGGATAAAATTAAAAATTTGTTTCACTCATACTGCCCAGGAGTACACCTGTACCCCAAACAGAAATTTTACATCAAACAAAAACATTTATGACTGCAACAACTATAGCAAATCATTTGACATATGCATATAAGAGATTAGCAGGAACCACAATTTTGTACTTTCATTTGTCAAGAAAACAGCAGTGCCAAGTAAAGCTAGGGTATACCTCTACCCCGGGTAGTATTCCAGGGTTAACAAGTTGTTTTTTGGAATTTTGTATGCTTAACTTTTAACTTTTAACTTTTAGGAATGAAAAATTCAAATCTAAATCGAAGATTTTGAGGAAAATAGCAAGGTCGACATAAAGGTTGAAAATTTTTTTTCGAGTATTTTTTCGAATTTTTTCTTGACATTTTAAACAGAGCAAACAAGTTCCAATCTAAACCGAAAATGTTAAGGAAAATAGCAATGTCCATCAAAACCTTCGATTTTATAACTCAAAAATGGTTTAAAGTATCTTCTTATTTATATGTTCGAAGAAAGTCGAAATTCAAACCAAAATCTTGGAAAAATATGTAAAACTCAAAAGTTTAAAGTCAGATTCAGAAAAAAATTTAAGATCTTAAACTCGAAATTTGTATGAAAACTTTTTCTTGAAATTTCGTTTAAAATTTTGAGGTAAATTTCGAAAGATATTGAAATTTTCAAACTAAAATTCAAATTTTGCAATTAAAATTAAAATTTGGAGAAAAAAAATACAGAAAAAGTCGAAATTTTGAGATTAAAGAACGTATTTTATTAGAACAAGGTAAAAATTGGGAGTTTAAACTCAGAATTTTCAAAAACAAAGATCAAATTTCGACAAAAAAATTGAAATTGATATAGAATTTATTTCTCAGCATTTCGACTTTAATGTCGATATGTTTTTTTTTATAAAATAGTACACTTTTCAAAAGTTTTTACTTTTTTTTTTAAATACTGCAGATAATAGCTATTAATGTAACGAGATTCTTATGCGATTTATCGCTAATAATCGAGTAACATTCAAAGCTTTACCATATCATTGACAATGACGGCATAAAAAATCAACAAACTTTTAAAATGAAATTTGTATCTAGGGTATTATAATAGGTAACTAAAGTATGATAATTGTAACTAACGCATTATGTGCTAAGGTTTTAAGAAGCTGAGGTTAATAATTATCAATAAAGATTTAACTTAAAGGACTCTTAATTTTCAATGATAACGATAAAAATGTTAATTCAATTCTTAACTTTAACTTTTAACGTTTCGGGATGTGTTAAAATTTTAAAATGAATTTCGACATTTCGAGAACAAGAGACACAGTTTCTGTAAAAAGATTTTGAAGTTAAAGAACGCATATTTATAAAAAAAGTACAAATTATGAGTTTAAATTCACAATTATGCGAAAAAAAGTCTAAATGAAAAAAGCTCAAAACAAAGATGGGAACAAAATTTTCGCCATTTCACTTTAATTTTGACGTTATCTCTAAAGTTCTCCTATTTTTGGAAATCTTGGCTTTCCGAGCAAACAAATTTAAATGTTAATGTTAATACTGAAACTGAAAATAGTAGTTACAATTTTTAGATTACACCCGAAATTTTAAGAAAAATGTCAGATTCTTTTTTTAATGTTAAAGGTTTACTCTTAATTACTACTTTTGTTAACATTTTCTTTAAACTTCGTACTTGAAATGAGAAAAGTCAATAAATATCAACTGAATGTTATGTAATTAAACAGTCGAACGATATACAGTTGAAAATATTTACAACCAATAGCTATAAACCGGATTCGCCCTGTCTTGGCCATCATCAGTATCGTATGGTTGCTGTAAACACTTACAACTTATAGCCATTAGTCGTAGTCGTTAGTCAAGAAATATCATTCCCACTAATTGACTTGTGACCTTTCAAATTTCAAAAGTGCATTCTTAAAGACCACTCAAATACACACAAAATAATATAACAAACCCAAAAGTTTAATTGTACTCTGACACTTTTTTTAGATGTTTTTAAAAATAAAGACTCTGATACAATGCGAGGGGCCCGGAAAGGTATCATGACTACTTCCGTGCCCGTTCTCTCAATGAACCTGTTTTTCGATATTCTCGAATAATTCATTAGTAAATTATGATAAAAACATATTTTTTATTACTTACATTCCAATATTTTTTTTATAATTTTGTGTAAGAATTCGTTAAAAAAATTATCTCTTCACCTCTTCGGATTTAATCAGTTATTTACCCCTATGTTACCAAAACTGTCACACGTGCTAAGAAAATAAATTGTTTATCATCAGGAAGTTAGGTCAAACAGCGATAAACCTTTGATACAAAATTTAAATTAGCTAGCGAATTCAAATCTTGGACTACTATCATTATTTTGTTTTAGTTAAAGATGCGGAGCGGAGCGATCTATTTGCACATTTCTACACGTGTATAGCAGCCAATAATGAATAATGAGATAACTTAAATATGTAATTTGAATGATATTCAAAACAACTTACACCACTCGAACCTCATACAAGGCTGTCTCTTCCACTCATTCCCAATGCCAAGTGCAATTAAATAATTGCAGATAACGCAAACCAGATATTTATCAAGTAGTTTATTAGTAACCGTTTTACCTTCGATTCGCATAAAAAAAGGATATTGTACCGACAGATCAGTTAATCTACAGCATCATGATTGTAGAGAGCCTTATCTTGAGTTTTTTTGTGTTTATTGTGATATTTTTGTGGCAGTTTATACGAAAATATCGTGAGAAGTGGAAAGACTTCCACAGAATCCCTGGACGACACGAGTATCCCATTGTTGGAAACACCGACAAATTTTTTTGCAGCTTAGGTAAACTTTGCCAAAATTTAACAACTTAAACCTATTAAGTAACAATCCAGTTCAAAACTAAAAGTTTAAAACGGTAGTTTTTATTTCGTAATCTATAATGTATGCGTTAAAATCGAAAAAAATATAGGATATTTTCATCATTATAAAGCATTTATAGATTTACGTTGCTAAGATTAATGTAGAAAGGTTATATACGTATTAAAAAACGAGTACTTTTTTAGATGAACAATTTAAAAATGATAGACAAGATGCTCTCAGATTTTATCCTATATTTAAAATATCATCTCTGCACGTTAAAATCGTATTTATCCTGCACCCAGATGATGTGGAGGTAATTTGGTTTCCACATACATACTCTCTAAACTAATCTATATAAATTTCAGCAAATACTAAGTGATATGAAACATATTAAAAAGAGCATTGCATATGATTTCCTTCATGAATGGCTAGCAACTGGACTTTTGACTGGCAACGGTAACAATTTCAAACAATGTTTGGTCCTTTTACTGAGATTTTTTTTATTTAATATAGGCAAAAAATGGCAGAAGAGACGAAAAATTTTAACACCGGCGTTTCACTTCAATATACTTCAGGGATTTGTTGATATATTTAATGACGAAACCAAGAAATTGGTCAATACTATTAAAAGAGATTGTAGCAACTCCCTACATTGACATTAAACCTATAATAACGCATTTCGCACTGATGGCTATTAATGGTAACTAATTTTATATCGCAGTCCATTTGTTTGGTTTTTTATCGCCACTTGTCTGCTTCCTAAACTCCAAATCATGCCAATTTTCTGTAAATCAGTGTTTGACTATTAGTTCATTCCTACTCAATTTGGAGCTAGGCATATTTAAGTGTTTGACTATTATTGACTGTTAAATCATAAGCAATATATGGCAAAGTAGGAGTAATTTTTTACAAGATTATTTTTTAACAAATAAACAATAAATAAGAATATAGAGTTTAGAAGAAACATCGAAACTAGGAAAAAACTAAACAAGATGAATGGAATACTTACTTATACAGGATATACGTCTTCCGGGATTGAACTGTGTCAAAAAACTACTAAAAGTGTTCGACGTTTCGCCCACCATCGTAGGGGGCTTCTTCAGGAACAAAGAAAAGAAACACAAAGAAACAGAAGAATATCGCCTCTGATATGGTGGACATGCAGAGTTACCGTGCTCTTCGGTCTAAACTTTCTTATCCTTTATACCAATTTTCAATTCAGAAGGGTTTCGCCTCTGGTATGATGGACATACTAAGTTACTGTGCTCTGATGTTTTGAAATTGGCCTTTTTATTCTTTCATTTTTGCATATTCCCTTATATTTCTCTTTTCATTTATTGTTTCTTTTCTTTGTTCCTGAAGAAGCCCCCTACGATGGTGGGCGAAACGTCGAACACTTTTAGTAGTTCTTTGACACGGTCCAATCCCGGAAGAAGTATATCCTGTACCACTTGCCGTGGAAGCCTTCGTTATCGGAATACTTATACGTTGCGAAGACACCAGTATTAAATAATATCAGATATTATCATTTCCAATATAGATACTGCTATGGGTTGTCAACTGGACGTAACTGTTGAGGAAAAAGAAGAATACAAAAATGAAGTCCACAAAATGAGTTCTATAATCGCATATAGAACTACGAGGCCGTGGTTGTATGTAAAGGCTATTTACAGACTTTCATCATTGATGAAGGTAGAGAAAAAGGCTGTAGAGATATTACACAGGTTCACTAGAAAGGTTATTAAAGACAGAGAAACGAAATTTCATCAAGAGAAGGAGTCAAAAATTATAGAAACTTCCTATTCGCATAGAAAAAAATTGGCAATGTTGGATCTTTTGATACAAGCTAAAGCTGACGGTGCTGATATAGATATAAACGGAATTTGTGAAGAAGTAGACACATTTATGTTTGCTGTAAGTATATTACCTAGTTATCTGGAGGCTTAATTTGGTCGTAGGATAGATCGAACGCTGGTTAAAAGGCTCAAAGAAAAAGTTATGCTTTAAAAAAAGTTAATGAAATGTTACACTTTTCCTGATTTTTCTCCATTTCACTTGCAATTGGCAACTGCAAAAGAGAAATGAATGCTTCTTTTTTGGTTAATCATAAATTATTTATCTTCTATATAAATTGAAGCATCTAAGTGTCTTTCTGTCTATTGATTTTTGTCCGGGCTACACTCGAAAACTGCTTTAACGATTTTAATGAAACTTTTACAAAATATAGAGAGCTTTAATTGACACCTTTAAGGATATTCTTATTTCACTAAAACTTAACATTTCACTTCTAGGAACTCATCTTAACAAACAATTTTATTTGAAGTTACAACCCAAAAAATCCGCAATTTTTATAGCTGATTTAATCTTGTGCGTCAGCTACAATTCTAGCAGGTTTAAGTGGCACGAAACTTTTAATCTGTTTTTGTATTAAAATCAAATAAAAAATTATTTTATTTTGGAATATGACGTTATTGAACCTTGCGCAAAGTCGCTGAAATCAGATATTGTAAAATTACTAATTATAATGTCAAATAAATTAATGGAATGTTCTCCATGAAAACTAAGGAAGCATAAATTCCCTTACACACTGAAATTTGTAGCCTACAGTCTAATAACTTTGTACTTTTTTAAAAAAATTTAAGATTATACTCGAAATTTTTGCCCTCTTTAAAGAAAACATTAAAACTCAATCTCTTTGCAAGATTTTAGTTTTTCTCAAACTTCTTAAATCCTAGTTTAAAGCGAACATATCTTTCCTACGTCTTTCCTAAAATTTCCAACTTATTTTCAAATTTTCAATCATAACCTAGATACTTCAATTTTGAGATGAGAATGTCTCAATTGTTTCTCAAAACTTCAACTTAAAATTCTGACTTTTTTTCTGGAAATATCGAGTTTCAATTGCAAACATCCTATTTTCGAGTTTGTGTGTTAAACTTTATGTTCGGGTTTTTGGCAAAATTTTGACTTTTTTCTTAAACTTTCTCTTTATCTTTAAAACTTTTATATATAATACTATACTATGTTATAGCGATTCTAGAAAATGTCGACGTTTTTCGAATTTTTTCTCAATAGTTTGACTTACATCTCGATATTTCATATAAAGAGTGAAGTATTCCAGATTTAAGTCGAAATTTTAGAGTAAACTTTAAATAGCTACTGGTTTCCTTTTCCTAGTTTGTATTTTCGCCTAAAACTTTTGCTTTTTCTCAAAAGCTCGAATTTGTTTCCAAAATGTCAACTTTAATCCGGAAATTGCTAGTTTTTGTCAGATTTTTCTAATTTAAAAGTCATTATTTGTTTTTTTTTTAAATAAAATATTTCATTTTTTCTCACAAAATGTCAACTTTAATTCAATATTTTTAACCTTTTTATCAAAAATTAGAATTCAAGCTAGAAATGTTGTCCCTTTTCCAGAACATTTCTTTTAAAACTCGAAGTACATAAATATGAAAATATCAATTACATATTTAAAATGGATATTTCGAATTTTTAAATTATTGCATCTCTTTTATATGGTGTGTTATATCATCAAATAAATTGTTAGCTCAGATGAGTACTTAGAAATAAAAATTGGAGTTTTGTTAGAAACAAAAATAGCCTAAAAGGTTTTCTTAAAAATACTCTGTAGTTTAGGAAAAGTTTCATTAAAATCGATTTAACAGTTTTCGAGATTAGCCTGGACAAAAAATCAGTCGATAGACGAACAAACACTTAGACGCTTCATCAACTGTATTAATATGGATAAATTATTGTTTACCAAATACAAAGTTTAACGTTAAAATGCCATGTTTTTTTTTAAATTTTTATTTTCAGTCTCTAAACTTTGACTATTTCTAGAGAGTCAAAATTTTGGTATTAATATTGGAAAAATACTCAAAATTTCAAGAATATTACTCGATTTTCAAATTCTTGCTAAAGTAACGAATTTAAAGCCCACAATTTTCCATATTTTCAGAGTGTCGACTTATTTTTCGTAAATTCAAATTTAAATTTGATGTTTAATTTTTTTTGTCGAAATGTAACTTTCCTGAATTTGAAATTTTTCACAACTCCATGTTTAGATTTAAATTGTAAATTTTAAAACAAGCAAATGTTTTTATTATGTAATTTTGAGATTTTCTGACTAAAATTTTCTACTTTACACTTGAGAATATCGAATTCATTTTATAAATTCGGATTTTTTTCATACCTTGCAACTTTTTGTCAACGTTTCGAATTTAAGCTTGAAATATAAAAATTTGAATTTATTTTAATAAACCTCAAACATCTACGAATTTTGTCCCAAACTTTGTAGTTTAAACTTTAAATTTTTGATTATTTTTTTAACATTGCGATTCTAAAATCGAGGTTATGACTTTTTCTAGAAATGCTAACTTTAGCCCAAAAATTCTAATTTTAGTTTTCAAGATCAAGTAAAATTCTTTTAATTTTAAGGAAAAAATAATATTTTTTAATGCAATAAAGTAATGTGAATCTGAAATTTAAAAAATTGAATTAGAGATGGTTGTTACTAAACTACTAAATAAACAACAATTTTTCTTTTCAGTATTTTGTTATATTAAGTTTAAATTTCAAAATTTGAGAACATGTGGAAATTTTCTGCAAAAAAACTTAAAATTTATATAAAAAACTGTAATTTATTTACAAAAGTTTTATTACAAACCTTCAAGCAAAAAATTCGAAATTTTAGGTTTAAACCAGAAAATGTGGAGATAAAGTGGTTTAGTGATAGGTTAAAATTTCTAAAAAGTCTTAATTTTCAGCTTGACAAGGAAATTTTAGGAAGAAAAAAAACGAATTAAAAAACTAAATAATAAAAAGAAACTTGAAATTTAGCACATAAACTTTAAACTGAAATATTTTACTTTGAAATTTGAGTTTTCTCAAAATTTAAACTTTTATACTCGAAATATTTAAAACTTTAAATTTTCGAAAAATATATTTGTTTCATCAAATAGAACAGAATTAGAAATGTTAAATTTATAAGTTTAAGCTTTAGGAGCAAAATAGCAACTTCTTAAAATTGTCACTAAATTTTAAAATTATACTTCTTTCTGAAATTTCAGTACAAACTACAAAACCGAAGTTTCTACTAATTAAATCTCGAATTCGTACTACAAGTTGCGAGTTGTTAATTTTTTTAAAATTTTGAGTCTAAGTTTTTTTGAGTTTCGATTGAACCGAAGTTTTAGCTGATTTTGGACCAACTAAAATTTCGGTCAGATTGTCAATATACCGAAAATGTTTGAAAGCTAGCATACCTGTAGAGTAATCAAAAGTTTTTGAACTCAATGTAAACTTTTTAATAGTTTCATTATTGCTGTAATTGATAGCTGTCACTTGATTTTCCCAGTAATATGATGTACACCTTTTTTAAGGGCCACGATACGACTTCTGTCGCGATTTGTTATTTACTGATGCTCCTAGCAAATCATCCTGACATCCAGGTAAATGTTAAATAATATAATTATATTAACTTAATAGAACTTTTAAAATATAAAATATATTTCAATTGTTGATGTGCCAAATTCATAATATTTAACTTGTAGGAAGAAGTTTTACGGGAAATAAGAGAAATATTAGGTGATGATAATAAAGATCCGACGTTTACAGATTTACAAAATTTGAAATTCACTGAACGGTGCATTAAAGAATCTCTACGACTTTATCCTAGTGTACCTGTAATATCCAGGGAAATTGGGGAGGAAATAGTGACAAAAACTGGATACAGACTACCTAAAGATTGCATAACAAATATAATGATCTACGACATTCACCACAATCCCAGTTTATTCGAGGATCCAGAAAAGTTCGACCCTGACCGATTCTTACCAGAAAATATTCAAAAAAGACATCCATTTAGCTATATACCTTTTAGTGCAGGACCCAGGAATTGTATAGGTATAATAAATCGTTGGAATGTTTGCCCAGATAACAGGATTATTTCAGGTCAGAAATTCGCTATGCTGGAGTTGAAAACCCTTCTATGTGGAATTTTGAGGAACTTCAGATTAGAAGCTGTTGATAAAAGAGAAAATGTAAAGATAACACTAGATATAGTACTTAGACCTGCCAGTAGTATAAGAGTGAAATTTATCCCTAGAAAATAAAGTGTTTTTGATTAACTGTTTTTGCTTTCTTATCGCTGCTGCTGAGCTGAGATGGTAAATTTTTTTATGTTCAATCCACTTGCAAAGGAGTAACCCTATTATGCATTTAGAGCACTGCGAGTAGGATGCGCATATAAAGATAGCTGACGATAACCCTCCCCCCTTTTTAAATGAGGATAAATTGTAATTGTCAGAAGAAGCAGGCAGAAAAGAGTCTCCATAGAGAAGAGTCATCACTGTGCCAAGATGGAAAGTACAAAAATTTGCAGTCTCCGACTGTCTTGTGTGTCTCAAGAATGTGACCTTGGGGGGATCCTGTCAGTTTCTGCAAGCATCTCCCATGAAAGTACTTGTAGAAAAAGAAACAAATCACCAACTATCCACCTGTGCTCCAGTGTTTCGAGAAAATCGGTGAAATTTTCCTCAACAATTAAGCGAATTGGTCTTCTTTGAATTGAACCCAAAAGAAACAATGTGTGTTTTGAGGCTGAACTCCAAATATGAGAACAATTAATCAATTAAGGGGCGAAGGGACACATATATTAACAACCAATTTTTGCCAAATTAAGCAAACTTTACGGAGCTAATTAACAATATGTCGCATATTACAATTATGATTTAAGAGCTAAAAATAGATAAGTAATGAGAATATTTAATTAAGTTGATTAACAATTAACACAAAACTATCTGTATGTGAAATTTAGACAATTTAAATTAATAATAGAATATAATCTGCAACTGCAAACAATTGTTCTCAAATTCGCTTATTAATGGGATTAAAAGACATGGTAGGTTAAAAAATTGTATCATTATTCAAGCAACTCTTTAGAAAAGGCATTATCTGAAACGAAAGTAAATAGTTAATGCGGCTAATTCATATTCGAGGTTACTTTTGTTTTCTCTTACTTCGGGATTAGGAACGTATGGAGCGGGGTGGTATCCTGCAGGATTTGGAGTTCATCTGGAAAAAGCAGCAATAATTGGTTGCATCCAACAGATGGATTGTCTCGTCCTGATAGAGGCTACAATCCTATGGATCGGGTCGTCCAGGTGGTTATGAGGGCACACCGGACAAACGCCACTCGGGAACTTCTTTCCATGTGTATTCCAAAGAAGCCATGTCTATTCCAAATTTGAGTTGTAGAAAGTGAAAGTTTTGAGGAGGTTTATTGGTAACTTGGGAAAAAGAAACATTTGAGTTATCCGACCTTAAGAAGATTTGTCCTAGCATTGTTGCCACAAGTCCTGCATTTTTTTGTTCAGCCAAAGTTTGATGTGGCTCATTGAGTCAAAGGGTTGAGTGTTACACTCAACAGTCAAAGTTATCTCGTAAGATATTCTCGTCAAAAAATTTATAGGCTGGGTTTGCTTTAAGCATTCCCATGCATAACTTCATCTCTAGAGCAGGATCTAGTGAAGGCAGTCCTGCAATGACACCTGCCGCATCCGTTGATCCGCCAATTAATATTCGACAGAATGATCCATAGAGCGACAATATTTTGTTCCTGTTGGCTACAAGTTTCAGTCGATGTGTCCAAATTTCGATAGCATAAACAATTAATGGAATAATTGCTCCATTGTAAATTATCAGAAAATGATAGCGTAAAATCAGTTAACCAAGTGCTGTGTATTTTCCTTCACAAAGCCATCGCTATAACGTGGCACGTTTGCAGACATAATTTATGTGTTTAGTACAGGTCAGTTTGCAGCCGAGAAGAAAACCCAAGTACTTACGCAGTGGTGATTTATTTATCATCATCTTAGTTTTTGTTTTATAAATTGTCAATTTTCTAGCGTTGGCCTAGGGTCCAGGTAGTTAAGGAGTCCATGCACTGTTGTCCAATTGTACATAAATCTTGTGAATTATCGGATGAAATTAAATAAACAAGATCATCTGCATAAGCAATTATCCCAACATATACGGGAATTCCTTTTTCGATGAGTTCCTCAAGGTAATAATTCCAAATTGTGGGACCAAGAACCGTCGCCTGCAGACTTCCTTTAGTCGCAATTTGGCGAATTGTTATCCTTTCTTACGTAAAGCTTGTTTTCCGATTAGTTAAATAGCTTTTAATGACAGCAAGCAGATTATGCGGAAAATTTCTGATTCTCATTGCATGAAAAAGTGCAGGCCACAGAGATTGTCAAATGCTCCAGAGATATCCACAAAAAACATGTGGACGGTATTCCAATGTTGGCCTAACTTGAGTACTTTTTAGCTCTAAAAAGGAAGCCCAGCTTCTGAGCGTTAGACTTGGCACATGGTCGTTCCAAGAGAATTTAGTACTTGCATTTACTGCTAGGAGAGACAGATGAGATCCCATAAGACTTCCTTACCGTCCATGAGGATGTTGGTTATATTATCCCTTGATGTTTTCTTATAGAAAATAGCGGTCTCAATTTGTTAGAGAGTAAAGTCAACCAGATTTTCCCTTCCCTATTCCAAGATTCTTGTTAATCATTTGTACCTGGAAATCTGCTAGGGTGCCTGTCCCTAAGGAGGGGAAAAAAGGAATCTGGCTAACAACTTTCGCCCTATATCTTTGTTACCCGTTATATCTAAAGTGATGATAAAGGTTATCAGCATCGAGATTCTCAAATATCTGAAGAAAAATAGAATCACATCCAACGGGCAATACGATTTTAGACAACAACGTTCCACTGGCGATCTACTGGCATATGTTACTCATATCTGTAACTCAGCTATGGAAAAACATGGTGAGGCTAGGATTGTGGTATTGGATATCTCAAAGGCTTTCGACAGAGTCTGGCACCGATCTCTTCTCGCCAAATAAACATCTGATGGTCTTCCTTCTGGACTCTGTCATTTGATATCCAATTTTCTTTTCAGGTCGTCGTCAATAGCATCTCATCCGAGACATTTGCAATTACGTCAAGGGTGCCTCAAGGGTCTGTTCTGTCTCCTACTTTATTTCTGTAACACATAAACGATCTCTTAGCTTTAACTTCCAATCCTATATACAGCTACGCAGATGATAGTAGCCTTGTGTCATCCTTTTTTTTCAACAAACCATTATCTATCGCTGCTTCAGATCAACTAAGGAAACAGCAGATACAGAAGATTAATCGGGATCTCGAGATTATTCTGAAATGGGGTAAGAACAATTTGGTCGACTTCAACCCTTCAAAAACTCAGGCCGCGGTTTTCTCTAAGAAAACATCAACGGATAATGCAACAAACATACTAATGGACGGTAAAATCCTTCCTATGGGATCTAATCTATCTATCCTAGGAGTGAATGCGAGCACTAACTTCTCTTGGGACGATCATGTGCGCGCCATTGCCAAATCCGCCTATCAGAAGCTTGCCTTTCTTTTTGGAACTAAAAAGTACTTCACATCTCATCAGCTATTAACACTGTACAAAGCTCAAGTTAGGCCAACACTAGAATGCTGTTCTCATGTTTGGGATTCAGCCCCAAAACACACTTTAGCTCTCTTGGATTCAATTCAAAGAAGAGCGATTCGCCTAATTGATGACGAAAGCCTAACCCATTCTCTCGAAACACTAGAGCACAGGCGTGTGGTTGGTGACTTGTCTCTTTTCTACAAGTACTATCACGGAAGATGCTCGCTGGAACTAATAGGATTGATCCCTTCAAGGGCAAGGTTCTTGAGGCATACTAAACAGTCGGAGACAGCAAATTCCTGTGCGGTCCAGCTTGACACACTGTCTATGGAGGCTTTTTTTTCTATAGATTTTCCAAGTTATGGAACTTGTTACCGAAAGACATTTTTCCCAAAAATTACAACCTATCCTTGTTTAAGAAAGCGGTTCATCGCCATCTATCCTTGTTTCCGCATCCTACTCGCAGTTCTTTGAAAGCATAATGTGTTTACCCTTTGCGAGTGGATTAAACTTTAAAAAAAGTACCTGCTGTTCCCTTGGCCTATCTGAAGCAGCGACCGATAGTTGCTTGTTGGAGAAAAACTAGACTACTATAACTGGGTAACTATATATTGGACTGAAAGTTAAATTTAAGAGATCGTTTATCTGTAACAAAAACAAGTAGATGACAGAACAGATCACTGAGACACCTCTCGCAAATATCTTAGATGAGCGCCGTCCCGAAGGGACCTGTCATCGAGGAAACTAGATGTCAATGATCCGATGGAAGTCCATAAAATGTTGATTTGGCGAGAAGAAATCTGTGCCAGACACTGTCGAATGCTTTTGAGATATCCAATGTCACAATTCGAGCGTGACCCCACTTGTACCTTTTTTTCTTCTCAAAATAATCGCTTTTGGACTCGAAAATTTTAATAGTATTGTCATTTGAGCTTGCAAGTGCTACAACATCGACGATATTTAAGGACTTATTGGCATATTATGGAAAACTATTTTGCCAAGTTGGCGGCAATATTGGATGGTGGGGATTGGACGCCATGGAAAGTTTGTCTCCAGCCGTCTCGGCAATCTTTTAAACTGGAACAAAATTTGAGAAACCGCTTTAAAAGTTTTTAAACCTCTGTTTATAAACACTTTTATCGTAGAATGCATGGTGTTTTTAATTAGGTTGTGGGAAATTTCTAAATTTTCTCCAATGCTATTTAAATCAACTATGCTAGATGCTAGTGTTATTATCTCCCTCCTCATAACACAATCCAAGATACAAAGAATGAACCAACCATATCTTCAGCGTCACAGCTACTAATTGTTTATTATTGTTTTGGACTCTACCCCAACTGAAGTTGATGAAACAATTCGACATCACCTACTGTCTACTGTTAATTCAACGATTATGCTTTTTCTTAGCTGCATGGGATTTTTTAGTAAATATTAGGTTCTTGAGGGTGCTGAATCCAAAAATAACCTCCATTTCTCTTTATGTCTAACATATGTTACTCATACCTGTAACTCAGCTATGAAAAAACATGGTGAGGCTAGGATTGTGGCATTGGATATCTCAAAAGCCCTCGACAGAGTCTGGCACCGATCTCCTCTCGACAAATTAATATCCTATGGTCTTCCTCCTGGACTCTCTCATTTGATATCCAGCTGACAGATCTCTTCAGGTTGTCATCGTCGATGACATCTCATCCAAGACATTTGCGATTAATGCAGGGGTGTCTCAGAGGTGTGTTCTGTCTCCTACTCTGTTTCTGTTAAACATAAACGATCTCTTAGCTTCAAATTCCAATCGGTTATACCTGATGTCATCTTTTTTTCTCCGAAAAACCATTATCCGTCACTGCTTCAGATCGACTAAGGAAACAGCAGATACAGATTGTTAATTGGGATCTCGAAATCATTCTGGAATGAAGTAAGAAAAATCTGGTCGACTTCAACGCTTCAAAAACTCAGGTCGCGGTTTTCTCTAAGAAAACATGAAGGGATAATGCTACAAACATAAACGTGGACGCTAAAAACCTCCCGATGGAATCTAATCTGCCTATCCTAGGAGTAAATACAAGCACAAACTTCTCTTGGGACGATCATGTGCATGCCATTGCCAAATTCGCCTCTCAGAAGCTAGGATTTCTTTTTAGAGCTAAAAAGTACTTCACATCCCATCAACTACTCACACTATACAAAGCTCAAGTTAGGCTAACACCGGAATACTGTTTTCATTTTGGAGTTTAGCTCCAAAGCACACTTTAGCTCTTTTGGATTCAATCCAAAGAAGAGTGATTCGCCTAATCGATGACGAGAGTTTAACCGATTCTCTCGAAATACTAGCGCACCGGCGGATGGTTGGTGATGGTATCTCTTTTCAGCAAGTACTTTTATGGAAGAAGCTCACAGGAAATATTAGGGTTGATCCCCCAAGGGCAAGATTTTTGAGGCATACAAGACACTCAGAGACAGCAAATTCCTGTGCGGTCCAGCTTGACACAGTGAGGATTTCTGTCTACGGAGGCTCTTTTTCTATAGAACTTTGAAGCTGTGGAAATCATTATCGAAGAAATTTTGCCCAAAAATTACAACCTATCCTTGCTTAAGGAGGCGGTTTATCGCGATTTATCCTTGTTTCCGCATCCTACTCGCGGTGCTTTGAAGGCCTAATATATTTATCCTTTGCAAGTGGATTGAACATAAAAAAATGTACAGTTTTTTTTGACAAAATACAAAATATTTTATTATAAAAGTGCTTAACACTAATAAAAAAACTCCCCATGTTATTAAATTGGACTAAAGAGTATTTCTAATAATGAAATAAGAAGTTTCTTCATAAAATGTACTTAACATTTCTTATTTTTTTCTTTTATTTGATCCTACTTCAAACCCGTTTTAGTTTTTCATTTTCTGTTTTTCGATTGACCAAACAGCAATATTCTAGCTAACTAACATATCAACGTGCCATTTTACTTTGCAGCTTATGGTTCTCGATATCATGCACATCTTGCTGAAATCTTTCAATTTGCTCATCACTGAATGCTCCCGATTTTTGAGGAAAATAGTCTTTTGTTTCTCAAGAAAGAGGTCAGTAAAAATCCTACTTTCAAACAATTTATAGAAATTGGAACATAGATATATGTATAAAACATGCCCCATCTTTTGATAGTCATTTAAACGGCTTCGTAAGCTCCAATTTAATAGGAAAAGGTAGTAATACAATATTTTCGGAGGGGTCCAATGTCGTAACAATGTCGTCATTTTCGGCAAAGGTAGAGGCATTTAAATGTGGCCAGTCACTTTTTGTTAAATAGACATCTCTTCCTATATGCCCCATAGAGGCCCATTTTCTCTTTGTCTTTATTTTAATACGTAATAATTAAAAGTAAAATTACCATTGCAGTGGCTCTTTATTATCCAGAATAGGATAACTGATTTCGTATTAAACGAGAATTTCATTCTAAATGAAACAACAAATACGACTTTTACAAGAAAAACTGACTTGGTGAAAGGTTTTGAGTATTTTTTCCGATTATAGTAAGTTAAAATCTGTAAGAAGTAGTAGAGAAACCCTGGGCAATTTTTTGGTGTAATTATCGACCTTTTGCAACCAAAATCGATTGGTCAAAATCAGTAGATATCAGTTTAAATAAATGCAACAAACCCTCAAAGTTTAATCAAATAAAAAATTTAATCATAAAAAGATTTAGTGCATATGTCTTATTATTTTAACTTACATTTTTTAAATGCAACATAAATAAACTGATAAAGCTCTTTATTAATATAACATAATTTGATTAAATTAATTTCAAGCATTTATTATCAACGATTTAAATTTATTACTATATTAACCAAATTACTCCAGGATGTATGTGACTGAATTTATTGATCAGTAGTCAAAACAAAATTAGGATTATTTGGTTGTTATTGGTTTTCTAATTATTATGTAAGACTACATTTTTCTGCGCTTTGTGCGATAATTATTGTTTTTTGTTCGATAAATTGTAATGCGTTTTACATGTTTGAGTAATATACATATATACATATCACACAAATAATACTTCCATGAGTATAAATATATCTTTCATCATTTCTGGCTGAACTCTTAAATGATGTCAAAAATTTAGCTATTGATTGAAATAAGTCTTTTATATGAAAACATGATTTTATTTTTTATTGTGGGCATAACAGTTGGAATCCTTTTGCTAGACTATTGCTTAAAACATTTTGGAAAATGGAAGGATTTTTACAGTATTCCATCTCCGCTTGCATTACCTTTACTAGGACATATGCAATTCGCCATTTTTGACATGGGTAAGCGATTAAATTTTATTCTTAGTATTAGCAGTACTTAATGATTTAATATTCTTAATCTAGATGGTCTTTTTAAACTCTCGAGGTCATTTGCTCTAACTTATTATCCCATTTTTACTCTATACCCTTTTGGCTTCAAATTTGTATTCCTACAGGATCCGCATGATATTGAGGTACGTATTTTCAGGTACATAATTCGGCATATTCAAAATAACACACATTATTTTACAGCTTATATTATCGGATACCAAACATATTAGGAAGGGTGTTATATATGATTTTTTACATAGCTGGTTAGGAACTGGACTATTGACAAGCACAGGTATTTTTTTTAACGTATCCTAATTTCTCGCTCTTGTATGTAACATGTACTCATTCTCGTGTGTACATAGTTCAATTTGAAGAGAACCGTTCCGTTGCAAATCAACTTGAGAAAATTGAAATTAGTAGAAAAAGCAATAAAATTTCCTGTAGAAATCGAAATTTGGAAAAAAAAACGAGAAATTAAGAGAAGTTACTTTTCATGATTAAAGTTGATATCAAAAAATATTATAAATGTTTAGAAAAAATCGTAAATTTCGAATTTAGCAAAATTTCTAAAAAAATACCTACATATTAAATACGAGGGTAAATCAAATATGAACAGGACAAGACACATATATAAAAGTTATTAACTATATTTCTACATAATCTCCTGATTTTGTTATGCATTTTTCCCAACGTATTAGGAGTTTTTTAATGTCATCATCATAAAAAAAGGGAGACGTGTTTTGCAGCCAAAATTTTAAAAAAAAATCTAATTTAAGAATAAAATTGAAATTTTGAAGAAAAGGTTAATTTTGAAAATAAACAGGATCAGAAAAAGGTCCATTAAATAAAAATCAAATTTAGAATAAAATAATTCTTTTTCCAAAGAAAACGAACTTTAAAAAGGAGCAAATATTAATAAAAAAATGTTTAAATTTAAGTAAAAGGCAAATCTCAAGACAAAAGTCTAAATTTACAGAAATAGAAAAGGTTAATTTTGAAAATAAACAGAATCAGAAAAAGGTCAATTAAATAAAAATCAAATTTAGAATAAAATAATTCTTTTTCCAAAGAAAACGAACTTAAAAATAATAAAAAAAATTTTAAATTTAAGTAAAAGGCAAATCTCAAGACAAAAGTCGAAATTTGCAGAAATATAAAAGGTTTAATTTTGAAAAAAACAATCAAAATTTTTGAATATATTATAACTCTACTTATAAAATTTAAACTTAATTTCGAGAAAAAATACTGAAAATAGGAAAAAAGACGAATTTCGAGAAAAATGGAAGTTTTGAGAAGCATAAAATGCCTGAATGTTAACGTAAATCTCATATTTCCAGAAAAAAGAAGGTTTTGGGAGATATTGAAGAAATAAGAAATCTAAAAAAGTCAATATTTTAAGGAAAAGGTTAATTTTCTGAGAAATATGGAATTTGCTAATAGAAACACAAATTCTGAAAAAAAAGACGCACTTTAGAAATAAATTGAAATTTCAAGAACTCGACAAGACAAAGACTAATTTAAAAATAGTCCAATTTGAAAAAAAAACTCTAAACTTCCAGAATAAGACCCAGTTTAAAAAAAAAGACGAATGTTCTCAGCCAAAGACGAAGATTGAGAACAAAAGCCAAAATATTGATAAAAAAACTTCAAGGTAAAATTGAAATATTTTAGAAATTCAAACATTAAATTCTGAGAGAAAAATCGAAATTAGAGAACCTTTCTAATAAATTGGCCAAAAAAAGGGTGAACATTTTACAAAAAATTTCAATAGAAATTGAGGTTTCTAAAAACAAAATCTCTGATTTTCTGAAATAACAAATTTTTTAAAAAAAGTAAAAAAAGAGAAATTTAACCATCAAAGCGTAAAGCGGGCCAAGGCTTTAAGAAAAGAATCAGATTTTCCATTAAAAACCCCAATTTTGAAACGAAAGTTAAATTTTGGAATTAACCCAAAATATTTTTAAAAAAGATGAACTTTTAAGAATTAATAGATATTTCGAGAAAACCAATTAAAAAATTTAAATTTTCAAAAACAAATCAATCTTTAAAATATGTACATAGAAGTCAAATTTTGAGAAAAAAGTCGAATTTTGAATATAGATTTCAAGCTAAAAAAAGACAAATATTGAAAAAATAACCCCGACAAAAGACGAATTTCGAGGCAAAAGTGGAAATTTCCAAAAACACAAATTTTAGGAAAAAAGCCGATATTTCCAGATAAATGTTTACTGTTTTTTTTAATAAAATTTAGATCTACTTTTGAGAAAAAAAAGTCGAAAATTCGAGAAAAAACAATTTTCGAGGACAAAATCATAATTTCGAGAAACAGATAATATCAAGTTTTGAGATGAAAGTCTGCATTTCAGAAGTCAAACTTTAAAAAAAATTAGAAAAAGAAAATTTGAAACAAGTCGAATTTTTTTAGTAGAAGGTCAACATTTTAAATAATACCTGGGTCGAATTTTCCATTAGAAAATCAATTTGTGAAGAAAAAAATCAAATTTTGGGAAAAAAGAATTTCAAGAATAAATTTAAATCGCAAAATAGATCATTTTAGAAAAAGTTTATTTTCAAAAAAACCTCTAAATTTCCAGAAAAAGAACGAACGTTAAATAAAGACACCAAAGATTAAATCAAAACAGAAGTTCCAATAATGGGGATAAAATCGTATTTAAAAAAAAATTGAGTATAAATTAGACTTTTTAATAGGAAGACGAATTTTAAGGAAAAAGTCGTTTGTAGAAATATAAATTTTGTTAGAAACAATTTTAAGAAAAAGGTCTAAATTTTGAATGACAAAATTTAAGAAACAAAACTAAATTTTCAAGAGTTGGGATTAAGTAAAGTCGATTTTTAGAAAATGCTAAATTTCTAGAAAATTGAAAACTTTGGAAAAAGACGAATTTTGAAAGAGAAGTCGAAATTTTAACAATCATCATTTCGAGAAAAAGTTGAACTTTTGAGGAAAAAGTTAAAATTTCAAACAAAGCAAATTTGTAAAATAATGAAAATTTCAAAAAAGCTTGATTTTAATATAAAAAATCGAAGTTTTTAGAACAACTTGCGGGATGCGAGTTGTTTTAGCAACCATTTTTGATCGGTCGGGGCCATAATACGAAAATTTTATTGCCCTGCCTAGACGAATATAAACATTCGTTTTTCTTTTAAAAATCTTATCTTAATATCGATGTTTTCATCGATAGTCAAAATTTCACCTTTTACAGAAATCTCCACTTTTTTATAAATTGGAAGAAAAAAATAAAAATTTTAACCTTAGTCAAAATTGCTAGAAAAATATGTCAACATTTCTGGAAAGTGAACATTACCGATTTAAAGTCGAATTTTTGCAACTGAAATTCTTAAAATTTTGGGTTTAAAGTCAAAAAATATTTCGGAAAATAAATGTTCAGTTTTTTCGAAAACAAATTTCAGGGGAGAAAATAAACTGGAAATTTTAGAACAAATTTTCAGGCAATTTGAAGAAAATCGTAATTTATAAGAGCAATTAATATACAGAAAAATTGCAGGTATAACAAAAGCCACGTAAAAACAGAAACTTTCGAGAAATTTTAATCGAAATTTTGAATTGAAATTGAAGAGTTTCAAATTTAGATTCGAAATTTTGAATTTCAAAATAAAATACAGCTTTGTAAAAAGGATATTTTAGATAGGCTAATTCCTGTATATGCCTTCGTGGTTAAAAAGTAAATAAAATTGTGTCAAAAGCCGAACACAATTTTAAGTCTATTTTATTTTCTAAGCTCGAACCCATATAAGAATATAAAAAAGCTAACTGACAGTCCAAAGTTCAAATAAATAGGATAAGAAGAGCAAGATTTCAAGTTAATAATGATGTCGCCTTCGTAATTAATAAGGAAACTTCTGCAGAAAATAAAACATAACTCCAAGTCTATTTAAAGAACCAACCCTTCCCGTGACTAGATCAATTGTAAGGATCCTACTTAACGAAGAAATCCATCTTAAACACAAAGTCCAATTAACGTCAATAACAGCATACCAACAGCTTCATGCATTCATCAGAATAAGCTTACAACTTCCAAGAAATAACCTCAGGAAACTTGTAGGGATTTGGACAGGTCATTGTCGATTAAACAAACACCTTCATAGAATGGGATTTATAAACGACCCGAGCTGAAGGGGGTATTTAGAAGAAGATGAGAGTGTCGAACATGTGATGGGTCACTGCCCACCGCTAGCATCAATTAGAGGATCCACGCTGGGAGACTTCTGGTCTAGTGTGGCCAGAGAGAGGCGCATCCAAGGGGCGTTCTTCAGCTTCTCAACAAGGTTGGGTGGCTGAATGAATGACCAAGGACACCTCAATCATGGGGATAGCACAATAGGCCCGGAAAGGGTGGCTTAAGTGCTAGTCTAAAAATGTTAGGCAACCCACCCCAAATTCAGAAGTCTATTTAAATTCCTAAGATCGATTCAATGTTAGATATAAAAAAGTTGTTTTAACTAATAAACAAAAAGAAAACAGAATCCAAAATTAGTGTCAGATATAAAAATAAAATAAATAGTTCACGTGAGTTATCTCTTCAACTCACGAATTCTGTCTTTAAAAACTGGTTAACTTCCTGTCGAAAAAACCAATCATAAAATTTTTAACAGTAACCAATTTGTCAATAACTTTTTTCGTCCAAAATACTCTGAGTGTGCACATCAGGAAAATGATATGAATATTTCTGTAGCTGCAACTTTATCAATTTGTACAGTGGTCCGTTTTCTTTTATTACTACGGCTACTTTCAAAAAATAATGTCCTGCATTTTCCACCAAACAGACTATATAATCTGTCAGGTGAAAACCACGTTCCATTCATTCTCAAAAAGTCCACAAGAGTTTTACCCCTTGAATTCTTTTCGATTAGAAAAGGAGTTAAGGAATAAAGTCTTTTGGATTTTATACCAATAACACCGTTGGTCCGACCTCGGATGGTCCGACTCTGGATAAACCAACCTTCGTCTTGGTACTGCATAAACCTAATATTTTTGAATTTGTAGCTGGTGACTTTTTTTTCTACGTAAACTTTGTAAACAAAAGATGCTTTTGAAGTATCTAAAGCACGTTGGAGGCCATATACGCTTTGATACATTTAAGAATATGAAGTGTTTCAAATCTTTTTTTTTTAAGTTTAATCCACTCGCAAAGGGTAACCCCATTATGCTTTCAAAGCACTGCGAGTAGGATAAGGAAACAAGGATAGATGGCGATGAACCGCCTTCTTAAACAAGGATAGGTTGTAATTTTTAGGGAAAATACCTTTCGGTAACAAGTTCCATAACTTGGAAGTTCTATAGAAAAAAGAGTCTCCGTAGACAGAAGTCCTCACTGTGTCAAGCTGGACCGCACAGGAATTTGCTGTCTCCGACTGTCTAGTATGCCTCAAGAATCTTGCCCTTGAGAGGGATCAATCCTATTAGTTCCTGTGAGCATCTTCCATGATAGTACTTGTGGAAAAGAGACAACCACATGCCTGTGCTCTAGTTTTTCGAGAGAATCGGTCAGGCTAACGTCATCAATTAGACGAATCGCTCTTCTTTGAATTGAATCCAAGAGAGCTAAAGTGTGTTTAGGGGCTGAACTCCAAACATGAGAACAGTATTCTAGTGTTGGCCTAACTTGAGCTTTGTATAGTGTAAATAGCTAATGAGATGTGAAGTACTTTTTAGCTCTGAAAAGAAAGCCTTGCTTCTGAGAGGCGGATTTGGCAATGGCGCGCACATGATCGTCCCAAGAGAAGTTAGTGCTCGCATTCACTCCTAGGATAGATAGATTAGATCCCATGGGAAGGATTTTACCATCCATTAGTATGTTTGTTGCATTATCCCTGATGTTTTCTTAGAGAAAACCACGGCCTGAGTTTTTGAAGCGTTGAAGTCGACCAAATTGTTCTTACCCCATTCCAGAATAATCCCGAGATCCCGATTAATCGTTTGTATCTGCTGTTCCCTTAGTCGATCTGAAGCAGCGATAGATAAGGGTTTGTCGGAGAAAAAAGATGTATGTGTAACAGAAATAGGGTAGGAGACAGAACAGAACCCTGAGACACCCCTGCGTTAATCGCAAATGTCTCGGATGAGATGCCATCCACGACGACCTGAAGAGATCTGTCAGCGAGAAAATTGGATATCAAATGAGTCAGAGTCCAGGAGGAAGACCATAAGATGTTAATTTGGCGAGAAGAGATCGGAGATATCAAATGCCACAATCCTAGCCTCACCATGTTTTCCCATAGCTGAGTTACAGATATGAGTAACATGTGCCAGTAGATCGCCAGTGAAAAGTTGTTCTCTGAAATCGTATTGCCTGTCGCGGATGATTCTATTTTCCTCCAGATATTTGAAAATCTCGATGTTGATAACCTTTTCCATCACTTTAGATATAACAGGTAACAAAGATATAGGGCGATTCCAGATTCCTTTTTCTCCTTTTAGGGGCAGGCTGCGCCCTAGCAGATTTCCAGATGTTAGGGAATACACCTTTGTTGTAAGAGAGTGTGAATAATTTGCTTAGGACAGGAGTCAACTCTGGGGCGCACTTCTTAAGAACAATAGCAGGAATGCCATCAAGGCCAGAAGCTTTCGATGTGTCGAGCTCAAGAAGAATCTTCCTGACTGTGCGTTGTTTAAAAACAACTTCAGGCATCGAAGTGCCAACCTTAGGAAGAATAGGAGGTTCTGCGTTTCGAGAATCAAGATTGGAATTTTCGGCAAACATTAAGGCTAACATGTCAGCCTTTTCTTTGGAGGTAGTAGCAATATTGCTATTTTCATCGAGTAAAGGTGGAAAATTTAAAGATGTAAAATTCTTTCCAACCGACTTTGCAAAACCCCAAAAGAACCTGGAAGCGTTCGGACAGTTGATAAGCCTCTGGCGCATGTTACGATCGAAATCACGTTTGCCTCGTCGATAACCTGTTTACAAGAATTTCGTGCATCTACAATATGGTCCGAGTCTCGACTGAGGGATTATTTCGCCAACGACGATATGCGCGATTTTTGCAGGAGACAGCCCGAGCACATTTTTACTGAACCAAGATTTACTGGAGGCATACTTCCTTTGGGAGTGGGGAATTGAGCATTCCATACAAATCAGGATAGTTTCCGTGATGGATTCGGCGACTAAGGAAGGGTTGTCTGAGTTAAAGCAGACTTCCTGCCATGGAAAAAATGCAAAGAAGTCTCTTAATTCTTTCCAGTTTGCAGAGTTAAAGTGCCAAACCCTTCGGAACTGCATCTGGGAAGGAGGTGGTATATGAAGTGAGCGATAGGCTGCTACAAGCTTGTGATCCGAATTTCCAAGCGGTGATGTGACAGAGATTTTATACGAATTTGGTGAATTTGAAAGGAAAAGGTCGAGATCTGCAGAAGGAAGCAATTTAGGATTCCTTTGAATGTTTATATCAAAAATATTACATACACATCGATTAAAAATAAAATATGTATTATATTAAATATAATATGTATTTACGTAGGTAATTTAGAGAATAAATTTGTCTTAATTTTTTATGCTTCGGATGGTTCGATTTTTTTGGGATCAGACCTACCCCTTTGGCCATCATGCTTGGATTAATGGAGTTCTACTGTATCTTTTAGGTTCCAAGTGGCACAAGAGAAGAAAAATTTTAACTCCTTCCTTCCACTTTAAAATACTACAAAATTTTATTGAAATCTTTAATGAAGAAACGAAGAATCTGACTGATAGTATAAGAAAAGAATGCCATAATCCTGCCATTGATGTCATTCCACTGATATCACATTTTACGCTTGTTTCGATTAATGGTGAGAAAAACGACTGTTTTCAAAAAAATATATACGATAATCGCAATTTTAGAAACGGCAATGGGCACACAGCTGAATGTGACAGAAAATGAAAAAAGCCAATACAAAAGTGCAGTGCATGAGATGAGCGCCTTAATCTCCTATAGGATAATGACTCCGATACTATATAACGAATCTATTTATAAATTTACAACCCTGGTGAAAGAAGAAAAACGAGTAGCGAAAATGCTACATGAGTTTACGCGTAAAGTCATCGATGATAGACAATTCAAATTTTTAGAACAAGGAGAAAGGAGTGTAACACCTGACGATTATTCCACACGAAAAAAACTCGCCATGTTAGATCTTTTGTTAGAAGCTCGTAATGAGGGGGCTGATATTGATATCGCTGGAATTCAAGAAGAAGTCGATACCTTTATGTTTGAGGTAAAACAATAATTTATTGGACATTCAGTCATAAGATTATAACTTTCAGGGTCATGATACTACAGCAGTAGCAATATGCTATATGTTGATGCTTTTAGCAAATCATCCAGATATACAAGTAAGTATTACGTATTTTCTTAGATGATCTTTTTTTTTAAAGATGTGGATTCATTGGAATATTAATTCTTGTTTTCTGCTTTTCTTTTATTAAATAAGTAGGCATAACGAAAGTTTCATTGAATCCGATATATGCGTTGAATTGGTGGAAAAATAATACAAGATATCCATTCGACATAAAAAACTGTTATAATATACTTTATAAAGCTTATTTAATCAACTTTGATTTTATAAAATCAAACCTCGTTCACGTTGTCTTTCGTTCTTATCGAAAAATTTATAAATTGTACCATCAAAATTATACTACTACGGTAAATAAAATTATCTTAATTAGAAACATATTTTGGTGCTTCAAATAGCAATTGAAATTCTGTATTATTTTGGTGCCAATTCAATATACTGGTTTTCAAAATTGGTTACTTATAAAGGTCATTACTTATATGCAGGACGAAGTATTCCGAGAAATAAATGATATTGTAGGTGATAACCCTAACCCGGGATATAAAGAACTTCAAGAACTGAAATATACAGAAAGATTCATAAAAGAATCACTTCGTTTATACCCAAGTGTTCCAAATGTTACTAGAGTGCTAGCTGAAGATGTAACTACTACAACTGGTTACTTTCTACCAAAAGGTCTCAACGTTAATGTCAACATTTATGACATGCATCATAGTCCTCACGTATACGAAAATCCAGAAGAGTTTAACATTGACAGATTTTTGCCAGAAAATATAGCCAAAAGACACCCTTTTGCATATTTACCATTCAGTGCAGGTCCTAGAAACTGCATAGGTAAAAAACCGAAATCTCGTCCTTCTTAAGAGAGTTGATCATAATTATATATTCTAGGTCAGAAGTTTGCAATGTTGGAATTGAAAGCCGTTTTGTGTGGAATATTGAGAAATTTTAAACTAGAAGCTGTTACTACACCAAAAGACTTGAAGATTGCTTTCGATATAATACTGAGAAGCAAAGAAAGTATTAACGTCAAATTTGTAATCAGAGAATAACTATTTTTATAAGAACCATTCTTCTACAGTGCGTCACAATCATTGTGCATCAGCGAAATAAATAAGAACTAAGTTACTGTTTGAATTACTAATCTTATTAGATTACCTAAATATTAATTACCTTATTAGACTATCATCACACCTAGCTAACGGTACAATTAATTGAAGTAATTTTACAATATACAACTAAAGGAGAGATCTTTCCGAGTTATTTTTAAAGATATCAAATTAATGAAAATGAGTAGTAGCTTCAACTAAATTCAAAAATTATAAAATCTAATAGTACAATAAAAAACAAAATTTAGAATTATTTGTATTTCCATGCACTTTAAACTAATGTGAAAATAATTGCATCTATTGTACATGTTTGATTTCTTTAATCATTCGATCAGATAAAAAGTAAAACAGAAAATGTTAAAAAAATGATGTGACAAGTGTACGAAAATAATTAGTCGGACTGACGAAAACTTGGGCAGGAATTTTTAAATATAAATAGCAACGTATCCGTAATGTCCAATGCTCAGACAGCCGGATGATTTAATTTGGAAACATATTAACCATTTGTTGACACTTAAGTTGTTGCTTATAAAAAATGTGCCAATGAGGGATTTCCTAGGAGAGCAAATATTTAATTTCTCAAGGTAAAGACAGCCGCCTTACAGGAATACTCAAATGTCCATTTTTCCGAACTGTTTAAGGATTGGGTCTTGATTACCGCACACTAGAGGTGTCCACTTGGAAAATACATCGATGTTTTTATTTGAATGTAATACATCGAAAATATTTGTTGTTTCAATACATCGATTCCCTAACATCGATGTTTTTAAATAAACATCGAATATTTTGTCAGCCAGTATTCAGGGAGGCGGCGTCGTTCAAAAAAGCATCGATATGTTTTTAATGAAACATCCATCTTTTTTTTTTAATTTAATTCACTCGCAAAGAGTAACCCCATTATGCTTTCAAAGCACTGCAAGTAAGATGCGGAAACAAAGATAGATGGCGATAAACCGCCTTCTTAAACAAGGATAGGTTGTAAATTTTGGGGAAAATTTCTTTCGGTAATAAGTTCCATAACTTGGAAGTTCTATAGAAAAAAGTCTCCGTACACAGAAGTCCTCACTGTGTCAAGCTGAACCGCACAAGAATTTGCTGTTTCTGACTCTAGTACGCCTCAAGAGTCTTGCCCTTGGGAGGATCAATCCTATTAGTTCCTGCGAGCATCTTCCATGATAGTACTTGTAGAAAAGAGACAAGTCACCAACCATACGCCTGTGCTCTAGTGTTTCGAGAGAATCGGTCAGACTCTCGTCATTAATTAGGCGAATCGCTCTCCTTTAAATTGAATCCAAGAGAGCTAAAGTGTGTTTTGGGGCTGAACTCCAAACATGAGAACAGTATTCTAGTATTGGCCTAACTTGAGCTTTGTATAGTGTTAATAGCTGATGAGATGTGCAGTACTTTTTAGCTTTAAAAATAAAGCCTAGCTTCTGAGAGGCGGATTTGGGAATGGCGCGCACATGATCGTCCCAAGAAAAGTTAGTGCTCGCATTCACTTCTAAGACAGATAGATTAGATCCCATCGGAAGAACTTTACCGTCCATTAGAATGTTTGTTGCATTATCCCTTGATGTTTTCTTAGAGAAAACCGCAGCCTGAGTTTTTGAAGCTTTGAAGTTGACCAAATTGTCCTTACCCCATTCCAGAATAATCTGGAGATCCCGATTAATCGTCTGTATCTGCTGTTCCCTTAGTCGATCTAAAGCAGCGATAGATAATGGTTTGTCGAAGAAAAAAAATGACACAAGGTTACTATCATCTGCGTAGCTTTATATAGGATTGGAAGTTGAAGCTAAGAGATCGTTTATGTGTAACAGAAATAGAGTAGGAGACAAAATAAACCCCTGAGGCACCCCTGCGTTAATCGCTAATGTCTTGGATGAGATGGCATCGACGACGACCTTCAGCTTTCGGTAACGATGCATCCATGTTTTTTAAATATTTAATTGCGGATTTAAGAAGCCTAATTAGGAAGGTGCACCAATGACATCAATTTAAAAAGAATTTTTTTTTGAAATTCCAAATTTAACGTTAAAATTTCGATTTTTTTCTCGAAATTTCGAAATTAAGATTGAAATTTTAACTTTAATCTCGATATTTTGATTTTTTTTTCGAAAATTTAACTTCTTTCTCAAAATTTCCCCTTAATCTCGAAATTCCAACTTTTGTGCAGAAATTCGAAAATAAAAATCCAAATTTCCATTTTAATATCGTACAGGTAAACCCGAAATATTGACTTTTTTTTCAAATTTCGAGAACAAGGTGGAGATTTTGACATTAAATATAAAATTTCAAAAGAAAAGTCAATATTTCGAGATTAAAGTTAAAGTTTCAAGAAGAAACTCGAAATTTCGTCTCTAAACTCCAAGTTTCTAAGCCATTTTTTTGTAAATTAATGGCTTTTCTACGACTAATTTCTTTAAATATTTGTTATGAAATGACAATTATTTTCCTTCCGAATTGAAACCTTTTTTTTTATTTATTTTTTCCTAAAAATTTTGATTTAAAACTCAGTTGGGGATTTGAAGAAAAACGTTCTTGAGAAAATTTTATGAAGACTAAATTTTGAAAAATGTCGACTTTTCATAAAAGATTTCAATTTTCAAAAAAATTCATGTTTTTCAAAATATTTCGAAATTTTGATAAAATTCTTTTCAAGTCAGGCAAAATGATGGAAGAATGCCATATATTATAAAAATCGGAATTTTTAAAAACAACGAAGCTTTGAGAAAATATCGAATTTTAAAAATTTCGTCAAATGAATTCAAAATTTTTAAAAAAATGAAAATTTCAAAAAAATTCAAATTTTCTAAAGTCGAAATTTTAACAGAATTAAAAGTTTAATAGTGGAAATTTAAAAAAATATCGACATTTTCATAAAAAAGCAAAAAATTTTCAATAAAAAGGTTCCCAAAAATGTGAAAATTCTAAAAAATTTCATATTTTAAAAAAAGTTGCAATTTTTAAAAATAGTAACGAACTTCAAGACATTTTAAAAAATTTTGAAAAAATCGACATTTTTAAGAAAAAAATACGTAATACTAATTTCATTTGAAAATATTTTTTTTTAAGTTTAATCCACTAGCAAAGGGTAACCCCATTATGCTTTCAAAGCACTGCGAGTAGGATGCGGAAACGAGGATAGATGGCGATGAACCGCCTTCTTAAACAAGGATAAGTTGTAATTTTTGAGGAAAATTCCTTTCGGTAACAAGTTCCATAACTTAGAAGTTCTATAGAAAAAAAAGTCTCCGTAGACAGAAGTCCTCACTGCGTCAAGCTGGACCGCACAGGAATTTGCTGTCTCCAACTGTCTAGTACGCCTCAAGAATCTTGCCCTTGGGGGGATTAATCCTATTAGAT
Organism: Dastarcus helophoroides; assembly: GCA_028583605.1. Classification (NCBI taxonomy): domain Eukaryota; kingdom Metazoa; phylum Arthropoda; class Insecta; order Coleoptera; family Bothrideridae; genus Dastarcus; species Dastarcus helophoroides. The sequence goes on along the minus strand of CM053329.1, from coordinate 28,368,365 downwards.
CCTGCGATTATAATTTTGCACAAACTAAAGAATTCAAATAGGTCGAAATTTTGAAAAAGAGTCAAAATTTTAAAAAGGACAAAATTTTGAAATAATGTCGAAAATTGAAAAGTCAACATTTTCAAGAAAATCGGACAATTTCAAAAGATACTGAACTTTTCAGGAAAAATTAAAAATTTTTGTAATAAAAAATGAAATTTTGAAAAAGGCCAAAATTTTTGGAAGATAATGTAATCCTGAAAGTTAAAATTTTCAAAGAAAAATTCTAAATTAAAAAAAATTGGTGATTTGAAAAAATCTGAATTTTCAGAGAAGTTAAAATTGTGAAATAAAGTCAAAAAAGAAGGAAAAATAAATTAAAATTTTCAGGAAGTTTAAAATCAAAATTTTGAAATTTTCATAAAAAAAGGTCAATAAGCAATATTCAAAATTTTCAAAAAAAGGTCTAAATTTAAACAAATACTCGAACTTTTTAAAAAGTCAGACTAGACTTTGTTAAACTGCCAAACGTTAAAAAAGTTGGAATTTTAAAAAAAGCGAAGTTTTAAAAAAATATAGAATTTTGAACATTTTTGGATTTCTACTAATTTTTAAAAAGGTCAAAATTTTCAATTTTTTTGACAAAACAAAATTTTCAAAAAATTCCAAATTTTCGAAAAAATCGAAATTTTGATAAACACGAAGTTTGTAAAATATTAAAATTTTTAATAATCGAAATTTTTAAAAATATCGATATTTTCGTAAAAAGTTAAGTTTTCAATAAAAAGTCAAGATTTCTATAAAAGTGAATATTTTAAATAATTGTAATTTTGTAAAAAAGTGTTTAAAGCGAAGATTTCTTTTAAAGATTAAAATTTTCAAACAAAGTTTCGAAATCACAGACAAATATTGGACAAAAATTTTAACGTATAAAAAGTAAACTCAAAATTTTAAAAATGTCCACTTTAATTTCAAATGTTTATAAAAAATCTTCTCATTTTCGATAAAAATTCAAGATTAAATTCCGGATTTGGAAAAAGCTTCGGGAAAAAAAACTAAAGTTTATATAAATAGAATTTGGTTTAATACAAAATTTTAGGACCGATTGGAAATTTGTAAGAAAATTTTGAATTAAAAAAATATGCAATTTTTAAATGTAAACATGGAATTTTAATAAAAATTTCTAATTTCTAGTAGAGTAGGTATTAAATTATATTTACTTAAAAATTGACAATTTTTCAAATATTTCAAATTTGGAAGTTGGGTTCGAAATTTTGAGAAATCTGTTTTGGTTTTTATTTGGAAACTTTTACTTTTGACTCAAAAATTAGACTTTTTTAAAAATGTTGATTTTTTCTCTGGAGATGTCGATTTTTTGTAGAGAAAAAAAATAAATAAAAATTTTTAAAAAAACTCGAACAAATTAATCTTAAAGAAACTGAAAATTTTCAGTTTGAACCAAAAATTTTCATAAAAACTGGATTTTTTTTATTTAATTTTTAACCGAAAATTTAAAATAACAATTACTAAGTCCAAAGAAGGCTTCACCCCTTTACTACATCGGCAATTAAATAAAATAATTACGCGATACGTATTTCGCCAGCAGAACTGGCATTTTCAAGCGTACTAATCTAAAAAGATTAGCAAAAGATGCATCGACGGCATCTGCATTGAGATTCAAATCGATACTGGCGGTCTTTTGCTTTTTTTCCTATTTCTAATTGTTTAACACATCTGGTGCATGCAATTTTGACCTGCCACAAATAGCCTTCAATAAACTGGAGGCCGCCAATAGTCCTTTATTTCCGTTAAGGGTAATTGGCCTTTGATTGATATAAATTGTTTCGTATGCATCAAGTTATCTGTTATTTGTAACCGATCTTAACAATTTTAAATTTTCAATGTTAATTTTGTGTCCTGTACTTATCATATGTAGGGCGACACTTGATTTTTCTTCTCTATTGTATCTAAAATGAGCGATATGTTCTTTAAATCTGGTTTTAATGGATCTCTTGGTCTGTCCAACATATGATAAATTACAATTGTTACAGTTTATTTTGTAAATTCCAGAATTCTCAAGCTTTTGAACGCAGATGACGTCGATGCATCTTTTGCTAATCTTTTTAGATTAGTACGCTTGAAAATGCCGGTTCTGCTGGCGAAATAAGTATCGCGTAATTATTTATTTAATTGCCGATGTGGTAAAGGGGTGAAACCTTCTTTGGACTTAACCACAAACCACAGTATTTAGTTCAGTGCTTTAGTAACAACTACTAGATAAATAATAAATAATTCTGAATTTAAAATCAAAATTATAACAATAGCATTTAATGCAATGTTTTTAATGGAAAGATCGAATAATTTCGAAACATCGATGTATATCGAATATCCCTACCGCACGCACATAGATAGTTCACGCTTCACGTTGAAACAAATAAATTTGTACCGCACTTGTACGGCAAAAATAAAATAAAAAAAATAGAGAACCAAACTAATAAAGAAAAAAATACTGGGATAAACACACGCACAAGAATATAAAAATACAAATGGGTAGAAAAAAAAACATAATAAAAGGCTTCAGATTTTTAACCTGAGGTACAAGCACGGCACTATTCGAAAGGTGGCGTTGTGGACGCGGACTAATATTCGGACGAGATGTGTTTTTCCAATAACCAACGGAATCTGATATTTCTGTCCAAACATTGAGCGGTTTTATACTTGTTCCGGGAACATTAGTGAATTAGAATTTCCTGAAAGGTTCTTCCTTCATAGAAATTAAGTACAGCGTCTCGTTGGCCTCCTCTATTAATTTTGTATAGGCTACAAACATGTTTGGAGCAGCATTTTCTTTATTGTGAGACGCGACTAGCCGGCGTCCTCTCTAATATCCTTTTCTGCAGGGCTTCGAACCGTAACTGAACCGAAAATCGAAAAAAACCGCTATTTTCGTCGGAACGAAAACTGGACCGAAACCGGAAAAAAATATCGGTTTATTTCGGTTCGTTGAATTTATGTACTCATAACAGTTTTTATTTTACCCTTAAGTTTGGAATTTTTTCTTAGAAATTTCAATTTCTTTTTCAAAATTTTACACAAATCCATGCAACTTTGATCTCAAAATTAAGAGTTTACTAGTCTTTTATTTCTGTTTAAAAATTAGATTAGAACATTGACTTTATTTGATAATAAATAAAATTTTTCAAATTAAAATTTTAACTTGGAATCTTTTTTCAAAATTTTCGACATTTTTTTTTAAATTTCGAGTTTTATCTAGAAATTACTCAAAATATTTCTTTTCTTCTCTCTTAAAACAAAAAAAATATCCTCTGTTATAACTTTAGAATAAAGCAGTAGCGTGTTTTTCATTCAAGCTAAGGAAACTGGGCTTTCCTTACACTTTTATTTGCAAATTCAAGTTTTTCTGGAAATTTAAACTTTTTTAGAAAACTTCAAATTTACTTCTTTCCTTAAATTTCGATTTTCCTTTCCTAATTTGATATTTCTATTTTTTGAAGTTATTAGTCAAATTTTCGATTTTTCGCCAATTTTTTCTTTCAAATTCCATCAATTTTAGAATATCAATTTTTTTTCGAAATCCCAATTTTAAATTCTTAGGATTTTATACACTGCCGACTTCCTAAAACTTCCTAAAATTCCAAAATATGATTTTTTTCTTAAAATTTTAACTGAAATCTCAGTATTTCAAATTTAACCCTGCAATTTTTAAATTTCATATACAAATTTCAGGGAAAATACAACATTATATTCCAAGATAAAGCTGGGATCTTGAAATTGGGGTCGAAATTTTTAGATTAAATGGTGACATCTTAGAAAATGTCTAATTTAAACTTCCAACGATTTTGTTTACGCTAAAATAGTAATTTTTATTCTGGAAACTTTGATTTTTTTCTCAATATTTCCACTTTAGCTTTGAAATTGAGATATTTTTTTCAGATTGTTTAGAATTTAAAAGTCGAAATTGTGTGTTTTTTAAATATTAATTGTTTTAGCGAAGCTTCTGGTATAAACTCGAAAGTTCGGCCCCTTGCTCCTTGAAATTTAAAAATTGAAACTTGAACTTTGTGTCCAAAATCGATCCTCAAAATGTTACACCTCTTCAGGAACTTTTTAGCTGTAGCTAAAATTTTTCCTAGAATTTCGTCTTTAAAATTAAAATTCGGGTTTTTTTTTCAGAAAATTTGTCCTTAATCTTGAAATTTCAACTTTTCTATAAAAAATTGAAGTTTAGAAATAACTGAAATTGCATTTTTTGTGATTTTTTATTTTTACGTTTAAAATATACATTTCAATTAAACATTTCCAATTTTTGCTAAAAATATTAACAATATTAACAAGCTTTCAAACGCAAAAGTGCTAATTTAAATTTGAATATTTTGTGTTATTTTTTATTTTGAATCTTAATTCAAAATCTCGAAAGAATAACCAAATTTAAAGAAAAAAATTAACATTCTTGGAAAAAGTCTAAATTTTGAGGAAAAACTAACTAAATGTATGATTAAAAATTTTTCAAAATTAATCTCAGTTTCAAGTCCTTAAAAGTTTGAGTTTTCGAGGTAAAAGTCGAAAATTCCAAACTTAAACTTAAACTTATAGTCTGAGTCTCATAATTTCGAGAAAAATATCTAGAATTAAAGAATAAAAGTCGACATCTCGATAAAAACGGTTGTACTTGCTAAATTTTAATTAAAGTCAAAATTTTAGAGAAAAAAAATAATAATAAAAGGTACATACAAATTTTAACTTCAAAAGAAAAAAGTTAAAATATCAAAAGAAAGTAAATATACTAACCAAAACTTTCTGAAAAATTTTACTTTTTTTTAGAAATTTTAAAGTTTTCAGCAACATTTTCAAAAAAAATGAATATTTGGTTTTAAGGTCAATATTTCTAAATTATGGTATAAATTTTTAAAAATCTGTTAAATTTTGAAGTTTTTTTTTCGAAATTTTGACTGTTTCATCAAAATCTCAATTTAGAACTTTTCATTTTGTATTCTTTGGTCTTTTCCATTTTCATATATTTTTTTAATTTGATCCAAAGTTCAAGAAACCAAAGTCAAAACAGCAAAAATCAGTTCTGTTAGAAAAAGCGAATCAAAGTCAAAACTTCGCTACAAAACCAAAATTATGACAGCAAAGTCTCTCAAATTTTCGATTTTATTCGCCAAATTGTGTATATTCTAGAACTTTTTAACTCTTGGGTATATAACAAGATTTTTATAAAAATTCCTAGTCTAAACTTAAATTTAACATGTTTGCTACCCAGTTTGGAAATATTTAACGCAAAAATGTTAAATAAAATTAATAATGATAATGTTTCCAATCAATAAGAGTTTACAATGAAGAAATTTAAAATTTCTAAACCCGAAAATGCGATTTAGTTTTTTATAAAGTTCAGGTTTTTCTTGAAATTTGAACTCAAACTGAACTCAATATTCAAGGTTTCAGCTTGAAATTTTTTAACTTGAAAAATCAAAAATATTTTCCTTTTTTTTTAGGCAAGATCAGAGCAGTTACATGTTGTAATATTAAAGAAAAAAAAAGACATAACAATTGCTAAATTATGTTCGCAAATCAATTTTTAATTCGAAAAACTTTTGAAAAACCAAAAAAATGAGTCGCTGAATCGAAAACCGGAAAAAACCGTTATTTTTGTCGGAACGAAAACCGGAACTGAACCGATATAAATCTTTTACTGGAACGAAAACCAAAAACCGGAACGAAAAAAATAACGGTTCGAAGCCCTGCTTTTCTGTACGATTCATTTTGTCAGGCTGCAAATGATTGATAATGGGTTTGACCGTTACAAAACATTTATTTTTGACAAATGACCAATTAAATGTTCTGTAATTAAACAGTTAAACGTGCTTAAAATTGAAAATATGTACAACCGCAACCATAGACTAGTTTCGGCCTTCCTTGGCCTCGTCAGCATGGTACGGTGGTTGTACACACTTCCAATTTAAAGCCGTTAGTCAGTCGTATAAGTACCCAAGAGAGCAAACCTCCATCGGGTGACTTGTAACTGACTTTTAACTGTTTATTACGCAAACATTCTCGCTACATGCTAATTGAAGCATTACTCTCTGCTGAGATAATAAGCCTTGTATATACGAATATATACAAGTTTATTACGATGCAATTGAAATCTAATTTCATTAGAATCTAATGAAAATTAGACTGCAATTGCAAAGTTCACGTAGGTGAGGCAAAGCTTGTATCACGGGTTGCATCGCAACATCCATAGATACAAACGTCCTCGGCGTGACTTTACTTTCATCTAGTTTTGACAAATGACCAATTAAATGTTCTGTAATTAAACAGTTAAACGTGCTTAAAATTGAAAATATGTACCAACCGCAACCATAGACTAGTTTCGGCCTTCCTTGGCCTCGTCAGCATGGGACGGCGGTTGTACACACTTCCAATTTAAAGCCGTTAGTCAGTCGTATAAGTACCCAAGAGAGCAAACCTCCATCGGGTGACTTGTAACTGACTTTTAACTGTTTATTACGCAAACATTCTCGCTACATGCTAATTGAAGCATTACTCTCTGCTGAGGTAATAAGCCTTGTATATACGAATATATACAAGTTTATTACGATGCAATTGAAATCTAATTTCATTAGAATCTAATGAAAATTAGATTTTAAGCACGTTTAACTGTTTAATTACAGAACATTTAATTGGTCATTTGTCAAAACTAGATGAAAGTAAAGTCACGCCGAGGACGTTTGCATCTATGGATGTTGCGATGCAACCCGTGATACAAGCTTTGCCTCACCTACGTGAACTTTGCAATTGCAGTCTAATTTTCATTAGATTCTAATGAAATTAGATTTCAATTGCATCGTAATAAACTTGTATATATTCGTATATACAAGGCTTATTATCTCAAAACATTTATTGTAAATGACTAATTGACGCCTTCTGTATATGGTATTTTCTGTATTTCTGTCTTTTAGCGGAACGCTCACGGTATCTTCTATGTAGAAACAAAAATGATTCGTTGGTAAACAATACCTGGTTTAGAAAATTTCCGTCAGTATCACCGGCGTTTCCCTCATAGATTCACAAAGCTTAAAACGTTTGCAATTGTTGGCCGAAAATATCTGTCAATTATTAGCCACTTTATAGAACTTCTCATAGTACTGGACACTTAAGGAAAATTTAAAATAAAAAAAAAACATTAATATCCCGATTTAGTTTTTTAAAGCTGAATCAGATCTCACATATGAATGGCGGATCCGCATGAACCATGGGCACAGCGAAGGAGGGACTCGGGGCTCAGAATCCAATTTATTTCTGAAGGGGGCAAGTTGTTCACTGTACCTAACGTGAAAATTACGTGACGTTTGACCTATGTAGACAGCATTATATTCAGAGCAATTCAATTTATAGCTTGATAAATCTGGTATTTATAAAAGAGAAGACTGGCTATAGCGCTAAGATTTATGCGTCGAAATCTGATGAATAGCATTCCCTGTTTTCACTATTTTTAGAAATCTTATATATTTCATACTTCTTTGATGCAGAAAAATTCAAAAATTTCTTATTTTATCTGCATAACCCCATATTTTTACTCAAATGTGCATAACCAATGGTAATTTGGTTACGGCATAAAAGATAAAAACACTCTGTGGTAAATTTTAAGGAAGGTATTATATATTTGATCTCTAGTTTTATACATTTCAATTGACATTTGCAAACAATAAAATGAAGAGTACAAATAAACCGGTTATCTGGAATATTAAGAAATAATAAACTATTACAATAGTTAAAATGTTCTGTTTTCAATATTAAATTTACGGGGAATTCGCTAATTCAACGAGTTTTCAAAAAATCAACAAATGGGTCATCCTAAATTATTACAAGATGTCGCGACATCTTTCAACAATACTTTTTATTGAATACATACGTGGGTATGTATACATCAAAATATAGTTCTGTATATAACATCTTGATGATCTAGCAGGTCAAAAAGGCAACATTAATATTTTTTTTTAAAACAATAAATAACAACACACTAAATTTAATGAAATGTACACATCTTGTGATCGCTTTTTTGTGAGATAGATCAAATTTGCGTTTTTATGAAAGGCATCGGTAATTGGTCCTTTGATTCATGTATTTACATATGCAGGATTATCCATTCCCACCGAAACTTGGGCGAATATCATAAATAAATAAATAAACAGGTAAACATGTTTGTACAATTTTAAGGAAACGATCATATTCATTCCTTCAAGGGGGAAATTTAACCAAATCGTTTGATGAAACATTTTCTAAAGCATCTAATTAAAAAGTTAAATTTGTATTTAAATTTTCACTCAAGGTTTTACCCTGGCATTTCATCTACTTTTTTAAATAACATAACACATGCACATACTAGTTTATCACTGGATAATTTGACGCAGTGTATAAATTCAAAATACAACGTATTAAATAAACAAAAGGTTATTTTTTCCTTTGTCCTGTATTGACATGTCTAAAATTTTCATATCACAATCTACCAAGATATTTGAGCTAGATATTTTCGTTGTTCTATTACCATATCAACCTTAGAAGTAGTCACAGGCAAAGCTTATGATTTAATAAATAATACATTTTAAAAATGCGCAGGGAACAAATACTTTTGCATAATAAACGAAAATTGTTTTTCTCCAGTGAAAACCTGATTCGACAATTTTCTAAAACAAGGGGGACATAGAAAATAAGATATAGAAAACGAGAATTCACGCCAAGAGAAATAAAATTAACTGATTACTTTTGGAGGATGGCAATTTCAATATTCAATCTAAGGTTTGAGAAAAAACTCATTTCACAAAATTCAAAATTTCAAAATAGGAATCGCTAGTAAGATGGCTTTCCCATGTGCAGATCGTGGGTTCCCAACCACAAAACTGCAACTGATAGTAGAGCTGATCATTAAAGACACCAACCGTCCAAACAATTTTACCAACGGCCGCCCGCGGAAAAAGTGGTACAATTCCTTTTTGAAACGACATCCTGAAATTGCTCAAAGAATATCGTTTGAGTCAAGGAAGATCTGCAGTTACTGAACAGAAAATAAGAGACTGCTACAAAGAAATTAAAAGTTATTTAGAAAATGAAACTGACAAAAATTTAAGCATATTTAACGATACCCAGCGCATATTTAATGCTGATGAGTCTACATTTTCCTTTCACCAAAAGAGGGTAAGGTGCTGGTTCGTAAGACAATCAATAGTATATAATTTTAGTCCAAATGACAAGAAATGTCTAACGACCTTATTAAATGTAAATGCAGCAGCTTTGATTGCGCCGCCATGATGATTTTTCAGTATAAAAGATTCCCCCGTCAAATTGTCAATAATCTAAGAGAGGGTTGGGGAGTAGGAAAAGAGAAAATGATTGAATGACTGGAGAAACTTTTTTCGAGTACATAACAAATGTGTTTTATCCATGGTTGGTAAAAAGCAAAATTACTTTACCAGTTATTGTTTTCGTTGATGGACATAGCAGCCATTTAACATGGGCACTAAGCGAATATTGTCTCGAGAAACAAATTATCCTTATAGCACTCTACCCGAATTCGGTATATACTGCAACCTCTTGACGTCGCAGTGTTTCGACCATAAAAAAGTGCTTGGAAAAATGAAGTAAATAAATGGAGAATTGGAAATTATGGTTCTAAATTGAGGCAAGAGAATTTTGCCCCAATACTGCAAAAGGCTATAAATAAATCGGTAACTCGGAAAACTGTAGAAAATGGTTTCCGAAGCACTAATCTATGTCCATTTAATGATAATACCATTAATTATGGAAAATACCTTAAAATAATTCAGGAAAGCAAATGCATCGATGTGACTTCTTCCGATTATAAAAAATTTAAACAATAATGAACATCTTGGGTTTGAGATCTTAAGCTTATTTCAAGCATGTAAGTACAGAGGAATGGCATGGTGAGGTAAAACATACTATCCCTATTTAATTTGTGGAGAAAGATTAGAAATCGAAGAATGCTGAAAATGCATAAAGTTGAAAATTTAGTTATTAGAAAACATAACAGAAGAGACAGGCGAAAAAGAAAATGACAACGTTGAAGGTCAAATTTTAAATAATGAAAACCAACAATCAGATTTCGTAATAGGAAAAACGAATAATGAAGAGGAAAATTTAAACAACCCAGAAATTGAAGACATTAATACGGGGCAAATACCAGAAGTAGGCAGAAGTCGATACCAATAAAAGCATACCAATTGGACACACTTTTAAATGATATTCCTTCGCCATTCAAAACATGTTTATTTTGGCCAATGAAGAAACCTCCAAGAAAATCGAAACGTCAAATGGAAAAAGTGCCTTTAGTTGCTTCTTCAAAACAATGACAAGATTATTATGAAAGAAATCAAGAAAAAAGAACAAAAAGAGCAGGAGAAAGAAGAAAGGAAACGAAAACGAGAAAAAAAAAGAAATTCAAAAGCAGTCGTCGCTCGACTAGTTCTAAAAAACGAATTTTGGAGTCATCTTCCTCAGATTCCTCGATAGAAGTAGCAGAGGAATCTGAGGAAGAAACATATTTCCAAATAAATGAACCCACGTCAACAAAAAAATCGAAGAAACGATAGCATGTAATACGCAAAGCATGTTTAGGGGTGTTGTATTATTACAATGTTTATTTCCCTTTGGCAACAGTGTCAGGTACTGCGTATTTTATTGGGTCACATGCAATTTTGGTACCAAATTTGACATGGTAATTTCCTTATTTTTTTTTTTGAAATAGTGGTCAAGCTCAGACTTTGCTAGTAATCTTCTACAAAGTTCAAAATTACCACACTGGGACATTGATAACGTTTAATGTTTATAATTTTTTTTGTTACTTTAAATTATATATTCAATGTTGCTTGCAATATCAGGTATTGGTGCTACTACCTTATATTTTTTGTAATTCAAACTTGTAAATTAAATTAAAATTTTTCTGGAATTATGTTACAGTTAAAATTTCGAAAAGTAACAGAAATTATAAGATTAAGGTCATTTCGACTGAACAAAGGAAATTTCGAGAAAGTAGTCGAAATTTTTAAAAGAAAATCAAAATATTTAGATTCAAAATAAAATTGAAAGAAGAATATTTCTTTAAAAAAATAGAAATATTCAGTTTTATAAGATTCTTATTTCTATCAAAATTTGAAATTTAAGTTTCAATTTTTTTTTATTTTCTGTAAATTTCCACTTTAACAAAATTTTGTTCTTAAACTTGAAATATTGAGATAAAGTGAAATTTTCAAAAAAAAGAAAATTTCTAATGTTAAATACTAACTAATAATGCTACAAGTTGCTTTTACCATAGATATGGAGTACAAAAATAATTTCCTGTAAAGTAATTATTTAATAAAATAAAAATAGAGATCAAATAAAGTGAGATTATATAATCGTAAGGTACTTAGACTATATAAATAAATGGACGGAGCATTTGTTAGAAGAGTATCGTCTTGGGTCCCAAATTGTGAAATAAAATGAACTCTGAAAATACACAAGGTAGAAAGTATATGTTGTGGGATCGAGGGTGTTGATAATATCATAAGTTTTTAATTGGAGCATGCGCAAATTTGCGATCCCGATTCCCTCTATCTCTTTTTCGGGACCTGTATTTTGGATTAAATGTTCCATCCATTTATTTATATTATCCAAGATAATGTACGGTAGTTTGTTTTATTGAACAAATTTAGTGGAAAATATGAAAATATTATGGATGTGGTTTGGCTATCATTGCAAGATACAATCATGTCTATTCTTCTTTTCTTTTTCTCTCAAAAATAACAGTGAATTAAAAATAATAAATAAACTAGTCTTCAAAATTAAAAAAAGCAAACCTTTAAATTATAAGACCTCCTTTTTATACTGACAAATATTGCTTGTAAATTAATTGACTATTTTCGTAATAAAGTGAAAACTTTCTGTGACAATCTCATTAGATTGGTCTCAAAAATGCAATTTGTACTTGTACTTCCCATCAATACCTTATTTGCTTGGACTGGAGAAAAACATAAAATTACAGGAAAACAAAAATTAATCCTGCAGATTAATAAAATAACCTCACTTTATTTACTTGCCATTTGTTAAATAATTATTTAATGAACTTAATTTCCTTTAACCGACATGTCTTATGGCTACAGCAACTTGAAATAATCAGTCTAATAAAAAACTCAGAGAAAATTTGATTGAAATAAATATTTTAAAAGCTTAATGGCATTTTACGCTTCCAAACTTTGTTTGAAACGTGAACTGCCTCAACGTAAATGGGGCCATAACATAACATTTTTGATTAAAACAAACCCAAGAAAACTGTCAAAGACAAGGGAAATGAGTTTCAGAGTTCAACTCTGAGCCTGGTAAATGTTCCAGTCTACATATACCATTGGCCTACCACATTCCTAAGAACTGAAATCATCTTGTAATGAAAAATTGGCGTTTTGTATTTAAGAACACTTTCAAATGTTTTCACTAATGAAGGATTTTATAAATTTTCTAGGGGAAAACCCTTTTTTAATATGCTCATAAGATACTTGGATATTCGCTTTTATGTACCTTTTACAATATTCCCTTCCAAATTAGGAACAATTTTTGCAAAATATAAATTTACCTAAAAAGAAGCCTTAGTTTCACATGTTACCAATTGAACTCGCTCAATAATTGATCACACTTGACAATTAAAATGATTCGTAATTAGTGATCTAATCTATCAGCAAATCCAAACAAATTCTAAAAGACTGAATCATGACAATTAATACTCTGTCTACAAAAAATGAAATCAAAGACAAGGTCAAATTTAAAGCATTCATGAATAATACTGCATAATGTACCTCCTTTGCCTCAATCTTTCATAAAAACCGGAAAATAAAAACACAATTATCTCAAAAACAAGATAAAATTCATCGTTCACATAAATATAAAAATAATAAAGCTAAAAACAGACTTAATTAAATAATATCAACTTACACTGTTTAATAATTAAATAAAAAATAATACATTATATGTGTTTATATATAAAAAAATAAAAATAATACACAGGAATATCTTTTCACCCTCCGATCTTTTAAAGATGGCATACACATTGCACATATCAAGTTCATGATAATCCCTATTTACCCCACTTCAGCTTCACTATGTGCGACGTTTCTGCTGTAAATAGCTTGCCTGTAGCTGTGTCTGTTGGTCGATGGGGACATCCTATCCGGAATTGGCGGGGGTACAATAGTACCCGACATTTCATCCATTAACGTTACCCCCGCTGCTTCATCAGCTTCACCTATACTATTATCCTTCAAACAATTGGTAGGATAATAATAACTCTGACTCAAGCTCGCCCCTAGTTCGGGCATTTTAGCTCTTAAAATATTCACGTAGGTTTTGTACCGTTTAATCTACAAATAATAATAGTGAAACGGTTATTTCAATACGTTTAACCCTTTCGGGACCACTTGGTGCCATGAGATTTTGTTGTGCTTTCTTGGGTGAATTTGAACCCAAAATAATTATTGCTTGGAACTTATTCAGATTCTCCGAGAACTTGAATATCTTCGCAAAATACCAACATATACAATTTACACACTATTTTGGGTTAAAATTGAACCAACAGAGCACATCAAAATCTCATGGGACAACGGTCCTGAAAGAGTTAACTTGCCATACCTCATAATTTAAATAAATTTCTTTTTCTTTGTAATTTTGTATCAGAAGGGACTTTTGCGGGCTTATCTGGAGGCGAATTTAAATGTTCTTCCAACTCTGCTTCCAAGTCTAACAACTCTCTCCTCATGATCTCGTAACTGCTCTCTCTAAAAAATGTGAAACAGGGAATTTAGTGGGAGATATTGCACAATGTAGCGGTACTCAAACTGTGGTGGCAAAATGGAGATCGAATAAAACAAGATTTTCGGTTGAAACGGAATTTCGGCTTCTGATTGCGACCGAAACCAAAACTTATTTAATTTTAATTATACCCCCAAAAGTGTGCATTTTTTAGACTTATTTCGCTCATAAAATGATGCGCTTCTACCAGTACAATCCAGAGCTGATCCATGCTTATAGGCAGACGCTGGTATTTTTAGAAATTAAATTATTTAATTTTGATCATCACCTCTTATTTAATAAATTTAGAATAGAGAATAAACAGTGATACATAGCAATTATTAACCATTAAGATTTTTTTTTAATTTCGAATTCCCACTATATTTTGAAAATGTCAAATTTTTCTCAAGTTGAGACAGTCGAGTCAAGAGACATTGGCCTCAAGCGACGACTTGGTGACGCAAAATACATTCACAATTCAAAGAATACCTAATTACCTACATTTTTCTTTCATGCTAAATGTTTGAACAAAATTTGCAGCTAGGGCCAAACGCTGTAACTAATTCAGTTGTAAAATTAATTATATCGCCATTACCTATAACTAAAAACGTTAGTTTTAATTTCTAATCCTCAATCAATATACACTTTGGCCAATAGTGCCTGAGTGATATGCGAAAAAAAGTTTGAGAACCACTACGATAGGGATAAGTTGAGATGAACTGTAGTTGTAATTACCAAATCAAACTTGGTAAGACTAGACGGTAGAAGAGGCCTTTGGAATTTCTTCTGAGAGCCAACTGCTGCTTCCAGTGGTGGGGCTGAGAAACTAGCACACACGAAATTAATCGTATCGATCCAAGACTGAAGCTCCTTCGAATTACTATGTAAAGAAAAACATTAATTAACGCTTGTACCAGAGTGAAAAATTAGAGAAAAACATGCCGGAACATTTGACGCTTACCTCGTTTGAAATAAGTATTCAGCCTGATCTGCGGTCTGCAGCCTGAACACGTACAATTTCTTCGTATAGTCCACCGCTTTGGTGGCTAGCGCATGGTGTATCCTGATAGCGTTGTGAGCATTGTCACTCATCTCGTTTTTCCTAAAGCCGTTCTCGTCCTTGTGCAGATAGAGCATAAGGTCGCGCAGTGTACAATAAAACATCTTCCAGCTACGCTTGTGAAATGGTGCTAAAAAAATGCAGCAAAGGCCTTCGAAACAGCTATTTTGTATTTCAACATGCTGGGTTAGTTCTTTAAAAGTGTTAGTATTAATAGTAAGCTAAACTCGAGTGTCATCATTTGGGCACACTACATGAAAATTAACTGCTCTGAAGAAATAAACAAACTAATGCATACAGAACCAAACTTAAATCAGAATGATGGCACTTGAGTTAAATCAATGGATATGAAGAATATCACAAAATGGAGGAAAATAATAATCCTTATATATATTTTTTAATTCACTCCACTCCATTCTTTCAAAAGAATCTGCAAACTATAAAAGTAGAAATATTTTCTATAATTCAGGACTAGAATCTGCAATCATTACCATTTGACTTCTTTTGATTAGTGGAGTGCATTGAGAATTTTTTGAGATAAATTTGACTTTTTTTCAACTTTTGACTGTTTTGCAGAGACCTACCCAAAAAAAACTAGTTTAGGGTTTCGGTCTAAAATCGGCTAAAACTTCGTTTTAAATGCAAATTCGTTATTCCCAGAAAAATAATTCAAAAAAGTTATTCAAAAACAACTTTTAAAACAAAATTTCGAAAAAATTTAGATATTTTGCATTTAAATTCCAAATTCCTAATAAATCCAAAACTTCAGAATAAGTTGAAATTTTGAAAAACCAAATAAAAGTTTCTAAAAAGTCGGCATTTCGAGCCTTAGGTAAAAGAGTAAACATTAAAAATTAAGTATTTTAACACAAAACTTCGACAACAAGTCGAAATTTTTAGAAAAACCTAAAATTTATTAAAAAGAGTATAAATATTTCAGTGTTTAGCTTATAATTTTTAACAAATTTCCTATTCGACTTAGTGCCCAACAAATTTTAGAAAAGGCAACATATCGAGACTAGAGAATAAGTCAAAATTTTGAGAAAAAATGTTCTTCAAAAATTCAATTTTCCTTTCAGTCTTCAGTTCAAAATTAAGACTTTTTTCTCGGAATTTTAAACTCGACATTAAAAAGAAAAACAAAATTTCAAGGATAAAACTCGGAATTTTAATAAAACCGCCAAAGAAATTTGTTAAAAAAAGAGAAAAAGGTTTTTTTCAAATTTATAGAAAGGATTTTTTTAATGAAATTACGAATATTTTCCAAAAGTTCGACTTTTTTCTAAACAAAATCGATTATAGTTTTTCTTTAAAAACCTGATTAAAGGGAAGTTCTTTCTTAAAATTGCGACTATTTTTTTAAGGTTTATATTTTCCTTTAAAATAACGAACTTTTCTAAGAAATTTAAAATTCGAATTATTGCCTCAAAAGTTCTTTTTCTTGTACTACTACAGATAATTGTGAATCATTCCTGCTTCTATATTTTGACGACTAACAGAAAAAAAGGAGTTTAATTTGCCCATTTTAAATTAGCAGAGTTAAATATAAAAGAGTTTCATAATTTCGAGACACACTTGAGTAATTCCAATTACACGCTTATGTGTCACGGCACACTGGTTGAGAAACACTGGTTTAAAGGATAAATCTGCTTAATTTTTCAATTAACTACAGAATTCAATAAAATGTTTTGAAAATTTTGTGCACTTAGATTAACTGCAACGAAACGAAATATGTAATAAAAAAGCGACTTCTACTTCTATGAAGCTGAATAAATTCTAAATGGAGTAAAAAGTTTGTGTTTGTGCTTTGTGAATATAATGAATGTAAAATATCAAATCAAGTAGGAAATATGATACTCACTTCTTTTAGCGTTTGCATCATAACAACATTTCCGCATAACGTAATCTTTCTTGTAGTCGACAGGACCATCTGCAGGTCTAGGAACATCGAGAAATGGATTCGCTCCATATGGAATGTGTTCGTTATTTTTGTTCTGAGCTTGCTGGGCGTATTCTTGACCATCATCCCTAGAAAAATACTTCTATGATATCGTTTACATCTAAAGACACTTTTACTTACACAGCCCACTCTAGCGGATAATTTTTGATTGAATGATAAATTTGTTTCAAGACCTCCCTGGGAAAATTCTTGCCTTCGTTAAAATCGGCCAAATTATCTATAAATTGATTACAGGTCATTTTTCTATTAATATTTTGACCATGTAGATCGGTGTTGAGCAGCATTATGGCGCATGTTAACGTGTGTACGGCATCTGGAAAATCCCAAATAAAATATCAAACATAAAAACCAAATTAAACCAACCTTGAGAATTGAAAGAACCAGGATTACAAGTTAGGTATCTCTTTGAGAAATGGACGAGAACGCGTTCTCGTTCTTGAGTTTCTCCAGTTAGCGAGAACTGCTTCAGGAATTTTCTTAAAGCTGTATCGAGTGTGTCTTTTTCGAAATTAAAATATTTTAAATATTCCTCAGCTACCGCTCTGCTAAAATCATTGCTGGAACAAAGTTTGTTAAAAAATTATTTAAATGTGGGTGTGCTAACTTACTTTTTACTTAAGTGTCTAGAGACATCTGATTTTTTAAAACCATCTAAACTATAAAGTCGTTTGGCTAGTCTAATAGCCGAAGGTACGTCTACCGCCTTGGGAGAGTAATGAAAACTATGGAGGCTTTCTATATCACTATCATCGTCTTGTATAGGCAATGCTTCTTTTTTATTATCACAATTATTTAAATCCAATTCTAAATTAGGTTCTACATCACTAGGTACCTGCAAAAAAAAATGGAAAATCAGCAAAAGATTAACGAATTAAATCATGGACGCAATTAGTAGCATATGAGACCTTCAGTCAAAAACAGAATTAAGCCCCTACTCCCCACCACAAAATTTTTAAATACCTACATTTTGACCTTTCAACTTTTTTTGACAAATTCCAGGTTTTTCTCGTAAGTTTTATCTCGGAATTGAGTAGAACGGGTAAACATTTCAAAATATAAAAACGTTTTCAACTCCATTCCCGAAATTTTGAATGTAACAACAAAATTTCGAATGCAACATCGAAATTTCGAATGTAATATCCAAATTTCGATTTTAATTTTTTTAATTTCAACTTTTTTTATCGAAATATTTGAATTTCAGTGAAACATTTCGAGTGAAAAGACAATTAAAAAAAATTAAATCCAAACAATTTGACTCGAAATTTACAAAAACATCGCAATTTATAAACAAAAAATCAGGAATATTCGAATTCTGAAAATAGTTTATCCCAAAAAATCGGGTTTTTAGGTAAAACTTCAAAAAACGAAATGAACTCTACACAAAGTCAAAAATTTAGATCTAAGTCAAAATTTAGAAAAAAGTAAATAACTAAAACTCAGAACCTTCTGAAAGAAAATCAAAATTTCGAAGAAACAGTTTAAATTTATAATAAAGAATTCGAGCTGAATCTCGTAACTATTTTGAGGAAAATGCGGAATTTCGAATTTGGAGTCCAAATTTAAGGGAAGAAGAACAATATTTTGAATAAAAGGTTACAATTTCAAAAAACATTGAGCATTTCCGAGCTTGAAGATCAGATTCAAAAAAAAAAAAATCAACATTTCGAAAGAAATATTAAAATAAAAAAAAGAAGTTGTAAGTATAACTTTCAAATAAAATTGAGAAGTTTTTGAAACTCAAGTCGAAATGTCCAAAAAAATGTAATGTTTAAAAGCCAACCTTTCAGTTTACGTTCATGGTGTAATTTAAGGAGTTTCTAAATGCAACATTTTCAAAAATAAAGTAAAAACCTCTCGAAAAAGAGAAAATGTTATGTTAAGACCAATTTTTAGGAAAAACATGATAAATTGCAATTTTAAACTCGAAAAGTCGAGACAAAAAATTCTTTCTTTAAAAGATTAAAATTTAACGAATGTTGAAAATTAAAAAAAGCATACATTGAAAGTAAATTCGAAATTTAAACATGTCTAATTTCGTAAAAAAAGATGCAATTTGTAAAAAAGTCGAATTTAAGCTTAAAATGTCTTTAAAAGATCAAAATTTCTAAAGTGAAAGTTTTAATTAAATCTCAAATTAGGAAATAAAAAATAAAACACTGAACGTGAGCTGGAAAATTCAAGATTTTAAGCTTAAAATATCTTTAAAAGATCAAAATTTCTGAAGTGAAAGTTTTAATTAAAGTCTCAAATTAAGAAATAAAGAATAAAACACTAAAATGTGAGCTAGAAAATTCAAGAAAATGGAAAAGTGAAAAATTGAAATTTCGAGTTTAAATTCGAAATTCTCGGGAAAAAATGAAAATCGGCATTAATTTAAGAGTACATTTGTTATTTGGAGAGTAGAAATTTAAGTGGCACTTGAACATTAAACTTTAAATTATAAAAAAAAACCTAAATTTATAGAAAAAATGTTCGAATTTAAAATTGAAATTTATTTAAAAAATTCTTTATTGATTGACTGTTAAAATTTAAAATAAGATTAATATCTCCAGAGAAAAAAAATAAGAAATTTTGATTTTCAATTATAAAGAGTATTTAAAAATAATATAAGTAGATTTCTCTGAAAACTCGAAATTTTGACAAAAAAGGAGAAATTTTCATCGCCTATGCTTGTTTCCGCACCCTACTCGCGGTGCTTTGCAGACATAATAGGGTTATCCTTTACGAGTGGATTAAACATAAAAAAATGCTCGAAATTCCTAAAAAATTATGTTACCGAAAAAATAGAAGAACAAATAGGATGTCATGCTAGAAGATCCTGTATTAAAGTACAAGTGAATTCATATTAAATTTTTCACAAAAAAAAATAAAGAATTTTGAAATCTCATTTTTCAAAATAAACTGTCGATATTTTTAGAAGCTAAAAAAAGTTGAAATTTTGAAAAATGTCAAAACTTTCATAAAAATTTAAATCTTCAAAAAAATAAAAAATTTCAAAAGTCGAAATTGAGAAAGATTTCGAAATTTTAAAAAAAGTCAAATTTTAGGAAATAGTCGAAAATTTCAAAAAAGGCCATATGTTGGTTGAACAAATGTCAAGCGTTAAAAAAATCGCATTTTCAAAAAAGTCAAAATTTTTTAAAAGCTGATCAAAGAAATGAAATTCTGAAAGGAAGTCAAGATTTTCAAAGGAAATCGAAATTTTGAAAAAATGTCTCAATTTTAGTCAAAACTTCAAGAAAAAGTTAAAATTTCTCGAATTTTCAAAAAACACAAAAAAAATTTTAAAGTTAATAAAAATGAAATTCTGAAAGAAAGTCAAGATTTTCAAAAGAATTCGAAATTTTGAAAAACTGTCCAAATTTTAGTCAAAACTTCAAAAAAAAGTTAAGATTTCTCGAATTTTCAAAAAAGACGAAACTTTTTAAAAGTTAATAAAAATGAAATTCTGAAAGGAAGTCAAGATTTTCAAAAGAATTCGAAATTTTAAAAAGCTGTCTAAATTTTAGTCAAAACTTAAAAGAAAAAGTCGACAATTTCAAAATGCAAATTTTAAAAACACTCTATATACTCAAAAAAAAAATTGAGGGCCTTTACGATTGCATTTTAATAATGTCAAACTTCTGAAAAAGTGAACATTTTGAAAAAATTCGGAATTATAAAATTTGAATAATTTATTTTAAAAAATCGAAATTTTAAAAAAATTTAAATTTAAATTCTGAAAGGAAATCAAGATTTTCAAGAAAATTCCGAAAGTTTGAAAAAATCTCGAAACGAAGAAAAAACCGAAATTTTAGCCAAAACTTCTAGAAAAAGTTAAAATTTAGAAGTCGAGAATTTAAAAAAATCGAGTTTTTGAAAAAATCTGAATATTTGTAATTTCGAAATTTTAAAAAATACTGAAATGTACGAAAAGGTCGACCTTTAAAAAATAAAAAACAGGAATTTTGAAAACGAAAGAAGCAGAATGTTTTTAATATTGTCGAACTTTTGAAAGTCAAAATTCGAAATTTGATTAAAATTGTATTTTAAAAAGTTGAAGTTCTTAAAGAATGAATTTAAAAAAAATGGGCTCTGAAAGGAAGTCAAGTTTTCAAAAAAATTCGAAATTTTGAAAAAATGTCGAAACTAAAAAAATCGAAATTTTAGTCAAAACCTTTAGAAAAGGTTAAAGTTTTGAAGAAAGTTGAAAATTAAAAAAAAAACGAAATTTTGAAAAGATGAATATTTGTAATTTCAAAATTTCAAAAATTTTCGAAAGTTTCGAAAGGATCGAACCTTTAAAAAAAATCGAAATTTTAATAAAGTTAAAAATTTTGAAAAACAGAAATTTTGAGAGAGTCGACAATTTTCAAATCCAAATTTTGAAAAAAAGAAGTGCTAATTCTGTAATAAACTCGTGAAAAAATTTTAATCTTTCAAAAAATTCGACATTTTGATTTTGAACATTGAAATTTCGACTTTTTCAAGCAATTTCAAACTTTCATCAAAAAATCGATTTTTATCGAGAAAAAACTGTATGTTCGAGGTTCAAATTTCAAAATTCAAAGTCGAATATTCAAATTAAAACTCCAAACTATAGGAATTTTTTTATACAAATTACAAGATGTTCCAGTTCTTTCTAAAAATTCCGAACTCGCAAATTTTGTCTAAATTTTTGAAGTGAAAACTTCTTTAGCCGGGTTGGCGATTTTTGGATAGGGGGTAAACTTTCGGTTTCGCAGTGAGCATCACGCGTCAAAATGTCAGAAGAAGGTTTAATCTAAATGTCGAGTTCGAAACATCTAAATATTAGAAATAAGCAAGGGTTAATATGCCAAATTTGAAGAATTAACTTAAACATTTGCGTTTAAAAGTCTAAAAACTCGATTTTGACCTAATTCAAAGTTTAATAAAAATTTCAAAAAAAAGCTATTTTTTGAATATTAAATGTTTGTTCCAAACATTTTTTTTCTCAAAAATTTTCTTTTAAACGTTTTCGAAATTAACAATATTTTTAATTTCTTCGAAATTGTGATTTTTTTCAAAAATTTACATTTATTTTTTTTTTCGAGGATGTAAATTTTTATAACAAATCAGCTTAGCGACAATTTTAAAAGCAAACTCAAAACTTTGGAAATAGGACAAAGAATTCGACTTTGACACTAAAGTTTTAAATAAAAAAGAAAAAAAGATTGCCAATTGCGAAATTTTGAGAAAATTAGAAACTTTAGGAAAATCAGAAATTCATAAAAAAAAGGTTTTAATTTAGATTTTTTGCTAAATAGGTCGTTAATTTCCTGGAGTTTAAATCATTTTCAAAATTAATTTTTAGAAATTTTTTTTGAGGAAATGTTAATTTTTCTGACAATTTCGATTTTTTCCAGAAACTTCATGGTTTTTCTTTAAGTTATTATCTTAATTTTGAAATTTCGATGCAGATACGTATTTTTTCGTGAAATTTCGATTCGTTTCTCGAATTTTTGACTTTCGTCTCAAAATTTTTAACATAGTCGATAATTGCAGCTTCAAAAATTGAAAATTGTTACCATATTATACAATTTCGACCAGCGCATGGAAATTGTAAAAGAAAATACAGTCAGATAATAAAACCATTTAAGAAAATTGAAGATAATGCAGCTTAAAGACGATTCTGACTTTGGCCAAAAATTTTGGTGAAACGGACTAATCCTTGGTTGTCTTCAAAAAGTATAAATCTTGTCCCCTGAAACCATCTTGGTTTCAGAGGGACAAAAATTGTATACAGATCTTTGGTCAAAAATTGCTTCAAAGTAACATGAATATATTTCTTCCAGAAGCTACTGAAAGTCTTCGACGTTTTACATACTAAGAAAGCCAAATTCACGGCGGAAGAGCATGGTAACTCACAACCGTACCCTAGAGGCAAGATCTATGCACAGATGGTATAATAAAAGAAAACCAAGATTCAAAACAGAAGAGCACGATAACTCATTATGTCAACTATAATACAGGCAAAGTGACAAGTGGCACAAAAACAGTGGAAAGTAGTCAATACAGAAGAGCAAGGTAATCCAGTATGTCAACCATACCAGAAACAAAACATACCTGCGGAGGCTTTAAAATGAAAGAAAAATCGATTTCCAAAGCAGGAGAGCACGGTAATTCATTATGTCAACCATACCAGAGGTTAAAACATATCTGCAGAAGATCTATAATAGGAGAAAAATCAAGATTCAAAACAGAAGAGCACAATAACTAATTATGTCAACCGTAGCAGAGATTCAATAATGGAAGAAAAACCAAAATTAAGAACAGAAGAACACAATACGTCAACCATAGCAAAGGCGAAACTCTTCAATCGTCTGCTTTAGAGATGAGGTATATTTTTGAGTGAATGACTCTTTCAATAAGTAACATGTGAAAATAGTCTCATTTTGAAAATGAGACGCACGATAAACAATGAATAGTATCAGATTAGCACAGAAACAACATTTAAATCAATTTCCAAAAATAGAACACCCTTCCCCCAATTCACCCGCACATAATTGGAATGCTTACCTCAAATCCATTAGGTTTGGGTGAGCTTTCAACAGTCCGTCTATCTTTACCACCAAATTTATCAGGCCCTTTCACCTGAATAACGATCCGATGATCTCTATCACTACTATTGCAATGTTTATGGTAAGGTTCCGACACTAAAAGGGTGCTATCACTGTCACTATGATCACTGACTTCCATAACGCAATCCCTGATCCCCACGCTATCTTCATCATGATAATCGGGACTCGACATGTTCGAAATCGCCTCCGATACACTTATATCGTTTCCGGAATGATGTGGCACGAGCGAGAAGGGCAGCCTTCGTGAACCAGATTGACTGGACATAACGGAGGAAGACACTGAAGTGGGCGAAGCCTGAGAATCCGTATTAGGAGGACTTGAAGATACCGGAGATGAGTTGCTATGTGAAGAGTTGCTGCCATTGGAGAGTTTATGATTGTTATCGCTTGGTGGTGCGTTGTATGTCCAAACAATTCGATCGCTGTCGCCCGCCCCATTGGAGTTATCCTCGGAACCTGTATCTAACAGAGTATTCAGCGAGGTCGTTATTTCGTCTCCAATTTCGCCGCTGCCGGAATTGACGTTTTGACCTTGCAGCTGATCTTCGGAACGGCTGTTTCTAACGTAGGTGTTAGTAGAAGCGTTTTCGTTGGAGGCGCGTTTGGTTTCAGGTGATGTTTTGGCAGAATTCGAAGTGGGCAAGTGTTGACCCATCTCGGATTCGTTCGGGCTGTTTGGCACTGAGTTGATTTGCTGGTGACGCACTTGGTGTGTGTGGCTGTTGTGGAACTTCATATTGTTCCCCTAAAACCAAAACGCGACACTTCAGCTTATTTTAAACGCACAGAGATCATGGATATCATGAAGAATCAAGCTTACAAATCTACATACCTCAGATTTCTTAAAGTTTACAAATTGTACGTATTTTTAGAAGCATAAAATTGGAGGAGGTTGGAAATTCACCTCTTAGGAGATATAATAATAAATAAACAATCAATCAGGATTAAAAGCCTGACAAAAACTAGACTTCGAAATTTTAAAGAATAACCAAGAATTTCAAAATATTCAAAATAAAACTAATTAATAAAAAATTCTCCAAATTTCGATTTAAGGATTTCGGAGGAAATTTTTAGAAAAGAATCAAACACCAAAATATCAACCTTTGTACACTTTTCTTCGAAATATTGGATCTTTTCTCAAAATTTTAAGTTTAATCTAAAAATTAGTTTGTTTTTATTTCGAAGTTTTATAATTTGAAATTTGGAGAAAAAAGTTTCAATTTTGAGTTAAAGTAAAACCTTGAAAAACTGAATATATAAAATAAATGTTCTCAAAATTTTGCTTTTAATCTTCAATATCAAAATGTCTTCGAGAAATTTTTGAGCAAAGTCGAATCTTATCAAGATTCTAAAGTTAGCATTTTCATAAATCTCAGTATTAAAACTTGAATTTCATTTTTATAAATTGTGTTTATCCCGAAATGTAAATTTTTTCTCATAATATAAAAATAAGGCTTGTCATTTTTATACTTAAAAATTCGGTATTTCTTTTTGAATTTTAATGTTTAAATAAAGTAGAAATTTCAAAAAGTTTCAATTGTAATTATTACATTTTAATTATTTTTTTTAAAAAGTAAAGTTTAATCTCGAAATATTGGATTTTTTTCGAATGTTCGACTTTAAATTTAAACTTCAGCTAAAATATCGGCTTTCGAGAAAAAAGTTCGAATTTAAAACCGAATTTTCGAGATTAAAGTCCAAAGTTCGAGTATAAACTCTGCATTTTAAGGATTTTTTTATTACTTAAATTAAAAAAATTGTTTTCGAAATGCTGAGGTTTTCTCTAAATTTCAATTTTGTTCTACAAGTTTTCGGTTTAAACTTGAAAATCGACTCTAGAATTTCGATCTGTTCTAGAAATTGTAAGATTTTTTTAGATATATTCAACTATTTTCCAAAATTCCGACTTTTATCTATATACTAGAAAATTTCGACTTTTTCGCGAAATTTTAACTTTTTGATATTTTCGACTTTTTTAAAAATTTCACTTTTTTGAAAATCTCGTAATCTGAAAATTTCGATCACTAAAAATCGCGATCCTTTTCAAAATCTCGATTATTTTAAGATTTTGAATTTGGAAAATTTCATTTTTTTAATTTCAACTTTTTTGACAGTTTTACGTGCTAAGAAATTTCTATACATTTTTTTTTGCTACAGACTTTTTTCAAACTTCGATAATTCAAAAATTCCACTTTTTTCATAAACTCAGCTTTTTTTAAAAACTTTTTTTCGAAATTTCGACTTTTTGTAATTTTGAAAAATTCGTTTTTTGGACAAATTTTTCCGTTTTTCCAAATTTTAGACTTTTTACTAAAGATTTCGACTTTTTCTTCAAATGTCGCCTTTTTCTGGAAATTATATCCACTTTGTTTAAAAAAATTGGAATTTTTCTCGACTGTTAAAAATTTTGCTGCAATTTTAAGAAAGTTTAAACATTGCGAATTTTATACTTTCTAAATGTTGACTTTTTTGTGAAAAACTTGAATTCTTTGAAAACTTGGAAGTGTTAATTTTTTCGAAAATTTCTATTTTTTTACATTGCCAAATTTTTTGTAAACTTTGAAAGATCAAAATTTTCTCTTTTTTCAAAATTCTTACTTATTCTGACTTTAATCGGAAAAATTATTTTTGTTTGGAATTTCGACTTTTTGCAATTTCCACTTTAAAAATTCCGACTTTTTGAAAATTTAAACCTTTCGAAATTTCATCTTTTTTTGTAATTTAAAAAAACTCGTTCTTTTACGGAAATTTCGCAGTGTTTCCAAATTTTCGACATGTTTGCAAAGATTTTAATTTTTCTTAACATTATTTCGACTATTTTCTAAAAAATTAGATTTAAACGCTTCAAAATTTACTACTTTTTCTCGAAATAGACTTTTTTGTAAATTTAGTTTTTCTAAAACATTAGACATTTCAAAACTTCCATTTTTTTTCAAATTCTCAATTTTATCAAAATTTCGACTCATTCAAAATTAGAGCTTTTTTTAATATTTGATTATTTTCCAAAACGTTCGCTTTCTTTCTACATTTGGATTTTTGCTGAAGATATCGATTCGAGTTTTTTTCTTTTTCAAATTTCCGACTGTTATCTAGATTTTAGAAAATTTTAATTTCTTCGAAATTTTTTTTCAAAAGTTCAACTTTTTTAAATAATTTTACTTTTTTGAAAATGTCGATAATTTAGTACAGGATATACGGACCGTGTTAAAGAACTAGTTCATTGACACGGTCCAATCCCGGAAGAAGTATTTCCGGTACTGACTGGCCGTGGAAGCCTTCGTTATCATTTCGATAACTTTTTTTAAATTTCGACTTCAGAAAATTTCGATTTTTTAAATGTATGCCTTTTTGAAAATGTCGGGCTTTGAAAATTTCTATTTTTGTACATAAACGATTTTTTTAAACTGAAAAATGTCAGAAATTTCCACTATTACCAAATGTTTGAATTTTTTTGAAATTTAAACTTTTTTTGATGGAACGGACTGGTCCTTGGTTATCTTCAAAAATGGAAATATTATTCCTAATAAAAAAATAAATAAATAAATAAATAAAATAGATTAGAATTTGATGTATATAGGAAAAATTCCAGTACCTTCCGCTATATAACTTCCGATTCTAACCATTGCATACAGCACAAAATGGCAAGCTTCAACTTCCTTGCCCATCGCCTTCAGAGTCTTCCTCTTAGTAGGGAAAGATTCGGAAAGGAGTTGAAGACAATTAAACATATAGCTGAAGTTAATGGATTCGATCCAAATATTATTTATAAAATTATTAATAAGAAAAAATTCAAATGTGAATACTACAACTTTCCGAGCTAATGAAAACAAAAACTTTAAATTCGTCTCACTTCCATTTGAACCCTCGCTCACGCAGGATTTGGGTGGAATTTTACGAAACCAGGGTTTTCGGGTTATTTATACTTCTAACGGAATATTAAATTCGCTTTTGGGTAGTTTAAAGGATAAAGTAGAGAAAACAGATAAGTCTGGTATTTACCAAATTTCATGTAGGGATTGTCCTCAAAAGTATGTCGGGCAAACTAGACGATCTCTTAAAATCCGACTGAAAGAACATTTGGCTCATTTGAGGTACGGAAGAACTGAGAAGTCAAGTGTGGCTCGACATGCTTTTGAATTAGATCATAGGATAGATAATAATATTAAATTGTTAAGAGTAGTTAATAAGAATTATATATTAAATGCATGTGAGCTTAGCCATCCATAAGACTGGAAACAATCTTATGAATGGTTGCGCTGGACCTTTAGGCCATTCATCTCTGTTAAAAATAGTTAAGGTCGATAGATAAGGAATTGTGACACAACGACGTGTACTGATTGGATGCGCATGCGCGTTCGGGTGCGGCCGATCACGCACGAAGTGAATATTCTTAGTATATAAGGGTTAATTTTAAGATTAGATGTTAGTTTCTCTCTGAAGATGAACAGCTTAGCTGTCGAAACGCGCTAGAGCAACCTTTGTTGTGTTTTTTAATCATTCTTGGTTTCAGGTTCAAGTTCTGTATTTCAATATTTAAACTTTTGTAATTTAAAAAAAAACCTTATTTGTGAAAATTTTAGCGTTTATCCAGATTTTTAAAGATTTCACTTTTTTCTAAATGTTGACTGTGTATATGATTATTTCGAGTTTTTAAACATTTCATCTTTCAAAATGTTAACTTTTTGCAAATTGAGACATTTCCAAATTTCTACTTATCTAAATTTTACATTTTACAT
The DNA here is from genome assembly GCA_028583605.1 of Dastarcus helophoroides. Classification (NCBI taxonomy): domain Eukaryota; kingdom Metazoa; phylum Arthropoda; class Insecta; order Coleoptera; family Bothrideridae; genus Dastarcus; species Dastarcus helophoroides. The sequence goes on along the minus strand of CM053329.1, from coordinate 28,340,198 downwards.
TAAAATATTTAATACCTTCCCGTTTCCGAGTGAATCCTACGCGAAAAACCGCTAAAAACGGTCCATAATCATATGATAACGAAGGTTTCCACGACCAAAGTCAGTACAGGATATACTTTTTCCGGGATTGAACCAGTGTTCAGAGAACTTCTAAAAGTGTTCGAACGTTTTGCCCACCACCGTAGGGGGCTTCTTCAGGAACAAAGGAAAGAAAAATAAATGAAAAGAGGAATATGAGGGAATATGCAAAAATGAAAGAATGAAAAGGCCAATAAAGGTCCATAATCAAATGAGATACAAGTGCCATCTACTGGGAAACTGGTTAAAACACGTGTACGGTTTAAGTTAGGTTGTGATATGTTTCTGTTAGTGAATCAGAGATTCCTTATAAAAAAAAAAATGTTACGTGAATTTTTTCGATATTTTAGTAATTATGCTGCTATTCGAGGCCGAGACAAATTCAACAAAGCAAAGATCATAAAAATCCGTCCTGCCGTTCTGGATTTATAAATAGGTGTACCTAACAACTTTGTTGTGAAAAATTTATCTCCAAAATTTCCAAATTTTTGACATTTTCGAACATTTTAACATTTCCATTTGTATCAAATTTAGCGAATTTTTCAGAGAATTTTGATCCTTTTTGCAAATCTCCAGCTTTATTCTGAATTGACTTTTTGAAAATTTCGACTTTTTTGAAAATTTCAACTTTTTTGAAAATTTTGGGTTCTGGAGTTTTTTGTTTTAAATATTCGATTCTTTTCAAATCTCCTGACTTTTTTCTAAATGTTTAAATATGTTTAATATGTTTAAATATTCGATTCTTTTCCAAGAAATATTGACTTTTTTAAATTTTATCTTACTTTAAAAATTGAAATACAAAACTTGTCCCCTGAAACCAAGAAAAATTTAAAAACACAACAAAGGTTGCTGTAACGCTTTTCGACAGCCAAACTATCATCTTCAGAGAGATACTATCTCTCAGTTGTGTTTTTTAATCGTTCCTGGTTTCAGGGGACAAGTTTTGTATTTCAATTTTTGAAAATAACCAAGGACCAGCCCGTTCCACCAAAATTGTCTTTGACAAATTCTTTTATTTTTTTCAAATCTCTACTTTTTTAAAATTTGGAACCCATCAAAATTTGAATTTTTTTCTAATGTTGACTAGTTGGAAATTAAAACCTTTTTAAAAATTTCGCCCTTTGGAAAATTTTCACATCTCAAACTTTTCAGTCTTTCAAATTTTCCATTTTTTAAATTTTCCCTTTTTAGAAGTTACAATTTTTTAGCAAAAGGCCGACTCTTCAAAATTTTGATTAGCAGTTTAAAAATTTCGACTATTTCTCGAAATTTTGACTTTTTTCTAAATTTCAACTTCTTTGAACATTTTGATTTCTTTTGAAAATATTCTTCAAAATTTCGAGGTTTCAAAATTTTGACACTTGAAATTTTGATTTTTTTAAAATCTTATAATTAATCTTTTTAGGGAAATTCTTCTTTTTTAAAAATTTCGACTAACTTGAAAATGTTGGTATTTTAATATCGAACTTTTATGAATATTTCGACTTTTTTGAAATTTTCGATTTTTTTATATTTTAAGAATTTTTTTTAAAATCTTGATGTTTTTCTATTTTCTACTTTTTTTTGAAAATTATGCCTTAAAAGCTTTCCATCATGTTTACATCATCAAAACTTAGTACTTGATCACTTAGTACATTAGTTAGCCAGGTGAAGAAAACTGACTTTAGTTTATCAATAGAAAATATCGTCGTCGGAAGGTTCCAGGCGTGTCGCCAAAATATAAGACAATAAAAATTCGGAAATGAATAATAATTTTTTTTTAATAGTCAAAATTATTTGAGGGGCAACAATGAGGACGTTTTTTTAGATTGTCAGAAATTTATTGGGCGCAGTTGGGAAACACTAGCTTAAAGTACAGTAAGACCCCGCTTAATGCGGGGGTTGTGTTCCAACCAAGCAGAGCGTAATACGAAACAGCGTTAAACGAGATCATCTCTTCACGAAAATAATGGGGTAAGAGGAAAACGAGAGTAAAAAGTAAGTAAGTCATCATTCATTTTTAGATCATTTAGATTCTTCTGCATTTTTAATTTTCCGCTTTTTTATCAAGAAGGTGCCTTATGTCGTTTGTATTTTTCTTTTGAGCCCTATAAGAAGTAATTAATACGTGGACAAGGTACCCATGGCACCCCGTCTTGCCTTTGGACTCCTATTAAAAACTGCCTCATTTTCAATAAATTGGTTCATAATTTCCATTATAGTGACTAAACTGGTTTTTAGAAATGCCTTTGAAAGTTTTTTAGCTCTTCTTCAGAACCATTATTTTCAATATTTTTGTGTTCTTCTTGATCCACCAGTTCCTTGAGCTCATCATCAAAATTTCTTTGAAATGTTCCACATTTCTAAGCCTGTTGTATCACTAATTCGACTATTCGTATCAACGGCACATTTTCTAGCGTCATCATCTTCGTTTAGATCTGGACAAATGTTTTTCGAAAAAAATATATATGTATGTTGTATATGTATTTTGGATTTAGGGGAAGCCATTAGGCTTAAAGCGTTAAAGTGAAACAGTGCTAAACGGAGCAGCGTTAAGCGGGGTCTTACTGTATTCGATGTTTAAAAACATCGATGTATCGAAACAACATCGATGTATAGTTCGAGGGTTTGCAGCTCAGAGTTGCCGCTTCTGGCATCCTCGACGCCATCGCTTTTTGTCCTTCCAAACGTTCGTTAGAGTTTTGATGTATTACATCAAATAAAAAATCGATGTATTTTCAAGCGGACACCTCTAATCTTCGCGACCGTGCTCGCTCGGTTTTTTAAAATAAAAAGTCAGCGTCGTCCAATGGAACTTTGACGTACTTGGAAACCGAGCTTCGCTTGGCTTTTTTGTACAAACGTTTTTTTTTTTCGGAGAATCGTAACCGTTTCCGATAAACGAGAGATCTAGAGATTACAAATATTTGATCATTTCAGTGCTAAGACGTCAACGCCATCTCTTAAAGATCGGCAATGCAAGTACCTCAAAGATTTATGCTTTTATTTTTTTAGGTGTAGAATCCAGTTTTTTCCGGGAAAAACCTTCTTAGATCAACTTTATAAGCAAAATCTTATATAAATAGACAATTTGGTCCAAATCGTTAGAGCAATTTCCGAAATACATAAAATAAATTTATATATAATAGACAAGAATTGCGCTTCAATATACAAGATTTGTTAATATTACTTCAAAAAGCGCACTTTTCCATCTTACCCTTTTCATAATAAGAGCATTACTAGTCGAAGGCGGTATTTTGGAGATATTCAGGATGTGTTCTCCTGTCATCATGAAGGCTTCAAATTTTGGCTGCCTCTTCGTATTGTTCTCGTCATTAGAAAGGGGTTGCCACTGCAACCGGTCCCTACTCTCCCCATGATTGATGAGTAAGGGTTCCCTTTCTGGCGGTATTTTATTTGAATGCATGTGGTGACTTTGATGGACCGCTGGTTGAGGTCTGTTGTGGTTGTTGATGTATTTTTTCGCTCTATTAACACTATCGGGCTCACCGCAAGCCCCCAAAAACTGCTTCTGTATAGTTGCCTTTATTTTGGGATCTGTAAAAAACAGATTTGACGTTATTAATTTCCTATGGATTCAATGTCACTTTTTAATTGGTGATGTGCAAATAAATCGGTTAATTTAGAGTATCCGAATGTCAGCTTCAACGGTCACGCATTTTTATTTTCAGTTTCATGCAAATTAGCGCTATTGGTTATTAGACTGTTGTAAATGTTTATTTATTTTATTGTGCGTGCTTAGTAGTTTAAATAAGTAGAATAACTATATACCTCCAGCTAAGAAATTAAAGCTGAGGTAAAAAGTTCTCTTTCATTTACATACATTATGTTCTATTTATTCTTTTGAAACGTTTCATGCAAGGTAATTGCTAAAATGGTAACAGTAATAGCAATATGTCGATAATGTTAATCCTTTAATGGTTACTATTAATAGGAATTTGAATATTAATGTAAAATAAATAAGATGATTTATTTCTTGTGTCTCTACAAATACGTTTCGCAATGTAATAATTATCCAATTCTAACAGAAATATTTCAGATTGACTAAGCTCAAATTTTTGAAGTACATAATAGTAAACCTATACAGTTCATATTCGCGATATGTTGGAACTAATAACGATAACTTTTTTATGCAATTAATTATGAAAGCAACAATAAATCGAATTACATGAAAAATAATTGGATTAGGTCATACTAAAAGCTCAAGTGATAAAACATCAAATACAATGAATTTGCGTTACCTAACTATCAAATAACCACAAATGCAACAGTTATTGTATTTAATAAAAATATTATTTGCAAAATCTTAGTCGAATTTTCTATGTTAAGGTAGAAACACCTACAAAAGCAACTTTTCCAGAATTATGTTAAACAAAATGATGAGGAGGCTCTTTTTTTTTATAGAACTTCCAAGCTATGAAACTCGTTCGTAACCGAACGGAATTTTCCCCAAAAATTACAACATATCCTTGTTTAAGAAGGCGGTTCATCGCCATCTATCCTTTCCGCATTCCACTCATGGTGCTTTGAAAACATAATAGGGTTACCCTTTGGGAGTCGATTGAACATAAAAAAATGAAATATCCCAAAAAACGAAAACGCTGAAAATTTGATTTTTCTTTTTTCGAACTGTCGATTTTCATCAAAAAATGTCCACTTTTTTGTGGAAATTACAGGATTTTGTTATATAAATTATGGAGACTTTTTTCGAAATTTTTTGTAAATTGATATATTCCTATTTTTTTCTGAAATGTATATTTTTATTATCAAATTTCGCCTTTTTTTGGCAAAATTTCGAAGTTTCCATAATAATTCCAATATATTTCTTGGGAACCACTTTATTTCATCATGTCAATTTTAGTGTTTTCTAAAATTCGATTAAAAGTTGGAAATTTCGATTAATATAAGTTATGGTTTTAATTTAAAAACTCAACTTTTTTCTCAAAATAATCCGGTTACATTTTTATAAGTTTTACTTTCCTTATAAAATTTAAGAACTTAAAAGTTCCTAGAAAAAATTATTTTACATTCAAAAATTCGAAATTAATCATACAATTCCTGAGACGTTCGTCTTATTGTTAGATCTGAAAAGGATGACTTTTTTCCGAAAAAAGATTTTAGATAAATGAAAAATTAACATTATGACTGAAATCTGGAGATTTCATTTTTTTTGTGATTTTGCAAAGTCGATATTGGCCTTAGCACCAACTTGCTGCTGTGTAACAAGTTCATATTTTTTTCCCCAAACTTTCTAACTATTTTAAGCAAAACTGTTAGTCACGATAAAAAACTCAATGGACTATTTCAATCATCAAACAAATGAAACTAATTCAGCCGTTAATCCCTAGTTACAACTAAAAACGCTAATTTTAAATTTTAATCTTCAATCAAATCATTTGGTTACTATTATTTTTTACATAAAATAATGTTTCTCTTAGTCAGTACCGAATGTGATCTTAGTTGCTGAAAACGTACCGCTTACAAATTTTGAGCACACGCTAAAATTTACTGCATAAAAACACAATCCAAGTCACTATTCCGATCTGCTCAAATTTGGTCCAACGAAATTCAGCAGAAAGATCGAAAAACACGACAGAGCAGCCAATACTTCTGGATGCTGGATCACTACGTTTTTGCACTTGAGCTCACAAACACTAGCACATTTTACTCACATTAATTTTTGAATTCAGAATAGGGTTTATTACAATATATTCGTTTTCACTGACTAAACCGTTGATTATTGTTATCCAACTTTATATAGTGTAGGGTCATTAAGTCAGTAAGCAGAAGAAATGAATAACCATAGTGTATTAATTCTGATTGAAAAAGCAAGAGTCATTAACTAACATTATATTTAAAAGACTAACAGTTTATGGTGTTGTGTTGGCAGAAAAGAGAGAAAGATTTACCCTATCTACATTATGATAATTTGTTGAAAACCCCGAAGGCAGATATAAACAAACCCTTCCTAGAACAAGGAAGGTTTAAATTCTAATTATCTATAACTAATGGGGTTTAAACGATGTTGCGCTCGCCTGCTTCCAAGTTTTCTTACTGCTGCTATGAAAAATTGTCTAGATTTATATAAAAGAGAAATACGAGGTATTAAAGATAAGTTTGATCTAATCTCATCAACATATTTTGTTTTTAAAAAATTTCCAATTTTGAAAATTTACCTTTTGCTCAAAATTTAAATTTCTTGAAAATTATATTTTTTTTAAATCAAAATTTCGACTACTTTTTTAATTCCAATTATTTTAAATTTTCGATTACTTAAAATTTTGTTTTCTTAAATTGCGAATTTTTTTGAAATAATTTTGTATAATTTCTTGATTCGTAATTGAAATTTTCTTTTCTTTTTGCAAATTTCAACTTTTTTAAAATTTCGCACATTTTTTCCACTTCAGCTTTTTTTTCGAAATCTAAGCCTTTAAAATTGTTTTCAAATTTTTATTTTTTTTTGAAAATTTGCGATTAAAAAATTTTAATATTATTCAAAACTTTTAATTTTTCAAAATTTCGACTTTTTTTAAACTTCATCTTTTTTGATAATTTTAGGTTTTCTTCAATAATGATTCAAAAATTTGACTGAAAGTTTGTTTAAATATCGATTTTTTTTTAAATTTTGACTATTTTTGAAATTTTAGACTATTTTTAAAAATTTTAATTTTACGAATTTTTTGAAAATGTAGACTTATTCAAAATTGCCGACATTTTTCAAAGTTTTCACTTTTTTTGAGAATTATAACTTCAAAATTTTAAACTATATCAAAATTTTAACGTTTTTTTAATATTGTCGAGTTCTTAGAAAATTTGCGACTTTTTTAAAATTTCAACTATTTAGAGAGTTTTTATAATTTAAAATTTCAACTTTTTTAATGTAGACATTTTTTAATGTTCGACCTTTTTGAAAATTACTATTTTTTGAAATTTTTAATTTTTTTAATGTCCACATTTTTTCGTAAATCGTGACTATTTTTCTAAATTCTACATTTGGAGGAATTATAATTTTCGCAATACATATTCGTATCCCGATCCGAAATACGAGGGTAAATCAAACATGAATCAGAATTTCTATCATTTCTGGGCTCAAGCGAATTCCGTTCTCGCCGTTCGTCAGTTGTAAATACAATAAGTAAGCAAGAGGTTTATCTACACGTTGCGCAACGCAGTATTATTCAATTTCTTGCTGCCGAAGGTGTAAAGCCAGCCGAAATTCTTCGTAGACTAGAAGCACAGTTTGGGGATATTTGTTTAAAGAAAACTCAAATATATGAATGGCACAAAAAATTTTTGGAAGGACGAACTCAAGTTGAAAGTGAATCCCATGCCCGTCGTCCTCGGACCAGTGTGACTGCCGACAAGATTAACGCTGTTCAATGCCTTTTGGAAGGTGATTGTTTAATTGTTGGTGAAATTGCAGCTCAGATAGGGATAAGCTTTGGGAATGCTCAATCCATCATTACAAATGAGCTGGGGTTTCGAAAAATTTCTGCCAGGTTATTACCTCGTTTTTTGACTGAAGAACATAAAAACAACAACAACGTCTGGAGATTCGTCAGCACCATCTTGGACGTTTTCAACGTGAAGGTGATGGTTTTTTGCAACGTATCGCTGTGTGATGAGACTTGGTCCACCATTACACCCCTGAATCTAAATAAGCAAGCATGGAGTGGAGAAGAAAGTTGAAGGTGCACCCGTCAAGGCAAAAACTCGCCTCTCAATTGGAAAGGTTCTTGCGACAGTGTTTTGGGATTTTATAGGAGTTGTGCACGTCGATTTTTTGCATGAACGTCATACGGTTAATGCTGCCTATTACTGACAGCTATTGGATGAAGCAAAACGTGCATATCGGCGGAAGAGACGCGAATTTTCGGTCAGAAATGTAATTTTGCTTCACAACAATGCCCGCCCCCATTCAGCCAATGTAACACATCAAAAATTAGAAGAAATGCATAGGGCAACAGAACACCCTCCTTATGGTCCAGACTTATCACCAAGCGATTATCATATGTTTGGGCCACTAAAAGAAGCTCTAGAAGGTGAGCGATTCCATGATAATGCTGCTGTTGAGACATCTGTGTGCAATTGGCTGCAAAAACGCATCCCTTCTTTTTATAATAATGACATTAAAAAAGTCCCAATCCGTTGGGAAAAATGCATAACAAAATCAGGAGATTATACAGAAAAATAGTTAATAACTTTCATATATGTATCTTGTACCAATAAATTTTTAAAAACAAATTCCGGTTCATATTTGATTTACCCTCGTATCATATCCCTAACAACCCTAATTGAAAGTCCTGATTACAAATATGTCTGTGATAAATGTAACCAATTATTATACTTGTTTTTGCACATATGAAAAATGATTTGTATTAAGAAAAATAGAACCAAGGGAAATCCCTTGCTGGTAACCCAAACATTTTTCTGTGCCACTAACCACAACCACTTTGGAAGGAGTTATTTAGTATCAAAATTTTTGAATTTCAAATAACCAATATAATATGAAACAGAAACACTCTGTAAAAAAATCAAAAGTCCAATTATCATTTACTTCGAATGAAAACTGTCTATGAGACTACAATAAAATAGAGAAATAAAATGTTATCTTTGAAATGATTAAGATCGTATCTCAACAACGCAAATTATTAAAATTACTCTGGTTTAAATAAAATGTGATAAAAAAAATCCAAAATTAAAACTAGCTTCTGTTATCTCAAGTAAATACAAATTACCCACTTACCTCTTTTTATTTTAAGCCTAACTGGATCTTCGGATAATCTTAGACATTTCAAAACTGCAACAAAACAAACAAAGTTATTATTATACAACTGTTTATGCAATTTTAGTGATAACGCGCATATTACGCTACTTAAGTCGCTCAACTGATAAAGTTGTCTTTTAATTAATTATTCTTCTACAACAAATATTTTGACTGACAAAAATAATGTAAAATGGGAAAATTCCTTCATTCTTTATTTAATAGTTCACTAATTCACTCGGCAGTAGGATCATTTTAAACTACCAAATTGCCTATACAGGGTGTCTCAGTCACAAGATTTCAAGAGAAAATAGACTGCGAATACGTAATCTTTACGCTAAAGAAAATAACTTAAAATCAGATTTTCAGTAAGTCAGCGGCTCTAAGCGGCTTCGACATCGGTAGATAATGCGACAGCTGCGACACAACCTGCAATCGGGAATTTGGAGCAACAAAACGTTGTTAAGATTATGCCTGAAAGATGCAAACCCGCGATTCGTTAATAAGGGCGTTCCTACCGGCGTTCTATTCCGTGCTTAACACGCGGGCCTTTGCACTCAAAAAATTAAATCCACTGATGAAATGAATTTTCGAAAAATTTCTTTTTTCTTATCTGAAGGACAAGTTAGTTTAATCTGATATTCGTTCGCTCCCCAACCTCTATACAGGCATTAGAGAGAAGGAAATTCAAGCGGGCTTCGGCCCCATCCAGAAAAAAAATAATTTTCAAAAAATTCTAACTTTTAACTTCTTTCCTAAATTTTTAAATTTTACATATCGACCTTTTCTAGATATTTTGAATTTTTTGCAAATTTAGACTTGCTTTCGTCAGACGTCGTTATGATTTGCTTTTGTAAGACGTCGTTAAGACTTCCGATTCGTCACAGAAGAATTTGACAAATTAAACATATTAATCCTTAAATTCACCTTTATAATCACAGTAGAGTTGAGGTTTATTTAATTTGAACATTTCGACTTTAAAAATCATGAATATCCTTAAAATTGAAATACAAATCTTTCTTGATTTCAGGGGACAAGATTTGTATTTCAATTTTTGAAGATAACCAAGGACCAGTCCTTTCCGCCAAAAAAAAAATCCTTAAAATTTCGATTAAATTTTGACTTTTTTTCCAAAAGGTCCATTTTTTCAAAATTTAGGTTTTTTGAAAAATGTTTGTTTGAAATCTATCTTTGAAAATTTCATTTTTTTTTCAAAATATTGATTTTTTGAAAATGTTGACTTTGAAAATGTAGTTTTTTGATATGTACCTTCTTTTTTCACAATTTCACATATTTTTAAGAATTTCGAATGTGTAAAAATAATGCGATTTGTTCCAGAATTTCGAGCTTTTTAAAAATACTATTTTTTTTAAATTTCGACTTTTTTTAAACTTTTGGGTTTGGACTTAATTTTTTCAATGCCGATTATTTTAAAGATTATTTTTTTTTCAGATTTTGATTTTATTTTAAAGTTAAGACTACTTTTCCAAATTTGTACTTTTTGGAAAATTTCGATTTCTTTGAAAATTTGGACTCATAATTATAGACGTTTTCGAACATTTCGAAATGACTTTGAAAATGCCTACTTTTTTTTGAAAATGTTATTTTAATTCCACCTTTTCAAAACTTGGACTTTTTTCGAAATTCAACTTTTTCGAAAGTTTTTATTAATTTTTAGTTTTCGAATTTTTTTGGCTTTTTTTAAAATTATCGAATTTTTTCGTTTTTCGTCAATATTTTGAAAAAAAAGTTGAAATATCAGAACGCAATTGTAGTAATTTTGAAACATGTCAAAATTTTAAAAAATATCCGAAATATTTAATGCTAAAATTTCAAGCTTTTTAAAAATCTTGTGTTTTCAAAATTTAGACTTTTTTTAACCTTTTTGGTTTAAATTTAATTTTTTTTAAAAGGTTGAATTTTTTCTCAAATTTTAATTTTATTTCAAAGTTAAGATTACTTTTCCAAATTTGACTTTTTTGGAAAATTTCAATGTCTTTGAAAGTTTTGAATTTTCATAATAATAGACGTTTTCGAACATTTCGAAATAACTGAAAATTGCTACTTCTTTTTGAAGATGTCGATTTTTTAATTTCACCTTTTCAAAGTTTGGACTTCTTCCGAAATTTCAACTTTTTTAAGTTTTTACATTTTTAGTTTTCGAATTTTTTTAAATCCTTTTTAAAATTATCAATTTGTCAATATTTTCAAAAAAAAGTTGAAATGTTAGAAAGTAGTCGTGGTAATTTTAAAACATGTCAAAATTTTTGAAAAATATCCCAAACTTTCAATTCAAAAATTTAAAAAATAAGACGAGATGTTTAAAATATTCCGAGACTTTCAATTCAAAAATTTTAAAAATAGGACGAGATGTTTAAAATATTCCAAATTTTTAGATAAGTCAATATTTTAAAGAATCGAAATGTTCAAAAAGGAGTTAAAATTTTAAATAAATTAGAAAATGTTGTAAAAAGTTGAAAAGACAAAGTGTTTAAAACAATCGTATCTATTTTGCTGGAACGGACTGGTCCTTGGTTATCTTCAAAAATTGAAATACAAATCTTGTCCCCTGAAACCAATAAAGATAAAAAACACAACAAAGGTTGCTCTAATACGTTTCGATAGCCAAGCTATCATCTTCAGAGAGATATTTTTAATCTTTCTTGGTATCAAGATTGGTACAAGATTTGTATTTCAATTGTATCTAATTTTTAAAAAGTTGAAATATTGAAAAATAGTTATAATCTTAAAATTAAAAGGTAAATTTTAAGAATATCAAAATATTCCAAAAAATTCAAAACAAAATCTAAAAAAATCATTTTTTTTTAAAAACAAAATTTTGAGAATTTTTCGAAATTTTCGAAAAATAGATGAATTTTCAAAAAATGTCAAAATTTTAGAAAACGAAATTTTCGTAAAAAGGCCAAAATTTTAAAGTCAAATTTTGAGAAATGTCGAAATTTTCATTGAAATAAAAATTAAGAAAGACATCAAAACATTCAAAATAAACGAAATTTTCAAAAAATTTCGTCGAAAAACTCAAAAAAGGGTAAATTTTAGAAATTAAAATATTCATGAAAATTAAATATCTATTAAATAGGGCAATTTTCAAAAAACTTCGAAATTAAATAAAAGACAAAAGTTTCAAAATATTTCCAAGTTTTGAAAAAAAGGTTTAAGTTTTCGAAAAAGTCAAAATTTGGAAAAAGAATTTTTTAAAGGCCAAGGTTTCAAAAAAAAAAGTTAAAAGTTTCTAAAAGGGGGCGAAAATCTGAAAAATGTCCCAAACTTAATTGAAAAATTTCAAAAATAAGAGATGTTTTAAAGTCAAATTTTGAGAAATGTCGAAATATTCATTGAAATAAAAATTAAGAAAAACCTCAAAACATTCAAAATAAACAAAATTTTCATAAAAATTAAATATCTATTAAATGGGGCAATTTTCAAAAAACTTCAAAATTAAATAAAAGACAAAAGTTTTAAAATATTTCCAAGTTTTGAAAAAAGGTTTAAGTTTTCGAAAAAGTCAAAATTTGGAAAAAGAGATGAATTTTTTAAAGGCCAAGGTTTCAAAAAAAAAAAAGGTAAAAGTTTCTAAAAGGGGGCGAAAATCTGAAAAAAAGTCCAACTTATAAGATCAAAATTTTGAAACATGTCGAAATTGTTTGAAGTCAAGTTTTCAAAGAAATTCGAAATTGTGAAAAATATCCGAAACTTTTAATTGAAAAATTTCAAAAATAAGACGAGATGTTTAAAAAATCCCAAATTTTTTGAAAGCCAAAATTTTGAAGAATCGAAAAGAAAACGTTAAAATTTTGAATGAATTAGAAAATATTGAAAGAACTCGAAAAGGTGCATCTAATTTTTACAAAGGTTGAATATTGAGAAATAGTTTTAAATTTCAAAAAATAGGTGACATTTTTTTTTAAATTAAAATATTGCAAAAAAATCAAAAACTTAAAAAAATATAGGAATTTTCAAAAAATTTTGAAATTTTAAAAAACGAAATTTTCATAGAAAGGCCAAAATTTTAAAGCGAAATTTTTGGAAATGTCGAAATTGAAATACAAATTTTAAAAAAACTCAAAACATTCAAAATGGGCGAAATTTTCAAAAATATTCGTATAACTTAAAATTGTTGAAAAACTCAAAAAAAAAACGGAAATTTTAAAAGATTTCATAAAAATTAAATACTTATTAAATTGGGGCAACTTTCAAAAAACTTCGAAATCAAAAGACAAAAGTTTCAAGGTTTAAGTTTTCAAAAAAGTCAAAATTTGGAAAAAACATGAATTTTGAAAAACAAGGTCGAAATTTTTGAAAGCTAAAATTTCAAAAAGAAAGTTAAAAGTTTCTAAAAGGGGGCGAAAATTTGAAAATAAGTCAAAATTTTGAAACATGTCGAAAGTGTAAGGAAAATGTAATTAAAAATTTAAAAAAATTAAGATGACATTTGCAAACAAAGTTGACGTTTTGTTAAAGAATTAAGTACATTAAACGAAGTTCAAAATTTTGAAAAAATGGCGAAACTTAAAAAGTCGAAATGTTAGTCAAAACTTTCAAAAAAAGTTAAAATTTTGGATTAAGTCAATAATTTAAAAACCATTCGAAATTTTGAAGAAATGAGGAAATTAACAATGAAATAGAAATTTTCAAAAAAAGTCGACATTTTCAAAAAAATCTTGATTTCAGAAATTTCGAAACTTTCACAAAAGATCGAAATTTTCGAAAAGGTTGGACCTTTTAAAAAAAGGCAAAATTTTTAAACAGTAAGAACGTTAAAAAACCTAGAAATTTTGAGTCTAAAATATTTAAAAAAATCCAAATTCAGGATAACGAAGTCCTAATTTTGAAATAAAATCTTGAAGAAATTTTAACCTCTCAAAAAACCCGACATTTTAAAAAATACTGACAGCTTGAAAACCAAATTTTTTATAAAATTTTTGAAGTCAAATTAAAAAACGAAGTTTTCAAGAGAACAGAAGTTTTTTAATAATGCGAGAACAATTAAAACACACAATGTTGACTTCTAAATTCTATATCTATCTATATATCTATATCTACATCTATCTATAAATATCGCAATTTCGACATTAAAGTCGAAATCTTGAGAAATAATCAAAGTTTTCAGAATAAAAATTACTATTTTAGCGTAAACAAAATCATTGCAAGTTTAAATTAGACATTTTCTAACATGCCACCATTTCAAGTTTACTCTAAAACTTTTGACCCCTATTTCAAGATCTCAGCTTTAAATTGGGATATAACGTTTTTTTTTTCCTGAAATTTTGACTTGTTTCAAAATTTCTTTGTCATTTGATATCCAGTTTTCTCTGGATCTGGCAGATCTCTTCAAGACGTCGTCGATGGCATCTCATCCGAGACATGTGCGATTAATGCAGGGGTGCCTCAGGGGTCTGTGTTGTGTCATACTCTGTTTCTGTTACACACAAACGATCTCTAAGCTTCAACTTCCAATCCGATATACAGTTACGCAGATGATAGCCTGGTGTCATCGTTTTTCTCCGACAAACCATTATCGGTTGCTGCTTCAGATCGACTAAGGGAACAGCAGATAGAGATGAATAATTGGGATCTCGAAATCATTCTGGAATGGGGTAAAAAAAATTTAGTCGACTTTAACGCCTCAAACGCCGCGGTTTTCACTTAGAAAACATCAAGGGATAATGCAACAAAATATACTCATGGACGGTAAAATTCTCCCGATGGAATTTAATCTATCTATCCTAGGAGTAAATGCGAGCACGAACTTCTCTTGGGATGATCATGTGGGCGCCATTGCCAAAACCGCCTCTCGGAGGCTAGAGCTAAAAAGTACTTCACATCTCATAAGCTACTTACACAATACAAAGCTTAAGTTAGGCCAACACTAGAGTACTATTCTTACGTTTGGAGTTCAGCCCCAAAGCACACTTTAGCTCTTTTCGATTCAATTCAAACAAGAGCCATTCCTCTAATTGATGACGAGAGTTTGACCGATTTTCTCGAAACACTACAGCACAGGCTGATGGTTAGTGATTTTTTTCTTTTCTAGTTTGATAAAAAATTTCAAACGAATACTTTCTGATACGCGATTTTTAAACTTTATGAAAATTGTATTCAATTAAATCAGATTTCTTGATTTTTCGAATTAGTTAATATTTGTTAAATATATTTTAAATGACAAGAAATAAAAAATTGAAATTTGGTATGCATGTGTAACTTGATATATCCTTTAAGAATAGTCAAGAAAAAAATGGGGTTGCCATTTAAAAAAATTGTCGATGACGTCATATCTTAAATTTGGGACATTCTGTACAAGATTGTTCTACATCAAAAAGAGCGCAAATTAAAATATTAATCGACGTGTTCGTGCATATTTCCGAAAAAAAACTGTCTTTGATTTAGTGAATTTATTCCAAGTTACAGACTAGCACTGTATCAGCCAAGCGTCTATTGACGTACGAAGTCGTAAACCTCTGGATCAGTAGCATCTTGTTGGGGGAATTTCATGAGTCGATTTTTAATTTTTATTTGGATTTTTTACCTTTACTAAGGCTGCTTAGTACGTGATTAAAATTAATGACATTATGCCTGAGATACCCTCTATAAACTATTGGTTACGTTTTATGGTCAGACATTAATAAATTGTGTAAAACACAAGTGCTAATCTTTTACATGCATTTCTGCGTTTATAAGCAGCAAAGCATTTGTTTGATATCTAAGGAGTATGTGACTTACCTTCTTTAGTACTGAATCGATTAACATCGATTTCATTGACTCTTAAGATAACATCTCCAACCTCCACCTATAAAAAAAGACATAGAACAAATAAGGTTTGTTAGATGATGCGATGAATGTTAATTAACATTATTTAAACAGTTTATAAATAATGAATAAGACTTTGATTAAACATTAGCTCCTGAAAAAAATTCAGGTTTCGTCTAATGCCTTATTAATAAAGAATTAGAAACTATGAAATAAACTGCATGACTGGTTAAGAAGATTATTAAAATGAAAACATGCAAACAGTGTTGTATTTTATATAACAGTAATTAACAAAAGAAATGCAAAAATACCACATCTTTCATTTTGTGAACGATTTTATCTTTTATAATCGATAAATATATAAAAGGGTGTAGTAAAGAGGGGTGGGCCCATACTCATTTATTATAGATTTATGGTTTATTTTACCTTCTTATTGATTTTCTACCACAAACATCGAAAGTGAAACATTCTTGAGAAATAAATTGTATCAATAACATCTCATAACAGTCGGTCTGACCTAAAGGAAGAATCGTTAAAACTTTTTTTAGAGGTTTCATCGACCTATATTCGTTTTACTTGCACCTTGCACTTAATAGCCGATCACTCTTATCGAATAAAATACTGTAACGATTAGACTTGTTTCTAATCGCCACTGTTGAATACCTTTCATTTGTATATTAGTAGTTTAATTATAAATTTAAAAATTTCCTTTAAATAAAGTCTAATAAAAACTCCATTAAGAAAAACGTCCCAATTATAATAATGCTGGTTTCCACAATAGTTTGATTTATTGAGGAATTTCACATAAACAGGTTAAAATATTTTGTCAACTTCCTGTTTAGCAATAGTGTTAAATTTAGTTTCCTGAATTTTAAATGGATCGACTCATTTAACCATATTATTAACGGCAAAAATTATGTTCAAACACAAAATAATAAAGAATAACCTCTTTAATGCCTTTCTATCAAAAACAAAATGGTATGAATCCAATGTGGTATGCAACATTTTTGGTATTTTCTTGTTAATTTTAATCTAAAAAATACCCAATGAATAGATAAATATTTATAACAACAAAACCGAACTTTTTTTGAAAACTTCGGTTTTGTGGAAATTCGATTTTCAAGCAAATTTCGACTTTTTTTCGATATTTAGACTTTTTGTTGAATATATCGATTTTTTTCAGAACTTTCACTTTTTTTCAGAATTACGATTTTTTTCAAAGCTTCGACTTTTTGTTGAAAGTTGATAATTTCTACATTTTTTGAAAATTTCGACTTATTTCCAATTTTCCACTAAAAAAACCGCTTTTTTTTAATTTCCAGTTTTTGAAAATATTGATCTTTTTTAAAATAATTGGGAGTTCGAAGTTGAACTTATGGGAAAAAAGTCCAAATTTCCAAATAAATGAGAGTTTATAAACAATTTCGAGAAATAAGGCCAACATTTTTACAAAAAGTCGATAAATATTTGCTATGACCGGACCTGGTTTCGCTTTTCAGCACCATCGGCGGTTATATCCAGGGTTTCGAACCGGAACTGAACCGAAAACCGGAAAACGAAAAAAACCGTTATTTTTGTCGGAACGAAAACCGGAACAGAACCGGAAAAAAATAACGGTTTATTTCGGTTCGTTGAATTTGTACGTTCTTAAGATAATTTTTACTTTACCCTAAAATTTGGGATCTTTTTTTAGAAATTTTTCCTTTTAAAATTTTTCACAAATTCATGCAACTTTCATCTCAAAATTACGAGTTTACTTTAGAGAAAATTTTTTTTGAAAGTTGGATTAGAAACTTCAATTTCCAACTTTCTAAGAAAATGTTGATTTTATTCTCAAAATTTCAAGCCAAATTGTATTTTAAGTTGTAAACTTGAATATTCTTTTTTCAAAATTTTCGGCCCTTTTTTGAAATTTGGACCTTTTTCTCGAAATATTTCTAATCTTTTCCTTAAATTTTGAGTTTAAAATAAAAATTTTATGTGCTATTGTAAATTTGGACTAAAGCAGTGGAATCTTTTTCCTTAAAGCCAATTTTCTTTGCAAATTCGAATTTTACCGAAAATTCCAACTTTTTCTTCAGAACAAACACTCAAAATTTGTTTTTTTTTTCTTAAACTTGAATTTTCCCTTTTATTATCTGATACCCTTCTTTTTGAAGTTATTAATAAAAATTTTGAGTTTTCTTAAATTTTTCCTTCAAATTTCACTTGAATTTCAGTATGCCAATTTTTTTCAAATTCTAATGATTTTTTTACGATGCCTACTTTCTAAAACTTCCCAAAATTGCAGGATCTGGCTTTTTTCTCAATATTTCCGATAAAATCTCGCTATTTCTAATTTTTCCTAGAAATTGGGACTTTTAGTCAAAATTTGAAGAGAAAAATACAACATTTACACTCCAATTTAAAGCCGGGATCTTGAAATTGAAGTCGAAATTTTGAGGGTAAATTTGAAACGATCACATATTAGAAAATGTCTAATTTAAATTTACAATTTTTATCTAGTTTTCTTTACGCCATACTTGACTTTTTTCTTAAAATTTCGACTTAAGCCTCGAAGCTGCGCTTTTTTTTTAAATTGTTTTGAATTTAGGCAGCTTTAAAATGGAAATTTAGTTAAGTCTTGAATACGTTTTGTTAAATTCGTTCAAAATTTAGAAATTCGTAGTCTGGAAAATTAGGTTATTCAAAAAAATTAAAAAAATTCTGAATAATTTTGAAAAAATTTCGAATATTTCACAAAGTCAAACTTTTGAAAAAAAAATTCGGAAGAAACTTCGAATTCAGATTAAAATCCTGAAAAAATTCAAAGATTTCAAAAGGTTGCAATTTTCAAAAAAAAATCGAATTTTGCTAAAAAGTGAAAGTTTTCAGGAAAAAGTCCTAATTATCAAAAAAAAAAGTTAAAGATTTTCAAAAAAAATATCTCAACAATCAGATTATAAAAAAAACCAACATTTTGAAAAAAATCGAAATTGTGAAAAAAAAACTTTGTCAATTTTTTTACAAGAAATCAAAATTTTGAAAAAAAGGAAGTTTTCCAAAAAATCAAATTCTGTAAAAGTTGGAGCTTCGAGTAAAATTCGAAATTTTTATGATAAAAGGTCGAAATTTTCAAAGAAAGTCTGAAAAAGGTTCGAAAATATTGAAAATGTCGAAATTTTGAGATAAATTTCATTTTTCAAAAAAACAAAAATTAAAGGAAAATCTAATTTTTCAAATAAAAGTTCAGTTAACTGCAGAAAGGCCGAAACCTCGAGAAAAAGTCGAAATTTAAAAAAAAGTACAAATTTTTAAAAAAGATGAAAACTTTTTAGAAATTGTCAAAAGTTGGACCAAGGTGAAAATTAAAAAAAAACAGGGTAGAAGTTTTCAAAATTCTGTTTTTCAACATCATGAAATTTACAGAATAAATCAAAATTAAAAAAAAATAAAAATTTTGAGAAAAGATCAAAATTATGTGCAGACATTTTCAAAAAATTCAGAATTTGGAAAATAATTTAAAATCCTACAGAAAAGTCAAACTAAAAAAGTGTTGCGATTAAGAAAATAAATAAACATTTAAAAAAGTAGAAGCTAAACAAAAAACGTTTGAATTTCAAAGTTTTCAAATTATAAAGACGAAATGCTTTAAAGAAGTCAAAAAATGTTTAAGAATTTTCAATAAAAATCGACGGCATACTTTTCAAAAAGTAATCATGTTCAGAAAGTCAGAATTTTGTGAAAAAGTGAAAATTGAAAGAAAGTTGAATAAAAAAAACAAATACTCGAGAGAGTCGATATTTGCAAAAAGTTAAAACTTTGAACAAATTCAAATTTTTAAAAAGAATTGAAATGTTTTGAAGAAATCGAAAACTAGTAAATTTGCAACAAAATTGAAATTTCTAGCCTGAAGTTTCAGAAATGGTCAATATTTACAAAAATAAGGTCAAACATTTAAACTTCAAGTTCAATTCAAAATATTCAAAAAAATTTGAAATTTTTAAAAAATAAAATCTTTAACAAGGACAAAAGTTATAAAAAAGTAAAATGTTTAAAAAAATCGAAACCAGCCAAATAAGACACAATTTTGAGGAATTTGGAATATTCAAGAAATCAAAATTTTGAAAAAAGTCGAAATTTTCAAAATCAAGTTAAAATTTCGAAATTTTGGAAGTTGAACGAGAAAAGATCGACTTTGTGAAAAAGTGGGTTTTTATGTCAAAATTTTTGAAATAAGTCAAAACCTTCAATAAAAATGGAATTCTTCAGGAAAGTCGAAACTTTGTACTTTTTTGAAATTATATAATACTTTCTCTTTTTTCACCTAGGCGAAAGCGTGGGTATCAGCTAATTTTTTTATACAGTTCAGGGTTTATTTGAAGGTTGAACTCAAAATGAACCCAGAATTCAGAGTTTCAGCGTAAAATTTTTAAACTCGAAAAATCAAGAGATATTTTCTTCAAGTTTTAAGCATTACCAGATTAGTTATATGCTGTAATATTAAAAAGAGAGAGAGAGAGAGAGAGAGAGAGAACATTTTCTAAATTATGTTAGAAAATCAATTTTTAAATCAAATAAAATTTTTTTAAACATTAAAAAATGGTCACCCGGAACTGAACCGAAAACCGGAAAAAACCTCTATTTTTATTGAAACGAAAAACCGGAACGGAACCGATATGATTTTTTCCCGGAACGAAAAGCGAAAACCGGAACGAAAAAATAGTGGTTCCATGCCCTGGTTATATGAAAAGCGAAACCAGTTTCGGTCACACCAAATATAACATTTATCCAAACATCCCAGAATTTTTAATATCTATTGTTGTTTGAATCGTTAATAAAGTTTAATAGTTATGAATATTGAAGAATTCCTCAAAATAAGGGCTAGAAATGTCAATTATTTGCTTCACAATAGAGAAAATGATAGAATTGATATAAAACAACATCAAGAGATCTTTTCTCTGGTCTTTTCCAGTTTTTTTTTAAGTACAATAAACTGTGATTCATAAGGCCAATCTTTTAAATAAAATAACAATTGCTTTCTATATGAAATCAGCTTTATTATCCATTTAGCAATGGTGTCTCGCACTACTCATTTAATTCACTCGAATTTTGGAGTTTAAACTTGCAATTTTTAATTTATTACTGACTTTAAGTTCAGACTTTAAACTTTAATACTTGGGTTTGCAATTCATAAGGACGACTTCTTCTAGAAACTTTGATTTTTATTTTTAGAAATTTTAATTTACAATGTAATCTCTTAATTTAAAACTGAAATATCGAACAATTTGAAGGGGCCGGTAGTCAAGTGGTGAACAAGTGAAGACCTACATTGCCCAGAATTTTGAAAGTATCTGAAAAAATGGTTTCTGCTTTTGTCCCAAAATTCTTGCTTTACATTTTCAATTTTCACTAATCTTTCATGAAAATTCAATACAGACTCAAAATTTCGATGTTTTTAAGAAAAATTAAATCAATTTTCGATTGCGAACCTTATTTGAAAATTTCGACTTTTTTTCTTAAAATTTAGACCAAAATTTTTTCATAAACGTTGATTTTTCCAAAACCTAAACTTTTGCCTCGTAACTTCATTTCTAAATTTTTTCCGAACTATTTTTATTTCCGAATTTTATTTGAAACTTGGACCGGTTTAAAATTTGTACTGTTTTTCTCAAAAATTTGGAATTGAAACTATACTTTTTTATAAACTGCAGAATTTTTCGAAAATTTCGTTTTTAAAGTATAAATTTCGACATTTATTGGAAATTTTGAATTTTTCAAATTTATCCTTAAATGTTTTTTTTAATATTGACCGTTTTTTTGTGTATTTCGGCCGACTTTCAAAATTTCGTCTTTTTTATAATTTGAACTTTTTCTTCTGAAAATGTTGACTTTTTTCTGAAAATTTCAACCTTTGTTTGAAATTTTGACAATTTCATGAAATATTTTGAAAATATCGACCCTTGTTGAACATTTCGAGTTTTTTTTAGAAAATGTCGACTTCTTCTGATTTGGCTTTTTTAGAAAAATGCTTCTTTTTAAAATTGACCTTCTTTTGGGAATATTCGACTCTTTTTTGAAAATTTCAAAAATTTGGAGTCTTCTGAAAATGGTATTTTTTTTCAAATTTTCGACATTTTTCAAAATTTCGAGTTTTTTGAAAAAAATTGAATTAATCCACTTCGAATCTTATTTGAAAATTTCGACTTTTTTTCTCGTAATTTCGACATTAGACCGAAATTTTTTCATAAATGTTGATTTTTCCAAAAACTGGACTTGTGACTCGTGGCTTTATTTCTAATTTTTTCCAAACTATTTTTAGTTCCGAATTTTTTTGAAACTTTGACTTTAGTTTGAAATTTCAACTGTTTTTCTCAAAATTTCGAATGTAATCTCCACACTTTTTTATAAGCTGTATAAAATTCGATTTTATACATTTTATTGGAAATTTTGAATTTTTCAAATTTTTGCTTAAACAGGTTTTTAATATTAACCTTTTTTTTGTGAATTTACTTTCAAAATTTCGACTTTTTTATAATTTGAACTTTTTTTCTCTAAAAATGTTGACAATTTTCTGAAAATTTCAACCTTTATTTCAAATTTTGACAATCTCACGAAATGTTTTAAAAATATCGACCCTTGTTAAACATTTCGACTCTTTTTTTAGAAAATTTTGACTTTTTGTAATTTGGCCTTTTTAGAAAAATGCGTCTTTTTAAAATTGACCTTCTTTTGGGAATATTTGATTTTTTTTGAAAATTTCGGCTGTTTTAAAAATTTGGAATCTTCTGAAAAAGGGTTTTTTTTTCAAATTTTCGACATTTTTCAAAATTTCGAGTTTTTTGAGAAAAATTGAATTAATTTTCCACTTCGAATCTTATTTGAAAATTTTGACTTTTTTTCTCGAAATTTCGACATTAGACCGGAATTTTTTCATAAATTTTCATTTTTCCAAAAACTGGACTTGTATCTCGTGACTTTATTTCTAATTTTTTCCAAACTATTTTTAGTTCCGAATTTTTTTGAAACTTTGACTTTAGTTTGAAATTTCAACTGTTTTTCTCAAAATTTCTAATGTAATCTCCATATTTTTTTATAAACTGTAGAATTTTTCCAAAATTTCGTTTTTAAAGTATAAATTTCGACATTTATTGGAAATTTTGAATTTTTCAAATTTTTGCTTGAACGGTTTTTTTAATACTGACCTTTTTTTGTGAATTTGCTTTCAAAGTTTCGACTTTTTTATAATTTGAACTTTGTTCTTCTGAAAATGTTGACTTTTTTTCTGAAAATTTCAACCTTTATTTGAAATTTTGACAATTTCACGAAATGTTTTGGATTTATCGACCCTTGCTGAACATTTCGACTTTTTTTTAAGAAAATTTTGACTTTTTGTAATTTGGCTCTCTTAGAAAAATGCGACTTTTGTAAAATTGACCTTTTTTTGGGAATATTCGATTTTTTTTGAAAATTTCGGCTATTTCAAAAATTTGGAGTCTTCTGAAAATGGTTTTTTTTTCAAATTTTCGACATTTTTCAAAATTTTGACTTTTTGAGAAGAACCGAATTAATTTTCTACTTCGAACCTTATTTGAAAATTTCGACTTTTTTCTCGAAATTTTGACATTAGAGCGGATTTTTTTTATAAATGTTGATTATTCCAAAAACTGGACTTGTGTCTCGTGACTTTATTTCTAATTTTTTCCGAACTATTTTTATTTCCAACTTTTTTTTTTAAACTTTGACTTTAATTTCATTCGGTTTTCATTCATTTTGGGTTTTATTTTCGAAAATTTCGACTTTGCTTAAATTTGCGGCTTTTTTTGAAAATTGCCACTTTTAAACTAAATTTCGACATTTAATATTATTGAAAATTCTGAATTTATTGATTTTTTTGTTTGAGTAGTCTATTTAAATGTTGACCCTGGTCTTTTTTGAAAATTTCGATATTTCTTCTTTGAAAATTTAGGCTTTTTTAAAAATTTTCACATTATTAAGAAATTTTTATTTCTTGAAAATATCGACCCTTGACTAGACAATTTTCACCTTTTTGAATTTGATTTTTTTTTGAAAAATACGAAATTTGCAAATTTTACATTTTTGAGTTTTCTTGAATATTTCGACCATTTCCAAAATGTCGACCTTTTTGAAAACATCACCTTCTCCTAAAATTTGGAATTTGTCTCGAAATTTTGACTTTTTGAATATTTCAATCTTTTTTGGATATTACGACTTTCTTTTTTAATTAGACAAACTTTTTTGAAAATTTTGATTTTTCTGAAAATCTCGACCTAAAAAATTAAAAATTAAATTTCGTGAAATTTTAAAAATTTCATGACTAATGTCATCCCTTTTTAACAATGTCGACTTTTTTTTAGAAAATTTTGACTTTTTTTAAAATTCCAATTTTTTTGGAGAATTCTTTTTAAATTTTCAACATATTTAGGAATTTTGAGTTTTTTGAAAATATTACCTCTTCACAAAATTTCGAATTTTTCTAGAAATTTTGATTTTCTGAATACTTCAATCCTTTTTGAATATTTGGTCTTTTTTTGAAAATTATGCAACCTTTTTGAAATTTCAGATTTTTTTTTAATTCTGGCTTTTTTGAAAAAATCGATTTGTTGTAACTGAAAATTAATAAATTCGGGAAATTTTAACATTTTCACGAGATTTTTATTGATTTATTATTTTTAATGTCAACCTTTTTCAATATTTCGACTTTTTTTTTAGAAAATTTTGACTTTTTGTAATTTGGTTTTTTTTTTTGAAAAATGCGTCTTCTGTAAATTTAACATTCATGACTTATTTTGAAAATTTCGGCTGTTTTTAAAATTTAATGTTTTCTAAAAATGTTAATTTTTTTCAAATACATATTCGACATTTTTCAAAATTTTGACTTTTTCTGAACATATCATATCTTCCTATAATTTGGAACTTTTATCGAAATTTTGAGTTTTTGGGTATTTTAATCATTCTGGATACCTATTTCGACTTTTTTTAAAAAATATATAACCTCGTTAAAAAATCAGGTTTTTTTTAATTTCGACTTTTTTAAAAAAGTCGACTCTTTTTTAATTAAAAATTAAAAGTTTTCAAATATTTCGAATTTTATTTAAAAAATGTTGGCTTTTTTTTAATTTAGTTTCTTTTGAAAAATGCGACTTTGATAAATTTAAAAATTTCCGCTGTTTCAAAATTTGGAATCTTCTGAAAATGTAAATTTTTTTTAAATTCGACATTTTTCCAAATTTCGACTTTTTCTGAAAATATATCTTCCTCAAAAATTAAAATACAAAACTTGCCCTCTGAAACCAAAAAAGAATAAAAAACACAACGAAGGTTGATCTAACGCGTTTCGACAGCCAAGCTATCATCTTCAGAGAGATATCTCTCTGAAGATTGGCTGTCGAAAAGCGTTAGAGCAACCTTATCTCTCTGAAGATGATAGCTTGGCTGTCGAGACGCGTTAGTGCAACCTTTGTTGTGTTTTTTAATCTTTCTTGCTATCATCTTCAGAGATATCTCAGCTTGGCTGTCGAAACGCATTAGAGCAACCTTTGTTGTGTTTTTTAATCTTTCTTGGTTTCAGGGGACAAGTTTTGTATTTCAATTTTTGAAGATATCCAAGGACTAGTCCGTTCCACCAAATAAAAATATATCTTCCTCAATTTTCAATTTTTCTCGAAATTTTAACTTTTGAATATTTTAATTCTTTTTGAATATTTCGATTTTTCTTTGAAAAGCATTGCTTTTATTAGAATTTTGATTTATTTTTGAAAATTTAAGCTTTTTGGAAAATTTAAACTTTTTTGAAAAATTCGACTTTTTTCAAAAAGGAAGTTTTTTTTTTAATTTCGACTTCTTCTGTAGGTTTTTTTCTTCAATTCCGACTTCTGCATTTGTCGATTTTCTATTTGAACAGTTTTTTCTTAATGTTGACCTTTTTGCGGTCTTTTTTTGAAAATTTGGGAATTTTTGAAGTTTGACTTTTTTTTGAAAGTTTGGACTTTTTTGAAATTTTTTTGACAATTTAAACCTCTGAAATTTTTACTTTTTGAATATGTCGACCATTTTTTCGATTAAAGTTATTTGTAATTAGGAATTTATGTGAAAAATGCGAATTTTGTAAATTTGACCTTTTTTGACGTTTTCGACTTTTTTGAACATTAGAACCTTTCCGAAAATATTAATCTTTTTCAAAATTTCGACACTATTCAAATCTTGGACTTTTTTTGGAAATAATAACCTCTTTTTAAAATGTAGAATTTTTTCCGAAATTTTAATTTTTTTGACAATTTATTGTAAATCGTTATTAAATAATTATATGACTTTGAAAATTGCAACCTTTTTTGAAAATTTCGCCATTCTATAAAATTTATTTTTCAATTTTTTTTGAAAATTTGGCACTTTGAAAAATATTACTTTTGAAAATTTTAATATTTTTGAAAAATTCGACTTCTCTTTTCGATTGTTTTTAAAAATTTCGAATTTTTATTTGAAAATTCCGACTTTTTCTAAATTTAGACTTTTTTCAAATTATCAACTTTTTTTGAGTTCGCCATTTTTCCAAATTTTCGATTTCTTGACATTTTGATCACAAAATCTTGACTTATCAGAATTTAGAGTTGACGACTTTTTTTGTAAATTTCGATTTCTTTCGGAGGTTGAATGGAAAAAATCTAAAGATTTTCAATTGTGAGAAATCGTTATTTTTTCTCTCTTCTTGATAATAGCATCGTAATTTCTAGATATAAGACGAATTATGGAAGATTTGGAATTTTCTAGTTAAAATTTTTGGACGAAAAAACTGAATGTGAAAGTCTTAAGGAATGAGTCGAAAATTTTGGGATAAAAAATAAAAAAAAAGAGAAGAAGAATTCAAAACCCAATTCTGCAGAATTAAAAGTAACATTTTTTGAAAGAAAATGTTGACAAATGAGAGAATCAAAATTTCCGTATTCAACTAGAAATATCAAAAAAATTAAAAAAATATTTCGTCATCAAACCCAAAAAGAAAGCAAATTTCGAAACGGAAATCGAAATTGATAAAAAAACTTGTAAGGTTTAAAATAACGTCGAACATCGAAATAATCAAGATTTCAATAGAATTTTTAAAATTTCTCATTTGAAACTCGAAGCTTCTAGATAGAGAATGGACCTTTTAAAAGAAATCAGAACCTCCGAAAAATAGAAATTTTGGGTTTAAGACGGAAATTGAAACAAAAAGCTACGCCACTGGACATAGCTAATCTAAAATGTCAAAAACTCTTAAGCCGACCCTACACTTATAACTACCAAACTATTTTTTAATATTTTAATCTACGCTTTAGTGTTGATTTATTTTACACCTTTATGGCATTGTTCTTTTAAAAGCGCATGTTTGTAGCAAAGTAAAAAAATAAAAACTTCCAACCACAAATCCGTAAACTTTAAATAAAGCATTCAGAATACGAGACACCACTGCATTTGTATATTCCAAATTTTAATTCGTCCTGCTTGAGGCCCGCCACTGCTCAAATTTTATCACTTCACCATCATTGCAAGTGGCAACGCCAATAACGCAAATGAAATTCCAATAAGAAGTTTTTATTTAAATAAACCTGTACACATTATTTTCTTTTTTAAAATGGTGTAGGTGTTAAAAATAAGCTACTCTAGCATACACGTAGGTGCAGAAAACTAAGACCCCTAAAATGATCAGATAAGCTGATTAAAACACCATATAGCCTATAAAATATCCTCAGATCTATCAGATGTCTCACATTTCACATTAAATGCAAATTGAATTAAACACTTATTTAAACATGTTATCAGTAACGTATATTGCGAAAATATTTACTAATAATCAATTAGAACCAAATAACTAAAACGAGGAACATGAACAAAAATACAATTAATTGCATTTGACTAGGCAAATTTAGAGAAGTAAAGGCCAATTACGTGCGCTTGTAATGGTTATACAAGGTACATTTTTATTTTATCGTAAACGGCTGTAAAAATGACATATTTGCTCCACTTTAGATTACAATAAGATAAAGTAAACACAAATAAATTAAAGAATGTCATATAAATTGCTAAAGTACAAACTAATAGTTATTTTTTGGTTTATTTCCGAGAATGAAACAATTGGAAAAAATAATCTGCAATTTATCCGCCGCCAATGGCGACAACAAACATGACAAAAATGACAATTACTGATCAATTTTAAGGCGATTCTGGCAAAGAATCTTATGGTGAAGTATTATCGACACACAGGCCAAAATAAACACGATCGTTAACAAAACACCGGCAATACACCAAAATAGCAAACAAATAGCAGAAAAACAACCTACCTCGCCGCTTTCTGCAGCTGGAGAGTCATCCAGTAT
This sequence comes from Dastarcus helophoroides, assembly GCA_028583605.1. Taxonomy (NCBI): domain Eukaryota; kingdom Metazoa; phylum Arthropoda; class Insecta; order Coleoptera; family Bothrideridae; genus Dastarcus; species Dastarcus helophoroides. Next base: position 28,312,238 of record CM053329.1, on the reverse strand, counting down.
ATTGTAAATTATATGTGGCAAACCAGGTTTCCCCAACAATGAAAATCCTAGCCCGAATTGTTCATCCCGCCTTAAAACTATCGATAACTCTTCAGCCATACTCATCCGACATCGACTAAGAAAAATAATAACACTGTCAAAATACAAATAATTTCACTTTTCTCGCTCACTCCCATAACCTCATTCCGAAGTCGAATGCGACTGACAAGTCGTATTCACCTCGGCAGGTTGACCAATAGAGGCGGTGATAGGGCCGCTGAAAGGGGTACGGGTCGCAAACGAAAAGTTCCAAGCCGCATTGCAGAATTGCCCCATTATTTGATTTGACATAAGTGTAACAATAAATATTAAGTATAAAAACGCCAAGAACTTGTGGGACAAGCATCAATTAATTATTGATTAATTAAAACTAAAAAACTGTTATTATGCGCAGGGGCCAATTAGGTTTTTTCGGAACAAGCCCGCAGTAGATGAGTGACAGATGAACAATCGAAAACACTGCTGATTAGCTGAATAAAATCCATTATTTAATCGATTACTTAATAATCGATTTTCTTTAACATCTATGATAAAAGCCGAAATTTTGAAAGTAAAATTGAAAATTTCAGATTAAGGTTTCCTCTGATTTCGAGAAAAATAATTGAAATCCTAGAAAAAAAATTGTACAACTGTTTTTCTTAGAAATGAATATTTCGAATTTTGATTTTTTCCAAAAGTGATCAGTTTTTCTCCGACTTTTAATGTTAATCTCAAAAATTCAAGTTTTCGTCTCTATATTTCGACCTTTTTTTATCAAAATGGATTTTAACCTTCAAATTTTGATGTCAGTTTTTAAATTTTTTTCTTAAAATTGTAAAAAAATTGATGTATAAATCTTGTTCCCTGAAACCTAAGCGATGATGTACAACTTATAAAGCTGAATATGAAGATTAAATTATGAGGGAAAAAGATAATATTAGTGATGAAATTTCGTTTTTCATTGAAATTTTGATCACCAAATGATTAATAAGCATTTGGTGATCGATTTTACTTCACCACATGAAGACAAAATTATAGTGGAAAAAGAAAATATTACTGATGAACTTTCGTTTTTCACTAAAATTTTGACCACCAAATAATGATTAATAAAATGAATTGATTGTTTCCGAATAGTTGAGATTATGATGACTGGAGACCGAATTATATGCATCATAAAAAGCTTGAAATATGCAAGCAAAATGCTTAAAACATACACGAAAGGTATCAAAATATGCAATTTTAATAATGCTGTTTATTTTCCTTTTCTTTTGGACGAATTTGCCTTTTATTTGAATAGGTTTGATTTTAATTTAAACAAATTTGTTATTAAATTGACTAACAAGGAAAGGTCGCGAAGAGTCCGGCGCCGATTTTGCTCATTTTTGGATATGTTTTAGAGGACCAAAATCTAAGGGACACGTATTTTTTTTATCGGCTGATAAACGGTTTTAAGGGTAGTTTTACCCCCTCAAAATTGGTGCAAAAAATGCAGATTTTGCTGTTTCTCACATACCAAAAATAATATTAGAGTCGTTTCTTTTTCCAAAAGTTTTGTTTTGACGAGAAATAAAAAAAAAAAATTCAAAATTTTCTCACCCCCCTCATGGGGGCAAACTACTCAATTTAGAAGTTTTTTAATCATAAAAATGGTAATTACGTCAGCAAAATTTTGAAAAAAATATATGTTATATTATACACCAAAACTAATTTTACCTGTTTTTGGATTTTGTCGAAAAAAATTTGTTTGGGGGTAAACACCACTTACACGAATACGTATATGATAGGATGTATTTTTATGATTTTTGTTTTATTTTTTTTTCTGAAGCGAAGCATTTCGACGAGGGTAATTTACCCCCATCAGGAGGGGTGGGGTTTAAAAAATTTGGTAAACTTTTCTTTTGGTGTATATAGATAGTAGAGGGATCATAATAATCTCGAATTTTCCGGTTTTTTAAGTAGGTAGCTCACCCTCCTATAAGGGAAGGGTGGAGGGTGGGGATAAGGGGTCACCGAAAAAATCTTAAAAAATTATTTTTTTAGTTTCTCGTCGAAATACTTCGCTTCAGAAACAAAATAAAACAAAAATCATAAAAATACATCCGTATTCGTGTAAGTGGTGTTTACCCTCCAAAAAATATTTTTCGACAAAATCCAAAAACAGGTAAAATTAGTTTTGGTGTATAAAATAACATATATATTTTTTTTAATTTTGCTGACGTAATTACCATTTTTATGATTAAAAAACTTCTAAATGGGGTAATTTGCTCCCATGAGGAGGGTGAGAAAATGTTGAAAAATTTTTTTTCTTTCATTTCTCGGCAAAGCAAAACTTTTGGAAAAAGAAACGACTCGAATATCATTTGTGGTATTCGAGAACCACAAAATCTGCATTTTTTGCCTCAACTTTGAGGGGGTAAAACTACGCTTAAAACCGATTATCAGTCGATAAAAAAAAATACGTGTCTCTTAGATTTTGGTTCTTTAAAACATATTCAAAAGTTAGCAAAATCGGCGCCGGACACTTCGCGACCTTTCTTTGTAAGTTTATTTCGAGTCTGAACAAATATTTTTCTAATTTAAGTAAATATGCTTCTAATTTGTATAAATATTTGCCGAGGGTTTGAACAAATTTGGTTCCAATTTTGACAAACTTCTAGTATATGCCTACCCAAAAATTTGGTTTTTTCTTTCAAAATATAATATGTATATAGGTATATACATTTCAAAATTTCCTGTTAAAATTTGTATTTCACATTGTCGTGCTTTTCCCAAAATTCGAACCTTTTTCTCAAAATTTTGTATTTCCTACCGAAATTTTTAGACTCAAATGCTCCAGAATTTTTGTTTTGATGGAATAAGTCCAAATTCCGAGTAAAATAAAATAGTAATTTCCGTTAAAAAAGTGAATACTTGAAAAGAAGCTTAATTTTTGCAAAAAAATCTCTCTTTTTTGCGAGTGTAAACGTGAAATTTTCGACTTTTTTCTTTAAATTTTCGAAAAAAAATTACACAACTTATGGATTTTGTTCCAAATTTGATTTCCACATTTTTTCGAAATCTACCTTTAATTTTTACTATTTTCTTCTCCGAATAAATATTTGATTACAAACTAAAAGTTTGTGCTTTTTTGTAGAAATGTCACTTTATTTCATCTTTGTCCAAATGTGGTTTTTATAAATTTTGAAATTTTTATTACAATCCAAATGCAAGTAGAATACAACATAGACTGCATATTCATGCAGCCCTCCAGGAGTGTATAGTATATCATAGGTAGCCGAACTACCAACCGAACTACCAACAGTTGAAACACTGCCACCTAGCGAAGCGGTTGCTCTCTAGGAAAGTTCCCAGAAGACAAGGATTCAAAGGCACAGACCAATAGATTTTCTTTTTAGAGCTAAAAAGTACTTCACATCTCATCAGCTACTTACATTATACAAAGCTCAAATAAGGCCAAAACTAGAATACTGTTCTTATGTTTGGAGTTCAGCCTCAAAACACACTTTAGGTCTTTTGGATTCAATTCAAAGAAGAGCGATTCGCCTAATTGATGACACGAGTTTGACCGATTCTCTCGAAACACTAGAGCAGAGACGGATGGTTGATGATTTATCTCTTTTCTACAAGTACTATCATGGGAGATGGTCGCAGGAACTAATAGGATTGATCCCCCCAAGGGCTAGATTTTTGAGGCATACAAAACAGTCGGATACAGCAAATTCCTATGTGGTCCAGCTTGACACAGTGAGGATTTCTGTCTACGGAGACTTTTTTTCTATAGAACTTTCAAGCAATAGAACTTGTTACTGAACCAAAAATTACAACCTATCCTTGGTTAAGAAGGCAGTTTATCGCCATTTATCCTTTTTTCCGCATCCTACTCACATTGCTTTGAAGGCTTAGTGGGGTTATCCTTTGCGAGAGAATTAAACTTAAAAAAAAATCGTCTCTTCGAAATTTCGACTTTCACGACAACATCATACCTTTGAGACCCTAAAAATATCAATTTTTTTTTCGAAATATGTTTCTCAAAATTTCGATTTTTTTTTCAAAATTCGTTTTTTTCATAAATAACTATTTTCAAAATTTGACTATTTCATTTTCAAAATTTAACTTTCCGTCGAAAGTTTTGCTTTATCTAAGTTTCGTCCTTTTTATCGGAATACGTCTTTTTCGGGATTTTCGACTCATTTAATTTCTCAAATTTCCATTTAATTCCAAAATTACACTTTTTTTAAAATTGAATTTCTGTGAAAAATTTTGAATACTTTCTTACTTTTCGAAATTTCGACCGTTTAGTTTTTTTTTATAAAAATTTTTATCTTTTAAAATTTTAATGTCTATAAATTTTGACTGAATAGTTTTTGGAAACTTTAACTTTTTTTTCGACTTTTCCCTGAACTTTCGTTCTTTTCTCTTAAAATAAAAGTTTTCCCAACATTCGGCTTTATTCTTAAAATTCGTTTTAGTATTTTCGTATTTCGTATTTTCTTTTTCATAAATGTAATATTTTGACAGAAGTACGATATTTTAACAAAAAATTCGAAATAATTAAAAACCGCCAAAATTTAAAAAAATATTGTTAAACAATCGAAATTCCTAGAAATATACAATAAAAAAAAGTGAAAATTTTTAAATAAAAAGGTAGAAAAGTTCAAAAAAGATCTAAATTTTCAAATAAAAATAGTATTAGAAAAAAATCAATGTTTGAAAATGCTAAATACGATGTATGTAACAATACGATATGCACTTTGTTCATATAAATTTTGCAAAAGTAGCAATTTTAAGAAAAAGTCCAAATTTTAACTTAACTTAAAAAAAAAACATCGAAAATTGGGGTCGAAAAATCGAAAAAAAATTTGAAATTCGCAATTTTAAAAGCCACAATTTTGAAAAAACTCAATATTTTGACGTCTCTATTTTGAAACAAAAGACGAGATTTTTGAAAAAACTTTGAAATATCCAGAAAAGTCGAAATAAAGAAATACAAAATTTTCAAAGTCGAAATTATGAAAAAAAAATAAAACTTTGTTGAAAGGCCGACATTTTTAAAAAGTCCATCAATCCTGAAATTTGGTGAAAAGACTTTTGAATCCCAATTTGAGTTTTTGGAAAATATGTTGAAATTTTAAGATCAAATAACTCGGAACAAACAAAACTAACTAAAACTAAATTTAGAAATCCGTAATTTTAAAAAATCGCTATGTTGGAAGCACCATTTTGAAAAAATGGTATATTTGACAAAAATCCAAATTCTGACTAAAAAATCAGAACGAGATTTTTGAAAAAACTTTGAAATATCCAGAAAAGTCGAAATAAAGAAATACAAAATTTTCAAAGTCGAAATTATGAAAAAAAAAATAAAACTTTGTTGAAAGGCCGACATTTTTAAAAAGTCCATCAATCCTGAAATTTGGTGAAAAGACTTTTGAATCCCAATTTGAATTTTTGGAAAATATGTTGAAATTTTAAGATCAAATAACTCGGAACAAACAAAACTAACTAAAACTAAATTAAGAAATCCGTAATTTTAAAAAATCGCTATGTTGAAAGCACCATTTTGAAAAAATGGTATATTTGAGAAAAATCCAAATTCTGACCAAAAAATCAGAAGTAAAAAAATCAAAATTTAAAAAGTAGTCAAAATTTTAAACTTTCTATTTTGAAAAAAACAAGAGATTTGCGAAAGAGTTCGAAGTATTCAAAAAAACTGAGAAATGAAAAACCTAAATTTTTATTAAATCGAAGTTTTGAAAAAGTCAAAATTATCGACAAAGATCGAAGTCAAAAATTTCAAAATCTGAAAATTATGAAAAATTTTTTTTCCCCGAAATCTTAGCATCAAAATTATGGCAACCTCAGGATAAAAAAATAAAATAAATTTTGGAAAGCTGAAATGTTGAAAATGTCGAAATTGTGAAAAAGCCGCAATTTAAGAAGAAATCGAAAGGATCGAAAATCAAAAATTCAAAACATCAAATTTATGAGTAAACTTTCGAATTTGAACTTGAATTTTCGAAAAATATTTTTGAAAATTTATTATTTCGATTGTAATGCACAGATCAATTTATTAGATTCGAAGTTTGGAAACCAAAGACCGGTTTCGATCTTCAGTCTAGGAGCGCGCTTCTTAAGAACAATAGTGAGGATACCATCAAGGCCAGAAGCTTTCGAGGTGTCGAGTTCCAGAAAAATCTTCCTGATTGTGCGTTGTCTGAAAACAATTTATGGTACCAAAGTGCCAACCTTAGGAAGAATAGGAGGTTCAGCGTTTCGAGAATCAAGATTGGAATTTTCAGCAAACGTTAAGGCTAGTATGTCGGGCTTTTCCTTGGAAGTAGTCGCAAGTAGTCATCAAGTAAAGGTGGAAAATTTGAAGATGTAAAATTCTTTCCCATCGACTTTGCAAATCCCCAAAAGGACCTGGAACCGTTCGGACAGTTGACAAGCCTCTGGCGCATTTTATGATCGTCTCGTCAATAACCTGTTTACAAAAATTTTGTGCATCTACAAAGGTGATCCGAGTCTCGACTGAGGGATTATTTCGCCAACGACGATATGCGCGATTTTTGCAGGAGACAGCCCAAGCACATTTTTTGCTGAACCAAGATTTACTGAAGGCAGACTTCTTTTGGGATATTCTTTTGGGAGAATAGTTTCAGTGATGGATTCGACGACTTAAGAAGAGTTATTTGAGTTAAAGCAGACTTCTTGCCATAGGAAAGATGCAAAGAAGTCCCTTAATTCTTCCCAGTTAGCAGAGTTCAAGTGACAAACCCTACGAGACTGTGTCTAAAAAGGAGGTGGTACATGAAGCGAGTGAATGTTGAAAAAAGCCGAATTTTTGGGAACAGACCGAAATTTTGAGACGAAATTGCCTAATTTGATGTTGAAATTTAAGAAAAGCAGTTCCACTTTAAAGTGGAATAATGAAAAGCTTACTACTAGAAGATTTACACTTCTTCCTGGAAATTTTGGAAAATTCTGTCTAAATTACGAGTTTTAATTTCAAAAGTTTTGGAGAAAATGTAGGTATTGAAAATCTAAACCCCAAAATCTAAAAAAATTTTTAAAAACTTGGAAATTAAATATTCTAAATATTTTAAAAACAATTTCTACTTCAAAAAGAACATTGTTGAGAAAAAAATGTAAAAAAAATAAACTCTGCATTTCAAATTTACCGTCGAAATTTTACAACAAAACAGTCGACGTCGAAATTTTAAACTGTTCCGCGTCAGTATAAACTGAAAATTTTGAGAAAAAAATGGGTTACCTATTTAGAAAAAGCCCAGGTTTTTAGATAAATGTCAAAATTTTAGGAAAAATATATAAATTGCAAATATAATCGCGGAACTTCGAAAGAAGCCAGAAAAACTGCAAATTAAAATTATCGTTCCATTGAAAGCGGAAATATAAGAAGAAAGTAGTAAAATTCTAAAGAACAGTCAAAATTTTCTTAACAATGTTAGAGAAAAAATTCAAAATTTTGATAATACTCTGAAATCTAGATCTAACCTAATCTAACCTAAATTATCCTAATCTCACCTCACATATTTTTTTCTTTTTTTTTTAAAGAAATCCATTCCATAAATGTAAATTAAAGAAAGAAAATGGTAACATTCATGACAATAACTCAATTGTGAACCAGTTTGCAGACATCGACATGGTTTGTATTTTCTTAAAATTTCAATTTTTCTGTCAAAATTTACAGTTTAAAATCGATTTCTTTTTCTAAAAGATTTACTTTAAAACAAAATTTCGACCTTTTTTCACCAGATTTGGGCTTTCTAAAATTAAAACCATCTTGCTTCTCAAAAACTGTAGTTTCAACCGATTAGTTCAATTAATTTCTCAAAATTTTGTTTTTTTTCGCAAAACTGAGAATTTAAACTTGAAATGTTTGATGTTTTTCTGACTCGCGAATTCATAAAATCAATATGAAATTAACTGAAGGCGAATGACTAGAAACAAACCCGATTGTCAAACTTAACAACAGTCCCTCGTATAAGAATTCAAGAAAAAAATAAATACTTAGTTAATTAGCTTTTTCTTAATTATTCAGGATATGCATTTCGTTTTTAATTAATAATATACAACTTATTGTCCAAGGACTACGCGAATCGCTCTATAAATGCAATAACATGAAAAACTTGTTTGTTTTCATATTTTCAAATACGCCACGTCTATTACACGCTTTGTGTAGCATGTTCCCAAAAAAATGAATTCCTAGGAGCAACTTTTAAATCCACAGAAATTTGAATTTAAATTGCATTATTACACGTTTTGCATACTAATTCTGTTTGACAGAAAAGTAGTAAATACAAACGTATAATGTATTTCGGGGTATCTAGACAAAAAACATTCATGCAGATGTAGTAAACCGTTAAATATTCAGTCAAGGAGTAAACGAAATCCAATTATCGAACTGAATATAGATTGTAATAAAGGACACAAATAATATAGAAAACATACTCATTATTTTGCAATAAAATTTTTGAAATATAGACAACACATTAATCATCAAAATGTTACACGTGGAGCCAGCTTTTAGTTCTGGTAATTTTTTTAGTAACTTATCTAAAGGTCGATTTAATACTTCACGCCTACTCTGATGTACATTTTTCTGAAATGGGCTATACATTTTTGATTTTATTAGTTGCAACGTTGATTCAATTATATTCAATTAACGGTTGCAACTCGTCACGTTTGAAGTGAAGCCTTTTAGTAATTCATTAATTAGGCCTAGTCTCATCTACGTTAACAAGAAACGTCAATTGAAGAATCCAAGAAATAATATTTCTGATAGAAAATTAAAAACAAGCTTTTTGATTATTACTGGTCATTGCAATCAAAGTTGAGGCCAACATTTTCGACAATTGACATCAAACTTCCGAAAATGTCAAATGTCATTTGTTATTATTTGTCAGATGTCAAACGCAATTTTTTTCTCGGTTAAAGGAGCACAAATTTTGTAAATAATTTCAACTTGCGACCCCATAAATCTAAAAACCCGCCAACATGCCGCGAGTAATGATTAAAGGTGGCGTTTGGAGGAACACCGAAGTAAGTTAAATTATTTTTCTTGCAACTAACAAAATTCTAACCCCGAATTTTTCCAGGATGAAATCCTCAAAGCTGCTGTTATGAAATATGGCAAAAATCAATGGTCACGAATTGCTTCCTTGTTACATAGAAAATCCGCAAAGCAGTGTAAAGCTAGATGGTTTGAATGGTTGGATCCCAGCATTAAAAAAACTGAATGGTCCCGAGTGGAAGATGAAAAACTTCTACATTTGGCCAAACTGATGCCCACACAGTGGAGGACAATAGCACCTATAATTGGTAGGACAGCTGCTCAGTGCTTGGAACGCTATGAATATTTGCTGTAAGTTACACTTACCAAACAAATTATCAGCAATTTAAATTAGTTTATGATTGGTGCTTGTTATTTGAGCTTGAAAACTCTAACTTTAAGTTGGGAATGCGGATTTAATATTAGAATTTCCGTGAATTTGATATTTAGATTTGGGGATCTTTGGTTATATTTTAACTCTAAAGTTGTAATTAGAGGAAGTTGACAACTCGGCCATCTAATAACTCGACCTGTGAATTTTTCTGAAAAATATAATTTAGAATAATTATCAACATTTCAACAGACTAACTTCCTATTTTTATTTTAATATGAAAGAACCAAATAATTGTGTTGCGAATGAAATTACGCTATAAACCATCTTTTGTGGCTTGAAGAAAAAAATGTTATCACTTCTTTTTTTTTAGTGATCAAGCTCAAAGGAAGGAAGAAGGTGAATTTTCACTTGATGATCCTCGCAAACTTAAGCCTGGGGAAATTGACCCAAATCCGGAAACTAAACCAGCAAGACCTGACCCAAAGGATATGGATGAAGATGGTAAATTATACTATTGAATCAGGTTCCTAAAATTTTAAATTGTTACGTTTCAGAATTGGAAATGCTTTCTGAAGCTAGAGCCAGATTAGCCAATACCCAAGGAAAAAAGGCTAAACGTAAAGCTAGAGAGAAACAATTAGAAGAAGCAAGAAGATTGGCAGCTTTGCAGAAAAAAAGGGAATTGAGGGCCGCTGGCATCGAAGTATATTCGAGGCGCAAGAAGAAGAAAGGTATAGACTACAACGCGGAAGTTCCATTTGAAAAGAGACCAGCTCTTGGCTTTTATGATACATCGACTGAAAATATTGATCCTGTGCCACCAGATTTTTCGAAAATGGATCAAGGCAGCGGCGGAAATGATGACGAAGTAAGTTTCTCAAAAATCACTTGGCAACTTTTAATCGGCAAAAAGAAATTTCTGTTTTCTTAGGCTTGTTTTTTTTTGTTTCTTTCGATTTTAAAATTGAATTCTGAACTTTTTACAAAATGTGTTCAGGCAAAAGTTTCAATTGAAATTAAAAATTTTGACATCCTTCTCATGTCGGAAGTATAACATGATAATAGATTTTCAGCTGTGCAAGATTTATGTATGTTTGACACATTTTTCATTTTCAGAGAGAAAAAAGAAAGGACAAAAACAAACAGAAACAAAAAGAAAACAACATTCCACAAGAGCTATTTAAGAGTGACGCACCAGCTAAAAAAAGGTCAAAATTAGTACTACCTGAACCACAAATTAGCGACCAAGAGTTACAGCAAGTAGTCAAACTTGGCAAAGCCAATGAATTTGCCAAAGAGATCGCCAGTGAAAGTGGAGTTGATACCACAGAAACTTTACTAAATAATTATTCCATGACGCCTCAAGCAGCAGCAACTCCGCGTACCCCACTCACTCAAAATGATAAAATCATGCAGGAAGCGCAGAATTTGATGGCGCTATCCCACGTTGACACGCCCCTAAAAGGTGGATTGAATACACCCCTACATGAGTCAGATTTCAGCTCGGTGATGCCCCAATCCCAACAAATAACCACTCCTAATACGGTATTGGCGACTCCTTTAGCTTCAGTTAGGGGAGCTATGACCCCAAGCTCTGGATTCAACACTCCCCAAAGCTACAATGAGCAAGAAGTCGCAACCCCAGGTCAGAGACAGACTAAATATAAACGCTGACGTTTCTAACACCCCAGTAAACTTTTTATTTGGAGGTTCACGTAAAGAGCAATTAAAATTAGGCCTAAGTAGTCTACCAGCTCCGAAAAACGATTATGAAATTGTAGTTCCGGAATTTGAACAAGGGGAACTCCAAATTTCCGAAAAAGAGCAAATTCAAGAAGACCAAGCTGATATTGATGAAAAAAAGCAGGCCGAGCTTAAAGCTAAGGCTGCTCGGGAGCTGAAATCGCGCTCGCTGGTCATACAGAGGGATATGCCTAGGCCCCACGATGTGAATTTAACTGTACTTCGCCCCCCGCAGGAGCGTCATGGTTTGACGGAGCTCCAGAAAGCTGAAGAATTAATCAAGTGTGAAATGATTACAATGCTGCAATATGACAACTTGAACAATCCGTTGCCCATGCAGAATAAACGCGGCGGTTCCCAATCGCAACAATTATCTTTCTTGGAGCAGCACCCATATGAGCATATTGTTCCAAAGGAACTAGATTTAGCGAAAAGCATGCTTAATAGGGAAATGGATGTCGTAAAACATGGTATGAACCATGGGGAATTGCCATTAGAAGCTTATAATCAGGTCTGGGAAGAATGTTTGAGTCAAGTTCTATTTTTACCTAATCAGCATCGATACACTAGAGCGAATTTGGCCAGCAAGAAGGATCGTTTGGAATCAGCGGAGAAAAGGTTGGAACAAAATCGACAACATATGGCTAAGGAAGCGAAAAAAAGCTGCCAAAATGGAAAAGAAGTTGAAGATTTTAACAGGAGGCTATCAAGTCCCGGGCTCAAACTTTGATCAAGCATTTACAAGAGCTCTATGAACAGCAAGATCAAGCTAATTTGGAGTTAAATACATTTAGATTTCTACAAGGAGCAAGAAAAGATTGCCATTCCAAAACGTATACAGGTACGTTATTTTTATTACTCTTTTTTTATATTTCGATCTTAAAAGTCAGAACTATTAAACTTTATTCACGATTTAAACAACAACAGATATTAATTTAATCGTTTATAAAACTCAATAGTTATTAATATTGAAAAATTCCATATAGTAAAGGTTAGAAATGTCAATTACTTAAAAGTCGGATTTAATTTGTTATTAACCATTTTGATACTAATAAGAGGCACTTTAGAGTAACTTGTAAGTCACGAGAGTTGGAGAGATAATTCAGCTTGGGAAAAATTGCGTCTTATTGAACTCTGAGTGTTTTCAAATTTTGAAAATTGCAATTATTTCTAAAAATATTTCAGAGAAACAGATTTTTTTACATCTTATTTCTTCAAATAATTGAGATTTCCAACCCTTACTTTGTGGAATTCGTTAATATTCATAACTATTAAACTTTATTAACAATTAAATTAATATGTTGCTGTTTTAATCGTTAATAAAGTTTTCAAATTTAAAAAATTCTGATTATTTCTGAAGATATTTGACAAAAACATCTTATTTCTTCGTGACTGTCACAGTCTTTCTCCTCTACAAGATAAGATTTTCTCTCCCACATTTACCCTTTTTTCAACCATTAATGATCTTGTCTTTAAAGTAAAACTTCTCTTAAGTGTCACACCATCATAGCATTTAATCCTCTCATCAGTCACTTAACTCTTCTTGATAAATTAGTTTGTGTATTTGATTCTATCCCTCCAAAGTGATCACTCCTCAAAATGACCTGATTTTCATGCATTTTTTAGTGACTATTATGGAGAGTTTTGCTGTAGTTAAAATTTTTTATGTTTTTGCTTTAGAATACTCCACTTTTTATGGATACTAATTGGTGGATACTAATCCACCAAAAACACGTATTAAGAACCAAATAAAGATGTTATTTAAAACGTTTGAGTGTTGTATTTAAAATTAGTTAAAACTCAATAGTATTGTTTGAATTTTATATTACTGACAATATTAAATTTATTTTCAGTCCCTCACTGAAGACGTTAATAGGCAAATTGAGCGTGAGAAAGGACTTCAGCAGAAATATTCCGATTTGCAAGACCAAATTAGGGAAATTCAAGAAGCTTATGCCAGTAAAACTGAGGCCAAATTTTCCCAGGAAAATGAAGAAATGGAGACCTCTAGTAGTGAAGCAACTGCTGTTATTATTCAAGCTGAAGATGAGACTTAAGTTTGTTTGCTTTGCAGCATTTAAAATGTTTTGTTATTTTATTGTATTTATAATATAAGGATTCTGTATGGTTAAGAGAAATAAAAAGCTTACAAACAGCTTTTTGTGTTTTAAATGTAAATATCAACATGTCTTTGACCCAAGAAGAAATTGTTGGTATGATTTTTTTGGGAAAATGCCAGAGAAATTTACTTGTGTAACAAATTTATGCAGAGTGTTATTCTGATTAAAAACCTCAAGAAATTTCTTGTAAAAAGTTTGAAGTTTTTTCGATTTCAATAAACTTCTACATTACCAGAGGAGAAATAAAAATCCCAATTTTAGAAAAAATTTAAGAACTTCAACTGAAAAGTATGAGAAAAGCAGTTAAGATGTTTTAGAGAAAAAAAACAGGAATCTTAGTATATATTTGTTCAATATCAGAGTCTGAATTTTGAAAGGAAAGCCCTGGTTTTAAGAAAAATAGGAAATTAAAAAAATACATTTTATAAACGTCCCTTAAAATGGATTTTTTTGAAATTCTTCCGTTTTTTTTGGGTTAAAGTATCGTAAAATATAGCTTAACCCTTTCGCGCCCAAGACCGTATATTCCCGTGTTAAAAAAATGTGACAAATAGTCGAAAACTGTATTTATCCGAATTATATTTTTAATTTAGTACAACATTCTTGTACAGACGCGATTATCGTACTTTTCTGGTAAATGTATGCTATAACGACGAAGACCATACGATTCCGTGAACCTCGAAAACTGCTCGCCTTATGGGCATACTGAAAAATAGGAAAATAGCCCGTCGCGAAAGAGTTAAACCCGAAATTTTGAATTTTAACCCCAAATTTCGCCTCTGAACTCGAAATTTTGATTTGTTTTCTCAAAACATTTCGTCAAATGCAAACGTTTGCTAATGAAAAGCAACTTTTTAGAGATGAAAGTTAAAATTTAAAGATTGAATCCAAAATTTCAATATCACATTGGAAGTGCCAAAGTTAAAGTCAATATTTTGATTTTAAAGTAAAAATCTCTAATTGTTCGGAATAAATTTGAAATTTCAACCGCGCACCTACAAAAAAAATGTAAGACATTTTTTCTTAATTAACTTATTTTAAAATGTCATGTTTTTTCTTAAAAATCTTCCACTTTAATTTGGAAATTTGGGTTATTTTTATAACTTTTTCTAGGGATTTTAAACAAATGACAAGTCTCAAGATCACAGCTGAAATTTCGAAATTCGAATCGGAAAAAATTACTTAAAAATTGGGAACTTTTTAGATAAAATTAAAAGCCCTAATTGTAGGTGCAGGTACTATTCTATGAATATTTATTCATTCTTTATACAAAGTGGAATTCTTAAACAAAACTAAAATCAAATTACATTTAATGATATATGCAAGTATAAAAACATTTACAAAACAAATTTGCTAAATAAGTTAAAAAATTAATAAATCACTGTCGTAAATAAGCATTAAAGAAATCTTAAAATCGTATCAAAACAATTATCGTCTTCTTAGACAAAACAAATTCAAATCATAAATTAATGAAATGAGCAAGCATAATAAGCCCACAAAAAAGTTTTAAATAAAAAAAATTATAAGTTACTTAAACAATTAAAAGTATACATATATTAAATTATATATGAATAAATATTAAAAGAATCTTAAAATCGCATTAAAATAATTATACAAGGATATACAAGTAATCAATTTCCAAAAAAATGAACACCATTAAATATCACATAATTCAGTCATTTCTCCCCAAGTTTTTCCGCTTTTTACTTTGACCGGAAACGGAATGGATAATTGGACAGATGATTCCATGCACCTTTTGATTACTTTAGCCCAAGTTTTTAGAGAATCATTCGGTACTTCATAGATTAATTCATCGTGAAGATGAAGAACAAGAAGGGGAGTTGGTTTTCCCATCTTCCGAAACTGATAAGAGGTATTCTCAACATTTATCATTGCTTTTTTCACTAAATCAGCCGCCGAACCTTGGATTGTTGAATTCACAGCCTGCCGTTCTGCATGTTCTAAAAATTTTTCGAATTACTGTACTTAAGGTAATAATATGAAACTGCTCGATATTCATAATTCATGATATCTATTTAACAATAAACGTAAGAAAATTCTGCAGCACCTAGGATACACCAATACCTCACTTTGCGCCAGGGTTACGTTCTAAAAAAACACGACGCAAATTGAAACGACGCAAAAAAAATTAAGATTTTCTATAGCAAACCATGTAAAGATCGAAGATAAGTTCCAGGGTTACGAAAATACTACTTTTTAAAAAGAAAACTGAACAAAGTAAACATTTAAAAAAACAAAATAATATAAAATCTTATTACATACATACAAGAAACAAAAAAAAACGTATTCAATTAAAACAAAATAAACTATTCAATTAATTTATGAAAAACAAAATTAAAATTAATCACTGTCTGGTGAGTCCTTAGTGGCTGTTGTCGTAAGTCGGCTTTCTTTCACAAAAAATTGGTCCAATGTTTGCTGAACAGCTTTTTTTTCAACGTAAAATAAATTTCCTTGCAGCAATATTCGTAGCTACTTCCTGGGACACTTTAAAACTCCTTCCGCTGTCAGGATCGTTTTTAAAAAATCCCCATAGCTTCGTCAATCAAACACATCGCTTTGGAAATTTGTTTGGGGGTTAAATTTTGTTCTTCGGAGATTTCGATTGAACGGTCACTGTCATATTCTTCATTAGCAAATTCCAATTGCAATAGTTCTTCATTAGAGAATTCTTGGTTGTGCGAGGTTAGCAATTCATTTGTCAGTCTCCTCCATACCTCCAAAATTAGACTATCTAGCTAAATTAGAAATTTCATGACGAACAGCTGGTGTACCATGAACTTCTGCAGCGCATATTCGGTAAACACATTCAGGCCATATTTTGCGTCAAATACCATTCATGCAACAAGATGGTTTAGTCTCCTCCCACGAATCGGAAATAATTTCTGTGACATAATGTTGAACTTTTTCCAAAACTCTAGCATAGTAGGCTTATCTTGTCCATCAGTCTCACTTAAAAGAAGTTTAAATACTCGTCGAAGGTAATAACTTTTAAAAGTCGATATTACTCCCTGATCCATCGGCTGAATAACTGGTGTCGTGTTAGGCGGCAAAAATACAAATTTCACGTTTTCTAACAACTCATCAACATAAACTGGGTGGGCAGGAGCATTGTCTACTAGGACCAAAGCCTTGAAGTTTAAGTTTTCCTTGTTGCAATGAGCTTTAATTTCTGGAATAGCACAAGTTGAAACCCAGTTTTGAAATAATGATGTTGTCATCCGTGCTTTTTTGTTTGTTCGCCAGCGCACAGGAAGCAGATTCCTTTGAACAACCTTTCATAGCTCTTGGAGTTTCTGATTGATAAATGAGAAATGGTTTAAATTTGAAATCACCATTTGCATTACCACCAAGAAGAAGAGTCGGTCTATCCTTGCTAGCTTTAAATCCTGGCGCAGATTTTTCTGTTTTAGATATGAAAGTTCTGTTAAGTAGACGTTTCCAAAATAACCCAGTCTCGTCAACATTAAAGACTTGCTTCGAATCATAGCCACCTTCATGAATTAATGCTTTTAACTCTGTCGGGTAGCGTTTTGCAGCAGTTAAATCAGCACTAGCTGCTTCGCCTGTGCAGATTTGCTCGAACCTTGAATCTCTCAAACCAGCCCTAACTAGCTTCAAATATTTCATTCTTGTCTGTATTACTGCCAGCTAGCATTATCGTTGGATACTGCTTTACATTTTTATGTCATCAAATAAGCTTTTTGCTTTCGTCTGAATTACCATTTTACTTAATGGTATTCTCTGCGCAACTTGATTTTCAATCCAAATAGAAAGCAAGGACTCCATTTTGATCATCAAAGCACTCCTTGTACGGGTCATCGTTTTAGCATCTAATGATGTTGCAGATTTTGCAGCCTCTCTTATTTTATCCCCATCTCGATTTCTAATAGTTCTGACAGTTGTTGCAGCCAGAACAACAGCCTTTACTATTTCGACAGCCTTCTCTGCCTTGTCAAATCGTCGCAGAATATTTAACTTTGTCTCCAAGCTGATAGTTTTTTTTTTTTTTGGTAATTCTACCAGCAGCGCCCTTTCCATTCATTTGGCTAAAAAAATTACAACTGCATGTAAAAAAAATAATATAACTCTGCCAATAAATAAATTGGAAAAGTATTTACCTTTTTTGTAACCAGAAACCGGAAAAAATTTATAAAAATTTATTATTCTCTTTTAAAAAAACCACAACACACTAACTGAAACGTTATAAAAAGCACAACACACTACATAATTGAAACTGAACTCTAAAATTAGCAAAACAAAGTGAAAATAAAACTGTATTAAAATTGCCTTGATTTTTGGTTAGAAAGGGAATCCCCGAGTTTTGATGGCATGGCGCAATTAGAAACAAAAGTGGTGTCATTTTAGAAAAAAAAAGAAAATTTCAAAAGAAAAATTAAAGACTCGAACCCAAAACAACGCAACCTCGAAAATCTAACGACGCACAGTGAAAATTAGTACTAATTAAGCAGCGACGTAACTTCGAAAAAATGCAAAACGAAACGACGCAAAGCGAGGTATTGGTGTAATCTAAAGTGATTTAATTTAACAGTAAACCAAACAAAATGAAATTTAAAAATTCTACAATGTCTATCGAGAGATTAAATTCTTTATACTGTGGAATTGTCAAGCTTGATTTTGATCTGTTTATGGTTAAATAGAGTTTTGAATTATAACCATTGTACTTTATGAAATGAAATATTTACTTCTTGCAATATTACTATCATCTTTAATATGTGGCAAATATCTACGTCGACCTGAAATAGTTTCAACGTAACCATTTAATTTGGCTTTTTCCAAAGTTTCTTCAATAAATTTCTTAATTCCGGGATAAGTGTTTTTAAAATTCTCCAGCAAAATGTCAGCTTCTTCTTCATCCATTTTCAATTGATCTGATAAGGCTTTGCTTCCCATACCATATATTATACCATAGCAAATCTGCTTGGTTTGATTTCTTATAGCTTCTGTAACCTAATGATTAAGAAAGAAGAACGTACAATTAATATATCATCAGGATTTTACCAGCGTAAAACTTATCGAAAAATAAAGGCAGTTTATTTAACAAAACACAACACTTTTATTCCCTTTTGTGTTATATTTTTATTATCATTTTTTGCGTTATCGCTTAGTTTTCAAATAAAAAATAGAAATTATTTCTATGCATGCTTCTGAAAAAAATAAAATTCCATTTAATATTAATATTGCACCAACATTTAGGCTCAGCAGACGCCAGAAAATGCTTCTTTTCGGAGATATAGGGGTCTTAAAATTTCCTTAAAAATTATTTTTCAGGTTTTTGTAACATCTTATCTCTGGGAAACAACATATCGTCGTTGCCGTGGAAAAATCTTCTATGTGCTGAAATGTAAATTTTACAGGAAAACATAAAAAATATCGTTGCTGCCGTGGAAAAAGTATGCGCAATTTGATGGGGATTTAATGTATTTTCCCTTCTGTTTTTCTGGTCTCTTGGAAAATTTGAATTTTAGGGCATAGAAGTATACTTATATTTCCACGGCAACGAAGACATGATATATGAATTTTTTCACATTTTGACCCAAAGAACCTGAACCTTGTGCAATATTAATGTTAAATGTCAGTTTTATTATTTTTATTTTTTATTTAAAAGTTATTATCAAAGAAGTAGAAGTATCTGATCTATAGAGAAGGTTTGCATAACAACGGTCAAACTGCTGATACAATCAGATGCAGAAATGCGAAACCTGGTCCGATAATATCTAATACAGTATTGCCCAACCTTTAAGTTAACTGAAGCCACATCAAAAGCTAAACATTTTTGGGGAGCCACAAAGGTGAAAAAATAAAAAAGGGAATATACAAAACAAAAAAAAATGAAGTGATAATTAAAAAAAGGATGATTAACCACAAACATCTTCTTTATATAAAACTAATGGCATATTCGCCTTAGATTCTACGGGTCTTCAACCTGTGGCCCTCGGTTCGCATGCGATCCGCCGGCCACAGGTTGAGGCCCCCCAGAGACTAAACACTTTGAAATCATATGCTTTTTTAATTTTATTGATGTGGTGGTAAAGTGACGTGAAGCATTGTGGCCCTTCGGACGGTGTGAAATTGACTTTTGACCCTTGCACTAAAAAAGGTTGAAGACCCATGGAAGCTACGGAAGCAAGGGTTCTGTAAAATGAAATTATACAATATTGCACAGATTGATATTTTTTAAAGCTTTTTTTCACACGATACCTATGACCAGCATTTTTTTCTAAATTTCGAGTTTAATCCAGAAATGTTCAAGCTTCTAAGTTAGTTTAAACTTCAAATGTCTAGAAAAGTAAAACAGAAAATAAAAATTTCTAGAAAGCACGCTAGATTTGAGTCGGAAGTCAAATTCCTAATAAAAGAAATATCGGTTTCGAAATTTTGCAAAAATTAATCAAAATTAAAAAACAAGAATTTGCAAAATTCTGTCTTCGGTTAGCAATTTTAAGTTTCGAGAAGAAACTCGAATAATCGAGGTTAAAGTCAAACAAAAATCAAAGCTTCAAAAAGACAATCTAAATTCATAAATTTTCACTTTTTTTTCAAATTTTTCTAGTAATTCTGAACTTATGGCTGACTGAGGACAATGTCTTTTAAACATTTGAATGTAAAGAACCTAAATATCCAGAAATCATTATTACTTTTTTTCTGAATATTTAGGCTCTCTAAATTCAAATGATTGACGATTTCGAAATCGAACTTTTAGAAAAAAAAGAACCTTAAAAATTGCAAGTCTTGATGAGGAATTTTAAGGAAAATGTCAAAATTTCGAAAAAAAATCAAATCTATTAACAAACTTTTTTTTTGGTGGAGCGGACTGGTCCTTGGTTATCTTCAAAAATTGAAATACAAATGTCCCCCGAAACCAAGAAAGATTAAAAAACACAACAAAGTTTGCTCTAACGGGTTTCGATAGCCAAGCTATCATCTTCAGAGAGATAGTGTATCTCTCTGAAGATGATAGCTTGGCTATCGAAATGCGTTAGAGCAACATTTGTTGTGTTTTTAATCTTTCTTGGTTTCAGGGGGCAAGATTTGTATTTCAATTTTAGATAGAAGATAATATAAACAGATTAATTATCAATTTACATAACGCCTGTAATCCATCGCGATCGCTTGTCCATTACAAATCTAATTTGAGAATAATAACGGGTACTTACTTCTTCTATATCGATGTGGTTCCATTTTGCAGCGATCATTCTGAAAATATCTTCATCCGACTTCATTATCGAACACAGCAAACTATCTTGAGAAAGATGTGTCAACAGGCGAAATTCTAGTTGACAATAATCGACAGACAACATAACATGATGCTTTCTAGGAATAAAAAGCCCCCTGCAATTAATTTTAATCAGTTCATTGGAGATGGGATTGTGAATTTCAAAGTATTTTGGAACATTTTGTACGTTAGGATCTTGCATAGTTATTCTCCCAGTGGAATTGTGCGTGATGCATTTTCCATAAATTCTATTATTTGCTACCGTTGCCAGCAATGGAAATAAAATTTTGGCATTGGTGTGATTCAGTTTCCGCCACGTTAAAATAAAATCAGAAAGAGGATTGTCATTTTGTTCCAATACTTTTTTCTTGGTGCTTACTCGACCATTAGTGTTTAGTTTTAAAACTTTTGCCACTTCTTTACTAGAATTCAAGGAAAATTTTCGACCCGTGGCTGAAAATATCTTCCTTTCGAAGTCACTCATTTGGTTTTTTATTAGATCTATTAATTCTTCCATTGCATTTTTGTTTACACCTATACCACATTGCTCCAAAGTTATAACAATACGCAATGCTTCCATCTCAAGACCTGGAATTTGATGTTTTATTACTGAAAACAGTCCACGCTAAGAAACTAACCAAAAATATCTAGATATCTAGGTTCTACTTCTTCTAAATACGTCTTCATAGAGTCCAAGAGGTGCCACGTCGCAACAACTTCAACTGCGGCTCTGATTCTCGAATCGACTGAACTATTTGTATGAAGGGCTATGCTTTCACTGGTTCTCGTCGACTGAGATAGTTCAACAAGACCTCTAACTTCTGGGCAAAATTGAAGCACCTAGTCAAATGAATTCATAAATTCGTCAGTGTACTCTCGAGAAGAAGGCTTCGGGGACAGAGCTTTTGTATCAAAAAAATCGGCATCAACCAATTTTTAATATAAAAAAGCTCTCCTTATCTCCGTATCAAAATTTTATTTAAAACCTTCCTCGTCGTATCCGCAATATTTATGCCCCCCCCCCCCAAAGTTCATCGTACCCAGAACATTTTCTATAATCTGTTTTTAGGGTAGGACTTCCCAACCCTATTTAGGGGGGCACTATGTGTTCGGACATATTTAGATTTTTCTGGAAAACGTAAAGCTTTTTGAATAACCAAATTTTTTCCAATTTTCGAATTTTCTACTCTTAAAAAAATATGTTTTGCTCTTTTCAAAGTTTGGACTTTTTTAAATTTTTGACTTTTTCAAAATTTCGACTTTATTAATTTTCCCATTTTCTTCAAAATTTCGAGTTTTATAAATTTCGCTCAAAAATTGCAACTTTTTACAAAAATTTGGTTTTTTAAATTTTCATTTTTTTTTTGTTTAAAATTTCGAGTGTTTTTGAAAGTTTACAGTTATTTCAAAACATCTATTTTATTTCAGAATTAGTAACTCCTTTTTAAAAATTTGAACTTTTAAAAAATTATAGACTTTATCAGAAAATTTCCATGTTTTTCAGAATTTTTACTTCTTTACAATTTCAATTTCTCCTTGAGCTTCGAGCTTTTCGAAAATTTCAGAAATTCAGGGTTTTCTGTTTTTTTTTTAATCTAAAGTTTTTTAATAATTTAGATATATTTCCAAAGTTTTGATTCTTTTCTTACATTTTTAGCCTTTTTTTTAAATGTCCACTGTTTTGAAAGTGCTGACTTATAAGTTCAAGTGTTGACATTTTTTCAAAATTTCGTTTCAAAATTTTAACTTTTCTAATCAAAATGACTGTTCAAAAGTCTTGAATTTATTGCAAGTTCGATTTTCTCAAACTTGACATTTGTCAAAAATGTGGTCTTTTTCATATTTTCGATTATTTTTACAAAATTTCCCAAAATTTTTACTCTTCACTTTTTTTGAAAATTTTGACTTCATGAAAACTTCGACATTTCTCAAAATTTTCACTTTAAACTTATTTTTTTAACGTTGGCATCTTTTTTCAAAATTTTAACTTTTTCTGAAAATATGAATCTTTTAAAAATTTCGAATTTTTTTGCAAAATTTGAAAATTTTCCTTTTTATATCAAACGTTTTTAAAAATTGTGTGATTGGTTGAATCTTTTGGGAGACTTTAAGTTTTAAAATTTTTTCTGAAAATGTTTTGGAAGAAAATTTGTAAAAAAAGTTTAAATTTTTAATTTTTTTTGAAAATTTTCATTTTCTTACCAAATTTGTATTTTTCTGAGAATTTTTATTATCTTTCAATATTTTTATTCGAATATTAAAATTTATTTTTAAAAAATTGAATTTCATTAATAATTTTGATTTTATTTTGATAATATTAAGTTTTTAAGATAATATTGACATCTTTCAAAATGTTTACTTAAAAATTTCGGTTTTTTTTTCAAATTTTCACCCTTTTCCAAAATTTTTACTCTTTTTGAAAATTTATCTTCTTTTCAAAATTTTGGTCTTTTCAAAAATTTAATATTTTGTGAAACTTTTTCAAAATTTTCGAACTATTTTGAAAATTTCATTCTTTAAGAAATTTCGAATTCCTTTGAAAATTGCGTGGTTTTTACGATTTTTGAGTTTTTCGAAACTTGTATTTTGATTTTATTTACAAACTTTCGCATTTTATTTTTAAAATTGTTGACTATTTTTCAATATTTTGACAATTTTAAAAGTTATGATTTTTTTTTCAAATTTTCTATTTTCTTCGACATTTTTTGTAACATTTCCACTCTTTAAAATTTACGACTTTTTAAAAAATTTGGATTTTTTTAAACACCTCTTCAGATTTTCCAAGTTTTCGGCTACTTTTCAGAATTTAGACATTTTTCAACATTTTAAAATCATAATTTTAAAAATTATGATTTTCTCAAATTTTTTACTTTTTTCGACCTTTCTTTACCATTTTAACCCTTTAAAATGTCTACTTTTTAAAAAAATTGGGTTTTTCTGAACATCTCTTCAGATTTTTCAAATTTAGACATTTTTATGAATTTCGACTACTTTTTAGGATTTCGAAACGTTTTTGAGAATGTTAACCTTTTAACTGTCAATTTTAATTAGAATTCGCAACTTTTATTAAAAATTTTGACATTTTTGAAAATGTTTACTGCTTTCAAAATTGGAACTTTTGAAATTTTGAATTCGAACGAAATTTTTATTGGTAGATATAACACACTAGTCGTGGCTTAAGATAAATGTGTTGATGATTATTTGATTATATTTTAGTGTACTTATTTGTATTTAGGAGTGACTACCAAAGTTTTAATTTATTTGATTATACTTCGTGAATTCTTTTTGTAGCAACAATAAACTTAAAGGGGGGCATGAATATATTTTTCATACTCCAGGGAGGCTCAACGTTAAAAAGATTGTTCTAGTGCAAGGTACAGAAATAACAAACTCTAAAAAACAAACCAAATTATAACAAATCTATAGCTTCATCATTCAACTCCTCAGTAATTCCAATTCTGCATGAGAAAATTTAATTTTATTGCAAAAAAATCGGTCAGCAGAATTACCAGAGCATTCTGAACGGGACGGGGGGACCGGATGGTTAGATGGGACTGTCCCGGCCAAATCGGGACAAGTGGCAACTCTGTTCAGGGACCTAAGCCCTCCCTTTGGATCCAACTGATATTACATATTTCAAAGTTTAACTTCTATTTAATTTCTGAGAATTTAAATCTTGGCGTTACGGAGTGTCACCTTTTCAATAAAAATAATGTCTACTTTGTGACACTTCCGGTTATACCGAACCTTGTCTCGGACTTTGTGATTTTAAATGGAACACCTGTTTGAATTTGTTATAAAATTGTCTCTAATTAAGTTTGATTGATTTTAACAGATTTTTATAGTTGAGAGAAGTTACAGGAAAGCTCAAAAAGAAAACAGTGGGAAAACTTGTAAATGATGCGGGAGAGCTAATAGTGGACAAAGAAGATATCAAGGAAACTTAGGGGAAGTACATAGAGCAGTTGTTCCTTAACGAGAGAAGAGAGCCACCATCCATTCAAGCTGAGTCCGGACCAGATATCATGAGAGATGAGGTTAAAGCTACCATTTATACTCTAAGGGAAGGAAATACTCCGGGGCCAGATGGAGTACACTCGGAATTCTTCAGGCTATTTGACGATGAGTCCATCAGGTTCTTGAGTGGCATTTACAATACTGGGAATATCCCAAGCTCATCTCAGAATGTATAACGTTATCAAAGAAACAGGGAGGCAAAACATGTCGTGACTACAGAACAATTAGGCTTATGAGGCACATGCTAAAGCTGTTCCTTAAAATTATTCATAGAAGAATCTACAGAATCTGCGAGGAGAGGGTGTCACACATATAATTTGGTTTTATGAAAGGCATGAGTTCGAGAGATGCACTTTTCTGTCTGCAAGTTCTATTCCAGCGTTGTAGAGATATAAACTGTGACATTTTTGCATGTTTTGTCGATTACCAGAAGTCGTTCGATAGAATAAAGTTCGAAAAGATGATGGAGGTCTTGAGGAATACGGGGATGGACGACAAAGATCTGAGGATCATCCGAAAACTTAACTGGAATCAAACAGTTACTATTAAAATTAATAAGGAAGAGCAAACTAATGCAATAACCATTCTTCGAGGAATTAGGCAGGGCTATATTCTTCCGCCACTTATATTTAATCTCTACTCAAAGGAAATCTTTAGAGAGGCCATTAAAAATACCGATATAGGAATCCTGTTAAATTGTGAACAAATAAATAACATCCGATACGCGGATGATACTGTGATTTTCACTGACAAAATGAACAACTTGCAAGAGTAAATGAACAAAATAAAAGATGTCAGTAGTAACTATGGCTTGGAAGTTAACAGTAGTAAAACAAAATTCCTGGTAATTAGTAAAGTAAGGGATGAAAGATACGACCTAATGGTCAACAATACACAAATAGAGAGAATTCCACAGCTCACCTATGGAAACCATGATCAACTGGAACTGGAGCCAATCATAGGAGATTGACCTTGAGAACAGAGAAAGCAAGGACCGCCTTCAACCAAATGGCTAAATTGTTTAAAAATCACAACCTTAAGATCGACATCAAAATCAGAACCCTCCCATGCTACATTTTCTCGGTAATCTTCTATGGGATGGAGTCATGTACATTAACCGAGGCAACACAAAGAAGACTTGAGGTCTTCGAAATGTGGCTTTATAGGAGGATGTTAAGAATTTCATGGGTGGAAAGGGTGATCAATAAGACAGTGATGGAGAGAATGAAAAAGGATTTAGAAATAATTAATACCATCAAGAGAAGAAACTCAAGAACCTCGGACACATCATGAGGAACGAAAGCAAGTATCGCCTACTAAAGTATGTTCTCCAGGGGAAAGTTTATGGCAAAACAGGACCAGGACCAGTCGTGAACAAAGTCATCATATCCCAGGATGATCGCCAATATTCGGAACGAATAGGCACTCGAAGAAGAAGAATAGTTTCTTAAAGATTTTGAGATTTTTTAGTGGGATTTTTGCAGATTTTTACAAATCTCTATAAATTTGTACACTAATTTTAGCGAGTAAGCTGCCCCTGGGTATTTTTTTATAAGATGTTTTCAACTTCATAACAGCTTATGCGTGATTTTTTCTGAGCCAGAAAAAAAACTTCACATCTCCGTGTTCCGCCAGCGTAAATAATGAGGAGAGCCAAAAAATTAACTATCTTCCCAGGTCAAGTTGCAGGCTGTTTCTCATGCAATAAATTCTACCATTAATTTTTTCATAAATGAACCAGTTTGTAATTTTTAAAATGGTAAAGCAAATGAAAATTCTACCATGTTTAACTGAATACTTAGTCGATTGGCATGATCTCCAGAAGCGTTACAAAAATTCTAATTCTAACATTCACCCAAGTTAGTAATGACTTACCATTGAATACAAACTCCTTTCTTGTCCATCAGGATCTAATAACCAATCGGCAATCTTTGGATCTTCAATATTTATATTAGACTTAATCATAAAAACTTTCT
This sequence comes from Dastarcus helophoroides, assembly GCA_028583605.1. NCBI lineage: Eukaryota > Metazoa > Arthropoda > Insecta > Coleoptera > Bothrideridae > Dastarcus > Dastarcus helophoroides. The sequence goes on along the minus strand of CM053329.1, from coordinate 28,285,699 downwards.
TTAGCAACGTTATTTGAGATTTTGAATCGAACATTTTCAAAATCGCATTCGGGCAATCCAAAATATTCTGTAGGAACGAAATTCCTTTAGACTGAAATAGGATTGAGCTCGTCGGTATATAGAAAGCAGTTTTTCCATCCCATGTGACAGCGACAGTATCAACACGAAGTTCACCATCGACATACGAAGGTATATTTGATTCGCTACTAAGCGTGTCATTTTGATTTAGGTTTAAACCAATGAAAGGTTGAATATCGCATCGGGTGCAACCCAAAGATAAACCAATGGCAGTTTGCTGTTTTAATTCCTGACAAAATGTCTCAAATAGTTCGGGACTTTTGGTTACGTTTATCAGTTCCAATTTGGACATATCCACTGGAACCGAGTTTTTACTAGAGGAGTCAGGATATGAACAAGAGATGTCTGGATTCTCAAGCGAATCTGGTCTCTTCTTTTTTCTAGGTGTTTGCTGATGCGGACTTATATTACTATTGTTTCGTTTGTTGCCTAAAGAATGACTAATTAGAGACTGTTGTTGACTTAATTTGAACTTTGATTTAAAATGAGGCGATCGAGGCGAGAACAACCTATTTGATTTTGGTGACTTTGGCGATAAAAGTAATTTGGGGGAAAATAATTGATCCAATTTCGAAAATGATGTATCATTTAGTTTTAAAGATTTCGTTCTTGTAGATTTCGAAGTTTCAGCGGCCTCTAAAACTCTCTCGGTTTCTAAAACTGTTTCGGTTTCCAAAAGTCCTTCAGTTTGTGAAATCCTTTCAGTCTCTAAAACCCTTTCGACCTCTAAAACTCTCCCCGTTTCGTATGATGATTCACTTGGGATTACACTATCTGAGTGTTCGTGACCCCAGTTTACGTTCGAAACCCCCAGTTCTATTTCTAGGAATTTTCTACTCTCGTCTAGAATCATCTGGGCGGCTTCACGTTCAGTCAAACCGTGTTTTCCCGTTACCCAGATTTTTCTCAACTTATTGCGTTGTTTTACATCGTATTCACTCTCCCCCTCGCGTTCAGTGGTGCTTTCAAAAGGCAGCATCTTGTGTAATATGTTTTCTATGGTGCATACGTCACTGTTAGCTAGCATAGTTAAAGTTTCGATTCCGGAATTGAACAAAGCTCTGGCTTGCTTGCTGTTGATGATGGGTAAACGCATTAGATCCAGGAGTTCTCTACTTATTCCAAACTGCAGACGATCTTGAAATTGAGATATGAGCAATTCAACACTAGACCATCCAAGTTGTTTACTGAATGAAGTTATCATACCTGCGAAGGTAGAAGCGCTTTGTTGAAGGGATTGTAGCATACCTCTATTGCAGTTGAATTTTCTAGCTACTTCATCCAGAGATATTTCATTAACTAAGTCTTGAAGGGCCAACGCAATGAAGAATCTTTTATGTATTATTAATTTCTGCGAGCTTGTTTGCGTATTACCCCGAGTGGCATTTACCAAAAATGATTCCCTTATTCCAACCAATTCCCCCACTTTTTTCATTCCCAGAGGTAACCTTTCCCACAAATTTAAATAAAACATCCAGTCAATGTTACCCCACTGATAGCAGGCGCTGTAGGGAGTGACAAGATAAATCAAATGAAGCTCGGTTTCCAAGACCAAACATCGCCTGGCTTTTTCCAGCTCCATGAATAATTCGAGACCTTCTTCTGGTGCTATTGAAGATGATAAGCAAGCTTTACCTAACGCTGTTGGGATATATTTGGCGGAATCGTCACTAGCGACTTGAAGTCTAATAAAGTTGTATTTCTTGAGAAATTCAACAACTCTTTTAACCGGCTCGGTATCTTCATCATTCAAATTTTCCCTAAATAACAGGGTGCTATTTTCGAAAAGTGTTAAATCTTCGGGGGTTGTTGCAACTCCACTTGCTATAATTTCAAGCACTGCCCTTTTAAATTTGCTTAAGTCATCCAAGCAACTATGCACTGCCCGCAAATTAACAGACATTAACGATTTAGCCACGTTGTAATCATTCTTCTGACAGATTAAAATACTTTCGCCGGCCGAATCGATCCCCATTCTTCCCGCCCTACCAATCATTTGCCGATAAGACAAAATATCGATGGGTTTCCCGTGGAATACAGGTGTCCTAATAATAACTCTTCTAGCGGGCAAATTAACCCCGGAAGATAAGGTGGACGTGGCAATCAAAATCCTGATGTTACCGCACTTGAAACCACCTTCGATTATATCCCTCTCTTCCATTGTTAAACCAGCATGGTGGAATGCCACACCAAATGCGACAGTTTTTTTCAATACTGTATCCAAACCTGAGGGACACAGCTTTAAATGTTCTAAAGTTTCCAAGATTTTTTCAGGACTTATACTGGCCCGCAATAGTTGTCCTAGTTCCGAATGCGTTTTTCCGAGTTTAAAAAATGCGAGAGCTATTTGCATAGCTAAATTTTCGCACCAATTTTTCGTAGGACAAAAAATTAATACGGAGCAGGACTCTTTTAGCGTTTCAAGGACACAACTGTAAGATATCATCGGTATCGGACTGTCAAATCCGGCAAGGACTGCAAACGTCTAACCAGCTTGAAGTTAGTATCATAGATTTCTTTGTTAACATACAGTTGTTCATTCAGTGGTATAGGTCTGAATGTTGTTGTATACAGCTCGGCATCAAGCCATGATGAAAGAAGATCTAAATTTGGTAAAGTAGCCGACATGCCAACTAACTGTATCTTGACATCTTGAGCTTTCTTCATCTGATACATTAATTTAGTTAGTAATAGCTCTAATAAGTATCCTCTACTTGAATCACCAATTAAATGAATTTCATCTATTATAACAACACCAATATCTGATAACTTCTGCTCTTCCAGTAATTTATTTATCAGACTATTACATTTTTCTATTGTGCCAATCGCCATTTGAATACTTTGAAATCCACCAGGCGGATTATAAGACCCCATGAATCCCTCTACTCTAATTCCTGAACTGCTTAGTATGTCTTGAAAGTAAAACATCTTCTCTCTAACCACCGAAATAAACGGCAAAATGAATATAACTTTCTTTTTTCTTTCTAAGAGGCACTTTATAGCAAGTATTTCAGCTACCAAAGTTTTACCAGCAGACGTTGGAGCGGAATAAATCAAATTTCCATTCTGTTTGAGGACTTCATGTTTGGTCAAGCATTCTACTTGCCAATCGAACATGTGTGTTATATTGCGGGCTTTGTATCGTGATATAATCGTTTCGGGAAGGCCCCATGCTGTTAAAGCATGCTTATCCTGAAGAAAAATTTTAGTATCATCAGATTTATAAGCATTACCATAAGCAAACTTATTTACACCATTTTCAGAATTGCATGATGTTAAAGAATATTTATCATGTATTAAAATCTTGCTATTATCAATAGCACTTACACCACTAGCACAGTTATCATTTACAGAATTTGCAAAATGACATGTTGGTTGATCACACAAGCTATTGTTATCGAACAATGCTTGAAGTGCTATTATTACTGGCAAAATTACAACTTACATAATGTTTAGAATTAGATGCTGTGTTACTTCGTAAGTGGAAGCTTTCATCATTTTTTGTTTGGTTATTGTCAAATAAAGCTCTAAACACTGGTTTTTGTTGGTTCTCTTTGCCATTAATGGAAAGTCTATTGCTTTCACAGCTTGTATAAGTCAGCTCCTTATTAATTGAATCTGAATTATCATTAATGGCACTAGCAAATTCATTAGTGTTTTCCTTATCACTGTCTTCGGCAAAGATATCATCTTCACTGAAGACAGAATTATTGTGACTTTTTATTCTAGGACTTAAGCTATCCACCGATTCGCTTAATATGTTTTCGCTTTTCTCGCTAATACTCAAATTGGAAAAATTTTCAATATCATATTCTACATCTTTAATGAAAGATTCCGTAATACCACTGTCATTCTTATGGTAAACCGTTTTAATAGGCGTTGCACTGCAGTCGGTGTAGTTTTCTAAAACTGTCGTACGTGAGAAATCATTATTTTCTTTAACATTACCAGAAAAGTTCTTTAAAGTATCTTCCTCTTGATCGTTCTTGATGAAACCGCTAAGAAAAAACGAATCATCCAACGTTATTTCTTCAGTTACTGCTTTCGTTGCTGCTGTTGAATTTACTCCCCACTGTTTGATGTTTGTTTCATTCAGAGCTGCTTCTATGTGTGATAACGTTAAAAAATCCAAAGTATCATTCATATTATTTTTAATAAATTATGGAAATATGACTAGATTGACTGTTGTTTACAAATTTGAATATTAGAGGTTAAATTGACAGCAAGCTGTCAAATTGATTTGTTAGAGGTTATTATCATAGACAAATAGAAAAAAAACCACACAGATCAGTGGTTCTCAACCAATGGCACGATGTAGATAGGGTTGTCAATTTTTCTGCGAAAAATAAGGCGATTTTACGAAGTAGAAAGAACATCGATCAAAACAAAAATTATTTTTAGAAATACTCGACTTTTTTCTCGAAATTTCAACTTTTTTCTCAAAACTTCGACTTTAATCGTCAAACTTCTACTTTATTCTCGAAATTTCGATTTTTTCTTAAAATTCAGAAATTAAAATCAAAACTTCTATACCCTTGTCCTATGGTTAAGTTAAGCAGATGCATCCTACCACTCTCCTTTCCCAAGAATATTGCCAGTTGGCAGTAGGGTGCGTTCAATAATTTCTATTTCTAAATACCAAAATTTCGTCTTTTTTTCCTCGAAACGTCGAGATTAAAGTTGAAATTTCGAGATTAAGGTCGAAATTTCGAAACTAAAGTCGAAATCTGGAGATTAAAGTCGAAATTTCGAAAAAAATTTGGAGTTCTCGAGTTTAAAGTTGAAATTTTAAGATTAAAGTCGAAATTTCGATTTTTCAACTCGGAATTTTAAGAAAAAAGTCCGAATTTCAAGAAAAAAGTCGAAATTTAGAGATTTAAGTTGAAGTTTTGAAATTAGAGTCGAAGTTTTGAGATTAAAGTCGAAATTTTGAGAAAAAAATCAACCTTTCGAGAAAAAATATACCGACTTTTTTGAAGAATTGAATTTTTATCGAAAATTTCAACATTTTAAAAAACTCATCATTTTCACAATGTCGATCTTTTCTCGTTCGACTTCCCAAATTTCAACTTTTTCTCGAAATCGATGTGAAAATTTGGATTTTTAAAAGAAATTTTGACTTTTAATTGAAAATTTTAATTTCTTCAAGTTCTTCAAAATGTTGACTTATTTGGATATATTTTAATTAACTTTTTTTTTATAACTTATCCTTGGTAAAAATTTTCTTTTTTTGAAATTTCAACTTTGTTGAAAATTTTCTTTTCGGTATTTCCAATTTTTTTTAAATATTTTGAAGTTATCTTAAAATGTTGAAGTTTTTCGAAAAAATTCGACGTTTCAAATGTTTGACCTCATTTTTAGGAATGTTGACCTTCAATTCGATTTTTTCAAAACTAATTCTTTTTCAAAATTTGAATTTTTTGAAAACATCGACTCTCGAGTGTGGATTTTTTAAATTCGACTTTTTTTCTAAATTTTGACTTTCTGAAAATGACGAGATTTTTAAAAAGTGTGCCTTCTATTTTCATTGAAAATTTTTAAACATATTATATTTTAAAAACTTCGAATTTCAAATTTTCCCTTTTTTTTAATTTCCACTTTTGTTAAACGTTAACCTATTTTATTAATTGCAAGACTTTCATAGTTTCGCCTTTAGGATTTTGATTTATTTTTCGAATTGTGAATTTTGTTGAAATTGTTACACAAAATTCCGTTTTTTTCTCAAAATTGCCCACCAAGCATTGGACAATAACTCACGAGCATTGGCCCAATCCTCCTTTGAAAAATTTCAAATTTTTTCTTAATATTCGACCTCCTTCGAAATTGCGACTATTCTTCTCGAAATTTCGCCATTTTTTTTCGAAATTTCGTTATTTTAGGTTGTTTTCTAAAAATTTTGATCTTTTAGAATCTGAATTGCCAAAATTTTTTACTGAATTTTCCGCAAGTTTCTAGTTATCTCAGCTTACTCCTCATAATTCATCTTTTTCTCGAAATTTGGTTCTTTTCTCTTAAAATAAGCGTTTTTCCTAAAAATCGGCTTTATTCTTAAAATTCTACTATTTGGACTTTTGATTCAAAAATCATCTTCTTTTAAAAACCCGTCATTTTTCCCTAAATAATAATTTTGAAGAAAAAACTTGAAATAAAAAAAAATGTAACAATTCAGAAGGATTCGAAGTATTATAAATTTTATATTTTTTCAAAGATACAAGATTTTTAAATAATTCGAATTAACTCTTGAAATTAAAAAAAATATTTTTAGGCAATCGAAACTCCTAGAAAAGCAAATTAAAAAAAAATGAATACTAAAAAAAAGTTAAAAAATTCATAGAAGATCTAAATTTTTAAATAAAGATAGAAATTTTCAAAAAAATGAATGTTTGAAAATGTTGAATTGTAGGAGTGGCAATTTTATAAAAAATCCAAATTTGGAAGTCTCTATTTTAAAAAAATAAAACGATATTTTCAAAGAACTTCGAAATACCCAAATAAGTCTAAATTAAAAAAAAATGATATTTTCAAAGTCGAAATTTTGAAAAAAGGAAATCAAAATGTTGGAAAAAGGCCGAAATTAAAAAAATTTCAATCCATTCTGAAATTTGTTAAAAAACGTTCGAATCTCAATTTAAATTTTTGGAAAAATGTCGAAATTTCAAGATCAAGAAACTTATTCGAAAAAACAAAATTCAGAATTTATAAAAACTAAATTTATTTTGAGAGAAAAAACCAAATTTCGAAAAAAACTTTTTAATTTTGGGTAGGCACTACTAGAAATTTATCAAAATTGGAAACAAATATATTGAAACTGATATCAAATGTTAATAATTTAGAAGCAAAGCTATTCAAATTAGAAAAAAATTTCTTCACACTAGAAATAAATTTATTCAAATTAATAGCAAATTTTTAAAAATTTCAATCAAACCTATTCAAATTAGAAACAAACTTATTGAAATTAAAAGCAAATTTGTTCAAACTGGAAGTAATTTCAAGCATATTTGTTTAAAAGAAAAGGAAAATTCTTCAAACCAGAAGCAAATTTGTTAAAATTAACGGCATTATTATTTAAAGTTGAAAATTTTGACACTTTTGATGCATATTTTAAGCATTTTACTTGCATAATTCAAGCTTTTTATGTTGCTATAATCTAGTCTTTAGTTATGAATATTGAAAATTTTCACACAGTAAGGGTTAAAAATGTCAATTATAACATAATTATGTGATATTTTTTATGAAAACGATTATGAATGAATAACTTTTAAAACAGAAACCACAAACATCGAGAAAAATTCATAATTATTTTGAAATTACCATTTGAATTATTACTTACCATTTTGACAGTAACGTTCTTAACTTAAAAAAAAATGTACATTTGCGCCTCACAAAACAATCCTTTTGAATGTATTAATTAAATTTATATTGATAACCGAGAAATCCATATTTTGAGCAAACCATTTTTTTTGAACAAATTATGCCTCATTTAGGGAACAACCTTAACTAAATATCAATTCCACAAGTTTTTTTTAAACAAACTGTCGTATTTTACTAGTAGTTCCCAAACTAATATAATACATTGAAAACATAAGTCATATTTAGAAAGGAACGAAGATAAAAAAAAGCCAATAGTTTTTAGATTTTATTTAATTATTTATCATAAAAAATGTAACTCATTTATTTCTTGGCGGCCTTCTTCTCTTTGCCAGCCTTGGTGATATCATCAGGATTCTCGACTGCTTCCTTAGCGCGCTTAGCTCTAATTCCAACAAGACGAGCATCAGCTCGTGCCTTTCTCAAGGTAACATACCCTTCGAACTTCTTCTCATCTTCCGTAGGTACCCTAGCTTTAGTCCTAATAGCTGGTTGACGAATTGGTAGTACTTCTGTTGTCAATTGGGTAGCAACTTTACGTTCTTCCTCGGTGGCTTCACCTGCTCTCAATTTCTTGTTGTTGTGTTGTGGGAACAGAATCAATTTAGATTTGTATTCCTTCAAACGTTGAGCGTTCAACTGAACTGACTCAATTGATTTGTTTCCTCCTGCGGGGGTCAACAGCGATACCGACGGTGCGTGCAAAGCGGGGGTTCAAGCCGGCTGCTTTCAATTCTTGCAGAGTGAATCCACGGCCAGCCCTAACTTTAGTGTGGTATCTGACGGTGGGGCATCTTACCACTGGGCGCAGAGGGCCAGGTTACTGGGCGAGGAGCGATTGATCGTGCTTTCTTGATCCTGTTTTGCTTCCTCCTCAATTTGCGGGCGGGCTGGTTGAACCAAGTTTTTACGAAACGTTGCCAATCCTTGTGGAAATGGCCATTGGGAATCATATTATTACCTTTGGGTGCCATCGCGGTTCAGTTATTTATCAGGCACGTTGAGTACAAACACCAACACTTCCCCACGTGTCTGACGTTAAAACGGAAAAGAAATTATTCTAACCTGTAACGCAAAGTGACAATTCTGATCATAGAATTGTGCGGATATCCGCTTTAATATGTCAAAAATGAAGCGCGCGCTTTCAAAAAGGATCATCAATTTTATATATTCCTACTTCGTTTTTGGACTAAATATGCATGATAAATGACGAAGCTGAATTTAATAATTGTCTTTTAAGAAATATATAAACATTTGACACAAAGAGAACAAAATGTACACAAACTGCAGACAAAATATCTGTGATCTCATTTGATTTAATTAACAAGGTGACTACTTATGTAAGGTGAAATCATTGAAGACAAAAGAAAATAAGAGCAACGCTTCTATTTACAATTTCGAAAGTTTACTAGCAAATCACGCAACACGTTGTTTCTAAGTGATAGTAATACTAATTCTAATTTTTGAAATATAAATTCAAGTTTTAATAGGCGAAAGAGTTCTGAAATGTTAGAAAATAATGAAATTTATTAAAAAACCAGCTAGACCTGGCTAACTTTGTAGCGTCCTCAGAATTAACAAATTGTGTCGCTTCGCGACAAAGCCCTGTGCTCGTTTTCCGAAGTGAATCCTACGGGAAAAATCGCTAAAAACAGGCCATAATTAAAGGAAGATACAGCTGCCATCTACTGATGTAGATTGCAATATAGTTTCTGTCCTGTTCCTATTTTCAGTCAGAGATGACGCTGTATACGGATTTCCTTATAAAACATTTTTTCGTGAATTTTTTTCAATATTTCAGTCTTTATTCTCCTATTCGAGGCCGAGGCAAATCCAACAAAGCAAAGATCATAAAAATCCGTCCAGCCATCCTGGAGTTATAAATGGTGTAACTAATACGACTTTCTTTTATAGTTTAATACAATTTTTTCCCAAAATTTGGAGTTTTAGGTCCCAAGCTCAAAGCTGAAAGTGAAAAATTCGAAAAAAGTCAGCATTTTATAAAAACGAAAACAAAAATTCGATTTCAGTCTATTAATTTAGATTTTAACCTCAAAAGTTCAGCATTACAACTTCGATAGTTCGAGTTTAGTCTTGACATTTCTACGTTAAAGAGGAAATCGTTAATCTAATCGTGAAATATCGAATTTAATCTAGAAATCTATAAACGTGCATGAATTTTTAAATAACACGACACCCTCCTCCCACACCAGGAACATTTTCAACTAGCCAGCTATATGGTACCGATTGACAATGGGTCAGTCATTTGGAAAAAGTGAGTTACCTAAAGTGCATATTTAAGTGAGCAGAAATCACTAATTCTTTAAGATTTTAATTATCCAGAATTTACTATATTAACAATGAGAAACTGGAAATTAAAGAACTAGAAAATTCAAAGATACGAAGAAATCAAAAACTAAGAATGCTGAATCTGCATTTAAATAAAATCTATAGAGCCTAATAACTATTATTGTAAAATGTATTAGGAAATGGTAATGCAATATGTATCAATTAATAAGGTTCAGATTATTAATAAAATATTGTCTTCAAATACTAAATTTTAAGTATCAAACGAAAAATAAATAAAATAAACTAAATAAATTTAATTATTCAATATAGTACAAAAATAATATAATTAACCAATACAAATTTATAATGAATTCACGAAAAATGAAGACTTTTAAGCATGTCTGAATATTACATGAAGTTTCAATGACGTCATGAACGTCAGAATACATCTTCCTTTATTTGTAGTAACCTTGTTGCATGGATTAAATAGGTAAATATGAAAACTGAGGTTAGGACTACTGTTAGGTTAAAAGGTCAACTCGTTAGTTCTGACGTTCTAAATCCTTGAATTCTACTACATATTTTCCGATTTTTTTCTCTATTTCGTAACGCTGCTACTTTTTGCACTTGGCATCACGTTTGCCTGCATTTTACACTTTTATTAATAGTTCTTGTGATTAATAGTTATTTTGTATAAACAAAAGAATGGCGCATTTAATTAAGGTCACTATTCCAAATTATTTATCAAATTTGCCAATTCCTGATACCATTGGGGGATGGTTCAAGCTAGGAAGTATTGGAAGGAAAACAGGTTTGTAGATTTTTCAATCTAACGGGTTTGTTTTTGCAGTAAAGGATTGGTTAGCGCTGGTTCCTCCAACGGCAGCTTTGGCGGGTTTAACTTATATGTCCTACAGAGCGTTTTGTCCCAAAGGCAGACCAGCAGCTAGTTCAAGAATTAATCATAAAGTCCAATTGGATAACCCCAAAGTAGTCGATAGTGTAGATGTAGAAGATATTGCAGAAAAGGCTGCATTTTGTAGATGCTGGAAAAGCAAAAATGTAAGTTGAAGATTTTCCGAATTGACTTACCGGAAACTAGACTACCTTTAGATAATTATTTGTTTCTTCCTCTTTTTTTCCTGGGGGGGGGGGGGGAACAAATGCTGTGTCATTTGACAATTTTTCAAGCCTTCAGCTTTGGATAGATTTTGTTAGAAGCTGTATCTTGTTTTTAACATAATAGCTTCTTTCAGGATCAGTGCTTCCCAACCTCCTTTTTTTTTAGTAGCAACACATTTTTGGTAATACGTAAAAAAGGGTGACACATTAACTCTTTCATTACAGGTTTTTGTTAAGATTATAGTGCTTCGAATACACCATTTTAAATGAATTTCGTATCTGTATGTTCTTCATATTTAAATGATGATTGAATTTAAGCATGTATGCATATGTTTTTCTGTATCAAAATTTTTGTGTTAGGTACTGACACAAAAAAAAATATTAATCAAAAATATACGTTCTTTAGTTATAGGACCCATACATACAAAAACGTATACATATGGTCCTAGTAACGAAAGGGTTAACGATGATGAGAATTCGACACCAAAAAAAAATCGTCTCTGAGTTTTGATGATTAAAAAAAAGTTCTCTCTAAACTAATGAGCGCCCAATAAATTAACGACAACCAAAGACAAAATGTCCTCTTGGCTGCTCCAAAAATAATTTTTATGACTAAAAAGAAAAGGGTATTATTATTTATTTCTGAATTTTTATAATCTCATAATTTGACTACACACCTGGGACCTTCCAATGACACACTAGTGTGTTATGACACGCATGTTGGGAATCGCTGCTTTATATAGAAGTTCATGTTTCTTTTTATGGTTCAGATATCTTAACAGATCAGTTACGTTATATCGTATTTTTATTACTAAAAGGCATGGTGGTGGTTTGCATTAGGGGATGTATCTATCGTAGTTCTATTTTTCTTAACAAAAACCATTTTTAATGCCAATAGATTGTGGAATCCCAGGTTTATCAATTCCTGGAAAACATTTAACCTTAAAATCCTATTAAAATGCCCCCAAATCCAATAAATCTCGGCTAAATAAACTTATTGTTTTAGTGGCCATACTGTGATGGATCCCATGCTAATCACAATAAAGAAACTGGTGATAATGTAGGACCTGTTCTTGTTAAAAGAAAGTAAAGGTTGCCACATTAGTTTACTTTTTGGTGTAGTAGACTTACATAGATTGTTAATAAGTGTATTATTGGGGAAGTTGTACATAAATATATTAACTGTTTACTAAAATTTGTTTTTTTTTATCCCATTATCCTATTGATCTGTAGCCCCACCTTTTCAAAAGTGGAGAAAGTTGATTTAAGGATAATGTGCCTGATAAATTTAACTTTATCTGCCTAAAGCAAATAATAAATTAAATTTAATTTATATGTAGACATATTCAACAACAAATGATGCAAATGGAAACTGCTATTGCTTAAATTTACGATTTCAGTTAGCTGATGCAACGCGTTTGAAAGTTGAACATGTATATATATTATACAAACAAAAAATGTCAACAAATAGGCAGTATAAATAAATTATTCCTCTAAAAAGATAGTAGCCTTTAACGAAAAACTAGCACTGCGTTAAAAGCCACAACATTTTTGAATTTAGATCGAAAGATTATTTTTCAATAAAAAAGTTAAATCACTTCTTTGGAAACTAAGATGTAAATTTCCAATTTTTATGTTATGTTGTTTATTTTAAATTTCTTAAAGTCCTGCGCTTGTAATTTTTTTAGAATTATGACATTACACTAAAAATTTCGACTCAGTTCTACAAATTTCAACTTCATTTCTGGACATTCCTATCTCACTAATTTAAGCACCAAGTATTGAACATTTTTTGCTTCTAAATTTTGAGTATTCTTTTATAAATGAGTAAATATTATTTTGATAAAATTGCCATTGTAAAGTCAAAGTTTTGACTGATGTTTCTAAAAACAAAATTATTTTTTCAAAATTTCGACTAACCTTAACTTTATGATTCTTTTTCTTAAATAATCCTAATTTATTTCTAAAATTCGGCTTTAATTCTGACTTATTTTATTGGATATTTCGATTTAAAAAATAAATACATTTCGAAGCCTCAAGTTAGTTTTCAACATTTCCAGCGAGCAGCTTACACTGTCAACCTTTCTTTTATTTTTTCCAAAATTTGAACTTAAAATCAAGCTTTTTCTCGTAATTAAAATTTTTAAGGTATCAATCACGCTTCAAAATTTGTAGAAAGAAACAAAATATTTAAAATTAAACTGAAGATGTTGAGAATTTCTTTTGGATTTTAATTTTTAACTAAACCGCCGAAGTTTCGTTTTCGCACCCCCTCCTCACAAAAAAAAGAGTTTGAATCAAAACTTCCGTTCTGCCGAATTCGAATTTAATTGCCAGAAAAAATCGAAATTTTAGGATTAAGGTCGAAATGTTGAAAAATCGAAAATTTATGGAGAAGTCTAGTCAGCTTCGTTGAGTGCAAAAATGATTGAGAAAAAAAATGCAGGTTAATTTAAACCTAAAATTTTGAAAAGAAACTCATCAGTCATCATCACTTCGAAACTTGAACTTTCGATTCTCTCTTTGACATTTATCTCGAACTTTTATATTAGTTTGGAATGTTTAAATTTTCTTCTTGAGATTTTACTTGAGATCCAGCGGTTTTCGAAACACCGAATTTATCTCGAAATGTTAAGAATAAACTACAACAATTATAATTTATCGTATGTTGGATAGACCAAGAGATCCATTAAAACTAGATTTAAAGAACATATCGCTCATTTTAGATACAATAGAGAAGAAAAATCAAATGTTGCCTAACATATGATAAGTACAGGATACAAAATTAATATTAAAAGTTTAAAATTGTTAAGATCAGTTACAAATAACAGAGAACTAGAGGCATACGAAACAATTTACATCAACCAGAGGCCAAATTCCCTTAACGGAGATAAAGGACCATTGGCGGCCTCCATTAAAATACCGCCAGTATCGAATTAAATCTCAATGCAGATGATGTCGGTGCTTCTTTTGCTAATCAATTAAGATTAGTACGCTTAAAAATGCCAGTTCTACTGGCGAAATACGTATCGCGTAATTTTTTGTTTAATTGCCGATGTGGTAAAAGGGCAAAACCTTACATGGACTTAATCATGAAAGCCACAGTGTTTAGTTTAGTCGTTGACTGAATATTCAATCAACGGTTTAGTGCTCTAGTCAACATTTTTCGATTAAAATCATTGACTAAGTTTAAAATGGAACTATTGAATTTCGATTTTTTTTCTCTCTAAAGTTTGACTGCTTTCCCAAAACTCAGTTTTAATTCAATATGTCGAGAAAAAGGTTTAAATGCAGAGGTTTTGGAAAATACCCAAATTTCCAGTCAGTTAATCTTCGGATTCATTAGTAAAAATGACTCAAAATGTCAACTTTAATTTCATTTTTCTAAAATTTTTGAACTCTCCTGTAAAAAGTCAAGGTTTTATCAAATTTTTCAAAATTTGGGGTGTTAGGATTTTTATTATTGAATTTTAACTACGAATTCAGGAAAGTCTAGATTTGTAAAGTAAAAATCATAATTTCAAAAAAATATCTAACGTTTGAAGCCAAACATTGTAAATTTAAACGAAAGCTTTGAGAATGTTCAAATTTCGAGGAAAATTGAATTTATTAACAAAAATGTTCTAAATGTTTGCAGATTTCTCTGCTAAATTCCGACTTAAACTGCTTTTTTGTTCAGAAAAAAAGTAAATTTCAAGAGAAAATAATCAGCTTTAATTGTTAGGATAATTAGGAGCAAGGGTATCAATATTCACGATTTTAGACAAGAACTATTATTTAATTAACCGAAACAGGATTAAAACATTCGAGGGTTTCAACACATTCAGTGCCGAAAACAGACTAACTTCTTATTCCCTATTCAAAACAAGCGTAACCCTAATTCTTAAAATAATAAACACTTGAGGAATTTTTATGGCCGTCGCGGAGCGAGCAGCAGGTCGATGGTGATGTCAACCTTCCTTCATATGTGTTGGCTACAGTTCGACCACGCTACCCTTCATCCACGTCCCTGGGGATGATGCCTTTTCTCCTGGTCCGAAACCCTGTGAACATAAAAAAAGCGATGTTTTCTTCTCAAACATCAGCACTTTGCTTAATTAGTTGGATTAGTTTGCATTCATCACCCTTAAATCATCTTTCATCGCAATCAACCTCAGTCACATCCTTTTGTTAGTATTATCCACACGTGGCATGTCGTGCAGTCTCAGACTCCTTTGGGTCATCTCTGCATCACTTCATTTTTATGGTACCATACTCTTATCATTTTTGAGTGCACTTTTATAGTTACCTGCATCTTAGGTTACTCTGATGGTATAAACGTTTCCAAGGGTTCATCCACCCCACCTACGAGACGTCACCCATGAACATTTGCCCCGGGCTCGCTTTTCCTCGTAAGCAAATGTTATTCTTAGAGTTACCCGCATCTTAGGTTACTCTACTGCTATGAACGTTTCCAAGGGTTCATCTACCTTACCTGCGAAACGTCACCCTTTAATTGATCACGAACACTTGCCCAGAACTCGCTTT
This sequence comes from Dastarcus helophoroides, assembly GCA_028583605.1. Lineage (NCBI taxonomy): Eukaryota > Metazoa > Arthropoda > Insecta > Coleoptera > Bothrideridae > Dastarcus > Dastarcus helophoroides. Next base: position 28,270,315 of record CM053329.1, on the reverse strand, counting down.
TCCTCATATGCAAATGCTACATACCAATCCTCTAGTTCCAAGTGCTAATCAGTTGCGAGGAGGGGCGCACACGCTTTTGCTCTACATTCACTTTTCTAGAAGAAAGCACTTGATAATTCATACTTTCTCAGGTGTTTCCATTTATCAAAATTTTTATTTTTTCTAATTTCATGTTACCCTTTAAAATCGTACTTTTTCCTAAAATGTCAACGTAATTTTTTCTCAAAATGTGGGTTAATAAAATTGTTCTACAAGTTTCTAATATTTTTTTATTTAATTGAGTTTTATATCAATGATGTTTGAAGGAAAACTATTTTATCAAAATGCCAGTTTTGTGCTTTCAATTTTAACCCTAATTTTGAAAATTCCACTTTTTTCATGAAATTTCCGCATTATTATTATTTAAATTATATGAGTAATATAGGAATAGGATCTAATAAAAAGTATAAATCTTATTAAATAATATATAATATCCCTTCTGTTCCAACAAGTCACATAATTCTGCATTAGCTTCATGTATATTCAACTGATTTCCAGAATTACAAGTTAATATTTCACTGTTGGACTGCTGCATTTGCTGCTATACTAGGACTGTTGATAATTTCACCTAGGCTCTCGAGAAGCTCCTTTCTATAGTCGTCAAAGTCACCATCCATTTCGTTAATTGTTTGATCTTCAATAATATATAAACTACAATCGGTCTCTCTGAAATTTGAACACGTTTTAATAAAAATAAGTGGCTTTGATACAACAAATTACCTTATAAGCCTTTCATCGTGAGAAACTATTATCACACCACCACTAAATTCATTTATAGCTTCCGCTAGTGCATCGATTGATTCTATATCCAAGTTATTCGTAGGTTCATCCTAGAACAAAAATTGTGAAATAACAACAATAAACGTTGACAACCACAGCTTACCAAAATTAGAACATCGGGAGCATTAAGGCATAATTCCGCTAATGCAACTCTAGCCTTCTGACCTCCCGATAAGTCTTTCATTTTAATAGTATGGGCAAAACCAGCAAGCCCAAAAGTACCAAGTTGTTTCCTAGCTTTTTCATATTGTAGATCAAATAATCTCATAAGATATTCAGAAGGCGTTTCTTCAGCTGTTAAGTGTTCCCCAGAATGTTGATCAAATCTTCCAATTCTCTGCAATGAAATGACACAAAATTATTAGCGACGAAATTAAAAGAATCAAAAAAAAAACTGACCAGTCTATGATTTTTTCGAACTTCTCCTGTAGTAGGTGTTAAATCGCTAGTCAGCAACTTCAAAAATGTCGATTTACCGACACCATTTGGCCCAACAATGGCAACTCTACTGCTCATGTCAATACCAAAATCTGTTTCCACAAAAAGCGGCTTTTGACCCTCATATGCAAAGGTAACATCTAAAATAATTAACCTTCATGTAGCAGAAATACGTATCAATCAAATTTAATGTTATCGATATTAATTATAAATATTCTCTGTATCTACTTTGCGAAGAAAATGCGATAGAATTAATTTTAACTTAAAGACTTACTGTGTAACCCCAAAATTGGTGGTTGCAACGGAGGTGGTTCTGGAAATGAAAATTTGACAAAGTAATCTTTCGGTTTCTGCAATAATTCAGTTGGAGCTGATTCATCTTCTTGCTTTTGGATTTTGGTTCTATTCTTTTCCTGTTTTCTAGTCAAGGCCTCTTTCTGTTTCTTTTCCTGGGGTAGACGTTTTCATTAATTTTGTGTGTTGAAATTTAATTAATTTTGTGTGTTATAGGGGAAAGGTTACTTACAGCTTGTTTCTTTGATGAGCCATGCGATTTCAGCTCTTTTATTCGCTTTTCTTGCTTCTCATATTCCTTGATCATTTCTTTCCGTTTTTGTAGGTGCATTTTTTTAAACATTGAATAGTTGCCTTTGTAGTAATGTAATTTTTGATTGTCTAAGTGGATGATATCAGTACATACATTGTCTAAGAAGGATTGATCGTGGGATACTATTAATAAAGTTTTCTTCCAACCCTGTAAATAACTAAAAAGATAATGTTATTATTTTATTGTAATGATCTATATGAATAAGGATAATGATAATTACAAATTAAACAAATACATACTTATCAAGCCAAATTACAGCATTCAAATCCAAATGATTTGTAGGTTCATCAAGTAGTAGTAGCGTAGGCTCAATATACAATGCTCTAGCTAAAGAAACTCTCATTCTCCAACCTCCTGAGAAATTTTTCGTTGCTCTATCCTGCATTATAACAATAAAAACAAATTAAAATTTAATCACATGCTTATTAAAACTAGAAACTGACCAAAACCAGATATTTCGACCAAACCGAATTTCAGCTTCCGTTTGGTTATTTTTGGAGAAAAAACTCGAATTTTATAATAAAAATACTTTCCAATTTTTAAATTTAAAATTTAAATACGACACTTTCACATAATAGTTCAAACAAAAAAAAAGGGTTATTTTAAAAAACGAATTTTAAAACGAAATTTCGTAAACAATTTGATAGTTTGAAGTTAAATTCAAAACTTCGAAAAAAAAGTGGCAACTTTAGGATTGAGGTAAAGTTTCAGAAATCGAATTAAAATTTCTAGAAATAAAAAAGCCTACGTTTGGAGAATTGTCGAAATTAAAGATAAAAAATTAAATATTACAAATCTAAAGTGAATTCTGAGAAGAAATTCCACATTTTCAAAGAGCTCTTAATGTATGTAATATATAAAATAAAATGTTTGACTTAATTTCGATTTTGATCTCAAAATTTTGGACATTATTAAACTCGAATATTCGATTTTTTCTGGAAGTTCTGACATTTATATCGAGATTTCACTAGAAGCTTAAAGTTTTCAGAAAAACTCGAAATTGGGATAGGAAGTTGAAAAGAAATAATCCAACATTTCAAGGTTGAACCTGAAATTTGAAAATTTTCACTCATTTATTCTCGAAATTTCGACTTTCACCTTAAAATTTATAGATTTTTAGGAATATATTCAAACTTTAACTTAATACATTGGGAAGAAAGTTAACACTTTTGGAGAAATTTATGAAAATAAAATTCCAATTGTAAAAAATTTCTAAGAAAAAGTCGAGATTTTTAGAAAGACTTTAAATTTATTAAAAAAGGTTTAGACTTAAAATTTTGATAACCTTTCGATTATTTGACTTTTTTCCCATAAACCTCCAGAAAGGAGTAAATTTCTAGATTAGAAATTAATGAGAGAAAAATTGTTACAATTTTGCCAATAAAACTGAATTTACTTTCAAAGTTTTCATTGTGATTCAACATTTTGTTATTTTTCATTCCAAATTTCAAAAACTCGAACTGGAAAAAAAATTCAAAGTTATTTAATTTTGTGTAAAAAGAAAAAAATTAATAATACAAAATTTATGGAAAAAATTTTTTAAATTTCCGTTTTCATCACAGCTTAAACTTCAATATGTTCAATATTCTTGGGGTTTCAAGAAAAATTTAAAATTTCTAGAGCAGTTCGAAATTTTTAGATAATTTTTAATTAATTTCTTATTTCAAAACTTTCGTTTTATTTTGAAAATCCCGAAATTATGGAACTTCGAATTTAATAAACATCCAAGAGTCGACTCTTGGAAGGTGCAAGTTTAAATTCGAAATTTCTCAAAAACATTGGAAATTTCATCCAATTCTTTGGAAGTTAGAATTAGGTTGCGCAAGAATATGTTGGCAAAAAAAGTGCTATATGTTCTTTTTTTTAGTTCTCCAAAAACAATAGCTGCTAAGAGAATTGAAATAAAAAAAAAACAGATAACCATCGTATTGTATATTGCTGTCACTATTTAACAATTTAACTGTGATTATTCAAGTTAATCAACTGAAACCAACTCAGAACCCAAAATCAGATTGGTCTCTAGTTTACTCTTTCCAATTTTTGACTGAGTACCAATTCAGATTTTCTATAGAAATTTGGACAACATTAAAAAAATATTTATTTCAAATTTAAACCTAAACATTTGGGTAAAAAATTGGGAATTTTCATTTTAGGTGCAAAATATTGACTCTTGGCTTGATTATTCACGTTTTTTGGCAAAAACAAACTGTAAACTTACAACCACATTGGCTTATAATCAGTCAGTTAGGAAGAAAGTCTGTCATAATCAAGTTATTTCCAAATACAGTTTACTCACCTGCATTTCTTTTGTGAAACCGAGACCTGCCAATATTCTCCTTGCTCTTGGTTCTGCCGAATCTGCTCCAATGGCCTTTAGTTCAGCATAAACTTCGTTTAACTTATCTTGCACTTCCAAATCACCGTCGTTTAGTGCCGCTTCCAACTTTTTACATTCTTCTAAAAGAGTGGTTCTTTTTACATCAGCTTTTAGAACGGATTCTACAGCAGTAAAATCGTCAGCTACCACTTCTTGCTCACAATAAAGAATATCTATATTAGGAGGTATATCAAAAGCTCTATGTGCTATATGACGAAGAAGAGTAGTTTTGCCATGTCTAGAAATTAATATGTAGATGTTTTGCTGTATTAAACGTTTAAACATTCTTACCCATTTGGCCCAACAAGACCGTAATGTCTCCCATTCGCAATTAGTAAGTTAGCATTAACAAACAAATCGTTGCCCTTGGCGGATATGCTGAAATTTTCAACTTTTATATCAACAGCATTCTCTAGTGCTGCCAATTGTCCAGCAGTTTTTTGGGCCTGTGAGACAGTGAAATTACTATCTAAAGAAGAATGACCTTGCCCACCCTTCTTAAGCATCGTTTCCACTTGTTTTTCATATTCCTGTTGTTTTTTCAACTTCTTCTTCTCTTTGTGAGTAAGTTTCTTCTCTTCTGGTTTTTCCTCATTAAGACTAATTGCATCTACTTTTTCCTCGATTTCTTTAACTGCATCACCATTTATCTGATCGTTAATCACATCCTCATCGCTATCGGGCTTACTAGGTTTTGCAAATTTAGTTTTAGTAGTGTTCTGTTTTGTGTCTTCTTGAGATTCAACTTCTTCATCACTTGATTCTTTGCTTACTTCTTTATTAATGTCAACTTTCGATTTTTTGTTCTTTTTTCCCTTTTTTGCTATTACAGGTATATTTTCCTCATCGCTTTCAGAAAGTTTAAGGTCTACTTCTATTTCTCTATCGGACCAATCATCATCTTTTTGTTTACCTATATTAATAACAATTAGTTTTTCTAGTAAATGAGACCGCTTATAAAAAATCATCAAATTGCAAAAGGTAAAAATAATGAAACAATATGAGAAGTTTGGCGAAAAAGAATTGAGAAACAATTTGATTTTATTAATAAAATGCTCATAAATAAAAACTTGAAACCCTTTAAAATGTTTTTTGAAGTTTTGTTCCAGCTTGAAAGCTTGCTGATCTATTCAAATCAAACCTAAGTGATAAGTTTTCCCAATAAGGTGGCCACCACCAGACAACTCAGCAAAATGTTTCAACGAGTACATGAACCCAAAAATTCCACTACAAATCAAATAAATTTTACATTTTTTTCAAAATTCAACTTTCTTGAAACTTTGATTTCTCTGAAAATTCAAGATTTAAATTGAATTTTTTTTAATCAATTTTGAGCCGTTTTTGAAATGTTTACTTTGGTTGTGAAATTGTCTCTTTAACTCGAATTTTAAAAATTCATTGTATTCTCAAAAATTTAGAAAGGTACCTGGAACTAAATCCAACTGTTATTTATCTTCCAACGAGCCCCAGAATCGAACCGATATACTTATCAATTAGGCTAGAATAAGAAAAATAACAGTTTGAATATTTCTGAAAACTGGGGCAGTGTAAGCAAGCTTCGGAAGCCCTGCTGTAAATGTTGTTTTTCACAAATTCACGTGTCACAGACTACAAATTTTTAAGTACAATCAACTCACAAAGGTAATACTATTATGCCCTCGGACACTGCAAGCAGGAGTTGAAATTAAATGTGAATGCCTTTTTAAGTAAGTTGTACGGGAATTATCCGGGCAAATTCTTCTTGCCAATAAATTCCATTCATACAGAAAAAAGTGTCAGTGATCCTGATCACAATCTAGTTTTCCAAGTTTTTCACGAGACCATGCCCCAGTCTTACCTTTTTTTCCATGTTTTTTCTTAGCTGTTGAACTAGTTTCAGAGGTTATTGATACTTCATCATGCTCAACATTATTAAAGTCCTCATCGCCGCCTCCTTTCTTATTTTCTGTAACAAGACAATATGTTAACAATATGTAGTTTATAAAAAAAATCTTACATACTTTTCTTATTCGGTTTTTTGGCGGCAGGTTTAACTTCATCATCTGAATTACCCTGATTAAACATAGACTTGTCATTGTCGGAATCCTCCGGCCAATCCCCTTTTTTGCCCTTTTTACCTTTCTTGGACGTGGTCTTTTTTGAGGTTATATCATGACTTTCGATAACATCAGTCTTTTCATCGTCGCTGAAAGCTTCTTTGCCCTTCTTATTACTCTTTTTGGGCATGTTCGATAGAAAATAATTACAAACCTAGTTAAATACGAAAAATTGCGATAATAAATTAATAAAAATATTACAGAATTTGACAACTCTTTAAAATGAGCAATAAAAATGACATTGACAGCTGACAGTTGCTTTACAGTTAGAATTGCCGAGTGGGATAATTAGCTTTCTGTTTTGATTTCAAATTATTTATTTTCTGACTTGATTAAGTAAAATAAATTTTACCTATTACTGAAACATGTTGTTCTAAATGTATTATAATGCAATTACTTTTTGGTTAAACCAATCAAAAATTTTACTAATTTGAATTTAAGTGTCGATTTAGGCGGCATCTGCTAGATGTGAAGGTAACAAATGGTTAAAATTTCTCATCGGCTGGAATTGGTGAAGTCAAACCTGCACGCAAGCTATTTTTAGGTGGAGATTTTACATTGCGCATCCCGAAGAAAAGGTGTCGTCAGTGGATTCGTAGAACATATTCCAAGTGCTGCGCCGCCAGGTCACCTCCTCTCGCCTCCTCCAACTGACACTGTTCTGTGGAAAGTCGGCGAATAGTTAAGTGAGTAAAATAATTCGTGAAATTTCCTATTCATTTTGAATAATCCTGTGGTAATTTGTAGCTTAAATTTGCTTGAATTTGTGTATTTCGGTGGTGTTGTGTTAATTTTTGTGTTTAAATCGTACTAGTCTGATTATTTAGGTGTAATTACATAAACACCGACTCCTTAGATACGCGGCCATTATCTAATATTTAATGTCATTTATGAAGCTTCTATAATAATTTTTACTGAATTGTACTGCGATTATGAGATACTGTATTATACGTAGTTTATTTCTTTGAGACTGATATTGTGTCTGTAGTTTGTTTGTCGTACTATTAGTAGAAAATCGGTTTGTTACGTAACCGAGCCCTGTGCCTCTTTTGTGCATAAATTTGGTCGGTTTTTTGGTAATAGATATCGTTCTTTGCAGGTACACAGTCTATTCCAGAAAAAACCAAATAAAAATGTTTGCCTGTGCTAGATTAATTGCCCCCGCTGCCAGAAGCGCCGTAAGTATATTTTCTCTCAATTTTTAAATGAAATTGATATTGTTTTACAAATATTCGTCATGTTAACGTAAATTTGACTTAAAATTTTACCAAAGTAACCGTTGTTGTTGCATAATAACCCCACATACTTATGTAGTGTTGGTTATGTAACTTCATGATTTTTTAGTTTCAAAGTTCTTTTACCCTCCTTTCTGCAATGATGATAACATTTTTTGACATAATGCATACATGCTGAATGTAACTTCCTTGGATGTCTGACATAATTTAAAAGTTACAATTAAATTTTGTTCATTTTATTTCTGCTATAAAAAGCATTACGTTTCAGATCCTCTCAAATTCGAAGGTTTACATGAGGCCTTTGAGCAGTGCAATTAGCCAGAGCCAAAGCCTAGTCCAAAGTCCGATTGTCCAACAAAACCAGAAACAGCAGTCCGCACTTTTACCAGCAGTCAGAGCTTTCCAGACCTCTCCAGTATCTAGGGATATCGATTCTGCAGCCAAATTTATTGGTGCTGGTGCAGCCACAGTTGGTGTTGCTGGATCAGGTTCGTGTTTGTCATAGATGCTTATATTTTGTGAGGTTACATTGGCATAAATTTTTTAATATGAAGAGGTATAATATGGCTAGTCTACTTTGGTGCATATTTGACGATGCATCTAAATGAATTTTGGATCTTAACTTTTCAGTATGCTTAAAAAATATTGTTTTATGGAAAATTTTTGTTGTTGGGGTAATTTAAATTGTCAATTTTTATGCTGCAAAATTTTTTCAATACTTCAAAGGTTTGGTATTTTATTTCCATTGCACTTCATTCATAAAATGTAATATATGCAGGGTGTTCTACTGAAAACTACCAAAGTTGAAGAAATGTCATTTTTCTGTCAAAAATTGACTTTAGATGAGTATATTGTACCTGATGATGTATCTGATTTAACTACTGTTGTATAATCGTACATTCTTTTCTTTTTGGGGCGCATAAGGGGGGTGTTAGAATGTATAATGTTGGTTTAAATGAACATTAAAAAAATTGAGCTCTTTTGAAATATTTTTTTCAAATTTAACATTTTAAGTTTGGACTTCATTTGTATTTTTTCCTTAAAGTTTTAATTTTAAACTTGATATCTTAATTAGAAAGTGACTGAAGTTTTATTTTTGTCAATTTCATGACCCAAAATTGCTCAAACTGGATGAAACTCAAATGTCATGTTAAAACAGGAATTTTCAGTAATTGAAATTTTGAGGAAAATATTAAACAGTATAAACATGTGAATCAGAGAAACTTAAATGTTATGTTGAAACTCTGAATATTCATAAAAAAATTTAAGTTTTGAGGAAAATATTAAACAGTATAAGAACAAATTCAGAATTTAACTCAAAATTTCAATTTTAAAGTTAAAATTTTTTAGACTAATTTCAAGTTTAAATTGATAACAGTAAATAAGTTCAAATTTAGAAAAAATGAAACCTTATAATTTAATCTAAATATTTTATTCACAGAGAGAGAAGTAATGGAAAATGTGGTGGCAAACATCTATTAATGGATAAACAGAAAGATAAGAAGATTCTTATTAGAGTTTAAAAATTAAACAGTTATCAAAAAGACTTGATTTTGAATCTCGAGAAATATTTATTTTGAATGAAGTATGACATTTTGGTGAAAAATACGAAACTTTGGAATTAGGTGAAAAATTTTAAAACCCACATTTGAAATTTTAAGTTGAAAACTGGAGGTTTAAACTCAGAATTTTAGGAAGAAACTCTAAATTAAAAAAATCATAATTTATTTAATGAAAATACTTAACTCTTAAAATCTTAGTGTGTTCTCAAGTTTTAGATTTTTATTTCAAGGTTTCAATACTAAACTTAAATGTTTAAAGTTTTTTCTTGAAGTTGCGACATTTACGTTTTAGATATAATTTGAAGTTTGATTTAAAAAAAAAACTGAAAGGGTTAACATTTTTTGATTGCCAAATTCTTTTCATATAAATTTTGAGGTTTTTTCCCAAATTTTGACTACTTTCTCAAAAATCTTAGTTAAGTTTTAAATATTTTTTCATTGTGGGTTTGGGTTCATAATTCTGAAAAAGGTCTAAATGTAGAGGTTATAAAAGAAATAAATTTTGGGTCAGTTAAAACTTCAGAAAATAATTTGATTTCATTAGTAATGATTTCTCAGCATTTTGACGTTAGGCTTTTTTCAGTTTTTCCTAGAATTTTTAAACTCAAGTAAAAATACAAATATTGGAACTTCTATTAAAATTTCCTGTTTAAATTGAGGTTTTCAGTTTTTTAATGTCAAATTTTAACTCATAATTGAAAAAAGTTGAAGTAGGAAATTATTGCTGAATTCTTAAGAAAGTAATTTTTAGAAAGAGGCTAAATTTGCAGTTAGAAGTGGAAATTTTAGAAAAACTTAAAAATCATACATTTAAATTAAGAAAGTCAAAATTTCAGAGAAAATTCAAATCTGCTAATAAAAGCTTTCTCAAAATGTTGAATTTTGAGCATTTGGAAAAGAAATTTTGAGATTTTTTTTCGAAATCTTTACCGTTTTCTCAAAGTTGAAAGTTAGAAATTTTATTTTATTTTTAGAGATATAAATTTTTAGTGAAAAGATTTTACATTTTTAAAAAATTCCAAGTTCCGAATTAAAATTGAGATTAAATTTTAAAAGAAAGAATTTATCGAAATTTTGACAAAATTACAAAATTTCGAGTTACACATGAAATTGTTAAACTTAGAGCGTAATTTTTTTTATAAATGTAAACTCTAGTGATGGTACTTAATTAATTGTCGATGCAATGACACACAATTTACTTAAAACACGCTTTATTGGTCTCTTCTACATATGCTCTCGATATCTACTCGGCTCATTCTCGACTGCCTTCTTCCCCTTGCTCCCTCTTGTGCCTAGAGGTCCTGGGTTTGTATCACATGTGGCATATTCTAGGTGGCAAAGACAGTGGCGGGTTCCTTAATGCTAACACGGCCTTCCTGACTATGGGGCGTCCTCGCACCATCCTTGTTAGTATTTCCGAACCTTTCTGTTCAAATCTTAACCTGAAAAAAACTTTGCAGCCCAAAATGATTTCTGGGGATCTTTGCCTAACCCTGAGCCTAGAGAGATCATAAGTGAAGAGAAATTAAATTTTGTTTTGGTCACTTTTAGCCTACTTTGTCTCGTCGTGCCCAACATTATTTTGGGGACCTATTGCCTAAACCTGTGTTTAGGGACCTTATTTAGCCCAAAACAGTTTTTGGGGACCTACAGCCTAAACCTGTGTTTAGGAACCTTATTTAGCCCAAAACAGTTTTTGGGGACCTACAGCCTAAACCTGTGTTTAGGAACCTTATTTAGCCCAAAACTGTTTTTGGGGACCTATAGCCTAAACCTGTGTTTAGGGACCTTATTTAGCCCAAAACTGTTTTTGGGGACCTATAGCCTAAACCTGTGTTTAGGGACCTTATTTAGCCCAAAGCTGTTTTTGGGGACCTATAGCCTAAACCTGGGTTTAGGGACCTTTGGTGAGTGTTGCATTGTAATTGATCGAGGAAATGAGTGTTCTGGGTGAGCATGACTCGTTTTGGTGCTCCATGTTTGGTACAGCAGACATCTTCTGTGTGTTACGTTTTCAAGTTCTTTGAATTTGCGCCGGAAGAACCTGATGATGACCCAATCTTTATCGGAATTTGGGATGCACTTTTGCAGTTTGATCCTTTATGTCCGTACCGGTGACATTTTCGGCACTTTCCTTTGAAACTGTACTGTTCGTCCCGAAAGTTAAAATTATAACGTCGTTTTCGGGTTACATCGCGGATGTGCACCTGTTCACTAGCCTTTCGCGCGTCGCACCTAGCTAGTAACTTTAGTAAGTCCATTTCGTTTGTAGGTGCTTGCAAAGAAATTTGGCTTTTAACCTCTTTGTCCTGTATATCGTACTCGATCAAACTTAAAATTATGTGCCACGGAAAACTGGCGTAAAAGCGTTTAATTGATGCCAGTTTAGCATTTCCGTACTCCACAAAACTGTCAAAATTGGAGCTAACAATAGCCATACACGCACGAATCCGAATAGCAGGTGTGCCTTGTTCGGGAAAAGCCACTTCAAAGTCCCGACGAAATGACACCCAATCGCGCACCACAGGCTTCCAGTGTTTGAAGAATCGCGCCGCTCGACCTCTAAGGGCGTCTGCAGCTTTCAAGATAATCAGGGTATCGGAGATCCCAAACTCCAGCTGTATCCTGGTGACGTCATCCATCCATTCGACCATCGAAAAGGGTGTGTCGCAGGGTCGTAGCTTATTAGCCGGATTTGCGCCGAAGCGTTGACGCCATCAGTCCCAGCTGCGTGACTACCCTGCGCACTTGTTTCAGCATACACTTGGGCTGTTTGGGCGGTGGCCATTGTTGATAAGATTTTTATCATTTCAATTTGCAAGTTTTGGTTTGTCTCTTGCTGAATTTTCCACATCCCCAACATTTTTTCTGATGCGGAAAGTTCATTCTCACCGTCGGTGTCGATGGATGCGGCTGGTTCACTTACGATCGTTTTCCATTGTACTTAACGCACTACACGCACAAAAAAGTCACTTAAAAAAAAACTATAGGTCCTTTCTCCTTTGTTTACACAAGGAGATATCCCGCTTCTGATGTAAACTCTAGTGATGGTTCTTAATTAATTGTCGATGCAATGACACACAATTTACTTAAAACACGCTTTATTGGTCTCTTAGCGTGTGTTAAGTAAATTGTGTGTTATTGCATCGACAATTAATTAAGAACCATCATTAGAGTTTACATAAATATGATAATTTTCTCCAAATTTTGCGTTTTCCTTTAAATTTCGTGTTACAACTAAGCTTAAAATTTCCAAATATTGAAAACTCTAATTTTAATAGTTTATGAAAAAAAATGTCAAAAGATAATCGTTTTCGAAATATTTACTTTTCTCCAAAATTCCTGAAGTTACAGATAGAATGTACATTTTTTTCAGAGATAAAGTTTAAGTTTCAAGAGAAAAAATCCTAATTTCCATTTGAATTTGAAATTGAACTTTAAAAGAAAAACAAATTTTATTAAAATTTCTTACTTCGTTTCAATTTCAAAGTTTTGATTTTTCTGGAAGTTTCGAATTTATCAGCAAAAAATTATACAATTGAACTGAAAATTTCAAATTTAAACCTAAAATTTTTAAACTTGAAATGGGTATTTTTTTGCATAAACTTTAGGATTTTCTCGAAATGTTGAGTTTTTCTTGAAATTTCGTGTTAAAACGAAGCGGTTATTTGTTTTCTAAATTTTAATGATTTATGAACAAATCTTGTGCACCTTTTTTCAACATCTTTATTATTTTTTTCAAATTCTCAAGGTCAGAGTAAAAATTATTTTTTTTATGGAAAGAATATCTAAATTCCAAAGAAAAAAGTTAAACATTTTCGGGATAAGTCCAAATTTCAATCTGAAGTTGAGAGAATTTTTTTTATAAATTTAATTTATTGAAAATTTCAAAATTAGGTTTAACCTTAAAATCTTTCGATATTTTCTCTATTCTCTATATTCTATTTTTTAAAGCGACCCCTCACTTTAAAAATCAAAAAATTCTAATATTTTTGGCTTATCCTGACTAAACCGGTTTTTTTTTTCTCAAAAATTTTGACGTTCAACTCCAATTTTTTTTAATTTTGACTCTTGTTTCTAAAAACGTTGACCTTGATTTCAAAGTGTGGACTAAATCTTAAATTTAAACTAGAAATTTTAACTTTTTTTTCTAGATTTTGTCTTAAAATTCAATTTTTTGACACTTATGATAAAATTAAACATTTAACCTTTTTCTTAATTGCTAGTTAAAACTTCCTTTTTTTTGTAAACGTTGGGGTTTTTTATGCAAACTTTTCAAAATTTAAGTTGCCACTTCATTTTTTTTGCTTTCATTATTGAGATAAAATGTTCAAACTTGCTACATCTAGTACTTACAGACGTCAGCTGTTGACATGGAAATGATGTCAGTTTCATAAAAAGCCAATGGCAACTTTTGATTTTTCTGTATATTATTACACTTAGAATTTCCCCAATTTTCTGAATAACACTGATGCAATTTTATACAATGTTATGTTTTATGCCAAAAATATATTTATATTTAATTGGGTGTAATTCGCAGAGAAATAAAATTGACACTTTTTTATTGTTTCAGGAGCTGGTATTGGAACAGTGTTCGGTTCTTTGATTATTGGTTATGCGAGAAACCCCAGTCTGAAACAGCAACTTTTCTCATATGCTATCTTAGGATTTGCCCTGTCTGAAGCCATGGGACTTTTTTGTCTCATGATGTCGTTCTTGTTGCTATTCGCCTTCTAAACACTGCCAGGGGCAAAGTACATCGTTTATAACATCATTTCCATGGGTTGTTACTTAACATCTCGTAACAACGTCACATTCTTATAAATTCATTTTCAATTTGGCAATAGGACATTTATTTTTTATGTATGTAGATGAACTTCAATTAATATATGACAAATGTTCATCCTATCGATAAGAAAGCAGTGACTTTGGGCTTACAATTTATACTTTGCCATATATTTATTGCAGTTTTCATTATTATTGTGTAATTTGGAAAGTGAATTGATTACATATTGTACAGCGTTAGATATAATATTAAATAAAAAAACCTTGGTTGAATTTTTTTCAATTAAGGATAATTATTTTTCTTTTTTTCAAGTGTCCTGTCCTTTCCACCCGTTGCTATATGTTATAAGACTCAATAAATTGTTTCAATTTGTTTTTTTATTGATGTTGTCAACCCATAACCTTACTTGCAGATGATTGACAGTGGCATCTTTGATGCAATAAGGTGCCAAAACTTTATTATTTATAGTTGTGTTGCAGTAAGAATAGATATTGTACAGAAACAAAAAGTTCGATATTAAGAAAAAAGCAAAATTAAAAAAAAATCGAAACTTCCAAATAGAGAAAAAATTCGAAATTTTCTAGACTGTTAATTTTAAGAAAAAGGTGAAAATTTGCAAATAAAGTCAAAATGTACAAAAATAAATTTTAAAAACTAATTTGAGAGAAAAGAAAAAATTTTGCACAGAAATCAAAGTAGATTTTCCGAATAAAGTCGAAATTTAAAAAAGGTAAAGTTTGAAAAAAATACCTGATATTCCGAGGAAAAAACTAATTTTGATTAGAATGCGAACTTTTGAGAAAAATGGGTATCATTTTGCGTACGTAAAATTTTGGGAATATTTGTTATGAATTATGAAAACTACGAATTTCTAAAACCAATTAAATAAAAAAGAGACAAATTTCAGATAAAGCCTTAATTTCGAAGAAATCGAGAGAAAAAATCGTAGTTTTAAAAAAACAAAAGGGAACTTTGACAAAAGCAACGTTTTGGTAAAAAGATCGAAATTACAACAAAAAGAACAAATTTAGTAAAAATTCGAATATTTCAGACTATAATATTGTCGAAATTTCGAAAAGGTAAATTTGGAAAAAGAATCGAAATTTGCTGGCAGAGTATTTATTTTCCTTTGAGTGTTTAAGCCAGAGGGAGATAAGCACTCCACCCTGTTTAGTATTGAGATGGTTGTCAAAATGTTAAGAAACAAGTTGGAATTTCCAGAAAAATGGATTTTTAAAAAGTTGAATTTCCGAGAAATTTTTTTTTAACCCATATACAAAAAGTGATAGGTTTCAAAAACTCAATTTTTTTATTTTATTATTCAAAGGTTTGGCAAATTTTCGGAAAAAGGCAAATTTTGATAAACCCACCGAAAGGCCATAGGACGATAAGTATAGTGAATCGGCCCCAGAAAGATATGTGAATCATTTTTTGAGAAGGTGTTGCTACTAATGAGATTCTTTGATCCTGCAGGTTTCAGATCTATCTATTTTAGTTTTTCAAAAAATTCTAAAAAAATCGAAAAATAGAATTTTTTTTCTCAAAAACGACTTAACCGGTTTAAATAAAATTTAAAAACGTTATAGATATATACATAGGCTATATTCCAAAAAATTGACAGTCTATAATCATTATGTTATTTAGGAAAAACAGGCAATTTTGTTCAAAATTATTTTTTTTCTTTATGATAACGGTCTAGAACAATTTTGAAACTAATTTCTGTTTATGTCTTTTTTGATGTAAAATACCCTTGCAAATTCTGAAACTGATAAAAAAGGTACGCCTTATTGAAAGAAAATAAAAACCGATTTTTTCATTAAAAAATTGATTTATATTTCAATTTCAGGAATATTCGACTTATCTCTGAGAGTATATTCCTACTAATAGGGTAATTTAACTTTGCAAGTTTCAAGGTTTTATTTATTTATTTTTTTGGAAAAATTGAAAAAAAACAAAAAATAGGAAAATATTTTTTTTCTCAAATCGCGTAAAACCGGTTTCAATGAAATTTGAAAATATTAAAAAGCTATATGAATGCTTTACTCAAAAAAAAAAATTAAATTAGCTCCTTTATAACCTTAATAATAATTATTAGAGACATTCGATCTATGGCAGTTTTAAAGTTAACTTTCTTAATGTGTTATTTGATATAGAATAATCTCTCGAATCCTTAAATTAATTAAATATCGATTTATTCCAATATGCTTCATATCATTGAAACAACAGAAACAAAATATTCAAAAAAATTGTGTGATTTTTTTTACTAAAATGTTGTAGTAAGCATATTTAAAAAAAAATAAATTATAAACTAGATATATTAAGATCCAATATAATATAATCTGGAATTATTAATCAATATGCTCGTAAAATGATTTAATCAGAAAACTAAACAATTCGAGCAATTTCTTCCAAAATCAATGGGCTTTTATTCTTAGAAAACCATAAAAACAAGAATATCAAAAATCAGTCAAAAATTGCGCCCTGTAGCATGATCAGAAACATACACATAGATCGACGGATGGAAAGACGTGATTCAATAGGGAATTTTTAACTTAATAGCCGTTTCAAAATGTAGCAAATGATAGTTTGTTTAGAAAAAACTCTTTTCTATCCAAATTGCTATATTACAACTGATTTGGTAGAAATCAGGTATGTAAGATATTATCTACAATTTTATGGCGAAAAATCGAGTTTTTGGTATTTATCGATAGTAGAGCAACCGACACGATGGTCATGGTGAATAGAACAGAATGAAAAAAAAAAAAAAATGAGAAATGAAAATTGATTATGATTGATCTGATGTATTGATGTTTTAAAGTGAAAGCGAAAAAGTATATGTAAAGTAAAATTATTAAAATTCAAGAATACTTAAAAAATTGATACCCAAATCTTGTCCCGTAAAACCAAGAAAGATTAAAAAACACAACAGTTGCTCTAACGTGTTTCAATAGCCAAGCTATCATCTTCAAAGAGATGCTGTACAGTACTGAGTATCTCTCTGAAGATGATACCTTGGCTATCGAATCGCGTTGGACCGCTGTTGTTGTGTTTTTTTAAATCTTTCTTCAGTTTCAGTGTTTAAAGATAACCAAGGATCAGTCCGTTCTACCAAAATTCAAGTATACTTCTTATTGATTTTTCAATATTTTGATACTTACTGTGCAGCAGCAGTTGCAACGAATACCTCCGCAGAGATCAATGGTATAAGTGGAACGTGGAACGTCGTTTTTTTAGTCGTCAACAATATTTTAACGCACGATGTTTTTTTTTAGTCATCAAAAAATATTTTAGAATATTCTTTTTTAAAAACATTTATCTAGTCATCAAAAATACTAAGTAATAATACAATTTTGTTTATCTTCGATATTTTAGAGCTTAGATTTAATAAACTGTTGCGGCTCTAAATATGGATTGCTCTTATAGTCCAGGAAAAATGGATTTTTATTACAAAATAAATAAATACTAAACTTTTTTTAGAAATGTCTTCTCTTCGATTTAACGAATAAGTACAGTTTCCCACCAAGATCATGTGCGGATTGGCCAGCATATTGCCTTAAAATGGAAAATTTTGGTTTTTTTGTCAACAACTAACACAATTTTAGTCTAACAAAAAAATGTTTTTTATAAAAGTTGGAAAGCTTAGAATTTGCTTCAAAGAAGTTATTTGCCATTTTTTCGTAGATCTAGTCGTGACTGGGAAAATGTCATGCTTTTGGATATTTGCATTGATTACATCACCTAAAAGGTATAACATGTGACGCGTTTTTTAAATTAATTTTGCCAAGATGCCTAATGTACTATTCTGTCTTTGGTTAAATTCGTAATTTATTGACATCAATGTTGTTATTGGTCTTGATGTTATGTTCTTCATCTAATAATTTACTTTCATGTCGTGATCAAAAAAATAATTATGAGAGTATCTACAAAGGTTTTAAGCATTGTGGTATGTATAAAGGTTTTAACGGTATCGTATGTCGACCACCAACAAATCTAGTAGTATTTCTTGCATAGTTAGTAGCGCCCTAAGATATCAAGAATCTTCTAATTACATACTTTTGTGTTTTTTTGTTGTTCCTAAAATTAGTGAAAATGTATGGAATACGCACCATCGACCAACTGTCTTTGCAAAAAGTAATCTGATCTCGTTTTAGACATTTATTCATTTAGATCCCGTCAACGTGTAAACGACGATAACGATGATGAAGGTGAATGATAATTAACAACGTAACATTCAGACAAACAAAAACAGCCCTCGCGCCAAAATAATTTCAAATTCAATAGAAGAGGTGAAGTAGATTAGGCCTTCTGAGGATATTCCTCAAAAAGTACAGGCCAAAATGTGTACATTTTGGGTAGAATGAGTGCGACTGCCCGAAAGCACGCTATTCGTGAGATATTTTCTCAATAACGACTAACTCTAAAAAAAATGGTTAATAACTTTTTTGTAGAAAATTTAAAGTTCTCCGACTTTTATTAAAAACATTTTTTTGTTAGATCAAAACTGTGGAAATTATTGGCGAAGAAACAAAAGTTTCCATTTTTAAATCAATATAGCGGTCGTTCCCCACACGATCTTGGCAGGGAACTTTCTAAACTTATTTGTTAAGCGTAAGTGAAGATATTTCTAAAATAAAATTTTAGTATTTAATTTTTTAGCAACAGGGGTGATTTTTCATCTATTTTTCCTAAACTACTACGGAGTAAATGAAACATGTCTACATTTAAAAGCAATACATTAAGTTTATGCCTTTGTTCAAAATTATTGATAAAAAACACCCGCAAAATGTGGCATCAAAATGCAAATTGATTCTGAATTCTGATTAAATTAATATTAAACATATTGATAAATAATTGTATGCATATGTTATATTGATGTTTTAAAATGCAAAAGGATATTTTAAATTATTGACATCTTTATAATATAGTTTTAATTAATTAATTATTTAATTAATATTTTACTAATATTCACATACTTTTTTTGGATGTTTTTTTTCTGTTGTTTTAATGATATAAAAAACAATGAAATTAATCGATTAGTATTTGTACATTATCAATCAATTTTAAAATTAGAGATATTATTTTATATCAAAAAGTACATTAGGAAAGTTAATTTTAAAACTGTTCTGGAACATACCACAAAGAAAAAAAAAATCGAAAAAGATTGACTGTTTCTAATAATTGTTATTAAAATTAATAGCCTGTAATGTTTCCAAATTTCACTGTAATCCGTTTTATGCGGTTTTTGAAAAAAAAAATTCGTATTTTTTTTCCGATTTTTTCTAAAACAAAAATAAATATAATTCTGCAATTTGCAGGATCAAACTATCCTATTAGCAGGGATATACTCTTCAGAGATGATCCCACTATTCCTGAAATTAAAATAAATAAAATTTTAAATGAAAAAATTGGTTTTTATTTTTTTTTCAATATGGCATACCTTTTTGATCAGTTTCAGAATTTGCAAGGTTATTCTACATCAAAAAAAACATAAAAAAAGTTTATTTCAAAATTGTTCTAGGACGTTATAAAGAAAAAAAATAATTTAGAAAAAATTGCCCGTTTCACCTAAATAGCACAGAGATTTTGGGTTGTTATTTTTTTTAATATAGCTTTTATACATCTCTATAATATGTCAAAATTTGATTCAAATCGCTAAGTAGTTTTTGAGAAAAAAATATTTTTCTTTTTTTGTTTTTTTTGATTTTTTTCAAAAACCAAAATATACAGAGATCTGAAACTTGCATAATCAAAGTATCTCATTAGTAGCAACACACCCTTAAAAGATGATCCAGATATCCTTCTGGGGCCGATTCACTATACTAATCGTCCTATGGCCTTTATATCGGATTTTAAGAAAAGCCGAAATTTTCAGAAAAAGTCAAATTTTGAGAAATATGGTGAAATTTTGAAAAAAAAACATAACGAAGAATTTTTAGATAACATTTCAAAATTGTAAAAACAAATTCGAAATTACAAAAGAAAAAGACACATTTTGTGAAAAAAGATGAATTTTAAGAAAAAAGTCGATACTTAGAGAAAATGTTGAAATTTCAAATAAGAACGAATTTTAAAGAAAAAAAAGAAACTCCTGGAAAAAGTCCCTTAAATTTCGATGGATTGTTCAAACCAGATGGGGCAGGTACCGTGCCTTGCCCTATTCTAGATACCTATGAAAACAATATATCAACTTTTTGTTTTGCCTCTTGACTAAGACTTTCAGTTATTAGCAATAAGCAATTTAATTTTTGTTGTTATGTAAAGGTTTCTTGTTATAAATATGTCACAAGCTTATTTTAATGTTTTTCAGTTTTATTTTTGTATTTAACTTTTATTGTATATTTTATTGAGGATCGGGTTTCTTCAAGGTGGGCCGCATGTTCGGCACATGTTCTTGTGGAATTGTCCAGAAGAGAGAAATCTATCGACCTGCCTTTCCCTCTCCCATCAGAGGGTGCCTGCCTGCCTGGTCAACCCTCGACATACCAATATATACATTCGAAAAGAGACCGTGAATAAATCCACATTTAAAAACAAGAAACAAGCTTATTATTTCTTCTGGTCCTTCGAGTACGATCAAGTCAAATATATCGAACGCACCATAAGGGACCTAAGCACTCGGATCCCTCCTGCAGGTTTTTTACCTGACCAACGCATTCAGCTGTTCAGTTTTTGGGTTAATAGATGGTGCTAGGTTTTAAAATGAGGCATGGTCCTTTTGTACAGCAAATATAAGGACTTCTTTATTTAATTTTTAAGAATTGGTGGCTTGGTTTCTTTCTGCAAAAGCCGTCTAGTTATTCTTAATTTAATACGGCACAGCTGCGGTATTTTTATTTTTGTTTCTTTGTTTGCACAATTATTTATTATCATGCCATCTTTTTAAATTAGTTTAAATAAATCGTTCAGAATTTTTATTTTATAACTAATAGTGAGCTAAACCAAAACAGACTGAAGGAGGGAATATGTGTGTAAGTGAATAATGAATTTGCAATAGTAGATGCGCTTTTACTCCGCATTGAATTAAAACTCATTTATTATTGAGTAAATTTTATTTCAAAAAAGTTTAAGTAAAAAATATTATAAAAAATAAATTAGTCGTTAATACTAAAATCTGACAGGAAATTGTATCGCTTTGGGCATGAAGCGGAATGTATTGAGTTTTCTCGATCATCCAGTAAAAGGCGTCTGTAAGATTTTGTTTCTTTAATTCAGCACCAACTTTCGTACGAATGTCTGCGTTATATTCATTTAACCATCGTATCTGCAATCACATAATTCAAATTTTAGCCCAAATTGAAACATAAGACCTTCAGTTCATACATGAAATGGTGACATAATTCTGAAGTTTATGAGTTTGATCTCAAAGGGAACCAGTGTGACTACTTTGAATCCCAAATATTTGTAGCCGGAAGAGTGACTAAGCCAAGGTTTTTCAACAACTTCCAAAACATTTTCAAGACGTACCCCAAATACTCCTTCAGAATAATAGGCAGGTTCTAAAACAGGGGATTTACAACGTGTCGAACTTGATAATTATTAACTTACCGCACGTAAAGAAGTAACCGGGCTTAAAAGTTTGGTTTTCAGGTTGTAGGAAATGCAAAGTAATAGGAGCTGAGGAACATATCAGTTATAATAGATAATCACTTTTTGGTTTTAAGTAAATTCTTACATTCATGTACGCCCAAAAATGATCCGATGCCATGACCTGTGCGATGCATGTAGTCCAATCCAATTTTCCACAAAGGCGTTCGTGCCACCAAATCAGCCTGTGATATATGCATGTTTTCTGGGAACTGTCAAATTAGATAGTTCTATTATACCAATCAAAACTCTGGTATACGCTTCTTTTTGTTCTTTTGTTGGAGTTCCCATATGTACAGTTCTGGTAATTTCAGTTGTTCCATCTTGTTGGAGAAAAAACATATTAAAAGAAGAAAAACACGTGAATGAAAATTACCAATATATTGCCCTCCAGAATTCAAGATCAAAGTACTATTGGCGAAGATAATCTGGTTCGTTTGTGGAGTAGTTTGATAGTTAGGTCGAGCTCCATTCGTTCCAAACGCCGCGATGGTATCAAAACTGTTCCCCGTGCTTTCGTAATGTTCATATCTGAATTCGTTTAACAAAGTAGTAATATTCATCTCTGTAAATTTATCCCCAACTTTAAACTGCAAATTTTACATTTATCTGCAATTAATACAATTCTGTGAAATAAAAGTACAATTATAGTCAAAGAAGCTTTCATTTCTACATTAGATTGCCAGTTAAACTTTTTTTTGTGGAACCGAACTGGCCCTCGGTTATCTTTAAAAATTGATATACAAATCTTGTCTCATGAAACCAAGAAAGATTAAAAAAACACAACAACAGTTGCTCTAACGCGTATTTTTTTCTTGATTTCAGGGGAGATTTGTATATCAGTTAAACTTAAAAAAAATACATTTTGGATCGTGAGTTGCTAACTGAATCACTTAAAAAAATCGAAATGTACAGTTCATTAACCTCATGATAAGCTAAAGTAATTGACAGGGGGGGACTTATTATGGATGCAAGGAGCGCCGAATTGAGAGACCGCTAAGACCCTGAACGGTAGAAATGGTTTGTCATTAAATTGTAGAAATTTTTATTTTCATTGTTTTTTGAAAATGTCATTTCTAAACTTAAGAATTCGGGGTAACTGCCAATTTTTATTCTGTAACTTTCTATTTTTCTTTAAACTTGTACCTTTTTTTCATAAAATTTTGTAAATTAAAACTTTCAGATTTGTCTAGATCATCGCCGTTCGTGTCAAACTCATAATTTTTTACTTTCCTCTCAGATTTTTTAAGTCAATCTGGAAATTTCTCGAAAAGTCGACTCAAAATTTTGACTATAATCTCCAGATTTCGACATTCTAATATTTTGAAAGTAGGTCGAAAGTTTTCTACTTATTTTTCAAAACATAGAGTTTTCAGGCAAAATGTTAAGTCTTCTTCTTTACTCTTAACATTACAATTTTTATCTGATGATCAAAAAATCGAACTCAAATTTTCTCTTTTGTTAAAATGTTGAGTTACATATCATTACATTTTCTCGGAATTTTAATCTTAATTTCGAAATTTTGATTTTTGCTTAGAATTTCGGGAAAATGAATTTAAATTCTATAAATATTGAGTTTTTTTTCTAAATTTCAAATTATTATTTCTCAAAAAATTTTAGTTTAAACTTTACTTTGGCTAAAATTTCTTTATTTGACATTTTGAATTTAAATTCAAAATTGTACAAAAAGTTTAAATATAGGATTTTGAGAAAAAAAAGTGAAGATTTATAGAGAGATTGGTTAGTTAGAAATTTTGAGATAAAAACCCAACTTTTCAAAAGAGGAAGAAAGTCTAAATTCTGGTTGTAAAGCCGAAATTAAACGAAGAAAATATTAAAAAAGGGCAAGCTTTTTGAAACATAAAACTTAAAATTGATGAAAAAAAAAACTTTACAATATTTCAAGCAGAAAATCAACGAAAAAACAGAAATTAAAAGAAAGTCAGGTTCCAGAAAAATTGGAAATTTATAAAAAAAATGTCAAATTATATTTCGAAATCTTGGAAAAAAAACTGCTGAACTAGACAACTAAAACCCAAAATTTCGAAGACAAGGTGAAATCTTAGAGCTACAATTTAAATTTTAAGAAGAAAATGGATATTTCCATTTAACAGTTAAAATTGTGCTCGAAATATTAAACCTGAATTTTCGAAATTAAAGACTATATTTTGGAATCGGTGGCGAAATTTTGGATTCTTTCAAACAGAAAGACAAGTTGGTCATCTGTTCAAACTTCAATTTTACAAGTTTTCAAGAGCCTAAACTTTAAAATAAAATATACCTAATTGTGAAAAATAAAACATTTTGAGTTTGGAATCGAAATTTTAGAAAATATGTGTATAACAATTTTGGAGCTTACATCAAAATGAAGTCAAAGTTTCGACGAAAATTTGAAGAAAAAATTGGTGTATGTTCAAATTTAAAGTTAAAATGGAAAGTTTTAAATTTTTTTGTACATAAACTATAAGATTTTCTTCAAGATATTGACTAAATTCTCAAAATTTCATCTTTAACTTTTATTCCATCTACAACTATGATGTTTACTCTTGTTTAATTTGATGTGTTAATTCGAAGTTATAAAATTGTCTAAATTTTGAGTTAAATAAACATAAACTTTGGAGGAAAAATTAAAGTTGGGGTTCTCAAAAATTGTAATGTAATCTCTTGTTTTAAAATTTCGATTCTTTTTGTTATTTTTAAGTAAAAATACAAATAATGGAAATAGTATCAAAACTCCCTAGTTTATCATTGGGATTTTTAATTTTTTTTTCAATATTTTGCCAAAATCTCAACTCTTGAAAATTTTTTCTTATAAGTTTAATCCGAAATGTAAACGTTTTTTCTCAAATTATGAAGTTTAACTTTAAATCTGAAACTCGAAAATTCAGCATTTTTTGAGATTCATGTTAGGACTCAAGGCAAAATTTCGAGAATAAAATGTCAACATTTCGAAAAAAATTTTAATGTAATAAGAAAAACTTTTTTTTAAATTACGTCGAAATATTTCTTTTTTTTTTTTGAATATTTGACCTGTTAAATACATAATTTTAATGTTCTCTATAAATTTTAAGCCAGTTTAATGCCTAAAAATTGAAATTTCAAGATCGAAATCACAAGATCAAAAATTTTGTGTTTAAACTCGCACTTTTTATATTTTTTTTGTTTAAAATTTTGATTGACATTTGAAATGTAGCCTATTTTTCTATAATTTTAATTTGGTTTTTAAAAATTTCAATTTTTCAATCCAAAAGTTTCGACTATTTCCGACAATTACCATTAAAAATGAGAAACTTTTTCTGAAAATTTCAAGGTGAAATTCAGTTTTTAGAAATAATTTAAATTTTTTATTTGTTTGGGCTGTTTCCTCGAAATTCCGTGTTTAAATTTCAGTCAGAAGTTTGAAAAATATTTTTTTATTATTTTCTTAGTTTAACCTTTGAAATTATAAGTATAATTTTTTCTGAAATTTCACCCTTGAAACCGAAGTCAAATCTCGAATTCGTTCAATAAGATTCGAATTTTCCTCAAAAGCTGAATTTTTTTTGAAAATTTCGAGTTTAAATTTGAATGAAGTTTCGAGTTGTAAATTCGGCTGATTTTGGGTTGATCTAAATAACGGCAGCTGCCAGTTTCTTTTTGGCAGAAAGCAAGACTTCCAATTTATAATAAATAGGCTTGTCCATAAATAATATTCCCGAAGAGGTTTATGACATCTCTATTATTAAATAATAACACCAAACAACAATATTGTTAAAACGTGAAGAATAAAAATCTGAAACTTACCCGTGCTTCAAAATATTCAAAAAATTTACACATTGCAACTGCATCTCGAATATGAGCTCTTTCCATTCCTAATATTTCAGTGGGATTCTTAACTGCTTTCAAGTTAATTATAGGGGAAGGTTTTATCAATTTTTTATGCTCTGGAATGAGTAAATGAATTGCATGACTTGCTCCGGGACTAAACACACATTCGGACGGAACCAATATCTTATCATAGGCCTGCACTTTGGTTGGTAAATCTGTCCAGACATCATTATATGACATGTAACTATCAATTAAATTTTACAATTAGATCATTTTGTTATTGGGGTGTAAATTTGACTTATTCCTGTAATTGCTTAATTTCAGTTCGAGTCTATGGGATGCTTTCATGATCAGCCATGTTATCTGATAGTGATTACTTCACTGTTTCGGTTGCACAATCTTTTTCTATTTGTAAGTGTGATCCTGTGCAAATGTTTACTTTAACTTATAAAAATGAGTTCAGCATTTACTTTAATCAAAATAGAAATTACAAATTAAAAACGATTTGTTTAAAGCTGCAATAATTAATTTAAGGTATTTACAACTAAATATGCAGCATGATATGAGAAGAGGAAATAAAATTTATTTTATAAGTCCAAGTGTATAAAATTATTGGGAAGACACGTTGGTTCAGAACAGTTCCATTCTAGTAACTGACGATTCTATACAACGAAATTTGAAATATAACCACTTTGGACATTTATTAACATTTTACTGTTAATAATTAAGAACATAAGACAAAATTAAGCAAACACCAGTAAGCATAAATATTTATATCAAAAATCTACAATTTTTGCCTAGTAGGATCTTCCCAGTGGGACATTCACTGGCCAGTGCGCCAGTGGCACAGTTAGGACGCAATGGGCTCGTGTTCGAGAAAATTTTCAGGGCCCCATGTTCCTTAAAAATGTAGGTTTTTTTGTAGGGTTCTTGTTAACAACAGAAAATACTATCTATATTGTACCTGTAATTAGTGTACCTATTATAACGAAAGGTAAATTATGTAATTTAGTACGTAAGAAAATTTTCTAGAAAGATCTGATAAGAAGAAAGCGGCCGCGATAACGAAGCAAACGGCAGATAAGCGTCCCAGAAGTTTCGGCAAACGATAAGCCTTATTTACGGGATTTTTCTAGAACCCGGAAGCCAAAACTATATAAGGCGGTCGCCTTTCCCTCGAATCAGTTAGTTAGAGTCAGTCAGTTAGACAATATAGTTAGTGAGTTAGTAGTTAGACGTCAATAAGTGATTTCATTATTCAGTTGTAGTGTTCCGAGTTTAGTTAGGTAATAAAGTGGGTATTATTCAGCAAGTGTTTAATAATCATTTCGAACCGATATGACCGCAACATCTGGTGTCAGAAGTGGGCTTAATCGTGGATCGTGCTTTATTACTCAAACAAAATTCGTTCCAGGTGCCGCAGTTGACTTTACCTCGTTATAAACTGTTAAGTGGTTATACGGGGGCCGTAAAGAAAAATCTTGAACATTCTAAAACGCTTTATGGAAACGAGATTAACATTGGCCAAAATGGAATAACAATTGCAAGCGTTATTAGCAATGTTTAAAGACTAGGCAGAAGAAAGACGACAAGAAAAAAAAGGAGAAAGAACAAAGACGACAAGAAAAAGAATAGGAGGAAGAACGAAGGCGACAAGAAAAAGAAGAAGAGGAACACAGAAGGAATGCAGACAAACAAGAATTGCATAGTCTATTAGCAACTATAACAGAAAAAATGGCAGTAGACGTTGCAAAAATTAGAGAAAAAATGAAAGAACAAATTACAGGAATGAAAGATGAGATGGGCGAAGTCAAAGAAGAAATTGCAGGAATGGACGGAGGAAGAAATTGGAGAAGTAAAAGAAGAATTCTTGATTTGGAAAATGCAACACAGAAGAAGATCAGCAACATCGAAAATAACAAGAAGAAGTTGCTAAGTGGACAAGTCATACAACACGAATCGGAAAGTGTACCCGCTATTTCTTCCCAAAAAGTAAAACTTCCTACCTATGATGGAAAAACATCGTTCCAGGCCTACAGAATACATTTCGAAGCTGCTGCTAAAGCCAATCGATGGACGGAAGACGAAAAGGCGACCTCATTGGTGGTTTCCTCGCGCGGAGAAGCTCTGGACTACTCCGAGCTCTATTTGACCTACGTAAGAAAATTTTCTAGAAAGATCTGATAAAAGGAAAGCGGCCGCGATAACGAAACAAACGGCAGATAAGCGTTCCAGAAATTTCGGCAAACGATAAGCCATATCTTGGAAACAAAATCGACCTGTTTTTGGGTTTTTTGAAATTCTTAACAGTTCTTGAGAAAACCGGGGTACAAACTTTTAAACTGGACAATCTGTATGAGAAATGGGGTTCAGAAGGGTATTAAAGATTTAATAAATTTTTCATTATTTTTGGTAGCAGCCCATCTAAATATCAGTGTGTGAGGTTTTTAATTTTGCAACCTTTAAGAGTAAATTATTTGAAAAAAAGATTATGCAATATGTTATCCTTTTTACGTTCATGTCCAATATGACTGAAAGCTTATTAAGCTTTGTCATAGCTGACCGGCCATTTCTGGGTGATTGCAAATGTAATTGGTATCGTTGTCGCAGGCTTTCAAATAAATGTTCAAAGGTTGCTTTTCCCAGTAATATCTTTTCCTTCTATTTTATTGACTGCTGAAACTTTGATCTCACACTTTAAAAATACAAGTTTTTATGGATCTAGCGTCTCATAACTTGTAATACTCATAATAATTGAAACTAAATTTTTCACAAAGCATCCATAGAGCATCAGAACCTACTTAAATATACTTACACAACTTGAAAGTGATTGATTCCAAATCCTGTGGGGTATGTGAGGTATGATTTGACATGAAAACGCTCAAGCTGACTAGAATTAACATAAAA
The DNA here is from genome assembly GCA_028583605.1 of Dastarcus helophoroides. NCBI lineage: Eukaryota > Metazoa > Arthropoda > Insecta > Coleoptera > Bothrideridae > Dastarcus > Dastarcus helophoroides. The sequence continues at coordinate 28,242,097 of CM053329.1, read as the reverse complement.
TGTTATGCGGGCCATATCAAGCAACACATAACTTCTAACAAACGGATTGTGAGGAATATCTCTTCCTCTGATGTTCAAAAGCCAAGCTATTTCATCTAGAGCTGTTATTATCATCGCGTTTGCCCCCAGTTTCTTTAATTCGCTTCTAGTTTCCTCTACCTTTGTTGTCCATTCTTTTCCTGAAATATTTTGAAACTTACGATTACCATTAGATGCTTACAAACAACATAAAAAAGAATCTTACCACTATAAGAAATATTTAACGGAAATGCATTTTTGACTCTTTGCGGCGGCCTGTCTTTAGTCCATATGAGATCGATTAAATTCCTTTTCAACGGCACTAACGTCAGATTTTTACCTCTGAATTCAAATTCTAATTTCTGCCACATTGATTCAGGTAGCAGTTTTGGATCAACCCCTATCCTTGCCCCATTTGGATATTCTGTTGCCAACCATTCGGAAACAGTTGGTATATTTTTGAAACCTACTCTCATCAGTCGCCAAAAGCAATCCATTTGTTCGTCTGCTTGCAAGTGAAATCTTCCATCCGTCCATAGCACACATTTATTTTCCGTTACTACAGCCACACCAGCAACTCCACTGTATCCTGATATGTATTTTAAGCGGTTATCGTGTTCAGATACGTATTCAGTCTGAAATATTAAAAAGTATTAAATCACTGAGTGTGACCCCAATTTTAAAGATTTCCTTTAGTTCCACCGCATTTTAGTTCTAATCAGCAAAAACTATATAAACTTTTTAATGGGATGTGCATATTTCACCCCTAAACACTTCGATTTTTCCTTGAAATTTTATTGGTACTCAAAACTCTACGTCTTGAACATTTTAAAGCTATTCCTAAAATTCATTAAAACACTGAAACTTAAAATCGCTAAACATTTTTTCTCAAAATGTTGATTTTTTCTCAAAATTTTTAGTTCAAACTTGACATTTGGTGTTTTGATCCCAAAATTTTAACTTTAAAAGGAAAATATCTACTTTCTTTTCTTAATCTCAACCCAAGATTTTGCAAAATATTGATTAAAATTGTTATCTAAAATTTCGACATTAAACTTGGCCATTTTCTAAGAATCCAACTTTACCTCCAACATTTCAATTATGATCTTAAAATATTGTTTTTCTTTCAAAGTTTCTGGTCTAATCATTAACAAGTCAATTTTTTTCTCGAGTTCGCGATTTCGAGTTATAATTTGACACTTTTTTTTATGAATTTCAAGTTTTTCTGGCAACTTTGACATTTTTTTTCAATTTCTGAGTTAAAATCAAATATATTTCCGTTTTTCTTAAGATTTCAACTTTCACCTCGAAACCAGAAATTAATTTTATGAATTTGTAGCATTTTTTCAAAAATTTGTCCACGCTTACTTTGTGGTATTAAAATCTCAAAATTTTGATTTCTATTTTCAAAATTTTGAGTTTAAAATTTAATTCAACAGGTAAAGCTTGTCTCAAAATTTCAAGTAGGTGAGTAGTTTATCAAACTTTGATATTTCTCAGTTTAAAAAATATATTTCTATCCTTTCCAAACTTTTGGTCTAAAGGTTGAAATTTCGAGAAGAATTTGTTTTAATTAATTGTCTTTTTTCGAAAAAGTGATTTTAATTTCTTTCTATGATTTTGGTTTTCCAGTCGAAGTTTCAACTTTTATCTTTTCTTCAAGAAACTTTGGTTTTTATCTCAATATTTCGAGCTAAGCTGAGGGGTTTTCAAATATATTTTAGGGTTTTCCCCAAAATTTTGATTTTTTTTGGTCAAAATCCTCAGATTAAACTTCGTCTCGTGCATTTTATGTATTTCATAAATCTTTAGTTTTTTGTTTCGAACTTTCAAGAAGAATGCTGAACCTTCTAGAAAAAAGTAAAAATTTTGGTTTTAAAGAAACTTTAGGAAAAAGTAAATTTGAAAGTAGAAATTTTCCTTGAAAAAAGTTTATTTCCTTGAAAAAAGTTTGATTCTAGCCGCAATTACTGCAACTGCATGAACTAGTGCTCACTCGGAAAATATTCATCTAAATGAAATAATGTAAAAGACAAATTTGATCTGCATTCTATCCTTCAGTTAAATCAAGTTTTTTATTTGAAAAAAATTATTACTATATGGGTCAAAAAGCCTTGGAATGCAAGCACGTATTTTTCCATAAAATATTTTTTTTCTCAACGACTATTATGATATCGAAAAATCTGCAGTTTTTCGATAATCTATGACCCAATATCTACTAACCCTATTAAAATCTAAACTTTATCTTTACAAATCTAGGAGAACCGAAACTTATAAAAAAATATTTTAGGATCTTTAGAAGTACTCTTTCAAATGATGCGTCACTATGATATAATAACTAAAACTTGATTTTTCGAAGGCTATTCGTTGGCTGGCAGGTGTTTGCGTGGGTCATCGAAAACTAAAGCTGTGCAAAATTTCAAATTTCTACGTTGCATAGCTTTTGAGTAAAACCTTTTTTGTGACAGACACGAGAGTGAGATTCCGTCTTTTCCTTTTGAGGTACGGAGCCCGAAAAATGGACTAAACTTAAAATTCCAATTTTATTAAACACAACATTTTAATAAAAAATGGAGAAACTTTGGATTTAGAGTCGAACTTTCGTCTTGTCTGAAAGATTGGGGTAAAATCGAAATTTTTTGAATAAAGAAAAAAAATCTTCAATATTGATTCCAAAATTCGGACATAAAATCAATATTTTGATAAAAAAAAGTAAAAATTTATAGTTCAATTCGACCTAATTTCCAAAATTTTAAGTTTAAAATGAAGTTTTGGAGATTTGAGTTGAAAAAATGAGATAAGAATCGATAATTTGAGAAATTTCGAGATTGATTCAAAATAGAGTCGACAGTGAAAATGAGGATGCAGACAAACATGAAAACTGGTTAATAATACAGGAGAAAATACGACAAACACTCAGTGCACTAAAGAATAGAAAATTAGTGTTAGACCTAGTTAGACGAGGTAACTAATGATATGCTAAAATAAGGAGGGGATAACTTAACCCAGGAACTGCATACCTTGTTAAACAGAATAGTCATCACAAAAAAAAACAGAACAGTGGAAACAAAGCATCACGATACCCATATTTAAAGAGGGAGAAAAAGTCCGCCCCGAAAACTATCGGGGAATAACCCTACTTAGCTCAGTATCGAACTCTTCACAAAAATAATATCAGAGGAGATGGCATCAACAGGAATATTCGAGGAACAGCAAGGCTTCAGAAAAAAACAGTTCGACGATTGACGCGATATTCACCATCAGGCAGATCACCGAAAAAGCCATAGAATTCAACAAAACGGCATATATGTGCCTCATTGATCTCACCGAGGCATTCTATATAGTACGTCTAACTGACATAGTATGGCTAGTGGAACAACGAAAAGTAGATCCAAACATAATAAGAATCATTAGCGAACTGAATACGAATACTTCAACATTCATAAGGACGGACTCCGGAATGACGAAGAAAGTACCAATCCTGACAGGGATACGACAAAGAGGTAGCCTAAGTCCAATATTACTCAACGCCATCTTGGACGAAATCATAAGAGAGGTTAAGAGCAAAGACCGATGATATAGAATGGGAAGTAAAGAAATCAAAATGCTGCGCTATGCGAACGACGCCGTAATAATTTCCGAAAATGAAGATAACCTCCAGAGAGTTCTCTATGCTTTCGAAAGAGTGACTGACCCAATGCCTCGCTACATCCAGGAAACCGAGAAGATGCAAGCGCCAAAATAACAAGTAGAAGAAACCTAAAAGAGAAGGTGCAGAGTCAAACAACAAAAGCTTCTCTAATATCAGGATGCCTACGCGACATAATATGGAGGAATATGCACATGAGTATATCTAGCAAAATCAGAATTTATAAAACATGTATTAGACATATGCCATTGAAACTAGAGCCGAGAATGCCGAAACCAAAAGACAGCTGAGAATAACAGAGATGAGAGTGCTGAGACATATAACAGGCTACACATTACTCGACCATAAGAGAAATGAAGGAATCAGAGTAGATCCGTGGGCTACAGGATGTGGTCAGATGGGCCAGAATAAGACGGAAACGGATAGATAGGATGCCTGATAACCGGCTACCCAGAATGGCAAAAACGGAAAGGCCTAACACCGCGAGACTCCCAGGAAGACCACCAAAACGCTGGTACGAAAGCTGGACCTCCGCACCCCAAGAGTAAGGAACATTGTAAGAAACACAGGACTAAGTCCTAATGTTACCTAAAATTTCGGTAATAACATCGAAACATGGACGTTTCTAAATAATTCAAGTTTAATTCCAAAATATCCACTTTATTGTTGAAATTTAGATTTCTTGTTTAGAAATTTTATAAAGAGATTGGGAATGTTTAAACTTTTATTATACAAAATCAAACTATGGATTTCTAAAGAATTTGTTCGAGATCACTGTTTATCAGAAATTATGGAAGCGAAGTTTTTTAAAGTTTTTCTCAATATTTCGACTTGCTTCCAAAAATTGTTAACTGGAATTATTGATAACTATTTTTTCTAAAATCAAATTTTAAAAATATCTGTACATTTTATTTTTCTTTTTGTGGCGATGCTGGTTCGATTAGAACACAAAAACCACATTTATTTAAACATTATATTAACTAGGAATAACAGTGAAGAGATGGAACTAACTATATCCAAGACCCGAACAGAACTGATTCTCGTTGAATTTTTTTCTTCTCGACTTCACCTATAAGTGGGGGTTCTCTCGTCTTCTAGAAATAATGTTCATGGCTTTCGGAGAAAATACTATTGTGAAAACTCTAATGATAATTGTAGTTTACGCCAGTACATTATTCCTAGAAGGTACGCTACATTTTTAAATTTTGAATTTTTCAGATATTGATTTTTTTTAACAGTCGGCTTCTTTCTGGAAATGTTATTTTTCTGAAAAAAATCAATTTATATTTGAATATTCTTTATTTCTTTCCCAAAACTTAGATTTCTTATTAATAAATTTTAAGCTAAATGCTAAAAAAATGTCTATTGTAATGTTCAAATTTCGGTAATTCTTTCTCGGAATTTCAAGATTTCAATATTTCGAAATTTCCAAGTCTAAATATGAAATTATAAACACCTTTCGAAATTACAAATTTATTTATTTGTAAAAAAGTTTTTAAATTTCAAGCTTTTTTTAGTTGAGATAATTTTTTAATATTTCTGTTTCCCTAATTTGTTACTTTGTTCCTGAAACTTCAGCTTTATAGTTGAAATTTCGATTTTTTTTTTTTTCGAGATTTTGGTCTTATATTTTCGAAAATGTGGTCGCGATTTTCGACTTTTTTCAAATTGCGGATTAGAAAGTTCTTTTTTCTATAGAACTTCCAAGCTATGGAACTCGTTACTGAACGAAATTTTCCCCAGAAATTACAACCTATCCTCTTTTTAAGAAGGCGGTTCATTGCCATTTATCCTTGTTTCCGCATCCTACTCACGGTGCTTTGAAGGCATAATAGGGTTATCCTTTGCGAGTGGATTGAACATATTTTTTTTTCTAGTGCTTATCGAGGTTTTTATTTATTTATTTATTTATTTATTTAAATTCGAGTTTAAATTTAAAATCATAATTTTAACTACACTTTTTCATTTATTTTATAAATTTCGAGTTTTTCCTTAAATGTTGGAATTTTTCTAAAAAGTTCCAAGTTCCAATTGCAACTCTACATTTCTTACTTTTTTGTTAAGAGTTGGACATACTTTCTCTCTCTGCATTTTTTACGAAATTTGGAGATAAAACTTGAAATATTCTTTAAAATTGGAAAATTACTAGATATTTTACCTGTTTTCCAAAAATGCTGAATTTGATATCTCGAATTTTTAATGGAAATGCAAAATCTAAATTTGAAATACAAACATCTCGACTATAAAATCCAAACAAGTTTTTGCTGAAAAGTCTCAATTTAAACTTGATAAATTTTTTCCTAAAATTTTGACTTTGAAATCGAAATTTTGACTTTTTGCTGAAAAATTTCAATTGAAACATAAAATGATTTCAAAGTTTGCTGGAAGGTTCAAATCTGAGATGTTACAATTTCGACCTTAAAATTGAAATTTCAAATTTTTTGCTGAAAAGTTTAGATGGAAATTTGAAATGATTTATTTGTTTTCTAAAATTTCGATTCCAAAACCAAAATTTTGAATCTTTGTTGATAATTTTCAGTTTCAACTTTGAATGATTTACTTATTTTCCTAAATTTCGAATTCCAAATCGAAACTACGACTTCCTATTCAGCGTTGTTGGAGATTAAATGGTTGTTTATGTAAATTTGTGTTGAAGGGTTACATTTTTTTCGATATTTACCTGATGATCGTCATGTGCAGTTACAAGGTAAGCTTGAATTTTTTCGTCTAACACAACAGTTTCTGCTTGCATCTGTTTTCTGAGTTCTTTTAGTCGATTTGTAGTGTTTACTCTTGTGGCTGGTTGCACAGTGTGTCCATGTTTCGAACAAGCTTTTCTTAGTTCACCTGTGCGTATCGAATCTTGTTGACACAAGCAGCAAAGTACCATACCTTTAACAAAGATATATTATCGTTTACCGTGGCTACGTCAGAGAACTTGAAGAAATAAATGCAATACAATTGAATGAAATGTAATATAAAATTAATTTTCAGTTCAAATTGAAAGGAGGTAACATAATATTACTGAAGTAGATAATACAGATGCCTGTTTTTATGGTAATAGTTCGAGGACCTAAGAAGAGAGGCCGCCGTCAAAATAAAGATCACGGAGACACTTTTAATTTTATGATTGTTTACACCATATAAAGAGGTTATAAAGGTTATTAAGCTTTCTGGATATAAGATAACGAAGGCTTCCACCGCCAGAGTCAGTACAGGATATACTTCTTCCGGTATTGGACCATGTCAAAGAACTACTAAAAGTGTTCTCAAGGTCAAAAGTAGTTTAGTCTCAAAAACGGTGGTCAATTTGTCTTCCCGTCCACTGTTGGATAATGAACATACCATCTTATCTAAACGACTGAATTTTGCTGTCGCCCCAAGAAAAATTCCAACTGAGGAAATAATCAGTGCAGTAGAGTCTTCCATCAGAAATCCCCCCAAGGAGGCAGCAGATCCTATTCGTTTTCAAACTACAAAAATACTAAAACATGTCAAACCACCAAAGTCCGACATTTCTAGAGAAGAAAGATGTGCTCTTAAAACCCTAAAAACAGATTCTTCAATCACTATTCTCTCGGCTGATAAAGGTAATGCAACTGTCATCTTGGATAATTCCTAGTATGTATCCAAAATTAACGTTATGTTGAATGACGGATCCTATATTTCTCTTCCTCGGGACCCAACAAGCAAAATTGAACGCGAACTCAAGTCCAAGCTAAAATCCTTAAATTTGTTCGCATGCACTCTCAGACATTTTGTACCGAGAGAATCCAAACCACCTCGTCTTTATGGTCTCCCCAAAATTCACAAACCCAATATTCCTTTTAGGCCCATTGTCACCACGATAAATTCACCTACCTACAATGTCTCGAAATATTTATCTAACATCCTCGAGTCATATACTGGAAACACATCATCACACGTCCTCAATTCTAAACACTTTGTCGAATTGTTGTCCGAATTAACCCTAGACCCCAACGACATACTGGTAAGTTTTGACGTCACTTCACTATTCACTAATGTTCCAGTTTCCGACTCCGTCACGATAATTCGTCAATTAGTTTCAGGCAACGAGAATGCAGATTCTTTAGTTGATTTAACTGAAATGTGCCTCACATCGACTTATTTTTTCTTTCAATGGCAGCTTCTATAAACAAGTCTCCGGCACCCCAATGGGTTCCCCCTTATTCCCAGTCGCAGCAAATATTTTCATGGAATCTTTTGAAAACACTGCGTTGGAAAGTGCGGATTTAAAACCCGAGGTTTGGCTTCGTTATGTAGATGACACATTTATTGTATGGCCACATGGCAAGGATTCACTAAATTTATTTTTGGAACACCTAAACAGTTTACATTCTTCCATTAGCTTCACTATGGAAATCGAAAACAACGGTTCTCTCCCTTTTCTTGACGTACTGGTCACCCGTTTACCAAACGGTCGCGTTTCTCATTCCATTTATTGAAAACCCACCCATACTAATCGTTATTTGCATGCAGAGTCCCATCATTACCCTTCCCAAAAACGTTCTGTCATAAATTCACTGGTTTCACTAGCTGTAGCAATTTCACAACCGATAAATCTTTCAGAAGAGTTCAACAAAATTCGTTTTAACCTCCGCAACAATGATTACAAATCGCACCACATTGAAACTGTCATTAAACGACATCTTTACCCTACCCCTCGTCCTTCACAAAATTCAATTATTTCTTCTAAAGCTTTTCTTCCTTATGTTCACGGAGTAACATAGTAAATCGGAAAATTGTTAAGAAAACACAACATTAAACCCATTTTTTCATCATCCTCAAAGATTCAACAGCTCCTCCCATCTCCCAAAGATAAAATTTCATCCTTTCCTTGTAATGGTGGGTAAAGGGTTCCTTGTTCTTGAAGTTCAGTGTACATCGGAGAAACGGGGCGATCATTTAAGACGCGTATATCCGAGCACCAAAGATATCTTAGGTCTCTTTGATAATATTTCAATTATATCCAATATTCCCAATTACTATAATAGGAAGATACGCGAGGTAATTGAATCCAAAAATTCGCCAAAAACATCAACAGAGACGACGGTTTCATGCTTTACTCCATCTGGAAACCAACCATCGGAAATCTTCGGGAGTGATCGCGCAGGCGAATGGTATCTAAAGTTTCCCTTTCTTTCTTCCCTCTCAGAAGAGTTTCGCCTCTGGTATGGTGGACATACTGAGTTACCGTGCTCTTCTGCCTAAACTTTCTTATCTTTTGTATCAATTTTCAATTCAGAAGAATTTCGCCTCTGATATGTCGGACATACTGAGTTACCGTGCTCTGATGTTTTGAAATTGGTCTTTCCATTCTTTCATTTTTGCATATTCCCTTATATTTCCCCTTTTTATTTGTTTCTTTTCTTTGTTCCTTTGACACGGTCCTATCCTGGAAGAAGTATATCATTTCTGGATATAAATTTGAAAAAAAAAGTAGTCTGTTAACTGTTCCGCATCATAAGGCATGTCTATACAAATTCGCTCCAGTAACTGAGCAGAGGGAAAGCGCACAAACAGACATACACTTTCGCATTAATACATATATTAGTAAGGAGGTATTTTAAAGTACTTAACGTAAAATGTAATATCCGTGCACTATAAATTGATTGATATTCGCGATTAGATACTCTCGATAGAGATTGCAGCACTTTTCTGCGAGATCAAATCATTGATGAACCAAGATCGAACTTTTTCTTTTCAAATTAAATCACATATGTCTTGCCACTCCTCATTATTAGAAAAAAAATTAAATAATGGTTTAAACAAAAAAAGTTTTTAATTTGACACGTTTTTAAAATGAGTTAAAAATTACATAATAATTTCTCTTAGTCTCATACATATTTATAACCCCATACAAAATCCCAACCTTATAGTCATAGTCATAGTCATGAAAATTTGTGATTTTCAACATTTAAAGTTTAACTCCAGAATATCCATCTTGATTATCCGAAGTTTTCAAAAACGTTTTCCAAATTTCTATTTTTTTATTTTGCCCAATGTCGTTATTGTGGTCACCTTTTCCAATTTTGAGATAAAATGAAAATTTCGAAGAACTCGAAACTAAAAAATTCCTTGATATTTCTTTTTCTTTCTCGCAAATGTTTGGTTTACTCTCAAAATTTCGTATTTCAGTTTTTATTTTATAATTTATTTTTTAATTCACTTCTTTTTGGTACAAGATACCTACGACTTTAATTTTCGAAAATTGTGGCTTTAATTTTGAATTGTCGTTTTTTGTTTTGTGATTAAAATTACTTATTTTCTTTGTTTTTGTTTCTTCCATTAACTTTTTTCCTTAGAATTGGATAACTCAGTATTCGACTTTTTTATTTTATTGCCAAAACTTTCGAGCATGTTTCAAAATATTAATTTGTTTTTCCGGAATTTTGAGCATCATATCAATTTATTCGGCTTTGAAATTAGTAGTGTGGAAAATCATTAGTTATTACAAAAATTTGATGTTAATGCAAATGATCAAAGACCCAAATCTACGTATCAAGACGATAAAAGGTACAAAGTATATGCGTCTACTTTTCAGCAGATGTCTTCCTCAACGTCTCATGTAAAGTGCTGGGTATTCCACTAATGGTGTGGTGAACTAAGTTGTTTACATAAGCCTCTTCTTCGGTATGTTCTCCTGGTCGGTTGTTGACGTCAATTTAAACGTTTGGGGTACAGAAGGCCCGAATGGCGCGGTAATCAATATGAATGGTCAAATTAATTTATGAGCTTCCTCTCTGTTTGCACACAAACAACGCGCGGCTGAATGAAAGGATCTCTCCTCAGTAGCAAAGTAAAGCCGAACTAAAAAATGTAGGAGGAATGTCCTCCTATGGCTCAGATTATAATTGCCGAATGATTGAAATTGATTTTCATCAAATGAAAAATGTTAAATAAATAAATAAATAAACAATATCTTATTACTTAACTACATTTGTATCCAATGTTTATTAATTTTTGAAATTCTTGAATTGAATTAATAGTTTAACCTAGGTAAAGGATAATTAAATTAAAAAAAAGAGATAAAAATTAGTAATTATCAATTTTTTTAATTCACAAGTATTTTAAACTTAAAAAATACTTGTTCAACATAATTAGAATGTGGTTCCGAATATAAACAAATGAAATAATAATAATAATAACTAAATACCAATATTTAATGTAAATAAACACTCTTGCAGATAGAAGTTTGTTTCTAATGTTAATGATATACATATATAGTTCTGTTTAATCAAATTTAGGTTACCACCAAAAATTATTATACGTCAAGTGGCAAAATCACAATAATTATGGTGTAGGCTGTAGATTTAACGATTGCTTAAAATTAAAAAACAACTAATTTGACGAGAATTTGTAGTCCAAATGACCACATGAACCCAATAAGAATGTCCTTTTAAAAATTATGCAGCATCATTGCAAATTATTGGTTCATCTCTTTAAGAGTCGACAGATTTAGAATTCTATAATGCACATACCAATAGGTTTGAACATTTATTAGATTGGAAGATTTAGAATCAGAAAACAAATCCATTTAATATTTCAAATTTTATTTACATCAACATGCTTTTGTGGACTGTCGTTCTTTATGGATCAAACTATAATTATTCTCATTGTCAGTTAGATTATTTCTTACTGTTGCTCTCAGAAATATGATAAAAATATCTTTTACTATTTTTAATTTATTTCATGATCCTTTTACATTTTTAGTGTTAATAGCAAGAAAGTACATAAATGCAACGTAGTGAATCTCACTAGGTTAATAGTCAAAATCTTCAAAATTATTTTTAAATTAGTTGCAAATGTTTTTATGCATTTTACAATTTAGTTTTTATATTAGGCCCATGATATTTAGAACTATTTAACACTTGTATTACCGTTCTGATGCCCTATTAAGATATTGATATCATTTAATATAGTACCTCCTACGCATCTCCAAATAAAATATTAATTTATAATATTAATAATAATAATATGAATAGTAATGTTATTTCACCCTAACAACTAATGGCTAATTAAATTTACGTCATTCTTAATTTTCAATCTCTGCCTGAAAAATGATAATGAAACCACCTCTATCTCCTTTCTACTATCCTAGTAAAGTGTTGACGTCACTTGGCGTCGATGACTCTTCGATAGTGCCTTCCTTCCCACATTCCTCTCTGTCAAGTATTTTTATCGCCTTGTTTCTTTCCAACACAAGATCAAAGATTTTTAGAACATGTTAGGTAAAGAAAGGTTCACTTTTAAACCCAACCTATATCTCTACCTGCTACTTCAGACAGTAATTCTTTTTAATGTTACAAGTACATCATTTTATCATAGGAATAATTCCTTTTAATGGACAAAATTATACAAGGTATGATCATGAAGTAACTGGAATGATGCCGTTTTTTTAAATGTTTTATCTAAGCGTATGCAGGTAGAATGCAACCTATACTATAAATTCATGCAGCCCTCCAGGCGAGTATAGTGAATCATAGGTAGTTGAACTACCAACAGTTGAAACACTGCTACCTAGGGAAGCGGTTGCTTCCCAACAAGGAAGACAAGGATTCTAATGCACAGGCAATAGGTTTGAACATTTATTAAATTCGAAGTTTAGAAACCAAATACCGGTTTCGATCTTGTTAGATCTCGTCAGTTTGGTATATCCAACTCGAATGCTAACAAACGACGAGATCTAACAAATCGAAACCGGTATTTGGTTTCCAAACTTCGAATCTAATAAATGTTCAAATCTATTGGTCTGTGCATTAGAATCCTTTTTATCTAAGCTTTTAATTTTGTAACATGTTTTTATTTACTTGCTTTTTTTACTTGATAATTAATACCTAATATAATCTTAATATTTCATAATAATTTAATTTAAACTTAATTTTATTGGCTAACTCTAATATTTTATGCTAGACCATCTGCATAAGAACTAGGAATCTATGATGTAACTTATTTGAAGTTTAATTGGTACCCAAACCAAAACTGGATAATTCGTGACTTGTTTTGCATATTTTCGCTATTGAAAGAAACACTAAAACTCGTTTGTTATTAGGTTTTACGGAAGTTCCTCCGGTTTTTTCCTTGCGTCTTCTACAATTGCAAAATAGGATTCTTAGGAAACGTTGGATTTTTGGTAACAAGCAGAAAACAGCAGGGATGTTTTCTAGAGTGAGAGTTTTTTTTAACCAAAAACTATTCCACAGAAGATATGTGATGAACCCATGCATTATCCTGATGAAGAAAGCAAACATTGTTTTTTTAACAGTTTCTCTGATTATTTACTGTTAAAGGATACCCGGTCGTTTTGAATGGTTTGTCTGGGTCGACCAGTCGGTATTATATTATATGGTATAGACATTTCCATCAATAAGCGAAGGGCAAGGACATCTATAACATTGTTACTAACGTCGACCATCTTTAAATCTCCTACGTCACTTAAACTTGAGTTCTTGTGTATGACTTAAATATTAGGGTGGGACAATGTTCTAATTTTAAATGGTCTGTAGTGCCAAAAGTTGTGAAATGGTTTGAAATAAAAAGAGAATTTCTTATGATAACGAAGACTTCCACGGCCAGATTCAGTACAGGATATACTTCTTCCGGGATTGGACCGTGTCAAAGAACTACTAAAAGTGTTCGACGTTTCGCCTACCATCGTAGGGGGCTTCTTCAGGAGCCAAGAAAATAAACAATAAATAAAAAGAGAAATATAAGAGAATATGCAAAAATGAAAGAATGAAAAGGCCTATTTCAAAACATCAGAGCACGGTAACTCAGTATGTCCACCATACTAGAGGTGAAACTCTTCTGAATTGAAAATTGGTACAAAGGATAAGAAAGTTTAGACAGAAGAGCACGGTAACTCAGTATGTCCACCATACCAGAGGCGAAACTCTTCTGAGAGAACGGCATTATGCCTTTGGAGCAGTGCAAGTCGAAGGTAGAAATGAAGATAGTTGGCGACAAACTACCGATTTAAACAAAAATGAGAATCTTTCTTGGTTTCAGGGCACAAGATTTGTATTTCAATTTTTAAAGATGAATTGTAATTACTAGGGAAAATTTTGCTTGGCAAGAAAGGAATTTCAGACTTGGAAGTTCTGTAGAAAAAAAAAGCCCTAAATAAAAGTTCTCACTGTGCTAAGCTGAATTCCACAGGAATTTGGTGTTTCTGATGGTCTTGTATGCATCAAGAATGTTTTCCTTACCATTGGGAAGATCAGCCATCAGTTTTTGTGAACATATTCCATGAAAGTACTTGTAGAAGAAAAATCACCAACCATTCATTTGTGCTTGAGTGTCTGGAGAGATTCGGTTAGGATTTGATCATCAATTCAATCTAAAAGAGCCAATAAGATCATTCAGGACTTAATTCCAAACACCAGAACAGTTTTCTAGCATTGGTTTAACTAGAATTTTGTAACAAGTGAAGAACTGATCTGTTGTGAAGTAATTTTTAGCTCGAATAAGAAAGTTCAGCTTTTGAGAGACGGATTTGACAATAGCGGGAACACAGTTATTCAAATAAAGAAATAAATGTGCTTGCGTTTATCTTTACTTCTACAATAGACACATTAGATTTCATAGAGATGATTTTAATGTCCACCAGAATGTTAAATACATTATCCCCTGACGTTTTCTTAGAAAAAACAAAGGTCCCAGTTTTTAAAGCATTGAGATCAACCAGATTTATCCTTTCCTATTCCAAAACAATTTCGAGAATACGATTTGTATCTGCTGTTTCCTTAGCTTACCTGAAGCAACTACGGATAATGTTGTTGTTGAAGAAAAAGGACGATATTAGGCATCCATCACCTCCGTAGTTATACATCTGGCAACAGACCCATGGATCAGGTCTGCATTAATTACAAAGTTGGTTTAAACGAACCAAATTTTTTTTTTAATTGTCTCAATTTACTGTTACCTATTAATGCTAAACAACGTCATCAACGCTCAAATTAAAGTAGATAAAAAAAAAGATTGGGATGAAGAATGAAATATTAGTATTGTTTGTGGTGATGAGGCTGGGTTTTGTTTAGTGATGTATGATGAACTGGAACGTGTCACAAAAACGTCATTTTTTTAAAATATATATTATTCCTGGCTAATAAACCATTACTGGTGATATCGCTGAGGTAACTCACTGTAGGGCATTGGAGGGGTAGGGGAGCTGCCGGGCATTTAAATATTTTAATAATTAAAAAATATGTTTTATTCTTGGCCAAAGAACAATTTCAAAGCATTTTCCAACACCGGAAATTTAGCTTTAGAATTTATAATTTCTATAAGCATTGTTAAAATTAAATAATACTTTAAGTCTGAAAACTGGGTACTAATATGCAACTTTTCCCGTAACAGTTTTTCAAAATAAAAAAAAAATTAAATTTAATCCTCTCTATTAAACATGCTTCATCGCAAGTTTTCTTGAGCATCTTTTACGTTTTCTTAACCAATTGACCCAGTTTAATCATCAATTTATCCTTAATACCTTACTTCATATAGCAACAAAATCGAAGTGAGAGGAAACGCGATATTACTCGAATAAGAGTTTCGACAAACTAGTTGAATATAAAAGAATTACGTTTCTGAGAGCCGAAATAGACTTTACTTACATTGTGCAGTTAGGTCATGGCTCATCAGCTGAGAAAAAAATCAATTCCGTTATTTTATTAGCCAAACCACGAATATAATAAATATTTTTGAAAAGTGGGAATATTCAAGGCTGGATTAATCTTTTAAGGGGCCCAGGAGTAAATTGATTTATGACGGGCCTTCCCCATGTCTAGTTTGGAAGGGAATGTATGGGTGCAATCAAATGTTGCTTCAGGGGGAGGCAGTATTCATTGTGAAAAAATACTTTTGTAAAAACAAGATGTAGTCCAAAATTTTCTAATAACACTGGTAAACACTGATTTTGTCACACGAACTCTGGTAGCTAATTGTGTTTGTACTACCTACCTCCATCATGAAACCGTAATTATTCTTTTGCCATCACCCCCAGTTTTCTTTTGATAAGGTAAAATTTATTTTTGGAAAAGTAGTCTTCCCAAATACTGTTCGTTTTTATTTAGGCCCATATATTATTTGCATCATAAAAATTTTTATTAGTAATAAAAGAATATCATGATCATATTTATTCTTTCTTTGAAGTCTTTTTTATCATTAAAATTTGGGTACTTTTTATGTGAATGGGATACCAGGGATCGAAAAAGTCACAATTAGGAAGAAGTTTGTCCTACACGTAGATACTTCATTTGTAAATAAAAAAGTTTAAAGCATTTACTCTTGCAAAGCTCTCTGGTATATTTTCACCACCACTTCATATCAAATTAGGCTTACCGAAAATTTTCTAGAGGGGATGGGTCCCAATAAAAATTGATTTTTATATTTCAAAGAGAAATTTCTCAAAATAAGTGAAGCAGTAGAAGTAGTAGAACCTCAGATTAGGAAAATTAATAAAAGACTCGTTGTTTAAAGAAAAATTAGATGTTTTGAAAAAATCAGTATGAAGATGCTTCAAGAATTTAATTGGAAATTTTTTGGTTTACCATAAGAGTGACATCTATAGATATTTGGTTAAAAAACTTTTATTGGAGTACAAAATTTTGGGTTGCAATATGGGGATCAAGATTTATTTTTTAGGTACATATTTTAACTATATTCCTACGAATTAGAGGCTTGTGGAGGGCTCTAAGTGATAAGAACTGATAAAAGTTTCCTGCGGACATTCCAATGATGGAAAAACTTTATCAGGGCAGATTAAACTCAAGGGTGTTGACTGACTACTTCTGCTTGATCAAGAGGGACCAATTAAATGCTAAATAATCTAGAAAAACAAAGATTATAAGTTCCTAATGTACATTTTTAATGGTATATTTCTGAAGATCATCATTTTTCAAACATTTAACAAATAAATGTCGTGGGTGATAAAAAACTACCACAAATTTTTGAGAAAAACTACCTATTTTGGAAGAAAATTCGAAATTATGGGAAAGCACTCCCAGTTGAATATGTATATACCGGATGGTCCCGAGATAATTGGCCAAAATTTATGGGTAGATTTCTGAGGTGAAATTATTACGATTTAGCCGAACTTAGGCTGCATTCGATATATGTTAAATGGTAGATTGATAATATTTATAATACCGCAAGCGTAAAATTATAGACAGCAGTGGATAAAAAATATATTTTTTCAAAAATTTAACATGGGGCAGATTCGACCAGCATTGGACGGGACAATTTCAACCACTGGCTTAGTGTGTTCTGACAATCTTAGCGTGGTTGTGATGTAACTTTTTTTTTACCGAAGTGTTGTATTATTTACGATGATTATAAATTATAGGAAAAAAAATTAATTTTGAAGTTTGATGAGTGTACGTTTAAAAATCAGATTAAAGATGTTTAAATGTGATTTCAAACTGGTGACATTTCCGCTAAAAACATATAAAATAGTATGTAGGAAAAGAATTAAACAAAATTAATTCAAATGTCAAATTACATTTTTGAGCCAAAAAATACTAAGTTACACATATCCGTTGGTGATATATCACCAGCTGATCAAGGTAACATAGTTTTAAAGTTCTCAAGTCCAAATTCTGCAGAAAATGTCCTTTTTGTTTAAGGTTAACACATATATTACAATGTTTACTAACACCAACGTTATTGTCTTTGAGTATTGTTTTGTATCTTACTTCAAACAATTTTTTATTTCACTTCCAAAATACATAATAAACTTATTTAAGTAGAAAAACCATTTTTGTTTGACTGTATAAAAAATATATATATTTATATCTCATGGTTGAAATTACCCCATCATTTGGTTGAATGTTTCCCGCTAGTGGGAAAGTTTGAACCATTTCTAAGGTTTTTTTAAAACGCTGATTGCTGGTACTAAAAATACTTTTAAACAAATGTTTATAAAATACTATCCAGCCCATAGCTACCAGATTTTTCTAATACAACTTCAAAAATGGCACATTGAATAAAAAATGATTGATTTTGCCCCCTTTCCCCTAGGTTATGAAAGTAGCTATCTTGCACCGATTTCGGGATATTGACCCATGAATTTTGGCCCATTACCTCTGGACAACCCTGTATTTTCTTTTAACTGCACACGAACCAGGTCAATCTTCATATAAAAGTACAAATTTTGAGAAAACTGCTAATCATTAATGTCCAATTTCTAGAAAAAATAGAAAATCTTCTAAAACAAAATTTTGATAAAAATCACGAAATTTAAAAAGACCGATGAAAATGAAATTTTGAGAAAAAGATTGAAATTTCTAAGAATGTGTCCCGAAAAAAGTCAACAATTGAGAAAAATAATTGAATTTTGGGAATAACGCTGAAATTTACAACAGAAAGTCTAATTTTGAAAAAAGAACTTGTAGTTTCGAGAAAAACTTTTAATTGGAGTAAAAGCACCGTGTCCAATGTTTGAAAAGGTCAGAGAGGTAAAAGTTTCTTTAAAAACATCAATTTCTTCTTTAATAACATAATAAGTTCTTTTGTCTTTAATCCATTACTGAATAAATTCAATATTTATTGAGTGTTATTTATAAATTAAGTATCCAACTAACTAATTATTTTACCTCTAATTACAGGCAAAATTGTTTTCTGTATATAAATAATTACTTTATGTTAAAGATTTGTGTATAAACATGAAAAATTGCGTTCAATTTTACCCATGCTTATTTTAATTAATACATGTTTATTGGAGCCTAGAAATGAGTATTTATCCTTTACTATTCATAGCAAGGAGAAAACATAAACGATCGATTTTCACGTTAAAGTTGTGAGCCAAATTTAATTCTCAAACCTGCAAAGATGAATAAATTTCGTACCCGATCGATGTACTTTATACAAAATTTAAGAGTGTTCATTATTAGGGATAATAATTCAGTCACATAATTTCTTATAAATACAACAAATTTAATTATTATAAAAAAGTTTAGTGGATTGGGCACATTTATATTATTATATTCAGTGCAAATTTTACTAGGCATCCCAGCAATATGATATGAGCATACTAGACTCCAAAGAGAAAAAAAAATGCTGAAAGTTTTAGAGCTTTCACGTGACTGGAAGCTCTATTATTAGGAGAATATGAGGCGGTCGGGATAAGCGGATTTTCGACGTTTTCCCCTTTTGCAAGGGATAAGCCGTCTGCCTTAAAATAAACCCGAAGGGAAGCCGGATTGCATATCCCAGCGTAGGCGTGGGAGCTGACAAATAGCTTAGACTCACAGGAAAGCAGATAATCGAAGAACACCGTGTGAACTTAGCCAAAGCTGATGTTTTTGTAAACATGAGGGCTATCGACCCCTTCTAAAATTGTTCTCTTTGACGAAAAAATATTGCAGATAGTTAATCTTATTTAAATTGTTAGTACAATACGTATGTATTTCAGATTTTACAACACTGAAACTGAGGTGAAATTTAAACATTTTTATTTTATATACAATAGCTCAGGATAGAGTACTTGAACAGGGATCTCTTTTTTATTTATAATTTAACGAAAAAAAAGTGGTTTCGTGTTATCTTGCTCTTGATTTTAAATAACTAGAAATTAGATTAATTTCTATATTTTCTGTACAGCGAATTTAAATTTATGAAAATTAAAAAAAATGGTCACGAACAAATTGCAGGTATTTTAAGGATTATCAAAAAATATTATTTAGAAATGTAGTTCAGAATTAAAAAAACGCCTGAATTTGAAATTTTAGTTCCTTTCCAGTAAAATGATATTTTCATAAATTCACAAATAAAAAAGGAAATCCCTCTTCAGTACTTTATCTTAGGACACACTACATGTATATACAGAATTCTCACTCACAACATATCAAAAATTCTTTTAATTTAATTTGGATTATTAGTGGTTTCATATGTGATGATTTCAAAGAAAAAAACTATTTACTTTCTAATTTTAAATATGACACTTGCTTAAGATTCATTTTTTCGCAAAATTTGAAATAACCTTTGATGGTATAACTTTACCCTTATAGCGTTGCTTTTATAAGAAATGTTTTTTAATAGGTTTTTTACACACCATCATGCAAATTCAACTTTAGAATTTCATAAAATTTCAACTTTGTAGTCGAAATTTGCAAAAAAAAGAAACTTGAATCCGAGACTTCGACTTTAAACTTTAAATTTTGGGAAAATAAAATCTTAAGTTGGCCTTCACACTCTGTATTTCTACTTTCTTTTTAGATTTCAACATTTTTGAATTTGAATCAATCTCTGAATTTTCAAAATACCGAAATTCTCCCAATCTCCATTTTAAAATTTTGGGAAATTGGTTCCAAGTTTAACCATAAACTAGAGATTTCTACTTTTTTTGTTTTCAAAATATTGGGTTATCAATCGAAATGTTGAGTTCAATCTCGAAAAAATTCGTTTTTTTTTTGTTTTCAAAATTTCTCCTTTTACATTTTTGTTTTAAATAGGGCACTCTCTATAAGACACAATTTTTGGTGAAATTAAAAAAAATATTTAAAATGTTGTTAATAAAAATGTATCTTTATTGCGTTGTTTTTAAGGTCATTATTTTTTAATAGGTCTTTTACACACCTTCGTTTAAATTCAAATTTAAAATTCCTTGGAACGACTTCAGAGTGGAAATTTCCAAAAAAAGTAAACCTTTTTACTTTGATTTTAGACTGCAAATTCCGAAAAATAATCGAAAGTTTGCCTTCGCACTCAAAATGTTTACTTTATTTTCAGATTTCAAGTTTTGCATTAAATTTTTTGCATCAATCAAAAAATATCTCGGAATATCGACTGAAAATTTTAACTATAATCTTCAGATCTCGACTTTCAACTGAATATTTTGAAAAATGGGTCGAAAGTTTCTTACAAAATTTTTACGTAAGCTATTTTTAGGAAGAAGGTTCAAAACTTGGCCTTTAACTAGAAATGTTTACTGTTTTTGTTTTCAAAATATCGATTTAGCAATTAAAATGTTGATTCAATTGCGAACGATTTTTTTCTTTTTACTTTCAATATTTTAAGCTAAAATTCAAAGGTTGGACTCTTAAACCTTAATTGTTTCCCTTTTTCTCAAAATGTTGTACCTAACGCTGAAATTTCAAACAATCTTCTTAAAACTCGACTTTGATCTCAAAATTTTGATTTTAGTTTTGAAATTTCCACTTAGAATTTCAGAAAAAGAAACTTTGATGTTAAGGATTTTGAGTGTATTCTCCAAATTTCAGCTCTTCTCCAAATTCAGCTTATTCCGAAAATATTTCTAATTTAAACTTCACTTATTTCTAAAATTTTTTTAAAACGATAATTTCTATTTTCTTCGAAAGTTCAGTAGTTTCTTTAAATTAGATGTTAATCTTGAAAAAGCTTTCTTCTAATAAAATTCCTAAAATTTAGAGTTTAAATTAGAATTTGTGCGAGAAAATTATAAAAATTAGGATATTGATAAAAAAAATCAAAATTAAGAAAACCTAAGCATTAACTAGATATTTTGAGATCAAATTCAAAATGTTTAGAAGAGGAAGGAGAAGGAGGAGGAGAAAAAGAGGAATAGGATGAAGAAGGGGTTGGATGGGAGAAGGGGAAGAAGCAGAAGAGTATGAAGAGGAAAAGAAGGAGGAGGAGAGGAAGAAGGAGGAGAAGAAGGAAAAGAAGAAGAAGAAGAAAAGGAAGAAGTAAAAGAAGAAGGAGACGGTCGAAACTTTGATTTTTGATTCTCAAAGCTCAACGTAGGAACAAAGTTGAAACAGGGCAAATTTTATGGAAAAGTATTAAAATTTAACATACAATTTCCCAAAGTTTTGATTTGATAGCAGAAATTTTGACAAAAACATGAATGTAACTAGTTAATTTTAAACTCAGAAATTTAAAAAAAGTCTGTTTCAAGAAAAATTTGAAATTTACAAAAACATATTAAATTTTAAGATCAAATTTAAAAAAAAAGTGAATCTTTGGAGTTTAAACCCTAAATCTTGAATAAAGATTGTGGTTCAAATTTTGAAATTGATGTAGAATTCTTGAGAAATAAAATCCAGATTTCAAGTTAAATCTAGAAATTTTAGGTAATAAGTTTTCAGTAAAAATTATGCAAAAACTTCAGAATTGTACGGTTATAGTTGAAATTACGAGAAGAACCAATGTAATGTCATTTAAATGGGCAATACATAGCTTTGAGCTTTATAAATCCCCGGGTAAAGAAGGTATATTTCCGATATTACTTCAACAGGTCTTCGATGCACTAAGACCCCATTTGCAGCGAATATTTAAAGCTAGTTTAATCCTAGGCTATATTCCGCAGACGTGGAGGTTAGCAAAGGTGGCGTTTATATGAAAAACCGGACGACGTCCGATGGACAAAGCAAAGTCCTACCGCCCCATTAGCCTTATATTCTTTCTTCTAAAATCAATGGAGAAAGCAAAAAATCAATACATCAGAAGCGAAATTCTTATGAGAAAACCACTTTCATCTATCAGGCCGGCAAATGCACGATAGATGCCCTACATAATCTAGTTAAGGTATAGAAAAAACTTTTGTGGCTAAGGAAATAGCTCTTAGCGCATTCATCTACATAAAGGCAGCCTTTGATAACACCTCATATCGATCCATCGAACGAGCCTTATAGGAAAGGGAAGTTGAATGTCCCATAGTAAGATGAATTGAGTCGATGCTAAAAAGCCATTTCATCACGACAGCAATAAACGGAGAAACCGACGTAGCAATGACAACAATAAAAGGCTTTCTGTAAGACGGAGTGCTATTGCCTCTATTGTGGTCACTGTGGATAATCTTATGACTACATTGAGTAGGACAGGATTTACAGTCCGAGGCTATGCAGATAGTCATAACGGTGTAGGAAAGCATGATAATGAAGCTTCCAGATTAATGCAAGCATACCTAAACATCATAATGTGTGAGGTGAGAGGTGTGTGTGAGGTGTGAGGCAGAGGAATTTAATGTTCATCCACACAAGACAGTTCTTATTCCATTTACGAGGAGAAGGAAGCTAAACCTACAACGTCCCACTCTCAATGGGATACAGATACAATTTTTTAATGAAGTTAATTACTTAGGGATCTTCCTAGAACAAAAACCAAATTGGAACACTCATTTGGAAATAACTCTTTCAAAAGCCACAATGGCAGCATGTACCTGCCGTAGATTTGCAGGAAAGACATGGGGGCTGAAACTGAAAATGATATTTTGGATATACTAAACGGTAGTAAAGCCCATGGTCACCTATGCCTCAATAGTGTGGTGGCCAAAAACAGAACAAATTTCTGCGCAAGGTAAATTACAGCGGTTAATTTGCACTGGAATAACCGTAGCTATGGCGTCATGTCCAACAGCTCCGATAGAGGCAATGGTAGGCCTGACTCCACTTCACATCTGTGTGAAAAAAGAGGCAGCGCTTAGTCCCTCAAAGCTATTCCAATCGAACAAACTGAAACCGGATGACTTGGTTGGCCACGTACAGATTCTGGAGAAAATTCCACTGGATTCCATTGGCAAACCAACAGATCAAATGCCTACCAAAATAGACTTTGTTGTTTCATACGAAGTGGTTATCGGGGACCGCCAGACATGGAATAGACACAGTGAAAAGCGAGCAAGCCATGCATCTGTCTGGTACACAGACGGATCCAAACAAACAGAAAGAGTAGGATTAGGAATATGGGATCCTAATTTAGGACTCTTTGAACCCCTAAGAAACACATCCACAATTTTCCAAGTAGAACTGCTTGCTATAACCATGTGCGCAAAAAAGTGCCTTCAAAAAGAACTCACAAACGTACAGGTTTATATCCTTTCGGATAGCCAGGCTGCATTAAAGACTCACAGTCGTTCAGAACCGAGGCAAAAATGGCCAGGAAATGCAAACAATTCCTGAAGCAACTGGCTGAAAAGAACAAAGTACCTTTGATGTAGGTTCCAGGGCATCAAGGCATGGAAGGAAACGAAGAGGCAGATAGACTCGCAAAAGATGCCTCAATCACACCTCTCTTCGACCCAGAACCATACTGTGGCCTTACAAAAACAACGTAAAAAATGTAATGTAATGGAAGATAAACCAAAGGCTGGCATACTGAAGGAAAACTCTAGGCCTAAGACAATCAAAAAAGTTTATCACTGACTATATCAAAAAAGAAGTCTGAGCAGCTTCTCGAACTGAACAAGAACGACTTAAGAATAATAACGGGACTTTTCACAGGACACTTCCCAGTAAAGAACCACCTTAAAAAGATGGGAAAAGTGGATGATAAGAACTTTAGATCCTGTAACGCAGCAAAAGAAGCAACAGAACACCTGCTATGCGAAGCATGTCTCAGTTTTGTAAAAGGTTCAAATTTCTTGAAAGGGTGACCTTGACTCCCCAAGAAATAAGGGAAACAGCTCCTAAAAAGATACTAGACTATGTAAAAAGTCTAAACATCTTGGACAATCATTAAAAAATTAGAGTCCCCACAAAAGATCCTAATGGGTCGCAGTGCTGAGAGGTGTAAAACCCTATACGACTCTATTTCAGAACTGTAGAACTGTGGAATGTAATGTCATAATTTTGGAAAAAAGTTTTTTTCAAGTTTCAAAGAACGTTTTGAGAAAGAAATCAACATCTTGAGAAGAAATTCGAAAAAAATGTCGAAATTGCGAGAAAAACTCTTTCTCTAAAAAAATTTAAATTTATATGATGGAAATTTCGAGGTAAAAGTCGAAATTTCTGTTTAAAATAAAAATGTTTCAGAAAAATGTCTATATTCTTCAATTAAGTCGACACTCTAAAAATAAGATCGAAGTTTTAAGTTTAATCGAGATTTTGTAGGGAAGTATTTAATATGCATCTTTTTTTTAGTTCCTAAAATGGTTATTACTTAAGATTTTTTATATGCCTATTTTAGGAGGTGGTGAATCCACTTTGCACTTTCATTCCTTGTTACTGCCTCACAAACGACTTCGATAAGTCTTATAATAAGTTTATGTTTATAAGTATTAGATTTAAATCATGGTTAGGTGATATTACCCTCAAAAATAATTTATTATTACAAAGAGAATTAAAAAAACTTCATTTATGCATCAATCTGATATCCTAATCTTCATTAGACTCTGCTAATTAATAGTGCCTTACAGACCAGTTCGATAAGTTTCATAGATAATATAGGTATTCCAAAAAAAATATTATTTTTTATAAAGTTAATTTAAAAAACTTTATTTATATACTAATTTGATTTTTAATCTTCACCAAACACTATTAATTAACAGTGTTTAATGAGTATTAAAAAATCGAACCAATTTGTTTTTTTTTGGGCATACACATCTGTCTTAGTTGCGATATTCATACGAACAAAAAATAAACTTCATTTAACAATATAGATTCAAGTTCCGTTTCATTAAAACGTGCAACCCCAAGTTGAGGGGCGGTTTATTGGAAATCGTTTGTGGCAAGCCGCTGCCTACGTAGTGTCGAACAGTCGACAGAACATATCGGAAAGTAACAGGAGGATATAAAAGAGGGTGAAGTGTTTTTTGGTTTCCCTCGCATTCGGCGCGTTCCCAGTGTACCATTGAAGTTGCTGTACCTATCGGAAATCGTTGCCGAAAGGGCGCTGTCTGTTTTTAATGCCAGACCAAACTATGCGGGTCTCTGCAATCTACGCCAAGTGAATATATTGGAAAATAACAGGATTACAGGAACAATGAGGGACATTATTCCAACAATATATTAAAAAAAAATCATACTGAATTACATAATTACTAAAGATTAATTTATATAAATTATACAATTGCAGTCATTTAATTATTCGCGAAATGATTTTTTTTTTCGTTTTTGCAATTAACACACGCAAAGAATGTTTTCAAAAATACTTGTTGATGTCTGTCTGCGAAAGCCGCAATTTCCGGTAAATAAACAATGTTTTAAATTTTGTTATCTTATTATGCGGTGAGAAGAGATTTTTCAGTTGCATTTCTGATAACGCATGCATATATGTACACCATATCGTATACCGCGAAGTGTCTTTGCAATTCAAACAAGAAAAGTTCAAGTTTTTGCATCGAGGTTCTACCCAAAATGGTTTTCGGAAATACACCAAGAGATCCAGCAGCAAATCAACTGGCTGAATATTCCCAAAAACTCAAGGTAAGTAAGTACGTAATTGATTTGTATTTAATTTTGACTATTAACTTACTAGGAATTTTTTCATATTCAAATGGTCATTACGTAGTAATGATATCACATTTAGCTTCATAAGCCCAGGTCCCCGTATACTTTGGTCATACAAAAAGTTGATAGAATTTGAATGATAGCTTCATCAATAACACTGGTCAACAAAATTGATGTTTTGTCATGTAACATGAACTTCTTTTGTATTTTTTAATTGTGTTGTTGTCATTTAAAATAAGCAGTTTCGAAATTTTCATCACCCACGACATTTGTTTGTTAAATGTTTGAAAAATGATGGATCTCCAGAAATATAACATAAAAAAATGTACATTAGAAACTTATAATCTTTCTTTTTCTAGATTATTTAGCTTTTAATTGGATTGGTCCCTCTTGATCAAGCAGTAGTAGTCAGTCAACACCCTTGAGTTTATTCTGCCCTGATAAAGTTTTTCCATCATTGGAATGTCCGCATGAAACTTTTATCAGTTCTTATCACTTAGAGCCCCCCAGAGCCCCGTAATTCGTAGGAATAAAGTCAAGATATGTGTCTAAAAAATGAATATTGATCCTCATATTGCAACCCAAAGCTTTATACCCTAATAAAAGTTTTTTAATCAAATATCTTTAGATGTCACTCTTATGGTAAACCAAAAACAATCTAAATAAATTTTTTAAGCATCTTCATGCAGTTTTTTTCAAAACATTTAATTATTTTAAAACAACGAGTCTTTTAGATTAATTTTCTTAATTTGGGGTTCTACTACTACTAATACTACTTCACTTATTCTGGGGAATTCTCTTTGAAATATAAAAATCCATTTTTATTGGGACCTATCTCCTCTAGAAAATTTTTGGTAAGACTAATTTGATATGAAGTGGTGGTAGAAATATGCCAGAGAGCTTTACAAGTGTAAATGCTTTACAGGTTTCTATTTACAAATTAAAGATCCACGTGTAGGACAAACTTTTTCCTAATTGTAATTTTTTTGCGATCTCTGGTGTCCCATTCACATAAAAAGTACCCAAATTTTAATGATAAAAAAAGACTTCAAATGAAGAATTATTTCTGAAAATTTTTTAAGATGTAAATAATATAGGGACCTAAATAAAAACGAACAGTATTTGGGAAGAGTACATTTCCAAAAATAAATTTTACCTTGTCACAAGAAAACTGGGTGTAATGGAAAAAAAAGATAAGTACGGTTTCACGATGGGGGTAGGTAGTCCAAACAGAATTACTTCCCAGAATTCGTGTGACAAAATCAATGTTGACCAAGCTTTCCCTCTTGGTGTCCTCAAATATTTATCTGTTTTAAGTCAAAATCAAGAGACAGTTCTTTGCAGCATTATGATGACAGTCCCATCATTTTTGAAATGTTACAAAGTTTTATTTTCCGTTATTCGACCCATTGGAAAATTTGATTTTGCACTAAGCACTGGAAAATTTTGAGTAGGTATAAATATGAATTTCAGATTAAAACTAATTATTGAAACAAGAATAGAAACTTTCCCTCTGGTTATTTTCCAATATGTTTTAAAATCAAAATAGTATTATCATAACAAAGACTTAAATTTAAATACATAATACATTTAATAAAATATTCATTTATTTAAAACATTATGCAGGATATTAACTTTAACTGGAATAAGTTCAATAAAACCGAACCAAAATTTTTCTCCTAACTTCCTACAATAGTTTTTAAAGTTTGTCACATTTTAGAACAGTATTATATTTCTCTCGTTATTGAATTCCCAACTTTCTGTTTTTTTTCAAATGAAGTGACCCTTCCAAGAGTATTGCATTGTAAAAAGAAAATGTGGAAAATTAAAAACTAGGTTTTTTATGCATAAACGAAATTCTAATGTGCACAATGCATGATGGCAAAGTTCAAATCGATAATTAAATTCAATTTTAACGTTTTCTAAAGTATAATGAGGTAATTGTTTGAATTTTTGCCTCATCATAAAAAAAGTGCATATTATTTTATCATATCATTATCGTTACTATACCATTCCGGATTATCTATGGCCTATAATATGTGGGGATGTTTTAGAGTTATTATTTTAAGGACAAACAATTTTACAAAAATAACTATATATTAGTACTTACAGTGTCGTCCTTTCCATCCAAGCTGCGGAAGCTCAGTTTCGCATGCAAAATATTTATTTGAGTTTGAAAAACAAAATTAATGTCGAAATTAAGAGTTTTCGTCAAATTTTTGTAAAATTATGTTTCTTCCTCGGATTTTTATGTTAAAATTCAAATTTTTATAGTGTTTCGGTTTCTAAAGATTTAGATTTTTTTTCCACAAAGAGCAAGAATAGAGATTTTAATTTTTTTTTAATTTCTTGCCAAATTCGAAATTTAACATAAATTGTTTAAAATGTTTCATTAATTCAGAAATCTCAATTTGGGTTTAGAAGTTGAAATTAGATTTTCTAAAGAATTTTTAATTTTTTTCCTCAAAATTTCCATTTTGACAATACTCTTATAAAATTTCGAATTCTTGCTTAGAATATCTGCAAATTTTAGTCAAAAATTTTAAAAAGGCAGCATTTTGTTTGTGAAGTCAAGACTTAAGCAAAAAAGGAATAAGTACAACTCGGAATTTTGAAAAATAATTAAAATAAAAAACTGAATTTATAAAAAAATCGAGTATAATTTAGAAACGTTGATATTTTTTTTATAGATTTCGGAGTTATCAAAAGTCTCAATAACGAAATATTCGGGTTTTATTTTTTAAAATTTCCCATCTACTTAGAACACTCTACTTAAATTTTCAATCTTGGTAATTTTTCTTACAACTTTCCTCTCAACATCTAAACTTTTTTAAATAATTTTGAAATTTCCGGTTTAAAAATTGAAGTTTTAAGTAAGAAGCTGAATATTTGCTCCTAGTAGTGATATTTTTGTACTTATTTTTGAATTGGAAATTTGCTTAGGCGCATTGGGAGATTTGTGATAAGCGGAAAACTTATGGTTTCGCGTGACTATCACGCTATTTTGTGTAACCAATATGCACTAATATTAACAGTATTATGTGGCTAAATTTTGAAAAAAGTAATATTTATTTGTTCACTTTATCTGCCTCCAAACGATCCCTCATACAGACAGCTCTTCTCTTATCTTTCTGTAACCTTCGATCACCTACAGGACGAATTATCCAAACGCTGAGGTTGTCTTTCTCGGTGACTTCGACGTACACAACATCCCCCGGTTAAGGTTTTCTTCCTGAACTGACGAGGCTTTCGCCATCACTTGTGGACTATCGCAATTGGTTGAGGAACCCACAAGAATTCCTGATGTAGATACCCATCACCCTAATCTACTCGATTTTTCCCTGTAGATTCCCCAAATTCGTATAAAATCACTATGACATCACCGCTTGGAAATTCTGATCACAAGCTTGTAGTAGCCTCTCGCTGGCTTTATATAGCACCTCCTTCCCAGACATAGTCCCGAAGGGTTTGGCACTTCAATTCTGCTAACTGGGAAGAATAAAGAGACTTCTTCGCATCTTGCTCATGGCAAGAAGTCTGCTTTAACTCAGACAACCCTTCCTCAGTCGTCAAATCCATCACTGAAACTATCCTGGTTGGCATGGAATGCCCAATTCCCCATTCCCAAAAGAAGTCTGCCTCCAGTAAACCTTGGTTCAGCAAAAAATGTGCTTGGGCTGTCTACTGCAAAAATCGCGCATATCGTCGTTGGAGAAATAATCCCTCAGTCGGGACTCGGAGCACCTTTCTAAATGCATGAAATTTTTGTAACCAGGTTACTGATGAGGCAAAAAGTGATTTCGATTGTAAAATGCGCCAGAAGCTTATCAACTGTCCGAACGGTTGCAGGTCCTTTTGGGGATTTGCAAAGTCGATTGGAAAGAATTTTACATCTTCAAATTTTCTAACTTTACTCGATAACAACAACAATATTGCGACTACTTCCAAGAAAAGGACTGATCTGCTAGCTTTAATATTTGTTGAAAATTTCAACCTTTATTTTCGAAAAGCTGAACCTCCTATTCTTCCTAAGGTTGGCACTTCGATGCCTGAAGTTGTTTTCAGACAACGCACAGTCAAGAAGATTCTTCTCGAGCTCGACACATCGAAAGCTTCTGGCCTTGATGGTACCCCCGCTATGGTTCTTAAGAATTGCGCCATAGAGTTAACTCATGTCCTGAGCCAATTGTACACATTCTCTTACAACAAAGGTGTACTTCTTAAGGAAAAAGGAATCTACCTAACAACTATCGCCCTATATCTAAAGTGATGGAAAATGTTATCAACATTGAGATTCTCAAATACCTCTCCAGGTATTGTCCTCCGACAATAGATCAGCTCGGGCAGGCAATATGGTTTCAGACAACAACGCTCAACTGGCAATCTACTGGCATATGTTACTCATATCCGTAAGTCGGCTATGGAAAAACATAGTGAGGCTAGGATTGTGGCATTGGATATCTCAAAGGCCTTCGACAGAGTCTGGCACCGATCTCTTCTCGCCAAATTAACATCTGATGGTCTTCCTCCTGGACTCTGTCATTTAATATCCAGTTTTCTAGCTGACACACCTCTTCAGGTCGTCGTCGACGGCATCTCATTCAAGACATTAGCGATTAATGCTTCCTGTCTTCTACTCGGTTTCTGTTACACATAAACTATCTCTTAGCTTCAACTTTCATACATATACATTTACGATGATAGTAGCCTGGTATCATCTTTTTTCTCCGACAAACCATTATCCGTTTCTGCTTCAGATCGACTAAGAGAACAGCAGAAGCAGATTAATCGGGATCTCGATATCATTCTGGAAAGGGGTAAGAAAAATCTGGTCGACTTCAACGCTTCAAAAGCTCAGGTCGCGGTTTTCTTTAAGAGAACATCAAGGGATAATGCAACAAACATACTAATGGACGGTAAAATCCTGCCGATGGGATCTAATCTGTCCATTCTAGGAGTGAATGCGAGCACTAACTTCTATTGGGACGATCATATGCGCGCCATTACCAAATCCGCCCCTCAGAAGCTAGGCTTTCTTTTTATAGGTAAAAAGTACCTCACATCTGATCAGCTACTCACACTATACAAAACTCAACTTGGGCCAAGAGTAGAATACTGTTCTCATGTTTGGAGTTCAGCCCCAAAGCACACTTTAGCTCTTTTAGATTCAGTTCAAAGAGAGAGTTTGACCGATTCTCTCGAAACAGTAGAGCACAGGCGGAGTTTAATGATGAAATTTTGGCTTTCATCTTAAGTTTTGCATTGATCAGGAAAAAAGCTATATGTCAAAAGCAATTGCGGCAATTTCGAGAAAAAAAACCGAAGTTTCGAGCTTAAGTCAAAAAAAAAACTGTAAAGTTTTGAATTAAAGTTAATTTCCTGAAAATACAATTTTTTCAAATTTTTTCTTTTAGCCTTAATTTTAAAATGTTCATTTTATTCTCAGAAATGGAAAAAATGTCGAAAGTCGATAATTTAATAAAAACACTTGCTATTTAAAGTTTCAAAATCCTTTTTCAAATTTATCCATAAAATAAGAAATATTTTTCTCCTATAATTTCGATTTTTTATCGAAATTAAAACTTTTTCGAAATTTTAATATCTTAATAGACATTTCAGTTTTATAGAGATTTAGGCCATTTTATGTAAAAATCAATTTTAAAAATTTCGATTATTTTTTTCATTTTAAAGTCAACGAAAAAAAATATTTTCAGGCTTTGCTAAAAAACTTGTGAAGAAAAGACGAAATTTAAAGAAATCATTAACCTTATAAGAAAAGACAAAACACAAAAATGTGAGGAAAGGGGAGAAGTTACAACTTTGTTCAAAATTTGGGGATAAAAATCAACATTTTGTAAAAAAAATGAAATATTTCAGAAAATAAGAAACTTTTGACTTTTAAACTAAAACACATTTCAACAAACTGGCAATTTCGAGATTAAATTAGAAATTCTTAAAAAAAAGGCGCAATTTTCGGAAAAAATTAAAATATTATGGTAAACATGTGAATATTGGAAGTTTAAATTAGGAATTTTAAAAAACAAATTGCTATTTTATATTTACTACTAAATTTTATTCCTAATTTTAAGATTTCGACTTTAAACTAAAATATATACCTTTTTCTCGAAAGTTTGTCTTAGAAACTCCAAATAGCTAGAAAAAATTCAAAAAATCGAGAGACATTTTTTTAAAAAAGTGAAAATCCCGAATTTTGCTTCGGTATTTTGGGAACATGCGCGAAAAAATTTGAGACAAATGTCTAAATTTTGAAAATTTCCAGAAACGAATCAAACTTTGACATTTTAATTCGTGATTTCCAGAAAAAAAAATAAAAAAATGTAGATAATAAAAACCAAATTTTCACCCCGAATCTCAACATTTCTAAAGAGATTGGAAGTTTTGGACTAGAGTCGAAATTCGGAGAAAAAAATCCGGGTAAAACTTTATAGCTTAAATTAGGAAGTTTGAGAAAAGAAACAGCAATCTCTGGTAAAACTCGAACATTATATTTTTTATTTTGTATGCATAGAGAACACGTTGCTGGTTAAAGGTGAATTTTATCATTGTTTTCAATTTTGTCATCATACAAAGGGCGCACATTTTATATAATCTTCTTTAATTTTTTAAATTTGTTTCTTATTTTTGCCTTCGGTAATCGCAAAATCAAATAGTGCACTGTGATTCCCTTGAAACTGGCTTCCCAATCCATTAAAAAAAAAGTTGGGGATTACTTCTTACGCCCCTGTAAAAGGAAAAATACAAAAACCATCCTAGAATGTAGAAAATCTTGAACAAAAAATCAGCATGCGCGGAAAAATTTGTTTCAGTTTCATTGAATTTATTACAGTTAAAGTCACCATCATCACCGTGTATGTTTATGAATTTCATAGGGCAAAACCATAAAAAATGTCTTATTTGGAAAACAAACATTCTTCAATAAAGAATTAATAACAAAAATAGCGACAAAAAAGCTTAATGGCAATTACATCATATATCAAATCTAGTAAATTTGATGATGGGATAAAACAAATCCTGATATAAACTTAGTACGAGCCCTTTTACCTTCTAGGATAGAGATGTCTCAGCGACAACTAACTCTGGAAATCCGATATCTAATAAAGATGCAAGTTTAACAGTGGGAGTTAGGGGACCAATTTTGTGGCAGGATTGGGTGCTACTTGACGAACTTGCCCATTTTAGCAGAGAACGTGTCCCTGAAAGGGTAGTTCATGCCAAAGGTGCGGGAGCTTTTGGTTATTTCGAGGTTACCCACGACATAACTCAATACACTGCCGCAAAAGTTTTCTCCGAAATAGGAAAAAAGACACCGATCGCTGTCAGATTTTCCCAAGTTGCAGGAGAAATGGGGTAACAGGTTCACTTTTGGTTAAGATATGTAATACATCGTTTGATTTTTTTAGTTATCCTGATACAGTTAGAGATCTTCGAGGTTTTGCAATGAAATGGTACACTGAGGATGGCATATGGGATTTGGTGGGAAACAATACACCTATTTTCTTCATTAGAGATACAATTCTGTTTCCCAGTTTTATACACATTTTGAAGAGGAATCCGACAACGCATCTTAGGGATAATGATATGTTTTGGGATTTTCTTTCCTTAAGGCCCGAGAGTACTCATCAAACAGTCATGTTTTTTACTGATAGAGGGATACCGGCGACTTACAGAAATATGCATGGTTACGGATCAGATACATTTGCTTTCGTGAATGCTTTCGGGCACGTTTATTATTGTAAATTTCATTACAAAACCAATCAAGGTAAGATGATTTCTTAAAGTTAATAACTTTAAGCTTTGTAAGTTGACTTTCTAGGTATCAAGAATTATACGGCGGAGGAAGCTACGAGAATCGCAGGGGAAGATCCTGATCATTACATCAGGGATTTGTACAATAATATAGCTGCAGGAAACTACCCAACATGGACTTTCTATGTTCAAATTATGACACCAGAACAGGCCGCAACTTATAAGTACGATCCATTTGACGTAACTCAAGTTTGGTTACATGCTGATTATCCTTTGATTGAAGTTGGTAAATTTGTATTGAACAGAAACCCAAAGAACTATTTTGCCGAGGTTGAGCAAATGGCGTTTGATCCAGCTCACTTGATTCCAGGTAGGACAAGTCATAAAATTGTTAAGAAACTAAAAATGTCTTATTTAGTTTTTACTGAAAATTAAAACTGAGTAACAAAAATGTAATTATAAAATTTAGTTGAAAAGTTACTAGAAAATTTGATAAGAGGAAGCGGCCGCGATAATAAATCAAACGGCAGATAAGCGCTCCAGAAATTTCGGCAAACGATAAACCTTATCTGCTGGATTTTTTTAGAACTCGAATCCGGATCTATATATAGGAGGTCCGGTCGGCTTTCCCGGAGTCAAGTCAAGTTAGTTAGTTAGTTCATTAAACAGTGTTAGTGAATTGCAATTGTAGAGTTTCGAGTTCAGTTTAGAAACAAAGTGGTTATACTGAGATAATAACCCTTGTATATACGAATATATACAAGTTTATTACTATGCAATTGAAATCTAATTTCATTAGAATCTAATGAAAATCATACTGCAATTGCAAAGTTCACGTAGATGAGGCAAAGCTTGTATCACGGGTTGCATCGCAACATCCATAGATTCAAACGTCCTCGGCGTGACTTTACTTTCATCTAGTTTTGACAAAAGACCAATTAAATGTTCTGTAATTAAACAGTTAAACGTGCTTAAAATTGAAGATATGTACAACCGCAACCATAGACTAGTTTCGGTCTTCCTTGGCCTCGTCAGCATGGTACGGTGGTTGTATACACTTCCAATTTAAAGCCGTTAGTCAGTCGTATAAGTATCCAAGAGAGCAAACCTCCATTGGGTGACTTGTAACTGACTTTTAACTGTTTATTACGCAAACACGCCGAGCACGTTTGCTAGTGGCAAGATTCGTGGATAGAACATCTTAGAAGGTACCTGTGAGAGTTGTCAACGTATTTCCAACAACACGCTCAATCAAGAAGGGTAGTACTCTGGCAGTCTGTACCCCGGTAGCCTCGATAAGCTCCTTGGATGAAAAATGTGCGCCAGTACAGGAAACGAATATTGGGCAAGTCAAGTTGGAAGTGGACTTGAAACAGTTGTCTAAGGAAGAAGCAGCTCTGGCTAGATCATTTCTCAAGAGAAACCACGGCGCTTTTACCGATAGAGACCAAAATCTAGGAACGACGGACCTAGCTCGACACAAAATCAACACCGGCGATGCAACACCTATATGCACGATAAAGTCGCAGGACAGTTAAGAAGATGATGAAGGATGGAGTCATCGAGGAGTCCAATAGTCCATGGTCTTCCCCTGTAGTCGTGGTTACAAAGAAGGACAAGATGAGGCCGTTTTGCTTTGATTTCTTGATTTAACTGGTCCAAGAGTGTAGTGCAATTCTTTCCATTTATTGTCTTCCCTTTTTGGAGGAAATCAATTAAGATTGCACCTTGTGCGTCCCAGAAAACCGTAGCCATAATTTTGTCTGCTAATGGAATCACCTTGGCCTTCTTCGGAGCACTGCCACCAGCTTCTACTTATTGATTAGATTACTGTTTTATCTCTGGTGTATAAAAATGAATAAATGTTTCATCTACACTGATAAAACGGTGCAAAAAATCATCTGGATTTCGTTTAAACAGCCGCAAATTAGCTTAAGAAAATGTCACTCTTTCACGTTTTTGTCAATTGTCAACAAACGCGGCACCCATTTTGCCTACAGCTTTTTCATATGCAAATATTCATGCATTATGTTGGAAACTCGTTCACGTGAGATGTTTACAGTGTTGGCTATTTTTCTCAACTTCACTCGTCGATCTCCTAAAATGATATCGTGGATTCTAGTGATCATTTCTGGAGTGATTACCTCAATTGGACGTCCTGAGCGAGGAGCGTCTTCCGTGCTTGTTGTACCACAAAGAAACTCAGAAAACCATGTTTGAAACATCTTAATTGATAGAGAAGATTCACCATAATACTTATCAAGAGATTTTTTTGTTTACGTGATGGTTTTTTTTGCTTAAAAAGAAATGTTTTATCAACATTTAAAATTCACTTTTTTCCATTTTGACAGAGAAAGAACGACTTGTTGGGTCTAAACGATTGACAAAGCAATATTAATTCAAATATCAGTATGAAATTTTGTGTCTGTATTCTCAAAACAATGACCTGTCCAAACATGTTATAACTTGTATACTAGTACATTACCGCTTTATTCATTTTTACCGGATTTATCAATCTGCTCTCGTAATCAAAATTGGAAATTTGAAAATGTTTTCATTATAATTTTAAAAAAAGTCCAGATTTACTGGGTTACTAAATTTTCTTAATGTTACCTAAAGGCATTACCAACAAATTTTATTTAACAGCAACTGAAAGTTTTGATCAACTTATCAATATTAATGCTATCAAAACAAAAGCGGATATTGAACTTAGGTCAAGGTATTTGTATATTAGACGAATGAAAAAAAAAAACGATTCACCAAGTTATAAAAATTTATCTACTGTTCTACTGCCAATAAAATTGAAACAAATGATTAAACATAGAATTGGTATACTGTCAGGACAAAGGTGGGTATGGAACCTAGGTCAGGGTTTTGGCAAATTAGTTCATTTGTGCACGGTATTATAATGTAAAGATATTACTTAGTCATTGTTATTCACTGAATTAAAATGGCATCTTCATTTTGCTGTTGTCAAGTACATTGCTCATAATTGAAACGAAAATTATCAAGCTTCATTTTAAAATGTTTTTAATAGGGAAGTATCAGTATAATTATAACGGACGTCAATAAAATTAATTGCATGAAATACCTTGAGCTACACTCCTTACAATGCGGCAATACGCCATTAATTCAATAGTGGACAATATCGATTAAATATATTTGTTTTTATCTATTTTTTCAATAATTTAACATTAGAAGCGTTATTTAGGCCAACAATCGGATAAAATTGTAGATAATGTACCAATCATATTAAATTAATGAACAATGAAGCAGGCAGGAAGTAAATAATACAGGGATTTGTGAATTTCACCACGAGAATTTAAATTATTTGGTATGCCTAAATGAAACTTAGCATCGTAAAACTTTATTTTTTATTAGCTGCCCCCGCTGCCTTGTAAGGTCTAATAACGTCTTATTTCAAAATAAAACAATTTTATTTTATTAGAATAATAGATTCAAAGATTCACGTTTCTTATTCTAGCACCCGCTAGAATTCTAGGTGAGACACAATCTTAAATCAGCCATCAATATTGCAGATTGTTTTCTCTTTTATTTGTTCTGTGTTATAACCTCAAGTATAATTATTAGCACAGTTGAGTGTTTAGAAGTAAAAGAGAGAGTTTTACTGGAATAAAAATAGCCTAAAAGGTATTCTTAATAATACTCTTCATTTTTGTAAAAGTTTCACTAAAATCGATTCAGCAGTTTCAGAGATTAGCCCGGACAAAAGATCAGTCGACAGATACACATACACATAGATATACATACAGACAGAGATATACTTGGACACTCACTTTTATTAATATAGATTCAGCATAAAATGGAAATAGGAAACGCAGAGCTTAAAATTATTCAACTAATTTAATTCTTAACAAATTAAAATGAATTAAATAAAATCCTCCTTGTAGCTAAACTATTTATTATTTTTTAATGTGCATTACAAGATATGAAACAAAAATCAGTTATAGTAATATAATTTGAAATTATTGTGATTTTTTTTTAAAAATTGTCATTTTATGTCTGTTGAAAAATAACTTTTTGTTGCAATGATCTGTTTTAAAAGTATGAGCTCTATGAATAATTAATTTATTTTTGTTTGCTATTCTTTCGTTAATTTGTTCGTTTGTTTGAAATTTATTTCCCAGATCTCGCAGGATCGTACTTTACTTATATGGGTGGTTATTTTTAGGAATAGAACCTTCCCCAGACAGGATGCTACAGGGTCGTCTCTTTAACTATGGCGATACCCATAGATACCGCCTCGGGAAAAACAGTTCTCAGCTGCCAGTCAATGCGCCTTTCCAAGTTCACAACTTCAGTCGAGACGGTTACGCAACTTTCAACAACCAAGGAGGTAGCTCCAAATTATCATCCAAACAGTTTTGGCGGACCAGATTCCGATAGAAGGGCTAAAGCCCTTTCACCAACCATCCCATTACATGCTGATGCTACCAGGACTGATACAAAATTATTGAATGACAATTATTCACAAGCCAGATTACTATATGAGAGAGTTTTAAATCCAGCTGAACGCGGCAGGTTGATCGATAATATTGTCAACTGTTTGTCACAAGCTTCCGAGTTTCTTCAAGAGAGGGCCATAAAGAATTTTTCTGCTGTTAACACCGATTTTGGGCAAAGAATTAAAGATGGAATTTTAGCTAAGCGCCATGTTTATGCTGCAGCTCATGCTGAAATTTAATAATTCGCTGATCTGAAATTTAATAATTTTCTCATCTATGTTTCATTGATGACAAATAAATAACTGTGTTCTGCATCAAATTTATTTTTTCCTTAAGTAATCTCAACGCAAAATATCAATCTTCTTGGTTTCTGGGTTAAATCCAAGTTAAGTTGGGCTGATTTTCTGACATTGTCACTCGATGCTGACGACGTTATCAGGGTTAATGACGAACAAATACCTGAAGATGTGCTTAGCACCGACTGACGAAACAGTCGGTAAATCAGTCTAACTTGACGCGGTTTCAACCCCTAAACCAAGAAGGTTCTTAAATTACGATCCTTGAAAGTGTTAAAGATAAAAAACATTTTTTCTCTTCATTTGATATTCATATCAGATTGAAGAACTAAAAATAAAACTTTTTTGCCTCTTTGGGTTTTCTTGTGTTTTGTCATCCATTTATCTTTTGAGAACAATTTAAAACAATTTTATCAGCGATGTCATTGAAATAACTATTTTACATCTATTTATATCAAAAGCAGTGACGTAGCGTGCCTTAGACGGGCGCTGTATCAAAATTTGCTTGGGGGCCCTAATGAAGGGTACAGATTTTTGACAAAAGGAACAAAAACGCTCGCATTAAATTAAAATAATTATATATTGACTAGCTGATACCACTCGACCCCACATCCGTTTCTTTATCGTATATAGATTTTTTTTTATTTCGACATTTTTCCACAATTTCGATTTGCTAAAAATAATTTTTTTGCAATTTTAATTTTATTTTTTGCAATTTCAACTTTATTTTTTCCAAAATTTCGGTTTTTTTTCCAAAATTTTGACCTTATTTAGAAAATTCGAATTTGAAAATTCTGATTTTTGTTTCATATCTGAAATTCTTTAAAATTTAGAATTTTTAAAAATGCCGAGTTTTTTAAATGGTTGAATTTTTCCCAAAATTTTGATCGCATTGCAAAATTTTGAGATTTTTATCAATATTAAAATGCTATTTATCCTATTTAAAACTTATTTGAAAATTTTGGCTTTTTTAAAATGTTTTTTCATCAAAATTTATTTGAACTTTATCCAAATTTTAACTTTCTTGAAAATCTTGACCTTTCTGATAATTTCAAATGTTTTTAAATTTTGCTTTTCAAAAACTTCATTTTGTTCTAGAACTTAAAAGGTCAATTTTTTGGAAGGTTAGATTTGTAAAACTTTGGATATTTAAAAATTTAGACTTTTGTCCAAAGTGAACTTTTTAAGACTTGAATATTACAACTTTTTTCAAAATATTTAGGAGAGACTGGGGTATTGTGGACCGCCTTTTTATGTTGAGTGGCAAAAAATATTTTTTTTTGAAAATTCCAAAGCTTGAATTTGTAGTACAATTAATAATCTCTCTTGGGGTCGCAGCAGTTTGGTCAAATTGTAATAAATTATAAAATTGCATTTTTGCGATTTTAAAAAATGTCGGGGAATTACGGACCAGTTTGTAAATCGATTAAAAATGAGAAAATGTAATAGAAAAACCTTCTTGTTTTTGATTTAAAATGCAGAATGCAGATGCAGAGGATTTATTATGAAAGAGAAACAAGGTGAAGTGGAGTGACAAATGGCAATAAAAATCAATTCGAAACGAAATTATTATTTTACCAAAAAACTATTAGAAGTTACCGAAAAGTAATGCTGTGCTGAAAATTTTCATGAATAATCACCTATATGCATTAAAAACACAAAATTAACTTGTGAAATGTAAAGAATTAAGTGATCCACGAAAAAGTGGTTCGTAATTCCCCGAAGGTCATTTTTTACAATATGGCAGCATATGAGTAACAATACAAACTTCATGCAAAACTTCATGTTCCTGTCGATGACTTAAGGTTCCGCGAATATTATGAAGATATTTACCTGAGTTGGTTCTCGAAAAGTGCAGTCAAGTTAGAGGAAAGTCTCAAGTGAAAAAAAAAAAATTTCAAAATATCCCATTTCTATTTGGTATCAAAGCGAGGTAACGGTTCGTGTACATAAGTCGAGTACCGAAGGGAAAATGCGCTTAACATCAGGCGAGCCGACGACAGTTATTTATAGCTATTAATCACTATTAGAGAAAAAAATATGAAACTGGTCCGCAATTCCCCTCGGTCCAGAATACCCCAGTCTCCGCTTTTCTACTTTTCCGAACATTTTTCTTTGTTTTGAAAATGCCGATTTTCTTAAACTTTAACTTTTCTGATAATTTTGGCATTTCTTCAATATTTATGCCCAAAAATTTTAGCTTTTTTCCAATTTTTTTTACAAATTTTAACCCTAAAATTTCGACCCAATATTTTAACAACTATTTAGATTTTTAAAAAAGGGTAATTTTTTTAAAATTAGTTTTTTTTCAACATTTTATAATTTTTGCAAATTTTTGATTTTTAGAACATTTAGATTTCCTCTGAAATTTTGACTTTTGTATATATTTGTAAAATTTCGAATTTTTCTGAAATTTTAAAAATTTTAGCCACATTTGGACTTTTTTTAAAGAATTTAATTTTTCACGAAAGTTTCCATCCAACAATGTTGGCGAATAGATGGTAATTTTCCTAAAATTTTGCCCATTTTTAAATTTTCAATTGTTTTGAAAACTTCGTTGTTTTCAAAAGATTATTTTTGGAAAATTTCGATTTTCTTTGGAAAAATTTTTACTTTTCGAAATTTTGGAGACTGGTGTACTGTGGACCGCCCTTTTCATTTCGGCTAAAAACTCGCAAAAAAAATTTTGTTTCTGAAAATGTTAAGGTTCGAATTTGTAGTACAACTAATAACCTCTCTTTGGCAGCAGTTTGGTCAAATATTATCAAATTATACAACTTATATCAGTTGGCGCAAAAATTGCATTTCTGCGATTTTGAAAAATGTCGGGGAATTAAGGACCACTTTGTAAATCGAGATTAAAAATGGAAAAATGTGGCAAAAAACCTTTTTGTTTTTGATTAAAAATGGTAGATGATTTATTATGAAAGAGAAAGAAAGTAAAATGGACTGAGAAATTGTAATGAAGATTAGTTCGAAACGAAATTATTATTGTACCAAAAAACTATTAGAAATTGCTGAAAAATAAAGCTGTGCTAAAAATTTCCATGAATAATCATTTATATGCATCAAATAAACGAAGTTAGCTTGTGCAATATGAAGAATAGAGTGATCCATAATTCGCAGACAAAATTGGTCCGGAATTCCCCGAACGTCCTTGGCAGCATATGATTAACACAATACAAACTTCATAGAGAATTTCATGTTTGTGTCGAAGACTTAAGGTTCCCCGAATATTGTGAAGATATTCACCTGAGTTGGTTCTCGAAAAATGTGGTCAAATTAGAGGAAACTCAAAGTTTCTAAATATTACATTTTTATTTGCTATCAAAGCGAAGTAACGTTTCGTGTACCCAAGTCGAGTACTGAAGGTAAAATGAGCTTAACCTAGGGCGAGTTGACGACAATTATTTTTAGCTGTCAACAACTACTAAAGAAAAAAATATGAAGCTGGTTCGCAATTCCTCAAGGTCCAGAATACCCGAGTATGCCCTTTATTTTTTAAAATTTTTTCTGAAAATTTTGTAATTTTTGAACCAAATTTGGACTTTCTAAAAATGTCTATTTTTTTTCAAAATTTCTACTTTTTTTCGAAAATTTTTACCTTTTTCAACATTTTTGACATTTTTTCAGAATTCCAACATTTTTTGTAAAATTTGGCACTGAAATTTCACTCTTTGAATATTTCGACTTTTTCTCAAAATGACAAATTTTTTTGAAAATTTAGTTTTGGTCAAATTTTATTATTTTTGCAACATTGCAACAAAATTTCAAACTTCTTTGATATTGTAACTTGTTTAAATTTTTTTAATATTGCGTAAAATTTCGAATTTTTCTGGAAAATTTGCAGTTTTTGTAAATTTTCAAAATTTAATCTCCTCCTGAAAATTAGGATTTTTTTGAAACTTCTGCTTTAGTCTCAACGTTTTTGAACATTTCGATTTTTTACAAATTTCTACATTCTCCAAAGTTTCAATTTTTTGGAAGGTCTGGACCATATTTTAAAATCTCGACATTTTTCAAAATTTCAATTTTTGACCCTTTTCTTAAACTTTCCAGTCCTAGATAATTTTTTATTACTTTCAATGTTGAAAAACTTCTTTCAACTGTTGTAGTTGTAACCGGACCTGAGCCGTTCTGTGTTGGCAACTTTTGGGCGCCCGCTTAAACCAACCAAAAAAGAGATTTCTTTTTTGACGTAATTTTTGAAGTGAAAACTTCTTTAAGTTGGGCAATTTTTTATGATATGATTTTTTTCTCGATGAGTACTGCCTAAGAGTTTAAGTGAGATTGTGGATAACTTTTACAAATTTTTACTTACACACATTCCCTGGAGCCCGGGGCCCCGCATCATTGATACGGCTGATAGGGCGGTAGCTACACCCCTGATCAAAACAAGCTCGTTGCTACTGCTAACAACCACACCGAGTTACATTAAAATTTGCAAAAACACCTCTGAATAATGATTAATAAAAAAAATTGACGATTGTTTGTATGATTTTTTTTTCATAAAATATTGACAAGAGGTCATCACTTGAATTAGTCATTATTTCTGTTACACCATGCATAATATCCTATTTTTAGAAAT
Source organism: Dastarcus helophoroides (assembly GCA_028583605.1). NCBI lineage: Eukaryota > Metazoa > Arthropoda > Insecta > Coleoptera > Bothrideridae > Dastarcus > Dastarcus helophoroides. The sequence continues at coordinate 28,199,147 of CM053329.1, read as the reverse complement.
TTTTACTTTAAAGTCGAAATGGGTTAAATATTTTTAGTTTAAACTTGAAATTTCAGTTTTTTCTTGAACTATCGAACTTCGAATTAATTTATTTTCAACTTTTTGATTTTAAGTAGAAATTTAAAAAAATTAGGAATTCCTTGAAAGTCTGAAAAACAAATATTTTGGAAGAAATCGGAAAAATTTCTAAAAAATTCTTCGATTTTGAATTCAAAATTTTAAACTTGAATCGTCCAGCATTTCCCAAAATTGTTGACAATATTTGAGTTTAATCACAAAATTTATAAGTTGTTTGTTCAAATTTTAAGTTAATTACTAAAATTATTTTACTTTAATGGTCAAATAAAAAAAAGTGCAATTTGTTCGAATTGTATGAAAATATCAAAATTGTCGGAAAACTCATCATTTGTAAGGAACATTTAATTCAGAAAGATAAACCAACTTTTCTAGGAAAAAATCAAAATTATCGAACATTGGTTTTTCGTAAATTTTTTGATTTCATTTTTATCTAAAGTGATGAAAAAAAACGAACTTTTTAAAATAAAACAAAGTTTAAAAAAAAAACGTATTTACTTGAATTTTCCAGTTTACTGTTGAAAGGTTTCCAAAAAAAACAAAATTTAAGAAGTAGATTGAGAAAATTATAAACATAGCGAAATGTCAAAAAAACTTCCAAGAATTTATATAAAAATCTCAAATTTAAACTAGAAACACCAAAATAAAGTAAACTTTAAAAGTAAACTTTAAGATTAAAGTCTAAATTTTGAAACAAAATTTCTTTAAGTGGAAATTTCAAGTTTAAAGGCATAAATGTTAGAAAAAGAAAACGAGTAAAATAAATTTCGAAATAAAAGAAGTTTCTAAATAGACATTTCATTAATTGTTCATTGGTTTTTTCTTCGCCAGTTGGCAAAAAAGCCAATAAGCAATAAATGGTATGAACACAACTTCGTAAAGAAGATATAGAGAACATGCAAGGAAACATTTCTAGAAAAATCAGAAATTTGGAGTTGAAATTGAATTTTTGGGAAAAATAGAAAAATTGAAAGCCTAAATGTTAAAAAAATATGAAGTTTAAAAAAACATGATTTTGTAAAAAAAAGATTCTTCTAATTTCAAGAAAGAAAAAATTACGGTTTTCAAAAAATAAATATTATTGGAAATCCAAATTTAAAGTTCAAGTGAAAACCAGCTCAAACGGGACAATTTTACTTTTAAACTACCAACTTCAAGTGGCGGATCAAACCAAGGGGAAATACAAAGTGACAAAAATGTTGGGGTTCAAACATAAGTTTTAATCTCGAAATCAGGACTTTTTCCGAAATGTCAAGCTGGAAGCAGCCGGCGAATAAAAATCTAATCAAAATGAATTTAAGTCAAAAAATATTCTTCTGCGGATCAAACCAAGGGGAAATACAAAGTGACAAAAATGTTGGGGTTCAAACATAAGTTTTAATCTCGAAATCAGGACTTTTTCCGAAATGTCAAGCTTATTTTTTCAGTTTCCTCTTAAATGTCAAAATACTGATTTTTTTCTTATAATTTTGATGTTATTGAAATTTCTGAAATTTTCTAAAATAAATTATTATGGGATTTTTTGACTATTAATTTTTTCTCAAAATTTCAAGTCTCTCCAGCGGCTATTACTTTTCTTTCCTAAAATTATGATTTCAAATTCAATGTTTTTAAGAAGTGTTAACTTACTTTGAATATTTTTTAATGTTTTTTTAGATTTCAATCTTTTCTCGTAATTCAAGTTTACTTTCATTATCACTTTTACTTGGAATTTAAATAGCAAACTCAAAAATTCATAAATTTCATTCGATAAATTGTTGCTTTCTTTTTTTTTATACTAATATACGAAACTTTGACTTTATCTAGAAATTCGACAACAAAACTTTTCGACCTAATTTTGAATTTATTTTCAAATTTTATTTAAGCTCGTAATTTGGGATTTTATCTTAACATTTAGTGTTTATATTAGAAATTTTTTGTAAATTCACAATTTTTCCGAATTTCAAATTTTTTCCCGAAATTTCAAGTTCATATTTTAAATTTTACTTTTTATTAAACCTTCCGATTGGAAACTCGATTATTTTTATAAATGTAATTTTTATTTAAAATTTTGACCTTAAACTCAAAATCTTGAGACATTCTGATTTTTCTTAAATGGCTTTAATCTTGAAATATAACCTGCTGTAGTTGAAATTTGGAGAAAAACTTTTTACCGGTATTGAGATTATTTGAAATTTCGACTGGAGTCACGAAATTGACATGAAATTGACTTTAAACCCGAATTTTGAAGAAAAAACTGTGCCCCGCACACTAGTGCCTCGCTGTATCTACGCCCCTGAGTTTTACTGATCCATTATTATTATAATTACGATATTATTTATTACTTTATTACTAGTACATAATTTCTTTAATTATTCACTTTATCCTTGTTCTTTGAGAACATTTTAGAGGTATTGGCAATTTAGAATCTCTTCTTAGTTTTTCCTTTTCAAATTAGATATTTGCTAAAAATTATTATTATATTTACTATTGTTATAATTATTTTTTCAAACAACAATCAAAAGATATTTATCAACAAAGAACTGAACCATTTTTATCTATTCAACTTCTAATAATTACAAAAACCAATTTTTATTATTATCCAATAGAGAGGTACTTTTTGTTTTATTTTGTGGGGTACATTTTGAAAAAAAAACCGTAAATATCATCAGAACTCCTTCGTTGTTTCTATTTTCGCAATATGGTTTATATTCACGGTTAATAAATTGAAATCAATATCCATTTAACTGTGGACTTACGTTACAGTCTTATCGCCGCGTAACATAGTTATTACTGTTAGTTTTTATTTTAATTTTACGTGCCAACGAATGAATCATTTATTTTATCATACTGTTAGGTCTTATTATTTATTTAATCACTTAATAAGGTAGGTATGTGCTCGAAATATGGTTTTTTCCGGAGAAGCAAACAAGTGCATTATAAGCACTTTGTTTTCGTTTTCAAATCAAAAAAGGCCACATTTCTAGCGATAATATGAGTTTCCTATTTTGGGTAAATTAATTCTCATATTGCCATATATTCGATGCAAAGTCAGGCTCTTTATAGAATCCAGAAATTAGTTTTTAACAAAATGTTACCGATGCTTGGATTTGTGAAGGAAGCAGCCGGCGAATAAATATCTAATCAAAATGAATTTAAGTCAAAAAATATTCCTCTGCGAAGATGGTGATAAGCAGACGAAGTCACGACTGACGCTAGTTCCAAGATAAAGCTGAAAATAATCAACGACAATGAAGGAAAGTGTATCACTCTTTCAGTTTTAAAAATGCTCGCGGTAGATAATTATAAACGGACCGACATATTTTGAGGCTTTCATGGTTTTTAAAAATCTTAATTAAATGAAAATATTATTTACCTCATTATTTTGTAATTTAAAACTAAAAAGTATTTTGTAAAAAATACGTTACTGACATTACTGAACATCGTTTTTTTGATTATATTCAAAAAGCAAACAGTAATTTGTAAAATATGTGTAGAGAAACCTTTCAAAGTTCGTAGGGCTGTTTAAAAAATAATTGAAAGTATCTGCTTATCTAAGAATGTTTTATGAATTGTTTTCAAAGGAGTACAGTTTTTGGACTATTTTTTCTTAAAAAGCAATTTAAAAATAGATGTATGTCCGTCTGCTAACACATTTCTCCAGTTTTGTCTCTTAGATAAATAATATCGAAATATGCTATTCCTGATGTTATGGTTGCGTCAAGAGTTATTTTGGGGTATATAATGTCCTAATTTTAAGCTAGTTTCACTTCATAAGAAAGCACATATAAATCATCGGAAACTGTATTATGCACAATATGCATTTCCTCATATAACTTTAACTAACACCGATGTTTTTCTTTTTATTTAAATTTTTGTCAACTACAGGTGCGAATTTAGGAACTACTTGACCAACATTAAATAAACAACAATTCGAAAATTTTGAATACATATGAGAATTTTGCTTACCAGAAAGAATGATCCAAGTGTGCCGATTAAACATTTCGAATTTTAGTTAAATCCCTCAGCACTTTAATTTAGAATAACACCACAACACCGACGAAGAAAACACGAAAACTGTGTTACTAATAACACTAGCTCCATTTGAATTAGTATTTTACTTATAAAATTACATCCGCATGCGCATCGTATATCAAAATCCCTTGCATTATAAATACGAGTATTTTTTTATATAAATTAGTACAACACAGTTGACAGGGCGTTACTATTTTTACTTATTATTAGAAATATGTAGCAAAAATAAACGTCCAGTAATGCAATGTCAAGTTATTTTTAAAGCTAATAAAAATTATGCAAACTACTTTATCTGTTTGATGGTTTTGAGAATGAAGCGTTTATTCGATATTTATAATTTACTAAGAAGTAGCGTTAGTGGTTTAAGCCCCCTCCTGGAGCCTAGTTGGCACATATTTCAAAGCAAAAATTAAGTATCAGCAAAAGCTTCAATAAATTGCTACACAATAAAATAATTTGATAAATATTTCAATATTTAAGTTGATATTCTGAAATCTTTGGCGACGTTTTTAAATAATTGACATTTTCGACTGCTGATATAACCCCCGATGATGCAAAACCTGGTCCGGTGTTAGCAAATATTTATCGAAACATTGGGGAATTTTTAATATCTGTTGCTTTTTAATCATTAATAAAGTTTAATAGTTGCGACGTTTTTAAAATTAACATTGGAACTTGGCAATTATACCAATTTTTGTATATAAATTATTATTCAAAATTTTAACTTGAATATTAGAAATCAACTTATAAGTCAAATTTGCTCTAAAAAATTTAAACTTTCAACAAAATTTTAAAATTTCAGAAAAAAAAACTTTAAATTGAAAAAAGCGTTAATATGAAAAGATTTTAAAGTTAAAAATTTCGAGAAGAAAGACGTTTCGAAAGAAATAAAGTATTTCTCTAAATCTCTACTTCGAATAGAAATTTTTGAAATGAAAATTAAAATTTCGAGCAAAAAACCTGAAATATCAATTTAAAAAAAAACACTTTTTTGCTATATCATTATTTTTTTAAAAATTGACTTCAACATCGAAATTTCGACTCTAATCTCGAAATTTTAACCGAAGTCTCGTTTCAATTTTAAAATCGAACTTTCATGAGAAGATAGAAATTACGAGAAAAAATAAAATAAAATTCATCCCAATCTATCTTTATTTCTGCATACTACTCACAGTAGCTCTGATTGAGTATGGTAATAGCCTGTCCTGTCTAATTGCGTCTTTGGTCGCATCGTTTTAAGGCACTAAGACAGAAAAAAACTAACAAGTTGAAAGAAAAAGGCAATTTCTTATTATTATATTATCAAAAGCAGTTATCATGACATCTCCCTTATCATGGAAAATGGAAAAATTAGTTAATATTATGAAATAAGTTAAAGCAAAACTCGCAATCAAACTCAACTAAGAAAATAAAATATTAATATAAAATGTGAAGTAAAAAAATAATCACAATTAATCTTAGGTACAACAATAACTGATCTAGCAGTGTTATAAAGCAAATGGCATATGAAAGCGGCCGAATTAGATGAGTTCTATTTTTTTTAAATTCAATCCATTCGCAAAGGGCAACTCTATTATGCCTTTAGAACATCGCGACTAGGATGCAGAAATAGAGCCCAAATAAAGAGGTAATGAACCGCGCCTTTAAATGAGGATAAATTGTAATTGTCGGAAAAAATTCTATTCAGTAACGAATTCCATAATTTGTAGAGTCTCTCTAGACAGAAAGCTCTCACTGTGTCAGGCTGAATCGCACAGGAATTAATTCCGACTGTTTTGTGTTGCCCTTGGAGAGATTCAGATCTATCAGTAAATTGAAATACAAAAATTGTCCCCTGAAACCAAGAAAGATTAAAAAACACAACAAAGGTTCCTCTAACGCGTTTCGACAGCCAAGCTATCATCTTCAGAGAGATACTACATATCTCTACGTTTTTCTCTGAAGATGATAGCTGTCGAAACGCATTCGAGTAACCTTTGTTGTGTTTTTTAATCTTTCTTGGTTTCAGGGGACAATTTCTGTATTTCAATTTTTGAAGATAACCAAGGACCAGTCCGTTCCACCAAAAAAAAAGATCTATCAGTTCCTGCGAACATCTCCTGTGGAAATTCTATTAGAAAAGGGACAAGACGCCAACCATTGGTTTCCAATATTTCGAGAGAATCTGTCACATTATCATCGTGATTTAGGCATATTGCGGTTTTTTGAATTGAATTCAATAGAGCCAAAGTGTGCCATGCGGCTGAAATCCTAACATGACAACAGTCAATTAATCAATCAATCAATCAATCAATTAACATGACAACAGTATTCCAGGGTTGGCGTAATTTGAGCTTTGTAGGGTTGATGAAGTACTTTTTAGCTTTAAAAGCAAATCCACCTTCTCAGAGGTGGATGGCGAGCACATGGTCGTTCCAAGAAAAGTTAGTGCTCGCATTTTCTTCTAGGGTAGACAGATTAAATCTCATAGGAAGAATCTACGTCCGTGGGGATATATTATTTGCGTTATTCCTTGATGTTTTCTTATAGAAAACAGCGGCCTGACTTTTTTAGAAATTAAAGTGAAGCAGATTTTCTTTTCCAGAACGATCTCTAATTAATCATTTGTATCTGGGGTTCATTTGGCCTATGTGAAGCAGTGACGGATAGTTGATTGTTGGAGAAAAATGATGACACTAGGCTACTGCCATATCTGGACAGTTGGGCGGATTGGAAGCTGAAGTTAAAAGATAGTTTATGTGTAACAGAAACAGAGTAAATGACAGAATAGACCCCTAAGGTACTTCTGAGTTAATCGCAAATGTGAGGTGAAATGCCATCAACGATGACTTCAAGAGATCTGTCATCGAGGAAGCTGGATAACAAATAACAGAGACTATGGTAATTTGGCGAGAAGAGATCAGCACCAAACTCTGTCGAAGGCCTTTGGGATGCCTCAATGATACTTAAAAGCTCTAAATACAATCCACTGATTGTTAAGAGCTTTAGGTTAAGTTCCTTTCATTATTGGGATTCTAGAAGATTTTTTTTTTTTGAGAAATTTCTGCGAGGAACAGCACCTTCGATGCTCCTTCTTCGCTTCTTAAAAACATTTCTTTAATCATTTGGAACACAAGTAATACTTTTAGTAGTTTTTTGACATGGTACAAAAAATATAATATATTTTACCAACTTTGGCCGTGGAAGTTCTCGTAACCACACTTCTTAATAATTTAGTTCTTTAGATGAGACTCTTGCGATTTAAAGCTCTAAAGAATATTCCTTAGAAGTTTGGGATGCCCCACTTTTATTAAGAATGTTACAGAAGATTTAGAAGTTTTATTAAAATTTTTCTAATTGCAGATCTAGTTCTGGGTGAGCTTCTTTCATAAAATTTAGTGCTCTAGCTTTAGACTAAAATCCTCGACAATTCACAGCACTAAATGAATTTCCTTCACAGTTTGAAGCTCTTTCATTTTGACGATATATAACTTTAAATGAAATTTTTCAAATTTTCAATGCTCTATATGTCTCTTTGATATTTTAAAATTCCAAATAAATTCCTTCAAGCACATTAGAATTTTGGTGCAACGGACTGATCCTTGGTTATCTCCAAAAATTGAAATACAAATCGTTTCTCCTGAACCTTGCATGTGTCAATTTTTTTATAAAAATCCAATTTTCTTAAAAACTATAAATTTTAGGAACAATGTTTGTTATGCAGAGTGGCCGTAAAATATTAAATTAAATACAAAAATGCAAAAATATATAGGGTGTTTTATTTAAAATAACGAAGTTGGTGTCAACTTCCGGTATAACCAAAAATACTATAACTTTGCGAATATTTTAGTTGTGTTGGTTCTATTGTTTTTACTAATTTTCCAAATTTTCAAATGTTTCAGATGAGTACTTTGCCAAATATCGATCGCGGCGATTCCCGGTGGGACACAGTATAGTAGGGATGTAACGAATGTTGGCTTTTCCACATTCGCGAATGCGAGTGCGAATATTCATTTCCCACATTCGCGAATGCGAATGCGAATGTTGACTTTTTCACTGGGACTAACTTTGAAAATTGTGTAAGAAAAGTTGCGATTTCCAGAATAAATAGAAGGAGAAAAAAACATTTTTCAAAAATATTTCCCTGACAATTTTTATATTCATTTAATTTTTACATAATCTCGAAATTTACGAGAAATATTTTTCTCTAAATTTCTAAACATATTATTCTCTAAATTTCTGTACGTTTATTAATATTGTAGTAAAATAATTGAATTTTGAGACAAAGTCAAATTTTGGATAAAAGGTTCAATTTGAAACTTCGAGAATAAGACGAATTTTGAAAAACAGGTTAGCATTTCTGGACAGTCAAAATGTTGAGAAAAAGCTCGAAATTTCTATAGAATATTCAAAATTTCCTCCAAAGTCAAAATTTGAAAGGAAACAGTAGAATTTTAAGTAAAAAGTCGTAATTTAGAATAAGACGAATTATAGTAAAAATAAAAGTTTCGGGATAAAGTCGGAATTTTCAGGACATGAAATTAAATATTCAAATCTGGCCCTTTTTAAAAATTTGAAAAATATCTTAATTTAGAAGAAACACACAATGTTCGAGGTAAAAATCGAAAGTTTCGAAAACACAAACTAGTTTTAAAAAAAAATCAAAATTTCGAAGAAAAGGGCGAATTTTAAGGAAAGCTTCTGGAAAAAAATCCGAAATTTCATAAAAAAGACATTTCTTGATGAAATTTAGTTTTTAACGATTACCTCAGTATAGGATAAGCTCCTCCTGCCCCTTGCCATACAGTAACATCAGAAAATATCCACCATTGAGATACATGTCTTCGAAATTTTGAGACGCGAGTTAAAATTTGAATTTTTTGGAATTTTTGTCTTAGCAAAAATTCAATATACTAAAAAAATATTTTTAAAAATTTGCAGATGAACAATATTCTAAAAATTTTTACTTTTTATCAAAAGATCCACCAAATTGCGAGAAAAAGGCGAAGTTTGATAAACAAGTTGAAATTTGCAGAAAGATGAATTGGAAAAAAGTCGAAATTTTCAGAAAAAGTCGGATTTGAAAAAAAAACGACGAATTTTAAGGAAAAAAATTCGAAATTTTGGGAAAGTCGGATTTTGAAAAAAGAAGTCGAATTTTAGAGTAAATTTAAAATTTCAAAGGAAAAATAGAAATATTTTTAAAAAAGGACGAATTGAAAAAAACCGAAATTTGGAGAAAATGTCAATATTTCAAGGAAAGAGCTAGTTTTTAGAAAAAAAATGGAAAATAGAAAAGTTTCCCACTGTTGAGAGTATACATTTTTATTTGGACTTATAAACCAGGAGAGAGCAAACGTCCCACTCTGCGTTATTGTAGCTAGCTACTACGAAAAGAAAAAAAGGGGATTTAAAAATACTTTTTACTGGGTGGGTCTGGACAAATTACGGCATTAGTTAGTATTTTAATAAGTGTTTATCCCTGAAGGATCCATGGACCCCAGTTTAAGAAACCCTGCACTGCTATTTCATAAATAATGTTCCGTGTTATTGCCAGATAGATTCGCAATATATTCGCACAATTTCTTGCGGATGCGAATATTAAAAAAAAACATGCGAATATTCGCGAATGCGAATATTCGTTACATCACTAAGACATCTAGTAATTTTAGATCACTATATGAGTTTATCTAAGGTTAAAGTTCTAGATGAGTCTCAAGGGACTGTAGAATTCTAAATTGTAGAATTCTTGAATTGTTTATTCTTTGTTTTGTAAAAAGGCTAATAAGACATTCTAATGAGTCTCTCGAAAAAATTTAACTTCTAGGTATATTTCCCTGAGACTTAGAATATTTAAGTTTGATAGGACTGATGCAATTTGTGGGCTTTTACACAATTTATCATTGTCTTCATTGATTCCTTCCTTCTGCTCATTTAAGCTTTGCAATTAAAAAGCCCTGCATGGATCGATAGTTGTTAACAAATTTATTTAATACTTACAAAAAAAAATCAAACATAACAAAGTTTGTTGCGTCATTTATAGACAGATTGCGAGCTTGTAATAATATTTAGTTATTAATCACAGAAGCGGAAAACCCAGACACAATCGGTGAAGAATAAATATCGTCAGTAATTAGTAAAAGAAATAATAAATATTGTCCTTAACAAATCTCACATATCGACAGGAAATTTCTGTTACGTAGTTTACTCCAAAAAGATGGATGAAATCGCCAAAGATATAGAAAAGTTATTGTGAGATTATTAAAAAACATACGAATTTTCCATTCAATATTCCACTTAATAATAGCTAGAATTATTATTATATGTAGGGTAGGATTCTGTATTAAAATAGAGTTTGTCAGGTGTAATAATTGTAAAAAATGTGGAACCGATGCAAAGCGAGAACCGATGCTTCTAAGCAATTATCATTTTTTTGTCAATGTTTAGAACTCGATACAAAACCTTAGTAATAGATTCAGATTCCTATTATATTATTACTAATGAAAAAGCTTATGCTTTGTCCAGTATCGAAATTAGAAAACATTTTTTATTTCCTTACAGTTAAAATAAATGGAAGAGATCGTAAGCAAATCAATGCCCAACGTGGTTGAAAATATTCTAGTGCAATGCAGTAAATATTTGTTACTTGATGACACATCGGATCCTTCCCAGTTTCGGGTTTATGTACATGCAATGACGTATTTATAAATGAAATATTTATTAAAATTTATTTTTTGGGCAATCAATCGTGAAAAATTAGACTTTTCCACTCCTACCATATTGAGATTATTACTTTCTCGTAATGCAGGTCAGATTTAACTCGCGTCGTTACTGACTCAAATTATTTTCTTCAAAACCGTCTGTGTTAACTATTATTAGCCCCTTCAAAAACTCATCATTCCTAAATATGATAAATCACCTGTCACGTTCGAATTTTCTATAGAAAACTCATGTATTTACGTCCGTAGTAGAGTATTATGTGCTCCTGTTTTTGCCAATAAAAAAGTCTGCCATATCGAAGGCATATAAATTTTTCATTCGGACTTTTTTTTTTGTTCATTAACAGATATTAAACATTCCACGATGTATTGATAAATATTTGCTATAACCAGAGCTGGTTTCGCTTTTCAGCATCATCGGCGGTTATACCAGCAATTTGTTTAGCCGCTGTTATGCCAACAAGCTCCATGGATTACAGACTCCTACGAATATTCCGTCTAACCCGAGTTCTCGAATTTTTAATATATGTTGTTGTTTTATCGTTAATAAAGTGTAATAGTTACGAATGAACAAAGTAAGGGTTAGAAATGTCGATTGTTTTGGAAAAATTTACAAGTTTCTAATATAATTTAATGATGCAAATCAATCGAGGTACAAGTAGAATAAGGATGTATGTATCTTTTTTTGTTTTTCACTTATTATTTATAGATTTAATTGGAGTCAAGTTATCGGATCATGGAAATATCTGATAGATGGTAAACAGTTATCGATAGTAATGGTAACACAGTATTGACTAAAGTTTTTCGTGTTATTTAGCCTAGAAATTCCATAAATATACGAGAAATTCCAACAACACTTGGTACAACTAATGCCAATGTCTGAAAACCAACATGTTGAACTTTGCCAACTCACAAATAGTGCAGCATTTGGAATTTCGTTTAAATAAAAACTTTTAAAAATTTCATACTTTTTTCTTATTTTTGCTTTTGGTAATCGCAAAACCAAATAGTGCGTTTTGATCCTCTTGAAAACGTCTTTTGGAGAAGGGTTTACATATAATATGAATAAAAGAAGGTGGAAATTAGTTCTTGCTCCCTGTAAGGAAAAATACAAAAATTACCCTAAAATGTGACAACTTCAAACAAAAATGCATCTGTTTCAGGAATTTCTTCAGAAAGATTTCGGTTCAGTTTTATTGAATTTATTTCAGTTAAAGCTGTATATTAAAAATGTATAAAATGTATATTACAAATTATGCTTTTTGGTTGAAGTTGTTCTGTTTCATGCTATGGAAATAAATTTAATTTGTCCACGATTTAAGTTCCTGTTTTAATTCCTTTGCTTGTAAAAATTTAAAATGGTCATGTTCAAATTTTACATGAAATGTGCATTAACATAAAGAACTGCGGACATGTATTTTTTAAAATTTAATAACTATAAATATTTTAAAAAAAGCATTCAAGATTTAGTTATTATCTACATTATTTTCTTAGAACACCTGAACAAAATATAAAATTGTTGAAGTAAAGATTAATATCGAAGTTTACCGATTAGAAATAATTCTATTAATGTAAAATTATTTAAATTTTTGTAATCCTTGAATTAAATATTGATTTTGATAATGTATGTTTTATTTTGCAAAGAGAAAACCGATTAATTTCTTATCGGCGGCTCAGCTTCCTTTTAGATTTTACAATACAATCGAATCCATACTTAATGATTATCAGCAAGGCTCGGATTCATATGCACAAGAAATGATTAAAATATGCCCATATATATGCACCTGAAATCCCCATTATATTGCAGATAATTCACAAAAATATGCACGATTATATGCATAATAATATAGAAAAAATCTTTTTAATTTGAATAATCTGTATTGCAAACAGTTGCGTAAGGACTTTATTAACTTAAATTGGGGTAAAATATTTTCAGATCTTGACCTGCTTTCATCATGTAAGGGGCAGTATCTGTTAGCATTAATACTACTTTTTCAAATCGACAACCAGCTGGAAGAAAAAAATTTGTACTTATTAAATAACCTGCAAAAAATTTGTCTGCATTTAAAATTCCAATAATTAAATTTGTGATACATCGTCCACAACTGTCCGTAGTTTCATCCACTGAAAAATAAATATAGTTGTCCGCTATTATTTTAAGAAGTTGTTTGAAGCAGTGATATTTGCAGTTTTTAGTTAACTGTTAAATTCTGTAGTTTGTTTTGATGCAAAGATGTTTTAATGTGTTGCCTAATCTAAAATTCCTTTTCAGCCGGGAACTTAGAGAAAATAAAAAAATATATCAAACAATAGGTTTTAGAATAAAATAAAGGGTTACTACTTACCATTTTGCTGCAAACTTAGCAAAATATTTTTTCCTCATCCTGATGATGTAATTTTTTTAGCCGCAGTTGGGGAGAATGCTATCTTTAGGTATCTTTCACGTGCGTTGTTACTCAAACAATACTTAAAAGTCACATTTGCACATACAACTGATAGAGTCGAAAAATTAAAATAAACTGCGGTAAATGGCCCTGCTTTCAAGATTTGAGGAAGAATACTGACAATTTCCAAAAATTGAGCGCTCTCGCAAACATTTCTATTTCTTGGAATTTATTATCTGGGTATTAATTCAAGTAGGTAATAAAACAATCTAAAGGCTGAGGAATGTCCAAAACAGCTTCAATAATTACAGATTATTAAGAGCACTACCCAAAACAGCCACTAGCAAATACAAGTAGTTTTGGGGAAAAACTTTTAGAATGAAATATAAATATCTTAAAATTTCATAAAAATATGCCGGCATATGCACTTCATTCAATTATATGCACTAAGTTGATAAAATATGCAAATCATATGCATTTGCATAAAATCCGAGCCTTGATTATCTGTAAATGAAACACAAGAATTTATAAAATTAACCAAAAAATCATGACGATTCTAAGAGCCTTATTTAATTGCTTTGTTTTCCAAAACGAATCATATAGACATTATAGGACAGAAGATACAAAAGTGCATTATTTTTAGGCAGTTTTTACCGAGCGAGTGTTGACTCAAACATCATAGTGTTTTTCTAATCGAAATTGTTGAAAATTCCCATCTTTTACTACATACTTACAATTAGTGATAAACAATTATAGTTTTTGCAGCATTTTCTTAGTTTAATCATCATCATACAGTTTAAAATCGCAACAGGACGGCCGTGGAGGCATAAAAAAAGAGAAAGCCCCTCCTCATGGAGCTCTGTGCTGCTACCATGCTAGTGGTTCGTAAATTTGTAGTTTGAAAATGCTTGCAAGAGATTTTTTTTATTATTTAGCTGCCAAAATTGCAAAATGGACCTCCCTTTAATTTTCTTTAAGGTTTTTTTGCCGTCAAAAGCAAAATTGTATTCTGTACGCCCTTTTCTGTTATCAAAATTATTGAAGACCTTTTCTTTAGTCGTCAAAAGCCAAATTGTAAACTAAACCTCCTTTTTTTCGCCCATTAAAATTATTATCTACGACTTTGCATCATGTACCTTCTTTTGTTAAAATTTATATTTAGTTCCAACTTATGATTCCTCCATTCCTGGGGACCTGGACAGAGTACTGTAGGGGATTTCTGCAGAATTTGGCAATAGAACTACGCCATTTAGTCCTTAATAGTGCCGTGTTGTGCATTTTACCAATGGGTAAACTGATTGGTAAAGAAATAGCAAGTGAGATTTTTTGTTAGTCTGCTTTAAAGCAGACATGTGCAACTTATTCAAGACTTTGGGCCAGGATAGAAAAATCATATCGCTGGCCAGACTGAATACTTAAAGTCTTGGATTACGGCAATTTAACAAAGAGATTTAAATAGAATAGATTTAACAATTATAACGAGGACCGTATAAAATCGAGTCAAGGGCAGGATCCTGGGGGAGGGGGTTAAGGAATGTTATGCGGGCCTTAGAATATCATGTCGAGGGCAGGATCGAGAGGACCATATTTTGCAATTATTGTCTTCTCAATTCAAATGCTTCCACAAACTTATATTTGTCTTTTTTTACGCATATCTTGATTAATCAAAATCTCGTTGTTAAACTTAAAATTTGCAGAAAATGTCAAACTTTCGATATGAAAGTCAAAATGTTGAAAACAGAAAGTTTCCACTGGAATGTTTGATAAACATGTTTAAACTTGGAATTGTAATTCTCAAATTTGTATAAAAACTCGAAATGAATAAAACCAATTCGAGTTTTAACTCGAAAGTTCAGTTTTAAAAAATTGGAATTTTAGAAAGCCAAACGCTTTTTGAGATGAAACTAAGAAGTCTTAGAAAAAAATTGCAATTTAGAGAAAAAATTGAAATTTATAACATAACGAAAGTACTCTCGACTATTCGAAGGAAATTTTGAAAAAAAAGCCCAAATTTCAAGAAAGATTCAAATATAAAAAATTAAGTTTTATTGTCCAAATTCGTGAAAAATCGAAATTTTCAGGAAAAAAGTCAAAATTGTGGCACTAAAGCCAATGTTTTGAGAAACAAAATAACAATTTTCAAATCTAAATTTAGATGTTAACCTCTAAATATAGATTTTCTAAAAACTGGATTTTCTTTTGTTTTTTGGAAGTTTTAACTGAGTCGTTTGTATTTATTCTAAATGTTTCTCTCTTGAGTTTAGTTTTTTTATAACTCGATCAAAACTCAAAATTAAAAAAATAAGTAGAAAATTAAAGTTTATACTCGGAATGTTGAAAAACCAAAATTTTGAAATTGGCAAAAAATTGTAAGTTTCAATTTAATTCGATTTATTTCTTGAAATTTCTATTCAAACTTCAAAATTTTGTCTTTGAACCCAAAATTTCTACTTCCTCTAAGAATGTTGACCCTTTGGATCAAAATTTGACTTTATTTTATCGAAATTTGAAGTTTAAACTCGAATTTAAAAAACCTGGAAATTTCAAAAAAGTGAAAAAATTCAAAAATTAACTTTTTTGTCGCATATTCCTTGCTTCAGTTCCCCAATTCAATACTTAAAGAATTGAAATTAGAGATAAACGTCTCAAGAGTGGTTTGTTTGGCAGGTTTTGCTACTTTTCCTATTAATTTAAATGTGTTGTGGAGTAAATCGTAAATTTGACACTGTGACTGCATTATGCAATAGCGGCTATCATTCAAGCGACTACAGTTTGATTCTGCACCATCCATTTGCTAAAATTATTTATCTGTATCAAAAAAAAAGAAAACAATTTAGGAACTTCACTGATTGTTGCACACATGCATGAAAATGCTCTACCAAGGCAATAAATAAAAAAAATGAACAAACATTCCATTTTATTATATTTATAATTGTAGGGTACCAGTAAACTCTTTCATTCTGGTAACCTGACGAATCCACAGAGATGTTAACGCTGCCAGTGAGGAACCTTTTATGAAATGCCAGAGAATGGGTTAAATGACGAATGCAACGCATCAGCTCATATAAACAAATTAGAACACATCTTGGTCTAACTCAGTGTTTCCCAACGTGGGCCCGCGACCCGCCGGGGGGCAATTTGATTATTAGGTATAATTTCGCTTGACGAGATCAAAATATCAACTGGGTGTTTGGCGTCGTCAAGTAAACTTCCCTGCGGTAGACGGCAGGCTCCGCGGGGAACCCCGGACGAATAAGACGCATTTGAAGGCGAAACATAGCGCTCATATTAATTCAGATTTAAATTATTTTAAAACTTAAAAAAAATTTTTTTAAAGAGGACAACGTAAAAGTCTCTATTTACTGCTCATACTTCAACTAATAATCGTGTTCTTGAAGCTAGTTACCAAATTTCTTTATTCATCGCTAAAACTGGAAAAATCATACTATAGGAGAGAATTTAATAAAATCGTCAATATCAGCATTTCTTAAAACGGTTCTTGAAAAAGATGACAAAGATGTAAAAGCTATCCCACTCAGTAACAATACTGTTAGCAGAAGAATAGACGAAATGGGTGAAGATATTGAAAAATAACTTGTTGAAAAGCTAATAACAAGAAATTTCTCAGTGCAAATGGATGAATCAATTTTGAGAGATAGTAAGGCAGTATTGTTAACTTCCATAAGATATACTGATAAAGGGCATTTTGCTGAAGAAATGTTGTTCTGTAAAAGACTAGAAAGCACCACTACCTCCAAAGATATATATGTTACGGCTAAAATGATTACTTGGTTAGTTTTAAAACTATCCAGCTAATTTGCAAGAGAGTTGAAAACGCTGTTATTTTGAAGGAATTTGCTCTTTCCAACAAAATAGTGAATGGTATGTCGCGAGTTTACAAACTAGTTGGTTAGTATGCAAACTGACTATTTGCTTAGGTTTATTTGTATATTTTATGTGATTATTTTCATATTAACCAAGTATTTTAATAAATTCGTATACTAATAATTCGTAATATTGGTTAATATGAGAACTGAAATCGTTTTAGTAACTGAAAATAGCCAATTTGCTGGTTAATTTATAAACTAATCAAATCGACAAGTAAGTTGTTTCAATCATTTTGTTCTTTTTCATACAGGTACGTGATACAGTGATACAAAACTGTTAAAACATAGTATATTGACAATGTCTCGCAAAGAGAAATTTAATAAGCTGATGGTTGCCAAATTCAACAAGAAAGCGAATAATACTATATAATTTTTAAAAAATCGGAATATATTGTACTAATGAATATACTTCAAAAAATTAAAGAGGTGGGGCCCCACAGCTCAGATAAAGGGGATTATAGAGTTATTAGAAAATACAACATTCAAAGGGTTGGTTCCGACTTTATCATTTTGGGGAAAAATTCTGATAAAATACTTGTGTACACGGAACAGGTTTTTGACATTATTAACGACGCACATCAAGCGACACAACATGGGGGAAGACAAGTTACTTTAAAACAGATAAAAGATAAATATTGGAACGTAACTCAAGAACTAGTGACACTCTTCATTGAAAACTGCGACAATTGTCAAATCAAACGAAAAAAAAATTCGAAAGGATTGGTCGTCAAACCCATAGTATCAAATCATTTGAATTCGCGCTGCCAAGTAGATCTTATTGATTTGCAAACTCGACCAGATGGTGAATATAAATTTATATTAGTTTATCAGGACCATCTTACTAAATACATTAGATTAAAAGCACTCCAGAGAAAAACGGCAAGAGAGGCAGCTTACAATCTTATTGATATTTTTGCTGATCTTGGTGCACCTTGCGTATTGCATAGTGATAACGGAAGGGAATTTTCAAATCAGGTGAGCAGATATCTCATTAGTAACAATTCTTGTTTAATTTTTTTCCCGTTTAAATCGTAAATGAACTTATAGATATATGGCCCGAGTGTAATTTAGTTCATGGAAAACCAAGGCACTTCAAATCCCAAGGATCTGTAGAACTAGCAAACCAAGATATCGAATCAAAACTTGATTGTTGGATGCGGGATAATAACACTACGGCATGTAGTGAGGGATTGCGTTACGTGCAGTTTGCAAAAAATAGGTAAATTTACTTCTGTGAGGTATTGATGTTCGCATTTAACATTTTACATTTGCTTTCAACATTTACAGATGTTTCCATTCGGGTATTGAGCGAAGTCCATACGAGGCTATGTTTGGAGTACCAGCTCGTGATGGGCTCAGAAGTCTTCCAATTCCAAAAGAAATCGTTAAAGACATTAGAAGCGAGGGGGAGCTGCAAGAATGAATAAATGAAGATGAAGAAAGAGAGACAAAGAATGACGCCATTTCAAACAATGATACACATACAAATACTAATATTACTGACACTGAAGATGAGAGCTGTGAAATGGCAGAAAATCCACTACAGGCGGAAAATGTGGACAAAAATAATGAGTCAATAATTGTACTTCCACAAGGTATATTACAAAGTAATCTTAATCAGAAATAAAAAAAATATTGTGTTCCTAGATTCCAATTCTCTTACCTTATTCCTTAATGAGGATGGACGTAGTTCCATGGGATACATATGAGACATCAAAAATGATCTACGTGCTGATTTAAATTGCAACGCATTACAAATGAAAACAAACAGTTCACACGATATATCAATGATAACAAATGAAGAAATAAACACCGACCTTGTATTAGATCAATTCGCAGAACAAATTATAGCAACCCATGCAAATGGAGAAACAAACGAAGAAATTTTACAAACTGCTGGGACAGACTCAGTTTGTTCATTATGCTGGAATAAAACAGTTCCATGCGAAAATTGCATCAATGCAAAAAATATTGATAATGCACGATTAAAATGTAAAACAGCACAGAAGAGACAGATTCCATATGTTGACCGCTCAAGAACAGATCACAGAAATATATTAGGGGTACTAATGGATATTGAAGATGATCATTTTTATAGACTTGGAACTTTACATGGAACTTTGAAACAACCTTTTTCACGTAACTGGTTTGAAATTTATAAACAGAAATTTTTATTAATTGACGATGTCAAAGACACAGAATTTACACTTCGGGCTGCTGTTGGGTACACTTCATTCTCTGGAAGTACTCAAGTTTATGTTAGATGTCAGTGCACCAAAAAATGTATGAATAAAAAACGCAAATGTGTTAACTCTGGATTAACATGTAACAGTAAATGCCACCAAGGCAAAGACTGCGTTAATAATTAATTATTTGTCCATTGTTGTTATGAACCGCTGATTTTAGATTAAGACTTTTCTTTTAAAAATTAACTTAATAAATTAAAATAAACATGTTTCCATACTTTAATTTTTTTTATTTGTTGCTGCAACGAACTGGTCCTTGGTTATCTTTAAAAATTGAAATACAAACCTTGTTCCCTGAAACTAAGAAAGATTAAAAAACACAACAAAGCGTGCTCTAAGGCGTTTCGAGTATCTCTCTGAAGATGATAGCTTGGCTATCCCAACGCGTTAGAGCAACCATCGTTGTGTTTTTTAATCTTTCTTGGTTTCAGGGGACAAGATTTGTATTCCAATTTTTCATACTTTATAATAAAAATATTTAATCTACTTACTTAAAGTACACTCATTAGTGACGGTTGAATTAACACATTCTATTCTATTAGGCGACCTACTTATAACTAGTTATAAGTAGTTAACATTAGAGCATGTTGGTAGTACGAATTAGCGTAATGGTAACGCCAAACGATAAATTTTCCCTATCAAAAGTCGCTCAACGCGCTTAAAGAATTTTACCCTTAGAAAAAACAAAAACGAATTCATAAATGGAATTGCTATAAAAGAAGTGTTTTAAAGTTACTGTTTCGAATCAGTGAACGCTGGCTAATTTGAGCCATTTGGAAACATTGATTAACATCGCTAGTACTCATATTAACAGTGCCTGAAATGAATTTTGTAAACTATCAGTTAGTTTCAAAACTATCCGCGAATATAACAAACTTACCTAAAATCCTTATCTTAACCAGAATAAATTGATAGTTTGCACATTCACCAGTTAGTTTATAAACTGTCTACTGGCCATCTGCTATTTTGATAGAAACACCTGATTCCATCAAAATAACAGCTCCGTTAGATGTTTTGCAAATTAACTGGCTAGTTTTAAAACTAACCAAGTATCTATTTAAGCTAAAAAACTACTTAGATGTCAAGGATATCCAATGAAAAATAGAACATCTTGTGCTGCAGATGGTCCTCCTAATATGATGGGCAAAAAAATGGCTGCTTAAAATTGATGAAAGATGTGAATCCATAAATGATTCTTGTGCCTTGTGTTATTTATAGGGAAAACTTGGTAGCTAAAAACATCTCGCCTGTTCTCAATCAAGTACTACATTCAGTAATAAAGTGTGTTAATGCTATTAAAGCTAATGCCAAATGTGAGCGTTTCTTCAAGCTATTTTGTGAAAAACAAAATGAAGATCATGCGATACTTTTACTTCATACTGAAGTAAGATGGCTATCTAAAGGGAACTGCTTGAAAAGATTTATGGAACTGTTTGACACTCTTAGTGGTTTTTTAAGCGACAAACCGGAAATGAAGTATCTGTAATGATCGGTTGTAAGCACAAACAGCGTCAGAGCTCTTAAACACGCACTTTCCAGGATGCCGTGTTATATTAGGCCATAAGTGGCAAGGACACTCAGCCTCTCACCCTAGAAATAGGGACTGGGAGCTGGCTGTTCAGATGGTAAATGACACAAAAGTAAAATGAGCCGTACAATCCCTTGCTCCCTTCAAATCGCCCGGTTTGGAAGGAATCTACCCTGCCCTGCTTCAGTGGGCAATGATGTGGATAGAAAAATACCTGGTGTAAATTTTCAGGGCGTGTATTGCCTTTAAATGCATACCCCGGGAATGGAGGGAAGTCAAAGTAAATTTTCATTCCAAAACCGGGTAAACCTCAAGGTGAGGCTAAATCATGTTGCCCAATCAGCCTAAAGTCTTTCCTACTGAAGACGTTGGAGAAGTTGTGCGACAAACATATAAGGGATAGCCTCGATATACACTACCTCTTACATTCAAATCAACATGCTTTTACTTCCGGCAGATCTACAAAAAAACTGCGCTACATTCAGTAGTTAGCAGGATCGAGAGATCGCTAGAAGTAAAAGAACACACCCTAGGTGTATTTCTGGACATAGAAGGTGCCTTTGATAGACCTAACTTCAATAGCATTTCTCTGGCGCTTGAGCGTAGTGGTATTGAACCCGCCTTGCGGGAACTCATGCGACATATACTTGAGTGCCGAGCAATACAAGTTACAGTAGGAGACTATACGATCAGAGGAATCGTAAGTAAGGGATGTCCGCTATGATTAATCATAGCGGATGAATTTATCCGAAAACTCAATGACCGGGGTCTCTATACAATTGCTACACAGATGATATAACCATTCTGCTTTTAGGTAAACACGAGGGAGTATTCTTCGAGTTAATGCAAGACGCCTTACATGTAGTCGAGAAATGGTGTAAAGAACATTCCCTAGTAGCAAATCCTGCAAAGACGGAAATGGTTCTTTTCACGAATAAAAGAAAATTAGCACGACTAAAATTTCCCAAACTCATGGGAATCCAACTCGGTTTGTCAAATCGAGTGAAATACCTTGGCATTGAACTTGACAGCAAACTGAGCTGGAAGTACCACATTGAAAATAATTTAAATAAAGCTTACAAGATCTTCTGGCAATGCCGTGGGGCCATCGGGAAGTCTTGGGGGTTATCCCCTAAGATGACCTTTTGGCTATACACGGCAGTCATCAGACTAATTGTAAGCTATGGAGTTATACTTTGATGGCCAAAGACAAAGTGTACCACTATAAAACAAAAGCCAAATCACATCCAGAGACTAGCATGTCTGGCAGTGATAGGAGCAATGAAATCCACTCTAACAGCAGCAATGGAGGCGATCTTGTGCCTGCCACCTCTCGATATATTTCTTGAGGGGGCGGCACAGGCTTCTGCTCTCCGTTTGCGAGCAGGAGGAATGTGGAATACGGTAGGTAAAATGGTGGGTCACCGGCGCATACTGGAGGAGGCGCTATGAAAGGCACCTATTCTGGGTGCGCCGATGGACCATCTACCGGTGAAATCTAACTTCACAAAATTCTACCGTATAAAAATGGATGAACTACAAGCAAGGATACAAGATGGATCGAAAACAAATACCGGCACTGAAACAAGAATCTTCTCGGAAGACCTGAACCTATATGTAAGTATTAAGTTAGTTAAATACTCAACAATCTTTCAAGCGGAGATGTTGGGAATTTTATATAGCGCCGAACAAATGACGCAACTGAACATTACAGGAAAATATATCCAAATAAAGACGGACAGCAAGGCAGCCCTTAAGGCCCTGAGGAATGTGAAAACAAACTCAGTGCTGGTATGGAACTACCACCTAGCTTCAGAACGTCTATCACAAGAGAATGCAATTGATCTAATATGGATCAAAGGACATTCTGGAAAAGAGGGAAACGAACGCGCTGATAAACTGGCGAGGAAGGGTTCGGAGGGACAATTCGTTGGACCAGAACCATCCCTTCCCCTGGCGAGATCAACCGTAAGATCCTTACTTAACTTAAGAAATTTATCGTAAACACAAAGCCATATGGGCATCAATAATAACATGCCGACAAACTCACGCATTCATTAGAATGCCGTGCAGGGAAAGGGCAAAACTATGCCTAAAACTCTCAAGGAATAATCTCAGGAAAATTGTAGGAATGTGAACAGGTCACTGTCGATTAAACAAACACCTCCACAGAATGGGAATTATAAACGACCCGAGCTGCATAGGGTGTTTAGAAGAAGATGAGAGTGTCGAGCACGTGATGTGTTACTGCCCGGCACTAGCATCAATCAGAGGATCCACGCTGGCCTAGTGTGGCCAATTTAAGAGAGGCGCATCCAAGGAACGTTCTTCAGTTTCTCAACCAGGTTGGGTGGCTGAATGAATGACCAAGGACACCTCAATCGCGGGGATAGCACAATGGGCCCGGAAAGGGTGGCCTAAGTGCTGGCCTAAACTTTAGGCAACCTACAACGAATCCAGAATCCAGATCGATTGTAAGGCATTTGTGAGTTATTTAGCCGATATTGAAAAACTAAATATATTAAATAAGCAACTTCAAGGAACAAATAAAACTCTTGTCGATGCAATAGCGAAGATAAGTGGTTTCATTACCTATATTGGGTTGTCAGAAAGATATTAACAACAAAAACTTTGAACAGTTTCATTGGCTCCAAAAATGTGAAGTAACTGATACCACTTTACTTATTATTGTCAATTATCGGAATATTCTATCGGCTGATTTAAAAGAAAGGTTTTCTGATTTAAAACAAATTGATTTTCCAACATGG
The DNA here is from genome assembly GCA_028583605.1 of Dastarcus helophoroides. Lineage (NCBI taxonomy): Eukaryota > Metazoa > Arthropoda > Insecta > Coleoptera > Bothrideridae > Dastarcus > Dastarcus helophoroides. Next base: position 28,175,547 of record CM053329.1, on the reverse strand, counting down.
ACGATGCAGCCAATATTAATGAATTTGTCTGATATATCAAATATACAGTATCAAGAACTCGCAAAATTGCAAAATGATGAATCTGTTAAAACTTTAATGTAAAAGGAGCAATGGCATGGCTTTGTGAGGAAACAGAAATCAAATACCCAAATTCAACCAAATGTGCTAGGAAACTATTGCTACCGTTTACATCTTCATTTTTAGCAGAATGTGGATTTGGTGCTGTAAATGATTTACTAGTAAAAAAAAAGAAATTGGCTGAATATAACACAACGTGGAGACTTGAGACTAAAGCTAACCAAATTGGGGCCCAATATAAAATCTTTGTGCATAAAGCATCAAGCGCAAGGATTTCACTAAATTAAAATAATAAATTAATATATAAAAATCTTTATTAAAATTATTTGGAATTTAAATTTCAGTTTTTCATTGTTTTGAAAATTTACTTACCGTGTTTCGTTAACAATTTCCTAGTGATTTCTTCCTAAAACCTATCATTTAAGTTTCTTCATAAACAATTCAATTTTTTAATATTAAAAATTATGTATGTTAAAATTATTCCATTTTGTAGCAGGAGCCGTATGAATTTGCAAGTTTTTCCCAATGCCATACAGCAAAGTGATATGAAAAAACCGATGCTGGAATAATAGAGTTAATCCCAATTTAATCTTATTTCCTTGGATCTTAAATGGAAACCATATTTCAGGTTGTGGTATGAAATCATAGGCATAAAATACTTCGAAGTGTATATTTAAAAAAATTAAACATAAATCAGTGTGAAATAACAAAGTTTTTAAACCACAAAGTATCCATTTATAATTACCAGCAATGTTAAAATATAGAAAAAAAAGTGGTGGAATGTAAAAATTGGTCCTGGTGAGGTATGCAGGTATTTTGATTAAAGAATTAGTAGTGTTAAAATTTTGGCACGATCTTATAATTTGCAATAAGACTATTAGCTGCCTGTAATTAATAAATACAGGGAATTTTCATAATTTAACTTATTCTATTATTAAAAGGTCACATGGGTAGATATAAATGGACTTTTAATGAAAAATCCAAATGAGACGCATTTCATTTAAAATCTCAAATTGGTCAATTTGTTACCTAACTTCTATGCCATCAAAGATAAATATAAATTTTCATTGCCAATAAACTTAACTAAAAAACATGGAGCACAACCTAACATTTCATCAAACTATATGTAAGTTACATCTAGAACGATGTAACTGTTTAAAACTTACTTTTTTTCATATTTGTCTTTGAAGGTATTTGACTAACTACATAGGAAAAATCAGTTGATAATCTAGCGCTAGGTACCATATAAATTAAACATAAATTAGATTCATTTAACAGTAACGTTTGTTAATTACAATAAACTATTTACATTATCTGAGGAGTAAGTCATTATAGATCACAGTGTCATACATCACTCAATATCATTCACATTACTTCCCTTTTGCAACACCATTCATTAGCTTAGAAATAAATTAATATCATTAAAGTTAGCCTAGTAAAAACTTCTATGGAACATGCTCTCGGTAAAGTGGATTTACCCCTTTGATTGGTAGTGGATGTGCTTCTGTATTCAATACCCAATCATCTAAGGATATTAAGCTGTCGTCGGAGAAAATCAAGTACAGATACTGCAAAAAAATAGATTATCAGACAATACAGGCCATGTTCTTTTATGCTCTATTCAACATACAACATTTTCGTCATTATGAAAAACAGTTGCTGACGTTTTCGTTTAAGGTAAATAACGTTTAAAATGATATTCAAATTTCCGGTATTTTACCCAAAATATTAGTTTTCTTTGACGTTTGTCAAAATTCTGGGTTTACCTACTGTTTAAATTTTTAATCTCTTCTATAATTTTGACTATTAATTCTAAATTTCGAACCCCCCCCTAACACATTTTTAATTTTTTGTCACATTTAGACTTTGTATTCAAAATGTTCTCTGGGAATTGAGAATTCTTAAAATTTCGATTTAGATTTGATATTTCTCATTTGTCAAATTTCGAGTTTTTCAAATTTCAACTTTTGTTTTAAAAATCCGGATTTGCACTTTAGACATTCACTGTTTTTTCTAAAGTTTAATCTTTAAAATCAAAATTTCTTCTTTTTCTAGTAATTGCAGCTTTTTTCTGACATTTCATCTTTAATCTAGTAATCTTAATCTAGTAATTTTCTTAAATTAGAAGGAAATTGCTTATTTAAATTGGAAAGGGATAAAAACTGAAAGTGTAACTTGGAATGTTAGGAAGCTAATTTCGAGAATTTATGTGTTTGTTTCCGTTTATCTTTTCCATTAAAATTTTGGAAATTTCGACTTTTGTTAAAAATTCTTAACTTTTTCTATAACTTTTTATTACTTTTTATTGATTTTTTAAAGTTTTTTTGTTGAAAATTGACTTTATAATAAATTTCCAAGTTTACTTTTTCGATATGTACTTTTTCTCCTAAAATTTTGACATTTCAAAGTTTATTTAATTATCATTTTTCAATTTTTTTCTAATTCTGACTTTCCAACATTTTTATTTTATTTTAACTTTAAATTTTAATTATCGACCCTCGACACACAATATTTTGACTTTTTCCTCAAAAAGTTGGGACTAAAATCGAAGACAAATTGAAATAGTGAGTTAGGAATTTAAAGAATTTAGAAAAATATTCGAAATTTATAAAAAATTATAAGTTTGTAATTTTTGTTGAAATATTAATTTTAGAATTTCGATTTTTTTTTCTTTTGATTTTAAATTAGATTTCCACAGCAAGTGTTTTTCTTTTACTAAAAGTTTTCTCAAAATTCCGGATTCGCCGCTTCATATTTTAATTTTTTTCTATAACTTTGACTTTTTTAATTTCAAATTCTGGCGCTTCTACATATTTTGACTTTGCTAAAATTTTCTTATTTCTTACTTTTCTAATTCCTACTGAAAAAGTTTTTCCTAGAAATTTGAACTTTTTGAAATTTCGATTTTAGTTTGGTAATCTCCATTTTTTTTTAAAGGTCGAGTTTCGCAAATTCCAAGTTTGTTCCCAAAATTCGAAATTTTCAGTTTCAATGTTCACTTTTTTCCTAAAATTTAATATTCAGAACCAAACTTTCGACTTTTTCTAGCAACTGTGGCTTTTTTCTAAATTTCTCCTTTTTGAAAATTCGATTTTCATTTGGTAATCTCCATTATTTTTATATTTCGCCTTTCTTAAATTCCAAATTTAATTATGAATAACTTAATTCAGAAAATCAAAATTTAGATTTTTTCTAGAAATTGCCTTAATTTCGCCTTTAACCTTGGGAGATCGATTCTTTCCAAAATTTGGAGCAGAGTTTTTATTTGGAGTTTTCATTTTTGGAAAAAATCTCGAAAATATCGACTTTTCCATTTTAGTGAAAAAAAAACAGAAATTTATTTCAGCGCTTACATTTTTAATTTGTTCTTTTTCCTTCAAAATGTTAACCTTAAACTTAAAGTTTTGATATTGTCCCAAAGTTCTTTTTTTACTTTGACTTTAATCTCTAATCGTCAACATTTTTTCTTCAAATTTCGTATAAGGTCTTTAACTGTAAGTTTTTTTAATAATCTTTAATCATGACATTTTAACATTTATCCCAAAAATTCGAAGATACACACTTTATAGAGTAGATTCAGAATTAAAAAAAAACAGTTGAAATTTGGAGAAAAAACTCGAAATTCATTAAAAAGTATTGTAAATTTTACAGCTTTTTTTAATTTCTAACTTTGATATTTCGACTTTAATTTTAAAATTTCTTCTACTTGAAATTTCCGATTATTTTTATACATGTATTTTTACTTTAAATTTTCTTCATAAATTTCGACAATACCCTTTAAATTTTTTTATAATTTCGACTTGTAATCCAAATTTCGATATTCCTCTACTGATTTTGACTTTTCTTTGTAAAAATGTCGAACTACAACTGAAAAAGTTTTTTTTTTTAGAAATTTAAACCTGAACATCTCAATTTTATTTTAGTAGTCTCGAGGGGGCGAGATTTCTATATCAATATTTGTTCACTGTTTAAATGAGTCTAATCTTTTCAACCCCAAATGACAACTAAATTCCAGCAAAAATATACTTTTAGGGTAGAGTAATTAGCCTCAGTCTACCTTCAAAATGTCACATTTTGCATAAAAATGTTGCTGCAACAACTCAACAATGTGATACAATTATTCTTCCTTTGGTGGTATATATTTACCTTAAGTGTTTCAGCCAGGAAGAAACTCTGTTGAACATCGTCTTGAGGCGAATCTTCTAAATAAACATTTTTAAGTCCAGTATATCCCCCAGGTACTCTACAGTATTTTTCTAAGGCCTGGACGGCCTCCCAGGCCCAGTCTCTGTATTTATTATCCTTAGTTAACCTATACATATAAAAATACGATTCTATCACTTCGGGACGAAGTATGTAATATTTTTCCGAAGTTCGCAAAGCTCGGGCTTCAATACTATCAGTAAAGCGGAATGCTTCAGGCCCTAATTTCGTTGGCGCCCTATCATAAGATTCATGACAGGTATTTGTTATACCCTTAGCTACATCCATGTATCTCTCCGACATCGCATTTTTTAGTGTTTTTGATCCTAGCGCTAGTAGACCGCCTACAAAAACATAAATTACAAATTGATACCTTACATCTCGATATATCGAATACTATATTGATTACTAACCCGAAAAACAGCCCAAATGATCCATTTTATGTTCGGCCCTATCAAATTTAAGTTCAGCAAAATACATTAAGCCACCCTTCGACGTGTGCAACATATTGGTCAAAACGGCTTGCATCGCATCATCGAACATTTGCCTGACTTCCTGATCTTCCTTATTTGACTGGAGCCAAGCTTTCAGTAGATATTCATAAAAGCTGTCTCCGAGTGCACCCATTGACATATGATCTGTGAAATTGAATTTTAAACGATTTCTTTTGACAAATTTTTTAACTTACGTTGTCCCCACTTTCCAGTTCTAGGGTGAAGATAATTGGGGTAGAGACCGTTGGGTTTTTCCAAACCTAATAAGAACTGCCTGATGTGGTCCACTTTATTTCTGTAGACTGGATCCCCTGTGACATCACTTAAGTAGGAGAATTCCAAATGGAGAGTACCGAATTCCGATAAAATACTTGAACTGCCACTGGCCCACATGTAATTTTTGCTATTCTATTGACGAAAAACATTCTGTATCTTACAAATTCTATTATGTTTAGCTGTAACTTACTCCTGTTTTGAAATTGACGATGGCGTATGGTATTCCGGTTGGGGTTTGGAAGGCTGGTAATAATTTGTCAGCTATTTGCTTAGCCTTCTCTTTGAACATTGGGTCTCCTGTCAAAGCGTAACAAGATAGAAGCCCGCCAACGAACCTGATGTTGGTTTCAAAAACCGAAACATCTGCCGTCTAAAATAATTGAACAATTTGATGGATTACCAAATATTTAAAACACGATGAATCAAGCAATGAGATTTGGCAATAATTACGATCGAGGGTATAATGTTTTTTCAGTAACTAAATGGAGATATTTTAAAACAAATTGAACGTGCATTAGAGAATCAGCAATAAAATTATCTACAAATAATGATGGAAAAGCTTAAGGTAATTCAGTGCTTAGCTAGATGAGCTTCGAAAAGATAATATTTTTCTATTACGTAAATTTAATAATAACTATTTATCGTATTTTGGAATGCATAAAAATGAATTAATACAGGATATACTTCCGGCATTGGACCGTGTCAAAGAACTACTAAAAGTGTTCGACGTTTCGCCCACCATCCTAGGGGGCTTCTTCAGGAACAAAGAAAAAAAAAAATAAAAATGGAAATATAAGGGAATATGCAAACATGAAAGAATGAAAAGGCCAATTTTAAAACATCAGAGCACGGTAACTCAGTATTTCCACCATACCAGAGGCGAAACTCTTCTGAATTGAAAATTGGTACAAAGGATAAGAAAGTTTAGGCCGAAGAGCACGGTAACTCAGTATGTCCATCATACCAGAGGCGAAACTCTTCTCAGAAGAGTTTCGGTCCAATCCCGGAAGAAGTATATCCTGTATTGACTCTGGCCATGGAAGCCTTCGTTATCATAAAAATGAATTAATTTTATTATAACATTTTGCATATATTGTAAATAATTCTTCAGGTTAAATGTATTCTATGTGTGCAGCCGTTGCCAAAAGTTGTATTTTTCAATGGTATGAATAGATATGTAAGCTTTGCACTATGTACTCTTATATTTATGCGTCACACACATACCTAACTATAAAATTCGCATTTGATGTGAACGCCGACTTGTTTATAAATTTATACATTTCCCTTTAGTAAAATTATGTCTCATTCAATTAATTCAATGAACAAAACATGAAAAAACTAATAAAAAGCGTCAACCAAAACACAAAAATGTTTCACTTTTGACATATGACGTGATAAATCATATTTTCCTGAATTTCAAAATGAGAAAATCCAACTTGTCCGCATACTCCGGAAGTTAGTTATATTATTTATTTATAGTTTTTTTATCGAGATATAATACCTTTGCAAACACCTTACTCTAGTTTTACGACATGTATACATTTTATTCTTATCACCCCTGCTTTGTTGAGATAAGTTCTAATCGTTTTTTATTACTTTTTAAACTTTTGGTCACGACTGTATTTTATTAAAGGTGAAAAACCCTTACCAAATCATTAATGTTTAGTTCATTTTCTACCCAATCTCGAGCTTTCTTGAACTCATCCTTGAGGCCCATAATGTAAAGTGTGTCCATTCCATCTAATATTGTGGCACCAAGAGGCATAGTGCCGAAAATGCTGGCGCTATGACCTTTTTTGCTAATTGGTTTCAATTCATTTTTACCCCAGGCATATTCAACGTAATTATCCCAAGCATGTTTCATCATCTGCAACAAGGAATTAATCAATTTAATTAATAGAAAACTTCGCTTTATAAGATCGACAAATAATTACTATTTTCTGATATACGTGGTGTCCCATTTCCGTCATTCTGAGGACCGAGGATATATTTGAAATTTAGCTTTGAGATAATGGATTAATAGATGCACTACTGGTGCACGTTTTAAAATTATTTATCAAATCTATTTTTCTACAGTGTTGTACCAAACTTATGTGTTTTTTGATCTAACTACCCACTATATTATGTTATAGGAAAAGTTAGATCTTCAATTAAATGACATTACATCGTTATAGAATTACTTTCGGTCGTTTTTCTCCTGAAAGGGGTTTATTATGAAAAAAATAAATTGGTCTGGCAGCTCTTGTAACTGCCCACATATTTCAGATAGTCAGATCTCTAATTTTGAAATAAAAGTAGTTTTTTGAATGCAAATTTTATATACATACAGTAACTTTTTTAATACACAGGGCGTTTCACCGCAAAACTTAAACATAATCATTTTTTCAAATGCAATACCCTGTATATTTTAGCTTAGTGGTTGTAGATAGACAACATTGAAATTAAATAAGAAAAAAGTTTTTCTGTAGACTAAGAAAAAACTGGATGATTTATTTAATTTTGCTGAATAATTTGGTAGATAACTAGATACATATTTTATTAAAAATTTAATCGATTTCTTGGACTTAAATCTCACATTGTATAAATTATCTCGTCAAGTTATATGACATGGAAACAACTATGTATAATAGCAATCTTAATGATACGAGTTGTCTTGAAAACAGCTTTCGTCTACTGTAAGAGAGTAAAATATATAAAAAAAAACTTGTTTAAGCTAGACCGCATATTTCGAAGCATTCACGAAATAAGTAGGTCAATTTTGGACACACTTAATATTTTTGTCATCATTAGCTAGCATAATTATACAAATATCCTCATTATATGGTAAACGCTTTCCGAGAATCAACTTAAGGGAGTTTCAACATGTTTTATCCAACCATCATATGTTTCGTTTAATACCAAAACAAAAAATCAAGGTAAAAGAGTATGGCATTCTCAGTATGTCTACTAGAAGCTAAATTTTTCTTAAAGAAAGTGAAAACAAGCTTGAAGCCAATAAGTGTAAAGACTTTGGTTTACTTAATAAATCTCTAAGCTCTGACAGACAACGCACAGTCTAGGCTAGTGGGTCTAGAAGCATGACATTTTACACAGATGTTCCCTGTAATACGCAGTTGAGCACTAAAAGAGAATTTTTCAAAGTTCAGCTTCTGCAAGTGTAAAAATGGGCATTAAAAACTAGCCGAAATGCAAGAAATTAATAATAAATACGATTGTAGTTAGTTGTCTATATGCGTTAACTCAACTTGATTACGTTCAGGGATGTTCCTAAACTTTCAATAGCTTCTGTGTCTATTATAATTAGACGGTCCTAAATTATCTTTTTCTGACGAAGTATGAAGTCAGGGTGATAGCCAGGAATTTTACAAAACAAGGTTAAAATCTACAAGAAATGCAACCAGAAATTTTGGAAAAAACTTCAAGATTAAAATTTTGTAAGTTTTAAAGTTTCGAAATTTAGAGCTTAAAATCGACAATTTTAGGAAATATATGGTAGGTGGTAGACTGGAACTTTCAGTCGTCCGAGGTAATACCACCCCACGTATCACTAGGAGGCGGTGAAATGATGCCTTACATCATGTTTCCGTCTCTGACACGTGGGTCGGTTCCTATTATTCTTCTTCCCTCATCCTGTCCTTTTCCTTATTTCCTTTTTTCACATACTCTGATTTTTTTTATCTAATTATTAAAAACAAAGATGATGGATTCCCTTCGAGCAAATAATTCCGGACGTAAAGCTACCCTCCCGTTCGGATGTCCGAGTGGAGGGTGTGCGAGGGAATCCAAAATCGACGGAAAATTTTAATGTGCCACGGCTCAAGTTACTTTCAAACCATTCATTCAAAATTCAATTCTGTAATATTCGGGGACTAAACTCAAATCTAAACTCGGTTTATCAACATCCTTCAAAATGAAAGACCTCATGTGCCTCTGACAGAAACCCAAGTCTCCCCATCCATCTATACAGTCCATTTGCTTTGCCCTAACTACATCTGTACACAAAATTTCGCCACAAGCACTGGAATCTGATGATCATGATGCGATTTGGCTGAAAATCTGCTCCAAAAAGCGAAATAATATTCATTTGTCCACTTTATTTGTCTCCAAACGATCCCTCATACAAACAGCTCTTCTCCTATCTCTCCGTAACCTCTGAGCACCTACAGACGAATTATCCAAACGCTGAAGGTTGTCTTTCTTGGTGACTTCAACGTACACAACATCCCCTAGTCAAAGTTTTCTTCCCGAACTGATGTGGGAAGGGTGGCAGATTTCGCCATCACTTGTGGATTATCGCAATTAGTTGAGGAACCCACAAAAATTCCTGAAGTAGATACCCAACCTAATCCACTCAACCTTTTCCTTACAAATTCTCCAAATTCGCATAAAATCTCTGTGACATCACCTCTTGCAGATTCGGATCACAAGCTTGTAGCAGCCTCTCGCTCGCTTCATATACCACCAACTTCTCAGACACAGTCTCGTAGGGTTTGGCACTTTATTTCTGCAAACTGGGAAGAATTAAGAGACTTCTTGGCACCTTTCCCATGGCAGGAAGTCTGCTTTAACTCAGACAACCCTTTCCTCAGTCGCCGAATCCATCACTGAAACTATCCTCATCCTCAATCGATTGGAAAGAACTTAACGTCTTCAAATTTTCCACCTTTACTCGATGATAACAACAATATTGCGACTACTTCCAAGGAAAGGGCTGACCTGCTAGCCTTAATGCTGAAAATTCCAACCTTGATTCTCGAAACTCAGAACCTCCTATTCTTCCTAAGGTTGGCACCTCGATGCCTGAAGTTGTTTTCAGACAACGCATAGTCAGGAAGATTCTTCTCGAGCTCGACACATCGAAAGCTTCTGGCCTTGATGGTATCCCCGCTATTGTTCTTAAGAACCGCGCTCCAGAGTTGACTGCTGTTCTAAGTAAATTCTCTTACAACAAAGGTGTATTCCCTAACATCTGGAAATATGCTAGGGCGCAGCCTGTCCCAAAAAAAAGGGAAAAAAGATATTTGGCTAAAAACTATCGCCCTATACCTTTATTGCCCATTACATCTAAAGTAATGGAAAAGGTTATCAACATCGAGATTCTCAAATATCTGGAGGAGAAGAGAATCATCTCGGACAGGCAACACGGTTTCAGACAACAACGCTCAACTGCTGATCTACTGGCATATGTAACTCATATCTGTATCTCAACTATGGAAAAACATGGTGAGGCTAGGATTGTGGCATTGGATCGTCGATGGCATCTCATCCGAGACATTTGCGATTAATGCAGGGGTGACAAAGACTGGCACCGATCTCTTCTCGCCAAATTAACATCTGATGGTCTTCCTCCTGGACTCTGTCATTTAATATGCAGTTTTCTAGCTGACAGACCTCTTCAGATCGTCTTCGATGCCATCTCATTCGAGACATTAGCGATTAATGCAGATGTGCCTCAGGGGTCTGTCCTGTCTCCTACTATGTTTCTGTTACACATAAACGATTTCTTAGCTTCAACTTCCAATCCGATATACAGCTACGTAGATGATGGAAGACTGGTCTCATCTCTTTTCTCTGACAAACCATTATACGTCGCTGCTTCAGATCGACTAAGGGAACAGCAGATACAGATGATTAATTGGGATCTCAAAATCACCCTGGAATGGTGTAAGAAAAATCTGGTTGACTTCAACGCTTCAAAAACTCAGGTCGTGGTTTTGTCTAAGAAAACATCAAGGGATAATGCAACAAACATACTAATGGACGGTAAAATCCTCCCGATGGGATCTAATCTGTCTATCCTAGGAGTGAATGCGAGCACTAACTTCTCTTGGGACGATCATGTGCGCACCATTGCCAAGTCTGCCCCTCAGAAGCTAGGTTTCCTTTTTAGAGCTAAAAAGTACTTCACATCTCATCAGATACTCACACTATACAAAGCTCAAGTTAGGCCAACACTAGAATAATGTTCTCAAGTTTGGAGTTCACCCCCAAAGCACACTTTAGTTCTTTTGGATTCAATTCAAAGAAGATTCGCCCAATTGATGATGAGAGCTTGACCGATTCTCTCGAAACATTAGAGCATAGTCGGATGGTTGGTGACTTGTCTCTTTTCTACAAGTACTATCATGGAAGATCCTCGTAGGAACTAATAGCTAATAGAATTGATCCCCCAAAAGGCAGGATTCTTGAGGCCTGCAAGACCGTCGGAGACAGCAAATTCCTGTGTGGTTCAGTTTGACACACTGAGGACTTCTGTTTATGGAGACTCTTTTTCTATAGAACTTCCAAGCTATGAACTCGTTACCGAACGGAATTTTTCCCAAAAAATACAACCTATCCGTGTTTAAGGAGGCGGTTTATCGCCATCTATCCTTGTTTCCGCATCCTACTCGCAGTGCTTTGAATGCAAAATAAGATTACCCTTTGCAGGTGGATTTAACTTAAAAGAAAAGAAAGGAAGAACTGAAAATGAAAATTGAGAAAAACGGAGAATTTTCAAAACATTTTAAAAATAAAGCAAACATTTTTCTAAAAGGATAATATTTTGAGTATTGTCGAGATTTCAGGAAAAAAGTCAAATTGCAAGTTTAAGGTCGAAACTTAAGAGAAGAAATCAAAATTTTGACAAAAACGAGGGAGAGATTGGGTTAACAAATTGTTCAGTTGAAACTCGGGAAAAAGTGAAATGTTTGAATAAATATATCTCTTGAAAAAACATGAGGTTTTGAATTTGTCGACAATTTAAAAAAAAAGTTAAAAATTGAGAGAGAAAACTCGAAATTTTGCAAAAAAGCCAATATTTACTAACATTTTAAAAATAAAGTGGAAATCTCTCGAAAAAGACAAACTTTGGCGTAAAAAGTCAACATTATACCGATGAGAAGAAACAATCATAAATTTAAATTCGAAACTTTGGAAAGAAATAAAAATTTTCAGTAAAATAAGTGAGATTTTTGAAAAATATTAAGATTTCTTGGAATAAACAAAGTTTTGTATTTAATTCGAAAATTCGAGAAAAAAATAAAAATGAAAATGTAAACTCGAGTAAACTAGAGAAAAAAAGTCGAATTTCCGAGACTGAAGTCATTTCGAATTTAAAGTCGAAATTTAAAAAAAAACACATTTTCTGAAAAATTCAGAAATTCGGCCGAAAGTGTTCGTTAATTTCGAGAAAAAAGTCGAAATTTCATGTTAACGTCGAAGTTGAAAAGAAGTTAAACATCTACAGAAAGAGATTCTCGAATTTTAGATTTTGCTACCGCCACTTTAAGAGAAAGTAAAAACTGGAAGAAATCTGGAAATGACGGGAAAAATGTGAAACTGAAAAAAAGCCAGATAAAATATATCGAACAAAAGTTGAAATTTCTAAATTTAGAGTCGAAATTTTAAGAAATAGGAGGCTCTGAAAAGTTTCTTGCACAAAGACCTGTTGATTCTTAGAACGCCACTGACAACCAATGACAATATACTTCTTATGAAGGAAAGAAAAACCGTTTTAAAAGCTCGTTTTCTTCTGCACTGTTTCAAAAATAGTTTCACAAGAAACTATTGAAGAAGGCGATCGAACATCGAACAGAGAAATAATCAAGTGGTTGACTTTCTCGAAATGTTACTATTTTCAAATCACCCAGTTCTTTAAATTTAATAATGAGAAAAATCTATAAAACAACTTCCTTTTACATCTTCTAAAATGTACATAGTAATATTTGCGTTACAGTATTGATTCTATAAAATCATATAGTAATAATTAACTTCATTATTATCAAACTTTGGATGCTAGAATCCTATAACAGGCAGAAATAGTTAACAGCACAAGAGGATAGAGGAAGCCTAAAATAAATGTAAGCTATTAATGTCGTTATACAAATAGCAAAGTGTGTTATAAAGTATAAATTTCAACACAAAGGTAGCGCAGATGGCTTTTAAATTTCACAACTTTCTGGGGTATTTTTAAACCAATTTCGTATTTATGGAATTTAAAAGTAGCTAGATTAACTGCACAAGTTGTTTGTTTTCTTTCCAAAGAATTTTAAAAATATCCTAGTCAAACCGAGCACTGGGATGATATATTACTAACTTACAGAACTATAAATTACCTGGTATGCAAAAATAAACTGTTAACTGTCTCACCTCCTTAACTTTGTTCCTTCTCATTTCAGGATCCACAACTTCATAAACTAAATTGCTACGATTCAATCCAGGTGGAAGAGTTATCAATCTGACATGTTCATGACAACATTTCGAATGTTTTGTTAGATAAACGCCAGTCCATGCCATCACGAATATGGCAGAAGTGACACTCGCACCTACCACTTTTTGATTCATGTTTCACCGTGTTCCTGTTTCGAACGCCAGTAACACTGAACAGGAATTCCCGCACTCGAGCAAAATATGCCAAGAGCTTACTTATTATTATTATCATTCATTCACATTGTGAAACTGAAAAGAAACGGGGCTCGCGTGTTTCTAACACAGACCAATGAGATGGTAGATGACTTATTTGTAAAAGATTACACATTATTTATAATTTGAGTTTTATCGGCATATAAATTATTCATATCAATTTTGTTAAATTCACTGGGCATCGGGATATCAACAATGGGATGACTGTATTATCTTAAGAATTTCCAAAGAATAATCATAACTGTTTAACTGAAAAACAAGTATTTTCACCATCAGAAAGCCTGACAATTTTACAATGACATACAAGAACTTTAGCCCCCTAAGCCGGTCCCCAAATTTCGTATTCCTTTTCAAATTTCAGATTTAAAAACTTCAAATTTTAAAATGAAAATCCAAATTTCAAAAAACTTAAAATATAAAAAAAATCCGAGTTTTAACGCCAACTGCTGAGAACCTAGAATTAGAAATATTTCTGTTTTGATTTTTAAAATTTTGAATTTGAAATTTTTGACATCTTGAATATCTGATCCACAAAACTTCAAAAATTTTTGAAAAAGTTAATATTTCATTAATTTTTCAATTCATTTCCGAAATGAGCATGACTTTTGAGTTGAGATATATTGTATTTGTAAGGAATGTTTTGTCTTATTGTTAGTTTAGTTGCTTTGACATATAAAGGAAAATAACTGTGTGTACATCTGTTCATAAAAAATGTCATTAATCCCACATTGGTAAGACAATAAAAGATAAATTTAAGAAAAATGTTCGACATCATTAAAAGTATCAGAGTTTTATCAAATTAGAATAAGAAAATTCCACAATAACATTTTCCATTCATAGCGTCCATAATTGTTTATAACTTAATCGATTCGACTTGACATCAACAAGAGGAAATTACAGATTCACTCGCTTGTAGCTTTCGATTTATTTAAAGTTTTACGGGCCAATAATTTTATCGTAATAGTAAACATTGCTGATCAGGCAGTTTTAATATTTGCTATTTTTTGCATAACAGATCTTTATGTAATTGATAGATAAAAAGGTGCTTCGCTTTTATCTAACTTTGCTATGGCCGAATTATTTGAAAGTAGGGAGAATTAATTTAGTTATCTTAAAAATCACTCTATTAGCTCGTGTTCAAGATACACATTTTTAAGAGGCTGATGATACTTTTGACCCTAATACGTTATAGTGTGCACTACTATATTCAAATAATAAACATATGCGTTGAAGGTTATGTAATTACTAGTTGATACCCACGTTTTCTTCAGCGTGAAAAAATAAAAAGGAATCTTGGGCGACCTTTTTCGAAAATTTCTACATTTTAAAATTCCACTTTTTGCACAAAATCGACTTTTTCTCATTCGATTCCCTAAATTAAAACTTTTTTTTTGAAGTTTTGACTTTTAAAATTCCAATTTTTTTAAAATTCTGGCTTATTTGGATATATGTATGTATTTTGATTTTTTTAAATTTTTATTTTTTTTTATAATTTTTGTCTTTATTAAAAATTTTTTGTTTTTGGAAATTTTAACCATTTTAAAAACTTCCTTATCAACATTTCAATTTTTTTCAATATTTTGATTTATCTCGAAATCTTTGAAGTTTTAGTAAAATTTTGAATTTTTTCAAATGTTTGACTTGAAAATGCTGACCTTTTTGGAGATTTTGACTTCAAATTTCAAATTTTGCCAAATCTGACTGTTTGCAAATTACATTTTTTAAAACACCTCAATTCTTTTTGAAAACTTGAATTCTTTGAAAGTTTTGACTTCTTAAAACATTAACTCCTTTGAAGTATTTGATTTTTTTAATTGGACCTTTTTTTTCTGGATTTTTTCCTCGAAATTGGGTTACCTTTAAATTTCAATTTTCTCGAAATTCGACTGTTTTCTCTAAATTAGATCGGCATATTATCGGCAATTAAAAATGTTTAGAGAAATATTTTTGGGAAATTTCGAGAAAAAGATTTCTTGTACATTTAATTTCTTTATTGAAATTTAAATATTATGTCAAAATTAGAAACAAAAAATAAAAATTTAGAGAAAAGTGTTTTTGGAAATTGCGAATTTTTTCACAATATTTGACCTTTGGAAATATTTGGCTTTTTTAGAATTGTCAGCATTTTTCCGAAAGGTTGGGTTTTTAATCAATCTTGGTTTTCTAAAAAATCCTTTCCCAAAATAGGGTTTTTTCTCAAAAATTTTTATTTTTTTAATATCCGGTTTTTTCTAATTTTTTTTTTAATTTAAATTTCCGAAAATTTCATGTTTCTCAAAATTTGTCTTATTCTGGAAATTTTGACTCGTACTTCAAATAGGATGGATTCTGGAAATCTCCACTTACAGTGAAAACTTTTTCTCAAAGTTCGAACTTTTTCTGAAAATTACACATTTTTTCACAAAACTCCACCTTTAAAAATATAATTTTTTCGAATTTTCAACATTTTTTGAGACTTTTCGAAAGCTTAGGATTTTATTTTTTTTTGAAATTTTGACTTTTAAAATTCCAATTTTTTTTTAAATTCTGGCTTATTTGGATATATGTATGTATTTCGATTTTTATGAAATTTTTTTCTTTCTTTATAATTTCTGTCTTTATTAAAATTGTTTTGTTTTTATAAATTTTAACCATTTTAAAAACTTCCTTATCAATATTTCATATTTTTTTCAATATTTTGACTTATCTCGACATCTTTCAAGTTTTAGTAAAATTTTGGCTTTTTTCAAAAGTTTGACTTGAAAATGCTGACCTTTTTTGAGATTTTGACTCTAACTTTCAAATTTTTCGAAATCTGTTTTCAAATTACATTTTTTCTTTTTGAAAATTTGAATTTTTTGGAAAATTCGACTTCTGAAAACATTGACTCTTTTGAAGTGTTTGATTTTTTTTGTTGGACTTTTTTGAAAATTTTGGTTTTCTCTTAAAATTTTGACTTTCTGAAAATGACTTTTTTGAAAAGTCTAACTTCGATTTTTGTTGAAAACTGACTGTCTCGAACATTTTGAATTTTTCAAACAGTTCGACTTTTATATTTTGAAAACTTCGAAATTAAAATTTTTCATTTTTTTTAATATCCACTTTTTTCAAATGGTAATCTATTTAATAAACCTGCTGAGCTGATACTTACTCCTTTGTCTACATGAAAAAAGGGAAAGGATTCTTGGGTCACCTTCAGAGGCGGCCTTAGCCATTGCGAGCCGCCCGGGCGGCCATTGTCTTTGTGGGATTAGTTTTAACATAGGAGTAGCTAGAATAGGGCAGGGTAGGGCGCTTGTCCCTCCCCCTGGTTCCAGTTAAATGAAAATTTATATTCAACTTAATTTAAAAAATTTCCATTAGACAAAATTTGTCCTTTAGGCTATTGACATTTTCTCGATATTTAGACTTATTTCTCAAAATTCGTCCTTTTTCATAAATTTCTTTCGAAATTTCAAATATATTCCTACAATTCGATTTTTTTCATCAGAATTGGACTTTAGTCAAAATTTCGAATTTTTATCTCAAAATTCATCGTTTTATTTTTCGAAATTCTACCATCTCTCAAAATTCGTTTCATCCAGAAACTTCGGTTTTTCTTTAAATTTTGATTTTCTGAAAATTCTAACTTGGTTTTATCAAGATTTACGTTTTTCCTTAAGATGTGATCGATTTTTTGTAAAAGAAAATTTTCTGGAAATTTTTATAACGACTTTAGAAATGTTGTAAACAAACAAAAATTCCGAGAAAATTTTCCTTGGAATGGTTTATAACTGAAATACAACTTGTTGAAATACAAAATTTCGACGTTTATCTCAATAATGGACATTTTCTGATTCAGGGTGGGGCGGATCAGGGCGCATGTCTGCCTCTAATTCAAGCGGTCAAGAGAAAATTCTAGAAATTACATTTTTCTCAGACTTTGTCCTTTTTCCAAAATTTCGACAAAATTTGACTCTCTCAAGAATTTCGAGTGTTTACTACATTTCGACTTTTTCTCAAAATTTCGATCTCTTTTTTGTTTTTCAAGGGAAAAAATCGAAATTTCCAGAAAAACGAATTTAAAAAAATCGAAACTTGGATATTTTTCTCAAAATCCATCTTTTTTGGAAAATTTGAAATTTATCCTAAAATAATCCCGTTCTGCAGGTTCCCGGAAATCTGAATATTTTTCCTGAAAATTGATATCTTTCTTAAAATTCTGACTTTTTTTGAAGATTCGTTTTTTTCATAAACGACTATTCTCAAAATTGTACTTTTTGTTAAAGTTTGAAATTTTTCTGGAAAATTTCGATCTTTGATGCTTCATTTGGTAGTTTTTCGAGAATTGTCGATTGTTTTTCAGAGATTCCGTTTTTTTTAAATTCCTCTATTTTTATTAACATCAGGTTTTTCTGAAGATTTTGATCTTCTAGATTTTGATTTTTTAGAAATTTTGACAGGTTTCTTAAAGTCTGCCCTTTTCTCGATATTTTTATATCAAAATTTGGTATTCAACTTTGCCAAAAATTTTGAATCTCTTAAAATTAGTTTAAATTCGTCCTTTTTGAAATTTGGACTTTTATTCTCAAAATTCTACTTTTTCTGCCACTTTTCTGAATAATTGTCTTTTTTAAAAATTTTGACTTAAATTTCACACCAAAAATTCCAACTTCATATTTCGCCTTATTTTCGAAATTTTGACTTACTTATTTCAAAATGCGATGTTTTAATTTCTGGAACTTTCTGGATTTTTTCCTCGAAATTGGCTTTTCTTTTACATTTCAATTTTCTCCAAATTCGTCTGTTTTCTCTAAATTAGATCGGCATATTATCGACAATTAAAAATGTTGAGAACAATATTTTTGGGTAATTTCGGGAAAAAGATTTCTTGTACATTCAATTTCTTTATTGAAATTAAAATATGTCAAAATTAGAATCAAAAAATAAAAATTTCGATAAAAGTGTTTTTGGAAATTGCGAATTTTTTCACAATATTTGACTTTTGACCTTTGAAAATATTTTGGTTTTTTAGAATTTTCAGCATTTTTCGAGTTCTTCTGAAAGGTTGCTTTCGAAATTAAAACTTTGTAGCGTACCTTCTAGAAATAATGTATCGGCGTAAACAGTATTAGCATTACGTCCTGATGACCTTATCGTCATTGGGATTTTACGATATTTCGTACAAATATCATTAGTTTTGAGTAAAGTAATTACCCCGAAAGGCCATTGACATTATTTCTAGAAGACGTCAGATCCACCACTTTTAGGAAAGTGGAGAAGAAAAATTCAACGATGAATTGGGAGTTCTGTTCGGGTTTTCAATGTGGGTAGTCCATTTTTGTTATTATTCCTAGTTAATATAATGTTTAAAATATAATGTGGTTTTTGTGTTCTAATCGAACTAACATCGCTACAACTTTATTTTACTTTTTTCTCTCAAAATTGAACTTCCATTTTTTTAATATTCGCTTTTTTCAGAATTTTGTTTAATTACATTTCCAAAAATTTCATGTTTCTCAAAATTTGTCTTATTCTGGAAAGTATATGACTCGTACTTTAAATAGGGATGTGTTATGCTTCTGGAAATTTCAACTTACGGTGAAAAATTTTACTCGAAGTCCCAACTTTTTCTGAAATTACGCCTTTTTTCACAAAACTCCACCTTTAAAAATATAATTTTTTCGAATTTTCAACATTTTTGAGATTTTTCGAAAGTTTAGGATTTTATTTTAAACAGGATTTTCTAAACTTTCAAACTTTTCCCAAAATTCGACTCTCTCAAAATTAAACTTCCTCTTGAAAATGTTCACTTTCTTCAAGAGATTTCAACGTTTTTCTCGACATTTCGACGGCATTTTTTAAAAATCGTTATTATTCGAAATCTTCGAATTTTCGATAGTTTTCGAAGTTTTCCAAAAGGTTCGGTTTTTATTTTAGATTCAATTTTCTGACTGTTTTCGTAAAGTTCGGCTTTATTTCCAAATTTCAAAGTTAATCTGAAAATTCGGTTCCTCAGTTCATGTAGTTAAATGATAATGTACATATACTCAACCGGAACATTTTCCGGTTTTCTTTTTTTTTATCAATTTTTCAAATGATTCTTGCCCCTCCCTGAACGAAATTCTACCTACGCCCATGAGTTATAATGATGATGGCTTTTTCTTAAAATTTTCACTTTTTGAAAATGACCACTTTTTGAAGAACCTAACTTCGCATTTTATTGAAAATCTTGGCTTTCTTGAACCTTTCGACTATTTTTAACATTATATTTTGAAAACTTCGTATTTCATATTTTCCGATTTTTTCCAATTTCACTTTTTTCAAATGTTAACAAAAAAATTTATAAAAATAAATTTCGACATTTTCACAATTTCGCTTTCTTCAAAATTTTCATTTTTTTAAAAAATTTTTGAAAATGTTTACACATGATCTTTTATCAAAATAGTGAATTTTTTCGAAATTTTGATTTTTTTCTGTAAAATTGATTTTATTGAAATATTTGATTTTTTAAAAATGTTCACCTTTGTTCAAACTTTTTGACAATTTCTCCAACTTTTGACCTTTTTTAAAAAATTCGACTTATTTTTAAAAATTTCGACTTTCGACGTAGCTTGGCTAGCGGAACGTGTTAGAGCAACCTCTGTTGTGTTTTTTAATCTTTCTTGGTTTCAGGGGACAAGATTTGTATTTCAATTTTTGACTTGAAAAAAAATTAGACTTGTCTTCAAATTTCGAAATTTTTGAAATTATCGAACTTTTTTAATATTCTCACCTTTTTTTAAAAATGTCTACGTCTTATAATCAAAATTTTTTCTCGAAGTTTTAATTTTTTCAGGATCTTACTTTATTTTCAAAATTTTCACCTTTTCCAAAATTTCGACTGTTTGTGAAAATTTTGAGATTTTTTTTTTTAAATGTTTACGTTTTTCTACAAACTTCAAATTTTTGTAACATGAACTTTTTGAAAAGTTTGCCTCTTCTGCAAATTTTAAATTTTTTTGAAGAATCTAATTTTCTAACTTGCAAATGTTTAAATTTTTAATTACAATTGTCAAAGCAATACCAATTTGAGGATCAAATTTCATTAAAAAAATCTAAAAAATTACCTACATGGTTTTAAATAAATTTCCACGAAGTCAGACATGCAATGCAAATCATGAAATACTTTGGACGTGGGCGTAGGCAGGATTTTCTTTAAGGAGGAGGGGGGGGGGGAACAATCATTCTGAAAAATGCACGAACAAAAAAGAAAACTTTCTGGCTGAGTAACTAAGTAACTTAAAAACTACAGAACTGGGGAGATCGCATTTTCGGATTTAAGTCGAAATTACGAAAAAAGCCCAATGTTAAGAAAAAATCTTTCAGGGAACTTTAAGAAATGTCTAAAAGGTGGAAATGCAAAAAAGACGAAATTTCCAGAAGTCAATTTTTGTGGAAAAAGTTGTAATTTACAGAACAAGTCAAAGTCAGGTAAAAAATTGCATTTTAAAAAAATAATTCTCTCAGAATTTTTATTTCTTTTCAATTTTGTCATATTCCAGAACATTTTCAAGAAATCTTTTTCTCAAAATTTTCTAAAAATATTGTTCTCAGATTTTTAGATTTCTATTAAAATTTCGATCCAATTTTAAAAAATAAACGAAATTTGTGAAAAAGTCTAAATCTTCAGAAAAAATTCAATTTTAAATAAAAATGTCCAGAAACAGATAATATCGAATTTTGAGATAAAAGTCAAAATCTGGATAATAAGATGAATTTCGGACAAATTGAAATTACCGGGAATCAAATTAAAAAAAAAGATCAGAAGAAACAAAGACTTCGAAAATAAATCACGATTTTTGAAAATTACGTTGCAATTTCCAGAAAAATTGAAATACAAAACTTGCCTCCTAAAACCAGAAAAGATTAAAAAACACAACAAAGGTTGCTCTAACGCGTTTCGACAGCCAATTTATCATCTTCAGAGAGATACTGAAGATGATAGCTTGGCTGTCGAAGCGCGTTAGAGCAACCTTTGTTGTGTTTTTTAATCTTTCTTGGTTTCAGTGCATAAGTTTTATATTTCAATTTATGAAGATAACCAAGGACCAGTCCGTTCCACCAAAATTTCCAGAAAAATATCCACTTTCTAAAAATATTCCAAATTTCCAGAAGAAAGCCCAATTTTAAAAGGGAAGTTGGAAAAGTTGGAATTTTCAATAAATCATAAAAATAAAAACCTAACCTTTCTCAAAAACTCGAGAAATGTTCAAAATTCGAAGTCAAAATTTTCAGAGGTCTAGTTTTGTGAAAAGACTGCAATTTTCAGAAAAAGTCGAATTTTGAGAAAGAAAAATCGCTATTTTGAAAAATATTGTTCTCAAAATTTAAACTTTAGTAAAGATGTTGAATTTACAAGAAATCTTTTTCTCGAAATCCCCAAAAATATTTTTCGCAACATTTTTACTAACATTTCGATCTGATTTAGAGAGAAAACTGAACACTTTAAGAACCATAAAACCATTTGAGCTAAAAGTCGTAATTTGTTGAAAAAGACAAATATTCAGAAAAATGACAAAATTTTGAAATAAATATACCATTTTTGAAACAATGTCCAAAATGTAGAATTTTGAAAATAAAATCGACATTTAGAAAGACAAATTTTGAGAAATAGGCGAATTTTAGGCGATGACTATTTTAGAAAATTCACAATTTAAAAAAAAAGACGATTTTACCAGGAAAAAGAAAAAAATTATAGAAATATTAAATATCGGATATTGAGATAAAAATCAAAATTTCTAAAAAAATCAGAGTCTAAAAGATTGAAATTTTCAGCAAAATGTTCAGAAAAATATCGGGGTTTGGAAAAGAAAAGCGAAACTTTCAAATGAATAAAAATGTTTCCGAAGAATATTTAAAAAAAAGTCGAAATAAAAAAAAATAGTCGAGACTTTGAGAAAAAGACGATATTACGAGAGAACTTTTGCGAAAAAGATCTAAATTAAAAAAAAAAAAGTGTTTTATCTTAATGAATCTCGCAATTTCCCAGAAAAAGTCAGACTTTATAGAAATTTAGAAAAAGAGCAAATTTTAAGAAAAAAATCGAATATTTTTTTTCTCTTGACTCCTCGAGTCAGAGGATACAGACCGAAATATTGACAAACAAGTTGAAACTTCTAGAAATTTGGATTAAAAAAGGGTTGAAATTTACAAACAAATTTTCTTCGTAATTTTTGTCCTTCAATAAAAATTTTAATTTCAACAAAATATATTTTTTTATCAGAAGATCGACCAGATTTCGAGGAAAAGGCAAATTAAAAAAAACTGAAATTTTCAGAATTAAAAAAAGTCGAATTTCGAGAAATGACGAAATTTCAGAAAAACACGACGAACTTTTAAATAAAAATTCGAAATTTTGACAATCATGTTGGATAAAAGAAGTCGGATTTTATGAATAAATGCGAAAATTTAAAAAGACAGATTTTGATCTTGTAAAAGATATGCGAAATTTGAGAAAAAGGTAGAAATTTCGAAAAAAATGTTTCAAGGAAAGGATGAATTCTGAAGAATTGGAGTCACCCAATTGAATTCATATACACATCAGGAAAGTCAAACACTGTCCATAGGGAGAATGTTAATGAGAGATTTAACATTGAGAGCTAATAGTGGGATAGATGGGCGGCGCCTTGTATTCTCCTACACGGGTGTAAACAATTCAACGCAGAGCGCAGCGATCAGTGCTGGTGGAGATTCCAGTAGTACATCATAGCTTCTGACGTGCTTTGTTACGGGATTACTACTGGCAGGCAACAATTTTATTAAAATTTGCGTACCACATGTTGTTTGCTCTTTTAGTCCGTTGATTTAATCAACGTCTGAGGCAAAATAAAACTGACATTCTTTGATAACCAAAATACACAAATGCCTCAATGCTTTCTTAAACAAAATAAATAATAATTCTAATGAAGAATATAACATAATAACTCTTTAAACATTACAATATAAGGAGTTTAAATAGGCCGCCAGACTGTGCTAAACAACATTCCAGTCTGTTGTAAAACTCTCGACGAGTTTTTTCTAACATCTAAACTGGAAGATGCGAAAATGCTGCGTCAAAGTAGGGGAATACATTCAGCGGCCGTAGAAAACTATGGAAGGGACAATTCTTAGCGTTTTACATGGACAATGAAAATTTTTCCTTATCTGTATATTTTCGATTTGTTGCATGAACCAGAGGGGGGCAAGCGCCCCACCCTACTCTATTCAAATTGCGCCTATGATTTTGGAAGAACTTATGTTTGCAAACAATTATTTCCCGTAATGGAAATAATTCTGTGCGAGTTGCGGTGGCAAATTTGGCAAAGAAGCAACTCCAAAATTCTCATAAAAGTATAAGATTTATTTTCTTATAATTTCCGTTTTTTATTTCTATTATGTATTTTAATTAGGTAATTTTTTATAGTACTTTGTTATTTTTGTTTTGTTAATAGAAACTTAATAATTAGTGTTAATCATCTAATCTAGCGTACATATTTTTCTCACATGCGGCCTAGGCAAAATGTGTGGCGCTGTAAAAAAAAGTTGCTCTCTGGTTTAGGCTGTCCGTTGCCAGTCAGTCAGTGCTTACAGATTTATAAAATAGATGTAATGAGCTTGAGCTGTAATAGTGAATTTGTACTGATACATGTTATTTATCCAAAAGTTTATGTTTACTACCTGGAAGGAAAAAATAATAATATTAGCATTAAATTAAAAAACTGTGTTTGGTAACCGACGAAAATAAGAACGATTTCACACGAGTAAAAGAAAATTTGGAACTTGTTCCACTTAAACTAGTTTAAACTAAAAAAAAAAGTTGTCAGCTGTTACAAACACATTATGCAACATTACAAATTACTGGTTTGTTTAGCTATATAATGCTTTTAAATACGTGTAGTAACAAAAGGTAAGTAATTAACATAATTCTGCGTGGGTACAGTAGGTAATTCACGCAACCTGTTTATTAAAAGCCATATAATTTTTAAAAAGTTAAATTCTGATGTTAGAATATTTTTCGTGCGGTCATAATATAGTATCTGCTCTGATAAAAGAAGCTGACGCAATAAAAAAATACAAAACAATTTTAAAAACCGTAACTTGCGTGTATGGACATCACGGTTTAAAAGCATTACAATTTTACGAACACAATGGTCGCAATAATTCTTCTACCATAAATATATTGTTTACGTTAACGGTTCTAACTGTAAAATTACATCGTGATTTTAACTGTGCAAACTGCAAAGTTGACAAACCTAGTAGTTATTTGCGATTAAAAACAGTGCGTTTAAAACTGGGAATCGTTGATCAGTTTAAATGTCGCAAAAATAAATATATCATTCATACAAATGTAGCCTTGGATAATTACTTCCTGGATTATTATATCACTAATCATAAACGACACATATGATTTAAACTGTAAAAAAATAGATAAACGCAAACCTATATTTATTCTCAAGGCAAGGATGGGTAAGAATTTCGAAATTTGAAAAATGTATGTATAAAGGAACGAAAAGTATTTACTTGAGGCAAGTGTCTGTAGCTGTGTAGTGTACACATGGCGTCTTAACATGACCAAACTTTGGGGCGGATAAATTTGCACAAATTCACTGATGAAATGAATTGTCGAAACATTTTTTTTTACTTGAACAGAACAATGTCGATAATTTAAATTGGTATATCGCTGCTGCACGTGTAAAAAGGGTTAAGTCAAAAATAGATAAAATAACTCAGTTTGTACATGACCTCAGACTTAGATTTTTGACTTTTGACTTGACGAGTACAATTAGGTAGAAGTTAGTTATACTTCCTTTAAACAACGACAGTAACTTCAAAATTATATACGAAAACGAAAGTTTGACTTGACCACCTTTACACGCGCAGCAGCGATATTATATTCACTCCCTCCCGAACCTATTATGGAGGCATGCAGTTCAGAGGGACTAAAAGTGGACTGACTAAGCGGGCTTCAGCTCCCTCCGAAACCCCCAAGTAGATAATAATTTGCGAGAATAAAATAAACTTTTCGAAAAATTTTATCTTCAACTTCTTGACAAATGACCAAATAAATGTTCTGTAATTAAACAGTTAAACGTGCTTAAAATTGAAAATATGTACAACCACAACCATAGACT
Source organism: Dastarcus helophoroides (assembly GCA_028583605.1). NCBI lineage: Eukaryota > Metazoa > Arthropoda > Insecta > Coleoptera > Bothrideridae > Dastarcus > Dastarcus helophoroides. The sequence goes on along the minus strand of CM053329.1, from coordinate 28,149,983 downwards.
AGTTTCGGCCTTCCTTGGTCTCATCAGCATGGCACGGTGGTTGTATACACTTCCAATTTAAAGCCGTTAGTCTGTCGTATAAATATCCAAGAGAGCAAACCTCGATTGGGTGACTTGTAACTGACTTTTATCTGTTTATTACGCAAACATTTTCGCTACATGCTAATTGAAGCATTACTCTCTGCTGATATAATAAGCCTTGTATATACGAATATGTACAAGTTTATTACGATGCAATTGAAATCTAATTTCATTAGAATCTAATGAAAACTAGACTGCATTTGCAAAGTTCACGTAGATGAGACAAAGCTTTTTTTTAAATTTGGATTTTTCAAATATCGACTTTTTTACAAATTTTGCTTTATTTTGAGAGTTTTGACTTTGAAGTTTCAAAATTTTCGATTTTTTGTAAAATTTGAAAATTTTTTAACTTTTAAAATTTCGACTTTGCAAATTTGTTCAAAATTATGAATTTTTCTAGAATAGATTACCAACTTTTTTTGAATTTGCAATCTCGATACACTCATGCATTAATTTTATCAGAATTTCGAAAAAGTTTTTGTTACAAAACTTCTTAATTTCAATTTTTTTTTTTTAACTTTTGATATTTATCAAATTATCGGTTTTTTTACCCTTTAAATTAGATTTTTTTTCCAAATTTCAATTTTATTTCAAAATTCAGACTCATTTTCAAAATTTCGACTTCTTCGAATATTTTAATTTTTTCTAACATTTCGTTTTTGCAAAATTTTGAATTTTCGAAAATTTCGAATTGATTTTTTTGACAACTTCAACATTTTTTGAAAATTCCTACTGCTTTTTCAAAGTTAGCCTTTTTTAATTTCAAATTTTCGACAATTCAATTTCTTTCGAAGTAACGACATTTTTGAAAATTTTTACTTTTTTAGAAGTTTCAAATTCTTTTTACAAATTTTAAGATTAAAATTTTTAAGCTTTTTTTAATGCGACTTTTTTTGAAAATTTTGACCTGAAAATTTTATTTATTTCTTTCAATTATTTTAAATTTCTTTATAATTTTTCCTTTTTTTGATATGTAGGTTTTTCTAAATTGGGCGTTTCTTCCAATTTTTCATTTTTTTTTTCAAAAGATTGTCTTTGTTTTCAAAGATTTTTTAAAAATCTTGACCTTCACAATTTCGACTTTTTTAGTCTCTTTGAAAATCCTGACTTTTCTCACAATTTCATTTTTTCAAAGATCAAAATTTTTTCTTTTTTCTAAATTTCCACTTTTTTTACAATTTTGACCCTCTGAAAATGCAAATTAGTGGAACTTCAAAATTTTTGACTTTTTTCGAAAAATTTGAGTTTTCTCAAATTTGGATATTTTTAAGTGAAAACTTCTTTAGGCGCGCTAAGCGACTACAAATAAGAAAAAAAGGCATAGAAATGCCATATATGTATAATACTTATATCTATATTACGTTACCAAAAAGGGCGATTTGAACTACTTGAACTATTAGTCGATTGCTCTGCCACTGCGCCACTGAATTTAAATTAAATATGCGAGAATGTGTATACTACAATTGTTTAAATTAGCTGACACTTCTAATACGACACTTTTAAACCGAGACTTTTAATCAGATATTTTTAATCCGAAACTTTAATCCGAGACTGTTAATCCTTTCCAACACTCGGATAATACGACATCCGGTAAATCCGGCACCCGCTAATCCGGGTGAAAGTATTACAAAAAATGAGGGGGGGGAGGCAAAACGAAAATATGAAAAAGTAAAATTGGGGATGCAAAAATAAAAATATATAAAAAAGAAAAATGGAGGGCAAAAGAAAAATTGGGGGTGGCAAAATGAAAAATGTGGGCAAAAAATAGGGGGGCAAAATGAAAATATATATGAAAAAGAAAAATGGGAAGGGGCAAAATGAAAATATATAAAAAAAGAAAAATGGGGGAGGGGGCAAAAAGAGGGGGCGAAATGAAAATATATAAAAAAGAAAAATTGGAGGTGGTGGTGGTTATTTGGGGGGAGGGCCGAATGGATGGACAATTATTTGTACTTCTCCTCTGTTTTTGGGAAAAGATTTTTTTTAAATATCTTGAAATTTGTTCTCATAATTTTTTTTTTCAAAATTTCGTTTTTATTAAGAATCTCTCTTTTTTTAAATTTCAATTTTTTATAAATACTTTTTAGGAAATGCTCACCTTTGTTTTTAAAACTTCAGCTTTTTTTTGTTAAAATTATCCCTTTTTTTCTGAAAATACGGACATTCCTCAAATTTTCAGTTTAGTTTTGAAAATGAGCACGACTACAAAAATTTCTATTTTTTTGTTGAAAATTTCAATAATTTTTCAGATCTAATAATTTTTTCAACAGTACGCTGGTTTTTTTCAACCTTTTTTCGATTTATTTTCCAAAATTTTGATTTTTTAAAATATGACATTTTTTTTATATTTGGACTTCAAAATTTTCACTTTTTGAAACTTCCTCCTATATTTTTAAAATTTCGATATTTTAAAAAATTGGATTTTTCAAATCTCGATTTTTTTTTCAAAATGTTGCCTTATTTTGGGATTTCTGTACTTTGAAATTTCGTATTTTTTTAAAATTTGTTTTTTTTTAAATCTGCAATTGTTTCCAAAATTTGAACTTTTCTAATTTCGAAATTTTGAAAATATTTTCAAAATGAAATGATTTTTTCTAAAATTACTATTTTTTTTCGAATTTGCGACCTCCATAAACTCAACCATTAATCTCTTGAAAATTTCGAAGAATTATAAAATTTGTAGTTTTTTTCTCGAGTTTTAATTATATTCTTCATGATAGACTCTTAATGGTCGGAAAGATTATGTTTATTAATTTTATTTAACAATTCTGCGACCCAGTAGTCATATTCCAAAAAATGTTTCAGAATATTGCTTAACTTTCATTATTAAAAATTTAAATATTTCCGGAAATGTTCAATAAAAGTAATAGATTTTAATTTTAAATCAACATTTCGACGTTATCAGGAAATCTCAAGTTTGAGTTGTGTTTTCTTTTCAGTTTTTTTTTTACAATATATTTACATTTCTCCCAAATTCCTTAATTGAAAATTTTAATTTTTGCTTTCGTTAGTTTTTGAATTTTAAACTTGACAAATTTCCGCTTGTTAACTAATTTTTTGAAAATGATACTTTACACCAGTTCAGTTTATTTCTTCGAAAATCCGAGTAAATATTCAAAAACTTGGAGTCTGCTTTTATAAATTTCGACTGTTTTATCGGAATTTCAACTTTTTCATAAAAATTCCGAAATTATACTGTCAATGTTTACTTTGCATTTTTTGTCTAAATTCAAAATTTCGACTTTTTAACCATGAAAATTGAGTTTGAAATCAAATTTTTGAGGGAAAAGCAAAGTAAAAATTAAAAACATGATTTTTAGGAAAAAGACGAAGCTTCAAAAGAGTCTACAATAATTACAAAATTATTAAATTTTCGGGTCAAAAATTAAAAAAAAAACTTTATTTTACCATAACTGCAGACTAAAATATTTCGAGAAAAAGTCGAAATTTCAAGATTAAATTCAAAATTTTAACAATGAATTTGATTTATTAACATGAAAATTTTTATTTAATCTTGAAATTCTGACTTTTTTCAAAAAATCGAAATCTTGAAAACAATTAAAATCTACAAAACAGATCGAAATTTCGAACTTAAAACTACAATTCCTGGAATGAAGTCACAGTCTGGAAAATAATCTATAATTTATACAAAAAAAGTAAGTTTATTCCTTAGCAACAAAGTAATAGCGTGAAAAATCATCAAGACGTAAATTACTCCAAATACAAAATCTTCGTAATGTGGCAAAAGCATTACGAAATGTGACCTTGGTTATAGATACATAAATTGTACTTGATCTAAATACCAATAATTATTGTAATCATTTAATTATTAGTTATAAGCTAAGGAGTAAGAATGACTAATTATTATTTAAAATGGAACCTAAACAGAAGTGTTGTTTTTTATTTTAATAAATTTTAAATTACGTTCAGACGATACGGGAGTTTGCCAGCCCAGCGGTCAACTTCCCGGGACGTCAGCAATCGTGAATTATTTGCATTTACACAAAACGGGAAATTTCTCGTTAACCGCATCTAGTTAATAAAAAATAACAATTAAAAAAGATAAAATAAAACGCAATGGATACGAATAGTGCTTTTTATTCATGGTTTGGTACCATTATCGCAGATAACGTCTCCGAAGGTGACCAACTTCTTTATAAAAAAAGAAAACACGAATAAACTGAAGAAAAAAATGTAGGCAGTCATGGGGACTGCCGTCAGAAGTGAAAACATAAACTTAGGAAATAACAGTGGATTTTCTAAATTTTTAAATTAATTCTATAATCAAAAATTAAAATTTCACAATTTTGAATTAAAATTATTAACATTTGTCTGGTTTATACATCTACCGGCACTCCAAGCAATAATTATGTACATTTCTATAATGTTTACTCATTTTTGGAACCATATGATGGGCTGCGCAAGCCCAGTACAAAATATAAATACAACCTAAGTGAAAATTAAAAAAAAATGCGGACGTCTGGTTTTCAACTCGGCTTAATTATGTTTATCTATTGCAATGCGCTTTGCCAATCGGACCATCAACTATATTATGCATCCCTTTCCCGACTTCAAGCAGTAAAGAGAAAATATATGGGACCATCACCTGTGTTATGCCCCCCTTCTCCCACCTCAAGCAGTAAAAGAGAAAATGTCAGTATTAATATTCAGCCGTGAGGGTTTTTTTTAGACTTGTCCGATTTTCATTTTGAAGTTAGTCTTTCTCGAAATTAATCTTTTTTTTTAAATTTAGATTTATTCTCAAAATTCAACTTTTTCTTAAAGATTTAAAAGTTTTTTATCGAAATTTCTACTTTCTTTTTAAAGGTCGTCTTTTTCCAAAATTTCCTAATATTTCCAAAAATTCGTCGTTTTCTACAAATAGACTTCAACTCAGAATTTCTAGAAATTTCGAGTTGTTACCCGAAAAACGCTTTTTTCTCGAAATTTCGCATTTAATCTCAAAATAACGCTATTCATGTTTTCGAAATTTTTTTTCTCGAAAGTTTTTTTTTTCAAAATCTGCCCTTTTTTCAAAAATTCAACTCTATTTTCTCAAAATTTAATTTTCACGGAAATTTCTTTCTTAAAAAGATCGGTCTTTTTCTGGAGATTTGGAGTTTTTCATTTTTTTAGAAATTTGCCATATTTTTGATTTTCGATTTTTTAAAAATTAGTATTTTTCTCGAAATTTCGATTTATTCCCTTTTTCGATATTTCGACTTTATTTTGAAACATTACCATTTTCTTAAAAGTCTCCCTGTTTTTCGACTTTTTTCTTTCGATTCATCCCAAAATTCGTTTTTTCGATACTTTGTCATTTTTGGAAATCTGGATTTTTTCCCAAAAAATATTTCTTTTATCAAAAATTTGACAAAATCAGACTTTTTCCAAAAAATGTGTCCTCAGACTTATATCTTTTTTTTAAGTCCGGGCTTTTCCTGAAAACTTAGTTTTTTTCAAAATTCCTCCTTCAGAAATTTTTCTCGAAATTTCGATTTATTTCCTGCGATATTTCGATTTCAATTTAAAAATTCGGCTTTTTTTCTTAAAATTTGACCTCCTATTACAAAATTCTACTTTTTCTTAAAATTTTGACCTGCTCAAAATTTCTCAAAATTCCTTTTTTATATAAAATTCCAATTAATCCACAAAATTAATTTTTTTCAGATTTGAATTGGAAAAATTAAGATTTTTTAAATTTCAATTTTTTCCTGAAATTTTTGATTTTCTATTTAGTTTTTATTTAATTGAAATTTCTTCATTTTTCTCAAAGTTTGGCTTTTTCCGAAAAGACCTATCTTAAAATTGGACATTTTTCTGTTTCTCAAACTTCGCCTAGTATCTCGAAATTGTCATTTTTATTTGAATTTTCAAAATTCGTTCTTTCTAGAAATTTTGTCATTTTTGTTCAAATTCATCTGTGTCTGAAAAGAAACTTTTTCTTACATTCAAAATTCTGGAAATTTCGACTTGTTTCTCAAAAAAGAAGTTCAACTTTTGTCTCAAAACCCTAGTCCATTATATTGCCCCAAATTTCGACTTTTTTTTCAAAATTAACCGCATCGAAACTCGAACTTTTTTTCAAAATTTGACTGGGAAATTGTAGCTACTTCGTTTTTTCGAAATGTTTAAATTCGTATCTTCAAAATTTCTTTTCCTTTCCAAAATTTGGCAATTTTTCTCAAAATTGGACTTTCTGATACCGGACCGCGCAAATTTGAAAAAAAAAATAAAAATAGGTTTTTAGGTCTGAAGGTCTATAGCACGGCACAGTCGTTTTGAAAAATCACTAGGCAAACTAAGGGGGAAGGCTAGACCTTTTTGTGTCTAAGACACTGGATTCTCTTCTATTTGACCGCCGAGGCCTTTTATCGAAGAACCGATTGTCACTAAGAATCAATTTACCACCTAAACGAAATTCATTCCTAGAAGGAAAACAATGATCGTTCGGAGACAAGTGTTTGCTACAATCATCTCTGGCTCGACAACCGTTCGTCCTTTGTCCACCATCTCAATTGCAGTTTCATGGAAATGACAATGCAATTGGACTGTTGAAGGTAAACATCCGGGCTGTAATCGACCCAGGGACAAAAGCTTTCAGCAAGCTCGACAATTACTCATCCGTTGTTCATCCCAATTGCGATTTCGTGAAAAGAAAAATGCAATTAAGATGAGAAACATCCTGTTATTCATCGGGGGGTAATTATTCTATCAATTTTGTTCGAGGGTAAATCACATATAAACCGGAATTTGTTTTTAAAAAGTGATTGGTACAAGATGCATATATGAAAGTTATTAACTATTTTTCTAAATAATCTCCTGATTTTGTTATGCATTTTTCCCAATGGATTGAGAGTTTTTTAATGCAATCATCATAAAAGGAAGGGAGGCGTGTTTGCAACCAATTGCGCACGAATGCCTCAACAGCAGCATCATCATGGAATCGTTCACCTTCCTAGAGCTTATTTCAGTGACTCAAACATATGATAATCGCACTGGTGATAAGTCGGGACTGTAAGGAGGGTGTTCTAAATAGTTGCCCAATGCATTTCCTTTAATTTTTGATGTGTCAGATCGGCTGAGTGTGGGCGGGCATTGTCGTAAAGCAAAATCACATTTCTGACCAAAAAATCGCGCTTCTTCCACCGATATGCATGTTTGTGCTTCATCCAATAGCTGCCAGTAGTAGGTACCATTACCCGTACGACTTCATGCAGAAAATCGACGTGCACAACTCCTTTAAAATCCCAAAGCACTGTCGCAAGAACCCCCTTTCTTCTCCACTCAATGCTTGCTTGTTTGGATTCAGGGGTGTAATGGTGGACCCAGGTCTCATAACACGTAACGATACGTTACAAAAAATCATCTACCGTCACGAGGTATCCACCTGGCAAAAATTTTTCCAAACCCCAGCTCATCTGTAATGGATTGAGCACTCCCAAAGCTTATCCCTACCTGAGCTGCAATTTCACCAACAGTTAAAAGGCGATCACTTTCCAAAAATCGTTGAATGGCGTTAATCTTGTCCGCAGTCACACTAGTCCGAGGACGACGGGTATGGGGTTCATTTTCAACTTGAGTGCGTCCTTCCAAACATTTTTTGTGTCATTAATACACTTCAGTTTTCTTCAAACAAGTGTCCTTAAACTGTGCTTCTAGTCTACGAAGAATTTCGGCGGGCTTTACACCTTCAACGCCAAAAAATTTAATAATAATGCGCTGCGCAACGTGCGGATGAACTTCTTGCTCACTCTTTATATTTACAACTGACGAACGGCGAAAACGTAATTCGCTTGAGCGCAGGAATTCACGTGATATCCACACCTAACATGTCTAAGAATATAAGCTCACTCCCGACGCCCTCACGGCGACATGATAGAAATTTATTTGATTTATCCTCGTATTTACTTGATTGAATTTCAGTCTAGTGATTTTTTTTCCTACCGTTAAGTGTCGTCAAAAAGATGAATATACGGTGTAATCCTAAATTGGTATTTTCTTCGAAATGTGGATTTATCATCAAAATTCGTCTCTTTCAATATCCGACTTAATTCCACAATTCGACATTTATTCAAATTTTGACTTTGTATTAACCATTTGTACTTTTTTCCCAAAATGTCGATCTTTTATCAACATTTAGAATTTTTTCAAAATTTGTATTTCTTTTCTCTAAATTTCTTCATTTTCTCGAAGCTTGACTTTTTCTGAAATTTTAATATCTATCTCAAAATTGGAGATTTTCTGTTTCTCGAATTTCGATTTTTTCTAAAAATTGAGTGGCTTGTTTTTGCAAATTTCAACTTTTGTATTTTTTTTCTCTAAATTTCTTCATTTTCTCAAAGCTTGGCTTTTTCTGAAATTTTAATATCTACCTCAAAATTGAAGATTTTCTGTTTCCCGAATTTCGATTTTATCTCAAAATTGAGAGGCATGTTTTTGCAAATTTTAACTTTTTAGAGAATTCAACTCAAAATTTGATTTTTTTTTCCAAATTTGTTCTCCGCTGAAAAGCTTTGTTTTAATTTTTTTAAATTCGGACTTTTTCTGAAGTTTAGAGTTGTGTTTTCCAAAATTCGTTTTTTCCAAAAATTTAGCTTGTTTTCAAAATTCGATTTTTTTAAGGTGATATTCTTTTCAAATTGTTTATTCCCAAAAGGTGTCTTTTTTAAATTTTCGACTTTACTTTCAGACCCCACTTTTTAACTCAAAATTTGACTTTCTAGTGGGAATTTTTACTTATTTGACAAAATATTGACCTTAATAATAAAATTTCGACTTTTCCTTCAGAATCGGTCTGTTTAGCTAAATTTTTTCATTTTCTTAGAGGCTTATTCTGGAATTATAACTTCTAGCTCAAAATTTCGATTTTTTCCTCCAAATTCTCTTTTGTTTACATTTAGACTTTTTCTTTAATATTTAGTAGCACATTTTTCTAAAAGTAGACATTTTTTCTTGAAATTTTGCCTTTTTTTCTCTAAATTTTTCTTTTTTTCGACTTTCTTAAAATTTGATTATTATTATTGTATTATTTTGAAAATTTGACTTTATTTAAAAATGTTGTCTTTTTTTTTAATTTGGCCTTTTTCTGGAAATTTCAAATTTAATTTTCAAAATTTGTCTAATTTTGAATTTTTTAACTAAAATTTCGACATTTGAAGAAAATGTTTTTTTCATACCTTTCTTTTTTCAGAGTTTGGCTATTTCAACAATTTGACTTCTACTTCAAGATTCAACATTTTTTATCACAATTTTAATTTTTTTCCTCGAATTTCGTTCTTTTCCAGAAATTTGAACTTTTATTAATTAATTGAAATTTTATCAAATTATGTTTATGTTTCTCCAAATGTTATCTTCTTTGTCCAAATTTCGAGTTTTCTTTTTAAAATTCGTCTCTTTTCCAAAATTCGTCTTGAAGTATTGTCAAAATTTGAACTTTTTTTTCTTAAAACTTAACTTTCTCTGAAAAATTTGGTAGGGTAATGTCACCAGTGTTGGACATGAAACCAGTAATGGAAACTTGAACTTTAGTGCCCTATAATAAGATGTGTAAGTAAAGAAGCCTGTAAATATGCCACAATCTTCTATCCTTAATGTACCGATTTCACTGCGATTAAAATTGTTATGTGGCTACCGAGGCGTGGTCCTGAATTCGACTGTTTTGTGATGACATGTTGTATATTTGTGTACTTAGCTACATTCGTTAAAGAAATTCTCAAGAACGACAACATTTTCTTCAAGGTATCATACTCAAACTTAACATAATTTTTGAAGTTTTATTGCTTCTGGTGTTGTTTAAGGCAGCTGTAGTTTTGTTTATCTTTTTTGGCTGATGTTTCATTATTTGAATGTTAAGATTAGGTGTACATTATTGGATCTAAAATTTTATATGTTATCCTTAAGTGGACAGGGAGTCCATTTATGGTAAAAATGCATTTTAAGTTATTTTTATCAATTTTGAACGGGTTATAAAAATGCTTTTACTTGGTACAGATATCAGTTGTGTACAAAAAGGGAATCCAATATTTCACACTGATGTTAATTTAAGGATACTCATGCATATCCATTATCGGTGCTCGAATTTCCTTTCTTTTACAAAACTTAACACAATGGATAAAAATATATTTAAAAATATACCGATGAAAATATGGCAAAAGCCTTAGCTGCGACAAAGGCACGTCTTCCCGTGGCAACTGCAAGTAAATGATTTGGTGTTCCCCGCATAAATTTACTCCAAATTATAAAGGAAAATATTTTGGAAGAGAAATAGAGGGGTCTCGAATCAATGAGAGATTTGTATTATGCCTAGAAAAGGATACACACATTAGATAGTAAGATCTTACACTAAAAAAAATACTACAGTTGATGATTCTATGGTTCTAAACTTTTCATTAGTAATCCATGATAATGATAACTGTCTAGAACCATAAAGAAATATTAAACGTGATAATCGAGTACAAATTCCTCCAGAAGTTTCAAAACACATGGAAGAAGTTCCTCAGAAAAATATAATTCAAGATCAAATCAGTCCAAAATAAAAAAATACATCATCAACTTTATATTGCCATAACCCAAGAAAAAAATCAACGAAATGATAAGTAGTACTTTCCACTTCAACAATGACAGATTCTAATTTTGGTTGAACGGACTGGTCCTTCCTTGGGTATCTTCAAAAATTAAAATATAACAATTGTCCCCTGAAACCAGGAAAGATTAAAAAACACAACAAAGGTTGCTCTTTTTTGTATTTCAATTTTTTATAATGTAATATAATGTAAATAATTAGTGTTTTTAGCCACTTTATCAAGAAATAGCAGTAGATAAAAGTCAGTGTACTGGTGAATCCCTATTCAAAAGATACCTCTTTTAGCACCCAAGAAAGAAGAAAAACTTTTGAAAAAAGTGAAAGAAAAACGCGTTCAGTTATTAAACCTGCTTTTGGTTGCATGAAAAACGTAACAAAAAGCAATCCAGTTAAACAAAAAAATAAAAATAAAGGAAAGTAAAAAATTAGCAAGAGAAGAAAAATAGAGAAAAAGAATTACAAAAAATACACCAAGAGGTGTAAAGAAGTAAAGTAAAAGGGCAGAAATCGAAGGCAAAATTAAATATAGTCCAGCCTCCATGATGTCTTGAAAATGCTACAAATGTCAAGTAACTTAGAAGGCTTTTCTGAAGAGGATGCGTAAACACCAGTGACGAAAACAATAGTGAAAGTAACAGTCAGGAAGAAAAAGATAATTGAAACCAATACTTTCAAAGTTTTTTATCTATTTGTCGCCATTTTTTATTACGAATACGAGTACGAGTATACCTATAATAAGAAAAAATATTGTATATCCGTTCTTTTATTTATAGTCGACATCTCTTTTATATAAATTATCTAATAAAACCCTTAGTTTATTATTTATGATAGAATATAAAATAATGTTCATTATTGGATCAAGTAGTATTCAAATTAGGATTAATTAAAAAATTGAGTGTCCATTATAGGAGAAAGTGAATCTACTGAAATTTAAAAAAATGACGCATTTAAAATAAGTTTTGAAAAAGTAACATTTAAAGCATCCCAGAGGAAAATGTCTAAGCTTTCTTTTGATATATATTTTATTTACAAAGGATGATATACATACACAGTTGTGGCCATTCAACCTCAGTGGATTCGTTAATGGTGCCTTTACCCTATTTGTTTAATTCGGTATTTTTTTTTCAAATATTTATTTTCAAAATTGTTTTAAATTTTCTTTAATAAAAATTTCGACTTTTTTTTTAACTTTGTTCTTTTTTAATTGCGTTCGTTTCGCGAAATTTGCCGTTATCTAAAAATTTAACTTCTCTCTCAAAATTCAATATTTTCTGTGCATTAGAATTCAGTTTTTATGTGAATTTTCGTCATTTTATGTTTCTCCAAATTTTGACTTTTTCGCGAAATTTCGACTTTTATTTTCAAAATTCGCCTTTTTTCTAAAATTGACTTCAAGGCATTGTTAACATTCGATTTTTCCCCCAAAATTCGACTTTCTCTGAGAAATTTTCTCTTTTTTCAATTCGGTCGTTTTCTGCTTTTGACTTTTTATTTCCAAATGTAGTTTTTTTCAAGAACTTCTTTCCCGAAATTGGACTTTTTCTTTTCAAGAATTGAGTTTCTGTTGGAAATTCTCTCATTTCAGCGTCGTTTTTTAAAATTCGTCTTTTCCTTTCAACATTTTTTTTTTCAAAGTTACGTTTTTTTCTGATTGTCATTCTAAAATTCGATATTTTCTCTTTATGGACATTAAAGTCTTTTTTTCGAAATTTGATCTTTTTTTATTTAGTTTCTCGAAATTAAGTTGATTTCATAAAAAAAGGTAAACATTTCGAGAAATATATTTTCTAAGAATTTCAACATTTTCACGAACTTTCAAGATTGTGTCAAAATTTGATTAAAAACGGAATACTCCTAAAAAAGTATTTTTAGAAATTTGAAGTTTTGTAAAAATCCTTTTTGTTCCCTACATTATTACTTTTTTCTCAATATTCGTTTATTTTCTCGAAATTAAGCTAAACATTTATTTAACAAGCGCAGAAATAATTTCGGAGAATTTAGAAGAAATACTTTTTTGGAAAAAAATTATTTCTTGGAAATTTCAACTTTTTTCTTGAAATATCAAGAATATATTAAAAGTTAAGTATGTAAAAAAGCACAAATTCCAGGAAAAACATTTTTGGTATTTTCGACTTTTGCAATAAACGAAAATATATTGTGCCTACGCCTATGCTCATTCCTTATGAGATATATTTTTGTAGCGGTTCCAGATCACTTCAATAATGAAATACTACATATGTATTCAGAATAGAGTGATGACTTATTTTTACTGAAAAAAAGGAGAGGGTAATTCCCCAGAAATTGCAATTTTTTAACAATATTTTTACAAAAGACTTTTTTGCTTGATTTTATTTAAATAAGTGACCCATAAGATGTCTAAGCAAATGTATGCAGGGGACTGACAATACTTTCAGGAGATGGACATATTAATAAAAACAAGTAAAAACGTCAGTTCTAATAATAAACACACTGAATAGAAAATTGAGTTTCTTTTGTTTGAAAACTAAACACATTTTTTTTGGTTTTTTGTTTTTAGATTCATTATGTTTTCTTTGAAAGGGGCCCATTGTTTGTGGAAGATTTTTTCGGTGTTGCAGTTCATTCAATTGGTATGGTAGGGTTTTAATGCAAAATGAGTTATATAATATTATGTGTAATGCATAAACATGTGTTTCGTTCCGAAATTTTTGGCGTAACAATCCAAAATGGACGTAATTTGCAAAACAAGCAAGAACACAAGAACAGCTGATAGTACCACTCTTAGTTTTCAAAAATTTTCGGTGCAAATTTTTTAGGATGTCAGATATGGCCTTCTGCTTTCTTATTTTACCCTTCACGACATATTCTTTTTTCACAGTACACGATCTTCTTCCAAAAATACGTCCACAAACTTTCCCATGCGATTCACAGAATTAAGAGCTTTTTCTTTTTAAGACTCCCATCTTGTTATACTTATAACTTTTTTCTTTAAATTGCACTACATTTTCTTTTTTTTTACAAAGTCACCTAAAAGTATTTTTTATTCCTGGTGGGTCCTCAGGTTCATAGTATTTTCTTTTAATTGTTGTTTAATAACCTCACCAAATATACTTTTTTTTTTAGTTAAGGAATTTTCAGCCATTCACAGAAGTCTTTTTTCTGGAGTAGAATAGTTGTTTACTTCTGGATATACGATGAAGTTATTGTCAAAAGGCGTTCAATTTTGCTTTAAGAAATGATATTGTAGCAATTTTTTTTAGAATTTCAAATATTTCAGGCTTTTCCCTTTCTCTTCTGCTTCCTTCCTTTTGCATCATTCTTTTTATAGATTGTTGAGGTAGACCGTCATACAGTTATTGACCCTTATCGATTCTGCTCTCTGTTTTCTTTTGCATTCTCTCTTATTCTTTCACCAAAGTTTTTATATTTTTCTTCGTTCTCGAGGCGTCCTATTGGAAATTAGCTTTCTTTGGTCCTTTTCCTATATTCTTAAATATTTAAATATTTCTTTTTCCTTTTGTTCCGCATGCTTAATCGTATCATCTTTCAAGCGTTGGTAATGAGCTCTTTCTATTCCTCTTTTTTTTGTGCAATTGTTACTCTCAGCTGAATTTTGATTTTTTCGGGGCCATTTTATTATATGATACTATCTACTGAAAGTAAATAAAGATTATATTGTAAAAAGGTTATAAGATATCGACTTAGTCGGTTTGTCTCCTTAAAGTTGGTCCATCCCCTGCCATATTTTTTTACAGGGGACGGACACCAGGCAACGGACAATTTTAAAATATATATTAAAAAATATGTTTTCTTATATTTATTAGATACTTTCATCTTGGATAATTAGTTTTATATTCGTAATATACTTACCGTGCACTAAATAAAATAAAATAATTTCCGTTATTACCTGAAATAACACTTGTCAGGGGACGGACAATTTGACCGGACAGTACGCGTTTTTGCTGATTCTGCTCAAAATTTAGACAAAACAGAATGGCTGTTTTCGGTGTAATTTTCAGTTAAAGTTAACAAAAGGCTAAACGATCCATATAATAACTGACAGTTCATGTACTTCTTCATAGATGGTATTTATATAAAAATTCATATTACTTACATTAATAAGTCGAAAAATAATAACGCAAGTTTGTGGTTTTTTTTCAAATGAATTATGTATTTTATTTTAAATAAGCCAGTTAAAATTTGCTGTAACTATGAAAATGTCTTAAAAAAATTAAACATGTAAAAATTTGTTCCAGTTTTTTTATAATTGGGCTTCGAAGGAGAAATTTTGCGATGATAACAAGCCAGGGGACGGACATTTTGATTATTTAAGATTAATTTATTTATTCAAAATAACTAATATGACATATTATATGTTGGGTTCATGATAAAACTAATTAGTTATAATACTTTGGTAAATAATATGGCCACGTTAATCATTTATAATAATCCGCAAAAAACAAACGCCGAAAATTGTAATTTCTGGAGAACTACCCAGGAGTGTGTGGTTTCTTCAGGGTGGCAGTCACCACCAAAGTTTTGAGGGCGTACAATAATAGATCAATTGATGCCATTCAAACATTTTTTGGTTCATGTCTCATCTTATCAACTAATCGAGATATCCCTAATAACATAGTGGCACACGCTGTATATTCAGCCGGGCAATATGCTGAAAATTACGTTAGGTCTTTTTTCCATCAATTGAATGAATGTTGTTTCTTTTCTCCCTGAGGCAAATCCTGTTTACGCTCATGGTTATTTTTATATGATTTCCGAAAAATGACATGCTAGGGAAATAATTCAGTATTTTCGGAACGAATTAATAATAGTCATGACATGAACAATAACAGATAGTGCTATCTATCATGTTATTAGGAAAGTTGCCAACAAAAACTATATCACTTTACGAATTTAATCACATTTAAATTACACGCTTAAGCTCTTGAAGTGAAATAAACCTAAGAACTTTTTCTATAAATGACGATCTGATTAATTTTCAAGTGAGAAGTAACTTGAAACATTTTCTACGAATGAAAACTTGACAAGTTTTTATTAAAGCTTGAATATGTGAAACAATACTTATTTAAAATTCACTAGTAAAAAATACAATCAAATAATTTCCCACAACGTAACGATAATAAAACGGTAATACTAAAAAATTAACACAATACATATTTAAAAATATCGAAGGCAATGCGATTAATTACATTCTTTAAGTAGGCGCTATTAATGGTCGTACATTTTATTAGGTACGTCCATAATTTGGTTGCAATTAATTGAAACTATTTAAGTTAAAAAATTCTATAAAATGTGATATAATATTATGAACTACAAACTGAATACATATTCTATTATTAACCTTGACCTCCTGTAACTGCTTTATAATGTGCATTTGTATCAAATTTTGTACTGTGATAAAAATAATAAAGAGACTATAATTTGCTGAACACGTCAGAAATAATAATCGGAACATTTTTTTATCTTATAAAATATTGATATTTGATAAGTTCTGTAGATTGCAACAATTGCTGGTTTTATTTAGATAAAGTCATATTACGTTAAATTTAATCACTAAAAAACAATTATTAAAAAAAGAACGATTAACAATTCTTGAAACAGATAAATGTTAAATAACTAAGCCAGCAGCGTGATAAAATGTTTAAATTCGATGAAAAATAACTTTTACATGGTTTTAAATATTTTTAAATAAAAAAATTTACTAAGCCAAGACAATAACTCATCCATTTGCAGACATTACCAACAAATATATATAAAAAAAGTTCTTCATTTTAATGGCAACGTCAACCCCCCTTTTTTAAATTTACAAATACAAATACGAGTTTGCTATTGTTCTTATAATTTATTACCTTTAAAATGGACAAATTATTTTATTTAAACAATACACAACAGTGCAATAAATTCACCTAAATACCGACAAAGTCAAAAATTAAAGTCATATAAAACAATAGCGCCCAATTTATAATTATTTACAAAACAAAATTACATTTTGCGATTGTTTATTCCCTTCCGATGCTTTTAATTAGGGATTCTAGCTCCGTAACCGTAACCGAAACTGTCGGATATACTAAATAAAAAAAATTCCGAATCCGTAACCGAAACCAATATAAATGTTTCGAATAATTTCGGATGTCATTTGAAACAATTTTGCTAATTTCAGTCGACCACTGTTTTCTTTTTGACGACTAAAATTAGGAAACAAATTAGCTGGTATATTACTTGACCTTACTCATTATTGAATCGGTCATTAAATACTTTTTTAATATGTTAAATAAATCGATTTTTTTTATTTCAACATTTTTCCAAAATTTCCATTTTTTTTTAACTTTTCCATTTTTAATATTTTCTTTTTTTTTTAATTTTGGCTTTTTGTGAAGATATGAATTTTCCCCAAATTTCGACTTCATTTCAAAATTTTACCTGTTCTATCTAAATTTTACTTTTTTGAAAATTTCCACATTTTTCAAAAATTGACTTGTCGAAAATTTCAGGTTTCTTTGGAAATTTGGCCACAACAATTTTTGATAATTCAAGTGTGTTGGCTTTTTTGATTTTTCGTAAACATTTCAACTTATTTATCAAAATTTTGACTTTTTTCTCAAAATTTTGGTTTTTCAAATGTTTAACTTTCATATATCTGACACTAAAATTTTGGCTTTTTGAAAATTTCGGAATTTTTCAATACTTTTACTTTTCAAAAATTTCAGATTTCCTTAATAATAAAAAGTTTTGACAATTTGAGTTTTTTTGAGGTTTTTTTTGAAGATTTCAACCTTTTTCAAAATGTTGATTTTTTAAATGTTAAATATATTTCAGGGTTTCTAACCGGAACTGAACCGAAAACGGGAAACCGAAAAAAACCGTTATTTTTGTCGGAACGAAAACCGGGAACAGAATCGGAAAAAATAACGGTTTAATTCGGTTCGTTGAATTTATATGTTCTTACAATAATTTTTACTTTACCCTACAGTTTGAGATTTTTTTGGAAATTGCCTTTTTACAATTTTATACAAATTCAAGTAACTTTCACCTCAATATTACGAATTTACTTTAAAGAACATTTTTTTTTGGAACTTGGATTAGAAACTTGCATATTCCACACTTTCTAAGAAAATGTTGATTTTATTCTCAACATTTCAAGCTTAATTGACTTTAAGTTGTATAACTGGAATATTCTTTTTTCAAAATTTTTGACTCTTTTTTGAAATTTGTACCTTTTTCGAAATATTTCTTTTTGTAAAATTTCGAGTTTAAAATAAAAATTTTATGTGCTATTGTAAATTTGGACTAAAGCAGTGGAGCCTTTTTCATTAAAGCGCAGTTTTCTGGCAATTTTATTTGCAAATTCGATTTTTTCCTTCATAAAAAACACTCAAAATTTGTTTTTTTTTCTTAAACTTCGATTTCCCCGTTTATAATCTGATACCCTTAATTTTTGAAGTTATTAATGAAAATTTCGAGTTTTTCTTGAATTTTTTCCTTCATATTTCACTTTAATTTCAATATGCCAATTTTTTTTCTCGAAATCTCAAATCCTAATGATTTTTTTATGATACCGACTTCCCTTAACTTCCCAAAATTCGAGGATTGGCCTTTTTTTCTCAAAATTGCCGATAAAATCTCGCTATTTCTAATTTTTCCTAGAAATTGGGAATTTCGGTCAAAATTTCAAGAGAAAAATACAACATTTATATTCCAATTTGAAGCCGGGATCTTGAAATTGAAGTCGACATTTTGAGACTTTTGAAACTTGAAACGATGACATGTTAGAAAATGTCCAATTTAAACTTCCAATTTTTATCTGGTTTTGTTTACGCTACATTTGACTTTTTTGTTAAAATTTCGACTTTAGCCTCGAAGCTGCGATTTTTTTATCAGATTGTTTTGAATTTAAGCAGCTTTAAAATCGAAATTTAGATAAGTCTTGAATTCGTTTTGTAGAATTCGTTGAAAATTTAAAATTCGTAATTTGGAAAATTAGATTCTCCAGAAAAATTTCTGGAACAGTCGAATTTTCAAAAAAATGTCGAAGTTTTCACAAAAAGTCAAACTTTTGAAAAAATGGAGATTTCGAAAAAAACTTCAAATTTTGAATGAAGCCTACTTAACTTCGAAAAAAGTCCCAATTTTTATGATAAAAGGTAAAATTTTTTAAAAAAGATTAAAATCCTAAAAAAAATTAAAGATTTCAAAAAGTTGCAATTTTAAAAAAAATCGAATTTTTCAAAAAAGTAGAAATGTTTGGGGAAAAGTCGGAATTATCAAAAAAAGCAGTTAAAACTTCGAGAAATAGTAAAAAGTGTAAGCTAAAGTGGAAATTTCCAAAAAAAAGGTAAAGGCTTTCAAAAAAAATGTATCAATATAATCATATTATACAAGGTCCTGCAACAGTGCGTCGGGCATCTATAGGTCCTATAATAAAGAAGTTAGGAATTCCGTTCACATGCAGACCTTAACTCTGTACAAGAATGTATTTCAGGAAAATATAGTCACGTAGGGTATCTCCAAAAAGTGTAAGCCGCTGAGGGTGAATTTTTTTAAAATGGAACCCCCTGTATTTTTTACATTTTTGGGTTCCTTTTTGACAACTTTATATATTCCTAAGATATTGATAAATTTGGTTAGATAGTTCCAGAGTATTAAATAAATAAAGAGAAAAAAAATATTTTGCAACATTTTCTTTAAAAATTCATTAAAAATACAAAAACGCCCCAAAATCAAAACTGCGCTAGATGTTCACTGTAGTGGGTCTGTAGTTACTTTGCTATAAATACCTTAAGCCTAACTTGTACAGGGTGTCCAAAATTCAATGCCAAATTGGCTAAAATATAAAGCAATTTTTCTTCGTTTTTTCGAATGGAAAACCCTGTATATTTTTTTTCTATGAGATACAAAATTAAAAAATGAACATTTTTTGTACCCACAAATATTTCGAAATTTTTAACGGTTAAGCAGATATTCGTCGGATTATTACATATGGCTCTTTGGACCCTAAGATACAAGACAAAAAATCATAGATGGCTTTGATAAAAATTAATTACCTTATTATTATTTTCTAAGTTAACTGCCAAACTCTCTTAGGACTACAAATATATAACTAAATAACAAAACATCCCACCAATTCAAACCACTAAAGACTACCTTAATAAATGTTCAAATGCCTTAGACTCTAAAAAAAATAAAAATAAAACGTAGAGTGCGTTAAAGAAAGTTGAAAAAAAATATACAGGGTGTTCCATTTGAAAAAACGAAGAAAAATTGCTTTATATTTTAGCCAATTTGGCATTGAATTTTGAACACCCTGTACAAGTTAGGCTTAAGATATTCATAGAGACCCACTGCAGTAAACACCTAGCGTAGTTTTGATTTTGGGGCATTTTTGTATTTTTAATGAATTTTTAAAGAAAATGTTGCAAAATATTTTTTTCTCTTTATTTATTTATTACTCTGGAACTATCCAACCAAATTTAACAATGTCTTAGGAATATGTAAAGTTCTCAGAAAGAAACCCAAAAATGTAAAAAAATACAGGGGATTCCATTTAAAAAAATTCACCACCGGCGGCTCACACTTTTTGGAGATACCCTATACATGTGACTATATTTTCCTGAAATACATTCTTGTACAGAGTTAAGGTCTGCATGTGAACGGAATTTCAAACTTCTTTATTATAGGACCTATAGATGCCCGACGCAATGTTGCAGGACCCTGTATAAAAAACATAATTTTGAAATACATCGAAATTTTGAAAAAAACACCTTGTATCAAATTTTTTACAAGTCAAAATTTAAAAAAAAAGGAAATTTGCCAAAAAAATTAAATTCTAAAAAAGTTACAGCTTCGAGAAGGAAGCGAAATTTTGATGATAAAAGGTCGAAATTTTCAAAAAAAGTTAAATTCTAAAAAAGGTTCGAAAATATTAAAAATATCGAAATTTTAAGAAAAATTATGTTTTTCAAAAAAAAAGTAAAATCTAATTTTTAAAATAAAAGTTCAGTTTACTACATTAAAGCCGAAAGCTCGAGAAAAAGTCGAAATTAAAAAAAAACCTCAGTTTTCAAAAAAGATCAAAACTTTGAGAAATTATCAAAAGTTGGACCAAGGTGAAAATTTAAAAAACAGGGTAGAAGTTTTCAAAAGTCAGTTTTTCAACATCATAAAATTTACAGAAAAAATCAAAATTTTGAAAAAAAATAACAATTTTAAAAAAACATATCAATTTTGAGAAAAGAAATTATGTGTAAACATTTTCAAAAAATTCAGAATTTGGAAAATAAATTAAAATCCTAAAGAAAGGTCAAATTGAAAAAGTCTTGCGATTAATAAAATAAATAAACAATTGGAAAAGTGTAATACCGAGGACTTATCCGAGGCCGCGTATATCAATATAGATCACGGGAAGAATTTAAATAAAATAAAAATGTACAAGTTTCGAAGGAAAGGAACACACACACAGCACTATCTGGTCACTCGACGGTCAGGTACTAAATTCCCTCTCGAGATGAACATCTGTGAACGAGCGAGTCGGAAGGGAAGGCAAAAGGACATTTTCTGCCTGCGAAATTCCTATGCATAGGAACGTAAAGTAGCGAGTGTTGTCTGGCGAGAGCGAACTGATTTTAAAACTTTTGTAAATTGAGTTCGGTCCCCCGGTATCAGTCTCCCCGTCCTCGGAGACGACACTCGATACTTTTAAAATGGAAACGTGCGGTTGTAGTGCTGGGTGTTTCCTTGCCCAACTTTATTGCAAAAAAAAAATTTTTCTTTACTATAAAACATATCATATGAACATAACTTACTCTAAATAATTGATTAATCTAGCCTAGCCTAAATAACAGCAAAAAAAAATTCTAACATAGCTAAGCACTTACCTAAATTACTATACTTAACATTAACACCACTATAATTAACTCTTAACTAATACGACTATGACTAACACTAACACCAACACTATTAACCAACTGAGTTGTTGATGGCTGTAGCGCTCTTCCTCTAAAGGAAGGGAGTGGATGGTAACGAGACCTTTATGCAAAAGATTGATCCTCGTAGCAAGGCTTCTCAGAATTGGGTGGACAGAAGTCAAAAATTTGCGACTGGCTGGATAATAGATACCTCCGGAGTGGTGCTTTCTCATGCAGAGAAGGAAACTAGCAGGACCGGACCTCGTGTCGCTGCGCTAGGGGGCAGGATGCAGGGGTCCTGGCGTAGTTCTGGTATGAGTGGTTGCTTCCTCGGTATCTGCTATCAAGAGGTAGTGCTAGCTGGAGAATTCAATGTAGAGGATGGCGTGGGACTTCCTTTGTTTCAACAAGCTGATTAATAGCATGGATTTGGGGACGACGTCAAAATGGTGGTTGACGTCAACCAGACGATGGGAGTGAATCTTGGAGACGTAGCCAATTTGGCGATTGGCTTCGATCTGATGAAGGACTGCCACCGCTACTAGTGGCAAATGACCGGATGGCCGACATCGGTACGATAGTCATTGCTCAATGCGATGTCGATCTAGGGTGGTTGACTACATCTGCTTCTTGTTGATGGCTAGTGTTGTGACTAGTATAGTAGCGATCGCTACTGTCGATCAGATAGCTGGCTTTGAGTTTGCAGTGAGGACAGTTGAATAGATCATTTTTCCCTAGAGAAAAACGTGTTGGGCGCCATGACAAAGGTCTCAGGGTCGCACTAGGAATTCGTGGCCTTTACCGAAAGACCGTAGCCCCACGTTATGGGCGACAAATAATACCGAGGACTTATCCGAGGCCGCGTATATCAATATAGATCACGGGAAGAATTTAAATAAAATAAAAATGTACAAGTTTCGAAGGAAAGGAACACACACACAGCACTATCTGGTCACTCGACGGTCAGGTACTAAATTCCCTCTCGAGATGAACATCTGTGAACGAGCGAGTCGGAAGGGAAGGCAAAAGGACATTTTCTGCCTGCGAAATTCCTATGCATAGGAACGTAAAGTAGCGAGTGTTGTCTGGCGAGAGCGAACTGATTTTAAAACTTTTGTAAATTGAGTTCGGTCCCCCGGTATCAAGTGGAAGCTAAAAAAAAGAGCATTTGAATTTCAAAATTTTCAAAATATAAAGGCGAAATGCTTTAAAGAAATCGAAAAATGTTTGAAAATTTTCAATAAAAATCGAAGGCAAACTTTTCAAAAAGTAATCATTTTAGGAAAGACGGAATTTTGCGAAAAAGTTAAAATTGAAAAAAAAATTGAATAAAAAAACAAATACTTGAGAAAGTCGATATTTGCAAAAATTTAAAACTTTGAAAAAATCCAAATTTTTAAAAAGAACTGAATTGTTTTGAAAAAATCGAATGTAAAACTAGTTAAGATTTGCAAAGAAATTGAAATTTCGAGTCTGAACTTTCGGAAATGGTCAATATTTACAAAAATAAGGTCAAACATTCAAAATTCGAGGTCAATTCAAAATAATTTAAAAAAAATGAAATTTTCAAAAAATAAAATCTTTAACAAGGACGAAAGTTATAAAAAAAGTTAAATGTTTAAAAAAATCAAAACCAACCAAATAGGACAGAATTTTGAGGAATTTGGAATATACAAAAAACCACAATTTTGAAAAAAGTCGTAATTTTTAAAATCAAGTCAAAATTTCGAAATTTTGAAAGTTGAAGAGAAAAGATCGACTTTGTGGAAAAGTGGGTTTTTATTGTCGAAATTTTCGAAATAAGTCAAAATTTTCAATAAAAATTGAATTCATTAGAAAAATCGAAACTTTCAAAAAAGTATATAACCAAAGGATCCTTTCTCTTTGTTCACCTAAGTGAAAGCGCGGGTATCAACTTATTTTATTTTATAAAGTTCGGGGTTTTTTTGAAGTTTTAATCTCAAAATGAACCCAGAATTTAGAGCTTTAGCGTGAAAAATCGAGAAATATTTTCTTCAAATTTTAAGCATTACCAGGTGCTGTAATTTAAAAAAAAGACAGAGAACATTTTCTAATTATGTTAGAAAATTAATTTTTAAATCAAATAAAAACTTTTAAAAAATTAAAAAATGAGTCACCCGAAACTGAACCGAAAACCTGAAAAACCGCTATTTTTGTGGGAACGAAAACCAGAACGGAACCGATATGATTTTTTCCCGGAACGAAATTTTTGCTGTTTTTGAAAATTGCAACCTTTTTATGCTCCGATTGTTTTCGAAAACATCTTCCTTTTGAAACTTTCGATATTTTTAGAAAAATGGTCAAAAATGCCAAAAAGGAGCGAAATTAAAAAAATAAAAATGTTTTTAAAAATTCAAAAACTAAAAAAAAACGGCGCAAATTTCAAAAATATTCAATTTTAAAAAACAAAATTTTCAAAATAATCCGAAAGTTTATAAAAATTTTCTAAACTTTAAAAAATAGAAGAATTTTAAAAAAATGGCGTACTTTTTAAAAAAGGCAAAACAATGTGGAAAACTTAATGTTACATTTTGAGAAATGTTGAAATTTTTATTAAAATTTTTGCTATTTTTGAAAAAAGAAGTGTTGAAATTTTTATTAAAATTTTTGCTGTTTTTGAAAATTTCAACGTTTTTATGCTCCGATTGTTTCCGAAAACGTCTACTTTTTGTAACTTTCGATTTTCTTTAGAAATGTCGCACTTTTTTTAAAAAAGCGACATTTTCAAAAAAGGCAAAAACGTGGAAAACTTAATGTAACATTTTGACAAGTGTTGAAATTTTTATAAAAATTTAAAATTTTCAAAAAAGTTGACATTTCGAAAAATACTCGTATAATTTGGAAAGGCGAATTATTGAAAAATGGTGAAACATTTAAAAAACAATTTCGACAAAAGTCCAAGTTTTCAAAAAAATAATTCAAAAATTTAAAAAATAATCCAAAAGTTTATAAAAATTTTCGAAATTTTGAAAAAGATGAATTTTAAAAAATGACATACTTTATAAAAAGCGACATTTTCAAAAAGGGGCAAAACATTTAAAAACATGTGGAACATTTAATGTCACATTTTAAAAAATGTAGAAATTTTCATAAAAATTTAAAATTTTCGAAAAAAATTATAATTTTGAAAGGCGAAGTATTAAAAAATGTGAAAAACTGAAAAAAAAAAAATAACTTCGACAAAAGTCTTAAGTTTTCAACAAAAAAATTCATAAATTTAATAAACAGGGCAATTTTCAAATAATTAGAAATTTAAATAAAAACAACAGTTTCAAAATAATTCAAAAATTTTTAAAAAGTTTCAAATTTTCGAGAAGGCCAAAATTTGGAAAAACAGATAATTTTTGAAAAAAAGATCAGTTTTTAAAAGTCAAAAGTTTAAAATAAAAAGTTAAAATTTTGGAAAATGGGCGAAATTTTGAAAACAAAGTCAAAATTTTGAAAAATGTCGTAATTTGAATAAACATCGAAAAGTTTCAAAAAAAGCGAAGATTATTAAAAAAAATAGACATTTTAAGAAATAGTCGAAAATTTAAAAAAGGGCCACATTTTGAAGAAATATAGAGCTTTGAAAAAATCCAAATTTGCAAAAAAATTCCACATTTTTTAATTAATCAAAATAATTCAAAATTTGAAATAATGTTGAAACGTAAAAAAGTCGAAATTTTAAAGTGTAAATTTCCAAAAAAATGTTAAAATTTTGAAAAAGTCAAGAATTTAAAAAACAACCAAAATTTTGAAAAATTGTCTAAATTATAAAGTTGGGATTTTCGAAAAAAAATTTTTTGAAAATTTTTGAAATTTCGTAGTAGAGTAAAAATTTTGAAAAACAACAAAACAAAGAACTCCTAATTCTAAAATAAAATAGTAAAAAAATTTTAACTTTTCAAAAAATTAAACATTAAAAAAATTAAAAGTTTAAAAACAAAAATTTTTATGAAAAAATTGTAATTTTTGAAGTGAACAAAAGTCGTAGTTTTAAATAGTAGCAGATATTTTTAAATAATGTCGAAATTTTGAAAAAGTCCGAATTGCACACGGCGGCCGTTGCTGTGGTTTGCTCTATTATATCGAAAAATACCAAAAAAACAAGACTTTTTTGTATTATAAAAAAAGTCGACTGAAAAATCCAACCATTAAAAAAGCTACATTTTCAACAACAAAAAAGTGAAAAGTTAAAAAAATCGACATTTACAAAAAAATTTGGAAACCTTACATAGTTTAAAATCTAAATTTAAGGAAAAACAACTTAAAGTAAATAAAAAAGTTCTAACATGAAAATTTCGAGAAAAATATCGTTTCAAATTTCAGTTTGAAATTCAAAGAAAAAGTCAAAACTGGGATCAAGGTTAAAATTTTGAGACACCAAGTAAATGGCTACATTTCGAGTTTAGTCGAAATATTTGGGAAACAAATTTTTCCAAAATTCGATTCTTTTCTCAAAATTTGACTTTTTGTTGAAAACACTTACTCAAAATTATGACATTTTATCCAAATTTTCGGCTTTTGTTTTCAAAATTCATCTTTCTTTTTTGAACTTTTTCTCTAAAAGTTTGACTTTTTCCGGAAGTCTGTTTTCTATCTCTAAATTCGACTATTTCTCTTTTCTCGTAATTTCAATTTTTCAAAATTCGTCTTTTTTTTTCAAAATTAGTCACTTCTCGAAGTTAGTCTTTTTCTCGAAATTTCGACCTTTCCTTCGAAATTTAGCCTTTTATCTTTCTGCAACTTTCAACATTTTTCTCAAAATTCTTGTTTTCGTTCCAAAATTTGATTTTTTTCTAAAAATTTGACTCCCCATGAGAAATTTCGTCTTTTTCTCAATTCGTTCTTTTTCTTGTAAATTTCTGGTGTTTATTTTCAGAATTCTTCGAAATTTTACCTCAAAATTCGTGTACTCTTCTCAAAATTTGAATTTTTTCTCAAAATTTGACATCCTTTGGGAATTATTGCCTTTTTTTTATTTCGTTTTTTTAATTGTTGTTGTTTAATTTTTTAATTTTAATTTTATTGAACTTTCGGGTGCTTATTTCCAAAATTCTTCGCCATTTTACCATTTTTTAAAAATTAATTTTTTTTAATTGGTATTTTTCTCAGAATTTCAATTCATTCTCAAAATTTTCGATCAAAATTTTGCCCTTTTATTCATAATTTCAAATTTTTTCCAAAATACGTCTTTTTAAAAATTGTTTCATTTTTCTCAAAGTTAGACTTTTCTGGAAAAACTTCTATCTCAAAATAATTTTCCAAAATTTCAATTTTTTTCTTTGAAATTGATCTTTTTCCCAAAACTTCCATTTTTATCTCAAAATTCCATATCTAATGCTTCTGCAAATTTCGACTTTTCATCAAAATTTCGATTTTTTCCTCCAAAATTAGGTTTTTTTTTTGAAAATTCAACTTGGATTTTAATAAAATCTCAATCACAACTCGCAATGCTGTGAAACAATAATTCAAGTTTTGAAGCGAAAAGTTAGAATTGTAACTAATTCCAGATTTAACTGAAAATTTCGACTTTGAAGTTGGAATTTAAAAATAAAGTACAGTTTTAAGGTTGAAACTGAAAGGCTTTAAAAACAAATCGAAATTTAAAGAAAAATCTTGAAACTTATAACAAATATATACGGAATTTGAGATAAAATTTCAAATTTCAAGTAAAAGTAAATAGAAAGGTTTTAATACGAAAATTTCAAGAAAGCGCCACTTCGACTTTTAATTCGAAATTTCGGAAATAACTGGGATCAAGATTAACATTTTGAGAAACCAAGTAAATTTTACATGAAAGTTTACCTACATTCGAGTTCAAGTCGAAATATTTGGGAAAAAAATTAAAAGTTTCAGATTTGAGATCAGAATTCTTGAAAAAAAACTCAACATTTTGAAAAAACTCTCAATTTATATGAAGAAAATACTCTCGATCTTAAAAGTCTGCACTCGACGGTAATCTCGAAATTCGAACTTTTTTTTAAAAAGTTTAGACTGAAATTTCGCTTGAACATCACAATTCCGAGAAAAAAACAAAATCTTGAGATTAAAGTCGAAAATTAAAAAAAAAAGCAGCAAACATTTTGAGGTCACAATTAAAATTTTAGAAAAATTGATTTAAGTAGCCAATGAATTAAATTTGAAAAAAAATCGATTCTTTTACCAGAAATTGAAATTTTGGGAGAACCTCAAAATTTGTAAAAATCAAAATTTCGAGTAAAACTTGAAAATGGTAAATTTTTACGTGTTTAAAAATGTCAAATTGTAAACTCCGAATTTTGATAGAATGTCAAATAATTCAAATTTTGATCATAAATTCCTAAATTTTAGAGAATTTACAATACTGAATATTTTCGCTGAATTCAGTATTATTTATTAATTTGAATTTGATTTTATCTGAAATCTTCGATTTATTTTGAAAATTCACTTGTTTGGTAATGTCGAAATTTTTATTTAGTCAAAAAATGTCGACTCTTTCAAAAAATTTTTACGATTCTTCGAAATGTCGCCTCTTTTTTCAAAATTTCGACTTTTTTTATAATATATACTTAAACTTAAAAAGTTTAATTTTTATTTTTAAATTTTAACTTTTTTAATAATTCTGACTTTTTAAAAATTATGATTTTTGTAAATTGTAAAATTTCGCAATTTTTCAGACTTTTAACATTTTTGAACAGTTCAACTTATTTGAAATTTTTTATTTTTGAGAAGTTTGATTCTTCAAAATTTCGATTATTTTTCAAGATGTCGAGTATTCTTGAAAATTTCGAGTTTCTTTAAAAATGTCTCGAAATTTTGACTTTTTTGTAAATCAAGACTTTTTTTGAGAAATTGAACTGTTTCTTGAGAATTTCGAACTTTTTGAAGATATTACGTTTGTTAAAAAATTTGAATTTTTACTAAGATTTCGACTTTTAGAAACTATATTTTTTCGAAAATTTTAACGTTGTCGAAAATTTTGATTCGGAAATTTTATTTCGAAATTTCAACTTTTTGAAGATTTTTACAATTTTTACCTAATTTGAGAATACTTATTCTTTCAAAATCTTGACTTGTTTGAAAATTTGGAATTTTGAAAATTGCAACTCTTTCAATACATATATTTTGACTTTTTGTAAATTTCGACAATTTTGGGGAAATACATTTTTTGGAAACTTCGCCTTTATTGAAATTTTTTTAATTGATTTGAGAACTGCTAGTTTTTTTGAAAATTTCGACTCTTTTATTTCCACTTTTTGCAAAATTTAATATTTTTCTTGAGATTTTGACTTATTTCGAAAATTTTTGTTGTTTTGACATTTCGATTTTTTTTGATAATTTTAACTTTATTCAAAATTTCGATTTTATTTTTTTGAAAATTTATATCTTATTTAGGAATTTTTACTTGTTCTTAGAAACTTCGACTTTTCTTAAAATTCTGAGTCTCGACGTTTCGGCCTATTGACAATTTCGATTTTTCAAAATGTCGACTTCGAAATTTTGTCTTTTTTATAAATTGAATAAAAAAAATTGAGTTTTTTAAATTCGATTTTTTTTTAATTTCAACTTTTTTGAACATTTCAATCTTTTTAGATTTAGACTTTTTTAAAAACTTCGACTTTTTTGAAAAATTCAACTATCTGTAGTATTTCCACTTTCTTGATAGTTGTACCCTTTTTCAATACTCTTACTTTTTCACGAAATTTTAGAGAATTTAGACTTTTTTCAGAATTTTTTTGAACATTTCGATCTTTTTACACAATTTCCACTTTTTCTTAATTTCAGCATTTTGCAATATTTGAATTTTACCTTAATATACCGATTTTTTTTGTAAATTTGACTTTTTTTTGGTTCACCTTTTAAGGTTTTGACTATTTCTCAAAATTATGAAAATTATTTGGACGAATTCATCTTTTTGAAAATCATTAATTACTTTTTCGGACATGTATAGACTTTTTAAAAATTTTGATTTTTTTTTGAATATTTCAATTTTGTTGAAATTTTTGAATTTTCAATATTGAACGTTATTTGAAAATCTTGTCTCCTTCAGATTTTACATTTTTGATGTCAATACTAAATACTAAAAAACATACATGAAGATGTGTTAACATATCGATTAATCATTTATAAGGAACTTTGCTTATAGCCACGACTTACAACAAATCGAGTTAGTCAGTCATTTCTAGATCGTTAAAAGCAGAACCACCATATTTTAAAAGTATTCCAAAGAAACCAAAATTTTACAGCGCTGCACCTTTTTTATTGTACCCTGAATGATTAAATTTATCTCTTTTGCAAAAAGTCATATTAAGGATGAATTTTTCAGTATTCATTCAATGTAAATTGTTTTTTTTTTGCAAGAATCTTCTTTTATCAAAAAATTCTAAACAGTTAATTTTTTTAATTTCCATAATTCTTATAATAGAACCTTTTAAAGTATCGAAAAACATTTCTCAAATATCCTTCATCCTTATCACAACTTATCTGATTTATTTTAATATAGTTAGCTTATTGATTAAAATCAATACAATTTTATTAGATTGTGTAATGTGTCAGATTTTTTATTAATCTAAAATTAATAAGTTAAAAAAATTAAATAAAATAAAACAGTTGATGTCATCTTTTGACCCAGTTAAGCTGTTACCAAGAGATACATTTAAAAAAATAACCCCAATATTGGGGCTAAGATAAAAACATTAGCGTTTCAATTTAGTGAAATACTCAAAAAAATGTACTAGTTTCCTTACATTTTCTAAAATGTACCTAAGGTTTTGTAAAATAGGGAACATTTAAAATGGCTTATATGATGGATGATATTACAAATACCTGTATGTATCATTCCACTTTACCTAATCAAACCTGATTCTTACGGCATATGGGATTGTGTATACTTTGCCACACGTTTAAGTGTTAACATACATAAAAGTTCTGTTGTTACTAAAAATGATAATAAAAGCTTACATCAAATACATCATTTTTTTCAAGCAACTACCGGCAATGGAACTTTTTAATTAAAATACATCTTATTACATGAACTTATTTGCACACATTGATCATATAAGGTACGACTATGTACGATGACCACAAATTGAAAATAACTGCAAAATCATATTCAAAAACTCACCTCTTTAACTTTATCCCTTTTCTCCCTAATGAAAGGATCTGAATCCTCTCCACCCATAACAACTGGATAATGAAGATTTGCTGCAGGAGCTACAGTATTGACTCCATCAATTTTAACATCTTCCACTACAATCAACGGTTTAACCGAAGTTGTAGTTTTCTTATAAAACCTCCCAATGTCAGGCCTTTCAAGCACCTTCAGCTCGCTGTCTTGATATATCTTCGCTTTCAATTTCTCCCTATCTTCGATAACATGTCTATCTAAAACCGGATCTTCCTCGTGCCTAAGAACCCTCGAGCCCTCTTTGCCATCTTCTAGACGTGGAGGAGGAGGAATCAAAAGTTCGGGACCAGCCCTTTTAAACTGATCGTACACTTTGTAGACACTGTCCGTCCGAATGCTGTTAGTACTGGATGGAAGGAAAAATAATGTTCCGAAACACACTAAACCGAAAGTCAAAAACACTAAAAAAATAATATACTTCTCACATGATCTTAGAGAAAGTGTTCTCTTTGAGAAAGGCAGATGAAACCTATTTACTACTCTTTGATATGAAGGTAATATTCCAGCACCGGTCATAGTATTGAATTAGATGACAGTATATGTTTACAAAATCACTAAAAAAATGCATTAATTGATTAGTTTATTTAATGTTATAAAAAAACTCCAGCAGATATTTTCACTTATCTATTGCACTACAGCTGCTAGAAAACCAGAGCAACTGACAATGAACTGACAGGTGACATTTGTTTTATTTATCTTTTTTATCAGGTCTACCAATACAAATGGCAAACTTGGTCATAGAGTTAATTATATCGCACTAATATATTTGGAAAATTCAGATAAAACCGTAATAAAATCACAATTTAGTTGAAGAAATATAGTTCATTTCAGGTAAATGTGCACCAGAGTGGCTGGTGAAGTATTAAAATGAAATTGTCGATAAATTATTAAAAAAAATCACCAAATTTAAAGCCCGTTTCACGCTAAAACATTTAGATGTTTAATGTGTTGCCTATAGTTAAGAGTTCTAATGCACAGATCAATAGGTGTGAACATTTATTAGATTGGAAGTTTGGAAACCAAAGACCGGTTTTGATCTTGTTAGATCTCGTCAGTTTGGTATATCCAACTCGAATGCTAACAAATGTTCCGACAAGTAGGTACTAAATAATTCACAGTACTTACGGAAATTTAAAATTAACGATTTAAATTTGGAGTATTGATAAAAATTGAAATATTGGACTCAATAAAAAGGTTGAAATTCTACCTGTAAGCTCAATTTTAAAATTTCCATTTATAACTAGAAATCGACTTTTTCGCCTTTTTAATAACCTGAAAGAAATGGTGAAAAGTTCTAGAAAAAAAAAACAGTTGTAAATTCTGATTTCTAAATTTCAGGAAAAAAGTCCAAATGTTTGTTTTAAATTTGATACCTGAGGTTTAAACAATTGAAAACCTTTACTAAAAGTTTGTACAAAATCAATTTTAGTCAATTTCAATATTGAGAAAAATATAGGAAAAAGACGAGTTTGAGTTTAGATCGGAAGTTTTAAAAAAAATAAACGTTTGTGTTAGAAAAAATGAAAGAAAATGACGTTTTAACTTGAATTAATAAAAAATCTGAAAAAAAACTTTTTTCGATTTATAAAATCGAAATCATTAGGACAAAGTCAAAAATTAAGGTTAAACATTAAAAGTTAAAAATTTAAACCGGACATTTTTTAAAAAGCTTTGCTATCTAATATTTCCTTTCAAAAATTTAACCTAATTTTTAAAATTTCCGATATAAGCTATAATATTAGAACATTCTAGGTTTTTTCTTGAAATTTTGACTTTGGAATTTAAAACAGCAAGATTTCAAGTGAAATTTTAAGAAAAGAGCCTCTATTTTAACATCGAGATTTCGGAAAAATATAAAGATTAAATGTAGTCGAATAAGTTTCAGAAAATACCGAAATTTTAAGAGAAACTCGGCATGAAAAAAAACTAGTTTTAAGATTAAAGGTTTGGAAAGTTTTAAATGAATCATCACTCTCTGACCATACCATAGGTACGTAAGTTTCGTCATAGCTCTGCTACGGGGGAGGGGGGGGAGGCTGAGTCGTACAGAAATCCTAGAAGCTGTAATTGAAACAACTATCAAGTGAGACTAAAACAGGGACTGGAATACTGTCCGACTAGGCCTAAAACCCCAGTGGACATTGAAATGATGTGCGATGTAATCAACATCGCCATCAAAATAGCTTACGAAGGAAATTGCCCAATGAAGACGAAGAAGGTCAAGCAGGATACCGTCTGGTGGATTCCCGAACTTTTTCGTCTAAGGGCAGAAACAGGTAAGAAATTTAACCGGGCAAAAAGGACCGGACGTTGGGAGGAATATAAAACCTCAAAACGAGAATATGTAAGTGCCATTAAAAAGGCAATAAAGATTTCCTGGAAGAAGTACTGTGAGGGGATCGAAAAATCCCCAGAATGCGCTAGACTTCAGAAGACATTGCAAAAGAGCAACCAGAATACTGGGACCTTTGCAAACACCACAGGGAGAACACGCGTATTCCGAGGAGGGGACCCTGAAGGTTTTACTTCAGTTCCCAGGATGCGCAACAAGACAGCCAAGACACCGATGTATTGCAAAATCAGGGAACAAGTCAAAGCTGGAGAATAGCTAACAACTATTTGAAATAACCAGAATTATATGGGAGATAAACCGTTTCAACCCATATAAATCACCTGGTTCAGACGGAGTATTACCAATAATGTTACAACAAGGAGTTGAAGCACTAGCGTCACTCTTGTGCACAAGTACAAGATTCAGGGCCTGCATGGCTACAGGATATGTGCTTCAGGACTAGAGAAGGACCAGAGTGGTTTTTATACCCAAACCAGGGCGCAATACGTACGCCCAGGCAAAGTCTTTCAGGCGAATTAGCTTGACATCATTCATGCCCAAGACGACGGAAAAACTTGTCGATAGGTATATTAGAGACGATGCGATGACGAGGTTCCCCTTGCATCAATATCAATACGCCTACCAAGCAGGTCTGAGCCTGCATGAACTCACACGCAGGATTAAGGAAGCTCTAATAAGCAAGGAAATTGCCTTGGGAGTCTTCTTAGACATTGAAGGTGCATTTGACAATACGTCTTACGCATCTATCAAAAGAGAAGTAGAAAAGTATGGAGTCGATCCGGCGGTAACTCGGTGGATAGACTTTCTGCTCCAAAACAGAACAATAACAACATCACTAGGCAACGTATCGATAGCAGTATCTGCAGTACGGGATTGTCCGCAAGGTGGGGTATTGCCACCACTTCAGTGGAGCTTTGTGGTGGATAATCTGCTAAGGGTACTAGAACTAGAAAATTTCATGCGCAAGGATACGCAGATGACCTAATCCTATTAATTGGAGATAAATTTCCAGAGCACGTATCAGCATTAATGCAACGGGGTGTTTAGCAGAGGGACTAACAGTGAACCCTACGAAAACCATGATAGTCGCATTCACTAAAAAAAAAGAATCTTAATGACTTAAGTAAGCCTAGTTTAGGAGGACAAGAAATTCCTTCTGAGTTAAATATTTGGGACTTACCTTACATACCAAACTTAGCTTCGGCGTGCATGTGGAAAAAGTTACTGCCAAAGCTACTAAGGCCTATGAGCATGTAGAGGCATGATGGGAAAACAATGGGAACTCAGACCAGCGATGATCCACTGGATAAATTCCAAGATTGCTAGTACTCATAGTAACATATGGTTCTTTAATCTGGTGGCACAAAACCAGAAAAAAAGGAAAGTGTTATCAAACTAAGCAAGGTGCAAAGGTTAGCTTGCGTAGGAATAACAGGGGCGATGCAAACAACGCCCGCGGCAGCCATGAGAGCACTGCTAGGTTTGCCTCCACTTCATCTGGTGGTGCAGGCGGAGGCCCTGTCAGCAGCCTACATGCTAAAAACAAAGAGGTGTGAAATGGAATTACCTAGATCAACTTGCCATACAGAAATATTCAAGCGGATCTGTGTGAACCATAAGCTAAGGGTGCCACCGGACAGAACAAAGAGTATCTCCAACTTTCACAAACCCTATCGGGTAGAAATACCGGAAGGGGGAGTGCAGTTAATAGAACCAAAAAGAGAGAGTGGGTCAGTCTGGTTCACAGGTGGATCCAAAACAAAGATAAGTACTGGTGCGGGAATAACCTGCAAAGAAGAGGTTTACATAAACCTGGGATCTGGCATCTGTGGCAAATGTATTTTAGGCAGAAGTTACTGGAATTACAGCCTGTGCCGAAGCAATGACCAGGAGGTCTTATGAAAACAAGAGAATCGTGATCTATAGCGACAGCCAAGCAACACTAAATGTGCTAAGAGCTTATGAAATAAACTCCAGAACGGTCAAAGATTGTGTTGATAAGCTAAGCAACTTGGCACAGCACAATACAGTTATACTTCGGTGGGTTGAGGCCCATCGGAGATTTAAAGGAAATGAAAGAGCATACCTTCTATCCAAAAGAGGAGTCGAGTTTTCTCTAGTAGGATCGGAACCTACTTATCCGCTTGCTAATACAGCGGCAAAGGAGGTAATAAAGGAACTACTAAGGAAAGAACACAGCTCACTGGAGGGCTGTCGATGGTCTGAGGAAATCTGAGGATCGACGACCATCAAAAAAGAGAGCCAGAGTAATATTACAGTTAACCAAAAATCAGCTCAAGTGGATAGTTGAACTATTTACGGGACTTTGTGTACTAATTTGACATCTACCAAGAATTGGCGTAAAATAAAATTCTACTTGTAGAATGTGTGGAGAGGAAGAAAAAACTCCTTTACACATATTATGTGAATGACCGAATCTGGAAAGGGATAAACATTCCAACTTTGGGAATGCTCTGACTGAACCAAAGACAATAGTAGAAATACCTATAAAGGAGGTTCTGGAATTCTTAAAAAAACCGAGCCTATTATGAGATAATCGTAGGGGGCTCAATAAGCGAAAGCTTCAGTGCTGCAAACATAGCGGCCCCATAAGAAATAATAATAATAAGAAGATTAAAGGTCGAACTTTGAAGCTTCAACGCGGGATTTCGAGGCAAAATTTTAGGATCAAATTCGAAATTTACAGAAAATAAAATTAAAATATCCCATTTTTTTTTGGTGGAACGGAGTGGTCGTTGGTTATCTTCAAAAATTGAAATACAAATCTTGTCCCCTGAAACCAAGAAAGATTAAAAAATATAACAAATATTGCTCTAGTAACATTTAGAGAAACATTTGTTGTGTTTTTTAATCTTTCTTGGTTTCAGGGGAAAAGATTTTTATTTCAATTTTTAAAATATTTTAGAAAAAAGGCAAAATTCTGATTTCTAACCTTAAAATATGGTCGAAATTTTGAGAAGAAAAACGATTAAAAAAATCTTTTAGTGGATCGCGAAGAGAAGGCATAAAAGTACTCGGACCATGACAAAAAAAGATTGGAAAACGCTACTTTAGAGCATTATTTTAAGAATTCAGCATTTCAGAATATTTTTTTCAAATTAAGATCTCCAGCAATTGTTTTTGAATTTTTAGAGCCTTAATTTAATTGAACCTTGAAAGTCTGCTTGTAAGATGCAACTTAATAATTTTTTAACACAGTATTACTAAAAAAGTTAAAAAACAGATTAAAATTATTAAATATTGTTATTAAATGCAGTGGCGGCTGGTCTTAAAGAACGCAAGAGGGCGCACTCCTCGTGAAATGAGCAATCTATTCTTTTCTGTTTAATGTAAAACACTTGGATTTATCATATTTTTAAACACAAAATAACGATATACTAATTAACTAAAAATACTTGTGAGTGACTCGGAATAAAGTGCGCAAACGTTTGATTCCATTATATTAAGTATTATAAGGAAATTTAAATAAGTTGATGCGCGCAGAATTATGCACCTAGCGTGGCTGCCGTGCGATGCCTATCAACGGCCTTTCCGGGATGCGGACAAATAAACTACAGAACACCACGTTAAATCTAGCCCGGGGTACGCGCTTATGTGCTATTGCCAAATGATGAGTACAAGTCAGAGTTTGGAGTGTGTATTTACGGTTTATGATGCAAAATGCGTAGGTGCCGGCTGATCTGATTGCGATTACTAATTGTGCCGCTGACAGGCCTAACTTGAATTGTACCGCTTTTCACAAAGAGATAGCAGTAGCCATTCTAGGGTCTTATTATTAATTTGTAAATTTGGATTTAAACAATTTTGATGAGAAAGTAATGAACATTTTATTTCTTTAAAAGATCGTAGAGCTGATTTTGTTTAAAAAAATATTTTTTTTTGTGTTTTTGTAGTTTAATTAGAACTTTGTAAAAAAATATATTTTTTTTTCAACGAAAAAGTGATATAATTTTATTCCTATGAAAGCAAATAATTTTAATTAAGTAATCCAAACCGTAACGACGTGCAACCCTACAGAGTACTTTAAAGGGGCTCAGAAATGTCGATAATGTTTTTTTTTTGTACTCGAGGAAAATAATTTAGAGATGATAACTTAAAAATATTTTGGAGGTTATAAGATGTAAAAATACTATTAAATATAACACCTTTTGTATCACTTTTGTTTCTCTTAAATTTAATATCTCGCTATGGCACTGGAGTCACCTAAACTTATAACTACTAATATTTTTGCATCTGCGCACCCCCTGTCAAAAAGTCACCAGCCGCCACTGATTAAATGAGAAAGGGGAGTATAAAACTATATGTGTAAATTTATTAAGCTCGATTTATTAAAAATATTTATATTTAACAATACACAAACTTTTTAACAAGTTTCAGAAAACATTTTTCATAGAAAAGGAACTGTATATAAAAGGTACAATTTTACACAAAAAAATAAAAACTTTCACTTAACTATGTACACTGTTGAATCCTATACTAGAGCAATTGAGATCACTTTTTTAAAAATCCTTCTTGGATTATAAACAGTTTATAATCACGAAACGTGATGCATCTAAATTGGAAAAAAAAACGTGGTGTTATAACTTGAAAAATATTACAAGACGTAGTTCAAGTTGTGAGTTTACATTATTAAAAAACATCTTTTTTAGGTCCAAAAATTTCTCCAACTTAGATGCCCATCATAACATTTTTATAACAATTCATAAAAATTCCAATTGTAAAAACAATGTCTCCATTTTTACAAGTATGATTTTAAATAATATATTTCATTACAATCTCTAATTCCTACTTCTAAAATTAAATTATAAATATAAAAATATAATCTTACTTAACTAGTATCACAGGTGACCATGATAAATTTATGATAGATTAAGTTTTAGGTTTGAATCGCGACATGTAATATTCACAATCCGAACAATACAAATTCGACAAGGCGACAATTTTCTTCCGACACAAGCTACACTTGGTTTTATCGGGTATACTATTATTGGCATTGTTTACCAGAATTGGCGTAACAACAGCTTTAGCTACCGTAACATCGTCTTCGATCGAATTTTCGAAACTCACGCTTCTCTTGAAAGGGGGATGTTGCCGTCCACTGGGAGGCAACTGATGGTAATCATGCGGAGGAGGCACACGCATGTAAGGGTCGTATGGCTTTTGTGGCTGATCTTCGTATGGTCGCATGGGTATTCGTTGATATGAAACGTGTTGCTCTGGCTGTGGTACGCGCTGGTACACGGGATTAATGGCTTTTTGTTGGGGCATTGCCTGATAAATTTGATTTCTATTGTAATCGCCGTTGTAGATTGGCTGATAATTCTGCCTGATGCTTTGATTCGAGCTCGTCGTTGATGGTGATGGGGAAGGGGGATGTTGATAAACTGGACGATTCTGTTGAACTATATTGGGAGATTGACGAATGTTGGGCTGCTGGGAATAATGAGATAACGGTTGCAAATGCGGTTGATTTGTTTGATTGGGATAAGGAAGGTGAGGTTGAATGGGGTTTGATGGATAAGGTGGTCTGCTTTGAGTCTGGGGAGAATAACTTGGAGACTTTGGAGCGAAATTGGGGGAATGGTTTTGATACTGATTTGTACTTTGCTGGCTTACATGCGGTTGATTCGCTTGATACGATTGATTTGTATAATACGGAGAAGACGGCGAATATCTTTGAATGTAACAGTCATTTTGTGGTGCGTGATAATTGGAATTTGGCTGGATTTGATGAGGATACAATCTAGATACATACTGTGGATCTTGATTATAATTGGGATCTGTATATTTTGCAGTTGGAGGTATATCAACGGAAGGTGTTGATGATAATACGCTGTCAACTGAGTTTCTTCTATTTGTCAAACTATCGCTACTTTGAGCTTCCTTCAATGATTGTATCTCTTGTCTGATAGCTGATGTTTCTGGTTTATTAATAGCCGAACGTAATACTCTTTCCAAAATTGGATTAGGAATATAACTATCATCTTCCTGGTCTTCAGCAGTCGCAACTAGGACTACTTGATCACAAAAAGAAACACTCTTTTTCTTTCCTAATCTTCCTTTGCGCTTGGCATCTTCCGTCAGTGAAGACTTAACATTTAAACTCTCCTGTATTGTAGCATTTATACGTTCCACCTCTCG
Source organism: Dastarcus helophoroides (assembly GCA_028583605.1). Taxonomy (NCBI): domain Eukaryota; kingdom Metazoa; phylum Arthropoda; class Insecta; order Coleoptera; family Bothrideridae; genus Dastarcus; species Dastarcus helophoroides. Next base: position 28,110,732 of record CM053329.1, on the reverse strand, counting down.
AATTTCTTCGGCAATTTGCTCTGGTGCTATTGGTTCTAGTTGGGGCGTAACCTCTTGAGGTTTGGTTTCGAATTTACTCGTTAAATCCTTCACCGTTTTTTTCGTTGGTTCTTGATCGCCGCCACCGCTGTTTGTGGCGCCGGTGGAGTTAAAACTCTGAGTTCGTTTTATTTTGAGAGCTGCCTGTTTGGCTTGCAGTTCTTTCAGCCAGGTATCACCACCGCCTGTTATGGGGGAAGTGGTCGGTTTTATCTGTGATTGGGATTCAGACATAATTTGTTGACGTTTATTTTGCAACTGGGCTAGTAAAGTGCTCGGTGATGGAGGTTGTACTGCAAATTCTTCAATTCTTGAAGGACGTTTCATAAATTGGTCGTGTAGAAGCTTTGACTCGGTCAAATATTTTAAGTCAGCTGAAAATTTAGGCAAATGCTCATCGAGAGCTGACAGATCTAACGGCGGAGGAGGTGGTGGAAATTCCTCACTGGCTTGTCGAGAATGTATGACTGATCCAGCAGGACTTGGATATGGTGGTAAATCCAAATTGAGTTGAGGATTAGGTAAGCAGTCAACCTCGTCCACTCCAGGATCTTGAAAAGATTTGGAAGACTCTTGATGTACATCTGCTTTTGTTATTAACTTATTTGTACCAGATATGTAACCACTATGAAATCCATCAATTTCATCACGATCTGAATTGATATGACTTTGGTTTTCACCAAAATTCCGATTATTTTCCTCTTGCTGGTTGAAAGCAAATTGTTTTATGGGCGACGCTCGCTGATGTGGGCTATTCACCTCGTCAGTTACATTACTTTTGGAATTCGAACAAGTCAGCTGCGATGTGGTTCTCAGAGGCGGTGGTGGGGGTACTTTGGCGGCAGTCAAAATTTTACCAGCACTTGCATAGAAGCTTTTACGCATCAGTTTACTCTTTTTAAGTTTAGGATTAGCAGAAAATTCTAGATGCCCTTCCGATAAATAGCCAGACATTCCTGTTGTATTTTCTGGGGCTTTAAGTCCCACGCTGCTATCATCCAGGCAAGAAGTGGGCGGAGCTTCATTTTCAACGTTGCCATCTGTCAAATCGGGCATACTACGATTCTTACGTTTAATCAAGCCGCCCATTAGTAACTTCCGACGAATTTTGTGTTGCTTTTTCGTTTTTCCATCCTTGTCTTTTTTGTCCTCTTTATCCTCTTTTACAGCTATTTGGTCTTTTAGTTGAACAGGTGGAGCAAATTCAACTAACTTACTTTTACTTCTGTCTTCGCTTCTAGATCTTTTTTCGCGTTTAGCTGTATCTTTCTGTTTAGATCGAGAAAAAATACTTCGACTTTCTTTTATCGGTGTTTGTGCTTTGTCAGTGAAGTCGAAAGCAACTGAGTCGTCAATATTAATGCTATCGAATTTATTCTTTAGTGCGTCCTTCTTCTTTGGAAGAGTTGCGTAAATTTCTATGTTTTTTGTAATATTCTTCTCTTGGGCCAGTGGTATTAGCAGTTCTCTACTGTTCTGACGTGAATGCTGTCCTTTATCTTTTGAATTCTGACGTGAATGCCTACCACTGCCACTACTCCCTTCGCGTGTATGTCGAATTTCTGGAGGGTTATCCTTGCTATTCAGAGGAGCTTGGGTCATGCGTCGATGCAAACTTCTGGCCCTCATTATACAAGTATTATGTTTCATCCTAGCTAATGTCAGCGTCTGTGGGTTGTTATAAGGGGCGTTCATAGCTGCTCTTGCTTTAGTTGCTGCAGCATTACATAGTGCCAACGCTAGAACTAGATCATGTTCGTCTTCCAATTGCCTCGATTTGACAAGTAAGTCATCGGCTTCATCACATAAAACATCACAACTTTGGGAAACTTGAGGTGATGTGTTATTGTAATCTTCGGGAATTTTAGCGAGATGGCCTATTTTCATCATGTGTTGAATTGTAGTCATCGTTGAGCTATCATTTGATGATAAGGAATACGAATCATATCCAGCATCGTAAATACCGCTGCTTCCACTTGACGAGTCACTTTTGACCATTGTTGGGCTTTCTGGCACATTTCCATTAGGTCTAGGAACTTTCCCCACTAAATACAAGTAGGGATTTTCCATTGTAGTAGACGAAGACGATGACGCACTGTTGCGATCGCCACTCCAATTGCCTGAGTCTCTGCGCCTGGTTGAACCACACTGGTTATCAGACATCCCTTCAATGCCTGATGAAGATCCATTGCTTAGAGTTCGATGGACCCCGATTGGAGGTTTTCTACTAATATACTCCGGTTCTTTTCTAGAAAAACAGCCATCTACTACATCTGATCCTTGACTGCTATTATAAATATTATTTTGAATCACAGTTAAATTCTGATAGTCGTTATATGGCCGCGGTAAAGGTGGTTTCTGATTGAGCGTAACATCAGGATTTGGCGTTATAGCTCGCCTAGTATTTCCAATTATGGGCTTCTCAGGGCTTGGTGTTATAGATCTCCGAAGTAAATTCTGCGGAGGTTGCTTCTTTGTTGGACTCTTTTGGGGGTAGAGTTGGGTTATAGTTTTGGGAGCATTATCTGTATTTACTGGGGTGCCATCTGGAGAAGCGTACAGCAGTAACAGAGGCTGATACCTGCCTTTTCTACACTTCTCTACAACTTGATCCCAATGTGGCCCAACTTGCCTTACTGTAGCGTCATCAAAGTAGATCCACACGCGAAGTTTCGTGTGAAAAAAGAACGTAGAGTAGTGTTTTCCGTAATATGTCACGACCCCTACTAAATTATGAGTGCAAGCATCAGTCCAACGTTTGTCCATAACTGTGTTGAAAACGTCTGCTAACATCATGGTTGTTCCTATTGTTGAGAAAACTTCCATAATGTGCTCTAAAGATGGACGTTCCGAATTCCATACTAAACCAATGGAGACTATTTCTGGCCAATTCATAAGAGTTCGACTAATTTGGATGACTGCCCCACATGCGCTCTGTAAAAATTGATTATATTAGTCGCTTATTGACCACTTAAATAAATAGTTCACTTACAGGGCAGACTCGAACGTCTCCCATATTACCCGCTTTGCGAAGAAGTTGTCCAAAGCCCATACGATTTGCATTGTTGCGGACTTGGTACACTAGTGTCGAAGTTGAAACATAGTGCACCATCTGAAAACAAGAACAACATTATTTTATGATTAGCGATTACGAAACATATTTGATGCCACAATAATATTAACGATATTAAATGTAAAATGAATTTATTTCTTTAGGAGTTACACTAAGGCAATGAACTATTAAAAGGGTTCAAGGTTTTATCCGCCATCATAAGGAACTTCTTCAGAAATAAGGGAAAACCCCACATTCGAGGGAGAAGAACATGTACGTCAACCATGTTAGAGAAACTCTTCCTAAAATGACATAAAAAGGCAGCGTAGGATGCACTCAATACAAAAGAGCACGGTAAATAATATCAACTGGTCTGGTCTTTGATATCAACCATACCAGAGGCGAAACTCATCTGAAGAGTCTCACCTATGTTAAAAATAAACCAAAACCAACCAAAACGCAAAATTCAGTTAAAATTCAGTCAAAATTCAAGAATTTGTTCACTATATGAGCATTTTACGAGTAAAATATTCTTAAAATATGGCACATAGACTTTTTCCAGTATTGCGATTAAAAAACTCGTTGCCAGAAAGCCCGTGTTGACTCATAGTCGGTTAAATCAACAAATCTAAAATCGAAACAGTTGCCGATAAACTCGAAGAATTGAATATGAAGAATGTTTCCAAGGTTGAAGCATGTGCTTATCCGAATAGGAGGAAATTACACTAAAGGGGGTAAAATACTTTTGGATGAAAAATAAGTGTGTAGGGTGTGATCTATTTAAAAAGTCAACTCATTTTTTGAAGCAAGTAAGGAAGTGAGGTAAAGAATTAAAAACGGTTGAAGCATCTAATCAAAACATTATAGTGCATCCTTATTTGAACTTTCATTTATTTTGCAACTCCTCAAATCTCAACTATTTGTATATCTCAACACAATTAGTGTAAATTAAATCCGCTGCCCACATCTTTAGATCCCATACATTTTTAATGATCTAAATGTCAGTAAAGAAAAAAGTTAAATCACTCATCAAACATACCTGTGTATATGATAAAGGCTCTGACGTGGCTCCACAGGAACTGCACACCGTTTGTTCTACCAGAGTCATGGCAAATTTTTGATGAGGAATGCAGTGCTTCGCGCTGCACATATCTTGCGATTCGCCATGTGCCAGATGCATATGTATTCTAAGAAGCATATTTTCGAAGCATTCGGCGGCATCGTCCATAAACCCAAGCTGAAACCGCTGTTGATCGGAAAAACTTTCGGCAAGAGCTTTTCTGAGAGCATCTGGAGGCAAAGCTGACTCACTGGAGAACTGAAGCTGGGAAAAAAGTTCCTGAAACAATAAAAATCCATTTAATGCTACCACAGTGCATCCCAGTTTAACTGAGTGTAAATCCAATAAGTAGTGGCGGTTTTAAGGTATGCAACATATGCAATTACATAGGGGGCCCCCCACAAGAGTAGGTGGTTTTCTTTTTTTAGTCCTCAAAGTTACTGTGAACATGAAATGAAAGGATATTTTTAGACTTGATGATTTTTTTTTTAATCGTTAATATTGTGACTATGACATGGGGTAGCTTTCTTTCAGTAATATTTTCATATGGTGTACCTCACTAGTGAGGCCCCCAAAAAGTGTAATCCGTCCCTGGCAATACATCTAATCTAAAGGGAGTGACATTGGTAAACCAGTAGATTTCAGTTAGGGATGTAAAATCAAAAGTTACATGATTTATTTCCGCACCAGCTTTACCCCCTTTTCACACTAGCAATTAATCAGTAATAAAGGGATACGTTTTTCGCCAGCTGAACTGGCAATTTCATGATCGTAATTGATGAACAAAAGAAGCCTCGAATTCATCCGCATTGATATTCAAATTGATATTAATCATTAAGGAGAGAAAGCAAAAGACGACCAGAGGAATGGGGTAAACCTTCTTTGAATCATAAGCCACAGTATTTAGTCCAGTGCATTAACGATTTACTTCGGTAAAATTTTTAACGCTGCTCTTTGTGAAATACGTACGAATTTAAATATTCATCAAAAAGGTATTTTCTTACTCACGAGCTATAGGTTTCTCCTGAAGCTGATATTTAACAGTACCGGTTTCAAACCAGACTTAAATTGGTTCTTAGAACCATCTGCTATAAGCTATAAGCCATAGACAGGTATTTAAAGACACGTTGGCATTTCCTGCTGGAGATTTGGCAATCGGAAATTCACGCTTAAATAATGCTTCTCTGAAATGGTCATAATTTTTTTGGTTCGGTTGCATTTGAAAAGAGATCTTGTGACGTATATATAATTTAATCAGTAATCGAAAAGAGCTTTTACAATTTATACCTTATGTGCCATCATTGTATACAATAAATTTTAACAGTGGATGAAGAAACTGGTTCATTTTGGCCGAAGGCACAGTTCTCGGCCTACTGAGTATGGTTATGCATGACCAAACTTTTAACATGTCAAACTTAATCTAAATACGTTCACTCACCTTTTCATTAAAACGTGCAGCTCATAATATAGCGTCCCACCTTTAATTTTGTTACTTCAACTAAGGTTAAATGGAAAAGCGATGGTAACAAGTCTTTCGATTTATTTTAATTTTAGTATATTATGCGAAATAAAGAATAGTTAACATATTGTTATTTACGTTTAAATCAAGATTAATTTATTAAAAAAATCCAGCAACATGGGTTAAGTTAGGTCATTTGACCTGGGAGCTAAAGTCCATTTCTGTTAAATGGGCCAATTATTTTTTATTTCCTTAATTAACAGCGTCAAATTCATTTCGTTGTTCTGGTTTTTTCTATAAACTATCTATTTAAAAAGTTCAAGTTTTTTTCTGAAATTATCAATTTTTTTTTGTCAAAATTTTGAGCTTTCCCAGAGATTTTTCACTTATTTTTTTTAAATTACTAGTTTAAAATCTAAAATTGAAGTTTTTCTCTCAAAACTTCTCATTTCGAAATTATTTTTTTTGCGTTTTATTTTAGGCATTGGTTTTATTTTAAATTTTGATTAATCTAAAATTTTATTTAACTTTCGATTTCACATTGAACAATTTTTCTATGAAATTAAGGTTTTTCGACTTTGACCTCGAAAAAGATTTTAAAAATTCCAAATGTTTTGGAATTTCTATATTTTTATCAATATTCCTAATAATCGTTGTAAAAAATTTTGTCTTTAAACTTCGCATTTTCTTCAAAATTTTAAAAATTCAGATCACTTTTTTACAAATCCCTAGATTTTGTTCGAAATTTTAGTTTTTTTCTTAAAATTCGGAGTTTAAACACTCAGATTAGTATTCTTTTTCTAAATTTTGGCTTGAACTTAAAATTATGGCTTTCTTACTTAAAAGTTTTAAAAACTGGATTTTCTTCAAATGGTGGCGCGTAGTGCCTCTTACAAAGACAGGAAATATTTCTTGCATTTTTAAGGACAAATCGTTCTAAATGAATAATTAGAATCTGGTTTTATTTTGTTTGCACTTAAACATGACACTTCCTTGTTTTTTATTTATTTATTTTTTTTGATACACTGTAAAATAAAAAAATGTTTACCTACCCTACTTAAAGATAATTTTGCAAATTCATGTCACCAAATTCAAGTCGAAATTGCGATTTAAGTCAAAAGTGTTGGAAAACAATTTAAACATTTTAGCTAAGAAATGACCTTGGCTCAAAATTCGACAAATTATTCGGAAAAATTTAAATTTTCATGTTCAAACTCTCAAACCTCGAGAAAAGAGAAATATTTAAAACGATTTTCGGCATTTGACTTGAATTTTTTGTTTAAAAATTGACAAAAAAGGATATTTTTCAAATTTATACCAAAAAGATTAAGAAGAGCTTTAAAATTTAGAAAAAAAAACCGACTTAAAAGATATTCCCAAATTGTTGACTATAAAATCTGTAGGGAGAATTTTGAGAGATTCGAAATAAAATTTGACGATTATACAAAAAAAAATTGAGGTTTAGCGTAACATTTGCAGGAAAAGGTATAAATTTCGAGAAAAAGGCCTAACTTGCACGAGTAAGTCATAATTAAAAAAAAGTTTTGATATCGATTTTTATGTCGACATTTTAGAAAAAAAATTTAGTGTTAGGTTCTTCATGGTGGACTCTTATTGGTCGGAAAATAAACTAACCTATTGTTGCGGGCTTATCGGTTCGAATTGATTATTAACAGGTGAATTGTAAAACATTTCATTTCCAAACTAAACACTACAACTGAATAATTAACTAACTTATTGACTTCTAACTACTAACTCATTAACTAACTACACTGACTGACTCAAGGAAAACGCGACCGCCTTATATAGTTTTATCTCCCGGGTTCTAAAAAAACGTTTATCTGCCGTTTGCTTCGTTATCGCGGCCGTTTTCCCCTTATCAGATTTTTTTAGAAAATGTTATTACGTACTAAATTCTATCACTTACATTTCGTTACACTATTGTTTTCTTAACTGTCATGAGATGACGTTTTAAATAAATTTAGATATCACGTAGTCATATTTCAAAAAATGTTTTAGAATATTGTCAACATTGGTTATTAAAAATTTAAATATTTCCAAACTGGGTCGTAGAAATGTTAAATAAAATTAATAAACATGTCAGGTTTAGTTCAACTTGCAATTTTAACAAGAAAGTCAACATTTCAAAAATGCTCAAGTTAATGGTAAAAATAATTTTTTTTGGAATTTCTGGTTAATTCTTCAGTTTTTAAACTTGCAACTTTCCGATACATTTTTCTTTAATATATTACAGGTTTTTCGAATTTTGATTTATTTATTGGTCGAGATAAAATCAAAAATCTATAAAAATAAAATACGAGTCAACAGGAAATATTGAGAAAAATTCGAAATTTTAAGAAAAAAGTTTCAAAAAGTCAGGCTCGGATTTAAGGTGATTGGAGCTATTGCACTCGAAGGGGTCCCGTATCACCACCAAAACTGACAAAAAGTTAATTTTCAAAATTTATTTTTTTTTGAAAATTTCTTCATTTTAACAAAATTCCTAAATTTTTTGAAAAGGTCGACTTTTAACAGTATCTTTTCAAAATGTTGACATCATTTTTCAAAAGTTTGATTTTTTTTAAATCCTAATTTTCGAAATTTCGTCATTTTTTAAAAATTTTCCACCTTTTTTAAAATTTCGTCCTTATCTGAAAAAATCGATTTTTTTAAATTGACTTTTGCTAAAATTTTGAATTATTTTATAAAAACTTCGTTGCATTTTAAAGTTTTTGATTTATTTCGAAAATTTGAACTTTCTTCAAGATGTCGATTTGCTCAACATTTTGGCTCTTTCTCTGAAAACCTTAACTTTTTTTGAAAACTTCGACATTTTTTTAAATTAAATTTCTTTTTAGGATCTTTAGGTTTTTAAATGTTTTCTCAAAGTTTTAAGGATCAAAAATTTCGAGATGGTTGACTTTTTTTGGAATTTCGGCTTTTCGAAAATTTGGGTTTTTAGGAGATTTAACTGAAAATTCTTCATTTTTTTTTAAATCTCGACCTTTCTTCATAATTTCGAATATTTCAAAAATGTTAATTTCAGAAGTGTTAACCATTTAGGAAAGCTTCAGTAATTTTTAATATTTTGACTTATTTGAAAATTTTTAATTGGAGATTTGCCATTTCTTTAAAAATTTCGACTTTTTTTTTAGAAATTTTGGATCATTTTTAAATATTTTACCCAATTTTTAAAAATTCTACCTTTTTTTTAAAGATTTGGAATGTTTTAAAAATTACAAGTCTTTAAAGAGTTTTTACTACATTTAAAATTTTAATATTTCAACTAATTCTTAAGAATTCGACTTTTTTTGAAGATTTTGAATTTTTTTAAATGGATACTTTTTTTTTTATTTTTCTTTGTTTAAAAGTTCCAATTTTTAAAATTTTTGTTTTTTTTAATTAAATTTTTTATGAAATCTTTAACCCATAAAATTGTGTTGGCTTTAGTTAGATAATATTACTGTAGGACAGGGGTTCCCAACGTTTTTTATGTTGTGCTCCCCCGAAGTATAGAAAAATATATTCATCCCTCCTCTTTTCGTTTTTTGAATAAAAGACGAAAATTGGATTCAAAATTGACAAGAAAAAAGATGGAATTTTAAAAAATGTCGAAATTTTGACAAAAAACCGAAATTTTTAATTCGAGAATTTAAAAAATAATGCGACATGTTCAAACAATTTCAAACTTTTAGAAAAGTCGAAATTTTAGAATCAAACTGTTCAAAAAAAGTTAAAATGTTAAATAAATCTGATAATTTTGAAAAAAGTAAAAATTTTGAAATATGGACAAAGTAAAAATTTTCAAAAAATCCAAATTTAAAAAAAAATCGCATTTAACTTTTTTAAAAGGGCAAAATATTGAAACATAGTCAAAAATGTAAAAAAAGGTGAAATATTGAAAAAAAAATTCCGAAAAATTCAGCCTTAAAAACATCACACAATTTGAAAAATCTAAATATTTTAAAAACAAAAAAAAAACCGTTTCAACAAATTGAAAAATAGATGAAATTTAAAAAATGTCGCAGATTTTAAAAATCCAACTTTTTCAAAAAAGTAAAAATTGAAAAAAAAGTAGAAAGGTTAAATAAACATTTTAATAAATGTGGAAATTTTTATAAAAAGTTGAAATTTGAAAAAAAATCAGTCGAAATTCTGAAAAAAAAATGTTTATGTTTAAAAAAATCAAAATATTGAATAATGGTCAATCAATTCAAAAAAGCGATTTTTCAACAACAAAGACAGGACAAAAGGACTTCGAAATCGAAACCTTTTTCTAAAAAATTATAAACTTGCAGTTTAAACCTAACATTTATGTTTTTTCTCGAATTCCAAATCTTGCAGCTCAAAACTTCGACTTTAAATTCCACATTTCAAAATGAAAAGTGGGAAGTTTAATTTCAAATTCAAAATATCAATATTTCTCATAAAATTTCAAGTGTTTTCTCAGAATATTAAATTTACTCTCGAAATCTTAATTAATCTTTTTAATAATCTTGAAACCTATATTTCAACTTCAAAATTTCTATTTTTTCAAAATAGTGGTTTCAGTAGAAATTTCGAGTTCAGTTTTGAAAAAAAAAAGGAATTTTTTTAGAATTGCCACTTTGATTTCAAGGTTTGGCTATTTAATTTGATTTTGGGAAAGAAGTTGAATCCTAAACTCGAAATTTGTATTTTTTTTTAAATTTTTTTTCTTAGAACTTCGACTATACCTACTTTCAAAACTTTTAGTACAATTCGGAAATTTCGACCTAGCCTCGAAATTTCAACTCTAATCTTGAAATGTTTGCGTTACACTTTAAATTTCAAACTTTATCTCTTACCTTATCTCAGAAATACAAATTTAATTTGTAAATTTTATTTTTTTTCGAAATTTCGATTATTAATTTTAATATTCCAAATTTTTAAATCATTTTAAGTTGAAGTTTTGGGTTTAACCCTTAAAGACTTCTTGAATGTATTAGCTGATTAATTTGTAATAATTCAAACTTTCACTAGAAATTTAGAGAAAAACGTTAAATATTTGAAGGCCGAGATTTTAGTAAAAAATGTGAAGTTTGGATAACCTGGTTTTATAAAATAAACATTTTTCAAAATAAACTTTTTAAGATTTTAGAAAAATAAATAGAAAAAATTAAAACTGGTAAATTTAAAATAATGGTCAAATTTAAATTCGACATGAATAGAAAAAGGTCAATATTTCAAATTTAAATATTTAACATATAGAGGGCCCCGCAGAAAATCTAATCGGGCCCCGCATTTATTTAATCCGGGCCAGAATCTACAGACCTTTAAAAAATTGAAATACAAATCCTTGTCCCCTGAGACCAAGAAAGATTAAAAAACACAACAAAGGTTGCTCTAACACGTTTCGACAGCCAAGCCATCATCTTCAGAAAGATACTCTCGATACTGTCGAAACGCGTTAGAGAAACGTTTGTTGTGTTTTTTAATCTTTCTTGGTTTCAGGGGACAAGATTTGTATTTCAATTTTTGAAGATAACCAAGGACCAGTCCGTTCCACCAAAATTATAGATCTTTATCTCGAAATTTCGGAAAATTAGTATTTTAATTTTTCGATATTATTCCTGAAATGTTGGGATTTTTTATTTATGTATTAAAATGTAAATAATTAGTTTTTTTGTTGCAAATTTCTACTTTTTTCTGAGGATTCCGACTTTTCAGCTCCAGTCTCAACCTTTTTCCTAAAATTTCGATTTGATACTGGACTATTTCTAGAAATATTCAATTTTTACCCAAAATAAAAAATTTGCACACATGTTTATCTACAGTGGTGTTTTTTTTTTACATATTACATAAATCGTTTTTTTCTTCTAAATTTTGACTTCGGATTCTAATTTTTCAGTTTCAATGTTCACGTTTCTCCTGAAATTTCGACTTTAAATTTGAAATTTTGCCATTTGTAGAAATATTGATTACGTTCTCGGAATGTATCTGATTCTGATTTGTCCCTCTTTTATCTCAAAATTTTTAAAGATATTTTTCAAATTTGGATTGTCTAGTTTAGTCTCGAAATAATAAGAATTTTAAAATGTAAACACAGAATTTTGAAATTTATAAGAAAGCGTAGAATGTTTTTCTGTTTTTCATGAATATTGATTTCATCCTCAGAATTTCGCGTTTTTTTTTAATCTTGTCTATGCATTCAACTTTTTTTTTTTCTAAATTTTTCTCAAACCACCTCTTTTTTCTTTCTTCTTCTCTTCGCGAAATGGAACTCAATTGTCCATCGTTTTTCTATGTCGACCCTTTTTTTAATTTCGAGAAGTTTTTCTGAACATTTTCGACTTTGTATTTAGTAATTTTCATTTTATCTACATTTACATTTGAAACCTTGTCCGTAAAGAGTTGTGAACATTTTTAGAAATCATAAATTTGATTTAGCCATTTCGATTTTTTTTTCTATATTTGTGTATCTTATTTAATTTTTTGCTTAAACTTTTGACAAAAGTTATAAAAAAAGCTCTGAATTAATAAAAAGCATTAAAATTTCAACGGGAGCCCCACTCAACTCAACGAAGAGCAGCAACTAGCGCTCAGAGCAACATTTGTTTACCTCTGACATAGACCCATATTAAAAAGCGATGAGTAAGGATTTTTGATTTATTGAATGACTCAAATTGCATTTTGATTTAGCCACTTATGCCACCTTCTTACGGTGCCGTATGTGGTTGCCTCTTTACCTCATACTACGCCACGGTCCTGTTTGAGTATAAAGTTAAAAAATTGAATTTGAATTTGTAATATCAAACTTTTTCTATTTAATCTCTAGTGAATATTCGACAAAATTATTTTTTCAAAATATTTTTGAGATGTTGATATGTACCGCAAAATTGTAAGTAATATCATATTTTCTCAAATGTCAAGATTGAAATCCAACTTTACCGTAAAGAAAATAATTGACTTGCTACTTCTTATATTCTATATGCTTTGAAAGATCTATTTTTTTTTAGTGGAACGGACAGGTCCTTGGTTATTTTCAAAAATTGAAATACAAATAAGTATCTCTCTGAAGATGATAGCTTGGCTATCGAAACGCGTTAGAGCAACCTCTGTTGTGTTTTTTAATCCTTCTTGGTTTCAGGGGACAAGATTTGTATTTTAATGTACCTAAATATGTTACATAATATTTAAACAGTTTTGGAAAGGCTAATTCTCTCCCGGAGGGTCCTCCCTTTCCCTAATTTCGTCAACTCCCCGTGTCGAGCAAAAAGTAACATCCTCAGAAATTTCAAGACTCCGTGGCGCAACGGTAGCGCGTCTGACTCCAGATCAGAAGGTTGCGTGTTCAAATCACGTCGGGGTCAACTACTCTTTTTTAAATCAAAACAGTTACTTTATTTTTTCTTTGTAAGTATTTTAACAGTTTTCCATTTTTATACCTGGTTTTGAAGGTGTTTTTAAGTCAATCAATATAAAATAATTGCAGCAAAAGGTTTCAATAAATACATATTTAAAATATATTCTAATTATCAAAATTATTCCGTTGTAATAATTTTATTAAATTATGTTCATGTGGATAGTAGTAATAAAATAGGTTACGGCGACCATATATAAAATGTGCGTAAAAGTCGCGAGTAAAAAATTCAGCAAAAAGGAACACGTTCAAAGATTTCAAGACTCCGTGGCGCAACGGTAGCGCGTCTGACTCCAGATCAGAAGGTTGCGTGTTCAAATCACGTCGGGGTCAGGTCTTAATTTTTAGATAAATCTAACTACTCCATTCTTTTCAGCATTTAATAAAAAAAATTACTTGGGATGATTTTGAAATGATTGCAAATGGAAAACTAATTATAATTGAAGGTATAAAACTCTGAAAGAAAAAAGAATTAAAAAAGCAGAAAATAAAATGATTTGGATTAATAGCACTCAATGAATTTATAGGGAATAGTTGTTAAAATTAATAAAAACTTTGGTGGCATTGTTATCCATTACAAAAAGTCAATTTATATTGAATTGTACGTACAATTATTTAATTTTCAAAAAATGTTGACAGTATGCAGAGTGGTATCACAGTGACATTATTGATATTAATTCTAATAAGCTTGTTTAACAGTTTGCACAAAAACATGAGACACAATTCACAAGAAAAGATACGGATGAAATATTGCACGTCAATATAATAATAGGGATTTAACGCACATCTTTTTGCTAACTACGATATCAAGCAATTATTGAATTACAGACTGGAGGAAAGCTCAAGTTAAAAGATCTCAGATTTCGGGTCAATTACACGAATGATATTATGTCTGGTTGTTAAATCGTTAAGCTTCTGCTTAATGCACCATGAAAATTTGAAATTCGACGAGATTTACGCGTATGTACCGAAGTGGGACTGCCATAACGGGATATTGCCGAATGGTGTTGTTAGGTCATGGTTAAAGGCGATACTTGTTCCTCATCTTCATTCATTAGCTTCATGTGGTCACACTTGATTATTTTGCATCCAAACTGATTAGAGTGACACTATTTCTAGTTCTCATTGATAATGATTTAAAATGTAGATTAACTTGTTTAAGATCTAGGCCTGTAATATCAGATTTGTTTTTTTTATTCATATTTACTTTGAGAAGAAGATTATTTTTACTATAAGGTATATTTACATATTAAAAATTATAGAACATTAGCTATTATCCACGACTTCGTTAGTGAACTTAGGAGAAATAATTGCAATGCATCTGAAGGGAAGTTTCAAAACAATTTGATATTTAAATGAAATTTGAAATTAATTTTCAATTCAAACTGTAAGGCGGTAAAGCAATATTACTGAAATCGATAATACAGATACCTACTTTTATAGTAATAGTTCGAGGACCTAAGAGGCTGCTGTCAAAATAAAAATCATAGAGTTGACACTCGTATCTTTCTCCATGATTGTTTATATCGTATAAAGGATTATTTAAGCTTTTTGAATATAATGTTGCGGGCTTATCAGTTCGAAATAATTATTAACACTTGTTGAATAATACCCACTTTATTTCTAAACTAAACTCGGATCACTACAACTGAATAATTAACTCACTTATTGACTTCTAACAACTAACTCACTAGCTAACTACACTGACTAACTGATTCGAGGGAAAGGCGACCGCCTTATATAGTTTTCGCTTCCGGGTTCAAGAAAAATCCAGTAGATAAGGCTTATCGTTTGCCGAAATTTCTGAAACGCTTCATCTGCCGTTTGCTTCATTATCGCGGCCGCTTTCCCTTATCAGATCTTTGTAGAAAATTTTCTTACGTACTAAATTCTATAATTTACATTTTGTTACAATAAGTTTGGGATAAAAAGCAGCCTACTAACTACACTGCATTATAAGAAATGTATATACCAATTTTCGTCAAAATCGCTTGAGTAATTGAACCGTAGAAAGCGGACAAACAAGCAGACAAACACACTTTCGCATTTATATGTTCGTAAGGTATGTAAATCACATTAAGCATCAAACAGTGCATTTTCTTATTATTCAATATTAACAATTTTGTAGTAAAACTAAAAAAATCGGTGATAAAAATAAAAATGCACACACCGCGGAAGTTTGTTTCATTTTCAGTACAACTCTTTTAGCAACAGCTATTAAGTAATAACAACCAGCAAATATAAATGCAGGCAATATTATACATATTATTTATATAATTTTAATGAACAGTATAATAATAATTAAAGAGTAGCTAATAACCTGAGAATTCAAGAATTAGATTAGAAATAGATTAATATTTATTGTTAAATTTAATTGCATTGCTTTACACCGCATACCATTAAATTACATCATAACTCAATAAAGTCATTCAGAATCTATTATCGGCACTTTCTCGGTGGGCAGATCAAGCAGACGACAGTTTAATATACGTCGTAGTAATAGTGTAATCACTTTTGAGTCATTCTGTAGCAATTCCCATTAAATTAGCTATTTAAAATGAAACCTTTCTACATGCATCTTGATCGAGGGAAAGTATTACACATAAAATTGGAATTTAAGTAATTCAAAAAAATAGGAAGCACTCGCACTTGGTTATATCTGGAATATTTTGTAAACCCCTGATTCTAGTTATAAGATCAATCAAATTTGAAGTCACTTTTTGCGATATATTATTATCTTTTTGGATTTTTTTTCCATTTATTTTGGATCCTTATTTACTCTTCTTGAATTACGCAACATTTAGCTTAGACGAGTCCAGTTTGTAGGCATATTTATTTTTTTTAATAAATGAAATTGTTTACTATACACGACATCCTATAATGGCGTAAGGGGTGGAAGCAAGACCATGATACAGAAAGAACAACGAAAATAATGAGAACCACGGAAATGAAAACATTAAGAACGATACATGGGAAGACACTGAGAGATAGGTGTAGAAATGAAGAGATACAGAGATTGAGTGACATATGTATAGGACATATATAGATTCACAAGATACAAAAGAAAATACTGGAACCAGCACAACGAAAAAAATGGATGAAAATAGAATGTAATGGTCAAACAATCGAAGATACCGAGAGGAAAAAGAACGCAAGGAAGACCAATGAAAAGATGGAAAGAAGCGCTAAACATCTGAAGAACAAAGGATTGACGACAGGAACAGGTTGAGAAGACCTACCTCAGAAAATGAAAAAGAAGAAGAAATTGTTTACTTTTGAAAATGTTTTTCGACAAACGACTATAAGATATTGAAAGTTTTTAAAACGTCACCTTATGAAAATTCCCCACTTAAGAAGATTTTCCAAAAGAAATGAGGTCCATTCTTATCAATTCCGAATCTTTTTTTTTGTGGAACGGACTATTCCTTTGTTATCTTCAAAAATATAAAAGGGTTAATTTTAGGATTAGATGTTAGTACCTCTCTAAAGATGATAGCTTGGCTACCGAAACGCGTTAAAGCAACCTTTATTGTGTTTTTTAATCTTTCTTGGTGTCAGAGGACAAGATCTGTATTTCAATTCCGAATCGGCAGAAGCAAAAATATCGTAATTTGGTCAAGAATTGTGGCAGCTTGCAACGTGTTTACATACGCATGCTAAGTATGCACAGTCCAACGGAAGCAAATACATGTAGGATTGTTCCTTGTTTAGGGATGATTATAAAGTGTGGAACAGCCAAATGGAATAAATTCAATATCTCAGTTATTGTACATATTTACGAAAAATCCAGAGACAGGTCAATTTTAGATTACAAGATGATATCCAGCATCGCAAACATTTCATCCCTAAATGCAACCCTCTTCGAGTTACAGTTTCAACTCCAATTTTTTAATTGGAAGTAGGGGCTTGGTATATCTGATTTGAAACGTCTTTTCATTTTTTATTCAAAAATGTCATGGTTGCTACATTTAAAAAATAAACAATAAAAAATAATTTATCAACTAGATGAAATTTTCTACAATAATAACTAATAGCTGCTTGTTCGGTTCGTCCTCGATAATCATAAAGGGACGAAAAACAATTTCGATATCCTTTTTTGATTTTGTAAAAAAAGAAACGTAAAAATTTATCAGCCTTAACATAGTCAATTGTACTTTTTGTTTAAGAGAAATGCACAAAATAATAATTTTACAAATGCTCGGTTATAGAGATAGAGCAAGATCACAGGCCGAAGTCGCTCGTCTATTTCAATAAACATTTCCTAATTTAGAGCCTATATCCCAAGGTACAATTGGTAAAATCGAGAAACACTTTCACGAACATAGACATGTACGAAAGCTGAAAAAAGAACCCTCCAATGCATTAACTAATGATATTAAATTGGAAATAATAAATTAGTTTCAAGTAAATCCACATTCTTCAAGTCAACAAGTAGCTGCAGCACTGAACATTTCTTGATTATTCGTGTACTGAAAGAAAATAAAATGCATCCATATAAACTGACACTATGTCAAGAGCTCAGTGATGACGATTTTGATAGAACTCATTTTTGTGACCAAATGATGCAAAGATTAGATAATAATGTCATCCAAATATAAAACATATTGTTTTCTGATGAGTCCACTTTTACTCTTCACGGTTAGGTAAATCGTCAAAACTGTGGCTATTGGGCTAGTGAAAATTCCTACTGGATGAGAGAATTGCATATACAGAACCCTGAAAAAGTTAATGTTTGGGCAGGGATTATTGGAGACCATGTCATTGATACATTTTTCATGGATGGAAATTTAAATGGAGATAATTATTCAGGATTGCTCCAAAATAACATTGCACCAGCTTTGATAAACTTATATCCAGCTCAAGAAAATCCACACATTCCAGATAATGTAATATGGTTCCAGCAAGATGGAGCACCACCACACTATCGAATCAATGTCCGGCAATATCTCGATTTTACATTTCCAATTCGGTGGATAGGGAGACGAGGTATCACGATCACCATGATCACCAGACCTGACGCCTCTGGACATTTTTATGGGGTTACGTGAAAAATACAGTGTTTAAAACCAAACCCCGCGACGTAGTTGTTTTACGAGCAAGAATAAAGCTTGCGATTGCGTCGGTGACACCAGATATGTTGAATAATGTTAGGAGACATTTTTATCCACGATTAGGATGCTGCCAAGATATTGAAGGTGCCCATGTTGAACATCTCCTACATTAAGTATGGTTGGTTTTTTATTTGATTAAATGAAAATATTATATTTATATTTTGTTGTTGAAAATAATATTTTTATTGTTAGTTTTTAAAATAAATATGGCAACCTGACATTTTTGAATAGAGAATGAAAAAACCTTTCAAATGAGATACAACAAGCCCCTACTTTCGGTTTAAAAATTTAGTGGTTGCAACTGTTACTCAAAGAGGGTTGCATCAGGGATGAAATTTTTATGGTAGAGAATGTCATTTTATAATCTAAAATTGACGTGTCTCGAGATTTTTCATTTTGTAAAATAACTTAAATACGCAATTTATTCCATTTGGCTGTATGTTTGCCCAAGTGGAACCAAGGATAGTTCTTTAAATTGTTCTTGCAAATATTATTATTTGTCAATAATGCACACTTATGTAATGTGTATAGGAATATGTTTATGATATTTTTTTATGTTATCGGAAATAAACTATATTCACCAAAGTATTAAAAGAGGGTGCAGGATGTCGTTCTAAAAAATAATAAATGTTGCTTTGAACACAAGTTATAAATTATAAGTAATTCATAATAAAAACGTCACTTTCTACTTACAAGAAATAAGTAGGTACTACGTTTTTTTAGTGAAAACATTTATTTGGTCTTCAGCATTCATTAACCATGTAATTAGAAGAAAATAAAAACAACAGGGTAAGTCCACTTTCTATCCAAAATTTGAAAATATGATGCATTGTTTCACAAAGACGTAAATATCTCTAATAAATTAAATCATAACTTGCAGTGAACAACGTCATTGTTATTCAAATTATAGCTTCAAACAAGATCTTTGTTCCCGCAACTAAACTTCAATACTTTTAAGATAACGAGACTTTCAGCTTAAACCACTTATTAAACCATCTATTGTTTCACGAGTGGTCCTAATAAGGCACAAAATATAGACCAAGCACTCACTCTAATTTCTGCCTTTGTTCGATAATCCAAAACGGTGTCATCAGCGTCGTCAGTTTTCCTAATTTCATTCCTCTTATCACTAGTGGTTACAACAGATGGCACACTGTTAACAGTACCCGGTTTCCTGTACCTGAACTTATTGATCATTTTTGCACACAAAACGCACTGATATTGGCAGGTATCCTTTGTTGGGCATACTACCTTTCACCGTGGTGACTCAAGAGCGAATACTGGCTCGGTTACCTTTCAATAGAACACAACCGGTGACCAAGAGATGTAATCTTTTACCTGAGTCGCTTTGCTAATGGATTGGAATATAACTAGGTGCATTTAGTTATATTGCAACTGGATGTGTGTGCGTGTAATTGTGAAACGTTCCGTTTCTTTCAGCATAAACGAGATTGAGAGTTTGGCGCCGAGAAGGTGGATAGACGGAAGTTATATCCGGTCACAAAAGTCTTGAAGAAGAGGATATTAGATCGTTAAATGAAACAGTCAATGAAATTCATTGATACTACAGCTGTTTTATTAACATATCGTAATTTTACGCTTTGTATATATATAACAGACCAAGGAAAAACGAGTTGTAGCTTATAATTTAGTCTTAGTCCAAAGAAGATTTACTCGGTTATTACATCGGAAATTAAAGAATAATTATGCGAGAAGTATTTCGCCAACAGGACTGACATTATCAAACGTACTCATCGTAATTGATTTACACTCATAATTAGTACACTTGAGAATGTCAATCCTGCTGGAAAATACTTATGGTGTAATTATTCATTAATGACTGATGTGGTAGGGGTAAATTTCTTTGTTCTTTCTATTGTATTGACTGTTGCTAATATAACATTATTCTTGAAAAAATTCTTTATTTAAAATTTTCCATACACCTTTGTAGATGCACGAAATTTTTGTAAACAGATTATTGACGAGGCAAAAAGTGATTTTGATCGTAAAATGCACCAGAGGCTTATCAACTGTCCGAACAGTTCCAGTTTTGGGTATTTGCAAAGTCGATTGGAAAGAATTTTACATCTCCAAATTTTCCACCTTTACTCGATGACAGTAACAATATTGCGACTACTTCCAACATGACAAGCTAGCCTTAATGTTTCTTGAAATTTCCAACTTTGAGTCTCGTAACTTGCTATTCTTCCTAAGAGTGGCACTTCGATGCCTGAAGTTGTTTTCAGACAACGCACAGTCGGGAAGATTCTCCTCGAGCTCGACACCTCGAAAGCTTCTGGTCTTGATGGTATCACTGCTACTATTCTTAAGAAGTGTGCTCCAAAGTTGTCTCCTGTGCTAAGCAAATTATTCACACTCTCTTACAACAAAGGTGTATTCCCAAACATCTGGAAATCTGCTAGGGTGCAGCCTGAAAAGGGAAAAAGGAATCTAGCTAGAAACTATCGCCCTATAGGCGAATGGTTGGTAACTTATCTCTTTTCTACAAGTACCTTCATGGGAGATGTTCCCCCCAAGGGCAAGGTTTTTGAGGCATACAAGACAGTCGGAGACAGCAATTTCTTGTGCGGTCCAGCTTGATACAGTGAGGACTTCTGTCTATGGAGGTTCTTTTTTCTATAGAAGTTCCAAGCTATTGAACTCGTTACCGCACGGAATTTTTCCCAAAAATTTCAACCTATCCTTGTTTAAGAACACTATTATCGCTATCTATCCTTTTTTCCGCATTTTACTCGCAGTGCTTTGAAGGCATGGTGGGGTTGCCCTTTGCGAGAGGATGGCAGAGTGATAATTTGTTCAAATTCGTTGATAGGGTCATGTGTACATTTAGCTGCCAAACGAGTCTTCAGTCATATATTGGATATCAAATTTGTGCCCTATTATAATAACAGAGTTACTGTAGGTTTGTGCCCTACCGTTAGATGACGCTGTCGTTACTGACATATCATTTATTTACATGGAAAATTAATAATGGGTATTTACTATACTATAATATATCACAGGGGTCGACAAGCTTTTAAACCGAAAGAGCTAGCTGCAATAAAAAAATTGATTTCGTGAAATTCAAAGAGCCACAAATTTTTATTTCTGATTTTTACATTTTATTTCAACATGAAATCAGATAAATCAGACAAAATATGGGACAGAGATTGACTCATGTAGTCAAGTGAAAATACATTCAACCCAAAAGACCTTCTAATGCTCAAAATTTAAACCTTTACTTCAAAATTTGCCTTTTTCTTAGCAATTTCGATTTTTTCAACTCTTCTCTATATTAGTTTTCTTTTTTAATATCTATTTTGTTCCTAAAATTAGACTTTTACCCCAAATCTTTCTTTCTTCTGAAAACTCGACAATTTGTAAAAAAGTTTACTTTTTTCTAATTCGACTTGCTAGAAGATTCGACTTATTTCTCAAAAATTCATCTTTTATCGATTTTTTAATAAAAAAAGTAAAAAGTTGAAGTAATTGGAGATGTTAAGTAAAATAGTAATTGAAGATGTCGACCTTTTTTCAAAGTTTTTTTTTTTCAAAATTTAGATCTATTTAGATCTTTTTGCCAAATTTACATTTTTTTGACTTTGTTCTAAATTACGGCTTTTTTCTAGAACTTTCTACATTCTTTTTAAAATTCGTTCTTTTACCAAATTTCTATATTTTCCCCAAATTTGACTTTTACTAAACATTTAAACCTTTATATATTTTCTACAAATTTGGACTTGTTACGCAAAATTGTTTTTTTTTTGAAATTTTGACTTTTAAAATTCGATATTTTATTGTTTTTGCAAACTGCGATTTTCTTGACGAAATTTATTTACATATTTTCAAAATGTTTGACAATCTCAAAATTTGACTTTCTCTTGGAAATTTCGACCTGCAATACTTCAACATTTTTCTCGAATTTTCTATATCCTTTTCAAAATTCGTCCTTTTTCCAAATTTAGCCATTTTGCCCAAATATTGACTTTTACTAAACATTTAAACTTTTATGTATTTTCTACAAATTTGGACTTGGTTCAAAATTCGGTTTTTTTCTAATTTCGACGTTTAAAATTCAACTTTTTATTGTTTCTACAAGCTGCGATGTTTTGGATGAATTAGTGAATTTTCAGAATGTTTGACTAAATTTCAAAATTTGATTTTTTTTTATTAAAATTTGATCTTTCTCTAAAGTTCAACATTTTACTCGAAACTGAAAGTTGTATCAACATTGCTTTTTCTTTAGAAAGTATTTTACCAATTCTATAAAATTTCGAATTTATCTGAACATTTGGAGTTTTTTTTTAATTCGCCTTATTCTCGAAATTTCAAATTTATTCTCAAAATTTAACTTTCGCTGGAAAAATGTAATTTTTTTCTTTTGCTCTGAAAAACTTCAGCTTTTTAAAAGTTCGACGATTTTTTCTAAGCTTTTAATTTTTTACAACTGCTCTTTTCGAAATTTTACAATTTTTTATAAAATTTAAATTTGTTTAAAAATTTCAAGTTTTACATTTGTTCTAGGTTTCAATCCATTGTCGAAATTCTACGTTTATTTTTTACTTTTTTGAAAACTTTTGACAAATTATTTTTTTTGAAATCTCTTTTTTTCAAATTTCGGTATATTCTGGAAATTTCAACTTTTATTTCCTGGAAATTTCAACTTTTATTTCGAACTAAATTCATCTATTTTCAAATCTCAGAATTAATTGTGTTTCTTAAAATTTGACTTTCTCTGGGAAATTTTGACCTTCTTTTAAAATTCCATACTTTTCTTAAAACTGGAAGTTTTATCGACATTTTCTTTTCTTTCGAAATTATTCCACCGTTTTCAAAATGTTATTTATCTGAAAGTTTGAATTTTTTTTTTAATTCGTCTTGTTCTCGAAATTTCAGTTTATTCTCAAAATTTAACTTTCTCTGAAACATTGCAATTTTTTTATTTTCTTTTTCTCTAAAAAACTTCGAATTCTAAAAAAGTTCGACAATTTTTTTAAAACTTTTAATTTATTACAATTTCTCTTTTCGAAATTTTACAATTTTTCACAAAATTTAAATTTGTCTAAACATGTTAGGTTTTTAAATTTTTGTTCTGCAAATTTCAATCTATTGTTAAAATTAGTCTTTTCAAAAATTTTGCGTTTTTTAAGAACTTTTGACGAATTCATTTTTTACGAAATCTCCTTTTTTCAAAATTAAGCTTTTTCTGGAAATTTCAACTTTCAACGAAATTCATCTATTTTCAAATCTCAAAATTTGATTTTTTTTAAAATTTGACTTTCTCTGGGAAATTTTGACCTTCTTTTAAAATTCAATACTTTTTTCGAAACTGGAAGTTTTATCGACATTCTCTTTTGTTTCGAAATTATTTTGGCAATTTTCTCAAAATTCGAATTTATCAGAAAATTTGGATTTTCTTTAAATGGTCTTGTTCTTGAAATTTCAAACTTCTTCTGAAAATTAAAATCTCTCAGGAAATTACAAATTTTTTGTTGAAATTTCGAACTTTTCTTAAAATTTTGACTTTTTCCTTGAAATTTTTCCTAAAATTTGACTTTGTTCTTCTTTATTGAAAAACTTCAACTTTTTTAAAATTCAACAAAATTTTTTAAGCTTCCAATTTATTTTTACAATTTCTCTTTTTGATATTTTACAGTTTTTGAAGGAATTTAAATTTGTCTAAAAAATTCAGGTGTTCAATTGGTTCTGGGTTTCAATCTATTGTCAAAATCCGACGTTGTTTTTTCTAAAATTTTACCTTTTTTTGAGAACTGATAAATTCATCTTTTTCGAATTTTTCTTCCTTATCTCAATTTTTTCGAAATTACTTAATTTTTCTCAATTTTTTAGAAATCTCTTATTTTTTCTCAATTTTTTCGAAGTTTCTTTCTTTTACTCAATTTTTTCGAAATCTCTTCCCTTTTCTCAAAATTCATCTTTTTCTTGAAATTTCAGCTTTTATTTCGAACTTTGATATTTGCTGTTTTTGTAAATTTAGATTTTTTTCACGAAAGTAAATCAACTTTTTTCACGAAATTTTAAGTGTGTAGAAAATTTACAAATAAAAAAAGTAAAAGCATGGAAAAGAAGCATTTTTTAGAAATTTCGACTTTCCAAATTGGTATTTTTCTAGAAGTTTCAAAATTCATGTGTTTTTTCAAAATGTTAATACAAATCAAACAAAAATTTTGAAAAAATACTTCTTGAAATCAAAGCTTTTTTGTCAAAATTTAAGCAAAATGTGAAAATTCCTAGAAAAGTATTTTTGAAAATTTCGACTTCTGTAGGTCACTTATTTAATGAGTACTCATTTTCTTCGTATCTGTCCACTCTAGCTTTTATTTATTTATTATTTTAGGGGAATTCAAAAAGCTGCCATTGTCTTTTGAAAAGCCGCATAGCGGAACAGTTTTCGCCTAGCATATATCAATTTTAGTCGAAATCGCTTCAGAGATTGAGCTGTGGAAAGCGGAGAAAAGAGACAAGCAAACACACTTTCGCATTTATATGTAATATATTACAATTAGGATTCTGGCCAATGATTTACTAAATCGCTAGACTTTTTCGTTTCCTTTCTGCGAACTGAAAAATAATTTTCTAGTAATCTTTATTGTCTTTAAAGGTCATATTGAAATACAGCATTTTTAACTAATTTGCATAGTGATTAAGGTTACAACGTATATTATTTTTCTTAATAATTTATTTTCTATCAAATTTTAATGTTAATTCTTATTAATGCGTGTAATAATGTATTAATAATAGATATGAGCCAAATGTCATGGATTCACAGCTTAAAACATCTTCAAATAGAAGATATGGTTAATGTTTGTATTGATTGCTGCCGGCGAAATTTGTTTACTCTTTCAAAAGAAGAGTTAAATGTATGTTATGTTCATCCTTGTGAAACTGGTTTCATAAGAAATAGATAGTTATTGCAAAATCAAAATAAAAAATAGTTTGTTAATAGTGTCGTCATGTGAATTTATGATACAGATCTTAAATATTTTTCAATTGAAACTGTTAAGTAATCTATTTCTAATACATACATGCAATGAAACAATAAAGTAAAAAATCAAATCAAACATTTCTCTTACTTCATGTTAGTGCATATATGAATTTACATATTTGATGTTACAAGTTAGATAGTCCTTTCGAACTACAAGGGGACCGCAGTAAGTCACAAAAAATAAGAGTTTTACACTCTAATAAGGAATACTTAAATATGTAGTTATTAATGTAATGGTTGGATATGCTTTTGACTTAAAAACATTTCAGGGCATGGATAAATATACTGAAAATATACATAATAAGTTTGATAAATTATATTCAATAATAGTTGAATACTGCCGTGGTGTCAATTAAATATTCTATAATGAAATGCACAATAATACAAGACAGTTGTCTCAGTAGTTGTGATCTTTGTGACTTTAGTTACATAGTAAATAATCTGGTTATAACTGCATTCATGGGCGCAGACAGAATTTTGTTCAGAAAGGGAGCAGCATTTATTTTGAGAATTGATTGGCAAAAAAACCTGGTTTCTGAATTTTGAGAAAAAGCCGAAATTAGGAGGAGGCAGAAATTTTTAGAAATACAACGTCGAATATTGAAGGGCATATTGTTCCGTGAATAAGATCAAATTGAAGAAACAAAGTAGAAATTCAGAAAGTCAAATAAATAAAAAAAAAATACACTTAAAGCCGAACAGTAAGAAAAATAAATTTCGAAAAATACCGTCAAAATTTCGAGAAAATGATCAACATTTTTGGATAATATCTGAATTTCCAAGAAAAGGTAACTAAAAAAGTAGAACTCAGAAAATAAAAATATAATTTCGAATAAGACGAATTTGGAAAAAAAGTCGGAATTTTCAGAAAATCAAATTTTTGAAAAAACTTGTTAATGTCGTTAAATCGAAAAAGGTCATTTTTAAAGGTGGAATCTTGTGAAAATGAGTTGCAATTTTCGAAAAAAGTCTAGTTTAAAAATATTCAATTTGCCAAAAATAGTTTTTTTTGGGAATTTATATTTTTTTATTTAAATGTTGATATGACAAATTTCGGTAAGCAAATTTTTTTTTTCTACACACAGCACTATTTTTCTCAACAGTTTTGTTTTTTTATTAACATTTCGATCGAATTTAGAGAACATAAACGAATTTTGAGAAAATAGAAATTTCAAGGAAAAGCCAAACATAAGATATTGCGAGATAAAAGTCGAAATTTCGAAAACCACGCGAATTTTGAGATGTAGGATGAAATTTTTGGAAAGTTTAATTTAAAAAAGTCGAAATATTCAGAAAAAACAAATATTAAGCAAAATAACAGAATTCTGAAAAAAAACGAATATTAAGAAAAATAGCAGTTAAAAAAATTTTTTTCAAAGAAATTCCATAAAAATGAATATTTGAGAATACAGTCAAAATTTTGAATTTTTGATGAAAAGGAAAATTTTAGGAAAAAGACTAATTTTAGGAAAAAAAGTCAAAAATTTTGGTAAAAAGACGAATTTCAAGCAAAAAGTCGAAACTTCCAGAAATGTCGAATTTTGTGATAAAAATCAAGATTTCAAGAAAAAAGCAAACTCTGAGAAACCAGTTAAAATTTTTGGAAAGTTAGATTGTAAAATATTGAAATTTTCAGATAATGTTTGGGAATTAAAGAAATTTGGAGCAAATAGACAAAATTTGGAGAAAAAATTTGAGATTCGAAATTTTCTAGAGATTGTCAACATTTGCCATCTAAAAGTCGAATTTTGTGAAAAATCACGAAATGTGAGAAAAAAATGAGATTATTAAAAAATTTCGGAATTACAAGAATGGTATGAATTTTGAAGAAAAAATGGAAAATTGAATGTAAATTTTCGGCGACTTCGGGATCCAGGGGGGGAAGCAAGCGCCCCACCGTGCCCTATTCTAGCTACGCCTATGACTGCATTAGTTTATAATGCAAGAAAAACTACACTGCTACAAGTTTAAGTTTATAGAATAAGGCCAATATTTCAAATTTTTTTGCACATCTCTGTTTTCTTTACTTTCACAACTTGCTGGAACTTTTATATTAAAGTTCCAGCAAGAAAGTGTCCAAAAAAAATTTCATTTCCATAAACACGTAAGTATATTTTCACGCTTTACAGCACGCGATCAACAGTAACATTGTCTAATTATAATTCCCACATCCATAATCCATACATTTATAAGATTTTTTTTGGAAAATTTTCAGTCTAAGAATTCATAAAAAATTCTTGAATTTTCGTGTTTACAATTTTAAGCTTAAATCCTGGAACATGGATTTTGAAGAAAGATTTACATTTCTGAAAAAACTCAAAAGTTGTGCATATTAAAAAAATGTTAACATGAAATTGAAAGGAAATATTCGAAGTTTCGAAAACATTGATGAAGAAAAATTCTCCAATATTCGAATGTAAAAATTTTGATTGAGCTGAATATTTTGGTAAAATTTAGACGTTTTTACAAGGGATCTGCCCTTGCCAACCATAGAGAACAGGTCACTGAAGCATCGCGAAATATTATGAATGTATCTGTTTTTTTTTTTCAAGTCAATTTATCATTGTATAAGTATCCACCTACATTTATAGTAGAATCTAACAAATTGCAATTGCTTAATTGTGACACATAACGACAGGATATCCAACCACCAACGTTAACTAGAAAAACATTTATAAAAAATTTTAATTGTTGGATTACCTAATGCAGTCCAGATTGTGATCTTTATGGTCAGAAAGAATGACCCTCCTCATTAGTTAAAATGACAAAATTCATTTTGCAAACTCTACCTGAGGCCGTCAGTAAAATAAACAAAGCCAGTTTACATCTGGCGCCTTTGTGTCAACCCACAACGTCCTGCTGTTGAACTGGTGGCTCGCCCACGCTTAGGATGATTTTTTTCGTATCGAGCGATATATATTAAGCCTCTTACATTACATTACCACATCCATGTGAGCATATAAGGAATGGATAGTGTTTTTTATACCTTTTTGGTGTTTGATAAGCGTAGGCTTGAGCATCATTGATAAATTTCGTTTAATTTTCCTTAATAATTATACCACTACCTCATGACCATATGCGAGATTTTTTAATTTCTAATTGGATGTTAAAAATTTTAATTTCTGATGGATTTCGTCAAGTGTTAAAGATCTGCCTACTAACTATTTTTTATTGGGTTTCGTATTATGTAAAACAACTTCCTACTGTAACAGATGCACCTTGTCAAAAAAAAAAATAGAAATACGTATACTATGTTATATAAATATTACGTATAAATTATCGAGTTAATAAAAATGGAGAATTGGAAATTTATAATCTTGTGGCCAAATGCAAACTGACGGTTATATGTGAATTACGTAACATATGAATATACGCAATTTTTTCTTAAGGTGCATAGGATAATTTATGGTAAATATCAGTATTGTAAGTTTTTAGTCGACAAGTTTATTTAATATATGACAAAAATATGTGAAATGGGCATTTAAATTAACTCTTTAGAATGCTGACATTCAGGTAATATGCGCAAATGACAAAGATGACCTATACTAGAATATATGGCACGCAAACTAAAGGAAGAGAACAAAAAATGGGGACTGCAGATGAATGTTCAAAAGACACAATACTACTTGTGTATAGGAGGGGACTCCACTGATGTGCAACTAGAAAATAACGAAGTTATAGAAGGATGTGAGAATTATAAGTATCATGGAATAAATTTCAATGAAGAAGGGACAGACGATAACGAAATAAAATATCTAAAATAGGATCAGCAGGGCTAGAACAATAATAAATTCGCTTAATAGATTACTATGGAGCACCGAAATAGGAAAACAACTCAAAATGAGAATATATGATGCAATGATTAAAAGTACGCTGGTGTATGGATCTGAGACGTGGAAAGTAAAAGAACACCTGAAGGAAAAAATTAGAGCCACTAAAATGGAAGCTTTAAGAAGAGCTAATAGAACGTCACGGTTAGACCTGGTGAGAAAGGAAATAATAAAAGAGCAGATGAAGTTGAAGGAAACAGTTATAGATCATATGGAGAAAAAATAATTAATATAGTATGGACACATTTACGAAGGATTGGGAAGGAAAGATTGCCAAAGAAAGTAATGAAATGGGTGACAAAAAAAAAGGAAAAGAGGAAGGCCAAAAAGGTCATGGATATGGGGTGTGAGGAGATCAATGAGTGTACGAGATTTAATTGATGAGACATATTTGGTCATTTATAGGTTTGCAATCTTTCCCTTTGACAGAGTGTCCAGCGCCTGGTATCATCTAACATATTTCGGTGCAACCTGTTTGACACCTCCACCTATTGTCATCTTTTAGCAACTATTATTTGGTTTTATCAACGATTTATCTTCCAGTATAATATTTTATCTACCCATATTCCATGTAAGCAAACATTATCCAAACGCATTAAAAATAGACAGAGTTTAAAAATTAAAACAATACTGAAATCAAAATTTATAGGAAACGGTTAATATAATGCATAACAAGCACGAATCAGTCCTCAAATATGTTAATAATAATTATTCAAATTCTACACCACGCAATAGCGTACTCACTTCCAATTCTAATCATTCTTGTCTTGCTGTAATAAATTTATTATACGATACTGTTAAAGCACCGAACAAAAACTACAGTTGCGTTCATTTTATTCGAATTTTTCTAGCGCCCGTGTCTTCTTCCAAAACTTTAAACACTTAGTTTGCGTTAAAAAAATCAAAATACGATATTGAAAGGCACAATAATTAAAGAGAACAAAATAAGTCTGGGTGAACACAGAAATTCATTCGAATTAGTTCTAAAGTTTTAGAAGACACTAGCGGCCAAACCAGCTAAGTGAATTCCGGGGCCCGGGGGCAATTATGAGCCCCGGGGCCCCTCACATTCTATGTATTGGGTGTACAATATCCTAGTCAGGTAAAACGACATAATATAAAAAATTTATAATTTTTGTTTTGACAATTAAAAAAAAATACAAAAAATCGATTTTTTTTAATTTGTGGCTTTAAAACTGCGACATTTTTGAGATTTTTTACCCTTTTAAAAAAATGTTTGTCTTTATTCCAACTTTTTAGAAAGTTTCGATTTTTTTGAAAATTTCGACAATTTTGAAAATTTCGACATTTTTGAAAATTGTGACTTTTTAAAAAATTCGACCTTTTTGAAAATTTCGTTTTATTTCAAAACCTTTTGAAAATTTCAACTGTTTTTGAAGAACTTGATTTTTATTAAAAAACTACGACTTTTTAAAAAACTTCAACTTACTTTGGAAATTTCGATTTTTTTTTAAAGTTTTATTATATTAAAATATCCACTTTTGTTGTTCAAAATTTTATCTTTTTTCGATATTTTTACTTGTGTTTGAAATGTCGATTGTCAAAAAGTTTTGAATTTCTTTGGAAACTGTTGACTGTTTTTAAATTCTTGAGACTTATTTTTAATAATTTTGGTCCTTTTTAAAGTTCTCTTATTGAAGGTTTATAATTTTTAAAAAATGTTAATGATAAATCTCGATTTCTTTTGTAAATTTAACTTTTGCTAAAGATTTTGACTTTCTGAAAATGACGACATTTTTGAAACATCTGACTTTTCAGTTTTTATTGAACATTTCGGCATTTTTGAATGTTTTGACTTATTTTGAAAATTTCGAATTTCAAATTTTCCGATTTCATTTGAGAATTTACACATTTTCGAAAATTAGAGTTATTTTCAAAATTTCAACACTTTCGCAATTTCGCCCAAGATTTTGACTTTTTTTTCTTAATTTAAATTTTTTTACAAATTTGGGCTTTTGTGTTAATTTGTACTGTCCTGAAAATTTCGACATTTCTTTCAAATTTCGACTATTTCTTAAAATTTTAACTTATTTGAAAAATTTGAATCAATTTTTTTTAATTTCGATTTTTTCGAAATCTTGACTTTTATATAAATATGACCCTTTTTGAAAAATGCTACTCTATGAAAATTTTGACTTTTTTGAGAAGTTGAATTTTTTCCAATTTCGACTTTTTTTTAAAATTTTTTTCTCAGAATTTTACGTGTTCTGAAAATCTCGACCTTTTATCTTCAAAATCTCGACTCTGCCTCGAAGCTTCGATTTTTTTTTTCAAAATTTCGACCTTTTTCCAAATGTCCACTTTATTTGAAAATTGTAACCTTTTTTTACAATGTTAATCAAAAATTTTGATTTTTTTTTCCATTTGGCTTTTTTAAAAATAAGGAACTGTGAATCTTTGAAAATCCAAACGTTTTTCAAAATTTTGAATTTTTTTAAAGATTTTGGAGAATGAAGACACATCTGAAAGCTCTGACTTCGATTCTTATTGAAAATTTCGACGATTATAAATATTTTGACTTATTTTGAAAATTTCGAAATTGAAATTTTCCGATTTCTTTTGAGAATTTAGACATTGTCCAAAATTTGACCTATTTTGAAAATTTGAACTCTTTCGCAATTTCGCTTTTCCCCCAAAATTTTGAATTTTTTTCAAAATTTCTACTTTTTTTACAAATTTGGGCTTTTGTGTTAATTTCTACTTTTTCTGAAAATTTCGACCGATCCAAAATTTTCTTAAAATTTTCACTTATTTGAAAAATACGAATCTATTTTTTTTAATTTCGATTTTTTCGAAATCTTGACTTTTACATAAATATGACCCTTTTTAAAAAAGCTACTATCTTTAGGAAAATTTATACTTTTTTAAGACGTTGAATTTTTTCCAATTTCGACTTTTTTTGAATTTTTTTCCCAGAATTTTAGGTTTTCTGAAAATTTCGACCTTTTATTATAAAAATTTTGATTTTTTTATCCATTTGGCTTTTTTAAAATTATAAAACTATGAATTTTTGAAAATCTAAACGTTTTTCAAAATTTTAAATTTTTCCAAAGATTTTAAATGTCTGAAAATGACGACACATTTGAAAAATCGATGTTTCGATGTTTTTAAATATTTTGACTTATTTTAAAAATTTCAAATTTTTCAATTTTAATGAAAAATTTCGATTTTTTTGTAAATTTGACTTTTTTTTGACTTTCTAAAAATGACGACATTTTTGAAACATCTGACTTCAGTTTTTATTGAAAATTTCGATGTTTTTCAATGTTTCGACTTATTTGGAAAATTTCGAATTTCACATTTTTCAATTTCATTTGAGAATTTACACATTGTCCAAAAGTTGACTTATTTTGAAAATCTCTAATCTCTCGCAATTGCGCTTTTTTCCAAAAATCTCGACTTTTTTCAAAATTCCGACTGTTTCTACAAATTTTGACTTTTGCGTTAATTTGCACTTTTTCTGACAATTTCGACCTTTGTTCAAACTTTTCAGTATTCTTTAAAATTTTGACTTTTTTGAATAATTTGGATCTATATTTTTTGATATTTTCGTTGTCTTGATTTTTTTTAAATTTGATCCCTTTTAAAAAACCCTACTTTCTTCATGAAAATTTTGACGCTTTTGAAAAGTTAAATTTTTTCCAATTTCGACTTTTTTAAAATTTTCGATTTTTTTCTCAGAATGTATACATTTTCTGAAAATTTTATCAAAATCCCGATTCTGCCTAATTTTTTCTTAAATTTCGACATTTTTCAAAATTTCGACTTTTTTGAAAATTTTAACCTTCTTTCAAAATTTTGGCTCTTTCTCGGATCTTCATATTTTTGTAAATTGAACTTTTTGAAAAATTCACCTCCCCTGAAAATTTAGAATTTATTTAAAAAATCCTACCTTTTAAATTGCGTATTTAAAGCTCGTCTTTGAAAATGGAGTATTTTTCAAGTTTAAGTTGAAATATTTCAAAAAGAAGTCAAAATTTAGAATTGGAATTTGCAGAAAAAGAGTAGAATTTTCTAGTAAAAATTTAAAATTTGGAGAAAAAGAAGGCTTCAACGTTTTTGTAATTAATTTTTGTGACTACCAGCATGGAACCTCACCAGGCCTCCATGAAACGCGGGGGCGCTCTCTCGGCGGACCCACCAAAATCATGTCGTGACTTTTTTTAATGCGGAAGCTATCAGGAAAAATAGAAAATATGTTTTATTTTTAGATTTCGAGTTAAATTGCTTTAAATGTATAATTATAAGATCGCTTTCGACTGTAATGCTTAAAAAAATACTATTTAATCTTTTTTTATAATACAAAATAAAAATGGTTCTACCCTACTCAAAACTAAGGGGTATGCCATTTGATTTAGCAAATGTTTGTTGCGAAATTAAAGCCGAACTTATTAGAAAAAATTCAATTAAAGTACAAATGCTCGGAGAAAAGTCAAAAATTTTAATTTTTAAGTGGAACAACAGTCGAAAAGCTTTTAGAAATTATTCGAAATTAATTTATTTTTAAACATCCGCCTTTCAAAAGTTTAAACTCGGAATTAAAAAAAAAAAGTTAACATTTTGAGAAAAACACGCCGATTAACTCGAAATGTCGATATTAAACTTCGAATTTTAAAATGTTTAATTTTCATCTTTAAACTGAAAAGTCGACTGTAAAATTTTAAGGATCAAGGTCAAAATTTTGGGAAGCAAATTCAAAATTTCTAAAACAAAACTAGATCAGAGTTTTACATCCATATAAAGAAAACATTTAGTTTTAGTTTCAAATATAAATTCAGAATTTTAAGAAGAACTCAACATTTCGAAAAGGCTAAGAAGGTTTTAAAATTTCGATTTACTCTCTTATTTGAGACTAAAGTCAAAAATTTGATTAGAAATCTGAAATTTTTGTGAAATATTTTTCTTTAATAAATCGAACTTTTTTGGAAATTTCGACTGTTTTATAAGC
Organism: Dastarcus helophoroides; assembly: GCA_028583605.1. NCBI lineage: Eukaryota > Metazoa > Arthropoda > Insecta > Coleoptera > Bothrideridae > Dastarcus > Dastarcus helophoroides. Next base: position 28,076,825 of record CM053329.1, on the reverse strand, counting down.
GAAATTTTGACTGCTTTTCTCGAAATTTCGATTTTATCCTTAAAATTTTAAACCTGAACGTCGTATTTTGAAAAAAACTTTTAAATGTCCATGAAGCCAAAAATTGACAAAAATCAATTAACGAGAAATTACGAGAAGAATTCGAAATTTCGAAAAAAGAGTCAAATCTTCCCGAAAAAAAAAAAGAAATTTATAGTATTTTTTAAAAAACTGTCGTAGTTTATAGATAATGTTAAGCTCAATACAATTTTTGAATATTCGACTTTTTGCTCATGAATTCAAAATTTTGAGATTAAAGTTGAAATTTGGAGTGTTTTTGTTTAATACAATAAAGTTTTCAATTGATTGTAATTTTCTAGGAATTTCGAGATTGAATTTAAAGTTTTTTCAAAGTTTTAGGTCAAAACTTGTTTTTTTATACACATTTGGAGTTTTTGGCAATTTTTTAGTTAAGGATGCAAAACAGTTGGAAACAGTTCAACTTGGTACAGTGAGAATTTCTCCCCATTTCAAATTCTAAAATTTCTTGACAAGCAGAATCTTCACAGGAATTGCAACCTATCTTCATTTAAAATCACAATTGATCAACATCTATACTTATTTCGGCTTCTTGCAAGCATCGCATTAAGGTCATAATAGGGTTACCTTTGCTAGTGGACTGCATACATAAAAAAACACATAAAAACATATAAAAAACACAACGAAGTTTTTTTTTTATAATTTCGTAAATAAAATTGCTTCATATCAAGAATCAGTTATTCGGTTTATTTAGTATGACAACGCAGATTAAAAAATAACACCAAAAAAAAATTATCCAAATAATATGTGTGTTCCTATTGATAACAGATTCAGTTCATGTGCAAAATCATGTTATTGATTACAATAAAATCAGAAGGTACATAAAAAATAACTTTCTTCTGTCGCATTTTAAAGACTCCTTTTCAGGAAGTATGAAAGCTTCTAATTAAATGAATGAATCACCAACAACCGTAATCTATTATTTTCACTAATTCGTTTGTTCTTTGGCACAGATGTCAAACCTAGAAACAATAGCACTAAAAGTGAAGTTATTTACTGGAATGGTACCGTTGCATAATAGACTACCGCAACTGTAATATATTACACAGATACATAATTGTGAGTCATAAATATCTTGCTTACTAGTATGCAAATTATAGTTCAAGCTCAACTTGAAGGTAATGAGAAATAAAAATAAAGACTAAAGTATTAATAAGACTTTATTTTCTAACAAACCGTGTCTCCGTTTAGATTTTAACATCTCAGTAATAATTAGATTTTTTTCAAAGTTAAAGTTAATTTTTGGATAACTTACTCCGCACATGTCTTTCTTCTCTTTTACCCCGTGTATTTTGAATCTTTTTCTTCTCCACCCCATTTGATAAATCAACTCTTAAGTTAGTCAAAATGTATTTTTTTATTAATGTAATAATTATTTACAAAGCTTTTCGGAAGTCTGAGTAGCAATTTCCACATTTCTAACTTCAAAAATTACTCACTTTCCATACAAATTTTGTACTTTTTTTTACAGGACAAGAAAATGTCCAAAAACAGTGATATGACTGATTTTAAATTATAAAACGAAGCAATTTTCACATTTCTAATTTCAAAAGTGACCAACTGAGATATAAGCTTTCGTCCTCTATTTAGTATAGAGTAGAGTAGAGTAGAGTTTTTAAAAATCCTCTCTTAGTGCTTAGCAGCTTCGTTTATTTGAAATTTCGTACTTTAATAGAATTTGAGGATTTCTTTTTCGAATTTCCACTTATTTCTCAAAATTTTATAGGTTAACTATTTTTTTAAATTTCCTAAACGAAGTCTGATATGAGAAAAATGTATTCTTTATTTTATGTTTAAAATTCGATTTTACATAGGACATTTCATTTTGTCTGTCGAGTTAGGAAACACTCTGTATACCTGGTATTGAACCGCTTAGAAAATTTTATCGTATTGCTCGTTTCTTGTAAAACCTTAAGCCCATTTTTACCTCCTTAGAGACTTAATTTTGAAAAATCCTCCCTCAGTGCTCACCCTGATCATATGGAGAATTCCTGTGCTTCTATCTAGACTGGGGAATTCGATCCAAATTCTTATTTCCAATCTCGGGATTTTGGGATTATATTTAACCAATCCAGGGATCCCGGTATTGAGGATTACAAATAAAAAAATCGGCTTTTCAATGAATAAATTAAAATTTAAAGAAAAATTAAATCTCTTAGATTAAAACTGCAAATTTTCATTTCGACTCTTATTCAATGTTGAAAGAAAAACTGAATTAAAAAAAATCGTAGATTTGAAATATCCAAATTTTCAAAAAAGCTGATTTTTTAAGTTCAAATATTGAAGAAAATTTAAATTATCAGAAAAGAAAGCGTTCAAAAATGCTCAAAATCTTGAACAGTTAAAATTTTGGAAAAAATAAAATTTTCATATAAACGAAAATTTAAAAAGTGTGAAATTTAAAAGTGAAAATTTTCAAAAAAAAGGCGCAATCTTGAAAAGTAGGAGAAATTGTGGAGAATATCAAAATTTTGAAAAAAAAAACGAGATTTAGGAAAAAGCATTGAAAAATTGAAGATAAGGCGAAATTTTCAAAAAGTTATAAATTGTAAAAAAAGATAACAGAATTTTTAAAAGAGTCAAAATTGTTTGACAAGTCAAAATTTTTAAAAGAAGATGGCGGAAGTTTGGAAAATGTCAAAATTTTCATAGAAAGTTAAAATTTCCAGAAAAAATCTGAGCTTTTAAAAAACATGGGTATTTTAAATAAGATTCAAACATTGAAGAAATCTGTAAATTTAGAAATTTTAAAATTTGAAAGTCCCGAATTTTTGAAAAATTCGTAATTAAAAAATTGAAATTTTAAATTTCAATTTTCATATTAGCGTTGTTTTTTACAAAAAAAATAAAACTTTGAACTTAAACTGGGAAGTTTCAGAAAAAAGTAGAAATTTCGATAAATCTATAGAAAATATTCTCGAATTTTTAAGTTTATTGAAGTTAAAATAAGAGTTATTTTAGGAACAAATGTTGACAAAAATAGGAAATTTATTAAGATAAGCCAAGTTTTAAAAGAGCATTTCCAAAAAGCCGCCTACACTTCGAATTTAAACTGGAAACGAAAGATATTGAAATTTGAAAAAAAAAAACGAAATTTTTAAAGTCTAAATTTTAGAAAATAGAACGGAATTTTAAAAAAGTAGAACTTTAAAAAATCAACAGGTCAAACTGAAATTTTCAAAAAAAAATTAAAATTTTGAAACGAATGAGATTTTTCAAAAAAATATACAATTTTTAAAAAATCGTTATCTTGAATAATGTGAAAATGTTCATGGAAAGTTAAGATTTCCAAGATTTTCAACAAAATAATCGAAATTCTAAAAAAAAATTCAACACTTTGAAGAAATTAACATTTTAAAAATTTGAACATTTGAAGAAAAAACGAATTTTCTAAAAAAAATTTTAATTTTTAAAAAGGTTACAGATCTTGAAAATTAGTAGAATAAGATTTTAAAAATGGTCAAGATCTTGAAAAAAACGAGACTTTAAAAAATTGAAAAATTTTGTGTCAAATTTTCAAAGTAAAACGAATTTTTTTGAAAGTTTTCATACTAAAGAAAACCCAAAATTATCAGAAAAGTTTAAATTTTTAAAAATAATTCCAATTTTGAAGTTAAAATTGTCGAAAAAAATCAAAATTTTGGATAATTGAAATTTTGAAGAAAGTAGAACATTTTTTAAAATGTCCAAAATTTTAATTGGAAATTTAAAAAAAAATGGAAACTGAAACATTTTTGAAGTCTGCAAAAAAATCAACAATTTCAAAAAAAATTTGACATTTTCAAAAATTTTTAAAGACGACAAAATTTTCAAAATTTAAAAATATTTGGCATTAAAAAAATTTCTCAATTTAAGTAAACAATCAAAATTCTCAAAAAAATTGTAGTGAGAAAACTCAAAATCGGAAAAAAAACAGCAATAGACCCTATAAATATTAGCAATTTTGGATCCGGCCCAAGAAATGATAGAGGGGAAACGATGCTAAACTTCCTGTGCAAGGAAGGGATGTATTACATGAACACTTTCTACTAAAAGCCCCCAAAGAAAGTTGACTTGGGGAAGCCCAGACGGTACGATCAAGAACGATATCGACTAATGGCAAACGACAAGAATATGTCCACGAACGTATCAGTCCTTAATCATTTCAATACGGAAAGTGACCATAGACTTGTAAAAGGTAAAATATGTTTCGACATTTGGCTGGAAAGAAAGAAGCAGATTGAATAGAAACTAAGATCAGCAAATACTGAGTTAGAAAGGAAGCAGGAAGAATTCAGCAAACAGATAGAAAAAAAGACTGGAATCGACGAACGCATTGAAGGAGCTAGACTTAAATGAAATGACAGAAAAATTAGTCAAAAGTATCACAGACAAATTAGTCAAAAGTATCTGAGTGGCAACCAAGAAAGTCTGCACATTTGGAGAACACAGAAACACGAAGCTTACTCCTGACACTATAAGACTATTGGAAGAGCGCAGAGTTAAGGATCATGGCGCACCTCAATAACGCCAACTATATAAAATAGTAAACAGAGCGTTTCGTAGAGACTTGAGGGCAACAACGCGAGGAAAATCCAAGAAGCCATTGAAGATAATATGAACATGAGAGTCCTTCAATCCAAAATGGCTAAAGGGAAAGTGCTCATATACAAGATGAAAAACGAGTAGTGCATAGTAGTATCAGAGAAAAGTGAAATCGTTGCTGTTATCGAAAACTTCTAACGGAGATTGTACAGCCAGTCAACACCAGAGCCAGACCACATCCGTGAGGAGAAAAGCCGAGTGATCCAAAACGTCCGCTCCGAAAGGATCCCAGAAGAACTGAAGTTAGCACTGAAAGAAGTGAGAAACCGAAAAGCTCCCGGAGAAGACCAAGTGACAAATGAGATGTTCAAGACGGAAGGAAAAGCTTTAGACAAAGCGCTTCTTATTCTGGCCAACAAATGCCTGGAAGAAGGAAGGATTCCCGATGTATGAGGAACTTCTGAGGTCATCATCCTCTTTAAAAAAGGCGATCCAACGAACATCGAAAACTACCGGCCTATCAGCCTTCTCTCGGTAGTATACAAGCTCTTAACCAGAATAATCACCAACCGTCCCAACAAGAAGCTTTATTTCTACCAACCTGTGGAACCAGCTAGATTCGGAAAGGGTTACAATACGACCGATCATATCCAAACAGTGCCCAGAGACGATATTCAGAGGCGAGCTGGCAAAAACTGAATGCTCAAGACAGAGAGAGGTGGAAAAACATGGAGGAGGCCTATGAGCAGGAGTGGATGAGAACGGGCTAAAGAAGAAGAAAAAGAAGAAAATGATCAGATCGTTACGCAGAACGCTCACATTATTAGGAGTTGATTGAACCACTGACGCCAAATTGGAAAACAGTCAAGTCTTATATTTTTGTTGTGAGCATGTCAATAATAATTTGTCAGTCATTCATGTTTGGCATAAAAACATTTATGTTCATTACTTTACCTAGTATTCATTACCGTTGCAGCGTAGTTGCATAAGAATCTTAAAATTCAGTTCATTTTTACTACATGAATAGTCAATCTACGTCTACAAATGATCATTTATTCTGTCACACCTTTGCATTATTGTTAACTAGACATTTTATACTAGATATCATATGTATTTATATTCAAAAGCTGTTGGACCTTTAAACGCATAGACCATGCAACTACTGCTGGTGGAGCAGCGATCTGCCAGATGAAGACTTATTTGGACGTTCACTCTGTAAAGAGTTGTTTGTTTGCCTCTTAGGTAACTTTCTTCAGCCAATGGTGAACGAGGTCAACCGGTCATGCAGAGTGGATTAGCCTCAGGCTCGACAGGACTGAGATTCGAAAGACACAAAGTTAAACCCTGCGAGTTATCGTCGTGAAGCTTGCCTGTAAAAATCAAACTGGGCGCCAACTAGTATGGAATTGTGGCGGGAACTTCTGACTACGCTATTTTACTACTACGGTACACAAAGAAGTGCCTTACGGACTTAGACAATGCTTCCTTATAAGGGGAACGCTTTTACTACCTTTGGAGATATAACTGCATCAAATGGTACATGTTTATTAACCTAGGAAAGCAACATGAAACATATGTTGCATGAAATATGGTTGACAAACTATGATAAAATCAAATTTAAGAAAAAAAGCAGTGACTAATAGTTGCCTTGTAAAAATCCAAAGACAACCACATATGCATTGTTTGTTTACATTTACGTGCATAGTTACTTTTTAAGTGATCCTCATCTTCATATTTGAAAAATAAAGTACAAGAAATATCAACATCTTCATATTGAAAAAAAATAAATTTATCTATAATTTGAAGTGTATGTTATAGTTGTTCTTTGACATTTGCCCCTAGTAACAACCTTGTATCACAATTACATCGTAAGATTCGTGGCATCCCGACAAAAAAGATCGGTTAATACTACAAACGTTCAAATAATCTTTCTGTTTTTCACGAATCTCATCCTTAAAACTCACTTTAATCCCTCTAAATTCCCTATTCATCTCATTCCAGGAGTCCAGACGATTTGTTCTTTGGACGGTAAACCGTACTGGTACAAAATTTAATCATTTACTGATTATTGTCGATTATTCTTCAATAGAGAAATGATGGCTAAATTAATTAAAAGTAAAAAATAATTGTTCCATTAAATACTACTAAACATTTTTCTACTATCGCCGGCTAACAATGGAGAAAAATGAGAGCAAAAGCCTCTTTCATCTTACAGGCTGGAAGTCGATCAACCCCTGTGGTGATCCAAGTTCTTGGCTTGCATAGTAATGTGGAGGATTTCGATCGCAGATTAGGATGTTGCCAACAAGCAAATGCGACACATTTTGAGCAATAATTGTTTGAACTAACCTTTTACTATGAAGCAACCCTGAATATTAACATATGATAGATCCATTTTTTGTGTCAACTTTCCAATAAGGGGTCACAAGCCGTATTATTGCATTTGAAAATGGAAGGTAAATACATTCAAACGTTGACGTGTCTCGGGAATTTTTTGAAAAATTATTCAGCCGCGCGGCAGCGAATTTATTTCAAATAAAACCTCCCCCTGTATAAATATGTATGCGTTTTGCGTGTATGATTCAATGGATAACCGCTTGCAGTTTTGCTAGACGTGGGTTAAGTGTTATGTTAAAAAAAAACTAAAACACAGACTTACCTTGAGGGCGCAAAAAATGCAGGAGTCTGCCATACACGCATGGCCCAAAAGGTCTCTGAAACTCCTTCGAAAGATGTCCAGATGCCACAACACCTGCAAACAAAATGCACGCGTCGTCAGACACATGTTGCTCAACCACCAACATATGAACATCAGGATAAATCGTATTATTATTACATTGTTGCAATAGGGCCATGTGCAGGCTATAATCTTAATGGAACATCTTATCTTTCATTTAGGGGAGAGAAGCTGAAAGCGAAAGGTGTTCCAGATTTTAGCGCAAATGTGAGCACGATAAAATACTTCAGTTACCAGGTTACTACACATTATTGGAGTGTCTCTTTAAACCTTTAGTTTGTTACTTCGTTAGTTTGTTTCTCAATACCTCAGTAAAAAATTGAAAAACAAATCTTGTCCCCTGAAACCAAGAAAGATTTGTGTTTTTTAATCTTTCTTGGTTTCAGGGGAGTATCTCTTTGAAGATGATAGCTTGGCAATCGAAACGCGTTAGAGCAACCTTTGTTGTGTTTTTTAATCTTTCTTGGTTTCAGGGGACAAGATTTGTATTTCACTTTTTGAAGATAACCAAGGACCAGTCCGTTCCACTAAAACCTACTCAGTAGTCAGTTATTCTATTTTAATGTTACTAATTCAAAATCAATAAAGTAAACACAAAAAACAGAAAAAAGGAGAAAAAAGTGAAAGAAAATCCTGTTTTAAAGGACATGGACATATTTCGAAAAATTTCAATGCATGGCTATCCGTGTATTGAAATTTTTTGTCGCTACAAGTTGAAATATTCGTTAGGATCTGGCACGGGATTACTCCGTTTCTTTCTTGAAATGTTGGTATTCTTGAAATCTAGTCTGTTACGAAATTTGGAAATTTAGAGGAAAAAAATTCAATCTTAGATATGTCGATATTTCAGGTTAAGAAAAAATTTTGAATTTTTTAGCATAGTTTGCGGCTTTCTTTTTAAAAACCTGTCTTTCTTTTTTTGAACATGTTTTAAAATTACGATTTTTATTTTTCTGTTGACTTTTTAAAATTATTTATTTAAAATTGGAAACTAAATTAAAAACAGAATTTTTAGTGTAAACCTGAAATTTTGAGAAATTTTCTACCATCCCTTAAGTATTTAATTGTTTTTTTACTTTTCCTATTTGGACTCTATTTCAAAATCTGAACTTTATTAAAAATTTAGTGTTTTTCTAAATATTTTGCATTTTTTTCTTGATATTTCAATTTCTTCCTTAAAACTCGATTTAAAAAAAATAAAATTAGAGTTTTTTTTGGCATTTATACTCCTTTATTTATCAAAATTACGACCTTCAAATTTGAAAATTTGTTTTATAAACCTTCGACCTTTTTTAAGCGTTGCTGTTTAAATGTTCTCTTCAATGTTTTTCTCGATTTTTCATGTATTCAAGTATTAGGTTTTTTCAATAAATTTCGTCATTAATCCGAAAAAAACTAATTTACGATTATTTTCTAAAAAATCATGAAATTATTCCTGAAAAAACCCTAATTTCAAACTTAAAGTTGAAATGGAAATTTCGATTTTGAGGAAACGTTATAGTTTCTAAAATGCAATTTTTCTTAAACTGTTTTGGAAATGTTGAATTTTATTCCGAAAATAGATGAAATTTTGATAATAACATTCTTTACCCGTCTGAAATACGCATTTCTAACGTTCTTTTTTTTATTTAAAGTAGAATCGACGAAGTTTTCCTTAGAATCTAGACTTAATACCAGTCTGAAATTTCTCCCAACTTTTGAAAAACGGTTCGAAATCTCAAGCAAAAAATCGAAATTTCTAGTTTAATGCTGAATTTCTAACAAAAAATTTAAAAATTTGATCAAGGTCAATTTCGAAAAAAATCTTAAACTTTTAAAATATTTTTCTATTTCTTCTTTTTGACATTTTTTTTGACACAAATTTTTGTAATTATGTGTATTTTTTCTCGAAATGTATCAAATTATTTTAGGATACTTGAAATTTTATATCCATTTTATTTAATCGTTTCTTTCTAATTTAGATATACTCAAAATTTTGAAGTCAGCCTGGATATCTCAGATTAAGTTGCAAAATTTTACTGATTTTAATGTGGCATATCTTCGTAAAAAAGTTGAAATATAAAGAAAAATTTGAAATCCTATAAAAGAGTTAAAAACTTGCGGGTGTTTGTAAGGGAAAACTTCAAATTAGAAACAAAAGTCCAACACCAGCAAATAAAATAACTTTTATCTTTAGTATATTTTAATTTAATTACTTTGATTTAAATTTTGAAATTTCGATTTGGAATTTGTAATAACAAAAAGTTGAAAATTATCAGACAGAAAATTAACTCAAAATAACAAAACAAAAGTGAATTTCGAGGAAAATACCTAAAATAAATTTCATCCAAAATTTTATTTAGTTTTGATTTTCGTGGAAATTTTAAATCTATTTCGAAAAATTTGAAATTTCGTAATTAAAGTCTTTAATCTGGGAATTTCTAATTTCAGCTTCCATCTTAAAATTTCGATCATGCAAAAATCTAAATTGCAAGAGAAAGGTGAAATTTAGAAACAAAAAACCGAAATGTCGATTTTAAAAGTCGAATCTTCGAGTTTAAAGACGAATTCTCGAACTGAAAATCGAATTTTCCAATTTAAAGTTGAATTTTGGAGTTTAAGGTCGAATTTTCGAGTTTAAGTTCGAATTTTTAAGAAATGTTGAGTAAAAGAAGGCAATTAGAAAAAATAGGAAAACTTTAAAAAAGTCATTTTTGAGAGAAACTGAAGCTATTAAAAATCCATACCTTTTTTCAATTTTTTTATGTTTCCTTCTTTCGTCTCTAGGACGTCGCAGGACTTGAAACGGCTTTTTATTGTCTAATTTCGAAAATTTGAGAAAAAAGCAGTTAAGCAAAGGCACTCAGATTTTTTCGCGATATTTAAATTTTGTCCACAAAATTCAGAATTTCAACTTGAAACTCGGAAATTTTATAAATTTTGGGTTTTTTCTGAAATTTCAACTTTTTTCTCAAACTTTCAAGTTTAAATTTTAAATTCTTTTTTTTTATTGAATTTGAAGGGATCAATATTTCAAAGTTTGCACAAGGGCAGCTGGTGAAATGCAAAGCGAGCCGAACTGTGAATGTGCTTTTCAAATCATTATTATTAATATTAACTGTTGAGCTCCGATTTTATCTATAACACCAACTATAAACTGTCATACGCAGAGGTGGATTTAAGGGTGTATGACGTGCTCAATTGCACAGGGACCTCTACCAAAGTGATGGGCTTTCTTTTTTTTTTGTTTTTAGTCGTCAAAAGTATTTTGTACAAGCCAAGGTCTTGTAACATTTTCATAGCGTAAAAATATTTACGGGCTCCCACCAATGAGATACATAGAAACCCACATCTAATTATAAGCTTGCATATTTTTCCGGAAATATTTAGATTAAAAATACAAAACAAAACCAGTGTTAAGATTGAATTTCACTGTTAGGGATAAAAATTAATGACATAGTGACTTCCATATTTCATCTAAACAGAGGCGGATTAACTTTGTTTGGGGCTCTGTGTTCCACAACGCTGAGGCTGCTATGAAAATGTTGCAAAGTTTCCTCCATGTCACGTTCTCAATATTTTTGATGTCATGTTATCAAGCCCAAAAAGATGCGTTCCATGTTGTGTCCACAGCGTTTTTGACGATTAAAAATGGAGACAAGTGTGGAAGTCCATGTGCAAATGCACATGTTGCATATTTTTAAATCCGCCCCTGCATCTAAACCTATCAATAGAGTTTGATTTGATCTATAATATTCAAGGAATTTATAAGATTTATCAACAATAGAGATATTCCTGGAAAACCTTGAATTTCTTACGGAAATATATTTTCAGTTCTTTCAATGTAATCTACGTTATGCATTTAAATTTTAACAAAACCTTCACTTTATTGACGACAACCGACAATTATTTCTATGCTAAATGTTTAAATATTTGAATACTAATAATAGCATAGTATTTCAGAATGCAACTTTTGCAAAACATTAATTTTCCTAATTTAATAGAAATAAACATAATGAATTCCTTTCCACACACCATATCGCTCATGCTTTACATATTAATAATAGTTGCACGTTTTAAATCAGCAGACCAATAAAACGGGCAAGCATTGACCTAGATTGCATAAAGTAATGGTCTTTGGAAGCTGATAGTGTTAACTATGTTGTTACACATTGTAGTAGTGTGAGCACTTAAAAATTTATGATATTGTACGACATTAAAACAATATAAAACAATAATTTATCATGTGCTTTGATTTCAAAATTGACTACCTAACTAGTTCACCCAACACACCCACTAAAATCAAAGTTTAATAACACCAGGATTTATTATGTCGATAGCTTAATATACAGTTATGATGAAAAGTAATTGGAGAAATAAAACCAATGACTTTAAATCAGACGAGAAGTGATTCACATCAATGGACATTAAAAATAATTAAATAAGAAAGAAAACGTTACTCAAAATAAATTTGTAAGAAGGAAACGAAAGTAATAAATGCTGATGAGTAAATGCAATATTAACATGGAGGATGGCATTCTTCATAAAAATTATAAACAGACACACTGACTGAGGATTAATTATTATTGTTACTTCAATCAGAACAAGAACTTCCAAAATATCCTGCTTTTGAAAATTGAAACTTCGATAATAGGACGATTATAACTTATTATTATTAGAATGTCATGTGATTAGGGCCACCAACGGTAAAGGATTGGCTTAGATTATCCAGTAATTGATCTTGTCCAGATTGAGAATCAAAACGTTCACGATCTGCACCAAAATAGATTTTTATACAAAAATTCAAACATTCAAGAACATCTATGTAGGATTGCATTTTCAAATCTTCAGAATAGTCGATAAAAACAAAAATAAAGGGGGGTCTTTTTAATAAGACTAACCATGTACTTCTTCTTCTTCTTTTTCTTTAGTATGGCTAGTTGCCTGGTCATTCTGGATTCCTCTTATTGTAGTCCTGTGAAAGCGCCGGCTAGCTATCAAGCCATCGTTTCGGTGGTCTTCCTGGTGGTCTGGTTCCTTGTAGTCAGGTCCTTTGTGGCTTTCCATTGCGTGCCATTTCGCCAGCCTGTTGTCTGCCATTCGATTAATGTGTTCATTCCACTCTCGTCTTCTTCTTCTTGACCATCGTACCACAACTTCCACTTTACATTTTCCCTTGATATGGGCATTTCTTTATCGATCCCACATTGTGTATCCTGCTATTGTTCACAGGATTTTCATTTCCGTAGTTCTTAGATGTCTTTTGATGGTAGTATTGTCTGCTCTCGCTTCGGCTGCGTATGTTGACACAGGTCGGACGCAAGTCTTACATCTTCTGCTTTTGCATTCGATATATAGATGTTTGTTCTTAAGTGTCCTGAAATAGCCGCCTGTTGCCTTACTTCATCTTTGACATTTCGGTTGCTTATAATTTTTGTGATAAGATATTCACAACTCATTACCAATTCAATTGTGATGTTACTTACTTCGAGTTTTTGTTTCTAAATTTTGTTTTACTGCTGAATATTGACATATTATACTGTTCTGCGGTGATTTTAAACGTATATAACAGGCGTTGCAAGTCGTCGTCTGTTTCGGCTACCATAACTGTATCGTAGAGTAGTCGTTACCTAGTCGATATCCAATTCTGTGAAATTTTGCAGCTTCTATAATCTTGTTCATAATTGTGTTAAACAGGAGAGGAGTGAGAGAGTCGTTTTGACGAATTCCTATGTTTGTTTCTATCTTTGTTGTTAATTTTTTGTCGACTCTTATGTTAGTCGAGTTATTGGAATTTGGATGTGTTATAAGGTTAATTGGTACGTTTTTCTCTATTAATACGCTTACAAAATCTTTTAATTGTATTTGATCAAATGCTTTAGTGAGATCGAAGCAGATAAATGCAGAGTTATTATATTCGATCAATTTTTCTACAATTTGCTTTATGATGAAAATGGCGTCAATTGTTGATCTGTTGTTTCTAAACCTCTGTTATTCATCATTAGCAGGGATGATGTTTGATGTTTCTGCTGCCAGTATACTTGTAAGAAGTTTCATTGCGAAGCTCAGTAATGTTATTCCTCTGTAGTTAGGTGGTTCCTTTTTGTCTTCTTCCGTAAAGAGTGGGCTGGTGACGCTTTCTTAATATTCGGTAAGAATGTTGCTATTAAGTAGTATTCTATTCAACAGCTTCGTTATTTATCTTAGTAATGATTCTTTTCCATGCTTGATAAATTTGTTGGGTATGTCATCTTCGTTTGGTGCTTTTCGGTTCTTCAGTTTGATAATTGCATTTCTAACTTGTTCTTCTGTTACCGCTACTGCTTCTGATTCTTCGTTTGTATTTGTTGCCTCGTTCTCATTGTTTTGAAGAGCGGTATTATTATAGAGAGTTTTAAAAGTTCCTGCGCTAATAATTTTTACCTCTACTTCCTCATTCATTGTTTTCTTTAGACCTCTTATTATCTTTCACATCCTTTTTTGAAGTCCCAACATATCACATTCCATGTCTTTACTAAATTTTTGGCAAAACTCATTTTTTATTTTACGTATTCTTTTGTTCACTTCTTTTTACAAATAGTTTTTATATGCTTCTCGTGTTTGTTTACTTTTGGATTCTAGGTATGCTTTTTTCTTTTCTTTCGTGATTTTCTTAACTTTTGGTACAAACCAGGGCTTGGTTTTTGGCTTTGCATATATATTCACTTTTCTCTTTTCTAATGCTTCTTCCGCTGCTCTGTATATGTTATTTTTGAGTAGGGCCCAGCTAGTGTCGATGTTGTCATTTTCTTTGATTGGTTCGCTTAAGATGTGTTGATGTAGACGGTTGGCATAAAGTTGTTGTGTAATTGGTTCACATAATGATTCTGTATTAAATTTTTCTATGAACAGAGGAGCTTTTGTTTTGCGAGGCGTAGGTGGAATTCGTAGTTTGCATAGTACTAATTGATGGTCTGAACCTATATTAGCTTAGATCAAACATCTGACATCTAGAATTTGTTCGGGACGCATTAGTCTTTTGGTCACTAATCAAGTTCATGGAACAATTTATAATTTGAAATGGCACATCGACTAATCCTGAATTTCGAAATGTGCTTTTTTAAATCATCAAATTAAGATTTTCACCTTGAATAACTGTTAATTTCGAAGTGAAGAGCTTATTCTTTAAACGTTAAATTTACAATCACATCAATCCACCACAATTCTCTTACATAAAGCTGCAACCACCATCTCAGATAAAGTTGCAAACATGCTCTCAGGTACAGTTGCAAGCATGGATTCTAGAAAGATGCTGTACTCCGTCCGTATAAATTCTCACATATGAAAATTGACCAACAAGCGTCTGGAAAGTGGCATAACATCTATTTTTGTAAAAAATATAAATGGACACAGACATTAAAATTAAACGACATCAACAATTTTCATTTATGAGAAGCTGTGTAGTAATTGTGAAGTAAACTTATTTACTTTGTTCTTTATTGGTAGTGGAATCCCATCTCTCTTGATGTCGCGAAAGCGTATTGAAATATTTTTCAATTTTTCTCACATCATCGTTTTCTTCAAAATATGAATTAATATAGTAAGAAATGACATTAAAACTTTAAAAAATCGACAAGTTTTGACGTTTCTCAGCAGTTGTGTAGTAGTAATAGTAGCCATTCAAATAAACTTATTTACTTCGTTCGTCATCGGTAGTGACGTCATCATCATCATCTTGGAAAGGGACTGCCTACTCTGTAGATGCTTTTTCGTTGCTGTTTTTTTACGAGAGTTGCTCCTTCCAGAATCCATGGTTGCATCCGTGGTGCAATATGATTAAAAATTCGCAAACATGACACTATTATTTACAATACAAGTGTAACATGACGTGACAATTGATGCACAAACAATAGACAAAAGTTCCCTTTCACAACTTCGCATCCTCTAAGGAACATCTAAATCGAAATTACAGCCTTTCATCCTAATCCTGTTAAAAGTGATTCACCGTCCATTGTAAAATGATAAATGTTGCAAACAGGTGATAAATGCAGTGACGGGGGCTGCAATCACGGTCTGTGCATTCAAAGAAAGAATTGAGATTTAATTTTGATGCAGGTTAAACCAGGCGTTAAATTGTTTTTCTTGCTTGGACCAGCGATACAAATGAAAAGTAATTTGGAACGCTTTGTCTTGTACCAGTGACATAAACGTTGAAAGAAAAATTACATAATTTCAAGGTTAGGATGAATTTAAGACTAGACAGGTGAGTAATGCTCTAATTTGTCAGGGAACTAAACGTCTGGTGGTAGTGATGGTAGTGATCTTTTTCAATTCAAGCAACTTAAAGAAGTTGTGGAGCATTTATAAGTTGAATTGTTCTGAGTGTAATGACATCCCAATAGGCGAGGCATTGTCTAATTTTCATATTAGTGAACATTTTGATGCCTTCAGAAATAACCATCCAGAAAGCACAATTTTTGCAAAATATTTATTAGAAACACAATGTAAACTGGCGAACGCAAACAAAGTTTTACATATTTGTAATAAGACGTAAAAATTTAATTTTTTGAAGGCCCTAGAAATTCACAAATATTTACAGCCGTAAGAGTCTACACTCGTGAATGAATAATTGAATCTTCTGGATGCATCTTTGATTGAAGATTTTGATGCAGTTCAGTTTAAACGAAATGTTCGTAGAGGATCAATGAAATAAGCTGGCGTAATAAGGGGCAAATAAACTACTGGTATAATTTGCTAAGCTAAACCGGACCTGAAAATCTAAGATTAGGGATGTAAGGAATGTTGGTTTTCCCATATTCGCGAATGCGAAAGCGAATATTTATTTCTATCATTCGCAAATGTGAATACGAATATTTATTTCAAACATTCGCGAATGCAAATGTTGGCTCTTTCACTGGAACTTTTTGTAAGAATAGTCGCATTTTCCAGAATAAATCGAATTTGGAAAATTTTTTTAAAAATATTTCTCTCACAATTTTTATTTTCATTTATATTTTGATATAATCTCAAAATTTACAAGGAATCTTTTTTTCTAAATTTTGTAAAAATATTATTTTCAGCATTTTTATATTTTCTGTAAAATTACGTCCAATTTTAGAAATATAAACGAATTTTGATAAAAAGTCGAATTTTGGATAAAAAGCTCAATTTTAAGTAGACACTTCGAGAATAACACGAATTTGCCAGTCAAAATTTTGAGAAAAGGTCTGTAATTTCTATAAACTGTTCAAAATTTCCAACTTTGAGAAGAAAAAGTAGAATTTTGAGTATAAAGTCAGACAACAAACATGAATGAAAATAACACAGCTTCGCAAAGAAGGTACAAGGAATATATAGTCCTAATTAAGAAAAAGGCAAATTCTAATAAAAAACCTAGTTTTGGGATAAAGTCGGAATTTTCAGGAAATCAGATTTAAAACAAAAACCTGACCTTTTGAAGAAACTTGAAAAATATCAAAATTTAGAGAAAAATATGATTTTTGAAGTAAAAATCGAAGGTTTCGAAAACCCAAGCAAATTTTGAAAAATAAAAATCCATATTTATCAGGGAAAGATCTACATTTTGCGAAAAATATCGTAATTTCGAGAACGAATATCCTCAACTGCAAATGCGAATATTCGTTATGTCACTAACTCAAACATCGTGGAATTTTCATATTTATTGATTATTTGTTACATTTATTATTAAATATATTTTATAAGATTAAAAAATTAAATGTTGTAAAATGTAACATTTACAAAAAAGAACTTTTCAAAAATTCCCTGCAAATACTGTACCTTGCATTTAAACCTAATATTTTCTTACTTTTATCGTGAATGTTATAAACATGTAAATGGAATTACAATGCCAACAATTAACACTTGTTCTTGTTGTTGGCATAAATATGTACCTACTTAAATTAAAAGTTTGTTTCCAGATAAATAAAACATGTTTTTCTCGCCGATTTTCTTACCTGAAAACAAATCACTATTCAAATTTTTGTTTACGTTATTATTATAAAAAATAGAAAAATAAAGAAATCATAAATTATTTTGTGGATTTCATTTTCTATTAAAATGTTGATTTTAATGTTTAACGGATGTTTCTTCTAATTACAGACTGTAAAAAATTACCAACTACACTAGGCTTAGAAATTAGATACTATAAAAAATCCTCAAGATTTAGGTGATTTTCAAAGGGCTGTAACTTGAAAAAAAAAATAATAATAAGAAAAAGCATGTTAAAGCTTTGAGTTCAGTCAGATTTTGAGTTCCAATATTTTTAGTATCGACAGTTTTTGACTAATAATGAGGCAAATATTTTTCAAATTTTTGTTTATTTTTAAAACAAATTCAGGCACTTCAATATTTCACTGATTCCATCATAAGTTCTTCTAGATAACTTAATTCTCTTTAATATGACTGGACACCCAGACCTGTACGGCGGTTTTCTCTGAATTATCGTTGTTCAAAACCAGTCATTTTTGTCTCTGATAGACAATAACTTGCGTCTTTCCATTATTTACAAAGATATGCCAAGTAAAGTGAATATCCATAATTACCGAATTGTTTACCTCTTTTTCTTTCCAACTTTATTGTACTAAATTCTTTTTTATCAAAAAGCAATAATTAGAACTTGTAGAAACGGCACTGCAGTTTTCAAAACACTATTCGCATTTTCTGTATGCTCATTATTTCTAGAATTATTGATTATCAAAGTTAAAAATGAGTATTTTCTTTTGAACGATGATAATTTAAAGAAAAATCATGATATAGAGCTCAGAGACCAGTCAAGTTAAAGGTGATTACGTTATCTAGAAACCATTTATGATGAAATTACTGGAAAAAAATTATTGAAGTTCATGGACCCTTTTAAAGATTAACAAAAATTTGGAAAATTTTTCGATTTATGGTTTTTTATGATTAGTTAAAATCTTCTGATGCTAATAAATTTTGAACCCAAAATCTAAAAACGAGGAACTTGGAATTTTAATTTGCCTAAAAAAAAAACACCTAAAAAGTTGGATTTTATTGTATCCCTTAATTTATGTGCCTAATGTATAAAGTAACATGGATTTATTGAATCAAATTGACCATCGAAAATACTAAGTCTACTAATGCAATAACTTTAAAAGTGAGGTACTATTTCAAATGCAGGGACCGATAACTAATCGACGACCCAGTTGCTCGACAGAAAAGTAAACTCTTTCACACGAAGGTGGAATATGATATGTTTCTCCATAAGATGGATTATAAATGAGAATTCGCACTATCGTGATTTCAAAATATGGAATGTGTATTTATAAAAATATATTTAATTAGGTAATTAACTTAATTAAACAACAGTGTTTTGCTAGAAAGTTCACAAAAGCCAGTTACTCTAAAGTTTTGCTTGGCTATTCAATCAAAAAAGAAGACAAACTTGTTCTTTCCTAACTACTACATCTAACAATAAGTGGCGCTTGATATGTGTGAAGCGACGAAAAAATTTGATTTATTTTAGATAATAACAGATAAAAATTTTATATTAATCATAAAATATTGACTTCAAATTTAAATATTCGTGTGTTTGAGTTTCCCTCGAAATATTAATAATATTCCTTGAAAAACTCGAAATATTAAAGAATATTTTGTTAATTAATTTATTTTTCAAAACTTTGATTTTAACTTTAAAATTAGGGAATTGTTGTTACTTATTTTCTAAAATTCAAACCTATACTCATTTTATTCAAAATTAAGATTTATTTTCAAAAATTCAACAACTGTTCATTTACATTCTTACTGTTTTTACCGTTTTTCAATTTAATTTTCAAAACTTCGAATTTAAAAGAAATTTAGTTGCAAATAGATTTACAACTTCAAACCGAATTTTTCCATAATTTGGGCTTCAAAATTAAAAAATATAATTTCAAACGATTTCAACTTTTAGTATTAGAATTTATAGGTTAAACTTATTTTTTATTAGTTGATACTTCTTTAAAAAAACTAGAAATCTCTATTTTTTTATACATGTTGAATGATTTTTTCAACCTTGGACTTTTTTTGAAGGAATTAATGTGGTTCATCTCGAAATTTCAAATTAAATGTGAAATTTCGAGTATTTAAAAATTTTATAGATAGTAAGAACCAATTTTAAGTAAGGATGGAGAATTAATAACTTCAACGAATCAACAAATAGCAAGATGGAAAGAATACTATATAGAATTGTTGAAAGAGGATACAGAAGATGCTGAGGCAGTAGAGGAAAACCAGAACGAAGATTGGAGATCAACATTGATAAATCAATAAGAGAAGAAATAGAGAAAGCAATGACAAGTATAAGAAATGGAAAAAGCCCAGGAATAGATGACATTCCATCTGAAATGTGGGAGATAGATATAAACAGCACAATTTAAATCCTAACTCCACTAATTGAACAAATTTGGATCCAAGAAATGATACTGTTACGCATTATCGGATCCGTATGATTATTAACACTTGTTGAGTTATACAAGCTTTATTTTCAAACTAAACTCGGAGCACTACAGCTCAATAATGAACTCATTTATTGACTTCTAACTACTTGCTCACTAACTAACTATAGTGACTTCTGACTGATTGAAGGAAAGCCAACCGGACCCCCTTTATACAGATCTCTGGTTCGGATTCTGGAAGTTTTCAGCAGATAAGGCTTATCGTTTGCCGAAATTTCTGAAACGCTTATCTGCCGTTTGTTTCATTATCGCGGCCGCTTTCCTTTATCATATATTTCTATAAAATTTTCTTACGTACTAAATTCTATAATTTACATTTCGTTACAATATCAAAAGAATGGAACAACGGACTAGTAGCGAAACTACCTAAGAAAGGAGACATGAAACATTGTAAAAATTATAGAGGTGTAACATTGTCATGCACTGCGGGGAAGATGTTAGCATCAATAATAAACAAAAGAATTAAATAGACGATAGAAAGAAACTTGAGACAACAACATACAAGATTTAGGAGGGGAACACTCGGCATAATGTTTCTGAACTTAAAAAAGTTGTGCAAGTTAGCTTTGTACTTGTTCTACTCACGTACCAAATATGAAATAAATATCTAGTTTCTGGAAACAGATACGACGAATTTAGTGGGAGCTTGCATCTGTCAAAGTTTTTATAAAAATCTAATTATCTTAAAAACTATAAATTTTAAGAACAATGTTATTCGAAGGGGCCTTCAAATATTAAATAAAATCTAGAAATGCAAAAATATCTAGGGGGTCTTATTCTAAGTAACGAAGTTGGTGTCAACTTCCGGTATAACCGGAAGTTATACAACTTTGCGAATATTTTAGTTGTGTTGGCCTTATCGACTTTGCTAAGTTGCTAAATTTTCAAATTTTTTAAATAAGTACTTTGTCAGATATCGATCGCGACGGTTCACGGTGGGACACAGTGTATAACGAAAGGTTATTTTCATAAGTTTCGGTTTTTATGTCGGTTTCTTTCGAACCCAAAGCCATACATACCTACGTTTTTTGTATTATCATATACATACGTCTGTATTACATATCTGTCCCCATTTTTCGAATTTCCATTGTACATTAACACATTATTACAACAATTTTAGTAAAATTATAAAGAGAACCGAGAAATGAATGGCCTAGACCTAAACCATTAAATCAAGAAAATTACGTCTGAAGCTTAGCTTCATGGATGTTTTTAAAATTTTCTAATTACACAAATTAATGGAAATACAAAATATGAATATTTTTTTACGAATTCAATAATTTTTAAACAATATGTTGAAGTCATTATACAAGTAGAAGGTTACCGTTTAATTACTTTTCTAAGAATAATTGAGGGATTGTTAACGTTGTTACATTGCGAGCAAATCATGAAGTTTGTTGTACAATATCGAAGCTAGGAGCTGACCGCAAGGTGAAGAACCTTTTTCTTTTTTAAGCAACAAAAATATTTTGGTGTTGGCCCAAGTTTCTACCAAATGTGCATCAAATAGTTGCATTACTTTATTCAACGGTGTAGCTCTGCCAATTGTGTTTTATAAAAAAAATAAATAAATCAATAAAAAATGTAAATTAACCTTGGATATTGCGAAAAATCTCCCTGTTCATTCTTAAACTAAACTAAACTAAACTTTTTAAATAATTTTATTATTTAACAAAAGCTTTGAAAAAAATGTAGGTCTCATCTTTGAGGGGGGGGGGGGTGTAAGAAGTTTTCACGATTTTCATTCTCGTTTGTAGGGGGAGAATTGGGGTTTAAAATCACTGAACATTTGCCTAAGTAAAGAGGCACCCACACCAATAAAAATGTGATCCACATCAATAAAAATTTGTGTTGTACGTTGTATTTTAAAATTTAAAAAACATATTTCTCCCGAACATTTTGTGATATAAATTGTTATTTGGTGTATTATACTGCTGAATACGATTGTGTGCATCCTAAACTCTTTAAATGAAGTGCAAATATTTTTGAGGACAAATACAATACACGACACAAATTTTTATTGATGCGAATCCAGCTTTATATAGCCAAAGTTTTTCGCACTGCTTTTGAAGAGATTAATGGATTTGATTGTAAAACACACAAAATAACTGTTTACGCCATAAAATAATTGATATTGCATAACATAGATTTATTTCATTTTTAAATACAACACACAAGATAGATTTTTATTGGTGTGGATCCACCCTAGTACTTAAAACTTAAAGGGACTATTTTTTAATCTCCGGTTTATTTTGTGCGAAGGTCGAATGATAAGCTTCCAGCTGTGATAACAACTTCATACGTGATGTATTACTCATGAAATATTAAAATTAGTCAGAAAGTTCAAATAACTAAAACGTGTTAATATACTCTGGAGCTGCAAACAATTATAGTAAACACATTCAGCATTCCATTAATAAACTAATAATAACACGAAATATCAGAAGAAATTGAATTGGAATTTTGAAATTCATGGAATTTTTGTAAGAAAACGTGTAATTAGAGGTTATTGCGTTTAGTTGGAAATGTAATAATATAAATATAATAACTAAATCAAAAATTATTAACTTTATATTTATGACGACTTGGTTTACTCCAAAATATCTGATAACCTATTCATTAGGCAATAAGATAAAAGAACTGAAGGTTCATCCATTTTAAGAAGACCTATAAATCATGAATGTGTACTTTTAAAGATAATTGTCCTCAACGAATATTGGTTTAGAATAATGCAGTTTCTCTGACTCAACCTATAACTGTGAAAAATGTGCTCAGAGAAGACTGCTGTATGCAATTATATTTATTATTTGACGCATTATTTAGAAAGTATATTTCCAAATTGAAGAAAATAGAAAGATGTGGTAGCAATAAGAAAAGACCACCTTTCAGTATCGAAGAAGATTAGGTAACTTTTGTTCAGGACGTATACAGACGTAACAAATTCACTTCTCACTACAGGGATCTCGAAAACGGTAATTGGGACAAAGTTGCACAATTTGGCTATCAAGAATATTCTGTTGGGAAATAAAATATATCTCTTGCTGCTCTTGAGATTTTTTCAAAAAGCAAAATTTTGAATTTTCGTTTTTATTATTTTTTGGCATCATTTAAAGAGTAATCGAAAAACTAAAAACACTTTTCTGTTGACGTTTTTTATCCTTTACAAGATAGCATAACAAGTTTTTTTATAAGACTTTTCGTCTTTTCGCCACCATCATCAAGTTCGCTATTAGTGATGCACAAAGCAAGATTTCTTGTGTTGCTTGCTAACTTCTTGTCTTGTCTTGCTACGCAAGATAACAAGTTGTTTTACTTATTATCTTGTCAATTTCTTGCTGGTTCAATTCTTGTCTTGCTAGCAATAGTCTTGCTTTTTCTTGTTCTTGATAGCACATGAACTATAGCAAAGCAGGTTAAAAATTTCTAGTAACAAGTCAAAATCTTAAGAGTAAAACTCACAATTTAATATTGAAAACTAAATTTCAATGTTAAAGCAGAAATTAAAACAAAATGTCTATGAAAACATCATTTCGAGAGAAAAATCGGCATTTCCGAAAATTTTGGGAAAACTCTTTGAAAACATTTAAAAACTAAAATTCAGAAATTTTAAGTTGAAACTAGAAATTTCAATAGTTTGAGAAAAAATTCGAGTTTTATTAAAAAATTTTAGGCGCAGCTAGAAGGCAGAGGCTAGTTCATGCAGGCAAACCGAAAATTTATGTATTCAACTCAGGGACCAAAACATTTCTTTCCAGCTTCAAAATTCATTTTTTCCTTGAAATATTTTTTCGAAATTTCAACTTTTTTCTCAAATTTCGTATTTTTTACAAAATTTAATTTTTTTTTGAAATTCTGCATTTATTCATAAAATTCTATTTCTTGTGAGTTTGTCGTTTTTTTTCCGAAATTTCGCCATTTCTGGAAATTCGACTTTTTCTGAAACTGTCGACTTTTTTTAATTATGCAAATTTTAGCTTGTTTGTTAAAATTTGCCTTTTTCTCGAAATTTGGTCAATCTTCCGATAAAATAGTATATTTTTTGAAATTTAAACTTTTTGTAAGAAAATTACAGACATTTTTTCTGGAAGGTTCAATTTGTCAACATTTCGACATGTATCACGATATTGGACATTTTCTGACACTACGTGAAGAAAGATAGGACGCCTGTCTTCCTCTGACTCGAGCAATTAAATAAAAATAAATATTTACCCAGAAAATATCCATTTTTTTTAAATTTCGTTTTTTTTTTCTTAAAATTCACTTTTTTTTCATAATTTTAATAAAATCTGGTTTTTTCAGGAAAATTTCAAATTTTCACTAAAACATTAAACGCTTTTTCTTAAATTTTAGATCTTTTTCGAAAAACTTCGATGATTTTCTCCCAATTTAGTATTTTTCTCAGTTTTTAGATTTTTTTAAATTTCGACTTTTTTCTTAAAATTTGACTTTCTCTGGAACATTTTGAGTTTTTTGTCCTTTTCGAAGTTATCTCAAAATTTAGTTTTTTATTTTCAAATGTCGATAATTTCACGCAATTTTAAATTTTATCTCAATATCCGATGTTTAATATTTTCTTGGTAAATTCGTCTTTTTTCTCAAAATGATTACTTTTACTCTTAAAGTAGTATTTTTCCTAAAATTTGCCTTTTCCTCTGAAGTCGACGTTTTCCAAATTTCGATTTTATTGTCAAAATTCTACTTTTTTAAACTTCTGTTTCAAAAATCGTTTATTTCTTTCGAAATTCCGCAATTTTTCTTAATATTTGTCTTTTTCAGCAAATTTCCACTTTTATCTCAAAATGTAATATTTTATGGTTTTGAAAATGTTTCCTCTCTAAATTAGACTAGAATGTTAATAAAAATCTTCAAAAAAATATTTTTGAGGATTTAGAGATAAAGATTTCTTATAAATTCAACGTCTTTGGTGAATTTTAAATTTTGAGAACTAAAAACATTTGAAAATTGGGATTTTTTTTCAAATTCGATCTTTTTACAAAATTAAATCATTGAAAATTTTAACTTTTTTTGAGTTTTAGACATTTTTCGAGCTTCTGTGAAAGGCTAGGTTTTTATTTTTAATATGGTTTACTGAAAACTTCGACTTTTCCAATTTTTTTCCCCAAAATTCGTCTTTTTCGAAATTACTAGTTTATTTTCAAAATTCCAATTTTGATCTTAAAATTGGATTTTCTTTTGGAAAGTTGAAATATGTTCTAGAAAGTGCGATGTTTTTCTGCTAATTTATATAAATTTTACGTATTTTTCAAAAATCGAGATGTTTTTTCGAAGTCCGTTTTGTTAATTATCTGTTTTTTCTTAATTTCTTTTTCAAATTTATTTCGCAGTGATTTGAAATTATTGTTAGAAATTCATGTATTCTGTAAATTTGAACTTTTATCTCAAAATTCGATATATTCTGTTTCTGAACTTTTCCATTTAAAATTGAAGTTTTTTTTGAAAATTTCGACTTTTTTACAAAATTCATTTATTTTTTTAAAATTGGATCGAAATTTTAATAGAAATCCAAGTCTGAGAACAATATTTTTAGACAATTTTGAGAAAAAGATTTCTTGTAAATTCCAAGAATATGTTAACATTTAAATAAAATAAAAATTTTGAGAGACATATTATTGAAAGTTGCCTTTTATTTAAATTTGACTTATTATGGAAATTGCCACTTTTTTCACAAGAATCGACCTTTGGAAATTTCGTTTCTTTTTTGGAAATTTTGACCTTTCGCTAAGTTTTTTGAAACTTTAATCTCCCCAGTTCGTGTAGTTTTTAAGTGAAAATATATGTACATTATTACTAAGCCGGAAGGTTTTTTTTTTGTCTATGAATTTTTCAGAATGGTTGTTACACCCCTTGAAAAAAATTCTGCCTACACCCATGAACTTTTTCTTAAATTATTGTAACGTATTTTAAATTTACTTTCAACTTCGTTTCCGAAATTCCTCAAAAAACTGTTTTCCGAAATTTAGAATCTAAATTCGAACTCTCGAGATTAAAACTCCAAGTTTCAAGAATGAATCGAAATTTTGAGCTGAGTTTAGTGATTAAAATCGAAATAAGTATAAATTGAAATTACGAATTTTAAGAAAAAACATAATTTTTTTTTATAGAGATCCCAAATTTTAAAATCAAGCCAAACTTTTGTGGTTAAATTTATAATCTCGAGAAGAAAGATCGAAATGTCTAGATGAAAATTAAAATTTCGAGAATAACAATAAAAGTTTAGGAAACATTAAAGATCAATCAAAGTTTAATTTTTTTAATTGCGGGATCGTAAATGGTCTTATTTTCGAAACAACTCAACATTGATGTTTTTGCTGAAATGTTATCTTTTTTTTTGTAGAAATTTGAGGGAGATCACCAGAATTTTTTAGTTGTACTTGTTCAAAAAAAAAGTGTTCCAGAGCATCGTCTTATTGTAAGATATTGAAAAAAGCAAAAAATCTTGCTTCTTGCTAATTTCTTGACAAGAAATCTTGCTCTTGTTAAAAAACTTCTTGTTTTGTCTGGTTCTTTCTCATAAATTTCTTGCCTTGTTCTTACAGCAAGAACAAGACAAGACCAAGAAAAAGCAAAACAAGAAAAAGAAATTCGTAAAACACTTCGCCATTTTGAATACGGACCTGTAATTTTTATTGCATCTTTATGCAGATTTTCAATCTCCGTGAATTAGAAGACAAAAAACGCCAATAGAAAAGCGTTTTTAGTATTTCGATTACTCTTCAAATAACGACAAGAAATAATAAAAACGAAAATCCAAAATTTTACTTTTTAAAAAAATCTGAAGAGCAGCAGGAGATATTTTTGATTTCTTGACTACATATTACTGGTCGCCAAATTATGCAACTTTGCCCTAATTTAACCGATGCTGTATTTATTTTTCGAGATCCCTGTAGTGAGAAGGGAATTTGTTACAACCTATATATGTAAGATGAGATTTATGCTAGAAAAACTGCATAAGAATTTTCAGCTTCACTTAGCAGTGATAAGTAGGCCATAGAAAAAACCTCTTGGTAAAATAGTCCACATTTTCAGAATATAAATGAAAGTGTAACTAATTTATCTTGTTGTTATATTTACATTATACCACAGTATCCACTTTTCAGAGTTATTCTAACAATAAATTCACATCTCCACTTTTGATTTTGAAAAATAACTCACATCTTCTCTACACATATAAAATAATCATTTTGTTTGGGTTGCTAGGTGTGCATGTATTTAATAATATGTATATTCACCTTAAGTTAGAAAATACCAAAAAGATATTTGCAATTTGAATAATGATTTTGGTGGATGCGAGAGGTCACACACGAAGATTTTAAAGGGATCGAATCAAGATCGCAATGACCTAAATTTTTTGACAATAAGACGCTTGACAAGTGGTAATGAAAAGCAGAAGTTTAAAAAGGGATGTTTAATCATTATGTCTATATTTACAAACCAAACCAGAGACACATGTCCGCTGTATAATTTACATATTCTCTTCAATAGGTTGGTCAAACACAGCCTTAGGCCAGGCGCAAGCCTTAAGTCAACAATCGCACAACTACAGTTACTTAACCTACCTTGCAAACTTGATAAAGGGCTTTAGAATGATGCGTTTTCCCTTTCCCCATCCTCGCTGGCAGTATCACTCACAAAAAGTGCACATCTGCAGTTTAAAATCCATGTTTTTCATGCACAATTCGAGGAAATGCACAAGAAGACTCGCGCACTCGACGCTAAGAAACATCGAAAGACGCGAACCGAGCTCGCTGCTCGCAGACGCGTTGCTTCGTACCTGCACAGGTGTAACGGAGCGGGGCCCCCTCGGCGGCGGGGCGGGAAGTCGACAGAACAAGCGGCCATTGCTTTAACAATAAACGAGGGGCAAGAGGGTGGGAACCAAGTCACGGAGGAGATCGTTTGCACCACGCTTACGAGAAGAAGTCTGCCCGAAGATATTGGAGAAGTTGCAGAGGTGTTTAAATTATCGATTGTTGGGCTATAATCTGCACGTGTGCAATTGGAAGCATCGTTGAGAGCGTTACGACCGTCATAACCGTCAACCTTTGCAATTAAGTTCATGGGGTAATGAATTGTGTCAGAATGCTTTTACAAGAGCAACTTTACGATCAATTCGTGAAAATTTCTTATAATCGCTTTCAAAAAACTACACATTATTATAAGCGAAGCAATTATCATTTTCTTCGCGAACGAACTGAATAACTAAAATAAGTATGTACCTATACACTTAATCTGAATATTTGTAACTGTATCCAAAACTGGAAAATTATATTTTTCATATTATTTTGGAACAATGGTGTCTTACTCAGTAAAAGGATTATTTCTTCATTTATTTTAATTAGCTAGTGTTTCTCAAAAGAAACACCAAATAAAGCCAGGGAAAATAGTTCAATGTCTCTTTTGGATCATCTAGTATGATTGACACAACAGGAGGAAGAGTTTTCAAATATTTTTTAACTTCATTAATTTAAGGTAATCATAAATTAGTTATGAACATTGAGATTGCTTCTACGACCAAAGTCACAAATTACAGCGGTTAATTCGCATTGGAATAACCCAAGCTATGGTGTTATGTCCAGCAGCTGCAATAGAGGCAATGATAGCACTGACTCCACTTCACAGGCATCGCTTAGTGACTCAAAGCTATTCCAATCAAATAAACTATAATCGAGTGACTTGGTTGGCTACGTACAGCTTCTGGAGAAAATTCCACTGGGATCCATTGCCAAACCAACAGATCAAATGCCTACAAAACTGGACTTTGTTGTTCCATACGAAGTGGTTACGGGGACCAGCTAGCATCTGTCTGGTACACAGACGGATCCAAGCAAACAGAAGGAGTAGGATTAGGGATATGGGGTCCTAATTCAAGACTCTCTGAATCCCTAGGAAACACTCCCACAATTTTCCAAGCAGAACTGCTTGCTATAACTCTGTGTGCAAAAGAGTGCCTTCAAAAAGGACTCAGAAACGTACAGGTTCATATCATTTCGGATAGCCAGGCTGCATTAAAGACTCTAAAGTCATTCAAAACCAAGTCAAAAATGGCCTGGGAATGCAAACAATTCCTGAAGCAACTGGAAGGCAACAAAGTAACTTTGATATGGGTTCCAGGGCAGCAAGGCATAGAAGGGGACGAAGAGGCGGATAGACTCGCAAAAGAGGCCCCAATCACACCTCTCTTCAGCCCAGAACCATATTGTGGTCTTATAAAAAGCCAAAAGCTGTCATACTGGAGGAAAACTCCAGACTAAGACAGTCAAAAAAGTTCATCACTATCTCAAAAAACAAATCTGAGCAGCTTGACCAACTGAACAAGAACGACTTAAGAATAATAACGGGACTTTTCACAGGACACTTCCCAGTAAAGCATCACCTTAAGAAGATGGAAAAAGTGGATGGTGAAAACTGCGGATTCTGTAATGCAGCAACAGAAACAACACAACACCTACTATGCGAATGCATGGCTTAGTTCTGTAAAAGGCTCAATTTTTTTAAAAGGGTGACCCTGATACCGCAAGAAGTAAGAGAAACAGCTCCTAAAATAATAATAGACTATGTAAAAAGTGTAAACATCTTGGACAATCACTAAAAAAATTAGAGTCCTCACAAAAGATCCTAATGGGTCGCAGTGCTGAGAGGTGTTAAAGACTATACCACTCTATTTCAGAACTGTAGAAATGTAGATTGAACCGAGTCAGAAAAAGTTGTCCTGGGATTGCGCACTCTCAATGAACTTCTTCAAGAACGAAGAAAAAGCCAGAACTGAAGACAAATCAGCCTGGTAACTTAATATCAGTATGTACCAGAAAAAAGTTATTTGCGGAGACAAAAATAAAACAGCAAGATTCAAGTGGAATGGTAAATCATTGTCAGTGTGTCAACCATACCAGAGACCAAAATCTTTAATGAAAATAAAAATGGAACAAAATACAATGGAGTGAAGATAGAAAGAACAGGGTAACTCAGTATATCATTAAACATACCAGAAGGGAAATTCTTCCGAAATGAAAATGGCACGAAAGCCAAGATAGTCAAGAGGGAAAGACCACGTTTAACCCAGTATGTCAAACATAACATAGACGAAACTATTTTGAAATACAAATGGCACAAAGGACGAGATAGTCAAGATGGAAAGAGTATGGTAGCTCAGTATGTTAACTACACCAGAGGCAAAACTTTTCTGAAGGAGACACGGTCCAATCCCGGAAGAAATACACCTTCTATCATAAATGAATAATTATTAAATGAAATAAAAGCCCAAAGAAATTAACTTAGTGAAAGCTTCCATTTGTCGCTTCTAGCTTTAACATCCTTTTTTATCTCAGGGAACCTATGACATATAGCAATTTTTTATGTATACAATCGATGTTTGGTATTAAACGAAAGTCCATTTCTCAACGTACCATTAAAACTGTAACGGTGGCTTGAAGCGTGGGTTATGTAAGAAAATTATAGCCTTTATTACAAAGGAAATAAGCATTCACAATCACAATCTCCCAACAATGTAAACGCTTAAAACTGTCTCGCTTTAACCAAAGTAGGATATCCTCTGACGATATTTATATTTACGGAATACTTTTGTAGCTAAGTCGCCAATAATGGAAATGAGATCATATCAGGAAAACATTTGTCATTTATTATTCGACTTGTCCTTCGAAAAACACGAAATAGGAAGCGCTTGTCAAGGAGAAGTGTTAGGAATTATTGATCTGAACATTTCCTATTTGATGTAGGAGGAATCACGGTTACAGTGGCAATACAGATTACTTGAGGATCATCTAACTAAAATATGTTTTCAGGTAAAACTAAATGATATGATGGCAATAAATTAATTAACACAAATAGGGTGACTTTTGTAGAAGGTATGACGTTAATATTTTTATTTTTTTTGTGTTCACTTTGTTGGTGCGAAATTTAGAAAAGCACATTCTCTAATACTGCGGTAATAGCTACATTAGTGCCAGTACAGGATAGATAAAAAAATGCAAAAAATCGATTTTGCACTCTAAAAATAGGAAATTTAATGACAACGATTATTTCCTTCTGAAACTATATCAGTGTCGTATTGTATATTTTATAAATCGAAAGGCTAATCAGGAATGATTAGAAATTTTAATATTTTTAACACATTTTTTAGTAACTCGCTTTCACGTTTTTCCAAGAGTTCGCCTCTTGGAGAATGTCATTTTAAGTACAATCCAGTTGCAATTCCTTTGGAGTATTGAATTTCGAAAATAAAATCGTAAATTGTTGGGTTTTAGGGTTTTGCTAGCTCCTCACATTTTTAACATTTCAACTTATCAAAATGATAAAACGAAATTTGAAAATTTGACTTTAGTGAGAAGCTACCCACCGTCCTTAGATCGTTACTCTCTTAAATTTAAGTTTGAAATAAAAAAATAAAACATCAATTTAAATCCCAAACTTTGAGAAAATAATAAAAATTTTCCAATATATGCAAAAATATTTTCACAATATTCAATAAAAAGCTGAAGCAGATTAAACTTTTAGTCAAATATAATTTGCTAAAAATGATCTTTTTTTCTGAGAAAGCTACCTTTGTCTCATCAATAGGCTAATCGTATAAAGTAATAAATTCCCAGAAAGCGAATATGGGATGCCCATCTACATCTATATAATAATTTTAATAATATTTTTTCTCTGAACACCCACTCGGAAAGCGAAAAACTAAGCCATGTTCTTGTTAAAAATAATCTAAGGTGTAGTTGCTTTCAATTTCAGAAGGTATTTGAAGGCCACCTGTATAATTGTTTAAGCCACACGAGCATTTATCATTCATCTGAGAGGGATGGCATTTATTATACCAACTTCGATATGATAACTATCAGTTTCAGAATATTCGTAGATAAGAAAATTTATGGCCTTTTAGTGCTTGCTATATCTCGATACTGTTGTCTAGGGTCTAGTAAAGATAAGATAAATAGTCTTTTAAGAAAATTAGTTTGAATCTTTGCATTCCAAAGTAAATAGTAACTATTTAATTTCAACCATTTGTTCTATTTTGGCATTATTTTTATTTCTGCTGCTTATATTTAGATGCAAAGTTCAGTAAATAATCTAAAAAAACTATCTTATTACTTACTAATTTATTCAGAATAATCAAACTAAATATTTGTGTGAAATCATGAGTTGTTGCGCAGGTTTGATTATTGTAATTTCAGTTTTGTATTACAAGAATTTGACTTGTCTTAAATAATATGGAGCACAAAAATAAGGCACAATTTTGTCTGCGAGGAGTAGTACTTAACAACCTTAACATTATTATTATTATTATTATTACCATATTTATCAAGTAAGAACCCCAATCAATCAGGACGAGAACAAAATATTTCTCAAAATTTCAGGCTTTTTCTAGAAATGTTGAAGTTTTAAACGGACTTTGAAGAAAATTTTTAATACTGGCATTTTAAGTTTAAATTTCGAAAAAAATATTTGATAAAACCATTCTTAAAGTTTCTGAAATAATCTCGAAATGTTCAGAATATTTTTTGGAACATTACGGTTCGAACGAAATAACGATTAAAAAAGTCGAAACTTTGAGAAAAAATTAGAATATATTTAAAATCGAATTTGAAAATCGAAGTTTACTACAATTTTGACTTGGCTTCTTTAATTTCGTCCTTTTTCCTCGAAACGTCTTACAAATCTTAACTTTTTTAGATGACCATGAAGCTTTTCTCGAATTTGGAATGTTTTTTCTCCAAATTCCATGTTTAGACGTTAAACAAAAAATTCTAGAGTTCGTTTCAGTCTTCGTAACAACGGTTACAAATTTCGACGACATTAAATCTGTCATTAAACTGACATCTTTATCCCACTATACGTCGTTTCTTCTAAAGCCTTTTTTCCTTACGTTCACAGGATAACAGATCGAATAGGAAAATCATCGAGAAAACATCAAGATTAAACTAATTTTCTCATCATTCTCAAAAATCCAATAGCTCCCCCAGTGCTCCTCCCATCTACCAAGGATAAAATTTCATCATTTAGTTCTAATACAGGGTTCCTTGTTCTTATGGTGCTCAAGTCTGGTTCATTTTCTTAGTCAGCCATTGCAGTACATCAACATGAGACCGAACATAAAATTCTTTTTGATGAGATTTCAA
Organism: Dastarcus helophoroides; assembly: GCA_028583605.1. Classification (NCBI taxonomy): domain Eukaryota; kingdom Metazoa; phylum Arthropoda; class Insecta; order Coleoptera; family Bothrideridae; genus Dastarcus; species Dastarcus helophoroides. The sequence continues at coordinate 28,043,907 of CM053329.1, read as the reverse complement.
TTATATCCAACTTTCCCTATTATTCCAATAGAAAGATACGCGATGATGATCGAAATTCAGAATTACCGGAAGAGAGAATTCGCATTCCTCCATCTGGATGCCAACCATCGGAAATTTTCGGGAGTGATCGTGCAAACGAATAGCAGATAAAAGATTCTTTTCTTCCTTCCCTATCACCTATCAGATTGCCTTTGGTATGGTCGACATAGTTAGAGTACAGACTCTTCTGTCTTATTTATCTTGTATTTTGTTGCGATTTTGACTGTTTATTTTCAGAGGAGTTTCGCTTCTGATATGGTGGACATACAATGCTTTTATGTCTAAGCAATCTTGTCCCTTGGACCATTTTTCATTTCAGAAGAGTTTCGCCTCTGGTTCGATGGATATATGGAGTTACCGCGCTCTGACGTTTTGAGTTTGGTTTTTTATTTCTTGTATATTTTCTTGTATTTGGAGTGTACAAAAGTTTACGGCAGTGTATACCGATGGCGTTGTATGGCTTCGTGATAATAGTTTTCTGTGTAAAACTCATCTACGTTGAACGTACTTTCCAATGACTGTAAATATTGAATGAGCCTTGCTTTTACTGCCTTAGAAAATGAATATCGATAAGGTTCATATTTGGCGCATTTTGCTTTATAAGTTTCGTTTGATAAATGGCAGCAGAACAGCAGAACCCAAGAGAAATATTTGTTCTGTATATGGAGAAGATTCTGTGAGTTCTAGCACTTGCTGTGAATGCAAGGTACATCGGATATATCCTAGTCATCGTACAATTTCCACGCTACGAAGAAACATCCAAGACCTGAAGGTTCTGTTCTGCATCTGGTGGGCTGAGAGGGGTGTACTATGTTATGAATTGCTAAAGCCGGTGGAAACGGTTACCGCAGAATGTTACAGCTACCAACTTAAGCGAATAAGCCAAAAATTGCATAAAAAAACGACAGTTTACGAGCAAAGGACCACCATCAGTTGTATTTCTTCATGACAACGCTCTTCGCATGTCGCTATTGTGACGCAAAAAACAAGAATAGAACTCTAATGACTACCATCTGAGTGGTTCACGGTTCCGCAGTTTAGAAGGGATTAGGAAAAAAAATTCAAAGAAGAGCAATTCGCCTAATTGATGACGAGAGTTTGACCGTTTCTCTCGAAACACTATGGTTGGTGACTTGTCTCTTTTCTACAAAGACTGTCATGGAAGATGCTCGGAGGAACTAATAGAATTGATCCCCCCAAGGGCAAGATTTTTGAAACATGCCCAACAGTCGGAGACCGCAAATTACTGTGCGGTCCAGCTTGACACAGTGAGGACTTCTGTCTACGAAGACTCTTTTTTCTATGGAATTTCCAAGCTATGAAACTCATTGCTGAAAGGAATTTTCCCCAAAAATGCAACCTATCTTTGTTTAAGAAAACGATTCATCGCCATCTATCCTTGTTTCCGCATCCTACTCGCAGTGTTTTGAAGGCAAAATGGGGTTGCCCTTTGCGAGTAAGTTAAACTAAAAAAAAAAATTCGTTGATGAATTTATCGACTCCAAACCACAGGAATTCCGCCTAACCGCAAATCACGAGTTCGCCGTCAGATGGCAAAAGAATGCGAGGGAAAATATTTCAACTAAAATTGGATAGTTTGTATTCTTACTAACAATAAATATTTTTTAAGAAAAAAGACCGAAAACTTTTGCACACCCCAATATACTTATTTTAATTTTCATTTATTATATTTCTTTTGTTCCCTACGATAGTGGGCGAAACGTCGAACACTTTTAGTCATTCTTTAACATGGTCCAATCCTGGAAAACAATATCTTTTACAGACTCTGGTCGAGGAAGCCTCCGTTATGAAAAAAATTCTAGAATATTGCTGTCATAAATTTTGTGCTTTTTCTCCAAAGTCTGATTTTTTAAACCTTTATGTTCCATTGAAAATTATACTTTTGTTTCTAAAATTTAGACTTTAAAATCGAATTTTAAGTCATGTCGAATTCGTTTTATAAATTTTAACTTTTTTCAAACTTAAGAGTTTATATTTGAAATTTGACAATTTTTTAACTAAAATTTAAAAAATTTCTTCAATTATTGACTTTTCGGTCAAACATCAGTGGAAAAATTTATTTCGGTCCAAATTTCGACTGAAATTTTGATTACCTATTTATAAATCAAGAATTTCAAAATTTTAAAAATGAAGCTCGAAATTATAAAAAAAAATCGCAGTTGCTTCAAGGGCATCATAGGCTTGCCCTATTAAAAAAATGCCAAAAATATTTTTTGTTGCATTTTTTTAGTTCCAACTTTCGTTTGTAAAGTCGAGATTCAAGTTTATTCCGAGAAATGTGAAATTTCGAAATTAAACTTTTTTTTTTTTAAATTTTAACAAAACATTGTTTTCTTTCAAAATATATTTTTTTTTCTTGAAACTTATAGTCATTGATATTCTTAAACTCGGAAATTCCAATTTTTTTCTCAAACTTCAGGGTTTAAATACAAAAACCTTATTTTTTTCTGGTAATTTTGACTTTTGGCTTTTGAGCTACATTTTGTGGTTTTTAATTTAATTTGAAGGAAAAGGGTGTTTTAATGTTTGTACAAGGCGGCTGTTGGACACAAGGCGAGCCTGTATCTAAATCAATTCAAAATTTATAAAAAATGTGTATTAACCACCACAAAAATGTAAATATAATGTCTTACACGTTATGCGTCATTAATTAAGATCATCATTGTTTATATATTCTTTGCCTTCAGTTTTCTTAAATACATCGGTATACGCAAATTTTAACTTGTTGAGATAATGGTTACCTAACTTCAATAAACAAAAATTTATCGAGTTTATGATTTTTTTATTCACCGTTTACAGTTTAATTTAAAATAGAATTTTTACGATAAATAATTACATCAATTTTAAAATTAATTTCAAATTTTTTTATTTATAAGCTAGGTTGAAATATCGCCACAAGAAAAAATTGCATTGAGCAATAAAATATTTAGCTAAATAAAAGGGATTAATCACAAAATGAACTTAGTTATTTACTTATAAGCAAGCTTAAAAAATCACCTGCCTTCAACTTTCATTCAGTTTAAGCATTTTGAAAGTGGTTAGATATTTAGGTCAATTTTCAATCTGTTAGCAAAACAGAAATAATAGCACAAGACTACCTATACTGGATAGTGATTTTATTGAATAAATTCAACAAAACTGAACCTGGTACTGTAATGACCAAAAGCCAAAAAAAAAAAACGTTAAGTTTTCAAGAGCAAGTGTTTTATAATGGGCATCAAATTCACCTGACCGATCGAAGTAAAAATGCATTCAAAAGAAATTTAACAAAGTTGACATTTTGACTCTTTGAGGCCATGCACAATATACAGATTGGGTATTTTTCTTTTGTGTAGATAAAAAATCAAAAGCCGAGGAAATGTATACATTTTTTAACCAAAGACAATGGAAGTGATTTTCTTTAATGGCTTATACAACTGATTTACAACAATTTGGATTGAATATTTGATATTTAAAACCCTTAAATACATCTATGTTTTAACTTAAGCAATTTATCGTTGAAATTCACTAATTTAACAATTTACAATTACATATTTGTGTCATTGAATTTCCAATTTGCTTAATTGAAAATTATTATTTATTTTGCTTCATTTCAAGTGACCTTTACTATGTAGAAACACAATTTTAAAATTACAATTTTTATATTTTTTTGTGGTGCCAATGATTGTCTTTTATATTACCGAACTTGTATGTTACAAGACACGTGTCTGTTCCCAGATGAAGATGAGTTGAACATCCCAATATTTTATCTTAAGATGTCAGTTTCTTAACAACCAGAATCCGTACTTAACATAATCTTTCTTTTACAGATAGACCAGGCTTACAAACGAGTCGAGTGTGACAATAAGAGGAATTAATTCGGAAAGCATGGCCAAGGATTTAGTAACCGCACACGCTTAGTAATGACCGGTTTCTATTTGTAAGTTAGTAAGTAGAAAGTAACAAAATTAACACATATGCAGAGGTCGTAGTTCATTATTTCTTGCATGTTTTGAGCAAACTATAGTATGTTGACATAAGCAGAACAATAGGCAAGGTCTTATTGGTTGCTGAATAATACAATTTTGGTAGATCTATTAAAAGTTAGTGTCACTGCTTATCACTATAAGTAACCTTTAATTAAAAAGCTGCAGCTTGTTAACCTTCATTTACATTTATTGTTGTCAATATAATAATTAAAATTGGAATGTCGATGCTAAAATTTAATTACATTATTAGTAATTACACATAAAGCTTTCGCTAACATTCATTTATTACAAATGCAATAACAATATAACAAATAATAGCATTTTACTTTTTTATAGGGGATATTAATGTAAACACTCATCGAGAAAACATTCATTTTTTGTTTCAAAAAATTACTTTGATTCATGAGAGGAATGCATATAAACATATATATTTATTATTATCACTATGTTCAGGTTCAGAGATATACAAGTACCTATCTAAAAACAACATTTTGTCTGACACAAAAGCACTTAGTAAAATCAAATAAGGATTAAGCATCAGAATAAAAATCAGAAAACTGAAAATTTGCATAAACCTCTTGATGTTCTAAAGACGGAATAAAAAGTCCCACAAGATCTTCTCTCTGCTGGTAAAGATAACAAAGGTCAAAGGTCAACTAAAATACATTTTGTGCAAATATATCTCCCTTGCTATGCATCGCATGTCTTTAGAAGTTATTATAACTTGTACTGTATATTGTACATCATTTACGAGTTTATGTTTATGCACTTGCACGGATTGATCGTTTTCGAGATATAGCACAGAAAATGGGAAGCGCGAACTTATCATTTTGAAGGACAATCTACTCGCCAAGGTTAAAGTAGTACTTTGAGGACATTGCAAGGGGTGCCAATTAATAAAGATGCGATAAAGGACAACTTCAAATATAGCTAACTTATATAACTTAGGTAACATCCCGCTGGCAATGATTTACAGAGGTAGAAGACAATAAAAAATAAGAACCTCCTTAGTTCTAATTGTGCCAAGCTGCCAAGCTGAACTGCATAAGCATTGCCTCCGACTAACTTGTATCTTCCACACCTTGAGAAAACTGCTCTTAGAGAAACGAGAGCTACACCTTCCTTGAAACTGCCCACAGAAGAGAAAGAGGAATCACCAACAAGGTGGATGGTTAGTGTTTGAGTATCTGAACCAGTGGGGGATTATCCATAAGGCAAACTAGGCCCATTCCCAGGGTCGCGAGGCTACAAGGGGTCGAGCCTGAGTGCACAAAATCTTTATTCATCAAAAATAATTTGGTGGAGAGCCCATCATCTTTTACCTAGACGGCCTAGAGCTCTATCAACATATAATACGTCGTCGTTGTCAAGATTTTGCGTATTTAGTTAAGTCTGACCACTTTAAATACTCACAGATTCTCTTGGAGATTAAAATTTCAGTAAGAAACTAAAATTCATCAGTAATGTTATATTTTGCCACCATAATTTTATCTTCATATTTGGAAAATTGTACCTAATCGACTGAATATGCTACAGATTCTAGGAACTGATCAGACGCTTCGTCTGAAGCTAAATAGGATATTATCGTCGTAATCTTTTGCATTCAATCAAAACACATCATTCTTAATACTCACCGACTCTTTTGGTGGTGACAATTTCAATGAAAAAGAAAAGTTCATTAGTAATACTTTCTTTTTTCATTATAATTTTGCATTCATGTGGAACATTTTTTAAGCTGTGCCTTATCGAATTGTTATGCTAGACACCCTTGAAACCAACCAGAAGCCTCCTTTGAAACTGAGCACATCGCCTTCATAATCTTATGTATTTGGATACAATCAATCCATCTTAATAGAGGAACAGCAGCATATTTGGAATACTGCATATAACTTGGAATACTCTGATATCTAAAATAATATAATGCCATCTCTGGTTTTTTTTGCTCTAAAAATAACATCATGTGACATACGAAGCCAATGAGTACTAAAAACAAGGCATCATCTTAATGTTCCTACTACCAGCCACCCGGAAACGAGACGTTAACTTTGAAAATTTTTTCGGTAAGAATGCAATCATTGTTCATACTTTATTACGATAAGTAGTTCTTCATTGTTATTTTTTAAAGTGTTAAGTCTATGATCTTTCTTTGATTTTGTGAAAATATTTCTAGAATCAAAAATGTAACATGGATTTTTCGATGAACATGTCTTGTTGTTAATTTGGAATAACCACAGTGACATAATTTGGCATATTCCAAATTGTATACACATTTTTATAAACATCTCACAAATATAAGACGAGAAAGAGTTGGGAGAAGGAGAAAATGTCCAATACTATTGCCGCTCTTCGAGAAAAGAGAATGGGATATTTAAACGCAGCTAACTAGGCACGTCAAGGTTCCCAATTCAACACTCTTTCGATTTGTTAATGAAAAGGCCTCCCCGACTAAATCGATAACGAATAAAATTATTGGTGACATATATCCGTTTAATCGAAATGTATTTACTGAAGCCAATTACATGGCCCATGCTGCAGATTTTGAAAAGGATCAAAACCTTCAAACTGTGCCAACGACGCACACTTCGCAAGTGGATAGATACTCCTCTGCGATTAGAGAATTTTCATGAAACTGAGCCAGGACCGTCAGGTATTAGGACAGGAATTCACTCTCTTGTTACTCTCTCTTTCATATTTCTCCCGTGTCCAGAATAAAAAAGAAAACTAGCAATAAAGTCCGTAAGCCAGCAAGATCAGCAATAATTTCAAGTTTCCCTTATAAGAAGGATCTTGAGAATGCACAGTTTAAAAAGTCTGATAGAAGGAAGAGATCGCAGAGAAAAATGGTTAAGAAAAGAAAGAAGAAAGGCAACAAAAATATGACTGTTAGTGAATCATCAGATTCGAATCCTGGTGCTATCTCTGGAAAAAATACAGACTTGTCTGACGAAGTAGCAACGAGAAATGAGACTGCAGCCTCTATTGAGGAATATAGTGAGGATGAAAGAGGTGAAGAATGAATACAGTGCTTAATATGTCAGTTGTGGGTTCACCCTGCTTGTGGTGGTTATGAATCCAGTGCGTATTTGCGGCTACTGCAAAAATACTAACTACCGATAGTTAACGGTAAGTTCAAATTAAACCTGAGCTGTGATTATTGATAAAATGATAATTTTATTATTGTAGTCTATTTTGCTAAAACCTATTGATAAGCTTAAGTAGTAAAGACTGTAGAACTGTTGCAAAGACAATAAATTCATTAGTTTCTAAGAAAAAATGTAAGCAATTCTCAAAGAAAAAAGGTGAGGAAATACTGTATTCAAAATTACCTAAACCCTAAGTCAAATCACGCTTTTGAAGTTTTTCCGTTTGGTAGATATTTTGAAAAGGTTCCTTGTCTTTTTTTTGTTCGATTGTTTGTATTTTAAGTAAGAATAATAATTTTTCAATAATTTGATGCATTTTTATTGGGCTAACCCATTACCTTCACTACACATTCCCAAAAAAAATTAGTATTCCAAATATGCTGTAGTTCCTCTAATCATTTGGTGATCAAGAAATCAGTGAACAACAAAAGTTCATCAGTAACATTTTGTTATATAATACATTTTTCTAAACTGTACCTTATCAAATAGTTAGAAACTAATCAAAAGCTTTATTTGAAACTAAACAGCATATCGCTGTTATAATCTTACGTATTCGAACACACTAGATCCATCTTATAATCATCAATCGAAACTTCAGTGGAAAACAAAAGTTCAGCAGTAACATTTTTGCTTAAGCTTATAATTTTATCTTCATATTATCCACAGTTGATACAGAATATTTCTTTGAAGCAAAACGTTTTCATATTTTGTGTATTCAGTTGAAATTAAGATGTTATTGGTGGTCCATATTTCGGTAAAAATTAAAGTTCATCAGTCATGTTTTCTTTTTCCACTATAATTTTAGTTTTATAAAGTGAAAATTTCCAAGTTACACCTTATTGATTAGATATTCTACCAATTTTAAGAGGTAATTAGAAACTTAGTTTTAAACAAAGCAATATTATCTCATTATCATTATTTGCAAAAAGACAAGACAAGACAAGAAGACGACACAGAAACAAGGGTAATGTAAAATACAAGGAACTACACAGAAGAATCCTAAGAGCAATCAAAGAGGCTAAAGAACAATGGCTACAGGAAAAATGTGTCGAAATCGAGATCTTGCAAGAAAAACACGACAACTTTAACCTTCACAAGAAATTAAAGGAAGCAACAGGAAGATATCAAAGACGGGGTCCAGGAACAATCTTGTACTCGAATGACAACATCATTGCCGAGACTGACATAAAACTCACAAGATTGAAGCAATACATGAAAGAACTTTTTGAGACGAAAACATCAATAATGTACCCGCAGTGGTCGGCAAGGAAGGGGCTATCATCGCACAGGAAGAAGTGGAATTAGCTATTAAACCACTAAAAAATAACAAAGCTTCTGGACCAAACCAGATTCATGGATAAGTCCTCAAACTACTGGACCCAGAACAGATAAAATTGCTGACCAACCTTTTCAACAAAATTTACACAGCTCGACACTCATCCCGCTTCCCAAAAAGGCAATCGCAACTAAATGCTTCAACCACAGAATAATCAGCCTTATGAGTCACACCCTAAAAGCTTTTTTTAATATCATCCAAGCACGCATATATAGAAGACTCAATGAAAGAATAAGTGACACACTATGTGATTTCAGACCCGAGAGGCCTCATTCTCCATATAGGTCCTGATTCAACAAGCACGGGAAGTCAACGCAGACGTCTTTGCATGCTTCATAGACTTCGAAAAGGCCTTTGATAAAGTTCAACATATTAAACTCATCTCAATCCTACGTGAGTCAGGAATTGACGACAGAGACACAGATATAATTTCAAAACTATACTTGCAACAAAAAGCCATTGTTCAAGTCGAAAACGAAAGATCGAAAGAGTTTAAAGGTTCTATACTGTTGCCTCTTCTATTTAACGTGTACTCAGAACATCTCTTTAAAAAGGCATTGGACAACATAAAAGATGAGGTTGCAATAAACAAAGTAATAATAAATAATCTAAGATATGCTTATGATTCCGTCCTTATAGCAGGTACTGCTGAAGGACTTCAAAGACTTATAGACCGTGTAGAGACTGCATGCAACAGATATATGATATGAAGATAAACTGTAAGAAGACACACATTTTAATTATCACTAAAAACGTCATCGGAAACTTACAGTTTACCGCTAACATGGCCAAGAGAGTTACATACCTGGGCTGCACCTTGAACGAGGACTGGGATCACTCTCAGGAAAAAAGATGCCCAAGCGAAACAGCAAGAAGTACATCTAACAAGATGCATATCATACTCTACAACCTATCTCTCAACATCCATACTAGAATAAAAATGTTAAAATGCTATGTACTCTCAACCCTCCTATATGGGAGGAAGCGTGGACTCCCTTACCGATGCCATGTAAGCGATGGATAGATACATTTGAGATGTGGTGCTTACGTCACACACTCAGAATCCCATGGATACACCACGTATCAAACGATACAGTATTACAACGCATTGGTGGACAACTAGAATACCTACCAAATGTCAAACGCAGAAAATTTGAATACTTTGGACATATCATGCGAAACGAAAAATACCACCTTCTTCAACTCATTATACAAGAGAAAATAGAGGGTCGAAGGTCAGCAGGAAGCAGATGAATATCGTGGATGCGAAATTTACGAACATGGATCGGAATTACATCAACAGCTCTATTCAGGGCAGCAGTGAACAAAATAATTTGGACCAATGTGATAGCCAACATCCACAGAGGATAGACACTTCAAGAAGAAGAAGAATTATTTGCGTATTCAGTAAAAATCAATCCCTTTTAAAACTCGTATATGTTCTTGGTGGTAAAAATTTCGATAAACCAAAGCTCATCGCTGGTGGCGGATTATCCATAAGACAAACCAGGCAGGTGTCTAGGGGCTCAAAGCCGAACATATTTGAGTAGGGGGAATATTAATAGTCAAAAAATATTGTAGGGCGCATTATACTTACCTATAATATTTCCTTAGGTGCTGCTCATATTTAATCTGGCACTAGTCTGGACAGAAGCAGTTAAAGTGTTCATCAATTAGTGAGTGGAATGGAATCCTAGAGCAGGTCATGAATTCTGGACACTGCGAAGATTCATATTGTTATTTCTTTAGGATTTTGTTTTTCTTTTGCTACTGATTAAATTAGCATGTTTAAGTAACGAAATTAAGTAAATTTTTAATATAACAAAGAGGTAAAGTCCTCTTTGGGATTTGCCCACAACCATCACAGTTTTTTACTGATTCTTGCAAAATGTACCCTGCACATGGTGCCACAGTAGACTTCTTTAGTTAAGAATTGAGTTCAACAATAATTCCAAATGAGTTTTACTCCATATTCTTCAACTGAAATCGATGTTATTGTTTCAGCAGGGCTCACAGTTAGCAAAATGGCGAATTTATATTTTCCAGCAATTATAAGGCTTCCGGTGCACGTTTTAAAAACATAATTAACGTGCGATCCTGTATTGTTCACTAAAAAGACAATGGGTTGCAGTTGTGTAAAACAGGCTGATTCTAATAAGCCAACCTGGTTTTTAAACGAATTACTTCCCAATGATTCTGCATTTATTGCCATTTTTAACACATGTGGAGCTTTCATTTCTAATCTAGCACTTTTAGCTGCTAATATTTAATTACAGCAAATAGGTGCAAAATTGTTAGTAGTCTTGGTTTGAAAATCTACCATAATTCTTTGTCGTTAATTAAGAGTTATTATTGTACATAAAAGATACATAGAACGTTCTTCCGTAATAAAATTTACTAGTACTAATTATAAATCATTAATATTTACTTTTATTATAAGTATTATATAAAATAACTCTGATAATATCCTTGAATAACATTCTAAATTAAACTCAAATAATGTGAAGTTTTATGTTTGCTTTAACCGTAACATAGTAGATTCTTCTAAATTACCCAGTAAAGTAGGCAAGTAGTTTTAGTCAATACTTTATTGGATAACAGTATTACAGCAAAAGTGGCAGAATATAAGCAAATAAGTAAAAGCATAGAGACAAGCAATGAGGAATCAACAGAAAATAACTCTGATAAAATTCTAGGAGAAGATAAGAATAGGGAATGGTTTTTATTTTCCTTGTTGTTGGGGAAAAAGCCCACTAAAAATAAATTGCTGCAGTAAAACTCGCCTGTCTTGATGTAGGAGGTAATATAATCTTAGCGTGACAAATAATCGTATAAATCATTTTAAAACTAACCGTAAAAAAGTCATGATTTCAATTATGGTGGACCTCCAAGAGATTTTGTCATTTACTGGTTGTCCTGATGTTAAGATTTACGCTTGCTTTTGTCAACAGTTCTAAATTTTAAATTACCCCAGAGAAAAAAGAATCGGTTAAAAGGTATAGAATAAAAACCAGCACTGACAAATATTTAAAAGTTTATGATTTTTTTCCAATAATGGATCCAGCGTAATTAACTTGGAGAAAAACTGCTCCAAATTTTTAGTTAGTTAATTTCCTCTGTCAATGGCTCTGTTACTTTTATTAGTTGAATAAATAGAAATTGAATTAATTAATTGAAAAGAATGAAAATATTCTTGCCCGCAATAATGATCAGAAATTTTTCTCTCTGGTTAGGAAATTTGATATCTTGTATAATTATTTGGTCATTCGCGAAATCTTGACAGTGGCGCCCCTCGCATTTTGTGGTATTTAAATTACTTTTGACCACTAAAAAAGCTTCTTTGCCTGCAAACAACCCCCCCCCCCCTCCCCAACCAGAGTCGAATTTTGACGCTTCTTAAATTGGTGCCAGGAGCACATATCCTCCTCCTCCCTCCTCTCAATCCGTGGCTGAAGTACAGTGACGTTCAGGGTAGAGCCGTGCTTGCATGCCGTAAATATAACGTATTTGTATATGTATTGTAACGCAATGTAAATAGATAGAATAGAATTTTATAGAATTTAGTGCGTAAGAAAATTTTCTAGAAAGATCTTATAAGGGGAAAGCGGCCGCGATAACGAAACAAACGGCAGATAAGCGTTCCAGAAATTTCGGCAAACGATAAGCCTTATTTGCCGAAAAGTTCTAGAAGCCGGGAGCCAAAACTACATAAGGCGGTCAGCTTTCCCTCGAGCAAGTAAGTTAAAAGTCAGTGCAGTTAGTGAGTTAGTAGAAGTCAATAATAAGTGAGTTATTTGTTCAGTTGTAGTGATCCGAGTTTAGTTTGGTAATAAAGTGGGTATTATTCGACAAGTGTAATCAATTCGAACCCGTAATAGTATAAAGGGGCTTCTGACTCCAAACATCTCCATTCGGAAATTTTCAAAAAAAAAACCAAATTTTAAACGAAGTTCAAATACAGAGGAATTTTGCAGCTTTTTTAATTTAATTTTCACTTTTTTGTTTTTAGAATCTTGACTTTTCTGAAAATGCCAAGTCGATATAAAGTTATACATTTATTTTTTCATGTTCGCGGACTAATTTTCCTGGATCTACAATTGTAGAAGAGGGACCTTGTCAGTTCAATCTGTTGGATATTGAACGATATCGAAACACTAGAATCAAATGACTAGCTAGGAAAAGTCTTTTCCCCAAATCAGGTAAAATAGGCAATTAAGAGCTTTAGGCCCTACAAATCGCCAGGCAGAAATGGAATTTTTTCACCTCAGCTTCAATAAGGAGCTGAAGAACTACTATCATTGGATGTGTAGCCTTTCGGGTAAGTTATGTTTTTGGACGATTTCCAGAACTTTGGAAAGATCTTATAGTGATCTTCATTCCCAAAACGGAAAGCCATCCACCCAAAACACCTAAACCAAACTACCCCATTAACCTCATATCTTTTCTTTCAAAAACTATGAAGAAAATTGTGGAACCTTCAACTAAAGGCTAATAAAGGCTAATAGGCTAATAAATTGCAGCTACAATTTGACTACCAACATGGAAAATTCACGACCAATGCTCTAAACTGGTGACAAACCTTGAAAAGACTTTGGTAGCAAAGAAATTGACAGATACAGTGGATTATTTTGACAATACCTCATATGAATCTATTAAAAGAACGTGTGCTAAAAGGGAAATAGATCCTATAAGTACTCAATGAATTCAATCCATTCTTTAAAACAGAATTATCAGCATAGAAGGTTGTAGTGATTCGATTGCCGTGACAGCAGATAGGCGTTGCCCCAAGAAGAGAGAATTTCTCCCCTTCTGTGGCCAATGCTGATCGAAGATCTTCTCTGTGAGCTGAGTAACTACGGCTGCAATCTTCAAGGTTGTGCGTATGACTTACTAATTTCAGTAAGGAGCAAACAGGAAGCCTAATGCAACATACCATAAATACTGTCAATAAATAGTTTCAAAAAGGGCTAACAGTCAGCTCGACAAAAATGCTTTTTACGAAAAGGAAAAAGCTAAACTTAAGAGTTCTTTTTTTTAAATATACAAGAACATAGTCTTTTTTTAGAAGTCCACCTTGACTCCAGACTTTCCTGGAATACACATAACGACCGAAAAAAGATATAACGGCGTGGACATGCCGCTTCTTAATTAAGCCATACTCGGCTTCTCTCCGAAGATGAATCCCAATGGAATCAGATGTGCATGTAAACATCAAAGTGAGGCCTACGCATGGCTTGCAATTTCTGTAGACTTGTTTAGACTTTATTTTTTTCCATAAAAACAAGTATTGCTGGCGGAGATAATAGGAAGTTGGCAATATAGAAGTATTAAATATAGTTCTACTCAACGACAGAAAAACCCATCGTTATATATGCCTCCTGCGAATGGTGACCAAAAACTGAAGAAAAATTGGCCCAAAGCAAGTTGCATATAATGCAACGGCTGGCCTGTCTGAGTTTAACAGGGGCTATGCACATTAACCCCTTCGTGGATCATGCTTGGCCTTCCCCACTTGCAGATTTGTGCAAAAAAGGAGGAAGCTAGCTGTGCATTACGAATCCATCAGGCAAAATGAGAGCAGGGAACCTTAGAGAACATCACAAAGTTATGAAGTTTATCCAGCCACGTATCCTAACGCTGCCAAAGAACTATATGGCTTATTAAATACAATTTGGAGATTCCATTTTAAGTGGTTATTTCCTCATATCGTCCCTAAGAAGCGCTATCCCTCATTTTGGGATTAAGTGAACTAAGTATGTAAGTGTAAAAAAATTAATGAATATCATCTGCAAATGAAAAATCGTTCCAATAAAGAATGGTATAACTTACTTTTAAGGAGTAGTACTTGTTTCTCAAGATAAAGATGAACTTACGAAGAAGTGCTAAATTGCTTTAATGGTGTTAAAAGCACATTAGGTACTTCCGAAAAAATAAATAAGAAATAGGAATATCTCAATTTTTACTTTAAAAGTGTAACCTTTAAGATACGTTAACTGTTAGCTATAGTTAATTGGTAACAATTTCAGATTCACACTAGCATCAATTTTATCGAAAAAAATTGCAATTCATTACAAGAAATCTAAGTGCATTTATATTTTAATTGATATATGGTTCAATGTTTCTACTTAATGTGTTTAAAGTAAAATTAAAATTAGAATCCACTCGGTTAAAGCTGCCCAATACGTAACAACTATTTTCCACCATTTCCTCTTATTAATGAATATGCGCCTCTGTTTTATAAGCTTTCAGTTTTCTTCGCAGATCATAAATAACTTCCCAGATATCCATTACCGCAGATATTAATAGATTATCGACACCAATACGGAAGATATATTAATGCAGTGGTTATGAAATAAGAGATCATGCTACGAGTTGGAAATGAAACAGACAACATAAAGTAGACGCCAGGGTAGATGCACAACTTTATATTCTCATCAGCTTAAAAGTTTGAATCGTTCACATGAAAGTGCGGGACGCGGCAAAGGGTGGGCTGAATGGTAAGATACGCACTAGCGCACTTTCCCACATCGTCTTCTAAATTTACACTTTAATAATAAGATATTAATTCACATTATATTCAAATTGCTAGTCTGAATCTGTTATATTACTATTATAAGATCGACCGGTGCTAACAGTGGGCTTGACTCCATTTCTCACTTTACACATTAAAAAAAAATGAAAATTTAGGTAGTAAAGAAGATAATAGTCTAATTACATCGCACTTAAGTTGTTAAAATTAATTATAATTGAATAAATTGAAATGTTAACTTACAGAGGAAACAGCGATTAGAACTCAAAAGTAACAGCATATATGATCAGGAAGGCTTCACAGCAAGAATTAGTTTTAAAATATTTTTTCCGGATTGAACTACTTGAAGCTAGTATCTCTCTGAAGATGATCTAAACGCGTTAGAGCAACATTTGTTGTGTTTCTTAATCTTTCTTGGTTTCAGGGGACAAGATTTGTATTTCAATTTTTGAAGATAATCAAGGACAAGTCCGTTCCACCAAAATACTTGAAGCTATTATCGGGAACTTTTCTGAAACATGGAAGAATGATCATTCAAGACAGAGGAGCGCTGTAACTAGCATGTCAATCATGCCAGAACAATTTCTGGACCGACTGGCAAACTGATGTGATGAGTTACCGTGTTTTTCTACCTAACGATCTCGTCTATTTTGTCCGTTTCACTTCAGAAGAGTTTCACCTCTGGTATAATTAACTTACTGAGTTAACGTGCACCACTTGTTGAATTTCGGTTTTTCCTTGATCCCGAAAAGGTTTTTTGAAATGGCGGAAGAAATGTCGAGCATTTTAAGTAGTTCTTGGGCGTAGTTTAATTTCGAAGGATGTTATATCTTATATGTTATAAGATATGTTAAAATGATAGTTATGTTTGAAAATATGATGCTTCAAGTT
The DNA here is from genome assembly GCA_028583605.1 of Dastarcus helophoroides. NCBI lineage: Eukaryota > Metazoa > Arthropoda > Insecta > Coleoptera > Bothrideridae > Dastarcus > Dastarcus helophoroides. Next base: position 28,027,980 of record CM053329.1, on the reverse strand, counting down.
TTACCAGAAGGGTAAAGATATGAAGATATGTTATATTGAGAATACAGATTTCTTCTAACAACACCATTTTTAGTTTTGTTAGTATCTGTGGTATACAAAATTGGTATAATTAGTGAATGCGAGTAACACATAACTGTATTTAGGGAGATATTTTCTGGGTATTTTGAGAATTGAATTTTTAGAAATTTCGCTAGAAAAGATGTAAGAGTTAATGATGACTTTAGCTAAAAGTTTATTTTAAATACAAGAACATCCAAAGTATGTTTCACTAAACGTGGAACTATATCCTCATATCTTGGTTACTTATTTTGATACGAAGTAACTACCTTTGAAGTGCTAAAGCACGGAACTAAACAGTGCGGTTTATGATTAAAACCAGAGATGGTTTACCCTTTACCACATCAATAACACTGGTCAACAAAATTGAAGTTTTTCATGTCACATGAAGTTCTTTTGTATTTTTTAATAGTGTTAGTTATTGCCATTTAAAATAAGCAGTTTTGAAATGTTCATCACTTTTCATCACTTCATTTTTTTGTTATATGTTTGAAAAATGATGGATCTCTAGAAATATAACATAAAAATTGTACATTAGGAACTTATAATCTTTGTTTTTCTAGATTATTTAGCTTTTAATTGGTCCCTCTTGATCAAGCAGCAGTAGTCAGTCAACACCCTTGAGTTTAATCTGCTTTGATAAAGTTTTTCCATCATTGGAATGTTCGCATAAAACTTTTATAAGTTCTTATCACATAGAGCCCCCAGAGCCCCCTAATTCGTAGGAATAAATCAAGATATGTGTCTACAAAATGAATCTTGATCAACATATTGCAACCCAAAGTATTATACTCCAATAAAAGTTTTTTAACCAAATATCTTTAGACGTCACTCTTATGGTAAAACAAAAATATTCCAATTAAACTCTTGAAGCATCTTCATGCTGATTTTTTCAAAAAGTTGTCTTTAAACAAGCCTTTTATTAATTTTCTTAATTTGAGGTCTACTACTACTACCACTACTACTTCACTCATTCTGGAGAATTTCTCTTTAAAATATAAAAATCCATTTTTATTGGGATCCATCCCCTCTAGAAAAGTTTTGGTAAGCCTAATTTGATATTAAATGCTGGTAGAAATATACCAGAGAGCTTTACAAGTGTAAATTCTTTACAGTTTTCTATTTACAAATTAAAGATCTACGTGTAGGGCAAACTTTTCCCTAATTGTGATTTTTTCGATCACTGGTGTCCCATTCACATAAAAAGTACACACATTTTAATGATAAAAAAGATTTAAAATGAAGAATTAATATGATCATGACATTGTGTTTTATTTCTGATAAAATTTTTCAAAAAGTAAATAATATATAGACCTAAATAAAAACGGACACTATTTGGGAAGACTACATTTCCAAAAATAAATTTTAGCTTGTCACTAGAAAACTGGGGATGATGGAAAAAAATAAGTACGGTTTCAAGATGGAGGTAGGTAGTCCAAACACAATTACCTACCAGAGTTTGTGTGACAAAATCAGTGTTGACCAATGTAATGAATAAATAATTACTAACTGATATGTCACAGTCGATGAAAGTTAAACTCCCAGTTTTATTACTGCCACTATTTCAAACAAATCAATCAGTAAGTAACAAGTACTCGAACTTTTTTTTTACTATGTCCTCTTCTCACAAAATATCAAAGCACACTCGATGAATGTTTAATTTGAACCCTCTAATTTCGACTTTTTTGAAAATCATTTTTCAAAATTTCGACATATCTACAAAATTTCGATCTCTTTTTAAATTCCGATTTTTTTAAATTTTCACCTTAAATTTCGTCTCTTCAAAAACTTCACTTTTTTAATTTAAACTTTTTTTTTTTGATTTGGACTTTTATTTTCAAGATTCCAAAAATACTGACTGTCTTCAAAATGTCCCGGTTTTGATGAAGTTAAATTTCTTCAAAATTTTGATTTCTTTTCAAAAATTTTACATTTTGCTCCAATTTTCGACTTTTTTAAAGTTTCGAATTTTTAAAAATATTTCGACTTTTTTCAAGAGTACGTCTTTTTTTTAATTCTGATAATTGCTTTGACAATTTTAATTTTTCCAAAATTTTAACCCTTTTCTAAAATTTAGTTTTCAACAATGTTGGCTTATTTTAGGTTTGACTAAATGTTACACTTATTTCAATAACTTTTTTAAATACCGACTGTTGTTGAACGTTTTATTTGCCAAAATTTCGTTTTTATTTCAAAATAGAGACTTTTTAAAATTTGAACCTAAAAAGTATTACGATTATTCTCGAAATTTCGACGTTTTGGCTCTTTTAGAAATTTAAATTTTTTTGAAAATTTCAACCTTTTAAAATTTTTGTCCGAAAAATTAGGCGCTTTTTGAAATTATCGAGGTCTTTCAAAACTGGATATTTTTCGAAATATTGAATACTTCCAACATTTTAACTTGTCTGACAATTTTTATTTTTCCAAAATTTTAGCTTCCTTTCAAATTGTTTGGACAGAAATTTACATTTTTTTAAAATTTCAACCTTTTCAAATTTTTTTCCGCAAAATTAGGCGCTGTTTGAAATGGTCGAATTTTTTGAAACTGAACATTTTTCAAAATTTGAATGAAATGTTTCTACTGTTTTATAATCTTCACCTTCTCTTTTCAAAACTGGAACCGCTTTTGAAATTTTGATTGCTTGAAACTTCCGAATATTTTTCTAAAATTTCGAATTTTTCAATATTTGGACATTATGAAAATTTTGACTTATTTTTGAGAATTTGGCCTTTTTTGTAAGTTTCGATTTTTTTGAATATTTGAACTTTTTTAGAAATCTCAATTTTTTTAAAATTTCAACTTTTTCAATTTTTTTTTGAAAAATTTGATTTTTTTTTAAATTATCAAAAATTGAAATAAAAAACTTGTCCTTTGAAACCAAGAAAGATTAAAAAACACAACAATGGTTGCTCTAACTCGTTTCGATAGCCAAGCTATCATCTTTAGAGAGAAATTGCCAAGTTTTTTCAAAACTGAACATTTTTCAGAATTTAAACTTTGTTGACATTTTCGACTGTTTTCTAACATTCACCTTTTCTTTTCAAAATTTCGACTGCTTTCGAAATTTCGATTTTTTAAAACTTACGTTTTTTTTGAAAATTTAGACTGAACATTTTCAGTTTTTTCACAATTTAAGCTTTTTCGAAAATGTCGAGGTTTTTAAAAATTGGAATTTTCGAAATTCCAATTTTTTTGTTTCATAATATAAATTTGAAAGCAGGACTTTTTAAAATATTCACAATTTCTTTGAAATTTTCGAATTTTTGATTGTTTTTCAAAAATTTTAATTTTTAGAAATTTCGAATTTTTTAACAAAATGCAATTTCGTTTTAAATGTGCTGTATGTTTTTGAAAATTTTATTTTTAAAATTTCAACCTTTTTAGAAAATCCTGACTGAAAATTAAAACTTTTTAGAAAAATTTCTACTTTTCCAAAAATTTCTAATTTCTTTTCGAAAATTTTGTCTATTTTTAAAAATTTCGACCATTTGGAAAATTTGAAATCTCCTAAATTTTTTTTCTTTTTTCAAATGTTAAATTTTTTGTTGAAAATATCGTTTTTGCAGTATTTCGACTTTTTTGAAAATTTCGAATATCTCTTAAAGTGTTGAGATTTTTTTTAGAAAGAAGTATAATTTTAAGGGTTTCTGAGAAAATCAAATTTTAGAGAAAAAAACTTGAAATTTGTAACAAAAATATTTCCGAATGTTTAAGTTTAAAATCTAATATACAACAAATTTTGAAAAACAAAGTTCAAATTTCATATAACAATTTTAATGTCACATATAATATGTTAAGATATCAAGTATGAACACGAAATTAGAGAAAAGTAAAATTTAGGGTTTAGATTCGTAATTTAGAGAAAAAATCGAAGCTTTGTGATTAAAGACAAAATTTTAAGGAACCAATCATTATCTAAAACTGTCCCGTGCAAGTTTAAGCTTCAAACGGTAATTTTGAGAATACAGCCCTTAAAAAAAAGCAACTTGTAATTTATAAAAGAGAATTTTTTTGAATTTCAAACTTATTTTCGAATTTTCGACTTTAGTATCAAAATTTCGCCTTATATTTGAATTTTTTTTCTTGAAGTTTTGATTTTGAAACTCAAAATATTGCTTGCCGATTATTTCTAGAAAAAGTCGATGTTCTGAGATTAATATTTTAAGAAACTTGTTTATAATAAATTAGGCCTTCTTAACAATTTGACTTTCATTTCTAAATTTCACTTTTTTCTCCAAATTTGAGTTAAAATTCGAAATTAAAAACACTGAGAATCTCACATGAAAACTGGAAGTTCCAAAAAAGTTTAAAAAATTTGAGATCAAAGTCGAAATTTTGAGAAATTTTCATTATTGAATATATAATGAGCTCTACACAAATTTTAATTTTTTTGGAAAATTCAGATTTTAAACTTTAAAATTGAACATTCAGCTGGAGTCAAGTTTCGCCGACTTTTGAACCGAACCGTGGCCGAAACTAGTTTTTTTAGACCAAAATGGGCGAAACCGAAAGCTCGGACGATTTCTAATATAAATCGTATAAGCTTAGATGTAAGTATAATATAAAATTGTTTGTTCTTTACAAAAATAAACTTACAACCTCTTTAAAATGAAAATAATTATTTTTCTCGCGGACCGTTGACCCCTAGATGAGCTGGGCCCATAGATAGTGCCTATATTACCTATATGGATAATCTAATACTGAATACCACTAGTTCGGAAAGCTTTTTTATCAACACCGATCGTTAATTGTGAAACAGAAAGTTCTCTTTTGAAGCTTAATCATGAAATTTTAAAACAATTAATTTTGAAGATATTACAGATTTTCTTAAAAATAAAATAAGTAAGAAATATGTGTAATTTTTGATAACAATTTTTAATAAATTTTTAAATCTGTTTTAATTTATTTAACACTTGCCTCATTTTACTTTCCGATAAATTCAAACTTTATAATTTCCTACTATTGCACAAATTCTGCAACGGTATGTAAGGATTAATTAACTACAACTGGCACATCAGAGTACTTATTATCAATGTGTGTTAAGGTATGTTGATCAACAACTACGTGGGTCATCATGGTTTTCTTTTTGTTTTTAGTCAGAAGGGTAATTACTACGGAATGCGGATAAGTGTGGCTCTCATTTACTAGCTATAATAGTAGTCACCTATAGAGTGGCTCAAGTAAGATGGGTCGTGTTATGATAAACAGGCCCTACGATGTCAAGGATGCTTCGTCTTACTCTCTTATTAATCTTTCACCGAGAAGAATCGAAGATTAATTTCAGTGGAACTGAAATGCCAAGTGATAAAATGTGAAAGCATCTGAAGCCATTTAGTCCAACGCTATCATTAATTTTAATTTATATGAAACGGAAAATACATTACGCATATAAAATGAGAATAAAATCAGGAATAACAAATGAGGTGAAAAATCAAAATTACTTATTAATTATACCAAAAAGGTAAAATCTAGTCTAGTTGAAAAAAGAATAATAAGCAAAATAAAACGTCACATTCTCTTTTAACTGTAAATTACATCAAATCTCAATTTAGACATCTAAAAATGGACACGTAAACATAACAAATGGATTCGCATTGCCTTGGGCATATTGTACTTCAGACTGTAAAGTTTTTTATACGAGACGGTCATTGACATTTTAATTAGACACAAACATAAATAAGGAAAATGTTTAACAAAGCCTATCTAAACCGTAAAAAACCCAAACTGAACATCGGATGTCATTGTTCATCGAAACTTTTTATATCGAGAAAGAAAACGAAATGACTGGCTTCAAGCGTGGATGAGACTTTTATTTTCAAGACGTTGTGTTCTACAAGAAAAGGTCAGAAGCGACTTGGTTTCATTGTTAAAGCCAGTGTCATGGGTCAGTAAGTACCGGAAGGAATAATTATAGGCAAGCAAGGTGGATATACACAATCATTCCTTCTTCCGGTTGGTTTATCACAACTCTAAATGCATAATTTAGGTCATTAATTTGTAGACGTATGAAAAAGAGCCTACTCCGTCGTGCTTCCTACATAATTTTTCTTGAGATGTTTTTATACCTTTAAATCATGAAATAAATACAGTATGTGTCGGGTAATAGAATCGTTGGTTTATTAAATCAGCCGCTTAACAGACTATAAAATGCTCTGAAATGAAAACAAATCTTTATTTATAATGTAAAAATTGCCGGTTATAAGAATCAAATTTTCGAATAACGAAATCAAAACTTGGGGGTTAATCGATTAATGACTATTTAATAAGGTCCGCCGATGTTTCAATTACCTCCTAATCTTGTGAAACTTCTAATCTTTATCAAAGTTATTGTAGTTTTGAGACAAAATTAATTAAGATGGGCAAACTGGCCATAACTATCGAGGCAGAGATAATAACAGATAGCCCTTATCGAGTTGAACCGAGAGTATGTACCGCTGGAAAAATTTTATTCTACAAACAGAAACAAAAATTGTGGGTTTTTTAAAATTAATATTAAAAATAATGCATGGTGTTGGTTTAACTTCAGCTTAAAGTTCTTCATTATGGACACCAAGTTATAAATACGTGATCCTAATAAGCTGCATTTACTGGATGCAAAGCTTAAAGTGCATTTGGTAAATAACTTGATGGATGTATTCTTAACTCATAAAAGCTAGGGAAGCACAACTTCTTTTGCAGGATGAAAATAAAGTTTTTTTTTCAAATGACCCAAAATTTTGAAACACCAAAAACAAATTGAATTTATTAAGAAAAGTTTTGACTATAATCACTCTATTTCGACATTCTCTATGAATTTATTCCAGTTTCGAGTTGTTATTCAAAATACCCAGTTTAAGTTTGAGATTTGAATTATACTTTAGGTTTTCGATATTTTGAGAAAAAGTTGTAATTTAAAATTTAAAGTCCAAGTTTCGAGTCATTGTTAAACAAAATCTAAATTTAGTTTTCCCGGAATTTCAATTTTTCTGGAAATTTTTTAAAGCTTAAAAAAAATTTGGAAAAAAACAATATTTGAGTTTAAAATGCAATATTTTGATTTTATAAGCAATTTTTGTCTATACATAAATGTCATTTTTATCCAAAAGACCGACGTTTTAAAAAAATCCTCCGTTTAATCTTGAAAAGCCGAACTTTAGAAATAGAATTTCATAATTTACAGAAAAACTCTAAATCCCGAGTCAAAATGAATGAATGAATTCGCAATTTTTGAATTTCGAAATATTGAGTGATATTTCGGCAAAACGTGAATATTTAAATTTATATCAATATTTCGCTATGACAACAGAAATGTTAATAATGTATTTAATTTTCCTCGAAATTCAGTCTTTTCTCGAAATTTCAACTGATTTAAAAATATTAAGCTTGAAAGATTTGATGCCAAAAATTTAAGAATTCTTTTTGTAATAACCTAACCTAACGTAATCTAACCTAACGTAACGTAACCTAACCTAATATAACCCAAGCTAACCCTACCTAACCCAGCCCAACCTAACCTAACCTAACTTAACCTAACCTAACCTAACCAGACCTAACCTAATTAAACCTAACCTAATCTAATCTAACATAACCTAACCTAATACAAGCCAAGCTAACCCAACCTAATGCCGGCTCTTCACTCTCGCCAAGGGTCCTCGCCGAACGTTTCGGCGAGACATTTGACAGGACAAATGTAAATGCGAGGGCTATATCTACCCTTTCGCCTGCACTCTCGGTTATCGTGTTCATTTCCGCACTTCCGAGGCGAACGGAGACAAAGCGAGTCAAAACGAAAGTAGCTTCCACATTTTCGTGCTCGAGTTCCTTCGTATCGTCTCGGCGAGAGTGAAGAGCCGGCATAACCCAACACAACCTAACCTATCCTAACCTAACCAAACCAAATCTAACGCAGTCTAATCTTACCTAACCTATTCTAACTTAACAAAATACAGTTACAATTATATATATAATTAAATTTGCATATGAAAACAGCTGTCCCATCAAAAGAAAGGCTGCTCAAAAAGATGTGCCTTGGTGGAATAGAGAACTGAGTCAGCTTAAAGCAAAGGCCAGAAAACTGTTCAATAAAGCAAAAGAAACTGGGAACTGAGCTGAATACAGACAAGCCCTAACTTCCGGCAATAAAAAACTTAGAAAATCAAAAAGAAGAACTTTGAAGCACTTCCGCGGAGGGATAGATAAACTAGCCACCGCACAACGCTTACAGAAAGTTCTTTCTTAACGGCATTGGACTATTAAAAAGCCAAACGGAGAATACACAAAAAGTTCAAAGCAAAAAATCACAGTTCTACTACAGATCCACTTTCCAGGCTCACAAAACATTGAATATAATCTGTACCAGAATGAACCAACCAATCAAGGATTGAGATATCCAATCAGAATGGGGAAAAGGCTGGCGGATAAAATATTCAATCTAAACAGAATTAAATGGGCGACAGATAGCTTTAAGTCTTATGAATTCCCGGGTAAAGACGGTATATTTCCAGCATTACTTCATCAGGGCTTCGATGCACTAAGATCCCATCTGCAGCGAATATTTAAAGCTAGTTTAATCCTAGGCTATACTCCGCAGACATGGAGGTTAGCAAAGGTGGCGTTTATACCAAAACCCGGACGTAGCCAGATGGACGAAGCAAAGTCCTACCGCCCCATTAGCCTTATATCCTTTCTTCTAAAAACAATGGAGAAATCAATAGATCAATACATCAGAAGCGAAACTTTTATGAGAAAACCACTTCATGTACAACAATTTGCCTATCAGGCCGGCAAATGCACAATAGATGCCCTACATAATTTAGTTAAGGATATAGAAAAAACTTTTGTGGGTAAGAAAATAGCGCTTAACGCATTCATCGACAGAGAGGCAGCCTTTGATAACACGTTCATATCGATCCATCGAACAAAGCTTACAAGAAAGGGAAGTTAGATGTCCCATAGTAAGATGGATTGAGTCGAAACTAAAAAGCCGTTTGATCACGGCCGCAATAAACGAAGAAACCGAAGTAACAGTGGCAACAATAAAAGGCTGTCCGCAAGGCCCGGTTTTATCGCCTCTATTATGGTCACTTGTTGTCGATAATCTTATGACTACATTGAGTATGGCGGGATTTACAGTCCAAGGCTATGCAGATGATATAGTCATTACGGTGAACGAAAAGCACGATACTGAAGTGTCCAGATTAATGCAAACAGCCCTAAACATCATAAGGAACTGGTGTGAGGCAGAGGAACTTAATGTTATGATAACGAAGGCTTCCACGGCCGGAGTCAGTACAGGATATACTTCTTCCGGAATTGGACCGTGTCAAGGAACTACTAAAAGTGTTCGACGTTTCGCTCACCATCATAGGGGACTTCTTCTAGAACAAAGAAAAGAAAGAAGAAGAAGCCCCCTACGATGTTGGGCGAAACGTCCAACACTTTTAGTGTTTCTTTGACACGATCCAATCCCGGAAAAAGTATATCCTGTACGAACTTAATGTTAATTCATACAAGATAGTTCTTATTCCATTTACGAGGAGAAGGAAGCTAAACCCACAAGCTCCCACTCTCAGTGGAATACAGATACAATTTTCCAATGAAGTTAAGTACTTAGGGATCTTCCTAGACCAAAAACTAAATTGGAACACTCATTTGGAAAAAACCCTTTCAAAAGCCACAATGGCAGCATGGACCTGTCGTAGACTTGTAGGAAAGACATAGGGGCTGAAACCGAAAATGATATTTTGGATATCCCAAACGGTAGTAAAGCCCTTGATAACCTATGCCACAATATTATGGTGACCAAAAACAGAACAAACTTCTGCACAAGGCAAATTACACAAATTACAGCGGTTAATTTCTATCGGAAATCCATTGGAATAAACGGAGCTATGGCATCATATCCAACAGCAGCAATGGAGGCAATGATAGGCCTGACTACACTTCATATCTGTATGAAAAAGGAGGCAGCGCTTAGTGCCTCAAAGCTATTCCAGTCGAACAAACTGAAACCGGTTGGTTGGCCACGTACAGATTCTGGAGAAAATTCCACTAGGATCCATTGCCAAACCAACACATCAAATGCTTACAAAGCTGGACTTGTTGTTCCATCCGAAGTGGTTATCTGGGACCGCCAGACATGAAATAGTGAAAGGCTAGCAAACTGGTACACAGACGGATCCAAGCAAACAGAAAGAGTAGGACTAGGAATATGGGGTCTTAATTTAAGACTCTCTGAACCCCTAAGAAACACTCTCACAATTTTCCAAGCAGAACTGCTTGCTATAACTCTGTACGCAAAAAAGTACCTTCAAAAAGGACTCAGAAATGTACAAGTTTATATCGCTTCGGATAGCCAGGCTGCATTAAAGACTCCAAAGTCGTTCAGAACCGAGTCAAAAACTGCCTGGGAATGCAAAAAAATCCCTGAAACAAGTGGCTGCAAACAACAAATTAACACGTTGACGGACAGTAGGAACAAGCGAAGTTCGAAAATTGACACTATATGTTTTTGTGATTTTTAGAATGTTAGAAGTATAGTTTTACTCTTTCTGCTTAAATAAACTTAATTTTGATTAATTTAGTAGCTTTAATTAGGTTGCGGCTATAACCGTCATGGCGCCAGCGGACTCTATACACTAAGTGATAGGACGATGGCGGCTATAACAGCAAAAACTTAAAAACGTAAATGACAGGTTTAATGGTTCAAACAAGCAATTTTTGTATGCAACAAAGTATTTTTGGGAGTTTTACACGAAATGTTAGTTCTTAATCAAACAAAAATAAATAAATGACAAAAAAATTTATTATAATTTTATAATTATTATACATTATTTTCGGTATGCCATGTTTCAAAGCATGGTGCAGGACACAGTGCAGGTTTTGACATGCAATTCTTGCAGCAATATGATGTTTCCTTCCTTATTCCCTGTTTATAACATTGTTTACAACGCTGAAAATATGTTTTTCGCTGATAATTTTCAGGAGGTGAAATTTTCTCAGGAAAATGCTGTGTTCCATTGTTGTTGATTTCATTGGTTTGGATTTGTGCACGTTTAAATTGAACCAAAGTTCTTCCATCCCGTTTATTATCTATACCAGTTGGAGATCGTATGATTGCTTCCCTGTACTCTATATACTTCATTTGAGAACCTGTCTTTTCTTTAAAGATGTAGAAAGAATTCCATACTGCTACATCCAGTAGATGAAAGATTACCTTTTTATACCATCTAATTGTCTTCCGTGGACAGGAATAATAGGACATCATCTGATCTGCTCTGTCTACACCTGACATATTCTGATTATAATTCACTATTTCAATTGGTTTTCTCTTTTCCTGTTGTCGCCGGTTAGCTGTGTTTATCATGCTTGGGTGGTAAGCTGTTGTTAGACATAGCACATCCCGTTTATCTTTCCATTTGGACACATAAGTCTGATTTTGGCGTCGCCATACATGTTCTCCTTTTCTAAGCTTACGACGTGTTATTTCTTGTGGCAGACCCTTCCTATTTACACGAAGAGTTCCTGTCACATGTGTCTTTTTGCTAAGTAATTTTTTAGACAATGGTAGACTGTTGTAATAATTATCCATGAACAAATGATGGCCTTTGTTTAAGTATGACTGCATCAATCGCATCACAAGACTTTCAATAGTTGTCATGTTTTCATCGTTTTCTCGATGGCCTTTGTATACTTCTATATTCAAAACGTAACCTTGGGCTGAACAAAGTTCATAGAATTTAATTCCGTATTTTGCCTTTTTGCCTTTCATGTACGTGCGAAAATAAAGCCTTCCTCGAAATAATAACAACGATTCATCTAATGATAATGCTTCATTTGGTGCATATGCATTCGCAAACTTTTGTATGAGCAAATCAAGAAATATTTTTATTTTCCTCAAAGGGTCGTTTGAATTTTCTTCCTCAACACAAAAACACCTCAATATTTGCTCAAACCTCCTTCCAGACATTTGTGACGGAAATGCTGGGTGGTAATGTAATGCATCAATGGAAAAGAGTTTTCTAATGCTGGAGAATTTTAGCTGGGACTGAAGCAAACACAAACCTAAAAACTTTCTCATTTCGATCATATCAGTATTTTTGAAATTTGCCTTTCTACTATGCCTTGTATGTGGCCGTGCTTGATTGCAAAGTTTTATGCCGTAATCATTCGTAGATTTTATAATCATTTCCATTACTTGGTCATCCCATATTTTTTCAAAAACCTGAATTGGAGAAACATTTTCTTCTATATCCAAAAGAATACCAGCGGCATCTGCATCAAAAGAAAAGTTTCTTATAGATGTTGTATTGGTATGCCATGTCTCATCATTTTCTGGTTCTTCTGGTGCTTCATATTCCTCATCTGTAGTTGATTCATCATCTTCACTATCCGAATTGTTATTTTCAGCACTGTCAGCATCAGATTCAGACTCACTGTTGCTTGATCCACTATTCATTTCCTAACCTAAAATGCTAAATTTTGTTTTTTTATTTCTGTTTAAAGTATAAAATGAATAATAAACAAATACATACCAGTATAGTTATATAAATAATAATAAATATCGTTAAAAGTATCAATAAGAACTATAAATTCAATAGAAAACACGATCGCACTACTCCCTTCACAACCACGTGCATACTGAATCTGCAACTCGTATAACAGGTGAAATATGAACTTCAACCTAAAAAGATGTTTTCAAAACACGACACAATAGGTTTGTTCCAACCGAACATTTCTGATTAGTTTCCGACTAATTCATGAACTAGTTCGTACGCATGCGTGAATTTCGTATTACACTTCGACTGGTTTGGGATTGTACACGTTGGAACGCACTTTGGGATTTCTCGGAAAACCCCTGGTCTTCGTCGTCTGTCTCAATCGAAAGCGATGAAAATAAATCTTCATCACATATAAATCCCTCTACGAAATTCATTTTTATTATTTTTGAGCAAATATAGTGGATGAAAAATAGAATTCAGAACTTAACAACACAATATACATTTGCTCCGACAAGATCAAAACATCTAACAATCGTATTGACAAATAACAGCTGAGAAATTAGATACCGCTTATCGATTACTTATTGCGCATGTTCCCAACTGCCAGTACAAGCTCTCGGCTGCTGACTGTTCTGACTGATCACAAATCAATTCACGAACTAGTCAGAGCACTGTTGGAACACCGGACTGCCAGTTGGGTTGGAGTTTGCACTTGGTTGGAACGGTAAATTTTGAATGCACATGCGCCGGACGGTTGCAAACTAGTTTGATGTTCGGTTGGAACAAACCTTATGCTTCTACGTATACGCCAGTAAGTGCACATTTGTGCTGCTATAGCAGTCATGCCACATTGTGAACTTCGCTTTGACGGCTATAGCCGCAATTGTCCGTCAACGTGTTAACTTTGATGTGGGTTCCAGGGCATCAAGACATAGAAGGGAACGAAGCGGCAGATAGACTAGCAAAAGAGGCCCCAATCACACCACTCTTTGGCCCAGAACCATACTCTGTTCTTACAAAAGCCACGTAAAAAATAAAATAGATAATTGGGAGATAAACCAAAGGCTGTCATACTGGAGGAAATCGCCAGACCTAAGACAGTCAAAAAAGTTTATCACTATCTCAAAAAAGAAGACTAAGCAGCTTCTCGAACTGAACAAAAACGACTTAAGAATAGCAAGGGGACTTTTCACAGGACAGTTCCCAGTAAAGTATCATCTTAAGAAGATGGGAAAAGTGGATGATGAAAACTGCAGATTCTGCAACGCAGCAACAGAAACAACACAACACCTGCTATGCAAATGCATGGCTCAGTTCTGTAAAAGGCTCAAATTTTTTAAAAGGGTGACCCTGACACCCCAAGAAATAAGAGAAACAGATCCTAAAAAGATAATAGAATATGTAAAAAGTCTACACATCTTGGACAATCTAAAAAAAATAGAGTATACGACTCTATTTCAAAACTGTATAACTATAAAAAAGTAACTTAACATTAAAACTAAAATGTCAACAAGGTAATTTTTTTCGGAAATTTCATTTTGTTTGATTTTTCCTAGAATTTCAACTTTTTTCAAAAGTGTTAGATTTGGAACCTAAAATTTTATTAAAATATTTAGAAACTCTAATTCGTGCAGCAAAGTGCAAATTAAAAAACATTGAAATTATGTATCTTTCGTATTTTTTTAAGGACATTTCATTCAATAGAAACATTTAAAAAAAATAAGAACAGACAATTTAAATTAAAAGATATTTTGACTTTTTTCACGACATTTCCACTATTTCTATTTAATAAATTCTCTTTTTTCGAAATTTCAAGATTTTTTTTAAACACTCGCATAGAGTAACCCATTATTTCTTTAGAGCACTGCGAGTAGAATGTTAAAATAAAGATTAATGGCGATAAATCTGCTTTTTAAATAAGGATAGGTTGTAACTGTCGTGGAAAATTCTGTTCAATAAAGTATCCCATAGTTTGAAAAAGGTCTTCATAGACAGAAGTCACTGTGCCAAGCTATAAAGGAATTTGCTGTCTCCGACTGTCTTGTCTCTTAAGGATTCTGCTGGAGGTATGAAACCTATCATTTCTTGAAAACATCTCCCATGAAAATACTCTTGTAGAAAAAAAAAACAAGTCACCAACCATCAACCTGTGCTCCAGGCTCCGATGTCTGGAAACACTCAGCATCAGTATCACTATCATTTTAGCAAATTACTCTCCTTTAAATTGAATCCAAATAAAGAGCCATTAAAAATAGTCATATTTAAAATAAAGTATTAAAAGAATGAATTGGAAACAATTTAGAAATTGTATAGTTTGGAAGTATTTGTCAGACATGTTTTGTAACTGGAAATTGCCCTGCAGTTAGAGGTAAATTGCTAAGATATTGCATGGTTTTCAGCTCCACCATCCCAACAATTTTCCTTAATCACCACTTTTTACTTTTAAATCATTATCCTCGAAACTCATGAGCCAAAACCTTTCGAACGTGTAATAATTTCAGAACAAGTTTCTTTGTTGTCTGTATAATAATTATAATCCGAACGTAAACAACGTTTAGCGGAAGTTATCGTGAAAAGACGCACGAGCCACAAATATAAAAACTAGTTGGAAGCTGGTTTTGTTCGAAAAATGCATCTAATGGTGATAAAGGGGAGGAGGCGCGAAGATGCTGCGGTTGCAGCAAAGAGAATGTAATATTCGTACAACAGAACAGTAGATAAATTCTTATTTATTGCATGTTGTCTACTATAAACTATGCGTTAATCGCGGTGGCCTTTATCGACTCACGTGTTTTGAAAAGTGACACCCTTTTTTCCGGTTTGGTATCTAAATAGATTTGTTTGAATAAGTCGGTGTTAATGACACGAACGTCCACAAAAATATGTAAAACAGTAATTTAAACGATCACGTTTTGTCTTTGTTGACAAAACAGGGCGGAACTGGACGTTTTTGGAGATAACTCTTCAAAAGTTGTAAGGAAGAGACAACGAATAGATTTGAATTTTAATTTTTCATAAACAACAGTTGTTTCTCTATGGGATGGGATCTCCAAATATAATATGACCATCTAACGTTATTTGGCTGTCGAAGTGAATATATTTACATATACATTTGGGAATTAAGTAACGGTTTAATCTTAAAAATGCACAAAATCTAATTAACCCATTAGATAGGCAGGTAAGACATGATTGGTCAATAACATCATGTTTCAATTTACATATTTTCCCATAATAAGTATGCTTTTAAAAATAACTAAATTATCGTATGGGTAATTCTAAGTAAACTAGTAAAATTAATTTTTTTTTCTAGATATTCACAAATAAAATCGTAATATGCTGCGATGTAGCATATATCGAGAGATATTAAGAAAGTTTTAAAAGCAGAAAGCTTTTCATCTTCATCCCTCACCATTCGTCTGAAAATTGAGAAGATTGAAATGTTAGTCATCTAAAAAATGATCCTAGAGGTAGTTCACCGGTCAATTGCTTTTCCACATATTTTCTTTAAATTTCTGTCAGATGTTACCAAAAGTGTTATACAAATAGCTGCAAAATTAAGAGTCGTGCCGGTTCCGAAGCCAGGATTTTTAGTGTCAAGATTAAGATTTTTAACATATACGGTATTACAGGCTAGTAGTTTTCGAAGAAATTTTAATTTTTTGCTAACCAAACCTTTCTATGGATTTTGATTAAAAAAAAGTAATATATTATGTATGGTAATATAAATGAAATAGTAAAATATAAGGATGTCAAGCGGAATCGTTTTTGAATCATCGCAGTTTCAATTTACACATCTGACGGAATTTCGGTGCTTCATTCCACATGCTAGGGACACATTTTGAAGTAATGGTAACATAGTAGCTCTACTACTGTTAGATGCATTTGGATAAAGCTCTTGCGTAAATTTTGTCGCATAAGTGTGTTTGTCGGCTCAGAAAATCTACTGCAAAGTGACTTGGAGGTTTGTATCATTGTATCCATGAGAACAATCTATGCCAAAAATCAAGTAGTGGTGGCAGTCTGGCATTTATGTCTCGTTTATGCAGCGGATATCTAACGTTCTAAAAACTTTTTTCTACGATTACTGCCGGAGTGACTGCAAGCTGCAATAATGTAACATTTTTGAAAATGACACCTAAAAAGCAGTGGGAGAAAAGCCACTGCATAGACTTCACGTCTAAAAAAGAAAAATTGTATTAAAAAAGTAAAAGTATGAAAATTGTTAAAAAAATCCATCTTTAAACTCAAAATTTCTAATAAATAAATCGAAAGTTCCAGACTAAAACCGAAATTAAAAAAATTTGTAAAACAAATATTACGCATTATCAAATTAGATTGTCATCAGATACATCAGCAAGCAGTAGTATCATGCCCTGCTGATGCTGTAAAGAGATAAGGATAATAATTGAAAATTTAAAATCTTTGCGACATTGTTGATGCTTTTGTTGTATTATCTATATAATTAGCTTCTGGTTATTGTTTCTACTAGCAGACCCCCGCCGAATTTGACTGACTTTGAAGGTCCAATGACGTCACATTTTAAAATAAAATAATTTCTCATTTGACAGAACAATATATTCAAAAGTTCGAAAGTATTCTGTGATTAACACACAAAATAGCCCAAAGTGCACCCCTAAAAATAATCTATATTTTAGTAAAAGTTTCAATGAAATCGATGTAGCAGTTTTCGAGATTAGCCCGGACAAAAAATCAGTCGATAGACAGACACTTACGCTTTAATTTTATTAATATGGATTTGCCATGGGTTGAAAAATGGAAAATTCATTGGACGTTGGTCTGTTAAACTCGCAAAGAAAAACGCGTTGAAAACTAATGGAAAATTATGCCGTGTATGGCAACGAAGCATTATGAACATCGAGTCGTTAAACGTACTTCTGGTGATTTTTCACTCATGGTTCTACAAGAGAGGCTTATCATTAAACTGAGCTTTATAGCTACCAAATCGAAGCAATAAATTGTAGGTGCGGAAAGTGTGACATGTTAAATTGCAGAAAAGCTCGATAAGGAACGCCCAATGAAAAGAGTTTAAAACCTCTTGGCTAACTACTAACTGCATTTTATGGAAACATCGCGGAAATCATTTTATACAACGCATTAACAAGCGATTGGCTTTTGAAACGTAACCAATGTGTAAATTTTTACAAATTAACCGTAGACGATAACACGTGGGTTGTTTACAGCAGCATTAATCGAAAAGATTATTATCAATAAGAAAGCATCGAGATTCGTGCAGCTAGAAACTGAACATTTTCGATCGTAAAATGAGAATTGACTTAAAATAGGTTCAATCATCACTTTATAGATTTTCATCCTTTCCTGGCAGATTAATCTAAATATCCTTGATCATCCATTCTTCAATGCCGTAAATGGGAGTCTCGTAGACTATGCGACCGTAAACCATTTAAAGGATTTGTAAAAGCAGGAACATTTTACTTCCAATTATCCACTCTTAGCGAAAGAGGATATCAGCGCCATTATCAATGGCAAAAAACTCCAATATGAACGAACATGTTTTCTGAATTCGGCACATGGACCCTGAAGTTTTCTTTATACAACTTGTCCTCGTTAGTGTCCTTAAGGAGTGCACCCCTGAACAATTAGAACGTTTGCATGTTGCCTGACTCTGTAGTTCAGAGGCAAATCTGAAATCCTCTCTAACTGATTGTTGAACTGATGGACTCATGAGTATATGTATCCTTATCTAGAAATTAAAACTATGGCAAAATATGGTGACATTTGTATTGTCGTATGGGTTAGCTCAAAGGTCTTCCACAGAGTCCGTCACTAGTTTTCCTTCAGCAAACAATCTAACAATCTAAATTATTGGCAATTTAAAAAACTTTAAAATTGGAACGACTAATATGAAAAACCCCTAGTTTACGAGTTATAAAATAATCACTATGAAAAAATTGCAACGAACACAGGTTATGAGAGGAGGATCGGAACAACATATCAAAAAAATTTACATGATACTTCAATGGCGCAGGTATGAAGGGCAGTAATGTGCAATGTACAAGGACCCTTTAACGCAAATGGCCCTCTCACAGAAGTGACTCAATTACAGCCATGGTTGTTGCAGTTTGGGGAAGACTTGGGGAACTAAGGCAACACGAAACTAGAAATCTATAAGATGTACTTAATTTGATTTAATTTTACAGTCGTTTGCTTTTAGTCCCAAATTAGGGTACATACATAGTTTCAAGTCCACTTCCAACTTGACTTGCGCAATTTTCGTTTCCTGCACAATTGTCACCCAAGGAGCTTACTGTGGCTACCGGTGTACAGACCGCCAGAGTACTACCCTTCTTCATTGAGCGTGCTGTTGGAAATACGTTGGCAACTCGCACTGGTACCTTCTGAGATGTTCTAACCGTGGATCTCGCCACTAGTAAATTCTTGGAAATATCACAAGTCGGTTTCACTAATCCAACTCAGCAGCCCAAATCTCCTTCCATCACAGCCATAACCGTCTTCTCGCTGCTTTCCTGCACCACAGCTGTTTCGCGGGCAAACAGTCTTACCTCCTTTGGAGTGTCCTTTGGTGTTGTCAGGACAAGCTCTTCATTCCAATCCTTAAAATGTTCTGCGCTGGGTCGAAAGTAAAGCCATGTTGCCTAATGACGTCCATCTCCAGAATCAGTTCGTCTTCGATATCTGCCACCAACACCCGATGCAAAATCCGTAATTTTCCCAGACCAATTACGACGTCTTCCTCTCCTATGATTGGCGCAGTATCTCCCGGAACTGTTCTGAGGAGCATTCTTTGCGACAGTACCTTCGTTTGTGACGGTAAAATATTCTAATGTTCCTTCGTACTAAAGTAACCATGACGCCTGTATCCACTGTTGCATGTACATTCCTTCCATCTACGCTGGCTGCCACTACCAAACTTTCCATGGTTCTTTTTATCTGTTTGATGGAAAGAGTTTTGGGGGCTCGTTGGTCGACACCAGCCAGTGAGTGCTCCTTCTCACTGGCTGATTTTAGTTTTCCTGCTGTGGGGCTTGTCGACTTCTTAGGGCTGATCTGCAGTCCTTCTTGAAGTGCCCCGGTTTGCCACAGCTGTAACAGGTGCTTCTGTTGGATCTGCCTTTAAGGTTTAAGTTCTTTGATGCTAGCGTTCATTTCCTTCATGCTAACGCTTATATTAGCGTTTATGTTCGCGTTCATTTCCTTTATGTTAGCGCTTATGACGTTAGCGAGATCAGTGTCATTCGCAGCTTCGAACTGTTTTCTGTAGATCTGGAAGGATGTTTTCCCATCACAGGTCGGAGGTTTTACCTTTTGGGAAGAAATAGCGGGTACACTTTCGAATTCGTGTTGTATGACTTGTCCACTTAGCAACTTCTTCATGTTATTTTCGATGTTGCTGATCTTCTTCTGTGTTGCATTTTCCAAATCAAGAAGCTTGCTGTTGAATTTTTGTTTTACTTCTATAATTTCTTCCCTCTCTTCGCCAATCTCTTCTTGCATTTGTTCTTTCATTCCTGTAATTTGTTCTTTCACTTCTTCTTTCATTTTTGCAACATCAACTCCCATATTTTCAGTTATATTTGCTAACAGAATATGCAATTCTTCTTTTTCTTGTCATCTTCTTTCTTCCTCCTGTTCTTTTTCTTGTCGTCTTCGTTCTTTTTCTTGTCGTCTTCTTTCTTCCTCCGGTCGCCGTCGTACTTCATCCTGTTATTTTTCTTGTCGTCTTCGTTCTTCCTCCTATTCTTTTTCTTGTCGTCTTTGTTCTTTCTCCTGTTTTTTTTTTGTCGTCTTCGTTGTTCGTCTTGTCGTCTTCGTTCTTCGTCTTGTCGTCTTCGTTCTTCCTCCTGTTCTTTTTCTTGCCATCTTCGTTCTTCGTCTTGTCGTCTTCGTTGTTCCTCCTGTTCTTTTTTTTTTGTCGTCTTTGTTCTGCTTGATCTTTAAACATTGCTAATAACGCTTGCATTTGTTGTTCCATTTTGGCCGATTTTAATCTTGTTTCCATAAACCGTTTAAGAATGTAATTTATGAAAACTACCAAACTTGAATAAAAAAAAATGTAGAAATTCAAATTTTAAATGGATGGAAAAAATTGTTCTCAAGATCCAACTTTTAACTTTAAGTTAAACATTTAGTTTAAAAAAAACGAAAAATTGATAGTGGAAAGTTGAGAATTTTGGGAAAAAGTCAACATTTTAAAAGAAAAGCTCATTGGGAGAAATAAGAAAAAGACGAATTTCGAGTGCAACGTCGAATTTCGGTGAAAAAATGTAATCTAGGAATTTCTACCTTATCGTAAACTCTAAATTAAAATAAATGAACTAGTAATTTTAAAATTTTTAGTTAATTTTGAAGATCAAATTTGATATTACGAGAAACAAAAAGTGAAACCTTGGAAAAAAATCAATATCTTTTAAAACGTTCAAAAGTTCGAATTTAAGTGGAAGATTGATGAAAAAATTAAACATTGAAGTATTTTGATTGTTTTGGTATTTCTCTCAAATTATCAAACATCTGTCTCTTGAGATATCAAAACCAAAATAATTTTATGCTAAAAAGGTCATTCATCAGTATTACAATTGTTTTCCCATGAAATCTTCTCCAAAAATTCAAAACTGTACTCATTGAGCATCTTCATCAAAATAAGTTTCAGCTACAATTTTGGACATTTGATATTTCATCAGTATTTCAATTGTTTTCCACGAAACATTCTCTTCTTGAAGAATCACAGGCAAAATACTGATAGGTTAAAAAGTTGACTATTTGGTGGGTCATCACTACGAAATCTCTAAAATTCGCAAATATTTTGAGACAAACGTTGGGCATTTAGTAGTTTCTCAGTATTTCATTCGTTTGTTGACCAAAAATTCTCTAAAATTCAAAAATGTGTTTTTGGAGCTCCATAGACAAAATAATCTTATGTTAAAAAGATGGGTATTTTGATGGTCCATCAATACTGTAGTTGTTTTCCATGAAATCTTTCCTACTGAATTATTTCAATTTAAAATTTCATAAGGAAAATCAAAGCTTTTAGGAGAAGAGATTTTGAAACATATTTATAGTTTGAACTTCAAACTTTAAGACAAAATTTCGAATTTAAAGCTGATATCCTGATATTGGTATTTTATTGAAAAATTTCTTGTGTAAAACTGAAATTTTGAGAAAAATGTAAAAATTTTTAATTAGAGTTTCATAAAAAAGGCAACAATTACAGGTGTGAACTTGGAATTATGTGAAAAAGTCCAAAATTTGAAAAGCAACCCAGAATTTATAAAAAAAATTGATTTAATTATCAAAATTTCAAAGAAAACTCCAAATTACGAAACACTGAAGTGGTCATTTAAAGAAAAATTGAAAAAAAAATAATACAAACCAAAAATCTAGCAAAAATATACTTTAATCTTAAAATTTCACAGAAAGTTAGTTTCAAGCTTTAAAATGAAAATTTTGAAAAACATCAAAAGCATCAAGTTTATGTTTACAATCAAAACGTCTAAAGAAAGGAAATAATTTTAAAATTTTAAACAAAAATTTCGAAATTTAAGTCCAAGCTAAAATCTCAAAAAAAGCAAGAAAATTTTGAGAAAAAAAGACAAAATATCGAGAAAAAATTTGGTAAACATTCGAGTGGAAACCTCGAGATATTTTAAATTTTCCAAAGAAACAAAATTAAAGAAAGTCTTTTAAAACTTGAAGTTTAAAATATCGAAAAAATATAGAATTTTCGAAATTGAGATTGGCTAGTGATAAAGTGATAAAATTTAAATAAAAAGAAAAAATTGAAATTTTAAACTTGGGCTAAATATTTAGTTTATGAAAGTTCTAAATGTAAACTGACATTTTTGAGAAAATCGTCTAAGTTTCATAACATTGTGTCGAGAAAGTAAAAGTCTCTCGAAAAGAAGAATATTTTGAGCATAAAATCAAAACTTCAAGAGAAAAAAATCAAAATAGCAAATTTAAGCTAGGAATTTTCAGGAGAAATCAAAATTTAAACAAAATAGGGGGAGATTTTTCAATTAAAACGCAAAAAATGAAATAATTGAAAAAATAATAATAATAAAATTTCTTTAAAAAAATGAAATTTTAAATTTGTCGTCAATTAAAAAAAATAAAAAACTGAGAGTAAAAACTTAGAATTTTGCCAAAAAAGCGAATATTTCTTAACATTTGAAAATAAACTGAAAATATATCAAAAGAGACAAAATTTTGACGTATAAAGTCAAAATTTTATTGAAAATAAGAAACAATTATATTTTTAACTCCGGATTTTTGGTAATAATGACAATAATAATAATTAAAATAAAAATTTATAGTAAAAAATATGAAATTTTTAGCAAATTTTTGAATGAAGCTCCACAAAAAAAATTAAGACTTTTTGAAATAAACAAAGCTATGTGTTTAATTCGAAAATTTAACGAAAACGAATGGAAGTGTAAATTCAGAAATTCAAGAAAAATTGCAAAGTTCGTGAATGGAGTCGACATTTCGAATTTAAACTAGAAATTTCGAAAAGAAAACCAACATTGTCTAGAAAATCAAAATTCCAAAAATGAAGAAATAAAAAAGTAAATATTAAATTGTGAGAGAGAGGTTGAAATTTTGCTATTAATAATGAAATTTCGAAAAAAAAATTTATACTTTAAACTCTAAATTTCGTCATATTTCGTGAATGATGCAGATTGAAAATAAATTCAATTTGGGTCGAAAGAATTCATTAATTTCGAGAAAAAAGTTTTAGATTCATGTTAATATCGAAGTTAAAAAAAGCTAAAAATTTATAGAACGAAATCCTCGAATTTTCGATTTTGCTACTGACATTTAAAAAACTGAAATAGGGAAAAACCTGGGAATTATAAGAAAAGTTGCACTTAAAAAAGTGATATAAAATATGTCTGACAAAAGTTGAAACTTCTAGAAAGATTCTAAATTTAATAGTCGAAATATTAGGAAAAATTTAAAAAATAGAGCGTTCTGAAAAATTTCTTACACAAGGACATATTGGTTCCTACCTAGACAACTGTCATGCTTTGAGATTTTAGCCTTTTTCATGTACGTTTTGATGGATTAAGAGTGCCAAAAATTGTTTCCTCGAGAGCAATTTTTGCAAAGCCAAAAAGCCATGAAGACAGTCAGAGACTCTCAATTCATTTGTAGTTTCCAAATTTTGAAATTCACGAAATTTTTCGAAATCAATTCAACTTTCGCTTATTTAAAGAGTAAGTGCGTTGTCCTCTTTAGTTATTATTGGCGCCTGTTTGCAATGCCTCTGTGATACTGCAAGTCCTTAAAAAAAATTTCAGTATCACGAAATAGATAATGGTAATTCGCTGAAGCTTGTCCACACAAGTAATTCAGGTGTCGGTAACAGTCGACTTATATAAGGTGTACATCTTATGCAAGTAGAATTCGGAGCTGAAATAAGCCTGGAGGAGTAATAACAGAATTCAACATTGTGGTAGCTGGTTCTATAGGATTCCTAGAACATGGGATCTAATAATGATTTTTTGATTTAATTTGGTTGGTACAGATTCTAAATATGGAAAAAACTTTGTGATTTGATTTATTTGGGACATTTTATCATTCTAACTCAATTCAATACGATTTAATTAGACCTCCATATGCTACAAGTTAATTTATTAGTTAATATATTTTAAAAAAATACCGAAATTCACTCTTTCAATTGATTTAGTTGATACTATTACAAAAAATTGGAGTAGAAGAGCGTAAAACTACCAACATCAATTATTATGTAGTTCAGATTTCATCACAACACATTACAAATTAATATAGAAGCTCCTTTACAACATTTTTTATAACTGCATTTAATCAGGAATGTTGGAGATTTAATGATGTGTTAAGCCTTTTTATTAAATTTTCTAATGCAAAGTCATAAAATATGTAGAAAAGACAACGCTCTGACTGGGCCCATTGGACTGGTTTTAGATTTCATTACATTCCACGCACACATGAGATGATATATGCGGTTGATCGCCTGGTACACTTTTTCTATGTAATAATATTAGGTGGATGCATTTTTATGTCCGATGTTATCATCTGCTCGAATTCTTGGCATCGCCCAATCTAATTTACAGAACGGGTTTGTTTGTTGTCTATTTTGTGTTATAACAACGTAACATCACGAGATCAAAATATATCGCAGCTTCATATTAATTCATATAGTATATGGTTCATAGACTCTCTGGCATACATTGTTCATATAATGCTGGAGGTTGGAGAAACTGATTTTTAACAGAAAGTTAACACTTCATGGGAAATAGTGGTTTTGCAACAGCTTGGTCAATTTGTATCTGTTCATAAATATGATGTTAAATCTCTCCATGTACAACGTACGTACCCGCATGGTTCGGTAGTCAATGACCGTTTAAAACTAACTTAAGATTTGACTTACCTGAACGGCGCTATTAAGGAAGCAATTATTTTGTCCCGGTTCGTTTAATAAGCCCTTGGTTGTCGTGTAGGTCATGGGTGTATCCCTTGACGGTGTTGCTATGGATATAGGCATCGCTGGTGACAAAACGCCGGTTGGAGCCATCCTTAGAAGTCGTGTACAACTACATAATTACTGAAAAATAATATAATTTTCAAAAATATGGTTTTTAAAACACAGCACTTTAACTGGCAGTGAAATTATAAATAATTATAACCATACCAGCGTCTACATTAACAATATAACAATAAAGTAGTCCGTTTAAAAATTAAGTAAAAATACATTAAGGATGCATATTTTCACTCATGGGATCAGAAATTCCATCAACCAGACCGCATTCTTTATTTGTTGGTAAATTAAGGGCCAACAATGCCCATTTTGTTCAGTACAGACACTATTTTAAATGTGACTGCTACCATTCATATAGCTCGTCTTTTCCCTTGTCAATGTAACACCTAATCGAATCATGAATGATCAAATGATCTTCGACATCAGACAGTATAAACATTCAAAGACAGCAATGAAGTCCGTTAAGGAATGTAACTAAAAAATGACGCCTTTTGAAAGGAATTTAGACACATATAAGTAGAATCCCATACGGCCGTCATTTCAAGAAATAACAATTATCATCACTCACATCCCAAGATTTCTATAAGAAACATAATAGGGCGGCCCAATGGTAACATCCAGCGTCAGGTGTAGTAATTTTCAAGCTCACCGGGTTAATTTTCTTTTATTGTTTTATTTGATAGCAAGAATTTCTACGCTTGGAGAGATAATGTTAACGTACATTTTTTATCGGAAATAACTCCAGATTCCTTATTATAACAATTGGAGCGAAAATGGCGCTTTTATTGAAATTTTCTAGTAAAACCGATAAAATTAAAGCGTTACGCAATATTTATTCCTCAAGGAAGCAGGAAGGAAGAACTAACATGGAGATTAGATAATTATCATAAATTAATTCAACAGTCACAAATTCGTTATCTACCTGCTTACCGTGACTAAATTATTCCGCAAAGAATTAAGTAAATTTTTCAATTGTTAATTGCTCTTACACAGTAAAAATAATTAACATTTGTTTAAAGTGTTTTCGGGTTGACAACCTACGCGTTAACAAATGATTCAACCGCGATTTGTTAAATTTTGACGTCCATTAATTATTTTAACAGCATGAGAAACTTAAACGACGTTGAATTATGAAGTCATAAAAGTGTGAACGAAGGCTAAGCAGACATTACCCAAAAGTAAAGAAGTACAAAGCGTAAAGCTTTAGATCCAAGATTAGGCATGGCCAAAATTTCGACTTTTTTGTCGAAATTGCAAGAGTAAACTGTTCATATTTTTAAAGAAATTTTTCACTTTAGATGAAAATTAAAAAATCTATCTTAAAGTCAAAATATTGTGATTAAAATGGAACTATGGAACATTGTTTATATAAATTCAAAATTTGTAGTGTTTTTTTCAAAAATTCGTAAGTGATATTTTTTTTATTTTCAAACTATTTGACCCCCGGACTTTGCCTACTTCATGCATTCTTTTTATGTCTACAAGAAACCAATTTGGACTTCTATGTTACTGTTCTTAATCCAATGTCGATAAGTATTATAATTTTAAACGAAATTTGTAAAAAGAATATGATATTATTTTATGATTTTATTGAACAAAAATAATCAGATTTAGTTATCAGCGTTATCACCATCCTCCAAATTAATGGTTGGCCAGGATATTATGTGATAGTAAACGTCTTACTATTGTCCGTATATGTATATATAAATGTATTATTATTATTATTTCATTATCTGTTTTATATTATTCAATTTGTTCTTATTAATTGGAGCTAGTTTAAATTAGGCTTGATGGTAAAAATATAGGAACTTCGATTTTGTTTTAGTATAATTTAAGAGTGTAAGTTTTAACTTTATCAATAAATTTTAAGAATATAAAATGTCTGGAAATGATGCACCATACACCATACATAAACTGCATGTATCTCAAAACTGTAAAATTTGTATTTATTTTATTATATAGTTATAGTAAATGGCTTTTCTACAATTGTCAATTATTTCCTCATATTCTTTTGAAAAGTATATACGGTCACAGCCTCTAGTTAATTTTTTTGAAGCATGAAATACCACTATAATAGATGAGTCTGATCATAAATCATAACAAAATGCCATATGTTGAGAATAAGAACACTAAAAGTTCAGGACTTGCACTGTTCTTACACCCAATGCGGTGCAATAAGCTCTGAAAGGGGCATTAACAAGGTGGTTTTAGTACTGTTCTAATTTTAATTCGATGCAGCTTCGTATTTAAAATAAAACGGCTATAATAGATGAAAATGTCAAATTTTGTTCGTAATCCACCGATTCAATTGTTAGCACAGTTGAGTTTTTAGAAATAAAAGATTGAGTCTTACTAAATTAAAAATAGCCTAATATGTGCCCCTAAAAATACTCTACATTTCAGTAAAAATTTCATTAGAATCGATTTAGCAGTTTCCGAGATTAGCCCGGATAAAAAATCAGTCGACAGACAGGCAAACAAACAGACTTGGACCCTTCAATTTTATTCATATATATTTAATTCGAGAGAGGAAATTCATTTTTCTATTTAAAAAAAAATTTAAATTTCAAATCAGAGTGAAAACTTCAAAAGAGAAATTGAATGATTTATTAAAAAAAATTCAAATTTTATCCTCGAAATTTCGATCATTTTTAGAAGTTTTTGTTTTGAGCAAAAGGTGCATTTCATTGAAATTCCGATTTTAATTCGTAAAGAAAATGTTTGACATTACAATTTTCAGGTGCATTTCATTTAAAATTCCGATCTTAATTCGTAAAGAAAATGTTTGACATTAAAAATTTCAAGTTTCCAATTCCAACTCCCATAATTTCAACATTTTTCTTCAAATTTCATATTAAAACTCGAATATTTTTTTAACAAATTTAAGCTTTTTCTCGAAATCGAAACTTTTTTTAATTCGAATTTTAAGCTTAAAATGTTTACATAAACTCAAAAATTTGTAAACTTTTTATACAAATTGTACGTTTAAAGTTCAAGCTTCAAGCAAATTTCAGAAAAGGGTTTATGTATTTTTTAATAAATTTTCCGTATTTCAAAGACTTGAAATTCGAAATTTAGGAAAAAAATATACTTCAGTTTCAATATTTTCAGTTTAGTTTTAAAATTTTGATTGCAGCTAAACACGACATTTACAGAAAATAATTTTTAAATTACCAAATTTTTTTCCAATTTTTTTTAATGCATTCTAAGGTTTTTCTACAAATTTCAAGGTTATTTCCAAATTTCGTCCTTAAACTTTTGAAAGGCATTTTTGTAGAAAATTTGTAGTTTTTTCACTTGATTGCTGCTTAAAAAAAATTTGCTTCCACATTTCTAGGCTTCTTGTAGATCAAGATAATTTCCCAACCTTTGAAACATATTTTTGTACAAAATCCGTAGTTTTTTGACGTTATTTCTACTTAGAGGAACAATTGCTTATACATTTTAAACTTTCTTCTAGAAATATCGACATAACTTCTGAATTTCGTCTTAAAACTCAAACTTTTCAAATACATTTTTGTAGAAAATTCGCAGTTTTTTTAAAATTGTCTCTGCATTTCGATTTTGACCTTTAGATGTTAACCTTAAAGTTAAAACTTCAACTTTGAACTCAAAATTTCACAAACATTTTTAGTCCCAAAGCGTTTCTTCTAAAAGTCTATAAGTGTTTAATGTTTTGTAAAAAATGTAATCGAAATGGATGCTTTCAACTTTAAAATTAAAATTAAAAAAATATTATAAGACATTTTTTTATGTTGTCCAAATTAAGTACCTGTCAATAACCACCTTGTAATTTTTTGAATAATGCTGTTATCTAATTATATCATATTTTTAGATAATCCATCAGTAACTCTTGGAGGTTATAATCCAACAAAAATTTTGGAATTTCTAGATTTAACTTGCAGTTTTCACTTTTTTGAATCTTGCAATTTGGAATTAAACTTCAAATTATTTACTGCATCTAATGTGAGAACTTTCAAATTTAAACAGTAATATCAAAAGTTTGACTTCTCGATATTTAAAAAAAACAATCTTCTCCTTTTTCAAACCTAACAATCCTGAGTTTTTTATCGAATTGAACTTAAAAAGTTTTTCAACTTCATTATCAAGATTTTGAGAATAGCATCGAAATTTCGAGATCAAAGATGAATTTACCATAGTATAGTTAAATTAAAAAAAATTACATAGAAGTAATATTTATTTTAAATTTGTTGTTTTGCTTTTTTGTTCACATTTCAAACGTTTCGAGTTAAAGTTTTAGGGAAAAAATTAGTCTAAAAGTCTTGAGGAAAAAACTGAAATTTGGAAGTTAAAAGAGGGAAAAGTCGAATATGTATTTTGGAATCAAAAATCAAAATTTTGAGCTTAAACCGAAATATGAAGAATTAAAATCAAAGTTTTTACTTTGATTTTAAATATGTAATTTCCTAATTATGTCTCATAAACTTCCTTTTTTCTTCTTTTTAAGAAAAAAGTTAAACTGAAAATCTTGAGGTATAAGACGAAATTCGGATAAAAAAATAAAAAAATGAGAAGTCGAATACTTTTGGATTAAAAGCAAAAGTTTTGAGTTTAAACCGAAATCTGGGGAAAAAATCAAAATTATTTTCAACTCGACTTCAAATTCGAAACTTCCTGATTTTGTTTCATACATTCTTTCTTCGTCTCTCTTTTGTTATGTCATTCTTTTTTCACAAAAATATATTTTTCAGGAAAAGAAAATTATCTGAAACTCTTCAGAAAAAAGTGTAAACCTGAAGTAAAAGAGAGAGAGAGAGAGAGAGAGAGAGAGAGAGAGTGAGAGAGAGAGGAGAGAGAGGGAGAGGGGGAGAGGGAGAGGGTAAGAGAGAAAGAGGGAGAAAGAGAAGAAAAGAGAAAGAGGAAAACAGAGAAAGAAGAAAAGGGGAAGTTTATGAAACAAAATTAGGAAGTATCGAATTTTTTGGAATTAAAGTTAAAAATTTTGGTCTTAGACAGAAATATGGATAAAAAATCGAAAATAATCAAAAAAAATTCGAGCTTAAGATTGAAATTTCCAAAAAAAAGTAGAGATTTCAAAATTAAGGATCGAAATTTTGAAAAAAATAAGTCAAACAAAAGCACAAATTTGCGTGAGTAATAAATTTTGCAAAGACGAAAAGTCACACTATTAACTCTTAAATTTGAGAAAAAATTTAAAATTTATAACATATACGAAAACAAATTAAGAAAAACTATTAGAGCTAAACCTAAATTTCGAGTTAAATTCGATTAAAGAGAAGAATTTCTATTAAATTTTCCAGTGGAAACTCGAAGCTTCGGAAAAAAAGTAGAACTACCGAAAAAAATCAGAATCTCTAGAAAAGTCAACTGAAAATTAAAATAAAAGCTGAAAATATACATATAAATTGGCAGTTTTATGAAAAAGTTAAGTTTACTTAAATTTTCTTGAATTAGGAGATCAGCATTTTGTTTTAAATCTATAAAACTGAAGTCTCTAAATGTCTGTCTGTCTGTCGACTGATCTTTTATCCAGGCAAATCTCAGCAACTATTAAATCGATTTCCATGAGACTTTTACTAAGATGTAGGGTATTTTTAGGGGTACTATTTAGGGTATTTTTATTTCAGTAAAACTCAACTGTTTACTTCTAGGAACTCAACTATGTTAGCAATTTTTTAGGTTATAACACAAAACATATAAAAGAGAAACCAATGCGCAATGCTTATGGCTGATATATTGCGTGCTACCTACAATTCTAGCGGGTACTAGCATAAGAAGAAGGAACTTTGAATCTATTATTCTATTAAAATCAAATGAGAGATAATTTTATTTTGAAATATGACGTTATTGGACCTTGCGCTGACAAAGTCGTAAGAGTAAGCTAGTATTAAATAAAATATTTTAAAAATCTGCATTTAAAAACCTAATCCTTATTTCAAAGGACCATCTGTTCATTTGAGGAATAAGAGGATTAACATTCTGACGAATATTAAAATGGATACTGTTTCATTTTTATTAGTCAGTCTAATAGATGAGAACGTAAATGCCCTTATGTAACCTTGACGTTAGAAGTCCGTAAATAGGGCCTTTGTCCGTATCACGTCCTATAGTAAAAATTAGGTGCAGGTGTTGGCATATAATGAAGGACCAGATCTACCTTTACTACCTGTCTGTCTTGTTTCGTTTTCGGGCATACAGGTGCCCATAATACGGCTTGTAACATGGCAATTGTAGTTTTGAGTTTATCACATGGTCTACCACAATGCTGGCTATCTTTAAAACTCACCGAGGTTTAATGTCCGAAGAGTTTAATATTCATAGATACATCTGCAAAGCATCATTGCTTACATGTTTATTACATACTTTATTATTAGTAATTTTAGTTCGTGTTCAGAAATCTATATATACCTCTTTGTTAGCAACACTTTGCCTTAGATGTGGTTCACTGCCTTTCGATGCTAATAAATTTAATGCTATGCTTATAGTTTTCTTGAAATGATCATTTAAATTGACTGGCATTTAATTTTAGAACAGCATGGAACACACCTTCTTGACCCAAAGCAAAGAAAAATTAGACAACAGAAACAATACAAAAGTTATAAATTGAGAGAGAGGGACAAAATGTTAAAAATCGTTTGTAAAACCGTGGTGGGCTTACAATTAAATTTTTGACTTTTTTTCGACACTTTAACCATAAACCTTTACTTTAAATTATAAACGTGATAAAAAAACCAAAAATTCATCTTCGAACTTAGACATCTATTTTTTCTTAAAATTACTATTAATTAACATAAATACACCTTATAACGAAACATGGATTTTTCCAAAAAATCTTCATCATATTGCTGTCCCATATGTTTAGTGACATGATTGGAAATAAAAATGTTTCCTTCGGTAATAAACATCTTGTTTTATAAATTTATTGCAAGGATTTAAGCATTAAATTATCAACTAGAAGCTAAAAGTCAGTGCGCAACTTGTGCAGCCTCTATTTCCACGACAATAGTGCAATACATTTACATATAAATAATAAACGAATAGATAAATACTATGCAATATTGACATATTGCATAGTTTTTATCGATTCAGCTTCAGCAATTACATATTATTGAATATCCGCAGTGATGACCTGTTCTTAAATAACGACAGTTTTAAACAAGGAATGTCTTGACATAACAGCTTTGGCATACTAGTTAAAGTAGTTGATATTATGCCGATTACTTGAACAAAGAGCACAAAACAATTTCTAATTTCATAAAGCAAAAAATCTTTCATTAAATAATTGTTTCTCAAAAACGAAAAAAATTGCCTGTGATCTTTTAACGCTGTACTTAAAACGAATCAGGAACCTGACTTGCAACATGTATGAAAATTATAAAGATCCCTGATCCCTAGAAGTATGATTTTTCTTTAAAAAACTGCATTACTCATAAAAATTAAAATGTTCAAGCAACCTTTTCCAAAGTCAATAGATTTCTATCCTGAGAAATTTCAAATTGATATAAACAAAATCTCAAAAATCGGTCAAGGATTGAGACCTGTAGCATGATTACACGCATACACAGTATACAAACTGACGGAACTGCATGTCGTTTTTCAATGGAGCTAATAGCAATTTTCAAATGTAACAAGTTACATCATTGTTTAGATGAAACTCTCCTCTATCTAAAAGGCTATATTGCAACTAATTTGGTACATAATTTTCAGAGATTTCATTATGTTTTTATCTCATTTGTCGATAATAAAACAACAATTGACGTGATGCTCGTGACATGCAATAAAAAAGTACGACTGTTGCATAAGTTGTCTTTAAAA
Organism: Dastarcus helophoroides; assembly: GCA_028583605.1. NCBI lineage: Eukaryota > Metazoa > Arthropoda > Insecta > Coleoptera > Bothrideridae > Dastarcus > Dastarcus helophoroides. The sequence continues at coordinate 27,995,132 of CM053329.1, read as the reverse complement.
GGCTTTTCTATGCTTTGCAAAAATTTAACTACATAATAAATCACATGAATTAGATAGAAGCTTTTAAGCTGCTATATTTTTTTTCTCTTTGGATCTTAAACTAAGCTCAGTAAAGATAAAATTAATTAAGTGTATTTTTCTGCATTTATGAGTAGGTACACATAGGACGATGCGTAAATGATTGCATGAAGACTCCTCGATTTATTCATTCACATGAAGATGTTTATTTCGTCTTTCAACTATAAGCTCCCTTACATCATTAAATAAATTAATATTAAGATAACACTAACTCTGGTCAACAAAATCAAAAATTGTCGAATTACATTAAGTAATTCACATCTAGGCCAGTGAAATTAGGATTTTTTGGTGAAATAATTCAGAGAAAGCTGGAAATCACTTTAATGTCTTTATTTGATGTTAATTATCAGTAATCTGAGTTTGCACGGTCTCAGGAGGTGAGCTTAACTTTGCAACCCAAAAAAATTGCGAAATGTTTGAATTTTTTTTTCATTTTCCAATGATAGCTCTTAAACGATGCTTCCTACGGAAAAAATAGCTATTACAAGAATTGTCGAGCATTAAATTCTAGTTAAAATAGATACTCGAAACTTAAAATTCGGTACAGCGGTATAGCAGCAATTGAAAGCCAAAAAAAGGGCACGTTTTTCCCTATGTATGAAATTTGTACAAACTCACTAAACATGCATACATAACTTTGAAACTGCCATTCTAACTTAAAAAACTTATAGAATAAAAGTTGTAGAGCATTAAATTTTGCGTCTAGGGATTACCAAACTATTTCAATTGGGGTAATTTTACGTATAAATATGCACATAAATCCAAAATGGCTACCTAATTAGATTTTCTCTAGTTTATATTCGGTTCATGTTTGGTACGTATAAATTACCTTTGGCTCCATTGTAAATCAAATTTAAATACAATATAATTGTATCATCCAATTAAACACTATTTTTTCAATTTAATAATTCTTTTTTATTCCTTGTAAATGTCAAAGAAGAAATTGGTGAACTAGAACGACACACTTTTATAAGTGCACACTTTTATTCCCCGAAATCATCGAGTTCTTCGCATCCATCCAGTTTTCCTACCGAGAAAGAATATTTGAATAAAATCATTAACAAGTAGACGGACATTTTTTATTTCGTTCCGTGCTAAAACCTATATTTCTGACAGTTGAATAAGACGTAAATCTGCTAATGAAATTGTTAGTATTAGGTTCCCGAGTGTTTCTGATTTTTTTTTAACTGCTAAGCATATATTTTATTCTCCCAACTTGTAGAAACTTCAGCTACTTAGCAATTATAAAGGAGAACGTCCTGTTTTTCTCGTTTTAAGCAGATGCAATATCACATTAGCATTCGTTTGCCAAAGAAAATTTAAGTCCTCGGGATTATTGAAAGCGAATCCATCTTTGAAAGGAGTCGGGGCAGTGCAAGCTTATAAGAATAAAGAAACTACATATTGTAAGTTATATAATGTCTACAATTAAAACATTCATATCAATCCTGCATTGTCCAAGAAAACTAAAACTCTTTGGGTTCCCATCCTTGCTTTGCTGCTCCTAACTAAAGCAGCAGTATATCAGTATTCTTTGCAGGCATGCCATCAAATTCAAATATGATATTATTAGGAGAACAATTCGCTAAACTGGAAATTGTCTGTTTTCCATCATCATCATCACTGAACTAGCTCCAGGTAATAGTTGAGAAAAAGACGGTTTACTACTACTATTTTTTGCTAACTTGATGTATTTAACCGATGACATTATACCATCTGCACTAGTGTCTTTATCTTTAAAAACTTGCACTGCCATGATTTTCTTAGACATGATACAGCTTCCAGTGACTTCAGAAACTAAAGTTCCCTTAGGAAAAGAATGCCGATGTGATGCTGCATTTGCTTAAAGCCTGTAAAATAGCTGAGTACCCAAAACTTCTGGGAGCTGGAGAAATGAAGTATAAATATTTCCCAGATCAAAAAAAAAATCAAAGAACTCGAACGCCTAATAGCACAATTTCACCAATACATCTGAAACTTATCCAACTTTTAGAGACTAAGATGAGGGACGAAATAAAAATGTATTCGCCTGTCTACATATTAATTATATTTTGATCTTCTCTTTCGGTTAATGAAATGATGATGATTTGAAGGAACAAATGGGGCATACAGTCAAAAAACGGTGTTAATATATCTTTACTATTTTTTTGTGTTCTTTGGCGTACATGAAACAAAAAATTGTTATTAAACTGAAAAATCGTTCTTTAACTAGATAATTACATATTTAAATTTGATTTATAATGAATCTGGAGGTAATTTAAATACCAACCACACATATAAAGAATGCGTACTAGGGAACAACTAATTAGGTAGCCATTTTGGATTTATGTGCATATGTATACGTAAAATTACTCCTATTTAAATATCTTGGTACTCCCTAAACGCAAAATTTAATGCTCAACAAATTTTGTTCTACAAGTTTTTTAAGTTAGAATAGCAGTTTAAATGTTACGTGTACATGTTTAGTGAACTTGGACAAATTTCTTACAAGGGGCAAAAAGTGCCCTTTTTTTGGCTCTCAATTGCCGCTGTACCACTGCACCGAATTTCAAGTTTCGGATTTCTATTTTAACCAGAATTTAATGCACAATTCTTGTAATAGCTATTTTTTCCGTAAGAAGCGCCATTAAAGAGTTATCACTGAAAAATGGAAGTGCAAAAATTTCGCAGTTTTTTAGGGCTAGAAAATTAAGGTCACCTGCTGAGACCATGCAAACTTAGATTATTGATACTTAACATAAAATAAAGGCATTAAAGGGATTTCCAGCTTTCTCCGAATTATTTCACCAAACGCATTATTTTGAGACTAATTTCACTGGCCTAATCATACAGTTTATTGTTTTATTACAGGGGTGGACAAATGGGGTTCTCCGAATGCTTATTATTTCAGATTTCAGTACATTTTTCACAACTCTTTTAAAAGTTTAAATTCGGAATTAAGAAAAAGCTAGAATGTAAAACAAAATACCTACTTCGAAATCGAAAAATTTCAAGAATATAATTAAAATTTCAATAAAAAGTCCACATCTCGAAATTTATGGAAACAAATTTTCAGTTTAAACTCGCAATTCCATTACTTTCAATTATCAATTCTTTAAGCAATTCTTTCAATCAATTCTTTCAATCAATTCAGTGCAAAATTTTGATAAACAGAAAATGAATACAAAGTTGTATAAAGAAAACTGATCCCGAATTAAAGTCTAAATTTAGGAACAGTTCTAAAGAAAGTTAAAATTTGTAGACAAATTTAAAATTTCTTTAAAAACCTGAAATTTTGGAAGAAAAATTTGGAGTATAAATTGAGAGCCTTAAAAGGTAAATTAAAATTTTAAAATAAAGTAAAAATTGTAAAACGCTGAAAAATTAACTTTAGAAACTAATAAGAGGAACACCCAGAGGAAAAAAAAACTGAAAATTTCATTTTCAAATTCGAAATTTCGGTTTTAAGTTGTATTTTTTCATTTTATAATTATTACTCGAGTATTTTTTTTTCAAAATTTGTGCTTTTTTTGAATTTCGATATTAAATTTTTGATTAGTATGTTTCTTTTTATCTAAAATTTCGATTTCCCATTTAATGTTGCACGTAATGATTATTATTTTTCTTAATTTAAACATCCATCTCTCAAGTTAAACTATAATTGTCGAAAATTTTTCAAAAATAAATTTGGAGTACTATCTCCAAATTCTTACTTTTCTTCTCAAAATTATACGGTTGCGCTTTCAAATTTAATTAAAGCTCAATTTTGGATTTGTTCAGATTTCGATTTTAATATCGAAATATTGACAATGACCCATTAAATGTTCTGTAATTAAACAGTTAAACGTGCTTAAAATTGAAAATATGTACAACCGCAACCACAGATTAGTTTCGGCCTTCCTTGGCCTCATCAACATGGTACGGTGGTTGTATACACTTGTATACACTGTTTAATTACAGAACATTTAATTGGTCATTTGTCAAAACTAGATGAAAGTAAAGTCACGCCGAGGACGTTTGTATCTATGGATGTTGCGATGCAACCCGTGATACAAGCTTTGCCTCATCTACGTGAACTTTGCAATTGCAGTCTGGTTTTCATTAGATTCTAATGAAATTAGATTTCAATTGCATCGTAATAAACTTGTATATATTCGTAAATACAAGGCTTATTATCTCAGCAGAGAGTAATGATCGAAATATTGACTAAATTTTCGACTGAAATCTGAACACTCAAATTTTCTAATAATTTATTTTTTGTGACATTTTAACTTTCTTAAATTTCGACATTAAACTTGCGATTTTTGTTCCTTTTTCCTAAATTTTCAGATTTCTGCTTTAAAATTTTGAAGCTTTACAGAAATTTTGATTTTTATTTTTCGAAAACTTAAATATCATTCTGTCGAGTTTAACTCTAGATAACGTATTTAGAAAAATAAATTTGGAGCATTTTCTTAAAATTCTGAAAAATTTGTGAATAAGTCATAACATTCCGCGTTTACCTCTCAAATTTTATTTATTTTCCGCAAACACTCAAAACATTTTTGCTTTTGGTTCAAAATTTTGATTTTAAATAATAAATTCTGTTTCCAAACATTTTGATTTATTCTCAAAATTTTAACCTCAGTCTCCAAATTTCGATATTTTTCTTAAATAACGAATGTAAACGTCGAAAACTCAAGATTTTTTCTCGAAATTTGGAAATGTCAACTATTTTCTCGAAATTTAAGAAACATTTTTTTTACTATATTTTGGATGATGGGTTTCTTCAAAGTTTCAATTCCCAAAATTCAAACTTCACTTTTTATTCTTATTCCCAAAACCAATAAAAATTTTAATAGTTTTTAGAGCTTTTGCTTTTTATTTTTAAAATTTTAAATTAAATCTAGTTTATTTCTTAAAAACTCGAACTATTTATTTAAAATCTTGACCTTCAATAATATATTTCAAATTTTTTCCAATGTTTTTGATTTAGATGCAAAGTTGTATCTTCTTCTTCTTCGAAATATCAACATTTGTTTTTAACTTTTAAAACATTTTTAATTTTTTGCAATTCTGAAATATTTTCTTAAATTTTGTACTTTTCATTGTTATTTTTTTCCGAAACTTTTACCAAACTCGGAATTTTGACATCATTTTGATATTTTTATTTTATTTTCTTTTTAATTTCGACGATAATGTCCAAATATTCGATCTTTCTCTTGAGATTTCACGCGTAAGTTTGAAAATCCAAATATTTTCCTTTCAACTCTTCTATAATTTTAAAGTTATTCTTAACATGTTCATCGTTTCTAAAATTACTTTTTTTATTAGCGAAGGTTCTTCTGAAATATTACTTTCTAAATTAAAATATATAACCAAATAGACAATGAAATAATTTAAACCAAAATAATATTGAGGTAATCTACACTTATTTGAGCCCTGAAAAGTGTAAGTGCAAATATTTTACTACATTCGTTTACTGAGCTCTTCAATATTTTCAATGCAGTACGTAAACTAAATTTACGGTTGAATTTTACAACTTAATAATGTACTAAGAACCTCTCAGTAAGGGGCCGCTGACTTAGGTAGCCTGCCACAAAATTTGGAGCCAGTCCTTTCCTGACTAAGACTAGCTGATGTCACTCGATTATGTGGTTGAAACACTTGCTTTTGCCACAGTTAAATAAATCTTTTTTTTTAAATTTGGATTTATATCTTTAAAATTTCGACATTTTTCCAAAATTTTGATTTTTTTTAATCTTTGTCTATTTTGATTTCTTTTTCAAAATTTCTTCCTTATCTTGAATATTTCCACTATTGTGACAATTTCGGATTATTTTTTCAAAACTTCGACTTTCTGAAACTTTCTGCTTTAAAAAATTATTTTTCTGAAAATTTTGATTTTTTCTGCAGAATTTTAACTTCTCTTTTATTTTTTTGATTTTTTTTAAATAGTTGCAGTTTTTTGAGAATTCTGATTTTATTTCAAAATTTCGATTGTTTCATTTAAATTTTTACTTTTTCAAATTTCCGACATTTTTGAAAATTTTGGTTTTTTTTCTAAAAGTTTTGGATTTCTCCCGAAAATTTTGGATATATTTTGAAAAATTGATAAAAATTACAACTTTTTTTTTCAAATTTCAACTTTTTTGAAAATTTTAACTCTTTTTGATAGTATTGAGTTATCGAGTTTTTTCAAAGGTTGAATTTAACAAAATAGCAAGTTACTCTTTCAAAATTTCGACTTCTTGTAGTAATCTGGACATTTTTCAAGACTTCAGACTTTCTTTCACAATCTCGACTTTTTCACAATTTTAATTTTAACTCTTGAACGTTTAGACTTATCCAAACATTTGTACTTTGAAAATTGCGATTTTTTTAAAATGCTGACGAAAGTTTTGATTTTTTTTTCAATATTTCGGTTTCTGAAAATTTTGACTTCTTGAAAATTTAACATTTTTTGATTTTTTTCTTTTTTGGATTACTACAGTTTTTTCAAAAATTCAACATTTTTTGAAACTTTAGGCTGTCTTTTAAAATATCAACTCGCAAAAAGGCAAAATTCGACTTTTTTTAAAAGTCTCGATTTGTTTTAACGTGGACACTTTTTTAAAAGGTCATTTTTTTTAATTTTCGACTGTTTTTTAAAATTTTGAGTTTCTCCAAGAATTTTTTCAATTTTTTTCTGAAAATTTCGACTTTTAAAATTGTCGACATGTTTGACTTTTTTCATAATTTCAACTATCCAAAATTTGAAAATTTTTACCTTTCAATTATTTTACTATTTAAAAAAATTTCGATATTTCTGATAATTTCGGCGTTTATTCAAAATTGAGGAGCTGGGTGCAAGAAGGGTACTTCTGTAAAGTGCCCTTTTTCAGTAAATTATTTTAAATCGTTAGAGGAACATTTCTTTACCGGCAGATAATTTGAGTGTTTTAATACTTTGGATACACACGGCACTGCAGTCCAAAATGTCAGTCGTTACAAGTGCCCTTCTTTCATAGAAAGAACGTCAGAATTCACCTGAGCCTAACCTAAGCTTATCATTTTAATTAAAAGAGGCAAACATGCAAGCAAATCTCTTAAAATAATTTCAGATTTGGTAAAAGATTTTTTGGCGCAGATCCTGCATAAAGAATCTCATTATAATCGGTCTAGATCCAGAAGAAAATATCTTGAGAATCCTGCCCTAAACGTAAAAATCCTGTTCACACAATTGCAGGGGTATTTTTTTGAAAAAATTGGACACACACTAGCTATAAAATATTCTACTTTCCATCAATATTTTCGAGAAAACTCCGAATTTTCTTTCCGGAGTCCACGATCAGATATTTGTGATTTTTTCGAAGAAAACAAAATAAAGCTCCAACGACCAGTGCAAAATAACCCAATCGTTACATGAACGAAAATTCCAGGCATACAGAGACCTTAAAAAAGAAATAATGGAGAACTGTAAAAATGATAAATCAATTTTAGTTATTGAATTTGATTACGCGCAAAACTTGCCTCTACCAAAACTGATTGTCTCTCAACACTTTTACAAACGACTTTTGTGGCTATACTTTTTTAACACTGTCACAATGATGATACCAGTCGTTCTATTATTTTACAGAAAACGAAGCCGAAAAAAAATCAAATTCTGTGATTTCATTTGTTAATAACTTTTTGCAGGATATGATTACGAAAAATCCAAATATAAAAACTGTAATATTTTTTTCAGACGCTGCAGGGGGACAAAATAAAAATGTTGATATGGTACATAATTGTTTGTGGCTTGCAAAAACAAAACGATACATTTTCCAGTTCGTGGTCACTCCTATTATGCTTGCGATAGAACGATAGAAATTTTGGTCTTTATGGAACGCTCTTGAAACGATTGGAAACCATAAAAACTCTAGACGTTTATTTGCAAATTATGCGCCAATCGAAGTTGTTCAAGGCGCAACACGAGTTAAAGACTGGCAAAACTATCTAAAGGGTTTTTTTTTTAAATCTACAAAGAGTAGAACTGACAACTTTACTTTGAGAAAATATTGTCAGTTAAAATATGCTCCTTGTGGTACTATATCTGCAGCACATTTATACACCGGTGTTTTTATTCAAGTTAATTTTTGCATTACAAAAAGAAATGAAAATTTTGAAGTAAATTTGAAGTCGGTCTCCCCAGTTTGTATTAATCCTCAGAAAAGGAAAATATAAAAGATTTGATAAAGTATTTAGAAAGAGACGAGGCAGAGTGGTATCAAAATAATATTTTCAAAGAGGAAACAAGTATTCCTCCTGGCGATTTAGATGATCACGAAAATAGCAAAAGTGATTTAGAATATTAGTGTTTATTTATTTTAAATTTTATGTGTAAAAAAATAATTTGTTTCTTATTAAATTACGAAAAATAAACACTTCTTGTGTATTTTCACAAAATTTATGAAAAAAAGGGCACTTTTTCGTCTTTTATTATTAACATTTTTCCAGTCTGTTAAACAAACAATCATAGTTTTAATAACTTTGTAAATAAAAGAAATGCGTACTGAATATATAAAACCAAAATCAAAATCAATTTATCTTATAACAAATTTGTGGTGCCTACAATATTTTAAACAATTATAACTCAAAATGTCAATATTCCAAAAGTGCCCCTTTTCCACCCAACTCCTCAATTATTATTTCCACAATATAACGAACTGTTTAAGGAATATTCGCGAAAAACTAATTTTCATGACATTTGACCTTGCATAAAAATGTTAACATATGTTGGAATTTCATTTAAAATGACTATTCAAAGATCTGTGCCAATTTTCAGCTGTGTGGGAATTTTGTCTAGGTTGAATACCTATTTTGACTGGACTATTATCTGAACCATGCATACCATAGGAGAAACACTTAAGCAGAAAAAATGAGATGAAAATAATATCAAAAAGAACATCGTTGTAATTCCATATATCAAAAATACCAGAGCAGAAACTGTTATGACGTGAACGTTAATCAAAAATTCAAAGTAGTGAAGACAGTTTCTTCTTCTGATAATGAGATATCATGTTCTCACGATGCATGTGAGAGCAGAAGTGAAACTTTTGTGAGAGAACGAAATAAAAACACAAAAATCACATCGGAAGAGCACTGTAAGTGTATTAACCATGTCAGAAAAAATATGTGCGAAAACAAAAATAAAAAAACACAAAAGCCCAGTACCAGAAGTGCAATTTTCTGGGGGGGGCTGCAACAAAGGCACAAAAACCAATAGGAGTATTCCAACTAAAACAACAAAACCAGAGGCGAAACTCTTTTGGCGGAAAAATGGAAAAACACAAGAGAGGTAGCTTTTTTGGGAAAACAACGTTTTTCAATGGTTGACATACTAAGGTACCACATACTTTCAGACTTGAACATTATTTTCCATTTATCTTTTCCTGTAGTCGCCTCTCCTATGGTTGACATGTGAAGCTACTATGTAATAGTTCTAATAGTTCTGGTCCTTGAATAAGTCTTCTTCAGTGAGTTAATCGACAAAAATTTTAAATTAATAATTCCCTGCCATGGACAGTCCAAGATTTTTACCTTTGCTTAGAACAACGTTTCCCAATATTTTTTTGCCCTGGCCCAATTGTTTAACTATTTTGTCGTATAAATATTGATCATTTGCGAATATGATGATGATTCTGCGACCCGATATTTTATTTTTGTGGCCTGGTACTCATTTGGGAAACGCTGGCTTAGGAAACACTGACTAGATGTAACTGATTAACAAAAGATAAATCAAATAGATCTCTCTTCTTCGAATTAATGAGTATGTTTTCGATTTGTTTTTATTACGAAAGTAAGATTTTTTGAAATCTTCATAAATTTTCATTCGCTGATGGTCAAACTCCAACAAAGTGAAGAAGAGTGAAGAAGAAATATGTTCCCCATTATATTTTATTTAGTAAACGCATATAAATGAAGAAAAAATATTCTGGTAATCTTAATTAAATATTCACAAAGCCGAACACTCGAAAATCAAATTTATCATCAAAAGCCGCTAAAATAAATGAGCCAATACATCTTATATTGATTTCTTCAGAATCTCGTAAGTTTGTCAAAAGGAGCATTTACAAACTCATTTGTTGGTACTTTGTATGCTAAAAACGACATTATTTTTTATGTTGATAACAAAACCTGTTTTCATAAGGTCATACACATGCAATGTCAACTTAACATTAGCGGGAAACTTACTAAACAACTTACATACACTCCCTGATTCTCAGAAGAAAAAAAGTCGCCAACAAACACACCCAAATTGTTCGCAATTAGTCCATTAGAAATCCAATATAAATAAGACCTCGATTTTTCGAATGTAAACAAAGCGCCACCGATAGTCCTAACACCGCTTTTTCAAATTTGAATATAAAAGACCGAAATGACGTAATTCGCAATTAACGAATGGTAAACGCACACTTTTTCGACATGCGTCGGCGTTTTCGAGGGAGATTTAAAAACGAATCGTCGCCAAATTGTCAAAAACTCGCTCGGAATAGCACGCGTAGCATGGAACATGTGGACGCGAATGAAACACAAGAAGCTTGGAATACGTACGACACTCCCTCCCTTGCACCTTGGTACTTCTTGAGCGCGGCGTACAACTTCACCTTAGCCTTAGCGAGAGATACGAAGGAACTGCAGCAGCACTTGGACTATTAGCTATTAGCTATTAGTCAATGCTAGACCAAGATAATAGATACGGTATTTTAAGTAATAAATTATCGGTATCAGTATGTTTTCTACTCTTTGGGGCCATGCAGAAAGAAATAATTAATAATGAACCTGGTTTTATACGCAGGGTATCTTATCCAAACCCAATTTATAACATGCACATTGAGACATTGAAATCGCAGTTTGGCTTGTCCTCTTTCATATACATGGTACATACACGAAGCTTGTTCAACTAAAACAAACTGCTGTAAGATTTTTTTATTCCACAAATTCAAAAAAAGCTTCCTTCTATTTACATATAAACGCATAAGCTCTGTGTGACTACAAAAATTGAAATACAGAACTTGTCCCCTGTATTTCAATTTTTAAAGATAATCAAGGACCAGTCCGTTCCTCCAAATCTGTGTGACTAGTCTATGGATACCCTGCTGACACAAAATATTTTTGGCTATTTTCAAAACCATTAACAGAGGTTGTTATCTCTGCTTTCAAGCTAAACTGTCGCCCTTCTAGCGGGCCAAGCCACGTTAACTGTTCTGGACTGTAAGAGGGATGTTCGCAGACTCATCTCTTATCAATCAGTGCCCCTTAAGATATCCCCTCAAGAAAATGGGCAAAACTGATAATAGACCCTCTAGATCCTGAAAGTTCTTAGTGGAGACGCCGCGACGGTGCATTACATTAGGTATGACTACCCATCACTGAACCAGAGCAAAATAAAATATTTCAGAAATATCAAAATCAGAGTTTAGTAGGTGGTAGACTGGAACTTTCAGTCGTCCGAGGTAGTACCATCCCACGTACCACTAGGAGGCGGTGAAATGATGCTTACATCATGTTTCCGTCTCTGACACGTGAGTCGGTTTCTACTATTCTTCTTTCCTCATCCTGTCCTTTTCCTTATTTCCTTTTTTTATCTACTCTGATTTTTTCTTCTAATTATTAAAAACAAAAATGATGGATTTTCTTCGTGCAAAAAATTCGGGACGTAAACTACCCTCCCGTTCATATGTCCGGGTGGAGGATGTACGAGAGAATCCAAAATCGACGGAAAATTTTACCACGGGCCAAGTTTTTTTCAAACAATTCCTTCTAAATTCAATTTTGTAGCATTCGGGGTCTAAACTCAAATTTAAACTCGGTTCATTAAAACCTTCAAAAAGAAAGGCCCCATGTGCTGTCTCTGACATAAACCTAAGTCTCCCCATCCATCAGTACAGTCCATTTGCTTTGCCCTAACTACGACTTGCACACAAAATTTCGACACAAGAAGGAAATTTGTGCTTTTATGCGAAGCGACCTGTCCTGTCAACGAGAAGAAGCACTGAAATCTGCTCATCATGATGTGATTTGGCAAAAAATCTGCTCCAAAAACGAAGTAATATTCATTTGTTCACTTTATTTGTCTCCAAAGGGTCCCTCATACAGACAGCTCTTCTCTTATCTCTCCGTAACCTTTGATCACCTACAGACGAATTATCCAAAAGCAGAGGTTGTCTTTCTCGGTGACTTCAACGTACACAACATCCCCTGGTTAAGGTGTTCTTCCCGAACTGACGACGCGGGAAGGGTGGCAGAGGCTTTCGCCATCACTTGTGGATTATCGCAATTACTTGAGGAACCCAACCTAGTCTACTCGACCTTTTCCTTACAAATTCACCAAATTCATATAAAATCTCTGTGACATCACCGCTTGGAAATTCGGATCACAAGCTTGTAGCAACCTTTCGCTCGCTTCATATATAACCTCCTTCCCAAAAGCAGTCCCGTAAGGTTTGGCACTTTAACTCTGCAAACTGGGAAGAATTAAGCGACTTCTTTGCATCTTTCCCATGGCAGGAAGTCTGCTTTAACTCAGACAACCCTTCCTTAGTCGCCGAATCCATCACGGAAACTATGCTGATTGGTATGGAATGCTCAATTCCCCACTCCCAAAAGAAGTCTGCTTCTGGTTCAGTAAAAAAATGTGCTCGGGCTGTCTCCTGCAAAAATCGCGCATATCGTCGTTGGCGAAATAATCCCTCAGTCAAGACTCGGACCATATTTGTAGATGCACGAAATTCTTGTAAACAGGTTATTGACGAGGCAAAAGGTGATTTCAATCGTAAAATGCGCTAGAGGCTTATTAACTGTCCGAACGGTTCCAGGTCCTTTTGGGAATTTGCAAAGTCGATTGGAAAGAATTTTGCATATTCAAATTTTCCACCTTTACTCGATGAAAATAGCAATATTGCTACTACCTCCAAGGAAAAGGCTGACATTTTAGCCTTAATGTTTGCTGAAAATTCCAATCTTAATTCCTGAAACGCAGGTTGGCACTTCGATGCCTGAAGTTGTTTTCAGACAACGCACAATCAGGAAGATCCTCCTTGAGCTCGACACCTCGAAAGCCTTGATGGTATTCCCGATGTTGTTCTTAAGAAGTGCGCCTCAGAGTTGACTCCTGTCCTAAACAAATTGTTCACTCTCCTATACAACAAAGGTGTATTCCCTAATATTTGGAAATCAGCTAGAGTGCAGCCTGTCCCTAAAAAGGGAAAAAGAAATCTGGCTAACAACTATCGCCCTATATTTTTGTTACCCGTTATATCTAAAGTGATGGAAAAGATTATCAACATCGAGATTCTCAAATATCTGAAGGAAAATAGAATCATCTTCGACAGGCAATACGGTTTTACACAACAACGTTCCACTGACAATCTACTGGCATACATTACTCATATCTGTAACTCAGCTATGGAAAAACATGGTGAGGCTAGGACTGTGGCATTAGATATCTCAAAGGCTTTCGACAGAGTCTGGCACCGATCTTTTCTCACCAAATTAACATCTTATGGTCTTCCTCCTGGACTCTGTCATTTGATATCCAATTTTCTCGCTGACAGATCTCTTCAGGTCGTCGTCGATGGCATCTCATCCGAGACATTTGCGATTAATGCAGGGGTACTTCAGGGGCCTGTTCTGTCTCCTTCTCTATTTCTGTTACACATAAACGATCTCTTAGCTTCAACTTCCAATCCACAGCTACGCAGATGATAGTAACCTTGTGCCATCTTTTTTCTCCGACAAACCATTATCTATCGCTGCTTCAGATCGACTAAGGGAACAGCAGATACAGACGATTAATCGGGATTTCGAGATTATTCTGGAATGGGGTAAGAACTATTTGGTCGACTTCAACGCTTGAAAACCTCAGACCGCGGTTTTCTCTAAGAAAAATCAAGATATAATGCAACAAACATACTGTGCGGTCCAGCTTGACACGGTAACGACTTCTGTCTACGGAGACTCTTTTTTCTATACTTCCAAGTTATGGAACTTGTTACCGAAAGGAATTTTCCCCAAAAATTACAACCTATCCTTGTTTAAGAAGGCGGTTTATCGCCATCTATCCTTGTTTCCGCTTCTTACTCGGAGTGCTTTGAAAGCATAATGGGGTTGCGCTTTGCGAGTGAAATAAACTTAAAAAAAAAAGTTGAAGAAATTGGCAAATTTTCTGCATCCTAAATGTTATCAGAAGTCTGAGTGATATTGACATAGTTTAGATCAGGGTCGGGATGAAGAAAGGCATTTATAGTAAAACGATCCCATGCCAATCAACAATCTTTAAGATAAATTTTCCAAGGTTTCCTATTTCATACGCCCAAGTAGATCTCCCACTGCATGGACAAAACGTAGAGCATTATTCCGCAAAATAATGATACCACCGTGAGATTTCAGATTAATTTCGATGCTTAATGTACGCGATTTAAGGTACTTGCATATCGCTGAGCATTAGTGATAACTAGAGACCGGATTATATGCAGCATAAAAAGCTGGAAATATGCAAATATGTAAGCAAAATATGCACCAAAAACGTCAAAATATGCATCTTTAAATAACAATGCTTTTAATTATTATTTTAGAAAAAAAATGAAAGGATGTCAAAAAAAGAAGATTTTTGAATGAAAATACGAAAAAGTAGAAGTTTGACATTAAAGCCGAATTTTGGAAAAACGCCTATTTTAAGAGAAAATATCAAAATTTCGAGAAAAAATAAACTTTAAGGAGAAAGTCTAAATTTCCAGAAACTTTAGTAATTTAGTCAAAATTTCTATACATTGAGGTTCTAAAATATCAAAATTTTGAGAAAAATAAACCTAAAACACCTGAATTCCGAAAAAAAAGGTGACATTTCGAGAAAAACGGTCAAAATTGCGATGGTCGACTATCGAAATTTTTCAAAGAAACTCAATTTTAAGGAAAAGTCGAATTTTGAAATAAAATTGAAATTTGAGAACGAATGAAATGAATCGAAAATCCTGAAAAAGACGTACTTCGAGGAAAAAGCCGAAGCTTCAAGAAAACAATAGAAATTTTCCACAGAAAGTTAAATTTTGAAAAAAAATTTTGAGAATAAATGTCTATGAACAATACGAATTTTAAACAAAAAAATCGAAATTTTAAGAAAAAGACGAACTTCGAAAAAAAATCGAGATTTGTAGGATCTTAAGAATAGTAATTTTTAAAAGACGATTTTAAGAAAAATATTGAAATTTCTGGGAAAAGAAGAATTACAAGGAAAAAATCTAGATTTCCAAAAGCAAATTGAAAAAAAAATAGAAATTTCGAATAAAAGATCGAAATTAAA
Source organism: Dastarcus helophoroides (assembly GCA_028583605.1). Lineage (NCBI taxonomy): Eukaryota > Metazoa > Arthropoda > Insecta > Coleoptera > Bothrideridae > Dastarcus > Dastarcus helophoroides. Next base: position 27,979,774 of record CM053329.1, on the reverse strand, counting down.
AAAAAGCAATTTTGAAGATGAACATGAAATTTTGAAATAAATATGAAAATCTCGAGAAATAGTCAATATATACGTCAGTTCTGATTTTAGCAGGTGAAAAATTTCAAAAAGAAGCTAATGTTAAAAAATAACGGAATTTCGAAAAAAACCTGAAATTGAGAAAGGAAATTTTGGGGGAAAGTTATATTTTAAGAAAAAGGTCAAGTTTTGTGAATAAAAGAGAAATTAAAAAAAGGCGAGCTTTGAAAAGAAAAAATTAAAATTCCGGGAAAAAGACCAATTCCGGGAAAAAATTAAAATTTTGCCTTGAAAGTCAAACTTCACGTCTGTAAAATTTTCCTTTCATATTTTTATAATTTACTGTTTTTTTTTGGTATTACCGAAATTATTTTTGTAATTTTTTTATTAATTAATTTATTTATTGATTATTTTTTGCTTTCATTTATTTTTTTCTTCCTTCTAAAACACCTTTCCCACAGATCTTTTTTCTTTAAAGCCGCTTTGGGGGAGGTCTTTTAACCATTTCTGGCTATATCTGTTAAAAAAAATATAGAACATCGCTTAAGGATCACTTAAACGGTATTACCCCAAACGATCGTTTTGTATTAAAGTTGAAATCAGAGGCTAAGTAAAAACATGTAGTTAAAATTGTTCCAAAACGTTTACGTCTTCGTTAAATAGAATATCCTTATACCTAAAATGTTATTACCAATAATAAATAATTATTAAAATTATGGAGTTATCACCAAAAACTAACTGGCAAAAATTAGATGGGGAAAGCCGCAAACAAACACTATGTTGCGAGTAGTTTGTTATTGCTGCCTCCTCAATTTCCTCATGCATCAAACCCCCGCCTTTAAACCCCCATGACGTTTTTCTATGTGTCGTTTTTATCAAATAACTGAGGTGAACGGCATTATCCCTGCTTCCCCTAATATTGAAAAAAACAGAGTATAGCAATGCTTGCTATGTTTTCCTATAACACATTATAAAGATATTTTATTTATTTACAAATATGTACAATTGGCAATTTTAGACAAAAAAAATGTAGCTATTTAGAGCTAGGAAATATGAATGAAGATGAGTTTAACAAATTATTTAATTATTTAGCAATATTCTGTGTCATGAAGAAACTCCGTCTCCTTAAATCTGGATAGATATGAGCAAGATCTAAATAACTACAGAAAAATATAGTTTTTATTACGAAAGTTGAGTTCTACGTCATCAGCATCTGCACTTATCAAAGATGTGAAAATTGCTCTTCTTTAGAATCGAATACCAAAGTACGTAGGTGTGTCTTCCGAGCGTCCATTATAACCACTACGTACGTTCCTCTTACGAAGTTACCAGGAGTCAGCAAACTTTTAAACCAAAAGAGCCAGCCGTAATAAAAAAAATTGATTTTATGAATTTCAAAGAGCCACAATTTTTTTATTCCTGATTTTACATTTTATTTCAAAATTAAATCAGATAAGTCAGACAAAATAGGGGACAGAGAAAGACCCCTCAGACTCGTGTAGTCAACGAAAAAATATTCAGCACAAAAGATCTTTTATTTATCAAAATTTAGACCTTTACTTCAAAATTTGCATTTTTTTTTCGCAATTTCAACTGTTTTAACTCTTCACTATATTAGTCTTCTTTTTTAATATCTATTTTGATCCTAAAATTAGACTTTTACTCCAAATCTTCCTTTCTTCTCAAAACTCGACAATTTGTGAAAATGTTTACTTTTTTCTAATTCGACTTTTTGGAAGATTCGACTTATTTCTCAAAAATTCACCTTTTGTCGATTTTTTTTAAAGCAAAAATTTGAAATAATCGGAGATGTTAAGTAAAATAGTTTTTGAAGATTTCGACCTTTCTTTCAAAGCTTCCTTTTTTCGAAATATAGATATATTCTCAAATTTCATTTTTTTCCAAAAATTACATTTTTTCGACATTTTTTTATGTTCAATCCACTCTCAAAGGATAACCCTATTAAGCACCGCGAGTGGAATGCGGAAACAAGCATAGATGGCGATGAACCGCCTTTTTGAACAAGGATAGGTTGTAATTTGTAGGCAAAATTCCGTCCGGTAACGAGTTCCATTAGCTTGGAAGTTCTGTAGAAAAAATAGTCTCTGTAGACAGAAGTCCTCACTGTGTCAGGCTGGACCGCACAGGAATTTGCTGTCCTCGACGTCTTGTATGTCTTAAACATCTTGTCCTTGGGGGAATCAATCATATTAGTTCTTGTGAGCATCTCCCATGAAAGTACTTGTAGAAAAAAGATAAATTACCAATTATCCGCCTGTGCTCTAGTGTTTCGAGAGAATCGTCATCAATTAGGCGAACTTAACAAGGATAGATAGGTTGTAATGTTTGGGGAAAATTCCGTTCGATTACGAATTCCATAGCTTGGAAGTTCTATAGAACAAAGAGACAGAAGTCCTCACTGTGTCAAGCTGGACAGCAATTTGCTGTCTCCGACTGTCTTGTATGCCTCAAAAATCTTGCCCTTGGGGGGATCAATTCTATTAGTCCCTGTGAGCATCCTCCATGAAAGTACTTGTAGAAAAAAGATAAATCACCTACCATCCGCCTGTGCTCTAGTGTTTCGAGAGAATCAATCAAATGCTCGTCATCAATTGGGCGAATCGCTCTTCTTTGAATTGAATCCAAAAGAGCTAAAGTGTGCTTTGGGCTGAACTCCAAATATAAGAACAGACTTTGTTCTAAATTACGAATTTTTCTAGATTTTTCTATATCCTCCGTTCTTTTACCAAATTTTGTCATTTTCCCCAAAATTTACTTTTACTAAACATTTAAACTTTTATTTATTTTCTACAAATTTGGACTTGTTACGCAAAATTCAGTTTTTTTTTTCGAAATTTCGACTATTAAAAATCGACATTTTATTCTTTCTGCAAACTACGATTTTTTCGTTGAAATCTATCTACATATTTTCTAAATGTTTGACTTAATCTCAAAATTTGACTTTCTCTGGGAAATTTTGACCTTCAACAATTCAACACTTTTATCAAAATTTCTATATTCTTTTAAAAATTCGTCCTTTTTCCAAATTTAGCCATTTTGCTTTTACTAAACATTTAAACTTTTATTTATTTTCTACAAATTTGGACTTGTTTCGCAAAATTTGTTTTTTTAGAAATTTCGACTTTTAAAATTCGACATTTTATTGTTTCTGCAAGCTGCAATTTTTTCGACGAAATTCATCAATTTTCAACATGTATGCCCTTTCTTTAAAGTTCAACATTTTTCTCGAAACTGGAAATTGACTCAACATTGTCTTTTCTTTCGGAATTATTTTACCAATTCTATCAAAATTTGAATTTGTATGAATGTTTGGTTTTCTTCTAATTCGTCTTGTTCTCGAAATTTCAAATTTATTCCCAAAATTTAATTTGGAAAAAAGTATTTTTTTTATTTCCTTCTTTGAAAAACTTCGGCTTTTTAAAAGTTCGGCGATTTTTTCTAAGCTTTCAATTTTTTACAATTCCCCTTTTCAAAATTTTACAAGTTTTCACAAAATTTAGATTTGTCTAAAAATTTCAGGTTTTAAATTTGTTCTGGGTTTCAATCTATTGTCGAAATTTGACGTTTTATTTTAAATTTTATCTTTTTTGAGAACATTTAATAAATTCATTTTTTGCGAAATCTCTTTTTTCAAAATTCGTTTTTCTCTGGAAAGTTCAGCCTTTATTTTGAAGTAATTTATCTATTTTCAAATCTCAAAATTTGCTTTTTTTCTTAAAATTTGCCTTTCTCTGGGAGATTTTGACCTTCTTTTAAACTTCAGTACTTTTCTCGAAACTGGAAGTTTTATCGACATTTTCTTTTCTTTTGAAATTATTTTACCAATTTTCTCAAAATATGCTTTACTTGAAAATTTGGAGTTTTTTTTAATTCGTCTTGTTCTTGAAATTTCAATTTATTCTTAAAATTTAAGTTTGTCCGAAAAATTCCAAATTTTTTATTTCTTTCTTCTCTAAAAAACTTCGACTCCTGAAAAAGTTAGATAATTTTTTTAGGCTTTTAATTTTTTACAATTTCCCTTTTAGAAATTTTATAATTTTTCACAAATTTTTAATTTGTCTAAACATTTCAGGTTTTTAAATTTGTTCTGCAAATTTCCCTCTACTGTCAAAACTCAAAGTATTTTTCTAAAATTTTGTCTTTTTTGACGAATTTATTTTTTTCGAAATCTCTTTTTTGCAATTTCAAGCTTTTTCTGGAAATTTCAACCTCTATATCGAACGAAAATCATCTATTTTCAAATCTCAAAATTTGATTTTTTTCTTAAAATATGAAATTTTGAGCATTTTTTAAAATTCAATAGTTTTCTCGAAACTGGAAGTTTTATCGACATTCTATTTTCTGTCGAAATTATTTTACCAATTTTCTCAAAATTCGAATTTATCAGAAAATTTGGATTTTTTTAAAATCGTCTTGTTCTCAAAATTAAAAATTTCTTCTGTAAATTTAAATTTCCCTGGAAAATTGCAAATTTTTTGTCAAAATTTCGAGCTTTTCTTAAAATTTTGACATTTTTCTTGACATTTTTTCTAAAATTTGACTTTTTTTTTCCCTGAAAAACGTCCACTTTTTTAAAGTTCGACATTTTTTTAAGCTTCCTGTTTATTTGTACAATTTCTCTTTTTGATATTTAAGTTTTTCAAAAAATTTAAATTTGTCTAAAAATGTCAAGTATTTAATTTGTTCCGAGTTTCGATCTGTTGTTGAAATTCGACATTTTTTTTTTTAAATTATACCTTTTCTTGAGAATTTTTGATAAATTCATTCTTTTCGAAATCTCTTCCGTTTTCTCAATTTTTTCGAAATATCTTTCTTCACAATTTTTTTGAAGTATCTTTCTTTTTCTCAATTTTTTCGAAATCTCCTCCTTTTTCTGGCAATTTCAGTTTTTTATTTCGAACTTTGATATTTGCTGTTTCTGTAAATTTGGATTTTTTTCACAAAAATAAATCACCTTTTTTCATGAAATTTGAAGGCTATAGAAAATTTACAAATAAAAAAGTAAAAATCATGAGAAAAATATTTTTTAGAAATTTAAGCTCCCCAAATTGGTTAACACAAATCAATAAAAAATTTCGGAAAAATACGTCTTGAAATCATAACTCTTTCGTCAAAATTTAAGCAAAACCTAAAAATTCCTAGAAAAGTTTTTGGGAAATTTCGACTTCTGTAGGTCACTTGTTTAATGAGTACTCATTTTTTGCGTGTCTGTCCACTGTAGCTTTTATTTATTTATTTTTTTAGGAGAATTTGAGGAACCGCAATTGTCTTTTAAAAGAGTTTCGTTTGCCGATCCCTGTGTTAAACGAAGATGCATTTAGATCTGTACCCCAAATCATCCATGTAATTTCAGTTGCGTGCGCCTGGGTTATTATTTTCATTTTTGACGTTTGACCTTTCAATTTTGAATATTTTGCATTATTTTGGAAAATAACAAAAAAAATCGTGTTTATTATGTGATTTGAGATATAATAGATGAATTTCGTGTAATTTGATAAAACCATCTTTGCAAAACGTGGGAGATAACTTTGGAGATAAGTTAGGGGTTAAGCAAATTATAAAGCTTTTAAAAAATAAAATGAAGAAAATCTCAGAGTACTGTATTATAACTTTTTATTGGTTTCGGTTAATAAATAATGTCACTTTTATTCAAACTTAAAAAATCACATCAAAATTAAAATCACTGTCACAATGATCATTCCATTCGAAAGGGGATTTATTGCTATCTCAGATCGTGAGGTTGTGCTTCGGAAATTTAATTTTTGTTGTTGTTTATTAATCATTTGAAATTAACTGTCAAGTTGATAAAAATTGATCATTTTCAACAATTGTTACCTTTGGTTTTTAATCGAGACAAGGAAAACGTTAAAACCAGGGCTTCGAACCGGAACTAAACCGAAAACCGGAAAAAACCGTTATTTTGGCCGGAACGAAACCAAAAAAAATATCGATTTATTTCGGTTCGTTGAATTTATATACTTAAAATAGTTTTTACTTCATACTTAAGTCTGGAATTTTTTTTTGAAATTTCAGTTTTTTTTTTCAAAATTTTACACAATCCCATGCAACTTTCTTCTCATCTTATCTCTCATTTCTGATTAGATTAGACTAGAAACTCATAATTTCATTTTCTAGAAAATATTGGCGTTATTTTCAAACCTTCAACCCAAATTAAAAATTTAAGTTTTAGCTTGAATGTATTTTCAAGATTTTAGACTTTTTCTTGAAATTTGGGCTTTAATGCGGAAATTACCAGAAATATTTCTTTTCTTCTCCTAAAATTTTGAATTTAAAATAAAAAAAAAAATTATCTGTTGTATCTTTGGAATAAAGTAGTAGCGTATTTTTTAAGCTAGAAAAACTCTGTTTTTCTTACAATTTTTTTCGCAAATTTGAGTTTTTCTGGAATTTTTCTAGAAACTTTTTTTAAAAAATTTCAAATTTACTTCTTTTCTTTCTTTTCCTAATTTGATATCTATATTTTTTGTTTTTAGACAAATTTTCGATTTTTCGTGAATTTTTTCCTTCAAATTCCACTTTGATTTCAGTATTCCATTTTTTTTGAAATTCCAAATTTAAATTCCTGCTGCCTACTTCCTAAATCTTCCAAAAATTCCAAGATATGATTTTCGCTAAAATCTCGCAGCTTCAAAAACCTGGAAATTTTTAAATTTCAAGTCAAAATTTCAGCAAAAAATCCAACATGATATTCCAATTTAAGCCAAGATCTTGGCATTGGGGTCGAAATTTTTACATTAAACTCGAAATAGCAACATGTTAGAAAATGTATAATTTAAACTTGGAATTTTTTTACGTTAAAATAGTAATTTTTATTCTAAAAACTTTGATGTTTTTCTCAAGATTTCGACTTTAGCCTCAAAAGTGCGATTTGTTTAGAATTTAGAAGTCAAAATTGTATTCTCTCTTAAATATTAGGTAATTGTTTTCGCTAAACTTCCGACATAAACTCGAAGGTTCGGCCCTTTGCAAGTTCGGCCCTTTACTCCTTGAACATTTGTGTCAAAAATCCGTTCGAAAAGTGTTAAATTTATTCACAAACTTTTTAGCTACAGCTGAAATTATTTCTAAAATTTCGTCTTTAAAATTAAAATTCGCGTTTACTTTTTTCAGAAAATTGGTTGCTGATCTTAAAATTTCAATTTTTTCATCGAAAAAAGTTTAGAAATAATTAAAATTACACTTTTTGTGAAATTAAAAAAATTCAATTTCAATCAATTTTCAATCATTAAAAATTTCAAAATTTTGCTTAAATGGTTACCAGAAGTTATATTTCAAACGCAAAAGTGCAACTTTGAATTTAAAAATGTGAATCATGAAAATTTTGAGCTATCTAGCTAAAAGTCTAATATTCGAAATTTCCAAATTGAAACTTATATTAGTCAATTTCTTTTAGTCCAAGTCTCAACTCATAATTTCGAGAAAAATTTTAATAATTAAAGAATAAAAGTCAACATGTCAATAAGAAGGTTAAGAGGTTACTAGAGAAAGACTAAATTTTGTTGAAAGTCGAGATTTTAGAAAAAAATAATAATAAAAAGTACATACAAGTTTAAATTTAAAACTGCAAACGAAAAAAGTTAAAATATCAAAAAAAAGGTAAATACATTAAATAAAACTTTCTAAAAAATTTTACTTTTTCTAGAAATTGTGAAGTTTTCAACAACATTTCCAGAAAAAAGTTGGAATATTTTGGTTTAAAGTCAAGACTTCTAAATTAGGGTAGACATTTTGAAAACTCTTTTTTTAAATAAATTTGAAGTTCTTTTTTTGAAATTGTTACTGTTCCGCAAATCTTAATTCAAAACTTTTTATTTTAGAATTTTTAGTCTTTTTTGTTTTCATTCATTTTTTTATTTGATCTTTTTAATCGAGGATTTTAGCAAACAAAGTCGTAACAGTAAAAATTAATTTTATTAGAAAAAGCGAGTCGTCAAAGTCAAAATTTCGATAGGGAACCAAAATTATGAAAGAAAAGAGAAAAGTTTCTCAAATTTTCGATTTTAATTGTCAAAGTTTGTATATTCTAGAAGTTTTCAACTCTAGGGTATATAATTTAAAATTTTTATGAAAATTCCGAGTTTAAATTTGAAATATCTAAACCCGAAATTCCGATTTAAGTTTTTTATAAAGTTTGGGTTTTTCTTGAAATTTGAACTCGAATTGAACTCAAAATTCAGAGTTTAAGCATGAAATTTTTAATCTTGAAAAATAGAAATTTTAGGCAAGATCAGAGTAGTTACATATTGTAATATCGAAGAAAAAAAGACATCATATTTTCTAAATTATGTACAAAAATCAATTTTTAATTTGAAAAACTTTTAAAAACCATAAAATGAGTCACCCGGAACTAAACCGAAATTTTTGTCAGAACGAAAACCGGAACTGAACCGATATAATTTTTTTGCCGGAACGAAAACCGAAAACCGGAAGGAAAAAAAGTAGCAGGTTCGAAGCCCTGGTTAAAACCAGTTACTCTGTTCGGAAAATTTGTGTCATATAGTCATATATGCTAATGATATGATGAATGAACTAACGGCTCATGGATGGTTCTTGAGTTGAGAAAGTTAAAGCTTGGTTGCGTGAATTTTTTTCAGTCAAAACCGGAAAATTTGTACAGAAAAGCTATCAAGGAATTTGTTGAACTAGGGAGCTCATAAATAACGATAAAAAAGATAGCACTAAATAGCCTGCTGCTGTTTAAATTTAATATTATTACTCAAACCATTGGTACATTAGCAACCTTTTATTTCAGAACTAACATGATCTTAAAAACATTTTTTAAGATCAATATTTCTCAGAAAATAATCAACCAGAAAATGTCTTGCACATTTCCATTGAAGTATTATTAGTTTTTTTTTTTAATAACTCCCCTTAACTAATGCATTAGGAAAAATGATTGTTTTCTCTTTTAAGGTGTGTAAAAATTTATTTACAAAATACAGTTCTTACATTCATAATTGTAATAAAATAAAAAACTACTAACTCCTAATAATTGTAAATTAAAATATCTAGAAATAAGTTTTTTTTAATTGGTTAATTTGAATTTCACAAATATTAGAATCATCTTTATTGGTCCATAATGTTCACATATTTCATGAACTATTTTACTTAAAAATGAATTTATATATGTATTTAAAATGTTCAAACATTATTTACAGAATCTTGAACTAGATGATACGATGTACAAATCAAATAAACCAAAAAATCACTGCGATTTAAAACATTATTGCTATATTATTGTATAGTCCAACACAATAAAAAATATAAACCTAATATTCACATTATTCTAAATTACATTAAAATATCACAATCTCTCCCTGATTAAAAAATCCAGAACAATCGCATTCATCTGCAGAAATTTTCATGCAAAGCAGTATACAACTTTTTTGCTTTTCTGGTGCCAAACCCTGGACATTCAGATAGTTGAAATTCAGAAGCCATCAAAATACCTTTCAACGTTTTGAAGCGAGAAATCAAAGTCATTGCGTCAGTCTTATTTACTGGCTTTATGGATGTTAATGCCTGGATCAGCTAAAAATGTACTTTATTTTTATCATACAATATAATTAAGTATTTGTTTAAGGAGGGAACAAAAAATGATTTTACCTTAAGGTAAGGCGACGTTTCGCTTCTTTCCATGATAGGATCCGGTGGTTTGTTTTCATATATTTTGTAGGATTCCAGTATTCCTTCCCGCTTCTTCCGCACTCCAAGCAAGTATAAGGGTCAAATCGGCCAATATGCATATCCTTGTCAAATTTTTTAATATATGGTGAGGATCTTTAACATCAACCTGAATAAACATTTGTGTTACATGTGGATTATTCTATTTATAGTTGGATTTACGAAAAAAATCAACGGCCATGAAAAAACCATATTATAATTGTATTTATAATTTTTCTACAAATTTCGGGCTTTTTTTTAAATTTCAACTTTAAATGTGCAATTTTATATCTATTTTCCACCTATAATTTCGAATTTTTCTATAAAGTTAATTTTTCAAAATAACCTTTTTTAATTTCTCAAGTTTAAATTCAAAATATCTTTAACTTTATACTGTGTATCCCAAGCTGGAATACTGAGGTAAAGTTTATTTTTTATTTATGGGTTTGCCAAAAAAAAGCAATTTTCAGTGATTTAAGTTCCAACAGGAATTTTTATAACGATGGACTTTTTCTCATAAACTCACAAATAAAAAAGAAACCCCTCTTCAAATAATACAATGTATATTTCTGAGAATTACCTCAAAATTTCCGTCTCTGCAAGATAAGATTTTTAATTTTTATAAATTTATTCTTAAAATTATCGTTTCAAATTCGACATTTTGCCCTTTTAAAAATATTGTTACGGGCTTTATCGGTTCGAATTCATACACGTGATAGATAATACCCATTTTATTACTGAATTAACTCGGCACACTTCAACTGAACAGTAACTCACTAATTATTTACTAATTGCTAACCAACTTATTGCACTTGCTTCTAACTGACTGACTCGAGGGAAAACTGACCGCCTTTTTATGGATTCGGCCCGCGGCTTCCAGAATTTTCGGCAGATAAGGCTTATCGAATGCCGAAATTTCTGGAACGCTTATCTGCCGTTTGTTTCGTTATCGCGGCCGCTTTCCCCTTATCAGAACCTTCTAGAAACTTTTTTCATTTACTAAATTCTACAATTCTATTCTAAATCCTATTTCATCTATTTACATTGCGTTACAATATGTATTTAGACAAATTTTAAAAATTTATACTTAAATATCACAATTTTGATTTTTTTCTTAAAATTTCTATTGTAAACTTGATATTTCGCTCTTTTATAAATATTTCGACTTCTTTCCAAATTTATACTTCAATCTTAAAAATGTCAACTTTTCGCTCAAAAATAAAATTGAAAGTTCTATATTTTTTTATATATTTTAAGTTTTTTTGTAAATTTCGATATCAATTTCGAAATACTCATTTTTGTTTTCATTAATTGTGATTTTAATTTGCAATTCAAAAGGTTCCTAAAAAAATTAATCAGAAATTATGTTAACAATTCTTAAATATTTCCTCCATAAATAACACTTTAACTTCAATATTTCTAAAATGTCCTTCGAAGCTTTCCTAAAAATATTGAAATTCTGACCTTTTGTTAATATTATCTTTTTTTAACGTATAATTTCGACAATTTGGCCTTTTGTATCGAATTCAGGGCATCGTACCACTATTTTTTTCCTTCCGGTTTTCGGTTTTCGTTCCGGTAAAAAAATCATATCGGTTTCGTTCCGGTTTTCGTTCCGACAAAAATAGCGGTTTTTTCCGGTTTTCGGTTCAGTTCCGGGTGACTCATTTTTTAAAAGTTTTTATTTGATTTAAAAATTGATTTTCTAACATAATTTAAGAAATGTTCTCTCTCTTTTTAAGTATTTCAACATATAACTACTATGGTAATGCTTAACATTTGAAGAAAATATTTCTCGATTTTTTAAGTTTAAAAATTTCACGTTGAAACTGTGTATTCTAGGTTCATTTCAAAAAAAAACCGAACTTTATTAAAAAAATTAGCTGACACCCGCCCTTTCGCCTAGGTGAAGAACGAGAAAGGATCCTTTGATTATATACTTTTTGAAAATTTTGACTTTTCTGAAGAATTCACTTTTTATTGAAAATTTTGACTTATTTGGAAAAATTCGACAATAAAAACCCACTTTTCCACAAAGTCGAGCTTTTCTTGTTCGACTTCCAAAATTTCGAAATTTTAACTTGATTTTGAAAATTTCGACTTTTTTCAAAATTTTGCTTTCTTGAATTTTACAAATTCCTCAAAATTGTGTCTTATTTGGTTTCGATTTTTTTGAACATTTTACTTTTTAATAACTTTGTCCTTGTTAAAGATTTTATTTTTTGAATATTTTGAATTGATCTCGAAGTCTGAATGTTTGACCTTATTTTTGTAACTTCTGACTATTTCTGAAACTTCAGACGAAATTTCATTTTTTTTGCAAATCCAACTTCTTTAAATCATTTTGTCTTTATATTTTGAAAATTTTGAAACTCAAATGTTCCTTTTTTTAGCTTCCACTTTTTTTCAAATGTTTATTTTATTAATCGCAAGACTTTTCAATTTGACCTTTCTGTAGGATTTTAATTTATTTTCCAAATTCTGAATTTTTTGAAAATGTTTACACATAATTTCAATCTTTTTTAAAAATTATTTTTTTGTTCAAAATTTTGACTTTTTCTGTAAATTTAATGATGTTGAAAAACTGTTTTTTTTTTATTTTCACCTTTTGACAACTTTTGACAATTTCTTAAAGTTTTGATTTTTTTTAAAAACTAAGATTTATTTTTAAATTTCGATTTTTTCTCGAGGGTTAGGCTTTTATGTAGTAAACTGAACTTTTATTTAAATAAATAGATTTTCCTTTAATTTTTGTTTTTTGAAAAATTAATTTTTTCGAACTTTTTTCAGAATTTAGACTTTTTTTTGAAAATTTCGACTTTTTCTCGAATTTGTAACTTTTTCAAAATTTGATTTTTTTGGAAAATTTCCTTTTCTTTCAAAATTTTGACTTCTTGTAAAAACTTTGACACAAAGTTTTTTGTTTCTGAACATTTTAATTTTATTCAAAAATTTGGTTTTTTTATATATGATTATGTTGAAACATTTTTTTTCCAAAAACCTTATCTTTTTTTTTGAAAATTTCCACCTAAGCTCAAACTTTTTACTAATCCTCGAAGTTTTAATTTCTTTTTTTAATAATTCCGACTTTTTCCCGAACATTTTTACTATTTTAAAAAATTCGGTTTTAGTTTCAAAATTGCAACTTTTGAAATCCTTGAATTTTTTTCAGGATTTTACTGTTTTACGTTTTATCATCAAAATTGGGACTTTTTTCGAAGTTAAGTTCATTCAAAATTTAAAGTTTTTTTTCGAAATTTCCATTTTTTCTTCAGAAGTTCGACTTTTTGTGAAAACTTGGACATTCTTTCAAAATTTGCCCGTTCCAGTCATTTTTAAAATTTTTCTGAATAATCTAATTTTCCAAATTACGAATTTTTAAAGTTTGGATAAATTTTATAAAACGAATTGAAGACTTAACTAAATTTCGTATTTAAAGCTGCCCAAATTCAAAACAATCGGAAAAAATCTAATCTTCAAGGCTAAAGTCGAAATTTTTAGAAAAAAGTCAAATATCGTGTAAACAAAACCAGATCAAAATTGGAAATTTAAATTAGACATTTTCTAACATGTCATCGTTTCAAGTTTATCCTTAAAATTTCGATTTAAATTTCAAGATTCCGGCTTTAAATTGGAATATAAATGTTGTATTTTTCTCTTGAAATTTTGACTAAAATCCCCAATTCCTAGGAAAAATTAGAAATAGCGAGATTTTATCGAAAATTTTGAGAAAAAAAAGCCAAATCCTGGAATTTTGCGAATTTTTCTGAAGTCGACATCGTAGAAATATCATTAGAATTTGAGCTTTCGAGAAAAAAATTGGCATATTGAAATTAAAGTGAAATTAAAGGAAAAAATCCAAGAAAACTCGAAATTTTTGTTAATACCTTCAAAAAAAAGGGGTATCAGATTATAAAAGGGAAAATCGAAGTTTAAGAAAAAAAAAACAAATTTTGCGAATTTGCAAATAAAATTGCCCGAATACTGTGCTTCAATGAAAAAGACTCCACTGCTTTATTCCAAATTTACAATAGTATATAAAATTTTTATTTTAAACTCGAAATTTTAGAAAAAGAAAAACAATATTTCGAGAAAAAGGTCCAAATTTCAAAAAGAGAGCCGAAAATTTTGAAAAAAGAATATTCCAGTTAAACAACTTAAAATTTAATTTGGCTTGAAATTTTCAGAATAAAATCAACATTTTCTTAGAAAGTGTGGAAATTGTAGGTTTCTAATCCAAGTTTCAAAAAAAAATGTTCTTTAAAGTAAACTCGTAATTTTGAGATGAAAGTTTCATGAATTTGTGTAAAATTTTGAAAAGGAAATTTCTAAAAAAATCTCAAACTTTAGGGTAAAGTCAAAAATTATTTTAAAAACATACCAGTTTAACGAACCGAAATAAACCGTTATATTTCCGGTTATTTTCCGGTATTCCGGTTTTCGTTCCGACAAAAATAACGGTTTTTTTTCGGTTTCCGGTTTTTGGTTAGTTCCGGTTCGAAGCCCTGATCGAATTTTCGAGTGCAAACTAGAACCCAATAAGTTTTTTATTTTTTTATTTTTTATTTCATAAACGGAGCACTTATGTAAAATGTTTCGTCTCCCCACAGGCGTGACGTGTAACATGCAACAGTGACATAAGCCCATTTTCTCGAAAGGTTGACTCAAGCAGTTTTACTCTGAAACCACAGAATTATGAATTTAGTTCAAAACCTAATTTTTTTCCAAAACAAAAATTTTCAATTTTTACCTTCTTCCAAGAATTTTGAACTAGAAATTTTCAATTTTTCGAAACATTTTAACTTTTATGTCGAAATTTATACCTTCCTAATAAATTAATTTTTTCAAGTTTTGATTTTGATTTTCAAATGTGGATAGAAAAATTGACATTGCAAATTTGTACTTGTTTCCCTAAAATTTGGATTTTAAACTCCTTAATGTAATCTTAATATCTATACTTTGGCTTTTCTTCTGAAAAAGTGAAACCGATTTTTTTGTGGATTCTAGGTTTTCGTTTTTTTTTTCATCTTATTCCAAGAAATGTTAACTTTATTTAAATCTGAATTGTAAATAAACAAAACAAAATTTCCAGAAAAAAAAACGGAAATTTTCAAATACAACTCGAAATATTCTAAACATCCAAATTTTCAAAAAAAAAAAGTCCAAATGTTCATTCTATTTGCTTCATAGTGTTACATGTAAGAATTTGTATAAAATTCCAATTAATTAAGTAAAAAACAAGTTGCATTTCGATATTTAATTACTTTGCAGATTACAAACACAGGACCATGAGTTGAAATTAATATCCGTTCTACTCTTTTGTTATTACTACCTAATCTACCAAAAAGTGCTCAGTTAAAATTAAAATTTGAAGCAAAAATTGAGTTGATCTATTTATTTGGATAACAATGTTTCTTTTTAAAAAGTATCCTTTTATTCCTCGTGATGTAAATACAAAAGCGGACCCTGCCTCCATTCTTTAAAAAAAAAACCTTCTGTAGGTAAAAAAAAAGTAATGCGCTGCGGACAGGATTCGAACCTGTGCGGGTAGAACCCAATGGATTTCAAGTCCATCTCCTTAACCACTCGGACACCGCAGCTGTGTTCACACATGTTCGCTTTAACGTTTAGTACGCGAAGCCGACAAAATATGTATGCAAATTACCTATTTTTATCAGTAATTTCAAAAAAAACCGGCAAATAACGTACCTGGACAAGTAATATCCTTAATTCATACATTCCGGATAGTTTTTTTAATCTTTCATGAATATAATCCGGATTTAAATTGTGGTATCGCAACGATAAAAACAAGGCACACATGTTTCGCCCCATTTCATAATCAGGAACCATATCGTGATATTCCCAAGGAACATTGCATATCGATTTTAACAATGGATTACCCCTCTGAAGGGGGTTTACCAATAAAGAAAGTGATTTGGACGTTGTAGGTTGCCAATTTTGTTCCTACTACTTCTGAAGGAGCCGTTGAAGTACTTTGAACTACAACATTTTAAATTCAAATTGACTTAAAAATAATTTATAATTATTACCACTTAGCTCTTTGTTAATAGTTTGCATTGAACCCTGGGCATCCATAAATAACAAACTGTTGGGTTTTTCAGATTTCTAAGTTACACAAACGTATTCTGCAGCAATAATATATTTTGAGGTTAGCAGACATAACCTCAAACTCTGCGGCATTTATGAGTCCCAAATTAGCCCTAAAATATTAATAAGATCGGATTTTTGTTTTTTCTTTGAAGTCCAAGAAAAAAATGCACAATATTAATTAGAAATTAAACAAGGTACAAATTATAAGCATTTATTTTTCGAATATTGAAATCAGACAATTATTAATACAAAATCAATATATTTATTAATTAATAAATTAGAATCAATTCTAGCTTCTCTGCTGTTCTTGCAACTTCATTTCCATAATCTCCACAATTGCATCTCTAATTTTACTCTTTTCAAGTCCCAACACTTGAATTTTTTCCATTTGTTCCGTCACAAAGTGTATTTTTCTCTTAAAATAGTCTCTGGCAGAGTCAAGGTTCTAAAAACAAAATCATCAATAACAACCAAAAATATGGGTAATGAAAATACCTTTTCAGCATAATATCTCGTTCCAATATCAATTATTACGTTATCTGTATCATATAATTTTCCTGGAACATACATCTTAAATTTGAAATTAAGGAAAAGTTTTTCAAGTGAAATTTAGTCAGTTAAGTTATACATAAGGATACAGATCCCGTTAGTGGAACTAATATATCTTTATTTTCGGATTCTGGGCCAATTTGAGCCAAAGTTTCTGCTGAATTCTGAAATTTTGTCTGCGCTACTTTCAGCGATGTAAGAGACTCTTGAAATAGACTAAGCTCCTGAAATTAATCATTATTAAATAAATAATGATAAACGCATAGTAACATGTGTGTAATTTCGATATACATGTCCTATTTTGGTCATATAAATCTCGGCGAAATTGATTTGGGGGTTAGTTTTAGGTTATGCACCCTATACACTCACTTGGTCTAATTGCTGTTTTAGCGTTGATAATTGCTGAATATTTAATGTTGTTAGATCAATTTGTTGCATATGAGGTTGTTGATTAGCTGATATTTGGGCCATATTTGCTATTTTATTGTACAGACTTCTTTAAAATTTAGACGGAAACCACAGAATTTTTTTCGGTTTGACAATTTGCCCACAGATATTTTACTTCACAAACCGCTAACACTATAGACCTGCAACAAGAATTGCACGACTAGTTTGCAGCGCTTGGATTAGACTCGCTATCGTAAGATGGCGTTCACACCCGGTTGTTTTCGTTAGCACTTCCCGCGTTTTCGATCATGAGAAATGACAAATTTCAATCGACTAATGGCGACATCACGACCGTTTTGTTTTCAATCTGTCAATTAAGAAATGTTAAATCCATTTTCATCATCGATTATGATTTTTTGAAAATGCTTCCTGATGCTATATTCAGTTGGTTCAGTTGTTTATGTAATATGTATGTATGTGTTTTAGAAACAGGGTAAATGAACATGAGGTGAGGTTTTTTTTTATAAAAATTGACCATCTAGTGTGATTACACGATATCATCACCCCAAATCATCATCATGGGTGCAGCATCCAACAATTTGAATCCCCTTTACGTTATCAGAAAACTGTCTTTAGTGTTCAAATATTCTTTTGTGTCGGAGTTTGTCTGCTTTAGATGGTGAAATTAATGCATAATACAATGTCCCATAATTCTTGAAAAATGAATCAAAAAGCTTTCGTACCTCGACTAGTGAGACTTTGAATCTTTTTTTAACGCATTTGTCTTTTGAATATACTGATATTCATGTCTATAGTACAATTGTGACGTTTAGTGCAAAAGTGGCCTAACCAACATATTTAGACATTTTCTGATTTTTAATTTATTCTACTCAGAACATTGACATGTGCAAGTGCAATCGCTGACAGTAAAACACAAACCCATGTTCAATACTTGTACTACTTAGTAGGCGGCAGCAATACTTCATATTTCCATTAAGTATCACAAATTAAACTTTTCTTTATTAACTGTTGTATTTTCGATTAAAATTCGGTTTCAGCGCCATCTGCAAATTGGGAGTGTAAACTCTGATGACGTCATCTGGGCCAAGTTCATTGCACGGCCGTTGCGCGTCTATAGTGTTAGTGGCATGTGTTTACTTCTTCTTTCCAATATTCATCAGCGTTCTATCCTATAAATGTTGGCCAGCACAAAGATAGAATAATCCAGTGGTGCCCAAATTGTGCACCACGACATCTACGGTCTACGGTATCCACGGTCGTTGATTGATCAATCAACGCTTTACATTATTATTGACATTTTGAGAAGTTAAATTTTGCAAAAAAATACATCTCTCGTAATATTTTTCTAGAAATTATTGCTGTTTTTATTAAAATGTCTACCTAATTTTGCGAAAATAAATACATTTTGAGAAAGAAAAGCGTCATTTACAGAGTAAGACAAATTGTGACAAAAAAATTGAATCTTCCAAAAATGTCTTTTTTTCTCTATTTTCAGTTTTTTTTGTTAAATTTTCAGATAGTCTCTTGGAAAATGAAGAAAAGAGTTAAAATTGTCGATATTTATCAATACACGTTACACAATACGAGTTACAAATCAAAATTTAAGATTGAAATACAAAGCTTGTGCCCTTAAACCAAGAAAGATTAAAAAACGTAACAAAGGTTGCTCCAACGCGTTTCTATAGCCCAGCTATCATCTTCAGAAAGATCTCTCTGAAGATGCTACCTTGGCTAACGAAACGTGTAGAGCAACCTTTGTTGTAAAACGTAACAAATGTTGCTCTAATGTGTTTCGATAGCCAAGCTATCATCTTCAGAGAGATCTCTCTGAAGATGATAGCTTAGCTAACGAAACGCGTAGAGAAACCTTTGTTGTGTTTTTAATCTTTCTTGGTGTCAGGGGACAAGACTTGTATTTCAATTTTTGAAGATAACCAAGGACCAGTAGGTTCCACCAAAATTTAAGGTACAAAAAAAAGGTAAACGATGAGAAAAATAAAATGAAAAATAAAGACAAATACTGAAAGAAAAAAAATAAAAAATTAAAAACCAACATTTTGAGAAAAAAGTTAGCTTTTTAAAAAAATATTCAAATTTTGGAAAAAACTTGAAATTTTGATAGCAAGACAAATTTAAAGGATCGAAACTAGCAAAGACCAACTTAAAAACGTAGAATTTTGCAAACAGTGGTAAATTTTCTAAAAATATGACAAATTAAGGTAAAACCTTTGAATTTCCACAATCGGATTTAAAAACAAAGATAATATTGCACAGAGAAAATCAACATTTAAGGAGAAAGAGTCGAACTTCCATAATAAATTCAAACTTTTCAAAATAAATGAATATGTCAAAGTAAATATAAGTCGAAATTTTGATGAAAAAAATACAAACTTCGAAGAAAAGGTAGAAGTTTACAAAAATAAGAAAGGGTGAATTTTAAGAGAAACAAAACTTAAAAAAAAGGAAATTTTGAGAATTAAAGTGTTTTCGGAAATTCTAATTTAAAAAAGTTCATTTTCAGAAAGAATTTTCGGAAATAAACTTCGAAAAAAGACGAATTTTGAAAAGAAAATCTAAATTAAAAAATATCAACATTTCGTAAAAGTGGAAAACAGAGTCGTGTTAATTATCCTATTTATAGTATTTCCAGAACGGCTGGACGCATTTTTATGATCTTTGCTTATAGGATTTGTCTAGGCCTCGAATAGCAGAATAAATACTAAAATATCGAAAAAATTCACGAAAAAGATTTGATTCATAACAAGAACATGACAGAAAGTATTGCAACTTACACTAACTGAAATAACCGTAAACATGTTGTAACCAGTTTCAAGGAGATGGCGCTGTATCTCTTTTGATTGTGACCATAAATATTATGGCTCGCTTTTTAGCCGGGCACAGGACTTTCTCGCGAAGCGACAAAGCCTATGTGCAAGCGTATTAAATGTTTTAATGTAAAATTTAATTCAGCCAATAATTTAGCAAATATTTATTAAATCTGAGGCCGCACGAAGTTTGCTGGGCCAGGTAGTTGCTTTTTGCTTTTTTTTATTAAAACTTTACCCTGTTTTCGAAAAAATAGAAAAGGCATTTGAAAAAAAAGTCGAAATTTCGAGAAACAGAAATTGTGGAATTTTGAGATAAATCAACCCTTTCAGCAAAGGTGGGCCGTTAAGAAAAATTAAAAGAGAAAGGTAAATTCTAACAAAAGTCGAAGGAAGTTGAAATTTTCAACAGAAAATCAAGTTTTGAATAAAAATTAGAGTAAAAGCGGATTTTGAGGATCGAAATTTCAAGCAAGAGATCATTTCAAACAACGTCGAATTTTGAGAAACAAAAATTTTCAAAAAAAGACTACTTTAGAAAAAAAAACCCTGTAAATTCCCAAAAAACGATCCGACTTAAAAAATGAAAAGTAGAGAATTAAAAAAAAGGTCGAATTTTTATAGTAAAGTCAAATATTCTAAAAAAATAATTTTCATAAAAAAGTCAACAAAGCTTTTTCCTTTTTTTTATTAGAGCTTTACCCTGTTTTCGAGAAAATAGAAAAGCAATTTGAAAAAAAGTCGAAATTTCGAGAAACAGAAATTCTGGAATTTTGAGATAAATCAACCCTTTCATCAAAGTGAGCCTTTAAGAAAAATTAAAAAAAAAGGTAAATTCTAACAAAAGTCGAAGGAAGTTGGAATTTTCAACAGAAAATCAAGTTTTGAATAAAAATTAGAGTAAAAACGGATTTTGGGGATCGAAATTTCAAGCAAGAGATTATTTCAAACAACGTCGAATTTTGAGAAAAAAAATGTTCAAAAAAAGACTAGTTTAGAAAAAAAACCTGTAACTTTCCAGAAAACGACCCGACTTTAAAAAATGAAATGTAGAGGATTTTAAAAAAATCGAATTTTTATAGTTAATCAATATATTCTAAAAAAATTTCATAAAAAAGTCAACATTTCGATAAAAACTACAAATTTCGAGGAAAAAAAGAAGATTATCAGAAACATAAGAGGTTAAATTTTAAGACAAATTTTGAGAAATAAGTCGTTTTCTGAAAATTTTTAAAAAAGAGAAGAATTGTCAAAAAAATACGAATTTTAAGAACAAAGTTCAAAATTGAAGAAAAAATCTAAATTTCGAGAAAAATTCGAAATTTGGAAAAAAGACGCATTTTAGAAACAAAGTCGACAATTCAAAGAAAAATCCAAACTTCAAAAAAAATCAAATAAAATATTGAAATTGAGAAAAGAGTTTTAAGGAGAAAGAAAGAGAGAGAGAGAGAGAGAGAGAGAGAGAGAGAGAGAGAGAGAGAGAGAGAGAGAGGAGGTGGAAGAGAAGACAGAAAAAAGAAGAAAGAAGAGAAAAGAAGTTTTTTTTTTTAATTTCAAATTTGTTTAGAATTTTAATTTTTACTCGCAGTTTCGACTTATGTAAAGTTTACTTTCATTGGAAGTTTTTTTTTGGAAATTTTGACCTTTTTGAATAAGTTGGATTTTTTAAATTTCTATTTTTTTCAAATTTTTGGCCTTTTTCCAAAATTTCCAACTTTTCTGAAAATTAGTTCTTTTATTATCAAAATTTCGACTTTTTCTCGAAGTTGACGTTTCTCAAAATGTGGATCTTTTATAAAATTTTGATCTTTTTCATAATTTCTACCTTTTTTGAATTTATCTACTTTTTTTTATTTAGCCTTTTTTAACCTATTTTCAAAATTTTTACTTTTTCTTGAAAATTCGAACTTTTGTCAGTTCGACTTTTTAAAAACTTCACCCTTTTCTGTGAATTTCGTTTTTTTAAGAATCTGACTTTTTAAATTATGAATTTTTATAATATTGGATGAATATTGAATGAATGATAACAAATTCGAAAAAGTTTTGACAAAATTTCGACCTTTTTTTCGATTTATTTTTCAAAATGTTGATTTTTTTTACAAATTTGATTATTCTGAAATATTTTCTTGAAAACTTTGACCTTCCCTGCTTAATATTTCATTTTTTCCTAGAAATTTTTATTTTAAAGTTCTAATATAAAAGTTAAAGAATTTTAATTCAGCACATTTCAATATTTTTCCTCTATTTCGATTTAAACTCAAGATTTCAAACTTAATGTCTGAATTTTAATTTATTCATCGGAATTTTTTATAAATTTAGAGTGTTTTTTTTAATTTTAACCATTTTTTCATAATACAACTGTATGCAGTTTTAGTTTTTATTTTTTTCTAAAATTTGAATTATAAATATGCATTTTAAAGAAAAAAATAAAGCAAATTATGTTTTTTTGAAAACTTCTAATATTTTTCTTCAAATTTCTAGTTTTCACTTTTAATTGTTACTTTTTGTCGTTTTCAAGTACGTTTTCAAATTTCAACTTTTTCTAGAATTTTTGACTATATTCCAAATTTCGATCTTATTTTTTTTATAAAATATCAATATCAAAAGAAAAATTATAAATTAACCCCTCCCTTAAGAATTTTGTATGTACGCCTTTGTGTTATTTGCTAGGATTACTGGGTTTAAAATTTTTAAGGGAAATCTTCAAAACATTATTTTTTATAATTAACATTTCCAACCCTTACTTCGTGGAATTCTTTAATATTCATAACTATTAAACTTTATCAACTATTAAAAAGCAACAGATATTAAAGATTCCACAATGTTTCGATAAATATTTGCTAACACCGGACCAGGTTTCGCATTACTGCATCATCGGCGGTTAACCAGCAATTCTCTCACTTCTTTCATATCTTAAAATGTCGAGTCAAAAGTGATAAGCAATTTTGAATTAAATTTTAAAATGTAAAACTTGTTTCTTAGAATATCAGCTTTTAAAATTTTGAGTTTATTTTAGTCATTTTGATTTGGATTTTTCAGTCTTCAAAAAATAAAATTTCAAAACTGTTAAATTTCGGAAAAAAAGCAATCTCAAATTTTTTGAAGTTGTGACATTTTTCATTAAACCTTCTTTTTAATCAGTAAGTAAATTCAGATTTTAAAGCCAAAATTTTAGGCTTTCGAAGGGGCGTTCAAGAACTACATAAGCAAACATTTCATGATTTTAGACCCCCACCCCCTGAAGAAGCAAAAGTACAAAAATCGTTAACCTGATCTCAAATGTTAATGTGAGATTTTTCAAATTTTTAATAAATATCCAATTGAAAATTGAGGAAGCCGATAAAAAACATGTGGACTAAAAAATTGCAGCAATTATTTTAATGAACTAAGAAAACGTGTTCCAAGTTACGGATTTTTCAGCTGTAATTTTTGTAAAATAAAACTATATTTTACTATTTTACGCCTCCAATGATTACTTTTCGCAATTTATTTAATATCCCCTCTCCTGTATCAGTAATTATAAGAAGATTGAACCCCCATATTTCTATGCCTGCTCACGTAATACTTGAACGACTCCGAAATTATAACATCGAATTTTTGAATTTAACCTCAACTGTTGTTTGTTTAATTGTTGACTAAATTCAAAGTTAGGGGTATAACGTGGTATAACTTGACAGAGAAATCTAATCGTATTGCAAACCTTAACGCAATATGCAATTAAGCAACATAGTTTTGATATTGAAATAACGCAAATGTTTTAAAAATATAAATTTCTCAATAAAAATAATTGTAAAAAATAATTGATATGAAAATCAAAGTCCAACGAAATTCCTGTAATGAAATATTTTGCGTTACTAGAATGGATAAATACCATGTTTAATTAAGATTACGAGCTGAATTTATACCAAACAAATAGAGCTCCAATGTAAATATTTGCTTGGTTTTATACGTTTTCACTATCCGCAGCTAAATTCATATTGTTTACATTT
Source organism: Dastarcus helophoroides (assembly GCA_028583605.1). Taxonomy (NCBI): domain Eukaryota; kingdom Metazoa; phylum Arthropoda; class Insecta; order Coleoptera; family Bothrideridae; genus Dastarcus; species Dastarcus helophoroides. The sequence continues at coordinate 27,956,169 of CM053329.1, read as the reverse complement.
TTTATTTCATAATTTTAGGTATAAAAATGTTAAGAATAAAAAAATATCTACATATGTTACTGTGCTCTACAACTATTAGGAATTCAGATTGTTGTTTTTGGTTCATTCTGATAATATCATTAATAAGATTGATAAGCTAAATTTTGTGTAAATATACATTTATGTTATCTTAAATCTTAAATCCCACAAATATTTTTTCTAGCCTTATGATGACCACTTCTCTCCATTAATATACAAGATTTTGTACTTTTTCCTACTTTATTAATTATAAAGAGAACTGATGATATGATTACAGCGATCATAATCTTTAACGCAAGATAAAGCTGAGATTCATCTGTATTTGCATTTTCAGATAATATACTATGTACTTTTTAGATAGCTGAAATAATACGTACATGTACGAGGTGGCTAAAATTAAGTAATGAGACTGACTTTTTTTAAATTTATTTTTATTTACTTAGAATTACAATTCAGTATTCTCTTTTTCAAAATAACTTCTTTATGAAGCCACACTGGACATAGTTCTTCCATTCCTCATAGCTGTGTTGGAAGTCATATACTGCTACAGCTGAGCGGTAACAGCCATTTGAATGATCCCCAAATTACTTCCCTTTAGGTGATTTTGCAATTTCGAGAAAAGGAAACGGTCACAAGGACTCAAATCAGGTAAACAAGGAGGCTGAGGAGTCACTAGAATGTTCTACTGGCTAAATCTGTGGTTCGTAAACTGAATTACTGTCTCCAACATTTAGATCGCCAGATCAACATCTTCAGGTCCTAAAAATGTCTAGGTTACTCGGTCAACAATTTGGATTCCAAAATTTTGTCTCAGAAGGAAAATGCATCCCAGAGTCTTTACCTAAATGAAAATGAAAAATCGAAGTCTAAACAAGTTCCAAAACGTAACAATTCATTGTGGAAAAGTAAATTTCGCAGTGTGGTTGCTTTCGTGCTACTTTTGTTTCTGTTTTTGCTTTAGATTTGGCGACTGAGAAAGGGAAGCTTGACCAGATTTCTTTCCATGGGAGAGATGCAAGTATTTAGCTCTTCCCAGTTTGCAGAGTTGAAGTACTATGCGGGACTTTGTTCGATAAGAAGATGGAAACAGAAGCTACAAGTTTGTGATCAGAATTTCCAAGCAGGATCACAAAATAAGTAACAACCAGAAGGTTAACTTTTGCCTTATCTCTTTGTGGTCGATGCCGGCAGCCTGTAACCTCGAATTGTTATAAACACCTTTATTGCATAGGTGTACCGCACATTATTTCAATTATTGTGTTTTGAAAATGTTTGAGTAATTGTAGGAAATATTTTCAAGAATTAAATCCCACACTAACATTGGTAGAACGGAATATGATAATTCAATCCCAAACAAAAGGGCCCAAGAGTTGGATGTACAGCCGGACGCAATTTCTTTAAAATCTCGGAAGGTCACGGGACTTAAATGGTTACATGATGAGAGTTAGCCTTCTGGTTATTTATTTTGTGCAGTGATGTTATGGAAGTTTTATAGGAATCTGGAGAATTGTTTTTTTTTTAAGTTTAATCCACTCGCAAAGGGTAACCCCATTATGCTTTCAAAGCACTGCGAGTAGGATGCGGAAACAAGGATAGATGGCGATGAACCGCCTACTTAAACAGGAATGGGTTGTAATTTTTGAGGAAAATTCTTTTCGGTAACAAGTTCCATAACTTGGAAGTTCTATAGAAAAAAGAGTTTCCGTAGACAGAAGTCCTCACTGTGTCAAGCTGGACCGCAGTCTCCGATTGTCTAGTACGCCTCAAGAATCTTGCCCTTGGGGGGATTAATCCTATTAGTTCCTGCGAGCATCTTCCATGATAGTACTTGTAGAAAAGAGACAAGTCACCAACCATAGGCCTGTGCTCTAGTGTTTCGAGAGAATCGGTAAGACTCTCGTCCTTAATTAGGCGAATCGCTCTTCTTTGAATTGAATCCAAGAGAGTTAAAGTGTGTTTTGGGGCTAAACTCCAAACATGAGAACAGTGTTCTAGTGTTGGTCTAACTTAAGCTTTTTATAGTGTTAATAGCTGATGAGATGTGAAGTACTTTTTGGCTCTAAAAAGAAAGCTGAGAGGCGGATTTGGCAACGATCGTCCCAAGAGAAGTTAGTGCTCACATTCACCCCTAGGATAGGTAGATTAGATCCCATCGGAAGGATTTTACCGTCCATTAGTTTGTTTGTTACATTACCTCTTGATGTTTTCTTAGAAAAAACCGCGACCTGAGTTTTTGAAGCGTTGAAGTAGACCAAATTGTTCTTACCCCATTCCAGAATAATCTCGAGATCCCGATTAATCGTCTGTATCTGCTGTTCCCTTAGTCTATCTGAAGCAGTGATAAATAATGGTTTGTCGAAGAAAAAAGATGACACAAGGTTACTGTCATCTGCGTAGCTGTATATAGGATTATAATAATAACATGGTGGTGGTATATGAATACGATAAGGTGCCCTTTGGGCTTATTAGGAACAGACTGTCGCGTTGTTCTTTTTTCAGGTGGCAACAACGATGAGATTCTGCCACAACAGGGAGAGGGACTCATCGCTACCTAGGAAGAGTGGAAGGCTACAGGCGTCTAAGAGGAAGGCAGCTTACGCAGCAATGCGTACAGCTGCTTACAGGCCACGGAAGGTTTCAGGAATACCTCCACAGGATGGGGAAAAGGAACTCACCATTATGCCAATGCGGAGAGCCCGAGGATGCTGATCATGTAATGTTCGTATGCAGGAATCGGGAGGAATGGAGGAACAGAACAGAGCAGCTAGCGATAAGAAAGGGAGTTCTCTGGCCAAGAAGTATCGAGGAGATTGATGAAGCGGCTCGGAACCCAAATTTCTTTTGAAGTTCTAAACCAAGCCGCTGGAAAGCTTGACGAACTCAAGTCCTCATTTGAGGAACAGTAGATTTCGAGTACCGGGGGATCGAGTACCTGGGAAATGAATCTACGAGAAAGCGGAATAGGACAATATGGGAGGAAACCTACGCCGAACTCCAAGTTCTGACCTGGAACCATCCGAAGTCAAGGGGATCTAGTACCTTGGCATGGCACAAGCTGGGGGATTGAGCACCCAGCCTTAGACGTAACGCAAGAGGAAGGAAAAAGAGACAACGCGAGGAGGAACGTTAGATTAGAACTTTAGGTTAAATAGGTGGCAACAACGGTGGGATTCTGCCTCAATGGGAAGAAGGACACACCGCTACTTAGGAAGGGTGGCTACAGGCGTCTAGGAGGAAAGCAGCTATCGCAGCAATGCGTTCAGCTGCTTAGAGGCCACGGAAGATTCCGGGAATATCTGCACAGGATGGAAAAGAGGAATTCGCCACTATGCGAATGCGGAGAACCCGAAGACGCAGATCACATTATGTTCGTCTGCAGAAATCGGGAGGAATGGAGGATTAGAGCGGAGCAAACATCGACAAGAAAAGGAATACTATGGCCTAGAAGAACCGAGGAGATTGAGAAAGTGGTTCGCAATCCAAAATTCTTCGAGGTCTTGAATCATGCGGCGGGGAAACTTGAAGAACTCAAGAATTCTTTCGAGGAACAGTAGATTCGGAGTACTGGGGAACTGAATACCTAGGAAAAGAATCTACGAGAAGTCAGATGTACAAGAGGAAATCTACTCCGAGACTCCGACCATCCTAATCCGGAATCATCCGAAGCTGAGGGGATTGAATACCTTGGCGTGGCACAAGCTGGGGGATTGAGTACCTGACCCTAGATGCAAAACAAATTAGTATAAGAAAATGAATAGAAAAGTATTAAGATAGGATAGAATAGATTAGATTAGGTTAAGTTAGGTTAGGAAAGGTGGAGGGAGTTTTACTTAGAATAAGAAATAGGATAAGAACTAAACTTAGGAAGATTATATAGAATTTTGAATTTATAATTCACTTAGGCAGCAGGAATAGACATTAAAAAACCGTAGAGATTATTATGTATTATTTAAGGACAGTATCTTCAGTAAATATACGTGTATATAGGATTGGAAGTTGAAGCTAAGAGATCGTTTATGTGTAACAGAAATAGAGTAGGAGACAAAACAAACCCCTGAGGCACCCCTGCGTTAATCGCAAATGTCTCGGATGAGATGCCATCGACGACGACCTGAAGAGATCTGTCAGCAAAAAAATTGGATATCAAATGGCAGAGTCCAGGAGGAAGACCATAAGATGTTAATTTGGCGAGAAGAGATCGGTGCCAGACTCTGTCGAAAACCTTTGAGATATCCAATGCCACAATCCTAGCCTCACCATGTTTTTCCATAGCTGAGTTACAGATATGAGTAACATATGCCAGTGGAACGTTGTTATCTAAAACCGTATTGCCTGTCGGAGATGATTCTATTTTCCTCCAGATATTTAAGAATCTCGATGTTGATAACCTTTTCCATCACTTTAACAAATCACGGGTAACAAAGATATAGGGCGATAGTTGTTAGCCAGATTCCTTTTGTCCTTTTTAGGGATAGGCTGCACTCTAGCAGGTTTCCAGATGTTAGGGAATACATCTTTGCTGTAAGAGAGTGCGGTAAGGAAAAGGTCGAGTAAAATAGATCGCGGGTTCCTTAACCAACTCTAATTCACAACTGATGGCGAAAGCTTCTGCCGCTCTTCCTGCGTCATCAGTTACAGACCAAAACCTTCACCAGGGGATGTTGTATACATTGAAAACACCGAGAAGGATAAGCTCTGCGTTTGTATAATTCGACTGTGCGTGCTCAAAGGTCTTAGAGAGCTAGAAGAAGAGGAGAGATAAAATGAACAAATGAATATTACCGCGCTTTTGTAGCAGATTTTTAGCCAAATCACATCATGATCAGCAGATTCTAGTGTCTCTTCTCGTTAGCAAGACAGATTGCTTCGTACGAAAGCACAAATTCTATTTATTTTATCATCATAAAAATTAGTTGACTTCGAACTACCAAAATTGAAACAATGGGGTGGGTGGTAGATTGCCCCCTCTAGGAAAATACCCTAACTAGGCCAATTTACTTCAACTCATGCACCCCACCCCAGGGGTTGGATTGAACACTTTTTACCCCCACCACGACAACTTTTGTCATGTCACAGGGTACAATTACCATCATACCTCTAGAAATTTTACTATTTACATTTTACTGTATTTTACATTAACATCTGCAACTGTCACTATCATTAATATTGACAACTTTTTTTTGTCTTTTATTGTTGTTTGGAAAAATTCACTTCATGCCACCCTCATTACACAAACTAAAATTACTACAAATTACTACAATTTAGAAATATTTCATCATTTATGGGTTTGCAAGCCTTCTCTTTGACAGAGTGTCCGACGCCCAAGCTGAGAACTTTTCATTTGGCCCTCGTAATATGTGATATCTTTCTGTTTTTAGTTTTTAATCGAATAAAAGGCTTATCCAAGTTTGAAATAACAACGTTGTTGTGTACATGTAAACCTTGAATTAACTTTATATTTAGACCTTTACATGTACAATGAAAATTACTAAATTTTTCGTGCGTGTGTAAAATTGTTTGCGGTTATTTGTATTGTACTCATAAGGACATGGAGACCATTTTTATTGAGAATTGTCAACGGGCGTAGACAGGATTTCCTTCAGAGAGGGTAGCAATTTTTTTTAGAATTAATTGGCAAAAAAAACAAAACCAGAAAATCATTCTGCTAAATATATTATATATTTTCACTGAAACTAAACTGTGCGAACTTGGGGGTTCGAACTTCCACATCAAAGCCTAAATTTCGAAAAGGCGCGGAATTTCCAGAAAACAGTCAAAACATTGAATTTGAAAGAAAACCCGAACCTTTCGGGATACGTATTACGAAAAATTACTGGGATTCCTAAATAAAGTCGTAATTTTCAAAGACGAATTTTGTGAAAAAAAATTGTAATATTCAATCTTATCACTCTCATCAATCTCAGTGTTATCAATCTCAGAATCTTATTTATTTAAAATTTAACCTAATCGAAATTAAAAAGAAAGCATTTTTCTCGAAATATTCTAAAAATATTATTCTCGGAATTATAACATTTTATTAAAATTTCGATTTAATTCTGGAAAAATGAAAGAATTTTGAGAAAAAGCCGAAATTAGGAAGAGACAGAAAATTTTAGGAAAAAACTTCAAATTTTGAGGTACATGTTGTTTCGAAAATAAAATGAATTTGGAGAAATAAGTAGAAATTGAGAAAGTCAAACAGAACAAAATTCAATGAAAGCTGAACATTAAGAAAAATGAATTTCGAAAAATAGCGCCAAAAATTTTAAGAAAATGATTAAAATTTCTAGCTACTATCCCAATTTCCAAGAGAAAGAAGTTGAAAAAACGGAACTTGGAAAATAAAGTCGTAATTTCTAAAAATACGAATTTAGAGAAAAAGTCAGAATTTTCAGAATATCAAATTTCCTTTCGGAAAAACTTGAAAAATGTCGACAAATCAAAAAAAGGCGAAATTTTTAAAGGTCGAGTTTTGTGAAAAACAATCGCAGTTTTCGGAAAAATCCCAAATTAAAAAAATAGTCTTTTCGTAATTTTTAATTTTTTATTTAAATGTTGACATTTAAATTTCAATAAAGAAGTTCAATTTTGTTCTCTAAACAAAGAGATATTTTTCTCAACGTTTTTGCTTTTGTATTAACATTCCGATAGAATTTAGAGAATATAAACAAATTTTGAGGAAGCAGAAGTTTCAAGGAAAAGTTTCGATGAAAAAGTCTACGATTCTAGAAACAAAATATTGTGAGAATTTCTGGAAAGTTTAATTTAAAAAAGTCAAATTATTTAGAAAAAGACTAATATTAAGAAAAATTGCAGAATTTCGAAAAAAATACGTATATTAAGAAAAATAGCGAAATTTTGAAAAAAACAGATTTTTGAGAGAACATTCCTAAAAAAAATGAATTTTGAGAATATAGGTAAAATATCGAATTTTTGAAGAAAAGGAAAATTTAAGGAAAAAGACTGATTTGAAAAAATAATGTCATCAAGATTTCTGTAAAAAGACGAATTTCAAACAAAAAGTCGGAACTTCCAGAAATATTAAATATCAAATTTTGTGATAAAAATCAAGATTTCGAGAAAAAAGCAAACTCTAAGGAAGCAGTCAAAATTTTTGGAAAGTTAGATTCTAGAAGATTGAAATTTTTATAAAAATTCCATTGCTAGGAAAAATGAAGGAACTTTAGAGAAATAGACGAGACTTTGAGAATTCGGTTTGAAATTTCAAGTGAAACTTTGAAATTGAGAGGAGATTCGAAATCTTTCAGAGAATATCAAGAAACAAAGTCGAATTTTGCGAATAAAGCCAAAATGAACAAAGAAAAACTTTTATCAAAATAGTAATGAAAATCTACTCAATGAATATCGAGGAGAAAAACGAAATCTGAAGAAAAAAATGGAAATTTTGCACAGAAAGTTAAATTTTGAGAAAACAGTATAATTTTGAAAATAATTCTTCATAAAAGACAAATTTTGAAAAAGAAATTCAAATTTTGAAATAAAGAGAAACTTTGACGCAAAAATTAGGATTTTCAGGTACATTAAAGAATTGGACTTTAAATGAATCAAAGTTTCTAAAAAAAATCCGATTTTGAGAAAACTAGCCAAATTTGGAAAAAAGTGTAATTTAAAAAATCGTAAAAGCAAAAACAGATTTTCAAAAAAATTTGAAATTCCGAGACAAAGATTGAAATTTCAAAAAAATCAAAATTTGGAGAAAAAATTTGAAATTTTAAATTTTCCAGAGAAAACCAGCATTTGCCATCTAACTATAAATTAAAAAATGAAATTTTGCGAAAAATTACGAAATGTGAACAAAATTGAGATTATCAAAAAATGTCAAAGGAAAGTACGAATTTTTAAGAAAAAATGGAAAATTAAATGTAAATTTTCGGCGACTTCAGGAGCCAGGGGGCAAGCACCCTACCCTGCCCTATTATAGCTACGCTTATGGAATTATCATTGGGATAGGCATTGGCGGGATGATGGGGGACATCACCGGGGGACGGGTGGGCAGTGCCCACCCTAGAAAATTCAACATATGCATTATTTGTACTTATAATGCATTAGATGCCCACCTTACAGAGCTTCTTGCACACCCAAGAAATATCGTTGCCCCAGTTTGCCCCCCTAGAAAAAAATCTTAGCTATGCTCATGATAGGACGCTTAGTCTGTCCTTTTCCAAACAGAGTTGTCTAAAATTAGGAGACCTAGAAAATCGCAAGCTTCAAAATAGCAATATCATATAAAAATGTTTTTCATCAGAACTAAAATAAACCCGCGACATTCAATAAATTAAATTTGTTTTGATTCTGAAGCTGACTACCTCACTCTGTTACGTCAATTATTAGCCGAACACTTCAAGATATTTTTAGACTATTCCTATTGCACTAGATGAAAACTTGATATTGATTTTTCACCAGAACGCGTTTCGGCTTTTCAAATATTAACCTCCCAATCTGAATCGAAAAATATGCGTCAGATTCTACTATTTTATAACAGCGTCTTACGTGTTGCATAACAAACCCACGAAATAAAATAACGTTATTTCGAATTCTAATTGATAACAATGCAATGTTCGTGAGGTTCCACTAGCCGCACAACAGTTGTTTCATTGAGTTGAATCTAGTCGTCCGTAGGGGTTCAAAGTTCAAGTGTTTATTGTTCAATTATTTGTAATCATGGCCAACTATTCCGCTATACTGGCGTTAAAACATGTAAATAAATTCGGTGGTGCACTATCAAGATTATCAGGACCAAGAACGTATTTTACTTATGTTAATGAACCAGCCCAACCTTTGAAAGGAAAGGAACCGATATGGACAACTCCAGAGAAGGCCTTCGAGGTGCTGAAATCGGGAAATACGGTGTTTGCCCAGGGAGCCGCAGCAACCCCCGTAACATTATTAAAGGCAATGACCCAATACGGTAAAGCTAATAATCTCAAAGATGTAACGGTGTGTCATATGCACACAGAAGGACCCGCTGATTACACCGACCCATCCTGCGAAGGTATATTCAGATCATTTTCGTTTTTTATGGGAGGAAATGTTAGAAAAGCTGTAGCTGAAGGTAGAGGGGATGCCATGCCGATTTTCTTGCACGAAATTCCATATTTGTTCTACAAAGGTATCGTTAAACCCGATATCGCTCTCATTCATGTGTCACCCCCAGATCAGCACGGCTACTGCAGTTTAGGGACAAGCATTGATTGCGTTAGAGCAGCTATGAGCCACTCAAAATATATCGTTGCTCAGATTAACAAACAGATGCCCAGAACCTTCGGTGATGGCATCATCCACATTAGCCATATCGATTATGCTGTGAATATCGATGAGCCCCTTCCATCACATGGCGGTAAAGGTCAAACAGAAGTAGAATCGAAAATTGGCAAGCAAATAGCGGAAAATCTGGTTGAAGATGGCGCCACTTTACAAATGGGTATAGGAAATATTCCTGATGCTGTATTGAGTGCCCTTCACAATCACAAAAATTTGGGTATCCACTCTGAAATGTTTGCCGATGGTGTTGTAGATTTAGTAGCGAATGGCTGTGTAACAAATAACCTCAAAAAAATGCATAAAGGACGGATAGTAGGCTCTTTCCTCATCGGCACCCAAAAATTGTATGATTTCGTAGACAATAACCCATTTATTGAAATGTTAGCAATTGACTATGTTAACAGTACAAAAGTAATTTCTAAACAACCTCAAATGACAGCAATTAATTCTTGCATCGAAGTTGACTTGACCTGGTCAAGTTGTTTCTGATTCGATCGGTACCAGAATGTATTCAGGGTTTGGAGGACAGGTGGACTTTATTAGAGGAGCGGCTGAAGGGGTCGACGGCCGCGGGAAACCAATTATTGCCTTGCCTTCAACGACAAATAAGGGCGAATCAAAAATTTGTCCCGTTATCAAACCAGGTGCTGGAGTTGTAACTTCGAGGGCCCACGTTCACTATGTTGTAACAGAACATGGTATCGCCTATCTCTTTGGAAAATCTCTCAGGCAGAGGGCTCATGCCTTAATCAACATTGCTCATCCAGACCATAGAGAGGCTTTGGAAAAAGCTGCCTTCGAAAGACTAAAAGTCATGCCATCTGCGTAAAGATTGTGGATTCATTTTATTTTTATTGTATTTTATATGCATATTTTCATTTGTTAATTTTTAAATTTACAACCCTTTTATATTTTGTATTTCATTATGTATTTTATAAAAAATATGACTTTGGTTGCAGTTTATTATGTTTTACAAAAATAATAAGAGTACTACTTGCAATATAAATTTATTAGAATACTTTGTACAAAAATGAATAAAGATATTCAAAGATATATTTATTTTATTAGGTAAAATGAGTAAAATCTAATAATGTGATAGTAGCATTGAGATGTATAGTAAATTAAAAAAATATATCTCTTGGATAGTATATATGTACTATATAAAGTTAATAACAAATGTACAAACAATTTTCCCACCTAGTGTATTGGTGTTACTTTTTGCTATGTTCCTTACTCGATTAGTACATGCTAAATTAACACTTTAAACTTGATATAATTCATAACTATTAAACTTTATTAACGATAAAAACGTGTCCTAATAAAACTAGGAACACATATGCAATCGAAATGTAAAAAAAACAATTTTAAAGTTAAAAAAACCGTTATTTAAAAAAATCGTAAGGATTTATAATAGAACTTAAATTAAAACTGAAAATTTTGAAACAAAAGATAACATTTCGGGATTAGGATCGAAATTTCAAAATAACATTAAAATCTTTAGGCAAAATTAGTAGTTTTAAGAAAACAGTTAAGCATTGAATTTGACATTTTGAGAAAAAATTAAATTTGACAAATATCAATAGCTTGAAATCTCAATTCAAAAAAAGACATTTCAGATTGAAATTTGAAAATAAATGAACATTTCTAGAAGAAGCTAAAATTTGAAGTTCCAAATTGAATTTTTATGAAATTAAGTAAAAATTAAAAGCCTGAATTTTTAGTAAAAGGTTTCAAACGAATCTACCATTAAAAAAATATTTCTATTATTATTCGGGTTTCAAGCCAAAATGAAAAAACAAAAAAATCATCAGTTTTCGGGTATAGAATGAGATATTTGAGAAAAAGACAAGAAAAGAAAACCTTTAAAATTAAAAGGCTAAAGTTGTAAGTTTAGATTCAAAATTTTGAGAAAAAAGTCGAAAGTTTTGTAATTCAGGCTGAAACTTTAAAGGTCAAAATTAAGATGTTTTTACCCGAAATTTTGAAAAAAAATTATTAACATGGGGTCATATTTTCGGGTAAAAACTTCTTAAATTTGTCAGGATATTCAGAAGTATAATATTTCCAAATGAAGAAATTCTTCAAATTTCGAGTTTATTCTCAAATTACCAGAAATCTTGAAATTTTTACTTTAAACTCAAACACAGTGAAATCTCTCTTAAGCGGACACCTTCGGGACTGCCAAAATATTTCCGCATATCGGAGGTGTCCGTTCAAGAGACAAGGTAACCGCAATTTGTTTGCTTACTTATTATTTCCATTTCTTCAGATATCAGACATCAGAAATGTCTTGGAACTTGGAATTTCTTTTTTTTAACTTCAGTGTTCAAATTTCGTGATTTAAAGTTGAATCGTCAAGAAACAAGCTTAAAATATTGAAGTTAATTTATATCCCATATTAAATTCAAAATATTGAGAAAAAGGTCGAAATTTCTAGTTTAAAATTTAGTAATTAATTTCAAAGATTCGAGAAGAATGTCAAAATTTTTATTTATAGAAAAAGCGAAAATTTTGAAAAAAAAACCGACAAAAGTGTAGTGACTTATGGGTTTTTTGAGTTTTTCACGATTATTTGCTCATTAATCCCCAATTTTGACTTCAGATTCGTGTTCAACGGGAAAAAATACCCCAAAAAATCATAGTCCGGTCCCCAGCACACACCACGACTGTCCCGGAATGGCCACTCCCGCAAAACGCCTTATGTATCCCGGATGTCCCGCTACTTAAATATTGAATTCATTCATAGATTTTCAAATCACTAAATACCCAATCCAACCTATGCCAATGCAGTACAAAAGACGAACGACTAAAAAAGTATGAATCAAATGCTATTATGTGTCACACCGATGAACTGACCATATTTCAAAGATATGTAGGGGAACGACATATATTTTGGTTTGTTTTTGTTTTCCTTCCAAGGTATGAGAGAAACAGAAGGTGATGACCTTTTTTTTTGGTCGACGGAAATAAATTACAAATGTCCCGCATTGCCCTTTTCAACAGTTGGCCGCCTTAAATTGATTTTGTAACTTTTCTTGTATCTTTAAATTTAATTATTTTAAATATTCTGAAAATTCCCACGTTAAAGAAAGAAGAGAAACCTAATTTTATATTATATTTTGTTAAGCTAATGGATATATATTTTAGTTATTGAACAAACAATCCCATATAAATTTTTTTTCTCGGCGTTTTTCTATATATCTATATATAGCACTAGTCACTAAGTTATTTAGAAGTCAAAAACAATTTTAATAGCAAATGGTTCATTTACATTATTTTCACTATCTGTTTCTGTAAATTAAGTTGACATAAATGCTACTAACAACAATGTGGTTATTAAAATATTGTTAGCATAAAACGCAGTCCCTGACCTTGGCTTAATCGAAAAATCGAAAATATATATTCATTTTTCTTCAGGTAAAATTACATTCTTTATTTTTTATTATGCAGTTCTTCTAGAAATTCCTCACGTTTCTCCTCCAAAAGCTTTTTGAAGAGGTGTCTCCAGTCATCATTTGTTATACTTTCCAAGGTAGGTCCATGCTTCTTTGATGTTCTTATCGACTTTATCGTCTTCCAAGCTTCTGAGCTTTTGTTGTTCTATGTACTCACATTTTTTCTCCCAAGATTGGTTGGGGAGGAGGTGGTATATGAAGCGAGCGAGAGGCTGCTACAAGCTTGTGTTCCAAATTTCCAAGCGGTGATATCACAAAGATTTTATACGAATTTGGTGAATTTGTAAGGAAAAGGTCGAGTAGATTAGGTTGATGGGTATCTACATCAGGAATTCTTGTGGTTTCCTCAACTAATTGCGATAGTCCACAAGTGATGACGAAAACCTCTGCCACTTTTCCGACGTCGTCAGTTCGGGAAGAAAATCTTAACCAGGGAATGTTGTGTACGTCACCGAGAAAGGCAACCTCAGCTTTTGGATAATTCGTCTGTAGGTGATCAAAGGTTACGGAGAGATAAGAGAAGAGCTGTCTGTATAAGGGATCGTTTTAAGACAAATAAAGTGAACAAATGAATATTGCTTCGTTTTTGGAGCAGATTTTCAGGCAAATCACATCATGATCAGCAGATTCCAGTGCTTCTTCTCGTTAACAGGACAGGTCGCTTCGAGTAAAAGCCCAAATTCCCCTCTTGTGTCGAAATTTTGTGTGCAAGTCGTAGTTAGGGCAAAGCAAATGGACTGTATTGGGGAATGAGGAGACTTGGGTTTCTGTCAGAGACAGCACATAGGGTCTTTCATTTTGAAGGAGTTGATGAACCGAGTTTAGATTTGAGTTTAGATCCCGAATGTTACAGAATTGAATTTTGAATGAATTGTTTGAAAGAAACTTGGCTCGTGGTACATCAAAGTTTTCCGTCGATTTTGGATTCCCTCGTACACCCTCCACCCGGACATCCGAAAGGGGGGATAGTTTACGTCCGGAATTTTTTACACGAAGAGAATCCATCATCTTTGTTTTTAATTATTAGAAGAAAAAATCAGAGTAGATGAAAAAAGGAAATAAGGAAAAGGACAGGATGAGGAAAAAAGAATAGCAGAAACCGACTCACGTGTCAGAGGCGGAAACATGATGTAAGCATCATTTCACCGCCTCCTAGTGACACGTGGGGTGGTATTGCCTTGGACGACTGAAAGTTCCAGTCTACCACCTATATCCCTTACCTTACCCTTACCTTATCGGATTTATCGTATTCCAAGCTTCTGATCTTTGGGTTCCTCTCTTTTTGTTCTATGTTCTATGTACTCACATTTTTTCTCTCAGGATTGGTTCTTTCTCTTAATAACATCTCTTTTAATCTCCCTTTTTACTCTTCTGTATTGTTCTCTTGTCTCAGCATTGTTCCTTTGGAGAAGCTTTTGGTAAAGTTGTTTTCTTTAATTTGTCATTCGACCGTCTTATCCCACTATTCAATTTTTTTTCCATCTATACTATTGCAATAGCTTCATTGGTAGTCTCTAGAATACAGGCTTTTATGTGTTTATAGTCTTCTTTTGTCGTTCGTTTCGTTTCAATTAATTTTTGTTCTAGTCTTCCCGAGTACAAATTTCTAGTACTATCATATTCAAAGCTTTTCAGATTATATTTTTTTGCTTGTAACCTTGTTTCAGTGATAGTATTAGTGTTGGTTGGTGAATGAACTGTAATATAAGGAATTTATATTTTTGATTCTAGTAATACCTGATAAGATCGATGATTGATTTAAGTTCTCTTGTTTGTTAATACCAAGTATATTTATGTATATCCTTGTGCGCGAAATAGTTGTTAGCTATTTTCAGATCAAACTGATCACACTCTCTGTTACACTCTTACTGTTATCGTTAACAGTTCCTTCTCCGTGTCTGTCTATTATATTACTATTTCTTTGTTGTCCGACTCTACCATTCATATCTCCTCCTATGATCATTTCATGGTTCTGTGGAATTTGTTCTATTGTACTTCTAAGGATAATTTTGAAATTATCCTTGACTTGAGCTGTAGCATCCTTTCTCTAATTTGGATCGTCATTTTAATTATGCATTTGTTTATTGGTTTTTATAAATTATTATGGATACTTCATCTTGTGCTCTTTCGTGTTTATCTACTCCTGTGTATAAATGAATCTAGTCATTGGTATTTTCTACTCCGTTTCCTTTTTTCTTTGTTTCTGATGTCGATGTTATGTTGGATAAATTCTAAAATAACTGATTTCTGTTTATTTCTTATACCTTATACGTTCCATATACCTAAATTCATAGTCCATTTTCGTTTCTGTGACCGTTTGCCATTATATCCGTTCAACTTCAACGTTCAACATTTTAGCTTTCTCCATCCTTGAAGGGCCGTCCAGTTTTTTTTCACGGTAAGTATTTTATTTTTCCACTACCTTCCTACCCAGCGGGTTTGCTGTTTCGCCGAGTTTTCCCCAGTTCCAATGGAACGCACTGGCAAATCCCCAAATGAGTAACGTGACGAATTCCTAGGAGAACCGTATCAAATTAGATAATTCAACTCATATAAAGCTCCAATTGGACAGGTAGCGCGGGCCGTCAAAGACACGAAATTAAGAAAATCTCCTGGGCTGGAAGGATATACCCGGAATTCATAAAATATGGGCCTGAAAAATTTATAGGAATCTCTATTTTTTTTAAAGCTTAATCCACTCTCAAAGGGTAACCCCATTATGCTTTCAAAGCACTGCGAGTAGGATGCAGAGACAAGGATAGATGGCGATGAACCGCCTTCTTAAACAAGGATAGGTTGTAATTTTTGGGGAAAATTCCTTTCGGTAAGAAGTTCCATAACTTGGAAGTTCTATAGAAAAAAGAGTCTCCGAAGACAGATGTCCTCACCGTGTCAAGCTGAACCGCACAGGAATTTGCTGTCTCCGACTGTCTAGTACGCCTCAAAAATCTTGCCCTTGGGGGGATTATTCCTATTAGTTCCTGCGAGCATCTTTCATGATAGTACTTGTAGAAAAGAGACAAGTCACCAATTATACGCCTGTGCTCTATTGTTTCGAGAGAATCGGTCAGACTCTCGTCATCAATTAGGCGAATCGCTCTTCTTTGAATTGAATCTAAGAGATCTAAAGTGTGTTTTGGGGCTAAACTCCAAACATGAGAACAGTATTCTAGTGTTGGCCTAACTTGAGCTTTGTATAGTGTTAATAGCTGATGAGATGTGAAGTACTTTTTAGCTCTAAAAAGAAAGCCTAGCTCTTGAGAGGCGGATTTGGCAATGGCGCGCACATGATCGTCCCAAGAGAAGTCAGTGCTCGCATTCACTCCTAGGATAGATAGATTAGATCCCAGCGGAAGGATTTTATCATCCATTAGTATGTTTGTTACATTATCCCTTGATGTTTTCTTAGAGAAAAGCGCGGCCTGAGTTTTTGAAGCGTTGAAGTCGACCAAATTGTTCTTACCCCATTTCAGAATAATCTCGAGATCCCGATTAATCGTCTGTATCTGCTGTTCCCTTAGTCGATCTGAAGCAGCGATAGATAATGGTTTGTCGGAGAAAAAAGATGACACAAGGTTACTATCATCTGCGTAGCTGTGGATTGGAAGTTGAAGCTAAGAAATCGTTTATATGTAACAGAAATAGAGTAGGAGACAGAACAGACCCCTGAGGCACCCCTGTGTTAATCGCAAATGTCTCGGATGAGATGCCATCGACGACGACCTGAAGAGATCTGTCAGCGAGAAAATTGGATATCAAATGACAGAGTCCAGGAGGAAGACCATAAGATGTTAATTTGGCGAGAATAGATCAGTGCCGGACTCTGTCGAAAGCCTTTGAGATATCCAATGCCACAATCCTAGCCTCATCATGTTTTTCCATAGCTGAGTTACAGATATGAGTAATATATGCCAGTAGATCGCCAGTGGAACGTTGTTGTCTAAAACCGTATTGCCTGTCGGAGATAATTCTATTTTCCTCCAGATATTTGAGAATCTCGATGTTGATAACCTTTTCCATCACTTTAGATATAACGGGTAACAAAGATATAGGGCGATAGTTGTTAGCCAGATTCCTTTTTCCCTTTTTAGTGACAGGCTGCACTCTAGCAGATTTTCAAATGTTAGGGAATACACCTTTGTTGTAAGAGAGAGTGAACAATTTGCTTATTACAGGAGTCAACTCTGGGGCGCTCTTCTTAAGAACAATAGCGGGAATAGCATCAAGGCCAGAAGCTTTCGAGGTGTCGAGCTCAAGGAGGATCTTCCTGATTGTGCATTGTCTGAAAACAACTTCAGGCATCGAAGTGCCAACCGTAGGAAGAATAGGGGTTTTGCGTTTCGAGAATCAAGATTGGAATTTTCAGCAAACATTAAGGCTAACATGTCGGCCTTTTACTTGGAGGTAGTAGCAATATTGCTATTTTCATCGAGTAAAGGTGGAAAATTTGAAGGTCTAAAATTCTTTCCAATCGACTTTGCAAATCCTCAAAAGGACCTGGAACCGTTCGAACAGTTGATAAGCCTCTGGTGCCTCTGATGGTGGAATTTTCAGCAAACATTTGAAAGATGCCTAAATGGCGAAGAAACACCGACTGAATGAAGAACTTCATACATATCAGTCATCCACAAAATAGATTCAAAGAACGACCCCAAGAACTACCAAGGACTAGCAGTCATCCCAACTATAGGAAGAATATACTCCCGGGTCCTTGGAAATCTAATAGAATAGGATATTGAAGATAAACAACCAGAGCAGGATTCTGAGCGGGTCTACGATAAACAAGCTTTTTACTCTAAAAATAGTTTTAGAAAAGAGAACTCAGCGAAATGGAGAGAACCATATAGCTTTCATAGACCTAGAAAAAGCTTATGATAGTGTACCAGTATTCGAATTATGGAAAGCAATGAAAAAACTCGATATAAGACCATCATTAATTAAATTTACTATGAAGAAAACTATGCGGCAATCAAAATCAGAACATCACTAACCGAGTCCTTTAACACGACAAAAGGACTAAGACAAGGATTTCGTTTATCTCCTACATTGTTTAAAATATACATAGACCAATCCTTAAAAGGCTGGACACGTAAATGTAAAAACATGGGACTTCGGGTAGGGGACGACACTCTACATACCCTGTACTTTGCAGACGGCCAGATAGTGATTGCAGAGGATGAACAAGATTTGAGCTATATGGTTAGAAAGCTAAACGAAGAGTATACTCCAGCTGAACTTACAATAAACCTGAACAAATGTAAATACCTAACAGTGGGCAGTAATTATAACATCAACCTACCTCTTGGAACAATAAAAAACGTCGACAAAGCTAGATACTTGGGGAGTCATCTTCAATACGCAAGGGAATAGTAAAAACGAAATTGAAGGAAGAATAACAAAGGTTAAAAAAACCATTAGAGCGCTCAGTTCCATACTTTGGGAAAGAAATATCAGGCGGAAAATCAAAATACGCATTTACAACTCAATCGTTGAGAGTATTATAACATATGGTGCAGAATTATGGGATCTGAATAAAACTAATAGGATTGCTGGCCACGGAGATGGACTTCTTGAGAAGAAGCAGTCGACGGTTAAAACTCGAAAGGATAAAATATATGGAAATTAGAAGGCATATGAACATCGAAAGAGATATTATAGACGACATAGAGAAAAAACAATTGACTTGGTTCGAACATACAAAAAGAATGAACGAAACAAGGTGGCCAAGAAAAGTATTAGAATGGATACCTCCCTAAAAAAGAAAAAGAGGAAAACTAAGAAGCAGCTGGCGAGATGATGTCAACGAAGCCTGAAAGTAAGGAATTTAGGGGAAGATATGTGTCACGACAGAAGAGATTGGAAACTGAGGACGGAGAGGCGACGACAGCCATAGACAATCCGTGTTATGTATGTATTTTTTATTATTAAATTTTCACTGCCTATTGTCCCCCTTGAAATGAATTCTGGCGGATGTACTAAATGGGATATATTTTTTCGTTTGGAGAGTTTAGTAACTCGGTACTGTCCCTAGGGCATCATATTTCAAGGAGGTGCTAAGGGTGCTAATGTTTTTTAAGAATTCAAGGTTCAACTTAAAATATTCAATTAACTTCCTGAAGTGTCAACATGTTTTTTCTCAAAATTTCAATTTTCAACTTCCCACCCGGTGTTTAAATTTACAATTTTCAGTGTTAGATGCCAGTCGAATTAATGAAATTTCGATTCTCATATCCTAATTTTGAGATTGGATGATGAATATTATAATGGATAATGATGTAGCAATTTAGGCTGTAATTCAAAAATTTTAATATAAAATTGAAATTGAAGTGAAGAGAAAGATTTTGTTAACGCGGACCTTTAATTCTGCTCCACTTTTCGCTTCGACAAAAACAACATTTTTTTTCGGTTTCCGGTTTTTAATTCCGGTAGGAAGTCCTGCTTTATTTTCAAAAATTTCCTCTTAATCTAGAAGTTTTAAGTTTTACACTTTTTCTAAAATGTCATCCCCAATATGAACTCAATTTTTTAGATATCCGAGCATTAATCCGAAATTTTGATATTTTTGTTTCAACATTTTAACTTTGAAGTCGATTTTTTATAAATTCCTAATTTTTGTGAAATTTCGATTTTAAACTCGTCATTTAGATTTTTTTCTAAACATTTTGAATTTCAGTTTTTGTTCTACTACCCCTAAATGTTGAGGTTTTTCTTCAAAATTCCCTAAAGGGGAATTTACAATCGAATTTTTTTTCTAAAAAACTCCAGTTTTTCTTATAATTTCGACTTCTAACTCGAGTTTTGGAAAATTTGAAACAACGTTTAAATTTAAGAATTCGATTTACTTACACTGTAAATTGTGAGACTTTTTTATCAATATTTTATGTTTATTGCTGAATTGTTTTTAGAACATTTGCTTTTAAAAATTCTGAAAATTTGAAGTTTCATGTTGAAATTTTTGTTTTTTCCTATATTTCGAATTTGTTTTAAAATTTCAGTTTTAACTCAAAATGTTATACTTTTATAGAAATTTTGAGTTTTCTAAAAAAATAATACTCCAATTAAAAGGGAGGGGAGGGGAACTAAGTTGAAATAGATAACAAAAATTTTCGTCAGATAGATTGGAGAAGTTTTCCTCTTGAATTCCATTTCGAAATTTCGACCTTTTTCTGGAAATTTCGTGTTAAGACTCCACCCATTTTTGCAAATTCCGAGATTTTTTCGAAATTAACTTTTACGAGTATTTTAAATTCGAAGCTTACACTTGAAATTTTTAAACTCGAAATTTCGAGAATTTGTTGTACAAATTCTGCGTTTATTATTGAATAAAAAAATAAAAAGTCTAAAAGGAGCTTCACCTCTTTTCCATCAATTTGACAGTTGGCAGTAGGGTGCGTTCAGTAATTTCCATTTTTAATTACCAAAATTTCGACTTTTTTCTCAAAATTTCGAGAATAAAGTTGAAATTTCGGGATTAAAGTCGTAGTTTTGAGATTAAACTCGAAATTCCCAGAAAAAAGTCGAAATTTCGAAAAAAAAGTCGAAATTAATAAAAAAAATTTAATCGATGTCCTTTCTACGCTTTCGTAGTAAATTGAGTTACGTTGTTTTCTCCAATTTGATGTATTTTTGACTTAAGCCCTTTCACCGCGATATTTTCTTTTTGAAAATCCCACCCCTCTTTGGTTCTAGAATGGGACGCCTATGACAAAAAATATTTTGCTTTATCACAGTTATCACTTTTGAGTTAGTTATTTTATTCGTACTAAGATGTTTCAGTTTGCAATAACACACTATAAAGTTAACTCGATGAAAAATTAAATCTCTTTTAAAGCTGTAAGGTCAATCAACACGTTTCCTTAAATAAGCTGGTTAATATGTCAACGTAAGCCCAAGGCATAAACTTGATAAACAAGTAGATATTGACAACTGACATTTACCTTACGTCAAAAATCTATGACTCATTCAAAGTGACAGATGTCACTTGCAAGCGGTCGACGTCAAAATATGTCATCCTCAAAACAACTTTTTTGATGTAATAAAAGTGTTCGCTAAAGTTGTGTAAAATGCCTACAATTTTTGAAACAGACGTCGTAAAGTACGCCTGTACTTGTGGGCTTTTAAAACCACTCGCTCATCTTTATTTCTGCCGACATTGTTCACAGCTTCGTTGCGGTTTTTGTGTGTGCCATGAGGTAATTAGAAAAAAAAATACACTACTTCTGTTTCTTCCAAAAGTTTGTTTGTGGTTTTTAAGTCCCGTGTTTGTATTTCATTCTTGTAGACCGACTGAGGTTTATTCTTTGTTGGGTTCCCTTCGAAGGCAAAGATTCAGGCAATCACTGGAATTTGAATTAGTTTAAAATTATTAGGCCATAAATGGATAATGATGACGGAACATAAAGACATCTGCTGCTTTTAAACTTTCCATTCCATCCATAAACATTCCAAATGCTAAATTATAGATAACTTTTATCTCTACTCAGTAATATTTAAGAGAACTGTTATTCATAAAAGATTGTTTGCCATTTCCATAAGAAATGACATTTGGGCTATAGCTAGTGAAATGCTTTGCTTTTTTTATTCTTAAAATTGTATCAAATTCTTTATTTTTCTCCAGTTTTAAATATTGTACTAGGTTGATTGCTTTAAAACACAACCAATGCCATTATTATTTCATTATATTGCAGTATTTCTAGTCAGTTGTCACTAATATCAGCGCTCAGATAATTTTATTATAACTATTCCTACATCAGCTATTTATAAACTGTTTTTTATCCAATTTGTAAGAACTGGAATTTGACCACTTGAGAAAGTGTAGGGTCAAGTGGGGTAATTGTAAAACCGGGGTAACTGGAAACAGCTTATTTATTTTTAAAACATCCAACTCTAGAAACTTTAAACTAATGAAAATCATAGACTCTATTTGGTTTAGTTAGTAAAACTTTTAGCTCACTAACCATCAGAATAAAAGTGTTGCGATATTTTATGTGAAAAGGTGCAAAAATTTCTAGAAATCAGTTTAGAGGTGCTTCAACATTATTTTAATAAAAATTGTAAAATATAATTATAGTTAAAAAATGGATAAACTCTCTTAATTAACATAAGTTGACAAATTGCATGACTATTTGAAGTTATAAATACTCGCAGATTATGTGAGTTAGCATGTACAATTGCCCAAGGAAATCCACTGAAAAGGGGAAATTGGAAACAAAATAATGGGATAATTGTAAACATCAATTAATGCACAGATAATGGGACTTTTTTCAAAAGTCAAGACTTTCTAAACTATTTAACGATGTTTGGATGTCAGGAATACTCCTGCCAATATCATCTGAGGTTTTGCATCTACTGGAAGTTGTCTTGTGTAGATACTACAAAATTCTTCTACCAAAATATAGAAAGCTAAAAAATGAAATCTGACACCCCTACCCAAACACAAGATAATAAAAGTACATTACATGAATAAAATTCATCTGGAACAGTAAAGGCAAGTGCCCCATTGAAAACTATTATAAATTATAGCACCTTCAATTGACTAAGATTTTTTGCAAAATATCCCGCAAAATTTGCATATTTAACATAATAAATTGACATAAAGCTTATTAACTAATTGTATCAATCATACAGATGCCCCAATTCAATTTTCATTTAGAATACATGGAGCTTAAAACTTTAAACTTTCAAAATCGTTTACAATAACCCCACTTGATCATATGTTGTTAATATTACTAATATTTGGTCTTTAAGTTTGTCATTTTATTTTAGGTTTTTGTTTAATTTGACGTTTTGAAGATTCTGCAGTGTTCCCTGGCCATAATCGATAAAACCCTGCAAACTTTCCATTATTTAAGTTATTTTTGGCATGTTTCCTTAGAGAAAAAAAATCCACTGGGAATTTGTTCATAATGGAAATTTAATATGACTGGACTATTAATTATAATGATAAAAATCTTTCTTAAGCACAAGTACAATGATAATGAATAAGAAAAAGCTTTTGATATCAAACTGACCCCTCAGAACTGGAAGAATAGTTAATGATACATTATTTTTAAAATTGTTTTAAATTTATTTACAGTCGAAACCGGATATAACGACGTTGAAGGGACCATAAACTGCGGACGCTGTAGCCGGCAGTTGTTATAAGCAATATAACTGGCAGTACAGTTAGTTTTTAAAATAATTGGCCGGGACCTTGCCATTTAGTCGTAATAACCGATGCGTCGCTGTAAACAATGTTGCATCTGGTTTTGACTGTACTTATAACTAAATTAAATACTGGTTCTAAAATTAAAGATTTGATGTCCTCTAAAACCAGAACAGAAGCTGAAATTTAGTTTCGATTTTGACGAAAATTTTAATTTTACTCAATCTTTAGTAATAAACTGATCCTTTGCACAATTTTTCTGTAGGTTGATTCAACATTCTGTGGAAAATGTTGCGAAAATCTGCCTTCCACCGAGGCGCGTTTAAAGAAAAACAAATGTGGAAATTGTCGAATCTGCCCAAGTTGTCATCAAGAACTTGCCACTCGTGCTGTCTCGAAACAACCAGCTAACACCGAAGATGCCAAGGCGACGCCAAAGAAAATGTATCACTTATCTTGTTTCTTTTGTCGTTGGAATTCCAGAGATATTGGGATACCGGATCAAACAGCTGCTACAGGAGGATGGCCCGAAAGAGAAAATATACACTCTAATCGACTTCTTGAAGTTATCGATATGTACAAGGGAATAATCCTTTCGGAGAAGCAGCAAGCTGAGATATTTGCCAAGAAACAACGTGGCAAATATATTTCCTACACGGTAACATATTTTGTTATTAATTTTGCGGTTACTAAATCGAAATGCGTGTAGGATAAAACGGGAATAACTGCTGCTTCACTTCGCAAGAGAATTGGTTTTCCAGAAGATGTCCCTCTTCATAAAAATGCTCCAAAGAAGGTGCCACCAGCAACAGCGGATGAACAAGTTGAAGATTTACCAGAAAGTATTTTTGTTGAACCAGTAAATTTAATAGAAGGTAGGTTTTCTCTATTAACTGCAGAGTCGGTAATTTTTTAACCCTGAAGAGTCTCGAATGTGCGAGTGGAATAACACACCACCAACAGGATTGGTTTATCATAATTAAGGTTTCCACATGTCGCGGTCTTTCGGATTTGTCTCTGTTTTAATTGGCTTCTTCGTTATTCCCATAGATTCTCTTGGAGCGGTTCAATGTCCTTGCAAACCGAAAATTAACGCTGTAGAATTCACACTGATGTATGATTAATGTGATCGCTTTTCTTATGTTGAGTTTAAACTTGAAATTTCGGCTTTTTGGAGCATTTCATCTTTTTTCTTAGAGTAAAAATCGAAATAGACACTCACCTCGAGGTTTCTGTTTTTTTTTTAATATTAATTTCTCTTTTTTTACCTTTTGAAGAAAGATTTTTATTTTATTGAAAATGTTGATCATTTTAGATTTTGCACCTTTTTCCTTAAAATATTCAGTTTAAACTTTACATCATTGAATTGTTTTCTTGTTTCACTTCAGTTTCAAGATTGAAAAAAAGTGCTATATTGATACTGATTGTAAATAGCAGAATGGAATTTTTTTTCAAATAGAATTTTTAATTTTTGTCCCAAATTCTAAATTTCAACTATGTAATTCTAAATATTATCATTTTTTTATGACATATTTAGTCCCCAAAAATTGATTTTAAAAATCTTATTCCCTGAAACCAAGAAAGATTAAAAAATATAACAAAAGTTGCTATAACGTGTTTCGATAGCCAAGCTATTGAAAGATATTAGTATCTCTCTGAAGATGATAGCTTGAATATTGAAACGCGTTAGAGCAAATTTTGTTGTATCTTTTAATCTTTCTTGGTTTCAGGGGACAAGATTTGTATATCAATTTTTGAAGATAACCAAGGACAAGTCCTTTCCACCAAAATTATTTAATCTCGACTAAATAAGGCGAAATTTAATTTAAAAAAAGATATATTCAGCAGTTTTTGAAATTTTTAACAATATTGCAGACTTTTTAAACATTCTGTATGAGGGAAACCTAACGTGGGAAAGAGAAGTGGGGGTTCAGTTCTTATTTTCCCTGAGGGTAACGAATGCATCAATTTGTCATAATTATCTGCTGTGCTATTGATGCGCGACATATTTTCGGTTTTTATAAAAAAAGAACAGCAAATGATTCTTATTGGAAGTGGTATTTTTGACTTTTTTTGTCTGTTTTAGTTACGACCATCAAACAGAGATTGTTACAACCAGACTCTCAACCAATAAACGTGAACAATCTCTTTCCTATCCACAAGCAGCTGTCAGTGAAGCGCTCTCTAAGATGCCGCGCCTGTGAACATAACGTTAGCAAGCCAGAGTACAACCCGAGCTCTGTAAAATTCAAGATCCAATTGTTTGCATAGTTAGTATTACGTTTATTTCCCAAAAATTAGTTTCTATGTATGTTGGTTTTTAGCTATCACATTCCTGAAATAAAAATCGTCACAGTAGAACCGTTACGTGCTGGAAAAAGTAGTGAATTAATCATAAAATTTACAAATCCTTCCCAACATCAAACAGTTGTCTCTTTTCTTTCATATGACACCGAAATAGAAGAAGAAAAAGTTGAGGACAAAACCGAACAACCGCCTAGTATCCCAGATGTATGTTTACTTATTTATTTTACTTATTATTATTACTTGTTTACTTTAGCGTTAATTCCTAAAATATTATGTTGTAGAATCAAGCAAAGTTCCCTTCATTAGGGAGCCAACCAAGTAGTTTATTTAGCTTGACATCTAGACAACCTTCATGTACGGTAACACCAAGATCTATCATTGCCAATATAAATGCTGATGTGGAGATACCTAGCAGTAATTTTATTTTACCGCCAAGGGATGATGCTGCTGAATATGATGATTTCAATGATACTCAAAATATTCAGGATGATCCTAAGTAAGACGTAAAAAATGATAAGAAACCATCATCTCCATTTATTTCATTTTACAGATTGGTTGTCTGGAGGAAGTCTAATAAAGCTTATATTAAACTAAATGTTACACCAAAGGAAGATCTACCTTTAGATTCGGAGGTTTTTGTCGGTTTTGTCATGTCCCATTTATATACAAACACCATAGCAACTACTGTTGAGAATAAAGGGCCTTTAAAATTTGATCACAAAGTGAAAATTGTTCTGAAGCTTGGAAAATCAGTTGGTTCTGACTAATTAATATTCTATAGAATAATTATGTTAATCATATACTTATAAATGGTGCTTTATTATATCAAGTGTGTAACTTTGTAAGATTCAAAATAATGTTTCTCATTTCTTTTTGTTCAGTATAAATGACACTAATTATTTATTTTTAGGTTAAATGCTTTAAAGGATAATTTTTTGTATTTGTAAATTAAATTATACTTTATTAATTCCATATTTTTCTATTAATATCCTTCAATGTCCTTTGACTTATAGAGATATTAAATTAGAGACTGACCAAAATTAGACTTTTGTTGAAACTGAATTCTACTTCCAATCTAATTTCAGCTGAAACTGAATATTATTTAAACTTGTTATAAATTTTTTCATGTCTAATTTTGGGCTTGTATATTTCATTTTTTCCTATTCTATGTTAAATAAATAAACCTATTTTTTTGTCAGCTGCCATGAAGTCATGTTTTAAAAATTTAGACATCACCTAGTCATTTCAACAAAAAGTTTCAGAATATTGTCAACTTTCATTACTAAAAATTTAAATTTTTCCAAACTGGGTTGTGGAAATGTTAAATAAAAGTAATAAACATGTTACAAGTTACATTATACCCTGAAATTTAGTGTGTATTTCCTCGACTGAAAATTGCTTGAACTAAATTAAAGCAGGTTTTATACAAAGGGAAGCTTATTTGGAAAGAAATAGCAAATTCAATTTTTTATAGGATCAAATCGCTTTAAATGGATAATCACAATTCTTTTGATTGTAGTGTATTTTAAAAATATTATTTCTATTTGTTTTTTGATATTACGAAATAAAATACTACCTATAACCTATGTTAAACTCAGAAATATCCCACATCATGTTGCAAATTGATGTTGTGATCAGTTAAAATCGATACATTTTTATTAAAAGAAATCTAAATTTCTACTTTAAAAGTCAAAACGTTTAGTTACAAATTGCTAAATCTAAGTTTAAACCAAAAAGTTTAAGAGCAAATTCGAAAATTCAGTAACTAGGAAATTATATTCAAAAAATTAAAATTTTCAATTGTTTTTTCAGAAAGTTCTAATTTTGGAAAGAACTTAAATTTATAAAACTAGTTCAGGGTTTAATCCAAAATTTTCATTTTAATTTCACTTTCTCAATTTTAAAAACTAGAAGTTTTCAGGATAAAATGGTAGTTTGCGTAATGTAATTTTGTTTTTAAAGTCAAATAGTTAGGAAAAAATGAACATTTGGAGCAAATTAAAAATTCGAGAACTACTCGAAAAATAGGTGAACACTCTTAACGTCTTACACTATTACACGAATCTGGGTTTGTCAAGTTCTCGTTTTTTATTCTCAATCAATTCCAAAATTGGATGCACCAGTATTCTTTCAATAGAAAGGGCTTTAAAATGCTGTATAGTAGGACAGTTCCATTTGAATTTTTTAAAATGAGGATTGTTAGGGGGATGAATATTGCAACGTTTTTCTCTGGAAGGAGTAAAAATTAGCACATGCGGACGGTAGCTCTTTGTCGATGAGCACACTAGTTCGGAGTCCTTTGGAGAGTTCCGGAAACTGGTTACTAATGTAATCGATTCTTAATCTGGGAACCTGATGTTACCTTAAATTTTAGGTAAATGGATCTAAATAATAAATGAAGGGCGCCAGGTAATTTCGCTCGCCGTTACCTAAAAATATTATTAATTGAAATTACCAAATAGATATGATCTCCCGATCAAGACTCGATCACAATTAGTGCCTTTAAACAAACTTCTACCTTCTTTTCTTTCAAATGCTTTAACTAATTTATTATGCAGGTGGCAAATTAATTAACGGTAGAGGTGGTTTACATATATTTTCAATAAATAAAAATTACAGACTCAAATTTCAAGGGGGCAATATTTCAAGTTATTATAAATAAAATCTATGAACTAGTATTGTTTAAAAAGGTTGATGATAATAATTTTTAAATAATTAAGGATGTCGAAAACAAAAAAGTGCACTATTTGGGGCGCTCTTTTTACAATATTAATACTGAAAATGATCAGAGATAAGTTCAAATTACATGTTAACAATCGAAAAAGTTTATAATTCATGTTCAAATTACCTTTTCAAATTAGGACAAGATCAAACAACACATTAATAAATGGTCCACAGGTTTACAAAAAAACTAGTATACATTTTCATTATATGCAAACCAGGGCCAAAATTAAATTATCCAAATTATATGGTCATATTGGTAGCGAAAAGTTTTCTAATTATTTGTCCTAAAATTCTTGAAATGTGGGTTGGCTTTAAAATACAAAGTTAAATTCAAACGGCAGTACCTCAACGTTTCTTCAATCACCTGAAAGTCTTCTATCAAGATGTCGTGCCTACAGAGACATCCAACGCAACTGGATCAAAAACGACAAAGACAGCACAATTTCGAAGTAACTTTCCACGGGCAAAGTAGTCACCAAATTAACCAAACAGGAACGAGTTCAGGTACGATACTGCCACAATATCAAAAGGTCGCCAAAACATAAATCAAAGTGAGAAATGTGATAAACCAAAGGAGCCTGAAATCGCTCTTCTTTGAATTGAATCCAAAAGAGCTAAAATGTGCTTTGGGGCTAAACTCCAAACATGAGAACAGTATTCCAGTGTTGGCCTAACTTGAGCTTTGTATAGAGTGAGTAGCTGATGAGATGTGAAGTACTTTTTAGATCGAAAAAGAAAGCCTAGCTTCTGAGAGGCGGATTTAGAAATGGCGCACATCGTCCCAAGAGAAGTTAGTGCTCGCATTCACTCCTAGGATAGACAGATTAAATTCCATCGGGAGGATTTTATCGTCCATGAGTTTGTTATACCCTTGATGTTTTCCCAGAGAAAACCATGGCCTGAGTTTTTGAAGCGTTGAAGTCGACCAGATTTTTCTTACCCCATTCCATAATGATTTTGAGATCCTGATTAATCATCTGTAATTGCTGTTCCCTTAGTCGAAGCAGCGACGAATAATGATTTGTCAGAGAAAAAAAGATGACACCAGGCTACTATCATCTGCGGTGCTGTATATCGGATTTGAAGTTGAAGCTAAGAGATCGTTTAAGTGTAACAGAAACAGAGTATAAGACAGGACATATCCCTGAGGCACCCATGCATTTATCGTAAATGTCTCGGATGAGATGCCATCGACGACAACTGGAAGAGATCTATCAGCGAGAAAACTGGATATCGAGTGACAGAGTCCAGGAGGAAGACCATACGATATTCATTTGGCGAGAATAGATCAGTGCCAGACTCTGTCGAAGGCTTTTGAGATATCCAATGCCACAATCCTATCCTCATCATGTTTTTCCATAGTTGAGTTACAGATATGAGTAACATATGCCAGTAGATAGCCAGTTGGGCGTTGTTGTCCGAAATCGTATTGCCTGTCCGAGGTGATTCTATTTTTCTCCAGATATTTGAGAATCTCGATGTTGATAACCTTTTCCATCACTTTAGATATAATGGGCAACAAAGATATAGGGCGATAATTTTTAACCAGATTCCTTTTTTAGGGACAGGCTGCACCCTAGCAGATTTCCAGCTATTAAGGAATACATCTTTGTTGTAAAAGACAGTGAATAATCTGCTTAGGACAGGAGTTGACTCTGAAGCGCACTTCTTAAAACCGGTAGCTGGGATACCATCAATCCCAGAAGCTTTCGAGGTGTCAAGCTTGAGAAGAACCTTTCTGACTGTTTGTTCTCTAAAAACAACTTCAGGCATCCAAGTGCCAGCCTTAGGAAAAAGAGGACGTTCTGCGTTTCGAGAATCAAGGTTGAGCCTTTTCCTTGGAAGCGGTCGCAATATTGTGGTTGTCATGGAGTAAAAGTGAAAAATTTGAAGATGTAAAATTCCTTCCAATCGACTTTACAAATCCCCAAAAGGACCTGGAACTGTTCAGGTAGTTGATAAGCTTCTGGCGCATTTTACAATTGAAACCACTTTTTGCCTCGTCAATAACCTGTTTACAAAAATTTCGTGCATTTATAAAGCTAGTCCGAGTCTCGACTGAGGGATTATTTTGCCAAGGACGATATGCATGATTTTTGCAGGAGACAACCCGAGCACATTTTTTGCTGAACCAAGATTTACTGAAGACAGACTTCTTTTGAGATTGGGGAATCGAGCATTCCATACCAATTAGGATAGTTTCAGTGTAGGATTCGGCGCCTGAGGAAGGGTTGTCTGAGTTAAAACAGACTTCTTGCCATGGGAAATATACAAAGAAGCCTCTTAACTCTTCCCAGTTAGCAAAGTTAAAGTGCCAAACCCCACGGGACTGTGCCCGAGAAGGAGGTGGTGTATGAAGCGAACGAGAGGCTGCTGCAAGCTTGTCATCGGAATTGCGGTGATGTAACAGTGATTTTAAACGAATTTGGAGAACTGGTAAGGAAAAGTGGAGTAGATTAGGTTGACGGATATCTACATCAGAAATTCTTGTGGGTTCCTCAACTAATTGCAACAGTCTACAAGTAATGCGATTGACGAGTACCAGCGAAATTTAAAATATATATTTTACGGTTTTCTAATTTTAAGGGGGGTCAAATTTTCGTCGAGGGACCCTATATATAAAACAAATCCAAAAGTCAAACCGAAATTTCGATTTTAACGTCGAAATTTTCGAAATGTTATTTTTAAGTTTAAATTGAAAAGTTTCAGATCAAGATGAAAATTTTCTAAATGTAATTTTGGTTCCGCAGTCAAAATGTTGGGAAACAATTAAAAATGCTAAGATTAAACCGAAATGTTTGCAAGCAAAGTAAAAAATTCTAGAACTTATTTTCAAAAAATTCAAATTTTCAAATTTAAATTCGTTTAAATTTGGGAAGACTAAATTTATAAAACGAAATCAAGATTTAAGTTCAAATTCCGATTTTAATGTTGAAGTTTTTAAAAATGGAATTGAAGTTTTACAAAAAAGAAGTGGACATTTGAAGAAACAAAGTGAAAATTATAGCAAAAAGTTTCTTCAACTTTTAGGTATGTATTTATACAATATAAACATGAAATTTTGACAAAAAAATCCACTTTCACAAAAACCTCAAAGTTCTAAATTAGAAAAATAGAAAAAAGTTGAAATTTCCATTTTTAGTTTGATATTTTAGGAAAAACAGTCGAAACATTGAGCTTCTAAGGTCAAAGTTTTGAGAAAAAAAGTCAAAATTTTTATAAAAACTTCGAAAATTTCGAGTTATATCGAAATATTCTTAAAACTGGCCAAAATCCGCATCACAAAAAATCTCGAAATGCATCTAAAAAATTCTTAATATTACGAAATTATTCCTGAATTACCGCATGTAACCTAGAAATTCAATTTTTATAGATTTTTTTAAATTCAAAATTAAAAATTTCTCGGTTAAATTTGAAATGTTGAGATTTTTTTCTATAAATTAGCTATTTTCGAAGTTTCTACTTTAATTTTAAAATTTGTAAAAACATCTCGAATTTTCAAGTTTTATAATTTCATTTTAATGTTAACGCGAAATTTTGAGACGGCAAAATATCGAGAAAAATTCGAAATTTTTTATTGTACATTACAGTTTTTCGAGTTCAAAAACTTAGAATTTAAGCTAAGAGAATTTGAAAAAAAATGTCAGATGTTCGATTCTTTGCTCCGAAAAGCAACTTTTAAAAAAGTCAGTCTCAGGACCGAAATTTAATTTTTATTTTAAAGTTTTCACATTTTTCCTAAAACTTTGCCTTTTCTCGTCGAACTTTTGATTGTTTTCTTTTAAAAAAATTCCGAGTTTGAACTCAAGTAGAAATTTTAACATTCCTAATTTATATACAATGAACATTTTTTAGTTTCGACTTAAACACGAATTTCAAATTCGAATTTAATTTTGACAAAACCTTGAATAATATTCAAATTTTTACTCGAAATGTCAAAACTGTAGAAAAAGTTGAAAAGAGATTAAAGCGGAAGTTTTCAAAACATTTTACTAATGAGTCCGCATAATTTTTTTCAGAAAGAAACAGTTTTTGGGTTTTTTGAAATCTTAATTAACTGGCAATTTAGACTTTTTCCAAAACCTCCAAACTCAAAATTTAAATCTTTTTTCCCAAATTTTGAATTAAAACTCAAACTTAAAAAAATATTTGAAACTTAAACTCAGATTTTTAAGAAAATAGTCAACATGTAAAAAGAAAATTGACATTTCTGAAAAACTAATTTGTAATTTAATCGTTTTAACTTTGAACTAGAAGGATTGGGGTGACTATAGGGCAGTTAGTTTAGAAATACATTTCTATCGATCTCCTTTACGTTTTTATTTTCATTTCTTTTTGGATTGTCAAAGAAATTTTATGATCGAAAAGTTCAAAATGTATTTCCTTTTTAAGATTTCCGAATAATGAGTGTTGCCAATGGCAGATTCAGAAGTTTAAGGGGGAACTGAAAACTCGGCCACTTCTTATCTAATTGCATTTTAATACTCATGTTCCCAAAAGTTAACATTTTCTAAAAATTTCCAAATTTTTTTTTTTTAATCCATTTGATTTAATCCACTCGCAAAGGGTAACCTCATTATACCTTCAAAGCACTGCGAGTAGAATGCGGAAACAAGGATAGATGGCGATGAACCGCCTTTTTAATCAAGGATAGGTTGTAATTTTTGGGGAAAAATTCCGTTCGGTAATAAGTCCCACAGCTTGGAAGTTCTATAGAAGAAACAGCCTCCATAGACAGAAGTCCTCACTGTGTTAAGCTGGACTGCACAGGACTTTGCTGCCTCCAACTGTTTTGTATGCCTCGAGAGTCTTGCCCTTGGGGCATTAGTTCTTACAAAATTAGAATTTTTAAGTCAACATTTCAAGAAAAAATCCAAATCGCAGTTTGGGGTAATTTACATTACCAATGCGCAACAAAAGGTAATTAAAAATTTGAATTTGTGGAACAAGTAATCAATGAAGAAAAAGCCAATAAAAAATGGATGAAATTAATAAAACTCCAAAAAAAGATAAAAAAATGATCTGAAATCTCTTGGTTGAAAATTTTTTTGCAAACTGTCAACTTTAAAAATTGAAGTTTAATTATTTTATAAATTCAGTTTTTCCTTTTTCAAAATTTCACTTTTTTTCTAAAAATTCAGTTTAAACTTAAAATTTCTTATAATTTTGGGCCAAAAATTAAAAAAAAATAATTTTTCTGATACTTCCACTTGTAATTTCTATCTTATGGTCTGGGACTAACAAATGAGAAGCCAAATATTTGTTGTTGGATTGTTATTTAATAATTATAAACAAAATGAACAGCAAATGCTGAATTTACAATCTACGACCACGGCGACCACCCTTCCTTCTGGTGGAGTCAGATGGAATTGGAGTGACATCTTCAATTCTACCGATTTTCATGTTAGATCTAGCCAAAGCTCTGAGGGCACTTTGAGCTCCAGGTCCTGGAGTTTTTGTCTTGTTACCACCAGTGGCACGCAATTTAATATGGAGAGCTGTAATTCCCAAACTTTTGCATTTTTCAGCTACATCCTGCAACAAAATTCAAAACAATAAATAACTGCCAATCAGATTTTAATAGCTTGTGATTTTATAACGATAAATTCCCAAAACTTAAAACTTTTACAATAGCTAATACATTTCATAGAATTTCAATTAATTATTAATTGATCTTGAACAATTCAGAAAGCACTGGAAGTGACTACTTATGAAAGGTTTAACAATGCTGGCAATAACTTAAGGGTGTTTCAGCAGCTTTCGAATCATATTTATATAACCCCAATCATTATTTCATTTAATAACAATATTTTTCCATTAGAAATCACAGTTACTGTTTATTAAAATTTTTAACATTTTAATAATATACAACTGGCAACTAATTTATGGAAATTTAGAAGCTTTTGGCTTGCCCCTTCTAATTTTATCTAATAATAATATTTTTTTGATAAAGAATTCAAAAGAAGATATTTAACTGCTTATTTTTCTAGCACTTTGACTATTTAATTCTAGAACATTTAATTTTAAACTATTAATTCATATGAAAGTAGAGATACTTAGTGTTATACAGTCAAATTTGCCATAAGCGAGAAAACTAACAGTAAGAGCGATTGCTAGAACGTCTTTTCTAAAAGTAAGAAAGTAGAAACCTCTATAAGAAGCATCAAGACCTCTATAACCGAGATTCCATTTTAACCACTTAATGCATACATTAATTTGGAATTTTCTGCCAGAAAATGATAAGTTTTTCTTTCACTAATAAAAGTTTTATGAATATATATTAACTAGTTTTTAAAATGAATAAATTATAAAATATAGTACACAAACAGACAAGATTTTGTTTACAACGTAATATGTTCACTGGTGCGAGACACACACATATTCAAAATTTGCTAGAAAGGAGCATTAATCAGACATAGGTTAGTGCATTAAGTGGTTAACATGTACTTGTATAATTGAGAGTTTTAAGGAACTATAAATAGAAAAGTAAATAAATAATCCCCCCGTGAAAGGAACTACTCCTGTATATTTATAAGTGAGAAATCTCTATAATCGAGAAAAACTCGGGTTCCTTCAACTCTTCTCTTATCCAGGTTCAACTGCTGTAGGGCTCTTGTAATTAGTCACCCAAATTGATACAAAGTATGATAAACAGTTAACATTTTTCTTTTTCACTGAATTCATAAGAGCATCAAAATATGTCACTACTTAAGCTTCACTACTGAAAAAATTCTGCATACCTGTGCAGCCAACATAGCAGCGTAGGGAGAAGCTTCATCTCTGTCGGCTTTTACTTTCATGCCCCCAGTTACTCTGGAGATCGTTTCACGGCCGGACAAATCGGTGACGTGCACGAAAGTGTCGTTGAAACTAGCAAAAATGTGGGCTACACCAAAGACAGATTCGCCCTCGCGAACTTGGGGTCCAAGCGACACTTGAACTTCTTCTTTTTGAACTTTGCCTTTCCTTGGGGCCATTTTTGCACTGAAACATAAGTAGCAATCAAAAAAATATACTTACAAGCCGTTTGTAAAATATTTGCAATATTTATGTCGGACACCGAAAGTTAACCACAAAGAACAACTGTCACTGTTTCTGCGATCATCCTTCGAAGTTTTACATAAATTGAAAACTTTTCTATGTGTAGCGTTTCATGATTTGATTAACTTAAAGTGCCCGATTATATTTTTTCGTTAAATAGTTGTAAATATTAATATTTTAGAGAAATTATTTACTTGGATTCCACTTACAGTGCTTTTCGTTCAAGCAAAATTAATGAAAGAGGGCGCTACATGTATACGTTGAATGTCAACGTTTGACACAACCTAACAAACCTAAAATCCCTACCAAAAACATGCAAACATAGAGCATTGAGCTAATTTAGGTTTGTCTCCATCTATTCAATAAATTCCCAAATGGCTGTGTCTTGGAGAAATAAACCGTGATAAGCCCTGCGTAGTTAAATAATTGATATTTTTAACCCATATTTAGTGAAATTGTTCGTTATTATAGTTCATAATCTGACAGAGATCGTTGACTGAATGTATTCAGTCATCGCAGGTTTCGCACTTTTGGTTCGATTGAAAATTCAAATTTGAGCTCGCAATGTTAAGAAAAACTCTAAATTCATAAAACGAATTCGAGCTTAGGCTCGATATATTGATACTGTAGTTGAAATTTTAGAAAGAAGTACAATTTTCAGGAATTTCAACTAAACATTTTTAAGAGTTGAAATTTAAAGAAAAAAACTCGAAATTTATACTAAAAATATTCCCTAATTTAAAATTTGAAAACGAAATGTAGAGATAATTACAAATTACAAAGCAATTAGAAAGCACATCAATTAAAAAAAAATCAAAAATTTCGAGTTTAAAGTCAAAATTTCGACATTAATTACGAAATTCTGACTTTTTCATGAAATTTCGACTTTTTTCTGAAAAATCCGATATTAAAGTCGAAATTTCCATATAAATTTTAAAGTTCTATACTCTATGGTCTATGGTTAAGTTAGGCAGATGACAGTTGCGTACCACCACTCCCCTTTCCAAATAATATTGACAGTTGGCAGTAAGGTGCGTTCAGTAATTTCAATTTTTAATTACCAATATTTCGTCTTTTTTCTCGAAATTTCGAGATTAAAGCTGAAATTTCGATTTTAATCTTGGAATTTCGAGAAAAAAGTCGAAGTTTCGAGTTTAAAGTTGAAATTCCGAGATAAAAGTCGAAATCTCGAGAAAAAAGTCGAGAAATCAATAAAAAAAAATGTAATCGATGTTTTTTCTACGCCCTCGTAGTAAACAGTACAGATGAGAAAGTTATTTTCAAAAACTGAATTTTAAGACGACCTTTCGAAAAGAAATAAGAGTTAGATATTTTGATATTAAATTTCAAATTTTGGGAAAAAAAACTGAAACTTGGGCATTAGGGTTAGAAGTTTGAAAAGCCAAGTCAAAACTTTTTGTTGAAAGTCCACATTTCGAGTTTCAACTCGATATTTAGAAAAAAAAGCTAACTTAATGCTTGATTAAAGATCAATTAATTTATTATTTTAAATTTACGCAAACATTTTCTTGTCATTTGGTAAAGGGGGTTTTCGGGAATGATAAATTATTTTACCTGAAATGTTCTTGACATTTTTCTTAACATAACAAGAATGAAATATCTAGCACTAGTGTTCCGTAAAACATAGTTTGGGAAACTCTGGTGTAATGTATAACCTGATCTCTTTTATTTCTATGAAGCGGCTGTCCACTTCATCTATTACGCACGCGATGTCGCCACCATGACAACTTTTCAATTTCCACCAACGGCAACACAGAAAGAAAATCTGTCAAGTTTGAAGCAGCAGTCAGCTAGAGGCCAGTGGCTCTCTTGGTTTTGGGTTCATTAATCGCCATATTTGTTGTTGTCTCTGATGGGGGAGGTCACGATACGGGTGGATTGGTGGTTTTTTCTCGCCTTCTGAGTGAAATCGCGTTTGAACAGTTATGCAATTCGTCGAGTGACAAGTGTACGGTCTTGTTATTGTTTTGAATGCGTTTTCGTCGACGGGCTAAAGTCGGACACCCGAAGACTGGTTTAAGTGTCAGAGGTAGTTCTTTGTTTGAAACTGGCGGCCGCTGGAAACCTCCCCGGAGACGGTGGCGGCGATGTGGCTGCCGCTATGCTGGAATGGGAAGAAGGGGACAGATTCAGTTTTGAGGATTCGGATAGGTTTGAGGAGGATTCTTTGTGCAGTTGGAGTTCGGAGCCCGAGAGCATCTGCAACAATTGGAGAGGATGGAAGAAACCCCCAGTTGGTTCAGGAAGTTATTTCGGCAGCAATAAGAAGTCATCCGAGGGTGAGTGCTTCTGCATGGTTATGTTAATTAATGAAAATTATTCTTCTGAATTGCTGATTCACTTTCTACACTTCGTCCGATTATCATCGTCATTCATTAAAAAGCATTTAGGAAGCTCTTTATTACTAATTCATTCCAGTTTCTAATGCTAGAAACTGTTTTTGTATGTCATACTAATGTTTGTTTTATAAGAGTTTTGGATAGTATAAATGAGGTTGAAATGAGAATGGCCCTCATTAATGGATATCTGTTTTAAGTGGAAACATTTCCCAAATAAACGATAATATTCGATATTGTATGTTTTATTTATAACCCCCGAACTGTGCTTATTAATAATTTATGTTTATTTGGGACTGATATTTCCTAATTATTTGATTATTAATTGCCAAAATTAATTCCAATATTTTTCATTTAAAATCCAACAGAGTTGTAATTTAGAATCCCATAAGTTTTTAAGAGTAATATTTTATATCGAATTAAATACCATTTGGTTAGGCATTTCGACCTACAACAACTTTTTTATGTTCCTGTTTTATATTTCTTATCTTTATTTCATATTTTAATTAACATTGACATTTTGCAAATAAATATAAGTACATAAGTTATATGTTTTTAATATATTATCTATTATTGTTGAAATGTCAAAGTTAATTAAAATACAAAACACAATTAACCAATATAACTGATGTAAAAAAGTAAAAACATATAAGGAATTTACATGCAAAAGCAAGCATTTGATTATTTCGTGAAAAAAGAATTAGGTGAAACAACATTCATTTTGGGCAAAATGAAACGTTTTCACTAAAATAATTTCATTTAAACGAAAATTTTAGTCCTACTTCTCATTTTTTGCAAGATATGTTAGGGAATGAAATGGCTTGTTTTGAATCTAAACGCTTCGTATTAAAAAAAATGTCTATCCATTGGAGAATCAAATACGGCGTTTTCCACTATCACTTTGCGATTATCAGAGTACCTACACCAATAAGAGGGCTCTATACGCATTCTGGCTTTATTTTCATGTTGGAGACCAAGTAAAGTAAATAACTTAATTAATTAACTAAAAAAATTCAACTCTAAAACATTTCTTAGATGTCCAAATCTCAAAATTTTGAACCAGTTTTTCGAAATTTTGATATTCCGAAAATTTCTACTTTTTCTTAACATCTCGTGGCTAAGTCAAATTAAAAGAATTGGTAAAAACTCACGTTTTTAACTTGAGCTAAAAAAAAGATCGAAAATTCTCAAAAAAACCAAAAAATGACTCAAACAAATTTCTAATTGGAACCAGTTTTGGTACAGCCTTGATCTCAAAATTTTAAATTAAAAGGCATTTCGAGAAAGCGTAAATTTAGAGCAGGGGTTCCTTTTTTGTCCCCTTTAATTTTATTCAATAAATTTCGACTTTACTTTCCAAATTAATTCAGATTTCTTTGAGATTTTCGACTTTTTGAAAACATCCTACTTTTGATTTACGTTTTACTTTCTTTAGAAAATTCAATTTTCATTAAAATTTCTTAAGAGTTTTTTCGAAATGTTGCCTCTTCTGAAAATTATAACCCTTTCCAAATATTTTCACTTTTTTTTCTTATTTTTTGCAAATATAACTTTCCTCAAAATTTTTGTTTTTCTCGGAATTTAAAAGTAATCTGAAAATTTGGCCTGTTTCCGAAATTTTCACTTATTTTTCAAAATTTTTTCTTTAAAGATTTCGATGTTTCTTTTACTCTTGAAAATTTCGGCCATTTTCTAAGCTTTCAATTTTTTTAAATTTAACTTTATTTGAAGACTTTGATTTTTTTAAAACTGACCGTTTTTTTAAAAATTTTGGAAACTTTTAACGTTCACAACTTAGACTCCAAAAATTAGACTTTTTTTTTTTGAAAACTTCATCTACTTAAAAATGTCGGTTTTGGTTTAAATTTCGACTTTTTGAAAATGTTGACTTTTTACACATTTGCGTTGTTTGATTTTTTTCTAATTCAGTTCTTTGAATTTTTTCATCTTATTTTAAAATATGTATTAAAAAAAAATTATTATTTATGATTTTAACTTTTCTGAAATGTTTGAAAGCTTATGAAAATTCGACTTTTTATAAAAATGTTGGTTTTTTCCGAAAATGTTGATTTTTTCTGTATATTTCGATTTTAAAATTAAGTTTTTAAAATTCTCTATTTTATTTTAAAAGATATATTTGAAAACCGATCATTTTAAAAATTTTATTTTTTAAAACATCAACTTTTTGAGCATTTTTGAAGAGTATCAAAATTTAGACTTTTTCTCGAAATTTTGGCTTTTTCTGTAAATGTTGACTTTTTTTGGACATTATGAGTTAAAAAATTTCGAATTTCCACTTTCTTCCGTAATTTTAACATATTTTGAAAATTTCAACGATTTTTCAGAAATTCGCCTTTGCAAATTCTGTTTGTTTTTGAAGGTTGTTCTTTTTTAAAAATTTTGATTTGTTTGTTAAAAAAAGCCAAAATTTTCAAAAAAGTCAATATCTTAATAAGCAGTTGAAAAATATAGGGCTGGATCTTTAAATTTCTACATTTTAGAAAAGCCGAAATTTTAAAGAGACTAAATGTTTTTTTTTTTTTTTTTGGTGGAGGTCCTTGGTTATCTTCAAAAATTAAAATACAAATCTTGTCCCCTGAAACCAAGAAAGATTTAAAAAAAATTAATCTTTCTTGGTTTCAGGGGACAAGATTTGTATTTCAATTTTGTTACTAAATGTTTGATGGAACGGACTGGTCCTTGGTTATCTTCAAAAACTGAAATACAGAACTTGTCCCCTGAAACCAAGAATGATTAAAAAACACAACAAAGGTTGCTCTAACGCGTTTCGACAGCCAAGCTGTCATCTTCAGAGAGAAACTGTTTGAAGATGACAGCTTGGCTGTCGAAACGCGTTAGAGCAACCTTTGTTGTGTTTTTTTATCTTTCTTGGTTTCAGGGGACAAGTTCTGTTTTTCAATTACTAAATGTTTAAAAAAAGTTAAAATTTTGAATAAATTCGAAAATGTATAAAAAAACTCGAAAATTTAAAAAATATCCAAATTTTGATTAAAAATTTGACCTTTAAAAAAATCAGTTTTCAGAAAAATCGAAATTTTGAAAACAATTCGTATCCAATTTTTAAAAAATAATTGAAATTTGAAAGAATTTAAAAAAACTGACATTTTGAAAAACAGGCTACTTAATTCAAAAACTGAAACATTTGAAGGTTAAAGAAAACCTAAATTTTAAATAGTAAACGCTTCGAAAAATTTCGAAGTTTTCAGAAATGACGATTTAATAAAGTTCACATTTTGAAAAAAGAAACTCTTTAATTCATAAATAAAATCGGAAAAAAGTTTCAACCTTTCAGAAATTTCGACATTTACACAAAACTGAAAGCTTAAAGAATCAATATTTTTGCAAAAAGCTCCAACTTTTAGAGTCAAAGTAAAAAAAAAACGGAAGTTTTGAACAGAAGCAGAGATTTTTTACTGAAGTCGAAATAAAAATTTTTAAAAAAGCAGAAATTCTGAAGTAAGTAGGTAGGGATTTATTTTAAAAAGGAGACATTTTGAAAAGAGCGAAATTTTGAAAAGAGCAAAATTTTGAATAAGTGAAGTTTTGAAAAAGGCCACGTTTTGAAAAAAGAGAAAATTGTGGATTTTTTGGAAAAGTCCTTCAATCATTCAAAAAATTTTGCATTTCCAAAAAAGTCAAAATGTGTCCTAATATACATTGGATACCCCCACCTCCCCTATGACCTTTTTACGCTCCCATAGGGCGACATGCGCCCCTGGTTGAGAAGTCTGTTTACGGTCGTAAAGTCGACAGTTCACGATAAAAATTTTGCGACAGGAATGTTCAATTTATATCTTAAAATTTTGGCTTTACATTCAAATTTTCGAAAAAATTCAAATTGCAGAAATTTCGCTACAAAAATTACGCGTCCAAATTTTTAATTTATTAATTAAAATTTCGGTATTAAAGTCAACATTTCGAAAAAAATCCTGAAATCTCTAAACTATAAATTTTTGTGTTGATGATTTCGAGAAAAAAGTCGATGAGTTTAAACAAATTTATTTAGAATTTTCCACTTCCTTTTTAAAAATTAAAATACAAATCTTGTCCCCTGAAACCAAGAAAGATTAAAAAATACAACACAGGTTGCTCTAATGCGTTTCGACAGCCAAGCTATCATCTTCAGAGAGGTACGTAGAGATATGTAGTATCTCTTTGAAGATGATAGCTTGGCTGTCGAAACGCGTTAGAGCAACCTTTGTTGTGTTTTTTAATCTTTCTTGGCTTCAGGGATCAATTTTTGTATTTCAATTTACTGATAGATCTGATCTCTCCAAGGGCAACACAAGACAGTCGGAGTTAATTCCGCATTTCGATAGCCAAGCTATCATCTTCAGAGATAGTTTTTCAAAATTTACTTTACTTTAAAAACTTCGTTTTTTTGAAATCATAATTTCTGGAAAAAAGTGGAAATTGCAAAGCTTTAAAAATTCTTTTTACAAAATATGACTTTTTTCTTGGAACTGTATTTTCTTAAAATTGAAACTAAAATTAGGAATTTGGGATTCACGTCGAAATTCCAGAAATAAAGTCGAAAGAGAATTTTTAAAAACACAACTTAAAATTTGGAGTTTAAAGCTCCAAATTTTTTAAAATTTCGAGGTTAGTCAAGTCGTAAAAATTCCTAAAATGTCTACAAAAATGTTTCTCGAAAGCCTGAGTTTTAAGATGCAATTTAGAAATTATCGTGAAATTTCGAGAATAAACTTCGATATGTCTAAAAAAATCTACCCAAAATTATCTTGAAATTTTAAGAAGAAACTCCGAAATGTTTGAAAAAAATTTCCTCCAGGATTCAAACATCGTGATTTCTAAATTTGAGTCGAAATTTCGAGATGAAAATCGAAATGTTTAGATCAGGACTTCCTAAGTCTCCAAGCCTCCCCCGAGGGGGAAGAGGGGGCGTAAAGAGATCATAGAGGGTGCCCAATGTGTATTTGGATTCATTTTTACTTTTTTTGAAAATGTAGCTTTTTGAAGCTTAGGATGTTCCTAAAATTTTAAGTTTTTGCTTAATTTCGCTGTTTTCAAAATTTTTGCTTTATAAAATAAATATTTATTTTAAAATTTCGATTAGTTTCAAAATTTTGATTTTCAAAAATTCGACATTAAGAAATCTTTCAAAAATTCGACATTATTAAAAAATTTCTGCTACTGTTCAAATCTTCGGCTTATTTTTTTAAAATTTGATTTCGAAAATTGCAACTAGTTTTTAAGCTTTCAATTTTTTGAAAATGTCGAATTTTTTGCATGGCTGAGGTTTTTTCACGAATTTTATTTCAGAATTGGCACTGTTTTTTAAAAATTGGATGGGTGTCCGGGTTTTTCTCCAAATTTCGATGTTGTTCAAAATCTTTACTTTTTTCAAATTTCCATTTTTTAAAATTTCGGCATTTTTCAAAGGTTTTAACCTTTTCGGAAATTTCGAAATTTTCTGAAAATTTCGAAATTCAGATTTTTTTTTCGAAAATTTTAACTTTATTGATAATTTCGAGATTTTTCCAAATTTCGATTTTTTTTAAATCTGGAAGTTTTTAAGTTTTGACTCTAAAATTTCGACTTGCTTCGAAATTTTTTCAAAATTTCAAATCAAAATTTTGAATTTCTTTGAAAATCTTGGCTTTTCATATTTTCAATTTTTCAAAAATTGAATCTTTAAAAACTATTAAGTTTTTTTGCAAATTTCGATTTTTTCAAAGCTCGACGTTTTCTTCAAGATGTGGCTCTTTTTGAACTTTTCGACTTTTTTTTCAAATCTTCACTTTTGAGAAATTTCTAAATGGTATTTAAAATATCGACGTTTTTCAAATTTTTTCTTTAAAATTTCAACTTTTTTTTTAAATTTTCGCATATTTTTCCAACATTACGCATATTTTTCCAAAATTTCGCAGTTTTTTCCAAAAGTTTAATTTTCATCACAATTTTGGCTTTTAAAAATTGTAACCTTTATTCAAAATTGATCTAATTTTGCAAATTTTGATTTTCAAAAATTGAAACTTTTTTCAGTTTTCGAATTATTTTGAAAAATTTGCTTTGTTAAAATTGCGATTTTTTTTTGTGAATATTGTCCCATTTATTAAGCTTTTGTTTTTTAAACATCATGCCTCTTTTTTCAAAATTTTCCTTTTGATTTTTTGACCATTCTTCAATATTTCGGCTTTTAAATATAAACGATTTTTTTCAAAATGTCGACTTTTTGAAAATTTTAACTTTTTATGAACATTTGGTAGTTTACTTTCTTTTCAAATTTTCGCTTTTTTTGAAAATGTCACCTTTTTAA
The DNA here is from genome assembly GCA_028583605.1 of Dastarcus helophoroides. Classification (NCBI taxonomy): domain Eukaryota; kingdom Metazoa; phylum Arthropoda; class Insecta; order Coleoptera; family Bothrideridae; genus Dastarcus; species Dastarcus helophoroides. The sequence continues at coordinate 27,912,540 of CM053329.1, read as the reverse complement.
AAATGTCGACATTTTTTGAAAATTCATTTGGTTTTGAGAATTTTGAAAATTTTTGAAATTTTCGAATTTCCGAAATGTTCATGAACTTAAAAAAAACGGTTCAATTTTTTAAAAATTCGAATTATTTTAAAAATTTTGCTTTAACAAAAATTTGAATTAAAAAAAATGAGCCGTTTTTTTATGTTGTATGAATTGTTTGGAAAATTTTGATTTTCTTTAACATTGCACCCTTTTTTGAAATTTTTACTATTTATCAATATTTAAATTTTTTTAAAATTGGATACGAATTTTTTTCCAAAACCTAATGTTTTTGAAATTTTAATCTATAAAAATTTCAGCATTTTTCAAAAATCAGACTTTTTTTCAAAATTTTCGAATTAATTCAAAGTTTTAATTTTTTTTGAACATTGACTCTTTGAAATTTAGACTTTTCTAAAAATTTCAAACTTTTTGAACATTTTCACTTTGTTTTTTTGAAAATGTTGCGTTTTTAATTTAATTTTTAATGTCGACATTTTTTGAAAATTCATTTGTTTTTGAGAATTTTGAAAATTTTGAATTATTATTAAAATTTTGCTACAAAAATTCGCATTTTTCAAAAATATCGAATTTTTCAAGAAAATTGAGCCCTTTTTTAGGTTTATGAATTTTTTGGAAAATTTTGGTTTTCTTCAAAATTAACATTTTTTTCAGATTTCTGACTATTTTTCAATGTTTCGATTTTCTTAAAAATTGGATACGAATTTTTTCCCAAAACTCAATGTTTTTAAAATTTTAACTTTATAAAAATTTCAGCATTTTTTAATAATTCGACTCTTCAAATTTTCGAATTTATTCCAAATTTTAACTCTTTTGAACGCCCACCTTTTAAAATTTCGACTTTTCAAAAATTTTAGAAGTTTTTGAACATATCGCCTTATTTTTCAAATTTTCGAATTAAAAGTTTTCGATATTTTACAAAATTTCAACATTTTTCAAAATTTCCACTACTTTCTAAGAATTCGTCTTTTTTTTGGAAAATGTTGACTTTAACCCTCAATTTTGATTCGAATTTTCGACTTTCACTGAAAAAACTTAAAAGGGGGTTTGAATACATTTTGTACACTCCGAGGGGGCATAACATAAAAAGATTGGGGACCCCTGCTTCAGACTAAAGTAAAAAAAATGTCAAATATAAAGAAAAAACAATTTGGACTTTACAAAAAATATAGTCACAATTTGCAATTGAAGAGAAAATTTCGAATTTAAAATTGAAATTTATCTTGACAGTTATAGTTATAAAATAAAGTGAAATTTGTAAGAAATAGTTAAAATTTTCAGCCAAATTTGAAATTTTATAAACAGGTCGGAACTTAAAAAATTTCAAAAGTAGGTTAATATCTTAAAAAAAGTCAAAAATTGAAAAAGAACCTAAATTTTGACAAAATGTAGAGATTATTAAAAAATAGACGAAACCCGAATTTTGAAAAGTCCAAATTTTCAAAAAAGGTTGACATTTTTTAAAAGATCGAAACTTAAAAAAAGGCGAAATTTTAAAAAGGTAGACATTTTGAAAAAAGAATTCTAATTTTTGAAATAAACTCGAAATTGTGAAATGATTTCAGCCTTTTAAAAATGTCTACATTTTCTAAAAAAATTGAAAGCTTAAAAAACTAACATTTTGTAAAAGTGCAATTTTCGAAGCAAATTAAAAAAGCCAAAATTTAGAAGAGAAACCGAAGTTTGGTTAATAAAGTCGAATTTTTCAAAAAAAGGTAACTTTGAAAAAACTCGAAAATTTGAAAGAAATAGAAATTTATTTAAAAAAAAAGTTGAATGTTAAAAATTTCAATCATAATATATTCAAAATAATTAATATTTCGTATTTTTGTTCATTTAGTTGTATTTATATTTTGTACTGGACTTTCGTAGCCCATCTTATGTTTTTAAACCCCATAGTCACCTATAAAAATGTAAAATTGTTGCTTGAACGTCTGATAGATGTGAAAACCAGACTAATGTTAACAACCTTAATATACAAATCCTGAAATTTTAATTTTTGACACTACAATTAATTTGAAAATTAAAAAAAAAACACTGTGGTTTCCTAGTTTTAAGTTTTCACTTCTGTCGACAGTCGTCAATACTGCCTAAATTTTTTAAATAGATATCGATATTTTTGCTTAGTTTAAACTAGTAATTGTTATGTTTTTTCAAAATTTGCGACTTTACTCTTCTGAAATGGTTCCAAATTTTATACTTAGAATTCTTTATTTTCCCTTACGTGCTAAAGATAATTTCGTCATTCGCATCAGACTATATTTGTTTGGCAAAAAATACTTCATATGATGAAAAAAAAATAACTTTTGCTGATTGGATAGGTTTTACGTTTTTTAAACACCTGTGAAGTTTGACCCTTTTGATTTAATTATCCATTGACTCAAATCGGGACATTTGGCGTTCCTATCAAGGGTAAGTCGGGTGCTTACAAACCCCTAAAAAACGGTTCGTCCCGCTCAAATCGGGTCACCCGGCACCTGGCAATATTACCAATCACATCTTTGGAATATGCCTTATAAACAATATTTCACATTTACTTTTTAAATGGACCTCGTAGGTGCTTGAATAAAATTTAATAAATTTTATTAGGTTGCGATTCTACTTCATCTGATTTAGGATTAAACGACTGTTATAATTAACACTGTCGATCTTTTGATTACGTAGGCAGTCTAAATTTAAATAACGATAGTGGTCAGGTTGTTTTATTAATATTTGGTATTTCCATTCCTGAGGTTTTCGAAACTCGGATAACTTCTATTTATGTATGTAAACTAACGTTTTATAACGCTCTGCAGCTTATGTACTAGAACGTTTTGCAGTTAATCTCCATATCGAATTGCTGTGCCTAAGGAAAACGTGATTTTCAAGTGTTTGAAAATAAGAAAGAAGGCCGATGGTCCGCAGAAATCAAGGTTGCAAAGTGTGTTTTCTTTGTGATTAGCAGGAGGTTGAACCCGTCTGTTATTGTCGGGGACGTTACCCCCTGCCAAGGCCTGAAGGCTCGTCTGCCCGATCACGACCGTGAACGTCGTATATACACACAGATGCCACCCCACACGAATGTTTCTCTCCTTTTTTCTTTTCTTCGACTAGTAAACACTCAGAGCACGTCCCTGGTGTCCCTGGTTCGGTCCGTATTCGTAGAGGCTGCGATCACCTCGACCTCAAGGCTAAATATATACACAACATACATTTCACACATTTCTTTACACTTATTTATTTACTATGATCTCCAAATGCAGCTGGCGCACGTAAACTTGATTTATACAGGATGTGTCCATGAGGTGGAATCTTCCCTGGGGAGATATTGTTAAATTGCTATAAGAAACCTCTCTTGCAGTTTTACGTGGACTCGGTCTTTCTATGTTTTGTCTTAATAAAAAAAAGAGAAGATAATATAGGAAAAAGGCCCGTTTCAGTTGTCTGAAAAATTGAAACAAGTTGCTATTTTCAGAGACAATACCTTAATGAGATGATGTGCTAATGGATGAACCCGGCGCGCCGTACGATTCCCAGCTGATTTTGTGCAAGCATTTCCCTATTAAGTCCAATATTTCGAGTTTTTTCTCGAATTTTTGACTTTCTTCTCGAGATTTCGAGTTTAGAGGTCGAAATTTCGCTATTAAAGTCAAAATTTTTACTTTTCTCTTTAAACTTCGTATTTACCTTGAAATTTTCGACTTATGTCGAAACTTCCGACTTGAATCTCGATAGTTTCGACTTTAATTTAGAAATTTTGAGTTTAATCTTGAAATCTATTATGATCACGTTCGGCGGATTAAGGTTATTTCTCTTTAATACTCCTCGTCGTTACCGAACGAAATTTTCCCAAAAAATTACAAGTCTTGTTTAAGAAGACCGTTTATCGCCACCTATCCTTGTTTCCGCATTCTACTCGCGCGTCTGAAGACATAATAGGGTTGCCTTGTGCGAGTGAATTGGAAAAAAAAGAAAATACTTCACATATCCCAAATGGCGATTTTCGTTTCCAGTTTACACTTCAAAGTAAATTTTAACAAAAAAGCATTATCAATTTCGAGTTAACATTCGAAGTTACAAAGAACGATTACATATTTTGGTTTTTCCTAAAATTTCGGCTTAACTTTTTTTTGGTAATTGCCAATTTCGATTCTTCCTCGGCATTTATAAAAATATCAAGTTTTCTAAAAAAAAAGGCGAGAAAAATCTGGAAATCCAGCTTTAAAATCGAAATGCCAAAAAAAACCTGTTTTATAAATTTTCAGTTTTTTTTCCAAATTCAGATTCTTTTTGCAAAATAAGGGTTAATATGGAATACGACCTAGAGTATACTCTGGGTCGTATTCCATATTCTAGACTAAGCCGTCTGGATATACATACCAAATTTCATTTTTCTCAAAGTTTCCCCTTTTTTGAGTATTTTGACTTTTTTGAAAATTTAAACTTTTTTGGACCCTTTCAACACGACTTTTTAGAAAATTTTGACCTTAAGTTTCGACTTTTTTTTGGAAAATTTAAAATGTATCGATATTTTTCAAAATTTCCAACCCTTTTCCACAATTTTCTCCATGCTTCGGAATTTCGCTTTTTTGTAATTTTTCACTTTTTTGCTAATTTTAATTTTCTAAATCTTTACCTTTTTTGAAAGTTTCTACTTTATCAGTTGAACATTTCTGCTTTTCCTCGTAATGTTGATCTTTTTTTTTAAACTCCTAAACTTTTGTTTGTTTCGAATTGTTTTGAAAAGTTTGACCTATTTTAAAAATTATGACTTGTTGAAAGTCACAGCTATTATTTGAAAAAATTGCCTATTTTTCAATTTTTTCGACTCTTTCTTGAAATTTTAACTGTGTTTTAAAAAAATTGGACTTTTCCCGAAAATAATTTTCCAGAAAAATTGCGATTTTCTCAACATTTATATAATACTTTTTTTCAGAATTATGACTTGTCTTCCGAATATTATTGATTTATTTGAAAACTTCAACACAATTTGTTAGTAAGTTTTGCCCATTTTCAAAATTTTTACTTTCAAAAATACTAATTTCAAATTTTCAGTTTTCAATATTTTGATGTTTTTTTTTCGAGAATTTGAAGTTATTTTGGAATTTTTGAAAATTTTTTACCTTCTAGAATTTTCGGCTCTTCCAACATTTTTCCTTTTTCTGAAAATTTCGCCTTTTTGCAATTTTTACTGTTTCGAGAAATGTAGCTTTTTAATTTCGAGCTTTTTTAAAAATTTCTACTATGAAATTTCGAAATTTTTAAGATGTCAAGATTTTCAATAAAAATGGAAGGCAGTCTTTTCAAAAGGTCGTCATTTTCAGAAGGTTAAAATTTTGAGAAAAAGCCAACATCTTGAAAAAAGTCGAAATAAAAAAAATCAAACATTTTAAGAGAGTCGAATGTTAACAAAAGTCGAAATTAAAAAAATAATCAAATATTAAAAAAAAATTAAAATGTTTTGGAAAAATCGAATTTAAAAAGTCTGATTGCAGAAAAGTTGAATTGTAAGTTTTGCCCATTTTCAAAATTTTTATTTTCAAAGTTTTCATTTTTGAAAATTGTGAGCAGTTTTTTTTTCGAAAATTTCAATTTCTGAAATTTTTGAGTTTTTGAAAATTTTTACCTAAAGTTTCCAGTTCCTCCAACATTTTTTCTTTTTTTTTAAAATTTGGACTTTTTATCATTTTTACTATTTTGAATAATGTGGCTTTTTAATTTCGACTTTTTTTTTAATTTCTACTTTAAAATTTCGAAATTTTCACTTTTTGTTGTAATTTTCTTCTTCTTTTCTTAATTCCCACCCTTGTTGAATATTTTGTCTTTTTGGAAAATGTTGCCATACTTATTTAAAAGTGGACTTATTGACAATATGAACTTTTTTTGAAAATTTCGACCTGTTTTCATTTTTTTCCGGAATGTCAACTATTTTTTTTGTTGAAAATTTGGACTACGATTTTGTTAACTTTTTTCAAAATTGGACTTTTTTATAAATTGTGCCCTATTTTAAATATTTTAACTTTTTTGATAAATTTTAACTTTTTTCAAAACTTTTAACACGACTTTTTAGAAAAATTCATTCATTTTCAAAATTTTCACGTTCAGAGCTTTGACTTTTAAAAATGTTGACCTTTTTTTGGGAAAATTAGAATTTCTTCGACTTTTTTTCTAGTTTTTCAACTGATTTTTTGGACATTTGATTTTCTTGTGAAACTGATTTGTCTTTTAAATTGCGATTCTGTCAACGTTGATACTTTTTTCCCCAAATTTCGACCTTTTTGAATATTTTTACTTTCCTGAAAATTTCAAAACGACTTCTTGGAAAATTTTACCCACTAAAAATTTTGATTTTTTAAAATTTTGGCCTTTCTTCAAAATTTCAACTTTTTTTCTAGAAAAGTTCAAACGTTTCAAATTGCGACTATTTTTGAAAAGGTTAACATTCTGGATTTTCCAGCTTTTTTTTTTCAAAATATCTCATTTTTCTAGAAATTTTGACTTTTTTGTACTGTTTAATGTCTTGACAAATTTGCCATTTTAATTTCGATTTTCTTTAAAAATTTCTACCTTAGTATTTCAAATTTCCATTTTTTCGTCCTTTTTAACTAATACTCTTTTTGAATATTTTGACTTTTGGAAATTTTGACCTAATTTTGAAAAGTATGACTTTTTGAAAATTTGAAAACTTAAATCCCTTTTTTAAAAATTTTGGACTGTTTCGATTTTTTATTTTCAACTGTTTTTTTTTAAATTGGACTTCTGGATTCGTTGTGGGTTGCCTAAAGTTTAGCCCAGCACTTATGCCACCCTTTCCGGGCCCATTGTGCTATCCCCGTGATTGAGGTGTCCTTGGACATTCATTCAGCCACTCAACCTTGTTTAAATTGGACTTTTTGTGAAAATTACTTGAGAAAATTGCGATTTTATCAACGTCTCTGTTTGAAAATTTCGACTTTTATTGAAAATATTGGCTTTTATTGAAAATTTTGTTATATTTGAAATTTTCAACACGGCTTTTTAAACATTTTCTCCCATTTTCGAAATTTTAACTTTCAAAGTTTTGATTTTTGAAAATTTTGACTATAGTTTTGACGTTTTGAAAAGAAAATTTGAATTTTTTTGAATATTTCGACTATTTTTGACACTTTTCACCTGGAAATTAGATTTCCTAAAATTTCTCATTTTTTTCGAACTTTCGGCTTTTTGTAATTTTTACTGTTTTTTGAAAAGTATGGTTTCTTTGATATGTTTCGATCTTTTAAAAATTTCGAACCTGATCTTCAAATTTCCACTTTTTGTCGCAATATTTTTCTTCTTTTCTGAATTTCTACCCTTTTTGAATATTTTGACCCTTTTGATAGTGCTGCTGTTTTGAAAGGTATGATTTATTGAAAATTTCAATTCCGTTTTTGTAAATATCGACTTTTTTGTAACTCTTTTGGCTTTTCTTAAAATGTTAATTGTTTTATTTTTAAATTTTGACTTTTTGTGAAAATGACGTTTGAAAATTGTGATTGTATCAATATTTCTTTTTCAAAATTTCGATTTTTATAATTTTCAAAAATACAATTGTTTCAATTTAATCAAATTTATATTTTATTTTTGAGAAAAGATCATAATTTTGTGTTATATTTGTCAAAAAAATAGAAAACAAAACAACATCTTAAAGAAAGGCGAATGTCTTAATTTATAAAACAAATTAACATTTGAAAAAAGTGAAATTAAAAAAAGGAAAATTTGAAATTCGAAAATTTCAAAATATAATGTTAAAAATAGTCGAAATGTTTAAGAAAGCTAAGATTTTTAATAAAAATCGAAAACAGACGTTTGAAAAAGATGTCATTTTCAGAAAATTAAAATTTTGAGAAAAAGCCAACATTTTGAAAAAAAGTCGAATTAAAAAAATCAAATACTTTAAGAGAGTCGAATGTTTTCAAAAGTCGAAACTTAAAAAAATCAAATTTTTAAAAAGAGTTTGTTTTAAAAAAAATTGAATTTAAAAAGTCTGATTTGCAGAAAAGATGAAATTTCGAGGGAAAATCTTAAAAAGATGAAAATTTTCGAAAATAATGTCAAACATTTGAAAAAGTCAAAATTTTCCAAAAACTTCAAAACTTCGAGATAAGTTAAAATATTCAAAAAATTGGAAATAATGACAAGGAAGACCAAAAATAGAAAAAAATAAAAATTTAAAAAGAATCAAAATATATCCAAATAAACCACAATAATAATAATGATAATAATTTTTAAAAAGTTGCAATTTTTCAGAAGTCAAAATTTCGAAAAAATGTTGAGATTTTGGGAGTCGAACTAGAAAAGGTCAACATGTGGTATGTCTCAAGATAATAGCTTGGCTATCAAAACGCGTTAGAGCAACATTTGTTGTGTTTTTTAATCTTTCTTGGTTGCAGGTGACAAGATTTGTATTTCAATTTTTTAAAAAGTGGATATTTTAAAATGTCGAAAAATTGAAAAAAAAGGCGGAATTTTCAAAAAGGTGACCCAACAATCCTTTCTTTTCTTTCATGTAAACATTGTAAACGAATGAGTTGACATCAGCTAGTAATGATAATAAAATCGCAATTTAGAAAAATTACCTACCGAACGTATTGCGTAAACCTTCCCAGACTTTTCGGATACCCTCTAAAACGGAACAGTATTCCGGGAAAAAAGCCCGAGTGGCAATCTACATGTATTTGTATCAACTCACTATACAGGGTGTGATTTTAACCTAAAAAAAAATGAAAAAACTAAAACAAAATTTTTCTTGCAAAATTTTTGAAACGGGCCAAAAAAAAAAACAGAAAAAAACACCATAAAATGTGGTCAACTTTAAACAAAAATTGACCTGTTTCAGAAATTTCAGCTGAAGTATTGGTTGAAATTTATTGAATTTATTCCAGTTAGTCTTGTGCTTACAAAGAAATTAATTTGTGACTTATTATGCATGTAGCTACCGGTATTAATAGATACTTTTTTACCAGAATTTGGTATTTGAATTTACCGATGTGGGGTCATATTTTTACCCTTGGTGTGTTTTTATTAATTTATTTATTGTTGACGTTGTCCGCAAATATGAAATAACTTGCTTATTAGCATCTGAACTAATTTACTGTTGACGCACTTTGTTCTAGCGAACAAAGAATGTTGTAATTATTTGGAGATGTTTTAATATACTTTTATTAACTCTGTTTACTACCATCAACCATATAATTAATTAGAGAAAGCCAAGCAAATGTACAAAGTAAAATATGTGCCAAGGCTAGATTACAAATGAAGTGATTACATTTTTAATTTTGCCTAAATATCAAAACATATTGCACCACTGCATAATGAATTCATTAAGCGTAATTATAAATTATATAAATTATAAATCTAATTTGGAAACAAAAAACATCTAATTTTAGCGTTTTCAAGAACTTCCTTGGAGCGTATTTTTATTACTTTAATTCCGAACGAGCCTCATTCGATGTATATTGAAATTTTACTAACTTCTAGTTCGAAATTTACTAAAACAACAATATTATCTTGATTGATTAAATACAGAGCAATGCTATTTGATCAGTAATCATTCCCAAACATGCAAGTAATATGTTTTTTGTTCGCCAGCGACGTAACTAGGAACCAACTGCCCCTTTTGGCAGAATCTATTTCATGAAAATTTGCCTCTTGTTTGGCAAATGAGCAAATATACACATTAGTTTCTCAATATCTATTCTGTATTAGGATCTATAAAATAACTGCAAGAATCGAAAAAACATTTTTTTTTAAATCCAAAATTTTTTGAACATCTCAGTTTTTAAATTTTGGAGTTAAACGTTTTGGATATTTTTCAAAGTTTTGATTTTTTCAGAATTCCGTCTATTTTGAAATTGTGACTTTTTTTGTTGAAAATTTGGACTTTTCAATACTTCGACTTTCGACTTTTTTGAAAATGTTAGTTTTTCTTAGTGGCTCGATTTTTCAACATTTTGCTTTATTTCAAAATTTCAATTTTTTTTCAAAATTCAACTTGATTACTAACGGCTTCAAAACTATGGTTTTTAATTTCAGTTAAAAAATGGCAACCTTTTACAAAATTTTTATTTTTCAAGCTATCCATTTTCTTGAAAATGTGGAGTTTTTTGAAGGGTTGACATCTTTTCGAAATGTCGAACTTATTTCAATGTTATAAATTCTTTTTTCAAAATTTGAAGTTCTTTAAAATCTTTGATTTTTTTCTCGCAATGTCGATATTTTCTACTTCTTTTAAAATTTCGAATTTTTTAAAGTTTCGATAATTTAAAAATTCGGATTTTTTTTTAGTATCCTGGTTAGTTTTCACATTTTCATTTTCGAGGTTAAAGTTTGGGACATTTTAAAAAATTTTGACAATTTTCAGAATTTCGACTATTTTAAGATTTTGACTTTTTTTGTTGAAAATTTTGACTTTTTTTTGAAAATATTGTTTTTTTTGTGGTTTGAATTTTCAACATTTCGACTTATTTCAAAATTTCAACTTTTTTCAAAATTTCAACTTGATTATTGACGGCTTCAAAACTTTGGTTTTTAAAAGAATTTTTACTTATTTTAAAGTTTCGACTTTTTTCAAAATTTCAACTTTATCACTAAACTTTGGCTTCAAAACCTTGGCTTTGTAAATTTGAGTTCAAAAATTACAACCTTTTGCAACTTTTGGTATTTTAAGCTTTAATTTTTTTGAAATTGTCGAGAGGTTGAAAATTGCTTCAAAATTTCGAGTTTATTTTTTAATTGTGGATTCTTTTTAGAAATTTGAAGTTCTTTAATATTTTTAATATGCTTCCCAAAATTTCGACTTTTTCTCAAAATTTCTGCTTTATTTAAAATTTCAACTTCTTTAAAATCTCGACGTTTTAAAAGAATTTCAACCTTTTTTGAAAATTTAGACTTTCTAATTCAGATTTTTTCAAATTTTTTAATAATCGCGACCTTTTTTCAAACTTTCGATTCTTTTTTAAATATTCGACTTTTATCAAGATTTCAACTTATTTTTAAAAATTTTGACCTTAAAACTTTGACTTTTTTCAAATTAAGATATTTTTACAAAATTTCGATTTTAGTTGCAAATTTCGACTTTTTCTTGAAAATTTGGGATTTCTTTTTAAAATCTGGATTTTACTTTCCAAATTTCATTTTTTTAATTGTTTCTCGATTTTTTTCAATATTTTTGATTTTTCGATTTTATCAAATTTTGACATTTTTTCACAATTTGAGATTTTTAACTATTTTTCTAAATTTCGAATTTTTTGGAAATTACGATTTTTTAAATTTGTTTATTTCTTTATTTTTGAACAGCTTCAGCTTTTTGAAAATTTTAACTGTTTATGAAAATTTCTGTTTCAAAATTTTGACCTTTTGAAAATTTTGACGTATTTTGAATGTTTTGTATGTTAAAAAAATACGATTTTTTTTGAAAATTGCGTCAAGTTTTTAATTTGTTTTTGCAAAATTTCGTACTCTTTTATAGAACCTTTTGATTATTTTTCAGTATTTCGTGTTTTTTAAAATATATGAATTTTTTTTTTTATTTTGATTTTCATTTGAAGATTATGATTTTATTTTGAAAATTTTCACTTGATGAAATTTTTGATTTTTTTTTAAATTTTCAATTTTTTAAAAAATTTTCGCCTTTGGAATCTTCACTTATGAAAAGTTTTAACTTTTTGTGATAATTTCGATTTTTTGGAAAATAAAAATATTTTTCAAAATTTTTACTTTATTTTTGAAAATCTGCAACTTTTTAAAATTTTAACATTTAAAGAAAATTTCTACATTTTTCAAAACTTTGACTTCTCTTGAATTTTTTGTATTTAAAAAATTTCGAATTTTTTGCGAATTGCGTTATTTTCTTTAAATTTTGGGAAATTTTATCCTTTTTTTTTTGCAAAATTTCGCACTTTTTTTAGAACCTTTTGATTTATTATCAGTATTTCGACTTTTTTAAAATACACGAATTTTTTTTTAATTTTAATTTTCATTTGAAGATTTTGATTTTTTTTAAATTTTTACTTACTGAAATTTTTGACTTTTCGAAATTTTCAATTTTTTAAGAAAAATTCGATTTTTTTTGGAATTCTTCACTTATGAAAAGTTTGAACTTTTTATAATTTCGTTTTTTTTTTTTGGAAATTAGGATTCTTTTTTTAATTTCGACTTTATTTTTGAAAATCTTTAGCTCTTGAAAACTTTTAACTTTTAAAGAAAATTTCTATATTTTTCAAAATTTTAACTTTTGAAAACGTCGGTCTTTACAGAAGTTTTGTCAATTTGAAAATTTTTTTAAATCTTCCAATTATTTTGAAAGTTTTGTTTTAAAAACATTTCGAATTATTTTGAGAATTTCATCTTTATAAATTTTGGAAAATTTTTGTACTTATTTTTGCAAAATTTTCAAAAAAAAATCAAAATCTTCAAAAAAAAGTCGAAATTTTGATAAGTGAAGAGTCGAAGAAATTTTTTAAAAACTTGAAACATTTAAAAAAGACAAAATTCTGAAAAAAGAAGTTTTTGATAACATTTCGACCTTTTTAAAATATACAATTTTTTTTCAGAATTTTGTCTTTTTTAAATGTTTCAAGTTTTTAAAAAATTTCTTCGACTCTTCACTTATCAAAATTTCGACTTTTTTTTGAAGATTTTGATTTTTTTTTTGAAAATTTTAACATTATGAAAATTTCTACAATTTTCAGAATTTCAACTTTTTTCAAAATTTTCAATTTTTTAAAATTTCGACTTTTTTCAAAGGTTTCGCTTTTTATGAAAACTTAAACTTTTTTTAAAAATTTCGACATTTTCCAAAATTTAACACTGGAATTTTTTGAAATTTCGATATTTTTTCAAGATGCATCAAAATTGTAACTTTTTCGAAAACTTCTTCTTGCAGTACCTATTCGCTCCGAATGTTGGCGACTAGCATGGCTATTCTTACTTTATTGGTAGCGAAAACTTGATTTCGAATATTCTGAAAATTACGTGTTTTAAAAAATGCGAATTTTTTAAATTTGGATTTTTTGAAAATTCCCCTTTTTTCTTTTAGAATTTCAAGGCAATATTCAATTTTTTTGAAGATTTTAGTTTTTTTTTTAATTTTAAATTTTTACAAAAATTTCGACATTTTTTAAAATTTTGACTTTCAAGAATTTGGAATTTTTTTAAAATTTCGCTTTATTTTTCAAATTTTCGATTGAGAGGTTGGTATGATTTTAAAAATGTTGACATTTTTAACATTTCGATTGTATTTTAAATGACCTGGTTTTTGGAAAATTTTGACTTTGGACTCTTTTGAAAATTTTGAAAATTTTGACTTCCCAAATTTTTGAATCCGAGCACATGACTCGCCAGAGAAATTTATATTGGCAGATTCAGAACGCCAAAGTTTTAATTTGATTATGTTTATTACTGAAAAATAAATCTGAAATTTTTTTATTGCGGCAATAAAAAAACTTGCGCATGAAGCATGAATATATTTTTCATACTGAGGGGGCGTTTAACGTAAACAAGTCTGGGAACGCCTGAACAAGATAATATGTTTTACAATAAAAAAAAGCCATATTTATTTATTTGGACAATATCTTTGGTTATAAAAAAAATAAAAAAAACACAACTAAAAACTACTAATTTTAGGTTTTTGCATTCGCACATTTTTAGTAAGACGGACCATTTCGAAGTTTCAAACGAAAAAAAAAAAAATACTACGAACTGAAATTCAAAATCAGAAAAGACCGAAACATAAGTATTAAGATAGAAATTTGGAAAAACAAAATCAACATTTCCAAAAAAAAAGTCTACATTTCGGGTTTTAAGTTAATCTATTTAATAAAACTCTAATACTGACTGACTGACAACGCACCACCTAAACGGGTGGCTCTACAAGATTGAAATTTTGCACACGAAGGTTATGTATAACGTAGGTGAGCGCCAAGAAAGAATTATTGAAAATTCAACTTCTAAGGGCCTAAAAATGGGCATTAAAACCCTAAAAAAGATATTTAATAAATAATTCACGCCACTGGATTTAGAGTTGCCTGTACGCGTTAACCATATATTGAAAGTTTATGGCGTTAACCCATCACTTTCACTGTATGACATATTCTCGCCACGGCGCGGCGGTATTTATTTTGCTTATTGCATTTCCTATCTGCGCGGCCAGCAGCGGTAAACCTGGAAAACTGAGAGTCTTTATTCTGCTGCAGAACGAACAACGTTGATAATACATGACGTGCTTTAATCACAATTCAATGGTTTTAATGTATCAAAATAGAAATGTCGGCTGGGGAAGAAATAGATTCAAAACGCACTAGGTGAAAAAAAGAAGCGCTTGAAAATGCCGGTTTTGCGTGCCAAATTATTTGTTTAATTGCCGATGTGGTAAAGGGGTAAAACCTTCTTTAGACTTAATATTTAAAAGAAAAAACATAAGTAATGTCATTGGTAGAAAATATTGGTAAAATTATGTGGGCTGTATGTGACTTTTGTATTACAAATCCATTTTTTTTATTTCCTTGGTAACTCAACTTGTTTTAAATTGTTCCTACGCCAGCTATATAGGTTTTAACAGTCGTCAGCATTTAAAAAAAAAGAGAAAAAAAACGTAATTTTATGTAATAAAAACGTTCCGACTTTATTTGGAAATTTTGATATTAAATTCGAAAAGTCGAAATTATTCTCAAAGTTTAAGGGATGTTGAGTGGATGCACTTTAGGACATACGGTTATAGAAAGAACGAGCTCTATTGATTCCAATAATACTCTCGAATTTTGAATGACACTATTTTAAGAAATTTTATTCTTCTATCGAAGCATAAAAAATTGAGTAATAATTATATTTATTAACTGTGAATAAGTTTTTATTGATGTAAAGTTATAATTTTTACAAAGATGTTGAAATGTGACTGCTGCAGTGTGACGCATGATGGAAATCACTGCCCCGAAAATAGTTTTCAAATCTACTGTGCGTAACGCTGGCAATTAGAGGAGTCAACTATCACAGACTTGATAAAATATGAGGTTCAGTGTCCTACATTTCCTTTCATTGTAAAACATAATTGGTTTAGTAAGTTTTATTTTTATGACGAAGAATTATTTTTCTTCATCAATTATCAAGGATCTTTTGGACACGTTTTTATTGCGGGAATTTGCTTTCATTTCATTAAGATTTTTCTCGTTTTATTTCGGATCTTTGAAAAAAAAGTAAACTATTGCTGACATGATTTGAAAATATATTGACAGAGATATAATTTGGACACTCCGATCCTTGACCAAAGTTATAAACGACAGTTTATGGAACCCAACAATGATCATACTTTTTTTTGCATAGAATACAGAAACTTGAACAATTAAACAAACAATAAAATTTAATGAGGAAGCAGTTAAAGGCCATGTTTTAAGAAATTTTGACTTTCTCCTACAAATTAGTATTTACTTAATCAAAATTCCGAGTATTTTTAACTTTTGAGGTGAAAACTTTCATGAGCGTTAAGCGATTACGTTAATTCGCGTTACCATCACGCTAATCCGCGGTATCAATATTCTCTAACTTTAGCTATAAGTAAGATGCGTAATAGCATTGAAAAAGCGATGTGTGACTATGATTTTTTGTTACAGATAACCCAACAAATTTCCCATCATTGACAGAATTGGCGGCCAAATGCGTTGCATCTCACATTCCATTTGAATTAGTCGAACACGTTTATCCACCCGTACCGGAGCTTCTTCAGCAGCGCATCGCGTTTTGGAGTTTTCCGGACAATGAAGAGGACATCCGGCTTTACTCTTGCTTATCAAATGGATCCGCTGACGAATTCACCAAAGGCGAAAATCTCTTTAGAAACCATATGGTCAAAGAATCGCTACAAATAGGATTTCATCTTTCGGCGAACGTTTTACAAGTACAAAATGGACGAGGCGTCAACAAAGTAGCCGTTACTTTCGATCGTAGACGTATTTGTTCTTGTAATTGTACATGCAATTCGACAGCGTATTGGTGCTCGCACGTCGTGGCAGTATGTTTAACTCGAATTCATTGGGTACGTATATTTTTGGTTTTCAGAGTGGTTTACTGGCTTTATAAATCATGCACAAATATCGGATAGTTAATCTGCTGTAAAGGAATCCATTTCAGCGTCACTAATAGGCTGAAATAGATAAATAATTAAACGTTTGCCTTTGATAATTAGTCAATGGAAACTTTGAATATTCAGCTTAGATTTCTCTTGTCAGACTGTTATCTTTATTTTACCCAAGCCCTTTTTTAATTAAGTTTTAATTCAATGGTTCCCAAAGTGGGAGATATCGTCTTCTAACTTTCATTAGTCAGGTTATTTTGCACATTCACCCCATTAATAAAAAATCTTTAAATATCCCAACCCATTTAGTTTGCCGGGCCTCTCTACGAATTTAATGACATTTTAATCTTGTGTAGGGATTTTTTGCAAAATTTCGTTAAGAGTGCATCTAGAAACCGGTTAGAGATTTGATGTAAGTGTATTGAGGTTTCTGTGTCCGAATGTTACAGAGAATTTCTACTTGCGAGATCCTCCTCTAATTTTCGTGCATACCGAATATTCTTAAAGTGAGCGAGTTAGTGTAAGGCACCCCGTATAGATACATCTCCTTAATAAATCCGACTGAGAGACAACGTACAGCCTAAACCGTCTAGTATCAAATTTCAGTCACGTAGGTGAACACTAAGAGAGGATTCTTCAGAATTCAGCCTCTAAAGTGGTAAAAATGGGCATCAAAAATCATCCAAATAATATGCAATGAATAATACACGAATTTATCCAAATTTTTGCAAGCGATTGGTGCATATTTTGTCCGAATTTTTTTTTTAATGTAAACTTCAAACCATTTAAGTTTTAAACCCGAAATGTTGGCTTTAATTTGGCACTTCCGATGTTTCAATCCAATTGTTCAGGAATATTTTTTTACATATTTTGAAATTTCTTCTTCAAGTTTCGAGTTTATGGTCAAAATTTTTTGCAAAAATCAAAAATTTAAGTAGATTTGTTTTCGAAGTGTATTCTAAGAATTTCCATTTAAAACGATGACATTTTTAATTAATTGAAATTAAAAATTTTTTCCAAACTTCAAATATTTCTTGAAGTTTCCAGAAGTAGTTTTGAGAAGTAGATGGGAATTTCGACTTCAAAATTTAGAGACTAAATTCTAAGGTTCGAGAAGAGTCAAAATTGTAACAGAAAAAAATGAGATTATCGTTAGAAATGTTTTGAATTTTTTCCAGAAATTTCGATGTTTTTTTCAGTCGAGTTTTACATTTGAAATGGGAATTTTTAATGTTTTTTTTTCCAATTTCGACTTTAAAAACGAAATGTTAAGAATATCAACATTTAAGGACAAATGTTAAAATTTAAAAAACTATTAAAATTTCATTCCTTATTAAAATTTCATTCCTTATTAAAATTTCGAGTCAAAATCCTGAATCCGAAAAAATCGAAAGAAATCCAAAGACATTTCTAATTTTTTTCTTTAAAAAGGAAAGCTTCAAATTTTTGTTTTTTTATTTTGAAGTGAAAACTTCTTTAGGCGCTTTTTTTTTGGTGGAACGGACTGGTCCTTGGTTATCTTCAAAAATTGAAATACAAATTTTGTCCCCCGAAACCAAAAAAGATTAAAAAACACAACAAAGGTTGCTCTAACGCATTTCGATAGCCAATCTATCATCTTCAGAGAGGTACTCTTATATCTCTTTGGGCGCGTTAAGTGATTTTGAATAGGGGGTAAATTTACGGTTTTGCGTGACCTTCACGCGTTACCAACATGCTGTAATGTTAACAGTACATTATATTAGAGTGTAAAGTTTATAAATGTATTTCATTATTAATAAATATTAGATTCGTTTCCACATAACTACAAGCATCCAAATCACAAACAAATTTATAAAGGGTAGGTCAGTTTGACAGCATTTATTTTAAAATATTTCCAATATTCTGACTTGTTTATTGGTGTGAGTTCGAACTACACTACACAGACACTGTTACTTCCTAGTTTTAAGTTTTCACTTCTGTCGGCAGTCTCCAAGTCTGCCTAATTTTTTTAATTTAAAATTTCGACCTTCGCATTTTTATATTTTTATTTCGATCTTCGAAGTTAAAACCTAGTGTCATGAATCAAGTTTTTTGAAAAAAGTCATGATTCTAAGATTATAAAAGTTATTTTTTACAAACCTCAATTTTTTCTTAGGATTACAACGGTAAATCTGAATTGTGTAATTATTTTATTAATATTCCAATTTTACAATTAAAAATTTGGGATTAACGTGAAAATGCAACATAAAACATCAAAAGATTATATAATAACAAAAAATATTCTCAAAAGTTGAAGTTTAAAGTTGAAATTTCTAAACTCGAAATGAAAGAGTTCTGGTCAAAAAAACTAATGAATTTTTGCAAAACTTTATCCAAATTTTGAGTTAAAAGGCAAAATTGGGAAATCATGTCGAAATATCTAAAGGAAATTCGTTTTAAATATCGTCTTTTCTAAATTAACGCTAAAATATCACAATCCTATTTACATTTTAAACTTGAAAATTCTTCTATTTTCGACCTTTTTGTTTAATTTGGTAGATTAAACTTGATAAATACTCCTTTTTAAAATTCCAGCTTTAAAATAAATTTAGTTAAGTCTCGAATTCGTTTTATATAATTCATTGAACATTTTAAAAATTATCAATTTAGAAAATCAGATTATTCAAAAAACTAAAAATATTCAGCAGACGGAAATTTTTAAAAAAAGGCAGTTATTCGAAGTTTCGACAAAAAGGCCAAAATTTTCGAAAACATTTTAAAAAAGTCTAAGTTTCTCCAAAATTCGAAATTTTGAAAAAAGATAAAAATTTTGTATTTTTTTGGTGGAACGGACTGGTCTTTGGTTATCTTCAAAAATGGAAATATAAATCTTGTTCCCTAAAACCAAGAAAGATTAAAAAATATAACAAGGCTGCTCTAACGCGTTTCGATAGCCAAGCTATCACCTTCAGAGAGATACTGAATTTTGTAATGAATTCAAATTTTGCAAAACTTCGAGGAAATGTCAAAATTTTAATGATAAAAGGTTTAAAATTTTCAAAATAACTGAAAAGTCTGGAAAAAGTTTGAAAAATTCAAAAAAGATGAGATTTTAAAAAATCTGTTTCAAAACAGTTTCAAGGAAATATCCGATTTTCAAATAGAAGTCTATGTTACTACATAACATCGAAATTTCGAGAAATAGTCGAAATTTTCAAGATAGTCAAAATTTCGAGAAATACTCGAAAGTTTGAACAAAGATGGAAATTGTCAGAAAAACGTAAAGGTTTAAAAAAGACAAATTAATAAAAAACAGAAAAATTAAAAAAAAAGTCGAAATTGTAAGAGGGTTGAAATTTAGAAAATACGTTTAAATTTGGAAAAAGGGGTTGAAATTTAGAAAATACGTTTAAATTTGGAAAAAGGGGAAATTAGAAAAATAGAAAATAAGAAATTCTAAATTTTTAAAATATAGTCAAAAATGTTAAAAACATTAAAATGTTCAAGAAAGCCAAATTTTCAGTGAAAATTGAAAAGTTAAGTTTTTCAAAAAAGTTATCAAAAAAGTACAAATTTTGAGAAAAAGTTGAAATTTTCAAAAAAGTCGAATTTTAAAAAATCGAACATTTCAAGTATCCCAATGTTTTCAAAAATTAAAATTATTTAAAACGATACAAATAAAAACAGATTTGCAAAAAAATTGAAATTTTGATCGAAATTTTAAAAAAGGTATATATATTGTCAGTAGAAAGATGGAACTTTGAAAAAAGGTCCGAAGTTTAAAAAATAAGAAAAACAATTAGAAAAAAATCGAAATTTTCCAAAACATTAAAAACTGTGAGTTTTAAAATGTTCAAAAAAATTGGAAAAATTGAAATAGAAATTTTTAAAAAAGTTGAAAATACACCCTTTTTAAAATACCAACTTTGAAATCGAAGTATTAAAATCGTTTTATAAAAGTTTTAAAAATCCGCAATTTAGAAAATCAGATTATTCAAAATATACTCGAAGTTTCGAGAAAAAGGTCAAAATTTTTGAAAATATTTTGAAAAACTGTCGCAGTTTTCTCAACAATTCGAAATTTTGCGAAAAGGTAAAAATGTTGTAGGAGATGCATATTTGAAAAACTTTGAGAAAAAGTCGAAATTTTAATGATAAAAGGTTGACATTTTTAAAATAAGTGAAAAGTTTGGAAAAAGTTCGAAAAATTCAAAACAGACGTAAATTTAAAAAAAGATTCTTCAAAAAATTAAAAATTTTCAAGAACAGTAGAATTTTTGAAAATGTGAAAGTAACAAAAATTTAATGTTTTGAGAAAAAGGTCAACATTTTTGAAAAGATTAGAAAAAAAAGTGGAAGTTTTTACAAAAACTGAAAATTAAAAAAGTAAAGGAAAGATAAAAATTTTGCAAAAAGGTTAAAACTCTGAAAAAAATCATAGCTTCGAGAAATAGTCGAAATTTTGAAAATAAGTGAAAATTAAAAAAAATGTCGAATTTTCAATCAAAAGTTTAATTTTCTACTGAAGTCAAAATTTCGAGAAATAGTCAAACATTTGAACAAAGATGGAAATTTTCAAAAAAAACATCCAAAGGTTAAAAAAAACAATATTTAAATATAAACAAATTTATAAAAAAAATAAAATTTTTAAATAAAAAAAGGTTGAAATTAAGAATACTTTAAAATTTGGAGAAAGGGGCAATTAGAAAAATGGAAAATTTGAAATTCGAAATTTTTTAAATATGGTCAAAATGTCAAAATCGAAATGTTCAAGAAAGTCAAAATTTTCAATAAAAATGAAACAAATTTTTTAAAAAAGTTGCTAGTCAAAAATTGAGAAAAAGCCGAAGTTTTCAAAAAAGTCGAATTTTCAAAAATCGGACATTTCAAGTATCTCAGTGTTTTCAAAAGTAAAGAATTGAAATGTTTTAAAATAATACAATACAAAAAAGGTTATAATTCTTAAAAATATGGTCAAAAATTTGAAAAAAAGTCAACGGTCAAGGTTTTCAAAAAAGCAAAATATATACAAAAAACAAAAGAAGTTAGAATTTTCAAAAAGTCAAAATTTCGAAAAATGTCGAATTTTCACAATTATAAGTTTGGTGGAACGGACTGGTCCTTGGTTATCTTCAAAAATTGAAATACAGAACTTGTCCACTGAAACCAAGAAAGATTAAAAAATACAACAAACGTTGCTCTAACAGCTTGGCTGTCGAAACGCGTTAGAGCAACGTTTGTTGTTTTTTAATCTTTCTTGGTTTCAGTTTTTCAGTTTCTCAAAATTAGTTCAAAAATTCGAGAATAAGTTGTAATCTTGGGAGTCGAACGAGGCAAGGTTGACATTTTGAAAAAATAAATTTTCTAAAAATATCGGGTTCTTCAAAAAAAGTCGGAATTGTCAAAAAGGTGATCCATAAATCCTTTCCCTTTTTTTCACGCGGACAGAGGCTCTATCTAGCATCAGCTAGTATTTATTTTCTTTCCTGTATTAATTGGTTCGTTTTGCCAAGATAGACTTCCAGGGGGTGCTGGGTAGTTTTAGTTTTGGAAAAGGGGTGGTGTGAGCAACATGTTTAAAAATCACTGATGTAATTGTTAATGTAAAAATATTTTTCCAGCCCGAATCCGTCATCTTGAGAGCGCCGGTCTCGGAGTCGCTTTCTCGGCTAAAACGGGAACAACTGCAAAAATTCGCCCAATATCTCATAAGCGAACTTCCCCAACAAATATTGCCGACCGCTCAAAAAATTCTCGACGAGTTGCTTGGATCGCAACCATCTGCTATTAATTCCGTTTGCGGTGCTCCGGATCCCACCGCTGGTGCTTCAGCAAACGACCAAACTTATTGGTATTTGGACGAAAAAGCTCTACACGATAACATAAAAAAGATTCTTATTAAATTCTGTATTCCTGCTCCTATAGTGTTCAGCGATGTTAATTATCTTAGCACAGTGGCTCCACCTGCGGCGGCTGAATGGACTTCGCTTCTGAGACCTTTAAGGGGTCGAGAACCGGAAGGGATGTGGAACTTGCTGAGTATTGTCAGGGAAATGTTTAAAAGAAACGACAGAAACGCTATTCCGTTATTAGAGATCATAACTGAAGAAAGCTTGGCTTGTGATCAGTTTCTCGTCTGGTGGTTTAATACAAAGGTAGGTATTCTTTTTATCATTTGCAGGTCCATCGAGGGAGGGGGGCAAATACTCCAAGGTCCACTCTTCGTAGGGGCCCAGTAAGCAGCCATGTTGGTAGATCGTGACTTACAAAAATGTTGAAGCTTTCTTTTTCTCGAAATTTAATGTCAAAAGTCAGGTTTTTAACGTAATTTTAAATATTTACTCAAAACGTGTGTTTTTTTCTTAAAATTCCATGTTTTAATTTTAAACTCGAAAATTATTCCAAATTTCGACTTGTTTTTTAAAACTTTTCAGCTTAAACTTATAAAATATTTCATTTTCAAATGCCAGCTTTAAATCCGCACCTTGAAATGTTAGATTCGAAATTTTTAGGAGAAGGCGTATTTATGGGAAAGTCGAATTTACAAAAACTCGAAGATTCTAGAAAAAGTCAAAATTTTGAAGGGAAGGTTGAAATTTTCAAAAAAGTGAAATTTTAAAAAAAGGTCGAAATTTGAAAAAAAATCAAATTTTCCCGCCAAAGTCGAAATTTTGTTGATAAAAGGTTGAAATTTTCAGAAAACTGAAAATTCTGAGAAAAAAATTAAAAATCTTAAAAAGTATATTTTCAAAAAGAAAGCAGATTTTTTTTTAAACACAATAAAGACGAGACTTTCAAAAAGTCGAAATTTTTGAAAAAAAAAAGATTCGAATTTTTCAGAAAAGTAAACATTTTGAGAAATAGAGAAAATTTTGAACAGGGGTCGAAATTACAAATTAAAATTTTGCAAAAATGTCGGAGTTTTGAATAAATATAATTCAATTTCCAAAAAAAAGAAAATTTTTAAAGAGTAAAAGTTTTGAGAAAAGATCGAAATTTCGTCGAAATTTTCAGAAAAACCACAAATTAACACAAAAATCTAAATTTCCAGAAAAATTCGAAATTTTGAAAAAAATGGAATCAATAATTTGGAAAAAAAGGAAATTGCGAAAAATTTGCAAATTTTAAAATAAGTCAAATTTTGGAAAGAAATAGGCAAATTTCAAATTACAATTTTTTTCTTAAAATAATTCAAAATATTAAGAAAAAATCGACATTTACACACGAAGTCAGATTTTTTAAAAATGTCATTTTCAGAAAGTCAGCATCTTGAAAAAGTCGAGATTTTCAAAAAATTTGGAATTTGCAGAAGGGCGTTTTATCAAAATGTCGAATTTACAAAAATTCGAAGATACTAGAACAAGTCTAAAGAAAGCATGAAATTTTCAAGAGTGAAGTTTTCTAAAAAGATCGAAATTTTAAAATAAAATAATCAAAATCTCTAGGCAGTCGAAATTTTGACGACAAAAGGTTTAAATTTTCAGAAAACGTGAAAATTCTGAGAAAAAAATTGAAAATTTCAAAAAAAGTCGACATTTTTAAAAAGAAAGCAGAACTCACAATTAAGTCGAGACTTTGAAGAAGTCGAAATTTTTGAGAAAAAAAGATTCAAGATTTTAAACAAAGGTTGAAAGTTTCAAAAATTGTGATAAATTTTGCAAAAATGTCGAAGTTTTCAAAAATAAAACTATTTCAAAATAATTGAATTTATATAAAAAAATTTTTTTGAAAGAATTGACATTTTGAAAGAATGCTGAAGTTTTGTGTCAAAATTTTCCAAAAATCTGAAATTCTTAAATAAACTACTAATACAAAAATTTAAATTTCCAGAAGTCAAAATTTTGAAAAAAAGTCAATATTTTGGAAAAAACGAAATTGCGAAAAAGTTAAAATTTTTAAAATAAGTCAAATTTTGGAAAGAAATTTAAAAAATCAATTTTTCAAAGTCATTTTCCTGACGTCAAAAACTTGAAAAAAATCGAGATTTTCAAAAAATTCGAAATTTTCAGGTCAATTTATCAAAATATCGAATTAACAAAAATTCGAAGACACTTCAAAAATTCCGAAGAAAGACAATTTTCAAAAAAGTGGAGTTTTGAAAAAGGTCGAAATTTTGGTGAAGTTTTAAATTTTCAGAAAACGAAATTTTCACTAAAGAAGCAGAATTTTTTTAAATTCACAATAAAGACGAGATTTTGAAGAAGTCGAAATTTTTGGAAAAAAAAGGATTCGAATTTTTCAGAAATAAAGATCGAAATTTTCAACAAAAAGTGGAAGATTTTGCACAAATGTCAGAGTTAAAAAAAAATACTTCAAAATAATGAAATAGACAAAAAAAAAGGAAAATTCTGAGAAAAGGTTGAAATTTTGTGTGAAAATTTTCTAAAATTTCGAAATATTCACAAAAACCACTACAACACAAAAATCTAAATTTCTAGAAGCGAAATTTTAAAAAAAGTCAATGTCTTAGAAAAAAAAAACGAAGTTCTGAAAAAGTTGTTATTTTTAAAATGTCATAATTTGGAAAGAAATTTGAAAATTTCAAATTAGATATTTTCAAAAAAAGTCAAAATATTTAACAAAATCGAAATTTTCAGTAAAAATCGAAGTTAGATTTTTTAAAAATGTCATTTTCAGAAAGTCAAAAGTTTGAAAAAACTCTCGATTTTAAAAAAATCGAATTTACTGAAACCCAATTATCAAAATTTTGAATTTACAAAAATTCAAAGATACTAGAGAAAATCAAAATTTGGTAGATAAGTTGACATTTAAAGTTTTATTTTATTTGAAAAAAGGTCGAAATTTTGATACAAAAAGCAAAATTTTGAGGCAAAGGTTTAATTTTGATCATAAAATTAGAAAACGGAAATTCTGAGAAAAAATTAAAGATTTTAGCAAAAGTCGACATTTTCAAAAATAAAGCAGAATTTTTTTAAACTCACCATAAAGTCGAGAATTCGAAAAAACCGAAATTTTTGAAAAAAAAAATAGATTCGAATTCTACAAAAAAGTTTAAATTGTGAACAAGTTTTAAAAAGAAAAATATTTCAAAACAATCGAATTTGCAAAAAAAAATTTTGAAAAAGTCGAAATTTTGAGAAAAGGTTGAAATTTTATGTCAAAATTTTCCAAAAATTTAAAATTTTCAGAGAAGGTACTAATTAAATAACACAAAAAATGTCACTATTTTGGAAAAAAGCAAAATTTCGAAAAAACTTAAATTTTTTAAATAAGTTAAATTGTGAGAAGAAATTTGCAAAATTTCAATTTTCAAAATAGGTCGAAATATTAAAAAAAATGGAAATTTGCAATAAAAATCAAAAATTAGATTTTCAAAAGTGTCATTTTTAGAAAGTCAAAATTTTGAGAAAAAGTCAAAATCAAAGTTTAAATTTTCAAAAAATTCAAATTTTTTGAAATTATTGAAATTTTTAACAATTCAAGTTTATAATATAAAAAAGTCAAAATTTTTAATGAAATATTTAAAAGGTTAACAAGAAGAGGAATTTTATAAAATGTCAAAATTTTCAAAATAAGTCAAGAATTTGAAATAAAGCGTCGAAAGTTTTTAAAAATTTCAAACCTTTGAGCTAAACTCAAAATATTGAAAAAATAATCTAAATTTTGAAAACGAGTCTGATTTTTTAAAAAGGTTGAAATTTCGAAAAATTCGGAAAGTCGATATTTTCAAAATTTAAGTTATAATTTCGAGAAAAAGTTGAAATTTTGGCAGTCGAAATTTTCAAACACAAGCAATATTTCCGAGAAAAAGTCGAAATTTCGAAAAAAAGTGGATCTTTTGAACTTTCTAAACTTAAAAAAAAATCGAAATTTGCAAAATAAATTGAAATTTCTTAAAAAATCGTAATTTTTCGATAAGAATCGAGTTTAAAAACAGTCGTATTTTCAAAATTGTCGCTAAAGGTTAGTATTTTCGAAAAAGGTAGAAATTTTCAAAAAAGTCAAAACTTTCAATAGAAGCAAGTATTTGCAAAAAGTAGAAATTTTCAACAAAATTGAAATGTCCAAAAAAATTTTCTTTAAAAAGGTTAAAATTCCCGAAGTCGAAATTTTGAGAAATCAAAATTTTCAAAAAAGTAGAAATTGAAAACTCTAAATCAAAAAAAGATGGTCGAGAATTTGAAAAGGGTCAAAACTTGGAGGAAAATTTGAAATGTTGACAACAAAATACCGATATTTCAAAAAAGTGGAAATTTTGAAAAAAAAGACTGAAAATTTCAAAATAGTAAAAATTTAAAAAAAGGACAATATTTCAAACAAGGACCAATGTTATAATATATGTCCGATTCTTTAAAAAAAATTAGCCTTTTTTTGGAAATGGGGAGTTTTTCAAACATTTACAAAAATTCGAAGATTCGAGAAGGCAAAATTTTGAAAAAGTTTTTGAAAAAGACAAAATATCGAAATTTTTAAAAAAAGTAGAAATTCTGGACAAAAAAATTTTGAAAAAACCGAATTTTCAAATAAGTGTCGTGTCAAATTTATGTAATAGTTAAGCCTTTGAGAAAAGCCAAATTTTTAGAAAAGGAACAAGAATCGAAAATTTCAAAAAAAGTTAAAACTTTGAAAAATAGTTAAACATTTGAAGTAAGTTAGAAATTTTTAAAAAAGGGGAAATTTTGAAAAAAAGATAGGAGGTGTAAAAGAATTCAAAATAATTGAATTTACAAAATATTGAGAGTCGAAATTGTGTCAAACATTTCAAAAAAATCGAAAATTTTCAGAAAAAAGTCAATATTTTCAACACTGGCAACTTAAAAAAAAACTGGAAGTTTTCAGGAAAAGTACAAGGAAGAAATCCTAAAGTAAAAGTTACATCAGATATAATAAAAAAAATCATTTATTTTAGCAAACCAACCTAGGCGCTGGTTGGTCACTTTGTTCATAACATACGCAAGAGTCTTAGATAAATTAGTGAATTCATACTTACTTTGACCACATTATGGTCAGACATTATGCATACTAGTTAGATAAAGCGATTAATACAATCGTTAAGTGAAAAATATCTCAACGATGTAACAAAGTTAATAATTGACTGTTTAAACTTAAAATTTTTCTGAAATATCGACATTTCTTTTAAATAATTTTTTTCTCTAAATTTCAAAGTTTTAAGATCCAATTTCTTCTTTCAAAAATGTTTGCTTAGCCTTCCAAGCCCTCTACTAAATGCGCCGATGCTACCTCAATCGACTCAAATTAATTTCAAACAATTTTTTATTTGTGTAGCTAAATACTGATGGATTATTTTCGTTAAAGGTTGCACTCCTGAGTGGTAACTCTGGATATGGCAGCAGTGGAGGAGGAAAGCACAATAACGTCAACAGCAACACACACGCATCGCAACACTGCTTGTTCCTCTTTGTGCGACGAGATTGTCATTTTGTGGAGGTTGGCGGCTTTGAACCCCGGTTTGGCCCCTCAAGAACGGGACATGCTGCACAATCAGTTCACAACTTGGCACATGAAAATATTAGAAAAAGTGACCAAATTGCGAAATGCTCCAAACGCACAATCGAACTCGAATAAAAATAGTTCTTTAAAAGTTGACTTGGAAGTATTTACTGGTTTTAAGCCGGCGATTGAAGCTTGTTATTTGGATTGGGATGATTATCCCATGCCTGGTATTACTTACACGAACGATATAAATCCGATGTACCATTGTCCATTTACAAGTTTTAAGCATGGCGCGGATAACCATGAAAATGTGACCCAAGTTAATTCGAGTAAAGCTATTTTAAATTGCGAACATCCCCATTCAACTCATCTGCATCATCACCACCACCATTACCATCATCATCACCATCATCCTAAAGTGATGAGGATAGACTTTATGAATGTGATGAGTTTGAATCCCGTCGAGTACACCCCTCATTTGAGTAGTAGGGATGGAAATCGTTCCAGCGTCAGCAGCGAGGGTTTTTGCGAAAACGATGACGATTTAAACGTTTTAAGAGAAACCCGAGACAACGAAAGATTCGATTCTGATTCCCAAGAAGGGGCAGGGAGTGATTCCTCTAGTAATACGAGCAGCAATCGCGACATCTTAGCCTCTGTGAGAGAATCAGCCAACAGCGATAGCGACAGCGTCAAAATTCCGTTACCTGAACTCTCGACGACAGTAACAACTAAAAAAACAGGCGATTGGGAGGAGTTAACACCGACTTCTAGGAGACCTTCGAAGGATGAATCGATGTCTTCGGCAAATTCTGAGTCGCCACAATCTGGCGATGAATCTAATGTTTATGGTTATAATGCAAAAGGTTCTACTCCTCCGACCTTGGTTAGTAATACAACAACGAAGGATACTAAATCTGAAGATTCAGAAGCAAAGCCAGATATGTTTTCAAGCTTGAAAAAGTCTGATGATCCTTGGGATGTTCTGTTTGCCAGAGCTGAAGGTTTACATGCACATGGTCATAGTAGGGAAGCATGTATTTTAGGTAAGTTGTTAGTTTTTTAGTTACATTTTTTAAAAATTTTGTAGAAGCTTTCGAATTTGCCAACAATTTTTTTTAAAGTTTAATCCACTCACAAAGGGTAACCCCATTATGCTTTCAAAGCACTGCGAGTAGGATGCGGAAACAAGGATAGATGGCGATGAACCGCCGATTATTTTTTAAATGTTCCTTTATCATTGTTTCACCTAAGTGTAGTAGTACATTCATAACGTGGTATCTAAATCTAAAGAAATGAAATTTTGCAGCTATGGTCTTCATTTTCCATTTCCGGTTCAACCGGAAGTGGTTTTCGGTTCAACATACTCTTTTTGTTTTTTTTTATGTGACAATTCCTAGCCTTGAGATTTATTCAGGGGAATTTTTTTATCAACATCATTTATCAAATTTTGGAAGGAAACCATAAACAATTTTAGAAAAAGACTAGGTTATTAGAAAATGGTTGATATTTTAACTGTAATCTACAAATTTTTATTTTTTTCTAAGTTTTGAGTAAGAACTGTCTGTCCAAATTTCAAATTAGAAACCCGAAATTTTTTAAAATGCCAAAATAAATTTCTGAAATGTTATACAATTTTCTGATTTTTCTCGAAATTTTATGTTCAGACTTCAAGTGTTTATATAAATTTCGGGTTTTTCTCAAAGAAAATCCATGCTTGAGAAATATAAGAAAAATGGGTTAACAAACTGGCAAAATTTTGAGAAAAATCTAAAATATTCAGATTTACAGTTAACAATTATTTATTTATTTCATAATCAAAAAGTCAAAATTGTTGAAAGAAGTCTAAACTTTTGGCTTCCAAAGTCAGAATTTGAAGTTATTTCGAAAAATTGGAGTTTTATGTACAAAAGTCGAATTCCTTGGTTGAGATTTTGCCAACATTTCAAATTTAAACGGGTTATTTTGAAAATTTGAAATTGAAAAATGTTTTTTTAATATTTAAACATTTGAAAATTTCTAAATTTTCGACTTGTCTGTGACAATTTTGACTTTATTGATTTACACTTTTTTCTAGAAATTTTGACTTTTTGTAAATTTAGACTTTAAAATGCCGAAATTTTAAAAGTTTCACTTTTTTCAAATTTCTTTTTTTTTATCAAAAATTCAAATTTTTCTCAAAATTTTGAGTTTTTCACAACTTTTTTAAAAGGTTGACCTTTTAAAATTTCTGCTTTTCTTGTCAGTTTCCTATTTCTTCTAAAATTTCGATTTTTCGAAATTATGACTTGGAAATTCCAGCTATTTTCAATTTTTTTTCGACCTTTTTTCAAAATTCTTAATTTTTTAAATCTTACTTGAGAATTCTGACCTGAACATTTGGACTCTTTAAAATTTTACCTATTCGTAGAAATTTTGATTCTGTAAATTGTGGCTTTCTTCGAAGAATTCTTCTAGATTATTTTAAATTTGAAAGTTTGAAAATTTCGACTTTAGAAAATTTCAATTTTAAAAAGGTTAGACATTTCAAAATTTCCACTATTTCTAAATTTTGATTTTTTAAACACCTTGACATTTTAAAATGCCTTTTTTACTTTTTCTCGAAATTGTGACTGTAAATTTCTAGTTTTCTCAAATATGTCAACATTTGAAAATTGCCACTTTTTTTGAATTTTCCGTGTATAAAAATTGTTACAAATGTCGAATTGCAAGATTTTCTGTTTTTTTTTTATTAAAATTTCGATCTTATTTCAAATTTTTTAAATTCAGTTTGAAAATTTTGACTTTTTTAAAATTTTTGACTTCTTCCCCTAATTTTAATTTGTTGTAAAGTTTTTGCTTACCTTGAAAAATCTTTTTTTTTGAAAATATTAAAATTTTGTAAACTTCGACTTTTTGAAAATTTGGGTTTTTGCAATTTTTGATTTTTTCAAAATTTCGACATTCCAAAATTTCCACTATTTCTAAATTTTAACTTTCCAAAAATTTTAACATTTATATTCTCTTTTTGCAAATTCCAATTTTTTGGACATTTTTTATTGTTTGTCAAAATTTTGATTT
Source organism: Dastarcus helophoroides (assembly GCA_028583605.1). Lineage (NCBI taxonomy): Eukaryota > Metazoa > Arthropoda > Insecta > Coleoptera > Bothrideridae > Dastarcus > Dastarcus helophoroides. The sequence continues at coordinate 27,882,002 of CM053329.1, read as the reverse complement.
TTGTCTAAATTTCAAATTTGGACCTGTAAATTTCGTAAATTTAAATAAGATTTTGACTTGAAATTGTTCACTTTTTTAAATTTTTATTTTTATTTTTTTTTGAAAATTTTGATTTGAAAATCACAACTTTTTTTCGAAATGTTGAATTTTTATAAATTTGCTTTGAAATATGTGTTCTTCTTTGTTTTGGTTTTAAATATTAAATTTTTGAAAATTTTTACTTTTTTAAAATTTGGACTCTAAAAATTTATTTTTTTTTAAAATTTGGGTATTTTTAATTTTTTATTTTCTAAATTTTAACTGTTTTAAAATTGTGACCTTCATTTCAACCTTTTTTTAAAACTTCGATTTTGACCAAAACTATTACTTTTTCTCAAAATTTTAACTTCAAAATTTTCTACTTTATCAAATCAAAAAAAAAGTACACAATTCAAAACGTCCATTTTTGTCGAACTTCCATTTTTATGAAAATTTCAATTTTCATAAATTTTAATTTTTTTAAATTTGTTTTTGATATTTTCAGGGCTTCGAACCGGAACTGAACCGAAAACCGAAAACCGGAAAAAACCGTTATTTTCACCGGAAGGAAAACCGGAACGAAATCGAAAAAAAATACCGGTTTATTTCGGTTCGTCGAATTTATATACTTAAAATAGTTTTTACTTTATATTTAAGATTATAATTTTTTTAAAATTTCATTTTTTTTTTCAAAATTTTACGCAATTCCATGAATTTCTGATTAGATTAGATTAGAAACTCACAATTTTCACATTTTCTAGAAAATATTGACCTTATTCTCAAAATTTCAACCCAAATTAAAATTTTAAGTTTTAACTTTTGTGTCAAAAATCCGTTCTAAAAATGTTAAATTTATTCACAAACTTTTTAGCTACAGCTGAAATTATTTCTAATATTTCGTGTTTAAACTTGAAATTCGCGTTTATTATTGGTCGTTGATCTTAAAATTTTAATTTTTTCATAGAAAATTTAAGTTGAGCAATAATTGAAATTGCATTTTTTGTGAAATTTTTTACTTTTATTCTTAAAACTTACATTTCCATTAAAAATTTCAAATTTTTGCTTAAAATGTTAGCAGAAGTTAGATTTCAAACGCAAAAGTGCAAATTTGAATTTAAGTATTTTATGTTATTTTTTATTTTGAATATTAATTTAAAATCTCTAAAGAATATCCAAATTTCAAGAAAAAAGACATCATTTTTGAAAAATCCCAAGTTTTGAGGAAAAACAAACTAAATTTGTGACAAACAATTTTTCAAAATTAATCTCAAAATTTCGAGTCCTGAAAATTTTGAGTTTTTTAGCTAAAGGTCTAATATTCGAAATTTCCAAATTGAAACTTATCTTTGTCAATTTCTTATAGTTCAAGTCTCAACTCATAATTTCGAGAAAAATTTCTACAATTAAACAATAAAAGTCAACCGTCGATAAAAAGGTTAGGAGGTTGCAAGAGAAAGACTAAATTTTGTTTAAAGTTAAACTTTTAGAAAAAAAAAAATAAACAGTACATACAAGTTTAAATTTAAAACTGCAAAAGAAAAAAACTAAAATATCGAAAAAAGGTAAACACATTAAATAAAAACTTTCTGAAAAATTTTACTTTTTAGAAAATTTGAAATTTTCAGCAACATTTCGAGAAAAAAAAATCGAATACTTTGGTTTAAAGTCAAGAGTTCTAAATTAGGGTAGAAGTTTTGAAAACTTTTTTTTAAAATAAATTTTAAGTTCTTTTTTTAAAGCTGTGACTGTCCCGCAAAATCTTAATTCAAAACTTTTTATTTTTTAATTTTTAGTCTCTTTTGTTTTCATTCATTTTTTTATTTGTTTTTTTTAAGCGAGAGTTTTAGAAAACAAAGTCGTAACAGTAAAAATCAATTTTATTAGAAAAAGCGAGTCAAAGTCAAAACTTCGATAGAGAACCAAAATTATGAAAGAAAAGAGAAAAGTCTCTCAAATTTTTGATTTTAATCGTCAAAGTTCGTACATTCTAGAAGTTTTCAACTGTAGGGTATATAATTTAGGATTTTTATGAAAATTCCGAATTTAAATTTGAAATATCTAAACCCAAAATTCCGACGTAGTTTTTTATAAAGTTTGGGTTTTTTTTGAAATTTGAACTTAAATTTAACTCAAAATTCAGTTTTAGCATGACACTTTTAAACTTGAAAAATAGAAAATATTTTCCTTCAATTTTAGGCAACATCACAGCAGTTACGTGTTGTAATATCGAAGAAAAAAAGACATCACATTTTTAAAATTATGTTCAAAAATCAATTTTTAATTCGAAAAACTTTTAAAAACCAAAAAATGAGTCACCCGGAACTGAACCAAAAACCGAAAACCGGAAAAAACCGTTATTTTTGCTGGAACGAAAACCGGAACAGAACCAATATAATTTTTTTGCCGGAACGAAAACCGAAAACCGGAACGAAAAAAATAGCGGTTCGAAGCCCTGGATATTTTCAATTTTTTGAAAATAGTGTCCGTGTGGAAAATTTCGACTTCAAAATTAGAATCTTTTCTCCAAATTTTGCCTTTTTGTAAATTTAGATTAACTTTGAAAAATTTATTTACTTTTATTATTTCGATTTCTTTGACTATTAAAATTTTGCTTTTTTTTTGAAAAACTAGACTTTTAATGAAATTTTTGGCATTTCAAAGTAACCAGTTATTTTCAAAATTTCCCAAAATTCTAACCCACTTTCGATTTTTTATGAAAATGCCGACTTTTTTCAAAAGTTCGATTTGTTTTGAAATTTTCAACCTTTTCGAAATTTAGGGGGAAGTCAGATGTTGACAAAAGCAGTCGCATTTTAGAATAAATTCGAAATTTCAAAAGAAACAGACAGATTTTATGAAAACAGATGGATTTTGAAAAAAAAGTCGAAATTTCGAAAAAATATCGAAATTCAAAGGAAAGGACTAATTTTCAGGAAAAAAGAAAATATTTGGAAAAGATTCCCACAGTTGAGAATGTAAATTTTCGGTTGGATGTATGAATCAGGGGGAGCAAGCGTTTCATCCTGCCCTATTGTAGCTATCTAATAAGAAAAGTAAACAAGGGATTTCAAAAATACTATTTATTATGTGGGACTGGATAAATTACTGCATTGGTTTCTATTTTTACCTTGAAAATCGTCTGTTTCTTCGAAATTAAGATATTTTTCAATTTTTTAAAAAAGGCCAGATTTTTATATTTAATTTGATGTTCTGAAAATTCCGACTTTATCCCTACACTGTGTTTTTTTAATTATAATTCGTCTTTTTCTAAATTACGACTTTTTACTCAAAATTCTACTGATTCCTCTCAAAATTTGACTATTGGAAATTTTGAATATTTTATAGAAATTTCGACTTTTTTCTCGAAATTTTGACTGTCCAGAAATTTCAACCTGTTTTTCAAAATTTGTCTTATTCTCGAAGTTTCAAATTGAGCTTTTTTATCGAAAATTTGACTTTTACAAAATTCAATTATTTTTCTGAAATTTTAATAAAAGTAGAGAAATTTAGAGAATAATATTTTTACGAAATTTAGAGAAAAATATTTCTTGTAAATTTCGAGATTATGTCAAAATTTAAATGAAGATAAATATTGTCAGAGAAATATTTTTGAAAACTGGTTTTTTTTCTCCAAATTCGATATTTTCTGGAAATCGCAACTTTTCTGACAAAATTCTCCCACTGAAAAAGTCAACATTCGCATTCGCATTCGCGAATGTTGGAAATGAATATTCGCATTCGCATTGGCAAATGTGGGAAAACCAACATTCGTTACATCCCTAATCATTAATATCTAGCTACTACTGATTTGTGACTTTAGTTACATCATACATATCCCAGTTGTAATTAAGGTTTATAATATTATCTTATTTAAACTCATGATTCCAAGAAATTATGTGTTTACACTTTTTTTTTTTAGGTGTTAAACTGGCTGAAGAGCTTTTGGCCAACCCTCCTGACCTCATGATTGAGATTCCACCGATACCAAAGCGGAAAGGAAAGAAACAGCAAATCAACCCGGCTACTCATCAACTGAGTTGTTTAGCTTCGGCCACTCTTGCCAAGTGCGCCTTCCTATGTTCGGTTCTCGCGGAAAACAGCGAACATTCCCATCTTGCTTTCCGCGTCGGTATGTTCGGACTTGAAATGGCACGACCACCGGCCAGTACAAAACCATTGGAGGTCAAACTGGCAAATCAAGAGGCCGATTTGGTTAATTTGTTAAAACGTATTCCACTGGGTCATAAAGAGTTGCAAATTCTTCGCGAATTGGCCGAGCAGTTGAAAGAGAATACGCTGAAATCACGAGGGGAAGCCATGCTTCCGATTATGCTTGCGAGTTTTATTTTCGATGCGTTAGTTGTTCCGTCAATAGTTGGTAGAGATCGAGCTAAATTAATCACTATGCGGTTGCCAATGGATGAGATGTTGGGATTCGAGGCAGCCGTTAATGCCTTGGGACTGAAGGCTAACGTTTCTGAAGCTGACCATCCGCTTCTTTGTGAAGGAACGAGAAGGCAACGAGGGGATTTAGCCATTACTCTTCTCACTTTCTACAAGGATGACAGCTGGAAAATTGCTAGGATTATGGATCGGTTATTGGATAAAGAAGTACATCAACTGCTGAAGTCACCTATTCTCGATTCATATTATTCCAGTAATCCGCCCATAAAGAGCCAGTTTTCTAACTTAAGAAGGGAGGATTGCGAGCACATCCTCCAGTTTAATTCTATCCAGGAGCCTCTGCCTTCTGATCCAAGTAAGTCTAATTTTTAGTTTTTGTTGAATATGCATAGATGATCTCGGGACCACTGCAACTTAATATCTTTAAAATAGAATAGAATAATTAATTGGAATATTTCAATTAAATATAACGCTGGTATATTACCCAGTAAGTGGGGTACTCCCTATTGTCAGGGTCAATAGTTTCTTTAACGTGTTAAATAAATCGATTTCTTTAATTTTGACATTTTCTCAAAACATCGTTTTTTTTTTGAAATTTTTGCCCTTCTAAATTGAGGTTCTAAATTTCGTTTCGGCTTTTTTTTCAAAAGTTCGACTTTATATTGAAAATCTCTATCTTACCGAAAATTTTCCATTTTTTCGAACCTTAAACTTTTTGAAAATTTCGACTTAAACAAATTTGGATATTTCTATTTTTTTTAGATATCACGTAGCCATATTTCAAAAAATGTTTCAGAATATTGTCAACAGTCATTAGTAAAAATTTAAATATTTCCAAAATGGGTCGCAAAAATGTTAAATAAAAATTAATAAACATAAGGTTTCCAACCAATGAGCCCACCATGAAGAATTTCTATTTTTATTCAAAATTTTTAAACACTTCGGCTTTTTGTGAAAATGTGCAGTTTTTGAATGATTGAATGAATATTCCTCAAAATTTCGATCGTTTCAAAATCTCAACTTCATCCAAAATTTCATTTTTTTTTAAATTTTAGTTTTTCAGAATATTAGTTTTTCAAAATTTCGACTCTTTTAAATTTCATATGAAGACAAACTCATCAGCAATGATAGCTCCCTTTGACTATGTAAATAAATGGGCTGAGCATTCAATATTGGTCCCAAGTTGTGGAATAAGTATGAATTCTGAAAATACACGAAGTAGAAAGAGTATATTCTGTCGTCGGGAGCGTCAGTATCGGCAATATCATGCACAAATTCGCCATCCCGATTTTCTCTGTCGCTTTTTTTTGGAACCTGTATTTCGTATTGAATGCTCCATCCATTTATTTATATTATTAAGGCAATTTTAAATATGAGGTTGTGTTTTATTTATGACATAAAATTCGCCTATCCGATAATGCCCTATTTTTACCACCTCAGAGACTGAATTTTGAAAAATCTTCTCTTGGTGCTCACCTGCGTACTTCGAGAAACACCTGTATGACCCACCCGTTTAGACTGGACGTTGTCAGTCAGTGCTTAGAGATTTATTAAATAGATTGTAAAAAATTGTTAAACCCAAATATTTGTTTCAAAAATTGTTTTTTAGAGTTGCAATGTATCATGTAAATAATCGGGAGTTTATGCATATTTTGAAATAAGATGAATTAAACATTTTTCATTTTTTATTTGACAATTTTTTGAGTAACGTTTCTGTTTTAGGTAACTGCAGCCGACCCCAGAGTTCAATTAGTGCGGAGTTGGAGCAAAGTATGGCCAGTATGTCCTTAGCGAACCAGTCGGCTAATGTAACTGCTCAAGCCAACTCCGCTCCCGTCAACACTAGAACCAAAGAGTCCAGATATAAAGGCAAAAGGGCATACCCTTCAATACCCAATCAACCGTCAGAAGCCGGGGCGCATTTCATGTTTGAATTGGCCAAAACCGTTCTAAACAAGGCAGGAGGGACTAGTAGTACATCTCTGTTTACGCAACCGTCGACCAGTCAAAATCATCATGGTCCTAATAGAGCGTTACATATGTGTGCTTTTCAGTTGGGGCTGTACGCCTTGGGTTTACACAATTGTGTCAGTCCCAATTGGTTGAGTAGAACTTACTCCTCTCACGTGTCGTGGATTACCGGGCAAGCGATGGAGATTGGAGCTGCGGCGATTTCGTTCCTTATAGACACTTGGGAGGGCCATTTGACGCCTCCGGAAGCGGCCAGTATAGCAGATAGAGCTTCAAGAGGTAAGTAATATGAAGGAGATGGGGAAGAGGAGGTCAACATCTTGAGTAATAAATTTAGTTGTTTTTTTTTAAAAAATTATTCCAAATATTCAGTTGCTATTAATACAGACGTTTCTAAACATTCAGGTGCTTGTGTGTGGATTACAATTTGGCCGTCCTAAATCATTTTACCCTGATTAAGTATTTTACAAAAAAAGTTTAATATTTATAACAAACTTATTTGAAATTTTGGGGTAAAAATACGAGATTTTGAGATTAAGTGAAAACTTAAAATCAAAGTGTCGAAATTTAGAGCTTAAAGCCAGCACTTGAGGAAATTTGAAATTAGGGATGTTATGGAGCTCCGAAACTGTCGGATATCCGAAATAAAAAAATATCCGAATCCGTTATGTTATTTTTAAAAATTTTGCTAATTTTAGTAGACGATTTTTTTTTGAGTCCACTAAAATTATTAAACAAGTAAGCTCGACCTAACTCATTACTTTTAATTTAGACATTTTTCCGAAATTTCGTTTTATTTTAATTTTGGCTTTTTCTGAAGATGAATTTTTCTCAGAATTTCGACTTCTTTACAAAAATATAATGTTTGATTTTTTAAAATTTTAACATTTCAAAATTTTGTCTTTTTAAAAATTTCGACATGTTTCCAAACTTTTACTTTTCGAGAATTTTAGATTTATTTGAAAATTTAACAATAAAAGTTGTTAATAATGTCGGGTTTTTGAAGTGTTGAATTTTTTCAAAATTTCGATTTTGTTTCAAAACCTTGACTTTTTTGCAAAATTTCCTCTTGTTAAAATATGTGCTTTTTTTAAATGTTTAAATGTGAATTTTTTTTATAAATTTTGATTTCTTCAAAATTTTTACTGTTTTTGAAAATTTCGACGTTTTTATGTTTCAATTGTTTCCGAAAATTTATGCTTTTTTTTTGAAAATTTTGATTTAAAAAAAAAGTTGTTAACGAGACATTATTTGCAAGGTTTTTACTTTTTAAAAATTCTTTCTTACTTTTTTGAAACTTCAGAGATTTTTTGAAAGCTTGAGAAACATTATATTGCTTGTGCGCTTCCTTGATGATTAGTGCTCTACCCAGCGGCGCTTCTAAGGATGATTTTAATTTTGGACTTTTTTATAGGTTGTGATGCGAATATGGTTCGAGCTGCAGCGGAATTGGCGTTGTCATGTTTACCGCATGCCCATGCTCTAAATCCGAATGAAATTCAACGGGCCATACTTCAGTGCAAAGAACAAAGCGATGAAATGCTTGAGCACGCCTGTCTTACTGTTGAATCTGCTGCAAAAGGAGGTGGGGTTTACCCTGAAGTGTTATTCCAAGTTGCCAAATATTGGTACGAATTATACGTCCGACAAACTCCTGGTGGGGAACACATTATGGAAAATGAAATTCCTCACGACCCTCTGGTGGACCCCCACTGGAGCATTAGTTGCTCTCATCGAAGCCGGCCCAGAAATGCAACAATTGCCGCAACCGAATCCAGCGCAAGTAATACCGAGCAACGGTCCCGTTGTCGTTACGACGGCGCCTCCTCCTCCCTATCAGCATCCAGTTGCTACAACTTTGTCTCCTATAGGAGTATCCATTCCTTACGCCGTTGGTCATTACAATTTCCTACATCCTCATCCCCATCATCCTCACCATGTCAGTTATGGGGGCCCTATACACCCACATGCTGTACCGATTCACCAACCACCCCCCGGACATGTACAGATGTATCAGTTTCAATATCCGCCTCCTCCGCCACAAGCAACAAATCAGCAGTTTGCAGCTCCGTCTCAGTCAACTTATGCCAACGTACCGCCACCACAACAGGGAGCGTTTTCACTGCAGGCAAACCCAATGCCTCAGTACCCTATATCGGCTCCAGCACAGGCGAACTATGCACAAAATCAACCGCCTGCTTATGGGTAAGTAAAACTACTTAAAATAAATAAATAAATAACAATTAAATGTTTGCACAAAATTTAGGGTAAATTAGTAGAAAAGTGAAACATTCCGAATTTTAATCAGCTTGAACTAACCACCTTCAGACTAAGCAAGAAATTTTAATATAAAACATGAAATACATGAAAAAGTGCCTCAAGATTTCAATCTTATGTAGACATTTTGAGTATAAACTCGAAATCAAGAAAAAATACAAAACAACAAAATAACCTTGATTATTTCTTATTACATATAAAAGGCATTTATGAGGTTTTTTTGCACTCATAAAAGTACCAAATTTAAATTTAAGCGATGTCAGAACTTCACTGGCGACTTGTCATGTATAAATTCTGAATATTGAACAATTCCACCAAAAAAGAGTTAAAAGTATCAATTATTTGAAGAACTGACACTGTTCTTTTTTTCAGTGCATTACCACCTAATGCCCCTAACCAAATGCCAACCAACATTCAGTATTACGGAGCCGCGGTGACGATTTCGCAACCAGCTTCATCGAATATACGTTCTGCGCCAGTACCTGCCGGTCACATATACCCTTTATCCATACCGTCGGTTAATCCGTTGCCGTCCATGGCCCCACCACAACAGGTTGCTGCGAGACCTCAACCCCATAGACAACCTCAGCCACTTAACCAGACCCAGCTGCGATATTTGCTGACAGCGTATAGGGTGGGGATGCTGGCGATGGAGACGTTGGCTAGGAGGGTTCATGATGATCGACCTCAAGCGAAATATGCCAGGAATCCTCCATATGGGGAAGATGTTAAATGGTTATTGAGGATATCCAAGCACTTGGGTAAGCTTTCTTTTACGGAGAGGTCCATGTCATGTAGCACAGATTTATTAATTCCTCCTAATTAACTAATGGTAGAGTAACTTTTGCTGTCAGTATACAATACACAAGACCTAGCTAAGACTTTCAAACTGAACATTTTAGCGCATTCTCGTAAACCAGTGTTTGTCATTGTAACTGTATGAATCTTCTTTACTCGAGACATTTTATGGTGTTAAAATTACTAGTTCCATAAATGTTCCTATCTACTGCACAAAAAAAAAGTCGTCTGTTTGAAAAGAGACAGTTTCTTCATTTGTCAATTATCACACAAACAATTTTGATTACATAAGATCTCAGTGTGCATAAATAAAAAGTAGTTTAATTTGGTCTACTGACTATTTGTTGACAATTGTACGGAATTCTAATAATTGTATTAGCCCGACAACCCCTGGCGGATTTTTAGTTTCAAAAAACTACAAAGGGACGAATATCATTTAAATAAAAATAATGCTAGTCTTCCAAATATTTTCTTTTTGATGTACGCTGATGTTTAAAGCTGCCATCATCAGACAAACCTTGACATAAACACATTTTTTACAGGTACTCAATATCTTCACCATTTCTGCGTATGTGCCGTCAATTCGATAGTAAGTCCATTCGTTCTTCACGATGTTGCTATTGAGGCAGCGCAACACCTCTCTCGGAATAATCCGGGTCTTGTGATGCAACATCTTAGGACTGCGTTGACGCCACTGGTGCAGAAATGTCAACAGATGTACATTCAATGCATGCACCAGAAATTGTACCATCTGACGTCGGCGGACTATGAGGATTTCGTCAGCATAGTTTGCGCCGCAAGAGCAGCCTTTCAAATTACACCGGAAGGTAGCACGCAATTTAAGGAGTGGTTGCAATCTATACGAAGGTTGGTGTTGGGACTTTATTATGGAATGAATCAAATTTTATTGAAACAAAAACTACTATTTTAATATTTGGTTTCCAAGGGTGTTATTAGTATTATATGTTTGTGTGCGTAATTTTTTAAGCTAGAAACGTGGAAGTTGCTATTCAGCTTCGAAAATAATTACATAATAAATAATTTTTTTTGGTTGATTTAATGTTAAAACTTTTGGGCAAAATTTCAGCTTGGAAATTTCGGCGTTTTTCTAATTATAAATCTACAATCTCGATTTAGATTTTTTTATCGAATTTTCGATCACAAACATTTCGTGCTTTTATCATTGATTATAAACTAAAATTTTTGACAATTTTATCGAATTTTCTTTAATGTTTAAATTGAGGATTATTTCCAAACGAGTTTAACTTTGAATGTTTCTCTATTTCTAAAAGTTCGAATTTCAAACTCGAAATTTGGTTGACAATTTTCGCTGAATAGAAGAACGAGAAATATAACATTCTGATTCAATTTGTGGAATTAAAATATGCTCTTCAGTCAGTAGCAGTATTTCCTTTAAAAACAGTTTGTTTTTTTGAGAATGCCCCTTATGTGGTTAAATTTGAACCCAAGTGGGTAAAATACATATCACTTGTACTTGGCATACGTCTGTCAGGATACCTCTCTCCATAAACACGTAACGCAGCACGCCTTTTTTCCCCACATTCACCATAAATTAGGATCATTTGTAACTTTGTTACATTTGAAAAATTGTTGTTATTTTTTGTTAATATTAGGCTCAATGTAAAGAACTTTAGGTGTTCATTAGATGCCGCAAATTTCAAATTTATGTCTTATTAATTAACGGAGATAAGCCATTTGAACTATACAACTGAGACACCCAGTGTATCTTCCGATTCTAATGGGACAGTCTATATACGTTTTCTGTTTTGGATTAATTCAAAAATCGAAGTAGTAGTAATCTACCTCAAGTATATCATTTTCTTATAAGCTTCTTCAGCTGAAATTTTTTTATCGTTATTATTTTCAGGTCTAAATCGTGCAAAAAGGACCTTTGGTCGCAGATAAACACGGCCTTACAAACGAATAGCAAATGACAAAGGTCAGATGTAGTAGTTGCGCAAAATATTACCATTAGAAGTGGAATAGCATCAGACGATATCGACCTGTCGGCACCGCATCGTCTATACCTTTGTACACCTCTACACACCATCTACAGCACAGGGCTTCCAGTCGATTTGAACAGATTGTCCATGTACAGCGCGGATAACACAACTTCTTGGTCGCAACCACTCGATTCTCAGAGCATTAGCTGATTTCATTGTGATTTGTGAATATTTTTATGTATATTTAGGTGAAAAAAAGCAATTTCGGTGTTCTCAACTGAAGTGCTCAGGTCTCGAACCACTTCTGCCTTTTCGTCAACCTGACATGTATATTTTGCATAGCAAGTAGGCGATTTCATCATCCACGGATCTTCAGGTTATGTTGACTTTGACTGTGGCGAACGAAGCATGTTTTGTTGTAGTTAATAAACTTTTCCCAATTTCAGCTACTTTTGGTTTGAACTTTTTTCATAATGTGCCACAACCCGAATATGGTCACATAAGTTGTGTTTATAATCGATAAATTACCATTGGAGAAGTATCACACATCTTCAGTAATCAGATCCTTTTTTAACCAAAAGTAGTTGATTCAAGACTGACAGAATTTAGGTTAGTTTTTCATTAAAATCCATTTTATTGATTTTCATAGATACATTGTTAAAATTGACATATTTTTCTAGTTTTTAGATTGTATTGTGTTTAAATGGTAGTAAACCGTTATCATTAAGTTTTAGTTTGATTCTGTGACGACTTTCTTCATACACAAGTGCATTATATCAATGGTAGATGGAAAAATTGTTTCTGAATATGATCAAGTTTAGTGTCAGAAATTCGATTAAAATATGATTTTAAAAACACAAAACCATATCATATTTATGTCATAATCTAATCAATTGTAGTTAAATGTTGCACTAGCTCAATTTGTTAAGTTAGTTTTGAAAGAATGTGTTGTTTCTGACTCTAAACCAGGATCTGAATCTGCGGTAGACTGTATAAAAGCAATTTTATCCTTTTTGAAGTAAATGTTCCTACTGTTGGCTTAATCTTGTAAAATACTTATACTTTGTTATAGCAAGATGAATATATACTACTGATACTCAAGACGCTTCAATTAGTTTATACATCAAATTATACAGTGATGGCTTTTCAATGGCACATTGCAGGTGAAGTGTTGCCTCACCTAAAATAATCATCATTGCTTTTTTTAATTTATTGTACTCGACCAAATTTTTTATGTTTTTTTCAGATCTTAATTCGTACCATGTGGTGACAATGTCAACAGCGTAGCTCAGTAAAGTGAGAGGCTAAAATTTTCACAAGTGTCATCCTTAACAAATAATTATTGCAATCCGCGTTCGCACATCTTTGGTTGACTTCGATCTCGATGTTTTGTTGCATATGGAACGTCTTTATACAAGCATAGTGTAACACAAGAATTAAGCTTGCATATGTAGACAGTGCGCAGGCTCCTAAGAATTGACTACGATTTTTGTTGGTCTTCGCGGCGTCATTGACGCTTTATTTGACAAAAAATTAAATATTTATATTTTGAATTGTACAAAAATTGTCAAAATTGTCAAAAGCTGAGATTTCTAAAAATAGCCGACACTAAAAAAAATCGATCGAAATTTAAAAAAAATTATAAAGTATTAAAAGAATCACGAAATCATAGATCCTTTTTTTTTAAAATCGGCACTCAAAAAAAGTTGCAATTTAAACAAAAATTGAAATTTTTTAAATAAAGGCTGTATTAAAATAACTGAAAATAAAAAAATAGTCAAAAGTTTTATTAAAATCCTAAAAGTTCTTCTCAAAATCCATGTTTTCTCCACAAAATTTCTCTTTTTTTTGAAATTTCGAATTTATTCTGATTTCCACTTCTTTTATCAAAATTAAAATTTAAAAATTTCAAATTTTTATCTCAAAATTCATCGTTTTTTTTTAAAATCCGTAATTGCCTCAAAAATTCCACTTTTTCTAATAATTTCCATTTCTTTTTTTAATTCAACTTTCTATACATTTCGACTTGTTTATTCAAACTTCGCCTTTGTTTCGGAATTTGGTAGATCTTTTGATAAAAAATTAACATTTTTAGAATAATATTAATCTGAACATTTTGATAAATTTCTGAAAATTTTGAATTTTAGCAAAAATACATAAATTCCAGAAAATTCAAATTCTAACATGTTTCTCAAAATTACGTTTATCTGAATAGTGAATATTTTCTGAATCACAGGGGGGCCGGGAGGGACGAGCTTGTTCTTCACTCAAGCAGCGATTAAAAAGTAAATATTTAGTCGAGAAATCTCGACTCTGTCTCTTGAAATTTCGACTTTTCCTGAAATTTTTCTCAAAATTCACTTTTTTTGAAATTTCGACAAAATTTGATTCTGGGCAATTTCGAATTTCGCTAAATTTCGACTTTCGCTAAATTTTGACTTTTTTCTCGAAATTGCGATCTTTTTCTCAAAATGTCGATTTTTTCCTCGAAATTATGATTTTTTTTTCAAAATTTGGATTTTCGAAACTTTTTACGATGGTTTTCAAGTTTTTCCAAAACGTCAGTTTTCGTATTAAATTTGACTTCCTGAAAATTCCGAACTTTATTCCAAAACTGAGACTTTTTTCATTACAATTTTTTTCTATATTACGACTTTATACTTAAAATTCTACTTTTTCCTCTTAAAATTTTGAATATTTTATAGAAATTTTAAAAGGGAAAGGCAGAAAATTTCAACTTGTTTTTCAAATTTGTCTTACGCTCGAAGTTTCGACTAGATGTCTTGTATTTCTAGAAATTTCTACTTAAAATTGACCTTTTTATCCAAAATTTGACTTTTCTCAAAATTCGCATATTTTTTAAAGTTGATTAAAATTTTGATAAAAATACAAAAATTGTGAAAATAATATTTTCACGAAATTAATAGAAAAATATTTCTTGTGAATTTAGAGATTACGTCAAAATTTAAATGAAAATTAAAATTCTAAGAGAAATATTTTTAGAAACTGGGTTTTTCTCTGCAAATTTATTTTATTTTGAAAATTGCGTTTTTTTGTGCCAGTGAAAAGCCAACAATGGCATTCGTATTCGGATTCGCGAATGTTGGAAATAAATATTCGCACTCGCGAATGTGGGAAAACCAACATTCGTTACATCTCTAGTGGGCACCAATAAGGTGAACTAAAAATATTTGTTTTCACACGTTTTCAAAATGCTTACTATGCTTAGCTTGATTAAAAAAATTGGAATTTTGGAAATTAAAAAACATTTTTTTGAGCGTTATTTTAAACATTTTTAATCATACTGATTGATAGTGAGTATTATACCGTGTTACGCTAATATATTATTCACACGAGGTCAAAAAAAAATGTATATGCTCTTTTTTTGGCCTTCGTAGGTACTATATTAAATTTTTCATGCTTTTTAAAATGTTTATCATTTCTTTTTCTATTGTAAAAACAGGACCCAAAATGAAACGTATGATCATCAAATTGCATTTGTCAAAATATGTGCCACTGAGGGTACGCCAGCGCCTTTGCAAGAGCTCTAGTAGTTTATATTCATCCCCGTCATTCTTGCTCATTAACATATTTGTATCGATACGCGCATATATGCGTAAAATATTAGAAAGCTATTTTACATTTCATTAAAAAAGTAAAATAACTTTCTCTCTTCTACTTGTTTGTGAACTTGTAGTATATGTTTTTGTTGATCTCAAACGTGAAAAGTGTACATTATTCGCACCAGTCCTTACAACGATGTCTTCGTTTTTTGAAGAAACTCTTCAGAAATGACTCCGTGCCTTGGCTTTTCTAGTTTCAGAAAATTATCCAAATTTCTGTAATGAGCATCTAGTTTTTTTTAAAGTGCGTATAATGCACACTATAATCTAATAATAAGGTAGGTAATAACAAATTGATTTGATTTTGAATTGTTTTAAAAAAAATAGCTGTTATGTGCGCTGTGTTTGTAAAACAATTCAAATGAAATATTCAGGTATAACCTAAGGATAGGTTACAGTAAAATAGTTTTCTTTTTTAACTAATGTGTAGATTCAATTTTATTGAAAGTAGTGTTAGGTATATGTAATATGAATCAATGTTATAAGATTTTTTTGACCTCCATTTTGATTTTTTTGTATAAATAGCTGTCGTCGTTAAAAAGCGATAATGTAAAAACATATAACAAATCTTATTATATACAGAATGTAATTTCTTTTATTATTCACAAGAGAGAAACAAGGGCTGATTTATAAAAAAGTATGTATAAAATATTCTAGCAAAATGCCGTTAACATTAATGATATAACTACGATTTGATGTATCCCGATGTTTTTATTTTAACAGTCTTTATTACTAACGCAATTCATCTTAACATCCCTTAATTGCAATGAAATGTATGCATTGTTTAATTGGGAACACGCAACATTTTAATTGAAGTGTCTAGGAAAACAAAGTTCTCTGCTTTTATTTTGTAACATTAGGGGTGGAATTTTGCAACATTTAGGTTGGAATTATTTAACCATATGAAGGTTATTTATATTTATCTGAAGCGGAGTACGTTAACACATCAAAGAAAGTAAATTTTAAAATTTGTGTTTTCTTTTGCTTGCTCAAATCAGTTTCACATTTTTCATTTAGCCACCCCTAATATTTCTCCAGGATCTCATTTTTTGGTGGATCAAGAAAGAAAATTGGTTTGACGGTCGTGCGCGGGGGATATCTCTGACTGTACATTTCTACGTTGGAAATACCATAGAACATGTGATGTCATGCGATCGCCTTAAAGGCAAGCAAGTATCCTGCCATAGGCTGAAGAAAAAATTTTAGCTTGACAGTAGAACATTTTCGAAATTTGAAGATTCACTAATAGTGGGCTTACGTTTGGTGATAAAGTTTTTATATTTTATGTAAAAGGTGATGATGAACTCGTCAGCTTCTAAATAATGTTTTCTTTGAAAATAATAAATAAATGATGGTAAGAATTTTAAGTGAAGCAAATGATCCATTCATAGCAGCGCTTAGTTAATTTGTTAAACATTTTACAAGCTACCCCATATATCGGGTGCAACAGGATCATGGTAAACCCCCTATTTTTTCTTTATGAAGATAAAATTTTCAAAGTTGCTACATTTTCTGCATTTATAAAATGTTAAGTTTTGACATAACATTGACTTTCCTACTGCTGTCACTTTCGCTAAAACTGATATCAACTTTTGATTTTTAAATTAACATCCTGTATATTATTACATTTTTGGAATCTACACAATTTTCTGGATACAATACACATAAAATAAGTGATTTTTAAAGGATCGAAGATTTTTTTGATCCCATTTTATTTTTCAGCCTAGAAGGTCATGAATTATCCTAATTAATGTTAACTGGCCACATTAGCGCTGCAAAAAATTAAATTAAGAAAACTTAGGAAGTGTCTTTTTTCTAAATTTTGTTTGCCACAGCTATCTTGTGTTCTTATTGAATAAATCTTCAAATACGTAAATTGAAACCGAATATTTTGAATTCCTTTGGCTGTAACTTCAGTTCTATTGATTTCACAGCAAAATAAAAATATGGTCAGATTCGCCATTAATTATACTTTTTGGTGGTACCACAGTACCAATTTACTATTTAAGAAAAAGAAGTTATGACACAAAAACCATTTTTGTTAACTTTATCATGTGATAAAAGAATGAAATACTTTTTTTACGTGATTTGATTTTTGAACGTTAATGTGGTCCATTAGAATTAATTAGAATGAATCAGCCTTCTAGGTTGAAAAATAAAATGGGACCAAAAAAATGTCAATCCTTTAAAAATCACTTCTTTTAGGTGCATTGTATTCAGAAAATTGTGTAGATTCAAAAAATGTAATAATATACAGGTGCCCCATTTAAAAATCAAAAGTTGGTATCAGTTTTAGCAAAAGTGACAGCAGTAGGAATGTCATTTGTATGTCAAAATTTGAAATTCCATAAATACATCATTTATCTTCATAAATAAAGAAAAAAAGAAGTGTACCACGATCCTTTACATTCGATATTGTCCATATAAGGGAAATAACGAGTATCAGTTGGCTTATATTTCTTTTTGTATTTTTCAGGGGATATATCAATTAAAAAGCCATATTCCCTATATTTTAGGCTTCCGAGCAAACCTGTAATTTTATTAATTTTGCATCTTTCCTGCAACATATGCTTTAACTTCAGTAATATGGAATAACAATGAAAACTTTTAATAAAATCATGTAACTTTGTGTTGCTTCGCATTCAGTAGGTTACTTTTTATGATTTCGTTCAATCAGTTGCCAAAAATGCATACATTTCATTTTTTTTCAACACATGAAGATTATGTATAAAAACTTGTAATATATTTGATGTTTCGCACATAATTTTGTACTGCGTAAAATATCGTTGTCATTGTTCATGATTTTAAATGTCGACAGTATCAAATCATAAACCAAAAAATGGTTTTTTTCCATTATTAAATACAAAGATTGATGACTGATGAATGACGCAAGAGATTTAGTTGATAAAATTGGGTATTTGCTATTACTTCAGAATTTGAGAGAGATGACAGCTACTTCAGATAGATGATTTGATAAATAGCTGGTTTCAAAGGTGTGGTTCGATTTGAAGAACTATGATTTTTGTTAGATATGATTTTGACGTAAATTAATTTCCTGTAGCAAATCGGACCATTTTATCAAATATTATTGATAAAAAAAAGAATGATTCTTGTGAAGTAAATTTAGTACATAACGTATGGCAACGTCCTTTTCCCTCCTGATTGTAGTATATCTTTCATATAAAAAATATATTTTATGTAAATTGATCATAAATTGCGTTATCTAACTTACAATGAAATATAATTGTCCATCTATTACGAGTTAAAATATTATCTACAGTTTGGAACAAATCGTTTGTTTTCATTTCATTAACATTTTTTGAAATTTGAAGAATAAGTTTTGGCGAAAAAATCAAATATTTAAATAATTGACAAATTGACAAATTTTTAAGCCTTTAAGCGCCTCTAATAGGATGCTTAGAACAGTTATCGACGTCATTTTCGGCAATTCGACTTGACGTTTCGTTTTTATTGAGCCCATCAATAAATGCGTAACATCTTTGAAGTAAGTATACAAGGTGTTAACGATAAATTCGACCAAACTTCAACGACTTATTCTATGGATGATAATTATTGGAGTCTGTTACATACACTGTGTCAATTTGAAAACGTACTACCTTTAATATTTAAATTGTTTTATAAGATATGGAATTAGACAAAAATACATCAATTTTATTTTCAAGGGGGACATCTTTTTAACTGATTTTCAATTAAATTACATCAACCCTTGAGCTGGGGCGGAGTCAACCCATAAAATATTAAATGGGAAGGGAGGTTGAGCGGTACCTTATTTGAAAGGTCGTTCAATTGCCTTTTTAAGTATGTCACATACGTGACCTTTCTAAACATTTGAAATATAAATCTTGTCCCCTGAAACCAAGAAAGATTAAAAAACACAACAAAGGTTGCTCTAACGCGTCAACCTATCATCTTCAGAGAGATACTCTCTGAAGCAACCTTTGTTGTGTTTTTTAATTTATCTTGGTTTTAGGGGACAAGATTTGTATTTCAGTTTTTGAAGATAACCAAGGACCAGTCCGTTCCACCAAAATTTTGACCTTTGTGTTCAATAGTTTTCGAAAAATCACGCTAGTTAATCAACTTAAACAAGCTAGATAATAAACATAAACAAGTTGGTAAAAAGTAGTTCACTTAATTAAATTCTCAAAATGTTGTCCATTATTTTCTAATCAGTGATGTAGTCTGCCTTTAAATGCCTCCCTAACGTTCTGAAAAACTTATACTTCAATTACTCTACACGTAGCTGTAATCCTTCCCTTCAATTTTTCCAAATTTCGAGGCTGTGCTTTATAAATAATCGATTTAAGGTATCCCAGAAAAAAAATCTAGAGGCTTTAAATCGGCTGATTGTGGTTGCCATTCAATTGCTCCTCTTCTACCATTTGCCAAGAAATCCATTATCTAATTATTGCCTAGCCGGAAAAAAGTAATGTGGTGGAGCTCCATCTCGTTGAAAGCGAAAAAGATCTTCTTGCCAAATAACATTACCAGCATCATCAACTTGATTTTCTAAATTATCTGTTATTAAGGGGTCTATGATATTATTAAGAAGATTTAAGTAGCACTCAGCAGTTAGGTTTCCCTCAATGAATATAGGTCCAACAACTGTATTTCCACGCATACCAGCTCATACGTTAATTTTTTCTGGATGCTGTGAATTATCTTTCCTAAAAAGTCGCGGATTTTCATCGCTCCATTATCGGCAATTCTGTTTGTTAACGTGCCCATTGAGGAAAAACGTACACTCATCACTGAAGCAAATGTTCAAAATATTTTGGTTGTTATTTATAAAATCTGTCATTGTTTCGCAAAATTGAATCCTCCTGTCATCAAAAAGTTGTTTGAAGAATTTGCATTTTATATGGATGAAATTTATTTAATTTTAGCGCTCTTCTTACTGTTTCGTGTGACATTCCTCCTTCGCGAGCTATAGTACAAGGTGAGGTGGTCGGGTGAAGGTGCCTAAAACTTCTATGTGAGCTGCTTCATTTAAAACACGTCTATTTATTCTTTTTTTGTTGGAAACTGAACCGGTTTTAGTAAATTTTGCAAATTTTGTAATTTAGATTACTATGGGGATTTCTCCCATTGAAAATTGCTGCCGTTCTTTTAGCACATCTTCCAAATTCTTCATAAATGAAAACAACCTCTGTTCTTTGTTGAAGGTGTTTACATCATTTTTGCAAACAATTTAAAAAGCGCACAACCTTAAACTCATAAAATTGAATTTACAGTGAAGGTAAATAATAAAAAAATTAACAAAAAACTGAACAATGCCTTGTTCTTTTTATCTCTGAACATTTGGTGCTGACTCCTTATCATTTCCTTCTTTATTTCTACCGGGTATTTAAATATTCCTTCGTATCAAAAAGTAAAAGGAATCTTTAAATGGCTAGTTGACTTCAATTTCATCTGTTTTAACCAATTAATTTAAACAATATCCATATAATTACTATTTTTCACACCTATGGCTTGTTTAGGGGTTTTCCCAGATTTTTGAAAAGTACTGAAAAGGAAGGTCAAGTATGTGGGATACTCAAAAAGGCAATTCAACGACCTTTCAAATGAGGCATCGCTCAACCCCCTTTTTCATTTAAGATTTTGGGGGTTGACTCTGCCCCAGCTCAAGGTTTGATGTAATTTAATCGAAAGTTAGCAGAAAAGATGTCCCCCTTGAAAATAAAATTGACTTGTTTTTGCCTAATTCCATGTTTTATAAAACCACTGAAATACTGAATTACAAATTTTGCCCCCTGAAACCAAGAAAGATTAAAAAACACAACAAACGTTTTTCTAACGCGTTTCGATAGCCAAGCTATCATCTTCAGAGAGATATCGAAACGCGTTAAAACAACCTTTGTTGTGTTTTTTAATCTTTCTTGGTTTCAGGGGACAAGATTTGTATTTCATTTTTTGAAGATAACAAAGGACCAGTCCGTTCCCCAAAAAAACATGAAATATTAAATGAGGCACGTTTTCAAATTGACGGATTGTTTATTAGAACTATCTCTGATTGATTTAATTTTGAAAATTGGATACTAGTGTTTCAATATGTGACCGTTTTAAAGAAAATAAGGTTTTCTTTGTGGCCGAAATTGTCCCAAGCTTTTTAATTTTAAATGATACATCAGGTAAAATATTCGATTTTAAATTTATTTTAAAATAGTTTTATGTATTTTACAAATGCACCTTCATTATTTTTTTTTAATTGGAATGTAAAAGATCTTTAAGACTTAATTCGAAATATTTCTTTTTATTTTTTTGTAAATTTCGCATTTCATCTCTCAGATTTCTGTTTTATTTCAATATTGATTCTACAAGTTGAAAATTTTAATCTATGGTCGAAAATTCGACTTTGTTTCGAAATTTAATTATTTTCGAGAATATTTTTGAATTGAAGCTATGAAGATTTCAGATTTTTTTCAAAATTTCACTTATTTTAGAAGGTTTCGATTTTTCTAGAAAACGACATTTTACTGAAATTTTGACTTTTTAAAAGAATCCAAGTTACGAACTTTTTTAAAAATTTCTGTTTTTCAGTATTACAAATTTTAAAATTTCCGCTTTTATAGAAATTTTTGCTTTTTTTTAAATTTCAACTTTTTCGATATTTTGATTTTTTTTTGAAGATAACGAAAGTTTCTAATTTTCTTTTCTGCAAATTTCGATTTTTTTTGAAAAATTCCACATATTTTGACAATTTCGATAAAAAATTAACTCCTTGAAAATGTTGACGTTTTTAAAAATATCAATTTTCAAAGCTTTGAATTTGACTATTTTTGAAAAATTCAATTGAATATCGGCTTTTTTGAAAATTGAGACTTTTTTGCCAATTTAAACGATTCTTTCAAAGTTTCCATTTCTTTTTGGAAATTTTTGATATATTTAAAAATATAATTTTGAGTTTTCCTCGTAAGTTTGACTTTTTTTTATAAATTAGCTTTTTGAAAATTTTGAGAATTTGATCGTTTTTACTTTTTTAAAACTCGGCTCTCTTTACAAAATTTGTCTCTTAACAATACTGTCCTTTGTTTTGGAAAAATTTTACTTTTTTTGAAAATTTATATCTTTCTGAAAATGTCGAACTATCAGCGATTTAAAATTTTTGAGAATTACGACTTTATATTTGAAAATTTCGACTTTTCTTAAAATGTAGTCTTAAAAAATGTTGACCTTTTTTCAAAATGCCCACCTTTTTTCGGAAATTTAAACTTATTTTTCGCCTCTCAAATTAAAAATTTTCGGTAAATTTAACGATTTTGAAAATTCAGCATTTTGAAAATGTTAGTTTTATAAAAATTAATCCGGTTTAACCTTTTTTTTTAAATTTCGGTTTTTCTGCTAGTGTTGATTTTTTGAAAATGTTCATTTTCGAATAAGTTGATTTTTTTAAAAACGTTTAGACTCGAGAATTCGATTTTTTTCGGAAAATTTGATTCTCTTGAAAAATTAACTTTTTGAAAATTTTGATGTTTTGAAACTGACGTCTGAAAAATCCATTTATCACGTGTTCAATAGTATCGAATCAAACGGAAAAAAAATCGAAATTTTCACGAAAGTCAAAATTTCGACTTATTTGAAATTTGTTTTCATAATTTTTGACTTTTTCTCGAAATTTTGACTTTGTAAATTTCGATTTTTTTAAAGCCTTATATTTCGACTTTACTGAAAATTTTGACTTTATTTTAAATTTCGACTGTTTCTCAAAATTTTAATTATTTGAACAATTCTAGTTTGTTCAGAATTTCGTGTATTCCTTGAAGTTTTGCCTCCTAGATTTGAAAAAATATATTTTTTTTAAAAATTACCTTTTTAAATATTTTGTTTTATTTGGAACAATTCGACATTTTCGAAAACTTCTTTCAAAATTTCGACTGATTTAAAAATCTTGATCTTTTTCAAAACGAATTTTCGAGCCCTCTCTTCTCAAATTTCTGACTTGAACTTACAATGTTTGGGTTAACTTAAGGTAAAAAGAACATTATTTTCTGTAGAGAGGTCATATTCGAAAATGCTAATTGGTGAGCGTGAAGCACCCTATAAATTTGGAGAAAACACGGGAAATATTTGGCAAAGCGATACAAATCATGATAATACTTAGATCCGGTGACAAGGGAGACTACAGGTTACAAGTACAGCTGTACCGAGCCCCAGATCACAGGGAACACCATGAAAGTGCGGATCTAGAACGTTTAGGGGGGAGGGGGTTCACAAAAGCCAGGCGGAGAAGCAATGCTTTTATAAATTCTGCAGGATCTTTAATTTTTATATGGTTTTTGGTGTTTTGTGTTTATATGGCTAGTGTGGGTCCCCTGAGTAAGGCACTTACCCCCCCCCCCTTACATCTCCTTGAATCCGCCATGACCCCATGAATGTTATAATGGAGCTCAGCAACATGGATTGTCAAAATTATTTTACACCTTGGGGGGCCAATATGTGAATCAGAGTACAGGCCCAATATTTCTGTCGTCTGGCCTGACATCATTAAAAGAAAGGGAACTGGTTTGAGATATTACACTACTATATTCAATGGCAAATAAAGTTGATATTAAAATCAAAAAACTAAACAATACGCCTGTTTCACTAACTAGTGAAAGTGCTTATAAAAATAACCAAACATGACGAAACTAATCTAGTAAAGTGAATTAACATTAGACTAAAGAATACGAAATATTTGGTTTATGCATTGATATTAGTCGCAATTATCGATTTTATCCAATATGGCATATTTTCGTTATTCGCAAAATAAAAATCCATGTTATAAAAAAACGATTCCTAAAATCAACTTTTCAGAAAAAGACAATTTGAAATAAACCGAATGTTACATTGCAATTACACTTTGAAACAACACGTGCATTAGTTATCATGAATTGTTTTATTTGAAAATTTATGAGCACTTCTTAATGAAGCATTCAAAGGTGAAGCAGAGTAAATGTCATGTATTATTCCACAGAAGATGTTTGTGTTTGTTTCTGCATTTACTCCACGTGCATTATCATGTTATCAAACGCAAAATGCTCATCTTATACGTTGGTTTACATTAACAAATCTCAAATATTATAATTATGGGTATTTAGGTAAACATTATCCGGAGGAGCATTTTGTTAATTTACACATTTTATTTTACTGTAAATATTAATGCTATAACCATTAGTTATACAATACAAAAATCGTGTATGTGTAACAAAAGTATAAATTTATTGTATTTTAAATTATTCGTAAAATATTTTTACACAATTTATCTCTAAGACATATGCTGTATGTTACAGATTGAAATATTCCGTGTCTTATTAGGTCGAAAAATAAGCATATAATATGTTTATTCTAGATTTTTATTTAGTTCATCTGGTCTTTGTGTTTTAAATAATGTACATTACAATACCTTAGATTTTGAAGGGCGTATATTATTTTCAACATGATGACACAGGTTTGTAAATACATTCCTTACACATTTTTAAGTCGTATCTGGATGGGCTAACTTGCTGTAAAGTTTTTTGTGCAAGGAAGTCAAATAAATATTAATTTAAAAACTTCTTTTATTTAATGCGCCGCAATGGTTCAAACTGCATTATTTTATTAATTTACTAGTTTCAGTAGCTTAAGTATTTTTCTTTATTCCAGAAGATTTTGCTCATAATTTTTAATGTTACTTTTACTTAAAGTAGATGATTATAAGTTTAAATTGAAATTTAAATATTCTTTAGTAACTGCTTCACATGATGTCCCCTTCTTTTATCCAACAGGAAATATGGAAATCCTGAAGTAAACAGAGCCTGTAGGTATATGTTTTAGCAATGTCCTTGGATCAGTTTTCTAGGCGCTTCCTTTTTGTTTTCCAATTCAAGTGAAGGCGAATGAAACAATATTTTATTTCTTGAAATAATATTTTTTTCAAATGTTTGATTTATTGCTTGGTTCCGTTTTCGAATCTGGAATTCAGATTCGGGCAAAACTTAATCAGAAATCGGTGCAAAATTCTGAATTTGAATTCCTCTTTCGGAAACCTGACCAGAATTCCGAGTAAAGAATTCATAGACGTTTCATAGAAATGAGTTCATTCCAGTGCCCGAATCTGAATTTCTAAAACCTAACCAGGATTCCGTACGTATGCGACGGCTTTAGTCATGTTTTTCCAATTTTATTTTCGATGGATACAGTTGCTATGTGTTTGAATGGAAATTTTGTCGTTTGCAAATAGGTTTGTATTAGCTGAAGCTTCTAACTCCCCAGTAGCTACAATTACAGGCATAGTGAAGGTGACCATTTATATTTTCTTTTAAAGGGGAACTTTTTCTTTTTGTTAATACAAATAACAGAAAATTAAAAAATTTCGAGTTTTTCCTTTTAATTTGAATACTTCCAATTTAACATTTCCAATTTAAATCTCATGATTTTAAATTATGTTCTTTGGTTTTACACTTTTGTCAATAATATATTTAATAACAGTAATTTTTTCTTCTAATTTAAAGTCTAAAGTTGGAATTGTTATTTTTTCCAAAAATTTTTAACTTGAAATCCAAACTTTCTACGTTTCTAGAGATATTCATCTTTTTTTTCAAATTTACGACTTTAAAATAGAACACTGTAAGGTTTTCTCGAAATTTTTGATGCCTTTTTTAAAATAAATTACGACTCGGGCTCTGGTTTTTTGTAGATTTACTTTTTGTGATCGATTTATTTTTTTAGGCATCGAGAATTTTAGTTCGAAAATTTTTTCTATAAATATTTAATTTTTCCTGAAATCCAGAGTCTTTTTCCTAAAATTCTGATCGGAAGGTTATTTTTTTTTAATTGCAATTTTAATACCGAAAGAACTACTTTAATCTGGAAATTAAAATTTTTTTATTAAATTACTCCTGGCTGTATAAACTTATAAAAACCTTGAAATATTCTTGCGAAATTTTATGTTCCAAAAGATTTTTACTTTTTTCCTGAAAATTTCGGTTTTGAAATTAGACAATTCGACCTTTCTTCGGAGCTCTTCATTTTTTATTTTTGAAGCGTCTTTCAATTTCGATTTTTTTCACAAATTTTCTAGTTTAAATTTTCTAGTTTAAATTTTCAATTCTTCACCTTATTTCTTAATTTTTGACTTGACACTTCAAATTTTTACTTTTTTTTTTGAAATTTTTATGTAATTTTCGAAATGCCGATTTATTTAATAAAATTGCGGTTTGACATTTCCAAATCTCTCTTTTTTTTATTTGGCGTAAACCCAAAATATCACCTTTTTTACCTAATTCTGTTTTTTCGAAAGATTAGCTTTTTTCTCAAAATTTTGAGTTTTGACTTAAATTTTTTATAAAAATTCTCGTTTTTTGTCGAATTTTTTTTTACCCAACAATTCCGAATTTACTTGCTTTTTTTAAGGAAATTTTGACTATGCTGGAAATTTCTTCTTATTTGAGATAGTTTTCCAAATTTTCGGCTTTTTATGCAAATTGAAATTTTTAATTTGTCATTTTTTAAACTAAATATTCATCTCAAACCTAAAATTTCGATTTGTCCCTTGACAATTATTTTTCGACAGTTCGACTTCAATTTTCGAAATTTTAACTTTTCACTTTTTCTATAATTTTGATATTTTTTTCTTTTCAAAATCCGATTTTTCTCTGAGTTTGAATTTAATGTTAAATTTGAAAAAAAAATGTTGACAGTTTGACGAAATTCTGAAGAAACTGAAGTCATTTTTTGCAAATTTTGTAAATTGGAAAAAATTTTTTGCCTCAACATTTACAAAAAATGAAAACTAAAAATTTCCAGTTTTAGCCACAAATTACGACATAAATAATGATGAAAATTACCTGCAAGACGTTGTTTAGGAAATTCTATTCTAGTCTATTTCTAGTTCTTCTTTAGAAGATTTTGCCAGTAATTCTAGAAGAACTATCTGGTTAAAATGTGAATATATTTTTCAATATAAGTTGTTTATTGTTAGGAATTACGTGAGCTCAACGTAAGCCAATTTTTCACACTTTTTTAATTATTAATTACTATCCTTTTTTCTGAATACGGCATTACCTAAAAACAGGACGATACCGTTTAAAACGAAACGTATGGTCATATTCAAGCGAGACTCTCCCATTCAAAGTGAAACATTTTTTTTTTATTTTGGAGACAGCAGGATATACCGGGTGTTTTTTTTTTTTAGTTGGGAGGTTACCTTTATATGGAGTATCACTTATTGTAAAGGCAAACTGATTTTGTCGATGGGGCTAATCGGAGCTAAACTATCTTCAAAAAATATTTTCAACTTCCCCCCACTACCGCTTATACCGGAAGTAGACATCAACTTTCTTATTTTAAATGGCAACCCCCAAATTTTATATTTTATTTAGATTTTACGTAAAAAAATAAGGTGAGTTTATGTATACATGTTTATTGCTACCTTTGATAGTTTTAAAGATATTTCAATTTTTCGAAAAAAAATGACAGAAAAGAGGGTTATTTTGACTCTTTGTATCTTTTTTATTTTTTGCAGTAAACACATGAAATTTGGGTTGATTGGTTAATTGAAAAATTAGAGATTGGCAAAATACTTTTTTGTTGAATTATCGAGTGTGAAATAAAAATTTTAGGGATATAATTGTATATATTTTAAGTATGCACGTAGAATTTTGAAAAAAGGTCAAGATTTCGAAATAAAATCGAAGTTTGTAAAAAAAATGAGGTTTTTTAGGAAAAAAAGTCTGCATTATAAGACAAAGTCAATATACAAGGGAAACTCGAACTTTACAAAAAAATGAAGATTTTACTGGAAATGTTAGAAAGGTCGAAAATTCGGTTTGAGCTCGAAATTTTTAAGAAAAATTTCTTTTTTGTGATTAAATGACATTAAAAAATAAGATCGAAATTCGAGTTTAAGACGTAATTTTAATAAAAAATAGTCGAAATTTTATAATTAAAAAGTCAAAATTTTGATATCAACATTAACTAAAGAATCTTGCAATAGTTTCCGCGTAAAAAAATGTTTTATTATCCATCGTGCTCATATATATTAGAACATTAAACTCTGCATTTTTCAATAGTTCATAACTGACTTTTTAAAATGGAACCTCAATTCTATTATTACTTTCTAGAAATAGGCATTACTAGCTTTAAAATGATACTAATTTATACTGGGTGATTTTTAAGAGTTTTTAAGTTGTTACCAAAAAAAAACATTTTTGAGTAATATAGAAATGTTCAGAGAATTGTTACAAAATTAAAATTAACTAGCAGAATATTTTCGATCTGATTACCATTTTTATTAATTTTTTTCTTACCATATTCAATATTGTAAAAATTTCTTATTAAGGCCACTTTTCAAGAGTGATCATTCCTGTCAACGGTCAGTTTTAAGCCTCTTTTTATTTATATGATTCTATTCTTTAAAACCAATCACCTGTTACAGCGGTCAAAATTTCATGTAATTTTCATTAGTCGTTGTAAAGAATTTTTATTTTTTTATTTATTTTTTTATGTTCAATCCACTCGAAAAGGATAACTCTATTATGCCTTCAAAGCACCGCGAGCAATTTTTGGAGATAATTCCGTTCGATAACGATTTTCATAGCTTGGAGGTTCTATAGAAAAAGGAGCATCCGTAGACAGAAGTCCTTACTGTGTCAAGCGGGAACGTACAGGAGTTTGCTGTCTCCGACTGTATTGTATGCCTCAAAAATATATAAATACAGATAATGTATCTGGAGATCCTTTTTAGAAATATTCTTTTATTTTTCTTGAAGACAATCATTGTTACGAATTTAATAATTAATTGTGAATTGTTTTTTTTATTTTTCTTTATCTTATTTTAATGGAATAATTTTGAAACAAATATTGATTATTTTGCAAGAGGTATTGTAAAATATTTGATAGCCTAAATTAAACATAAATAGAGATTAAGCAGTAATGAAAATGATTTAAAGGTAAATAAAGTTATACTTCCTGTTTTACACGTCATCATACCTTCCTAGTTTAAAAAGTCGGAACATTGGGTATTTTAAATCAGTATATTAATTATTATTAATGTTGTGATAAAAATGCTTTTATTTAAAAATATACAAAAATATGTTCGCCAGTGTTACTTAGATAACTTATGCAGTAATAGTCTGCAATGATAACGTATTTTTAAGGTTGTTTTTGTCCCAATTTTTTTCCTCGAAAATTACAATGCATCAACTAAATAATAAGATTGTTTCATTTTAATGGCTAAACAATTTCGATTTGGTCAATTCATCAGTCATTAAAAAATTTGAATACTATACTGTAAATGTGGTTATTTAAATACATAAGACATAAATAATATTTCTCATTTCCATGTTGAATTCTTCATTACGATGGAGTGCTTAAGACTTGGGCCAGTACATAGGCCTCTCTAAGGGCTAAAGATTGAGGTGGGCTTAGTCATTCATTCATTTAGTCACCCATCTTCATTGTGTAATCAAAGAACGTCCTTTGGATCAGTCTTTCTCAAACTTGCCACACTGAGCTGAGTCCATGCAGTGTGGATCCTCCGGTTGAGGCTAAAGTGGGACGTAAGGCAGTGCCACTTCACTTGCTCGACACTCATCTTTTTCTAAACTTTTTTTTTACATGCCATCAAAAAGGTACTTGGAATTTGTTATTTAAAAAGCTCATGCTAATGATTTGTCAAAATTCTTTTTGTTGACAAGAGAGTAGTACTGTTCCTAAGTAGTTTAAGCCTCTGTATAATTAGTATATTACACGTGAACGTCATATGTTAATCAGTTTCTTTACAAGGGTTGTTTTATTTAATACATCTAAGTAGTGGATCACGATTTTTCAAATGGACATATGTAACTAAAAGAAACAAGAGAGAATTGGCCTTAAATTTTTTGTCGCTCTCGAGTGCGGGCTCCTAAAAACTTTAACTTAATGTTATGGAGAATAATTAGTTTTGTCAAAAACACGGATGTACGAATGGTAAAAACCATTCAAAGATAGTCGAGAGGTAGTCGAAGACACGTCTATCAAGTCTGACATCTTTATTCGATGAAAATTTTAAAAAGGTGAAAAACATTGTGTGCCAAAATTGGTATACCAGTTTCAGGGGGTTGTTTGCTGTTTAAATTTAAACATTTCGCATAAGTGTTTTACGCTCGATTTTGGTGGACAATTTGGGTATAAGATGCTTAGCTGCTTCGTTCCAAAAGAGCTAATTTTTCTACAAAAATAGACCGTGCACAAGCCTTCTAAGACATAGTGGATCTCGTCTCTTCTAATCTAAAATTTATCGAAAATTTCATAAGTGATCAAATGTGGGTTTATGAAGTTTGACATGCAGTCAGCAGACATCAGAATGGAGAACAAAAAATGAGCCTAAACCAAAAAAACCTTATTCAACTCGCTCATAAGTCAAGGTGAGGTTAATTATTTTCTTCTACATTCGTGATCTGGTGCATTATGAATTTTTCCGACAGTACAGAATATCAATAAAGATAATTACTTGATCGTATTGAAGCGTCTGTGTAAGAAAATTTCATTAAAAGCTGCCAAAATTGTGCAAAGAAAATTATAGAGGTCATAGAAGAAGATTCCTTAAAAGAGCTGAAAGCAATGCGGAAAAACGCCTATACAAAATATTTCGATAATTAGAAGAAACCAAAAACGCTGACAAATGTGTCTTGCATCAAATGGGGATTGTTTTGAAGGCGACAAATTAAAGTTTAACGATTTAATGAACATTGTGTATTTTATTTAACCATTCTCGATGCTTTTTTACAGAAAGTACATTTTTGAAGACATTCCTTTGATCATTACTGTATAATGTATACTCTACAGTAACAAACCCTACAAGACTCCTAGAGATTTTTTTAAAGGTTGTTGTACAACCCATAAACTATGATATAGCGTACAAATCAAAGGATTAATGACAATGCTGTAAAGCTAGGGATTTGTTGCAATTTTTTCTTGCTTATTTTACAAGGAAGTTGAAAAAATGCATTCATTATTGTATCTCATCCGCTGCTCACTCTCTACATAGATAAAATTAGGCCAACACTAGAATACTTTTCTCATGCAAAGTAGACCTTGGTTCTTTTGGATTCAATTCAAAGAAGAGCGATTCGCCTAATTGATAAGGAGAATTTGACCTATTCTCTCGAAAGACTGGAGCACAGGCAGATGGTTAGTGATTTGTGTCTTTTCTATAAGTACTTTCATAGCAGATTCTGTTAGGACCTTGTTTGATCCTCCCAAGGGCAAGATTCTTGAGTTATCAAAGCAGTTTGATACAACAAATTCCTTTGTGGTTCAATTCGGCAGTCAGGACTTTCGCCTATAAAGATTTTTTTTTAAATAAAACTTTATAACTATGGAATTCGTTACCGAAATCAAGAAAAATGAAAAAAAAACACAACTTTTTCTCCAACGCGTTTCGATAGCTAGGCTATCATCTTTTCGTGATGAATTTTTGAAAATAACCAAGGACCAGTCAGTTCCACAAACATTTTTTTTCCCTTATTTGTTATTATTTTCCGCATCCTTCTCGCAGTGCTTCAAGGTATAATAGGGTTGATGGATTGAACTTAAAAAAAGTTCTTATTTTTTTATGATTTTTAGGAACCTCTGTTTTTTATAAAAAGGTTTGAAGTCCTAAACGATATCCAGTGAAGGATTATCAACAAAAAAAAACAGGGAATATATCAGACTTTTTGCATTTACAAGCAACGAAATGTGTTCTTTCGTATCATGCAATGGCTTAACTTAATATAATTCAAGGAGGATTTTCCAAAGAAAACATCGTTGCTGCAGAGACAGCAGAGTTAACAACTTATACCCATGGTTACTCTTCGTGGAAACAAAAAATTGTTTTCGTGCATTTAACGTCACTACTGGAATGAAAAAAGCATTAAAATTAATCGCAATTTTAACACCTTTAAATACTACGTCATAGCAAAATTTCATTAGCGTAGGATGGGGTTACTTTGTGACAAATTTTAAAATTCTTCCTTTACTGTTTCATAGTCTTTATTCGAAATACAAAACAAAGTTCTGAAGAATATTACTTGGTCTTTCCCTCGCGTAATTACACATGTTGGAAACACGTATGTTCAATATAATCGTAATGGTAAAATTTATAGTAAAATATGTCATAAAGTTGCCCCTGCAGGTAAGGCTACTTTGTGACAGCTGCATTTTTGCCTTAAAATGAATGGAAGAAAATAACTGCCACAGAGTTTTTGCTTTGAAGCATACTTCAAAATTTTTGGCACTTAACTTCTTTGGTATTTCCACTCTACAATTACAAGAAAAATCAAAGTAAAAAAGAAAATAAGGAAAAGGATAGGATGAGGAAAGAAGAATAACAGGAACCTACTCACCTGTCAGAGACGGAAACATCACGTGAGCATCATTTCACTGCCTCCTAGTGATACGTGGCGTGGTACTACCTTGGACGACTGAAAGCTCCAGTCTACCACCTGTGCAGCAAAATCTCATTCCTATCCAAAGGAAAATAGTAGACTTTAGTAATTCTCCCTGTCACAAAGTAACCCCAACTCTTGTCGTATTTTTGTTTTTATTTATTTTATCAGTAAGATTAATAGAGCTGGATTATGCTTAAATAAATTTTGACCATTATCAGTTTCATTTTAACATTTTTTTTAAAACCCTGACTGGAAATATTTAAATTTTGAATGTTGAAATAAAATTGATAATGGTAACATTTCCGACTAATAAAGAGTCTAAAAAGAAGAATAAATATTGACATTTTTACTGTAAATACTCCCTGTGATGGTAACCATTTAAAACTAAATCCATTTTATAATAAATAAAGGCATGGCATTGAGTGAGTTGCATTGAATAATTAATAAATAGTATTAAACATACTTCTTTTAAGATAAAGAAAATTTTCCGACGTATATATTGTATTTGCGATTTTGTTATCGTACATTAATGGCATATCTAATTAACTTGACTTTCCAAGCTAGGAATTACGATTTTAATACCCTTCTTATATTAAAAATAATAATAGGTACTCGGCTCCAGTTCATTTCTAAAGTAAATAATATTATAACATTTTAATGAAACATTAGCCACATTGCGCAGGCTTCGTACAAAAGATGTGTATTTAAATAATTTGAATCTGAGCTTTTAGACCAGCAGTCCTACATAATCGGTAATTGATACTACTGATCAAATATTTGAAATTTAAAGAATGGAGCAAATACCTAAAAGTGAAACTATCGCTCTTCGGGACAAATATATTGGGTAAGATTTTAAATATTATTACGATTAATGGTACATCTAGTTCTTGGAAAAATTTTATTTTAGAAATATTTTTATTATTATCTAAAAACTTGTTATTGTATTAAAAATCATTAGAATGATTTTAGTGCCCCCTATGATGGATATTAGACATAATTATGAATATTGTAATATTCAATTTAGCGACTTCTCGTACTCATTAAAAAAAAAGAAATGTCGTCAAGTGCGGAACTTCTGTTGAGAATATTTTATTCGCATTGGGTGCCCTTGATTCGAGAAATTTTACTTTTATAAATTAGTGTTATATGCTTCATATTTTGGTTATTTTTTTCATATTTATTTTTAGAAATTATGTCCAGGTGTTAATTTCACTTGTCTGTAAATATTTTCTGATCGAAATTAAATAATTTAAACAATCTTATTTAAAATTTCTGAAATATTATGGTTTAATTGATTTTTTATAAAATAATTCTAGATTTAGAATATTTATAATGATTTCTTTGTATTTAGATATGTACTTATCTATTTTTTTCTTTTTGTTTTGATATATCATTTGCGAAATTCAGCTTTTCAAAAAACTATTTTCATGTACATGAAAGAAGAGGCACTGAAATGGAAATAGATAGTTAAATTTTTAGTTTACTGGTGATTAAATATTATTTAAAAAATTATGGTAAAATTGAGCAATTTTTTGTTTATTACCAGTTGACCTTGTTTAAATAGTAGTGTAACTGTTTATTTCATTAATTTTTAAAAGTTACAATGACTTGAGACTATCAAAAGACCAGACAAATTAATAAAAAGAGCGAATCCCTGGAAAATTCAAAATAAGTCGTGCTTTGATTTAGGTACAATACGTATTTCGTAAATGGTTGATTAGTTGAAGGGGCGGATTAAACTTGCTCTGGTCCATGTGCAACTCACTGGTGGGAGCCCCTAAATATTTTTATGTTACCAAACTGGAAAAAAAGCTTGGGCCCAAAATATTCTTGATTACTAAAAAAAAGTAACCAATATATTTACGGGGGTCCATGTGATACAACATACATTAATTGATTTAGGACATATTTAAAAAAAATCATATCTTATTGTCTCAGTATTTAACAACATTTACGGGGGTATTTATTCATTAAATGGTGGCACAGTTATATTTTAGTAAGAATCAAAAATCAGTCATTTTTATTTTATTTAGTTTATTTCTACATTTCCAAAAGTATTGCTTTGTCTAAGAAATATACAATTATTTATTGTTAATATCTTCACTAATTATTAAAAATTAAAAATTTAGAATGTTAAAGCAGGTTTGGTAGAGAATGTATTAATTATCTACTAGAAGAAGATAATAACAACGTTATCATTATAAGTGATTCTTAAGGAAATATTTAATATGCATAAAACGATGGCTTAGATAAGACAATGAAATCAGAGTCAAGGACATTGGGAAATTGCTATTATATTTTTTGTAATTCCATTTAATATATTAATTCTATCGGATGTTTAATAACGTCATCTTATTTGTAATCTTAATTCCACAGCAAATCATGCCAGTTGTTCTTCAGGCAAGATCCTCTAAAAATTGTACGAGCCAAGGGACAGTACATGTACGACGAGAGGGGAGATGCCTATTTGGACTGCATAAATAATGTTGCCCATGGTAAGTTTTTCACATCAAGCTATGTAACCAATTTATTTATATCCTTTTTTTTTTCCATTTATTCATTTATCATTCATGTAAGTTGTATTGATTTACTGCAACGTATCTTTACTTTATTTTGTGGTTTTACTATTTTAATGACCATATGCATTTTTTAGTGGAAAGCTAATAAAAAAAGCAGAAAGGTAATAAAAATAATTCAAATTTCTTAAAAAGATTTAAGTATAATCTAAAAAAGAGGAAAAATTATGTTATGAGCGCATTTTGTTTAAACCCACCAAAAACATTTTTTTGCTGAGCAATCCGACCATCTAACACAACTACGCATCTACTTGCAACTAGGATGCAACCTAGACTAGGGTATGTAGCCCTCTAAGCATGTATAGTGAATCATGGATGGCCGAACTACCAACAGTTGAACCACAAACGCTAAGCAAAGCGGTTGCTCTCTGGGAAAGCCCCAGAAGATCAATATGTTTGAACATTTATCAGTAGTAACATTTGTTAGCATTCGAGGGGGATATACCAAACTGACGAGATCTAATAAGATCAAACCCGGTCTTTGGTTTCCAAATCTGATGAATCTGATAAATGGATAAACCTATTGGTCTATGCATTAGACGCTTCTACTTGCTTAACAAGTTGCCTAAGCGGTTTGAAAATAATAACAAAAATAGAAAAATTTAAGAAGTATAACTTATGGAGGCACATTTTATTCCTAATTAATTTATATCTCCTTTAGGAATTTACAGATGTATAGTTTGGTAGGGCATTTAGTAACATCGCAACATAATCTCTTGATCTAAATCCACCGGATTTTTTAAAGGCTGAAATAAATTTCTCGTTTGGAATATTCACTCTTACACTAAGGGAGAATATAAGGAAAAAAAGTGGAAGTTTCTCTAAGAAACAAGTATTAAAAAAAACGAATAAGTCTCTCTTATTAACTTTCCTTCACCAACTTTGTTTACCCAAAATTGTTCATTTTTTTTTTAAATTACTGAAATATTGATCAGTTAATGAATCCAAAATAATAGATGTTTAGTGGCTCGCATTTTATTTTTATGGAAGCGATTGGTATGTTATAAGGAAATAATATTTAAATATTGTATGTGCTGAAGTCAATTTTTTTCATGATCTTTTTTCATTGTCAGTGTTACTAGAATTTTGGAGAATAATAATAGAAACTATTTCCACATGAAAATAAATTATCGAGGGAACCGTGTTAGAAATCATAAATAACTTAGTCCAATGTATTAAGTTGTAGTCTGTGATATAAATCTAAAACAGTTTGTTTAGATTTATGGATAGGCAATATGCTAGTATTATTTCATAAACAAACTTTTTGATATGTCCAACATTTATAACTTATAACCCCCTTTGCTATTCACAATAGTCAATAAATAATAAGCTACAACATTTAACATTGTTGGCAGATAATTTAAAGCAAAATACTTTTTATATTTTCTAAAACTGGTTATGTCATTATTATTCTACAGCGAAAGCCATGAAATAATAATTATTGCCAATTTAAATTTTTTCTTACATAAATCATTTGTGTACCATAATTTTGAGCTATTTGACATCAAAAGTAAAGAAGAATGACCTAGTTTAATATGTAAAGAATATAAACGAAAATTACACGAATTAAGCTAGGAAATCCATATTATTATTTAAAGAGTTTTGTTCAGTCAATATTCGGTTATTGTAATCGGAGCATATTTCTTTCAAATATTTCTTGAAACTCATGAATTAATAAGCTCTATACTTTACTTGTTTAGGATAAATAATCTTAATGAAATTCTGTGAAAAACCTAACTTAGGTATATTTATCAGTTTATCAGACATTTGTACGCACCGCAATTATTAATACATAGACGAAGTATTTGCCACCCGCGGTAACTGAATGTCTGGTAAACATGATAGAAATTCCAGAATATTATCATCCCTAATCACATTTTGTGAGTTGTTTGATACTTATCGACAGAAAATGGGGAAGTATGGCTTTAAAAGGCATGCAAAAAGAAGTAGAAGCTCTCTAGCACCTCACTTCTAGCACTTTCACCTCAAGCACTTCACCTTTCATCGTAATTCGATCCTAATATGTTAGTGTGTAACAAATGTTAGGTGTTTAAATTGACCTTTTAATAACATGAATATACCCAAGTGATTTCGAATCAGCACTGTACAGTCTAAATCAAATAATTAAACGTGTTTTTCATTAACATGTTTTAGATTTTAAAGTAACTGTAAAAAACTGAAATTTTCAATATTTTTTCAATAATAATTTATCACCAAATGTATTTAGTTTTATGCTAAGCACAAACATTAAGATATTAGAAAAAAAAACTCAAGCTTTCTAGGTGATTTCCGAAAGGCTGTAATTCAAAGAAAAATGGTTGTAGAGAAAAATAAAATAAGTAATTTAAAGGTCCAAGTTTTTAGTTAAATCCTGAGTTTAAATTTGTTTGCATCCTCAGTTTTTGATTGATCAAAAGATGGGCTGAATGCGGAACATATTTCGAAATTTTTATTTATTTTTAAAAAGAACCAGTTGCCTTATTTGTTGAGAGCAAACATATGATTTTTTGTTCCAGTGGAAGAAGTAAAAAAATATATAACACTTGTTTACTCCCACCAGTTTTATCTTTTGATGTGTTTTGTCTCAGTCCATCATCGTTTTTGAGTGGTCCTATGACTTGATAAGTAGGGGAAAGGGCGGCAGAATCAACCATTTTTTATTCAATGTGCCATTTTTAAAGTTGTATTAGAAAAATCTGTTAATTATGGACTGGGTAGTATTCTATAAAGCTTTATTTACAAGACTGACTAACTTTTAGCGATTTAAAAGTAATTTTAGTACCAGCAATCAGCGTTTAAAAAAAACCCTAGAAATGGTTCAAACTGCCCCACTAGCGGGGTACATTCAACCAAATGATTGGATAATTTCATGAGATATAAATATATATTTTTTTATACTACTTAAATAAATTCATTATGTATTTTGGAAGTGAAATAAAAAATTGGCGAAACATGTTTGAAGTAAGATTCAAAGCAATGCTCAAAGACAATAACGTTGGTGTTAGTAAACATTGTAATATGTGTGGTTAACCGTAAACAAAAAGGACATTTTCTGCAGAATTCGTACTTGAGAGCTTTACTTGATCAGCTGGTGATATATCACTGATCAACGGATATATGTAACTTGGTGTTTTTTGGCAAAAAAACTTAATTTAACATTTGAATTAATTTTGTCTTATTCTTTTCGTACACAGCATTATATTTTTAGCGGAAATATCACCAGTTGGAAATCACATTTAAACATCTTTAATCTGATTTTTAAACGTACATTCATCAAAC
The DNA here is from genome assembly GCA_028583605.1 of Dastarcus helophoroides. NCBI lineage: Eukaryota > Metazoa > Arthropoda > Insecta > Coleoptera > Bothrideridae > Dastarcus > Dastarcus helophoroides. Next base: position 27,843,702 of record CM053329.1, on the reverse strand, counting down.
TTCAAAATCTATTTTTTTTTTCATAATTTATAATCATCGTAAATTCCGGTAAAAGAAAAAGTTACATCATGGTACAGAAACCACGTTAAGATTGTCAGAACACACTATGCCAATGGTTGAAATTGTCCCATGCAGCTCTGGTCGAATCTGCCCCATGTTAAATTTTTGAAAAAATATATTTTTTTCCCACTGTCTATAATTTTACGTTTGGGGTACTCTAAATATTATCAATCTACAATTTAACATATATCGAATGCAGCCCGTTACAGATCAAATTTAGAAAATTCGTGTGAAAAAATTTTTTGCTCAATTTAGTTTAAACACTAAAAAATGAACATGTAGAGTAATGTAACTTCCCTTGTGAGTGTTCTGACGTATGAAAAGCTACATAGGAGCCTTACGAAGCTAAATTTAAATCAGGGTGTCCTTTAAAAGGGCTTGGTTGAATGTGCCCCAAGGTTGAATCTGACCCCCTTTCCCATATCTCATTTTTATCGCTTTGGATGACTCGTTTCAAAATCAATAGGATTCTTTGAGGTTGAGATACATATTGTACGCGTCAAGTTAGTATCTATCAATTCACGTGTCAATTTCCTAACCCATTCAAGATGAATGAAATAATTTCTAGTTATTTTATGTCAAATATTTAACCTTTCTGCAATAGTTCGCACAATTATATGATCATACGATTAAATTATCATCCTGCTTCGCTATTATCAATTTCGGTTCGTTGACTTAACGATGACGAAAGTTGGTACGTCGTGTTCGAGCTAGAAATGTGTAGTAGAGCTCAATTTTTTAATTTTATCCTAGAACGTATTTTCTGCTAAACATCCAGTAGTAACACACACAAGCAAAATTTATTTAATTAATTTATTTATTGAACGTGTTTTGCACTCCTTAAAATGACTACAAAAACACAAACGCGCATTTACTTCTATTCTATTATAGTTATCAAACGTTAAAAGAAAACATCCTATAAATATAACAGAAGTTATTAAAAAAAGCACCCATTTCAGGTTAAAACGTTCCAGTTTTTTCAGTTTGATTTTAAATATCAAATTTCGTGAAATAGGGGAAATCTAGGTAGATATTCAAGTTGAAATGATAAAAAGGGGTCAATATTTTTATAAAGAGTCTAGTTTCTACTTTGAATTAGAACCAAAAAAAAAAACAGTTTACCAATTTTGAAAAAAAATCAAAATTTCCAAAAAATTGGCCGAAGTTTTTCTTAAAATTGAAATTTTAAAGGATATATGTAAACCTCAAGAAAAATGAGTCAATATGTCTATAGAAAAATTACAGATTTCAGTCTAAAGTCAGAAATCGAAATTTTAGAAAAAAACAACACCTTCGCGTTTTTGACAACAAAAATTTTAAAACCTAAATGGTCAGAAATTTCCTCGAAACTTCGATTTCTTGAAATTTGAAAGCTTATAGGGAAACTAGAAAAATGTTGTATATCTTCTTCTTTTTTTCATTCTCTGAGGTAGGATTCTTTGAAGTAGGTTTCTGAACCTGTTCTGGTCTTTAAGCCTCTTGCTCTTCTGATGTTCAGCAATCTTTCCAAGTTTTCATCGGTCTTCCTTGTGTTCTTTTTCCTGTTGGTTTCAATATCTTCGCTTGTTTAACCTTTTTATTTTCATCTATTCGATGGGCTGGTTCCAGTATTTTCTTTTATCTCTTGTTAATCTATATATGTCCTTTATGTCACTCAACCTCTGTACCTCTTCATTTCTACACATATCTCTCAGTGTCTTACCATATATCGTTGTTAATGTTTTCATTTTCGTGGTTCTCATTATTTGCGTTGTTCTTTATGTATCTGGTCTTGCTTCAACCCCATACGTCATTATAGGACGAACTGTGGTTTTGTATATTCTGATCTTACTTTCTGCTGTCATGTACTTATTGCGGAACACAATATCCCTCAGGCACCCCAAGATCCTTACCACCTTATATGTTTGTGTTTCGAATTCTTTGGTCAACCTCCTGTCACTGGTGATTTTCGAGGAGAGGTACTTAAATTGTATTACGATATCGAAACTTAAAATCATAATGGTGACACTAAAACTAAAATTTTTAAAATTTTACATTTTACGATTTTTTTTTCGTAATTCTAATTTACAAAAATTTTGGATTTAGCCTTGAAATTATTTTTTACCTGGAATTTTTATTCGAAATTACAGAAAACAGTCCAAATTTAAGGAGCAAAAAAAGCAAATTAGAAAAATAGAAACTGTTCAAATTTTGTGCCAGTCAAAATTAAAAAAAAACATTCTTTCAAAATTCTGGGTTTAATTTTGATGTTTTTATCATTTTTTTATCGAATTTTAATTCGACAGTTCCAGAAGTGAGTCTAATTTTAGAGAGAACAAATTAAACAATTTTCGAAAAATTGTAAATTTCGTGTCAGTCAAAACGTCGAAACACACTAAATTCTTTGATAAAAATTTCTTAAAATTCAAACTTTTTTTCCTAATCAAATGCGTAGACTAATTGCATCTAGTAAATGTTCAAACCTGTTCGTCCGTGGATTAGAATAAAATCTTTGAATTTTGAGAGTGACTCAGTGTTAGAGTTTCAATGGTTGGCGCAGTCTAGATCGTATTCTGTTTTCTTACAAATAAAAAAAAAATATTTGAATTTTTATCAATATTTTCTACTATACTTCAAACTTCAAGTTTGATCCCAAAATTTAAGAAAAATCTAATGTATCAAGATTGAAGTCGAAACTTTGAGTTATTTCAGCTAAAAGTAAAAAAAACTACTTCTGTGAAAACCGCAATTTTTTTTGAGCAAAATATTAAAATTTCGAAAAAAAGGTCCATAAAAAAACCTTCATTAATATTTTCAATTTTTCTTGAACTTCAAAAGTTTGAAATTTTATAAAAATTCCGAACTTAAACTAAACATTTTTCAACTAGAAAAGTTCTAACTTTCTTTGAATATTTTGATTTCTTCAAATAAATATCCTGATAAAAGTCAAAATGGTAACACTAAAATGAAAACTTCGTAATTAAACTCAAAACATCGCAATTAAAGTCGAAAATTTCTACTTTTTTTCAAAAAGTTATATCTGGTAATTGGAAGTTTTAAAAAAGTCCAAATTTCGACATTAAAGTCCAAATGTTAAAGAAATCGACATCTTGCTCCAAAAGGTAAAATTGTGTAAATGAATTAAAAAATTAAAGTTTAAAATGAAATGTTTGAAGAAAAAAATCTAAATTTTGGAAAAAATTACAAAAAAACTTTATGACAAAAGTTCAGATATGGACAAATTTGTAAAAAAATTGATTTTTATGACAGAGGTTCGAGGAAAAGATCGAAGTTTTAGGTTTAATATTGGAATTTTAAGAGAAAATTTGAAGTTTTGTAATTATCTTTGAAATTTCAAGAGAAAGCAAAAACCTCGAAAGAGAATTATCCCAAAATTTGAAATATTAGTGTTTTTTATGGAAAATAAGACTTAAAAAAACTAAAGACTCCAAAAAAAGTAATAGTTTTAGAAAAAAGTTAAACAAATAGAATAAAAACCTCTAAATTAAAAGTCGAAGCTTCCAAAATAAAGCAAAGATTCACGTTTAAATTTCAAATTTTGAAAACAATGTAATAAAACACTCACTTCTTTAGAATGTAGAGTTTTTTCTCAAAATTATATGTTTAAAGCTGAAACTTTTTTTCAAAATTTTATCATAAATCTGAAAACATAAATTGTAAGTAAATTTTTTATTCAGTTTTTCTAAATTTCGACCTTGATCCAAATGTTTCGACTTTTTTTTTCAAAATTTCGAATCTATCTGGAAATAAAAACTTATTTTTTAAATTTAGTTTTAAAATCAGTATTTTATGTCATTTTTCTATTGATTTGTAAATGTCGATTTTATTTTGAAACTTTAGAGCCAAACTTATATATTATACTTTTTAACATTTTTACCTTTAAATCTAAATTTTGAGTTAAATCTCGAATTTGTTTTATCTTCGAAACTTTGCTCAATATTTACTTTATTTAAAGATTAATAATTGAACTTAATTCATTTCAGCTTCATTGAGCCCAGTTTGGAAATGCCTAAATTATTATTTATTTAAATAAATGAAATTCTGTACTTTTGAAAGCATTTCTTGACACACTGCTGTTAGATATTTAAGATACTTAAAGTTTAAAGATGAAGTTAGACATAATAATGTACAGACCAATAGGCGTGTCTGAACATTTATAGTTTGGGAACTAAGACTGGGTGTGGATCTTATTAGATATAGTCACTTTTGAATGTTTGCATGAAATTAGAAAGTTTGGATTCATTAAAATTAAATTTCAGGTCATGTACGGAATGTTCGGTTTTATCCCAAACTTTTCAGTTCAAAATTAATAATATTTAAATTTTTTCCTAACGTTCAGAATTCCAAATCTCGACTTTTTGTCTAGAAATTTCGTCTACCGTGACATAAATTTGCGAAAGAAAGGACATCCCATATCAGTTTAAAGGTAATTTTCTTTAATGTTTTGCTAACGTTTTAACTATAAAATCTGGACTTTCTTTCTAGAAATTTTGACTTTAACGTTGAAATTGCGACTATCACGACATGAATTTGCGAAATAAAGTAGAATATCCTTTAATTTTAACCACAGAATTTTTTACGTGGTAGCATTAAAAAAACCTATTCGATTTAACTAATTTGGTATTTCTTCTCGATCAGTTTCCCATTTATAAAAGGAACCACACGCCATTACCCTGTGATAATAAATTCTTGGATCTGTATCTTCATTGTTTATTTGCAGTTGGACATTGTCATCCAAAAGTGGTCAAGGCAGGATGTGATCAAATATCTGTTTTAAATACCAACAACCGTTTCCTTCATGATAACATCGTTTTGTGTGGTCAAAGAATAACCAGGACGATGCCCGAGCAGCTCAAAGTATGTTTTTTCGTCAACTCAGGATCAGAAGCGAACGATTTGGCCATTAGGCTTGCCCAGATTCACACAGGCAATAAAGATCTCATTGCACTGGAACAGTAAGTGGCGGCTGTTTTTACATTTTGAGTATTATAATAGTATCACAAAAGGAGGATTTCTGAACGTCAAAATCATTAAAAACTTTTTGGTTTACAACTTTTTAAAAATCAGTTGTGGTACGCTTTAGCAATCCTCCTAAAAGTTAATATATTATCGTTTTAAACATTGTAAGATTTTGAAGCCAACTAAGCTGTTGTTTCCTTCATATTGATTGACATTCTCTCCGTTAGTTGCTTCCTTACAATTGGTAGTCCTTAACAGAAAGGGTAGATGAAAATCTGGATTTCTGAAAGAAGCAACTGGCGCAGAAAATGTCGATCGATATGATTGGAATTAACACATATTCCCAAAGAAAATGCAGAGAATATTAACCTGATGTATCGAAATGTCGATGACTTTTCCAAAGTAAATATTTTATGTTTATTTATACATGTAGTGGTAAACGCAATTTCCATGTTCACGTGCTTCAAAAGCGTGAACTAGATTCAACATACAAATCTATCTAATCAGTGTAACCTATTATTTAATGCAATAAAGGATTGCACGTGACTTTGGTCGATTAAAAATAACGAGATAAATTAATATCCGTTTATCTCGAAAGGGTCAAATGCAATTAATTATTTTCGAGTTCATTATGTTTAAAAGTGCTGGATTTCGACATTGTCGTTTTATTTATAGAATGTAGAATTTAAATAATAATTTTCCTTGCTAAAGCGTAATTTTGCAATATCATAAATCTGTTTGAAAGATTACGAAATTTAGCAAACTACGTATATCTATATCTAACATGGTGTAATATGTTATCTAAAAGATATTAAGGAGAAGAAATTTGAATAATTTCCACGAAAAATATTTGCAAAAATGTCATCGACCTAAACTTTTTGATCAGCTGCGATTATTAGATTTCGTACGACGTTAATTTAATAAAATATTGCTCTAAAATTTAATGAGAACCCTTTGTAATACTAATTAAACACAACAAATCCAAAAAGTCTTTAGTAATACTGAGGACGATTGTCTAGAATATGGAAGTTAAAATGCCCACAAATTACCACCTTTTAATAAATAATGTTGGAGAGAGTATTTTTATATCCTTTTATCATGTGCAAAATGACAATATCGACTGCAATAGAATGCATGCTGGTCCATTGGAGAGTATCTTTAAAATATCATTCGTCTGAGAAAATATTTATCTTTTTAGGTAAAAGTTTTAGTTTTGTAAATATAAATGTGATGAAAGCGTAAACTTTTTTGTACTTTAAATAAATCGCTAATTTGATGGGACTACTGCTCTACCAGTTAGTCTAGACTTAAAATTTGAGATATTGTAGAATCACTGCATTTCATTTACCCTTAACCTATATTATGTAACAGATTTGTTGCGAGTCTCGCATCCAGTTGCGTATTTAAGGATGTGCAACAAGTACTATAGCGCAGGGTCCCCCACCTGCTTTTGTTTTTTGTTCGTTATAAATATTTGAACACGATAAAGATTCGTTTTAGTCGAATTTTTTAGATATTTTGTCCCATTTTCGTAGTGCTTAAAAAATATTTAACAGGGCCCCACTAGTGAGCGGTACAATGCCCCTAGCAGCTTTAATCCGCCCCTGCTAGCATCCTTTCTCCACAATTTCAAAAATTTACTACTTCGTAATTCTAAAAAGCAAATGATGTATTTTTGGTATCACTGGTCAACAAAATTGCAGTTTGGTCATGTCACATGAACTTCTTTTGTATTTTTTAATAGTGTTAGTTGTTGTCATTTAAAATAAGCAGTTTTGAAATTTTCCTCACCCACGACATTTGTTTGTTAAATGTTTAAAAAATGATGGATCTTCAAAAATATAATATAAAATATGTACATTAGGAACTTATAATCTTTGTTTTTCTAGATTATTTAGCTTTTAATTGGTCCCTCTTGATTAACTCGTAGTAGTCAGTCAACACCCTTCAGTTTAATCTGCCCTGATAAAGTTGTTCCATCATTGGAATGTGCGCATGAAACTTTTATCAGTTCTTATCACTTAAAGCCCCCAGAGCCCCCTAATTGGTGGGAATGAAGACAAGATATGTGTCTAAAAAATGAATCTTGATCCTCATATTGCAACCCAAAGTTTTATACTCCAATAAAAGTTTTTATTCAAAATATCTTCAGATGTCACTCTTATGGTGAACCAAAAAATTTTCATAACGAAGGCTTCCACGTCCAGAGTCAGTACAGGATATACTTCTTCCGGGATTGGAACGTCTCAAAGAACTACTAAAAGTGTTCGACGTTTCGCCCACCATCGTAGGGGGCTTCCTCAGGAACAAAGATAAGAAACAATAAATAAAAAGAGAAATATAAGGGATTATGCAAAAATGAAAGAGTGGAAAGGCTAATTTCAAAACATCAGAGCACGGTAACTCAGTATATCCACCATACCAGAGGTGAAACTGTTCTGAATTGAAAATTGTTAAAAAGGATAAGAAAGTTTAGACAGAAGAGCACGGTAACTCAGTATGTCCACCATACCAGAGGCGAAACTCTTCTTATCCTTTGTACCAATTTTCAATTCAGAAGAGTTTCGCCTCTGGTATGGTGGACATACTGAGTTACCTTGCTCTGATGTTTTGAAATTGGCCTTTTCATTCTTTTATTTTTGCATATTCGCTTATAATTCTCTTTTTATTTATTGTTTTTTATCTTTGTTCCTGAAGAAGCCCCTTACCATGGGGGGCAAAACGTCGAACACTTTTAGTAGTTCTTTGACACGGTCCAATTTCGGAAGAAGTATATCATGTACAAAAAATTTTCAATTAAATCTTTAAAGCGACTTCATGCTGATTTTTTAAAACATTTAATTTTTCTTTAAAGAACGAGTCTTTAATTAATTTTCTTAATTTGATGTTCTACTACTACTGCTACTACTTCACTCATTCTAGGGAATTTCGCTTTGAAATATAAAAATCAATTTTTATTGGGACCCACCCTCTCTAGAAAATTTTTGGTAAGCCTGATTTGATGTGAAGTCGTGGTAGAAATATACTAGAGAGCTTTACAGTTTTCTGTTTACAAATTAAATATCTACGTGTAGAACAACCTTTTTCTTAATTGTGGTGTTTTTGATCCCTTCACATAAAAAGTACCCAAATTTTAATGATAAAACAAACTTCAAATAAAGAATTAATATGATCGTGATATTAGTTTTTATTTCTGATAACATTTTTTAAGATATAAATAATATATGGACCTAAATAAAAACGAATAGTATTTGGGAAGGTTACATTTCCAAAAATAAATTTTACCTTGTCACAAGAAAACTGGGGGTGATGGAAAAAAATATGTAGGGTTTCGTGATGGGGGTAGGTAGTCCATACACAATTACCTTCCAGAGTTCGTGTGACAAAATCAGTGTTGACCAGTGTAACCTTCAGTAGACATTTATGAGAAAAAGATTCCCTAAAGAAACAGTAAAATTAGTTATTTCTTCTATTACACGTACTATGCTATGCTATGCAGCCTTCCTCAGAATGTGAACTGAATATGTACTTAAAGTAGTCTCTGACTTAAAGGTTTGGTGTGTATAACTACAAGTATTACTGTTTTGAATTTGTTGTTATGATTCACTAGGCAATATTTCTACTTATTTTGTTTATAAGTTTATTAAAACTGATAAGAATTGTTATTTTGTTTTGATTCTATTATTGGCTTCGTTCTTCGTCCAAATGAAAAATGTAATTTTTGCTATTTTAATCATAACATGAAGAATTTTTCAATATTACTGCTACAATATTTAATAATAAATACAACAAACAAAAGTGTTGCGAAATTTTTATATTTATTGTTTTATTTATTATTAAATATATTTTATGAGCTGCGTTCTGTAAAGTAAAATTTAATGCCCAATTTTGAAAGTTTGCCTGTTTTCAAGTTTTTTTTTTTTCGAAATTTCGACTTTTTTTTTCAAATTTTCATATTAAAACTCAATTTCGTTATAAATTTTCAGTTTCTCTTAAAATTTTGAAGTTTCTTCTCAAACTAAGTAATACAAGCACAAACATCCAATTTTCAAGCATAAGATTAAATTCATTTTCGAAATTTATCAATCTCGAATTTAATATCAAAATATCCATTACATTTTTTGAATCTCTAATTTATTTACCCTAGTAATCAAATTTTGGCGAATTTAAATAAACATTAAAGACATCCTCCGCCGTAAAAAAATCATCCCTAGATGCAACCCTCTTCGAGTGACAGTTGCAACCGCTAAATTTTTAAACCAAAAGAAGGGGCTTGTTATACCTCATTTGAAAGGTCTTTTCATTCTCTATTCAAAAATGTCATATTTGTCATATTTATTTCAAAAATTAATTTCAATTTTCAACAATAAATTATAAATCTAATATTCTCGTTTAATAAAATAAAAAACAAACCATACTTAATGTAAGAGATGTTCAAAATGGGCACCTCTAACATCTTGGCAGCATCCTAATCGTGAATAAAAATGTCTCCTGACATTATTCAACATATCTAGTGTCATTGACGCAATCGCAAGCGTTATTCTTGCTTGTAAGTCAGCTACTTCGCGGAGTTTGGTTTTATATACTGTACTTTTCACATAAAAAAAGTCCAGAGGCGTCAGGTCTGGTAATCGTGGTGGCCATTCTACCGTGCCTCGTATCCCTATCCACCGATTTGGAAATGTAAAATCAAGATATTGCTGGACATTGACTTGATAGCGTGGTGGTGCTCTATTTTCCTGGAACCATATTACATTAGCTGGAATGTGTGGATTTTCTTGAGCTGCAAATAAATTTACCAAAACTGGTACAATGTTGTTTTGGAGCAATGCTAAATAATTATCTCCATTTAAATTTCCATCAATGAAAAATGGACCAATAACATGATCTCCAATAATCCCTGCCCAAAGATTAACTATTTTAGGGTTCGGTATATGCAATTCTCTCATCCGGTGAGGATTTTTCACTAGCCCAATAGTGATAATTTGGACGATTTGCATGACCGTAAAGAGTAAAAGTAACAGAAAACAATATGTTTTCTATTTGGATGACATTATTATCTAATCTTTGCATCATTTGGTCACAGAAATGAGTTCTTCTATCAAAATTGTCTTCACTAAGCTCCTGATATGGTGTCAATTTATAAGGATGCATTTTTTTTTTTCGATACGCGAATAATCGAGGAATGACTAACGTTCAGTGCTGCAGCTACTTGTCGACTTGAAGAATGTGGATTTTCTTGAAATTCATTTATTGTTTCCAATTTGGTGTCATTAGTTAATGCATTGGAGGATTCTTTTTTTATCTTTCGTACATGTCCATGTTCGCGAAAATGCTTTTCGATTTTACTAATTGCACCTTGGAATATAGGCGGTAAATCAGAAAATTTTTGTTGAAATAGACTAGCGACTTCGGCCTGTGATCTTGCTCTATCTCCATAACCGATCATTTGTAAAATTATTATTTTATGCATTTCTGTTGAATCGTTCATATTAAATTTTCAAAATGTGCAAAAAGATAACTGAAACACGATACTGGTCACTGTTTAATTGTCTCACAGTCTTGGAAAGTTACTGACATGTTTTTGACAAAAAGTACAATTGACTATGATAAGGTTGATAAGTTTTTACGTTTCCTTTTTTACAAAATCAAAAAATGATATCGAAATTATATTTGGTTCCTTTATGATTGTCAAGGACGAACCGGACGAGCCGCTATTAGTTATTATTGTATAAAATTTCATCTAGTTGATGAATTAATTTTTTTCTTGTTTATTTTTCAAATAAATGTAGCAACCATAACATTTTTGAATAGAAAATTAAACGACCTTTCAAATGAGGTATACCAAGCCCCTACTTCCAATTAAAAAAATTAGGGGTTAAAACGGTTACTCAAAGGAGGTTGCATCTAGGGATGAAATTTTTGCGATGCAGCATGTCACCTTATAATTTAAAATTGACCTGTCTCGGGATTTTTAATAAATATGTACAATAGCAGAGATATTAAATTTATTCCATTTGGTTGTTCCACACTATGTATTTACGTATGTGTGTAGTTTCAGTTTTTCCATGTTCGTGTTGGATCTGGAGTTAATATAGAGTTACTAATTTTTTTATAGGACAATGTATGCATTCTGTGCGTCATTGTTTTTGGAAGCCATTAGCGGAAAATTGCACATAATCCTCAACATGCATACAAAATCTAAATATTCGTTTTCGCGTATTATATGAATGTGCACAGAATTCAGTTTAGTTGGCTTTAAATAAATTACCTAGTTATAATGAAGATAATGGTCCATAGATTTGTATATTTCTTGTTATGTTCATCCGTGGTTGTAAATGAGATGAAAAAAATCTCAAATTGTATTCTTTTAGAAAAATACGTTTTTGTTAATCTGTTTCTATAAATTCACAGATATTTTCTTGCTTGAATGCTTTCATTTACGCTTTTACTTAAAATGACTTATCGAGAGCATCAACTCATAGTTTTAGGTGTCTCATGGAACATTGTCTTCATTTTATGGGGTTTGCTCTACAGTTTATATCTTGCATTTGACATGTACCTTCAATCTGACCGTATACATTTCGAATGCACGATCAAAGCAAAGCTACCCGTGAAAGTTAATAATGTACCTTCTTTAGCTTTGGACCTATGGATAAAATGGATATAGGTACAAGGTGTAATGTGCTATTATTCTAGTTGAACATATTAAAAACTTCTCTAATTATTTTGTTTGGTTTCTTATTACAGCATACGTTAAAGGCAAGGATCTCCAAGGCAGCCAGTTTTAGTACATCAACATCTTTATTGAAAAAGGGATCCTTTTAGTGGGCGTTTATTACCCATGAGGGTCCTTTTAAAATGTGTTTTTTATATCTTATGGTCTTATTGTAAGCATAATGCTTTCGTAGAAGAGTGATATTGTTATATTAAAAATAGAGCTGTAATGTGCGTAAAAAGTAGCAGATACGATTGACGTATTTTTTTAGTGCTTACCATGGCCATTTGACCTCTTTGATAGAAATTTCCCACTATAAGTTTAACTTACCTGGGGGAATAGGAAGACAGGATCATGTGCACGTGGTAAGTGTTTTCTTTAACACTTGTTTCTTTGGTAATCCTTTACAAATATTTAATGAATTAATTTGATGAACTAATTAAGAACGTCTCTGTTTAAAAAAACTAAATGATAATTTTAGTGACTATTTCCCTGGACATTATTCAGTGGATTAAACTTAAAAAAAAAACATAATCTACGAGACTGACTTCGTAAGAAGAAAAGTATTGTGATGTATACCATAAATTTTTCAAGTGGCAATTTTTTTCTCGCAAAAAAAACGGAATACACCATATCTTTTATTATTTCGCAAGTCTTTAACATTTAATTCAAATTTTGAATGTGAATTTGAAAAATACGTAGTCAGTCTCCTTCTAATTGTTTAAACAATTATCTTTTAATAACGAGTGATACTGTATTTTATTGACCTTTTATCTAATGCGACACGACATATATTTTACACGACATTAATTGTGAACGTGATTAAGTTTACTTTGCCTTTTGAAGCACTTAAAAAATGATAACTATTTGTGATCTATCAAACAAATAATAATAAATTGGAACAGTATATAAACAATAAAATTGATTGAGCAATGCGGAAATATTGTAAAAATAACTAATTAATTTATATTTGGTTGGATTTTAAATCTTAAATAGGTTACTAGGATCGTTTAAAATTGGGCTAATTATTTTGATTAAATTAATTTAAATGTTAACCTTTCGACCATCTTTATTTCTATCAGAAATCCTTAAGAGATTTCGGTTAAAGGTACATTTATACATTATCTGTGGAAGCAAGTTCTAAAATTTTGAGGCACCGTAAGATACAAACCTCCATTTGAGGTTGGAGGTAAAAAGTAAAAAACAGAAACTTCAATAAATCAATAAAAGCTGTGTTTTAAAACTTAAAATCATTTTAATAGGTAAAGATGTTAAAATTTAAATTTCAATCATACTTAAATTCTAAATGGTGTTTAGCATAACGTGAATTTTATTTTTAAATCAAAAAACTACTTAAATGTTCAACGACTCTTGTACAAAATGGTTTTCCAGTTTGGCCTACGTAAAATCCTTGGGAGGCTCCATATTCTAACGCCTCAATTTTGTTTCATCTTTATTTTATTTTTTTATATTAACCTGAAAAAAATTGTTTTGAACAACATACTAGCGCTTTATAAAAATACGGGGTAGCGCTATTGAACTGTCAACGAACTTCAACCTGCTATATCTGCCAAACCGTTGACGATAGATGTCTCAAAATTTAGATGATGATACTCCCTTGTATTGTTTACAAGTGTACAGATCGCTTAGCATGTTCTTTTTGAGAGAAAAAAGTTTTAAGTCCTGGAGTTTAAACCGAACAATGTTATCTCTCTATATTTGGTAGAAAATCGTAAAAGAGGATGGTTAGAGCGCTCCAGCATTTGAACGTAAAAAAGTTTTTTGGGCATCAGACTATAAAAAGATACAATGATACTGGCATAATTGCGAAACTTTATGGTGGTGGTCGAAAAATGACAGCAACATCTGCAGAGATGTTCGAAAAGTTATGGCAGAAAATTGGCTGCTGTTCTGAAAATTTCTCTGAATTATCTGAAAATGTCAGCGCCAAGCGTGCAACGGATATTGAAAAATGAGCTCGGATTAAAGCCCTTGACATTCGAGAAACTACCAGATCTTACACTGAAACAAAAAAAAGTTATAGCAAAACCTGTATCTGATGCTTTTTGGAAAACTGATAAATTGTTCACTAATAACACTGATTTTGTCACACGAACTCTGGTAGGTAATTGTGTTTGGACTTACCCCCATTATGAAAGCGTACTTATTTTTTCCATCAAACCCAGTTTTCTTGTGACAAGGTAAAATTAATTTTTGGAAATGTAGTCTTCCCAAATACTGTTCGTTTTTATTTAGGTCCATATATTATTTAAATTTTAAAAAATTTTATCCGAAATCGAACATAATATCATGATCATATTAAATCTTCGTTTGAAGTCTTTTATCATTAAAATTTGAGTACTTTTTAGGTAAATGGGACATCATGCATTGAAAAAATCACAGTTGGGAAAAAATTGTCTTACGCGTAATCTTTAATTTGTAAACAGAAAACTGTAAAGCATTTACACTTGTAAAACTCTCTGGTACATTTTCAGCACCACTTCATATCAAATTAGGCTTACCAAAAATTTTCTAGAGAGGATGGGTCCCAATAAAAATGGATTTTTATATTTAAAGAGAAATTTTCCAGAATGAGTGAATTAGTAGTAGTAGTAGAACCTCAAATTAAGAATATTAATAAAAGACTTTTTGTTTAAAGGAAAATTAGATGTTTTGAAAAAATAAGCATGAAGATGCTTCTAAAATTTAATAGAAAATTTTTTGGTTTACCATAAGAGCTACATCTAAAGATATTTGGTTAAAAAACTTTTATTAGAGTATAAAACTTTGAGTTGCAATATTGGGTCAAGATTCAATTCTTAGACACATATCTTGACTTTATTTCTACGAATTAGAGGACTCTAAGTGATAAGAACTGATAAAAGTTTCATGCAGATATTCCAATGATGGAAAAACTTTATCAGGGCAGATTAAACTCAAGGTTGTTGACTAACTACAAGTGCTTGATCAAGAGGAATCAATTAAAGGCTAAATAATCTAGAAAAACAAAGATTAAACGTTCCTAAAGTACATTTTTTAGGTTATATTTGTGGAGATCCATCATTTTTCAAACATTTAACAGATAAATGTCGTGGCTGATGAAAATTTCAAAACTGCTCATTTTCAATGACACCAACTAACACTATTAAAAAATACAAAAGAAGTTCATGTGACATGACAAAACTTCAATTTTGTTGACCAGTGTAATTTTTGTCATACCCAAAACACGGTATTTTGAGAAATCGTTAGTTTCTTCAACCAACAATACTTTGTTTTATTTAAAAATTAGCTGCCTCCCAAATTTTGGCTATGCAGGGTCCAATGACGTCGTCAATTTCCAAAATATATTAATTTCTTATTTGATTTTATTAGAATAATAGATTTAAAAGTTCGAATTGTTTATTCTATTACGTGCTAGCATTATATGTGGCGGGCGATATTATATCAGCCATAAAGATTCCTGATTGATTTCACTTTTATATATTCTGTGTTATTATAACCTCAAGTAAAATAGTTAGCTCATTTGAACTCTTAGAAGTGAAAGCTTTAGTTTACTGGAATAAAAATGGTCTAAAAGGCACCCCTGAGAATGCTCTACATTCTAGCAAAAGTTTCATTTAAATGGATTTAGCGGTTTCCGAGATTATCTCGAACAAAAAACAATCGACAGAGAGACATATATACACTTGGACGCTTCAATGTAGTTAATATAGATAAAATAGAACTAACAACGACCCCACCATATTTGCATTACCTGTATCATATTTCACTCATACAATTTCCTCTCTTTTAGGCATCTTCTCCTGATGTTTATCGTGGGAAATTCAGACATTCCGATCATGCGAAAGAAGACTTGGGTAAGCTATACGGCAACGAGATAAAAGAAATTTGCGACAACGTCAGAAAGACCAAAAACAAGGGGATTTGCGCTTACATAGCCGAGAGCGCCTTGAGTTGCGGCGGTCAGATCATCCCACCGGAAAACTACTTCAAAGAAGTATACAAGCACGTTAGAGATGCAGGAGGAGTTTGTATCGCAGATGAAGTACAAGTCGGATTCGGACGAGTTGGGAAATATTGGTGGGCCTTCCAGTTGCAAGGCGTCGTACCCGACATTGTCACTATTGGAAAGCCTATGGGCAACGGCCATCCCGTTGCTGCCGTCGTCACCACGGAGGAAATCGCCGAAAGCTTCAGAAAAACTGGAGTTGAATATTTCAACACGGTGAGTTGATTTATTTGATTTAAAAACTATTGGAATCATTTAAAAGAGCTAATGCTAATGATTTTTGATTTTTGATATTTGTGAGACGAAGGCAAATTTAAGGCAGAAATGACTAAAATCATTGTACCTGTACTATCGTCATCTGCAGTGATGCCAAACAGAATAAATATTTTTGCAGAATCAACATCACTTTAAACTTTTTAGGAATTATCGAAGAATTTATAAGTCAGATAGTTAAAAATCTGTTAGTAATAGTTTTATATGATGCATTAATTAACAAAGATCTTGATATTGATGGTGTTATGTTGGGATTCTTGCAGATTGCACACAATCAAAAGTCGCACTTTACTTATTTTAATTTTATTTTAAATTGAAAAACACTTATAGATACAACTTGGTCGAAGAAAATATAATGACTACAACTGTATGATAATACCTACAGCATGATAATAACTACTACTGTATGATAATAACCACTACTGTATGATAATAGCCACTACTGGCTTGCTTTAGAAGGAGTAGCTTTTTATAAATTTCTGCAATCCCTTCTATTTGGGATAAAATGAAATGATAGTTTTTGGGTCCTAACTTAGGTAACAAAGGGCAGATAACAAGGTAGAAATTTGGAAGCACCATTAGGGAAACGTGAACATATGAATTACAATTCAAGAATGAAAATCATTTGATATTCTGGTGATATTTGGTGGCTAGTAATAAAAAATAAGAAATCTTGGAGATCAGCTATTAAGGAAAAACAAGACTTAAAATTAATAATCAGTTGCTCCTTCCGGTAGGGTTGCGGTTTCTAAGCAATAGAGCATAAAGAATGTGTTAAGGGCGATTTGCATACTTATTACTTTTAGGGGAAGCTGCAGGTATAAGGCGAACACAAAAAGTTAGTTGAAAATTTTCTTTGGCTTTTGTCATTATTTTTTCTTCTGCTTCAGGCGATTCTGGTCCTTATCACTAAAAAACTGAATCAAACGTGACTTCGAGCCTTTATAAGTTTTAACATTCAAAGATTTTTGCAAACACCAAAATGAAATGTCATTTGGTGGCGCAAGCTACAAGATTAAGGTCCTATGGTGGATGTGATATCAATATTTCTTAAGCAAGCTCTAATACATTTTTATAGATATATGAAAGATGTGTACTCTAGTGAAATTGCTGGTATGACCACCGATGATGCAGTAATGTGAAACCTGGTTCGGTGTTGGCAAAAATTTATCGAAACATTGTGTAATTTTTAATTTCTGTTGCGTTTTTACGGTTAATAAAGTTGAATAGAATATTAAAGAATTCTACGAAGTAAGGGATGGAAATGGCAATTGCTCTAGTGATGTCATAGTGGCATACAAATTCTTAGTAATTCGCCAATAGTTGTCATTCTTGTTTTATGGCTTCTTCCAGTTTCAGTAGTTGACATAAACATCCAAATTCACCGTTTAGTTCTTGGGAAGCAGCTTAAGATGCTCAGTAGCTTTAAAATCCCTAACTTGACAGCATGTTTTTATGCAATCTTTAGCAAATGAATTAGAAATAAGTTTGACTTTTTTATCTTTTATAAACCAATCTGATACCTCACTGAATTTTGTGTGTAAGTTGAAGGGCATTGGCGTATTCATAGAGAACTTTGTGCAATAAGGATGAATTTTCATATACCATACTTCATTCGTTCCTAATGCTACTCAAACTATTTATAAAATTTTTATCATTGAATATAATTTATTACAAACATTAGAGAATGATCCAGGTTTCGTATATTTTCATTTCATTTTAGAATTCATAATTCTAAGAGCAAACTTTATTCTAAAATATTTCATATTTTCTAAATGGAAAAGGGGATTACGTAAAAACATTTTACGTATATTCCGCCTCTTCATGCTATATTTTATCATCTTCAGGCTCATCAAAAGTTTGCAATTCTCGTGTTGCAACAACACATAAGCGCAGGCAAAAATGTATCCTCGGGGTTACTAAAAATTGTCACCTATTCATTATTTTTGCTTTGGTAAAAGGTACTATGGCGTCCTGCTGTATAAATAACCCGATTTCAGTATATTAACAGATTTATTAATGTTTGATTATATCAACTATAGGATTTAATTGATGAGATAAAGAGCTCTTCATTCTGGAATTGTGTTGCAATATTCGTGTAGCATATTAAAGTAAACAGAATTAGAATAATCCGTATATTAAATACTTTACACTCGAACGAAGCAGTAATTACTATTTATGCCTGCCATACATGTGGTGGTTAATTTAATGTTTATGAATCTGAATGTTTATATACTGAGCTATTGATTATCAAATAAATTAAAAAATAATGAACAGAGAACATTCTAAAATAATGATATTGGTTCACGGCAAATAAAAATAAAAAAAAGTTGTTTGGTCGTTGTTATGCTTACTAATTAAATGGATCATAGATTCCTATACGAATATTCCGTCTAATTCAACCTCCCACTCAAAGCTTCCATTAAACGTATATTTAGAAGATATAGATGTTTATTCATGAGTGTAAATTGTCAAGAATGTAAATATTTGTGAACTTCTGTCACCTTCAAAAAGTTTTTTAGCCTAATTGCAAATGTGTAAAATTTTCACTTTGTTTGTGCTTGTCAGTTTATGTTCTTCTTCTTCTTCATTCTCTGAGGTGGGTTTCTCTGAGATAGTTTTCTCAACCTGTTCTGGTCTCTTGTTTTTCTGATGTTCAGCATTTTTTCCATTTTTCATCGGTCTTCCTTGTGTCCTTTTCCCTGTTGGTTACAATATTTCGCTTGTTTGACCTCTCTATTTTCATCCATTCTTTGTGCTGATTCCAGTATTTTCTTTTGTCTCTTGTGAATTTATATATGTCCTGTATGTCACTCAATCTCTGTATCTCTTCATTTCTACACATATTTCTCAGTGTCTTCCCATGTATCGCTCTTAATGTTTTCATTTCCGTGGTTCTCATTATTTGCATTGTTCTTTTTGTATCTGGTCTTGCTTCCACCTCACACGTCATTACTGTGGTTTTCTATATTCTGATCTTTCTTTTTGCTGTCACGTATTGCGGAAGACAATATCTCATAGGCATCCGGAGATTCTTGCCGCCTTATATGTTTGGGTTTGGACTTCTTTGGTCAGTTTTCCGACACTGGTTATTTCCGAGCCAAGGCAGTTAAATTGCATTAACTGTTGGATTATTTTTTCATTTATTTCTAATTTACAGCGTAAGGGGTGTTTGGAGATCGTCATTCATTTGGTATTTTCTTTATTTATTATCATATTAAATCGTTTTGATGTTGTGTTGAAGGCATGCAGTAATCGCCGCAGATTGTCTTCTGTATTTGATATCAGTACAGCACCGCCTGCATAGCAGATAATGTTGAAAAATGTATATCCTATTTTATTTCCTAGCTGTTTAGGTACGCTTCCTATTACAGCATTCATCGCCATATTAAATAGGAATGGACTTAAGGAATCTCCTTGTTTCATCTCGGTGGCTACTTTTATGTTCTGACTGGATTTTTGGTTTGTTCTGATTTTGGTAGAGCAATTTTTGTTTATTTCTTCGATAATATTAATCCATTGTAAATTTTTCTCTTTGTTTTTTAAAAGGTATTTAATATTATCTAGGCGGATCCCATCGAATGCTTTTGAAATATCGACAAAACACACATAAGCTGCTACATTAAATTAAAGTGATCTTTCTATTATTTGACGTATTATATATATCACCTATCGTAGAACGATTCTTCTTAAACCCTTGATGTTCTTCTTTGATATTTATATTTTCGTATACTTTCATCAATATAATTTAGTTAATATCTTAAAGGTGGTATTCAGTTGGATGATACCTCTATAGTTGTATGGATTTGTCGTCTTGCTTTTTCCAAAAAGGGGTACGGTGATGCTTGTTTCCCAGTCTTCAGGTATCGCTTACTGATTTATAATTTTTTTTTATTAATCGTTTTCCTCCATATTTTAGAAGCTCATTAGTTAGCTCATAGTTTATGTTGTGTATCTAATAAATGTTTTGCGAATTTGACCTTTCTGGATGTTCATTTCGAAGGCCCATTGTATCTGCTACTATAAAAGCAAATAAAAATTTGAAAGTCAAAATATTTTATTATTCAACATATTCCCCTCTTAATTTGATACATTTACTAAACCGAACTTGCAATGCTTCTAGACCTTCGAAAAAAAGTTTTATCTGGCTCTGCAAAACAGGCCTTCTCAGTTTTTATACTTCTTCGTTGGAAGAAAATTTGCGATCTTTTAAACTTTTTTTTCAGTTAAGGAAAGAGATAATAGTCGAATGGGGCCAGATTTGGTAAATAAGAGGGGGTGTTCCAGTAATTAAAACCCCAAATTTCGAGGTTTTTGCATGGCAGCATTCGATTTGTGTGCATTGTCCTGCAAAGAAACATTTTTAGACAACTTTCCGCGTCTTTTCTTCTTTTTTTTTCTCGTAGACTGATCAGTCATGTTGAGTAGTAATTCCCAGTCATCCTTATTCAGATCATGATTACAGTCTCAAAAAACTGAAGCAAGAATTTTTTCAGCAGGAAACTTCTTATTAGATAGAGAATCAAAGTGTCTCCATTCTATTGATTGTTGCTTTGTTTCTGGGCACTAGAAATGTATCCAAGTTTAATCCAGAGTAACGACACGGTTTAAAAAAGTCTGCACCGAGCGCAGATCGTCCGCTTCTGGTGAACATTCAGACATTTGGGGATCCATTTTCTAGAAATTTTTCTTATATCCAAATCCATGATATACACGTGTCTATATAAAATAGTCAGTGTATCAGATATTCATTTTATATCAATTCTAATGTCTGATAAAATCATGTAATGATTTGCTTCGATATTTTCGAGCACGGGCATACTATTTGACCTTAGCGATCGCTGTTCATTTTCAATAGAAAATTTACCTATTTTAAAGTTGGTAATTACCTCTTAACCCAGTTGCCCAAATATTTTTTGTCATGGTCCTGCTATTTTTAAGATTCCCGTTCGTGACTAACTAAAAGATTTTTAAACTATATTAAAACTTTGTCCTCAAAATTTTGAGGCTTTCAAATCTCGAGTTGAAGTTCAAAATTTCTCTTAAATTTTCAACTGGATTTTTTCACCATGTTTTTCTTAAAATTTTGAGTACATTTAATACTGTTTATTTTTCTAAAAAGCTGACGTTAAAATAGTGACTTTTTCTCAAAATTTCGGTTAAAATCTGGCTATTTTGGGAGTCAAAATTAAAATTGTAAAAAGAAATATAGAATGTTCTAATATTATAGTTTAATGTCAAAATTTTGAAAATAAGGTCAAACTTTTGAGAGGAAGCATGAAATGCTCTTTAAAATTATTTGATGTTTAACCCAAAATTATGATTTATTTTTATTTCGCTTTTTTTCAAAAAATTTTAACTTTAGAATTTTTTTTTTCAGTTTCTTTTTCCTTTTTTCAACACAAACGTTTAATTTTTTTTTTCAAAATTTCTGATGATAACTCAAACTCGTCTTTTTCCTGAAGCCAATTTTAGCTATTGCTGACTTTTTCTCAACACTGAAATTGACCTATTACAAATTTTTAAACCTATCGACTTTAAAATAGATCTTATGGATTTTTTTTCTTGAAATTTAAAAATTACAAGTTTTAATCTGGCTTGTTTTTTGAACTTTTTCACATTTCTATAAAAATTTCTATTTTCATTAAAAAAGTCGACTTTTAGTTAAAAATGGAAACTTAATACGAACTTAGACGTGGAATTTTAACTTTTTTATTGTGAGTCCAATATTTTAATTCTAATCAATCATTCAAATTTAAATCTTTAATGTTGGTTTAAACCAGCAATTATGAGAAATACATCATTTGAAATTTTAAAAAAATTAATACTTTTTTAATGAAGACAAAATATCGGAAAAAAATTGAAATTCTCAATATAAATCATACTTTTATGAAAGTCTAAATTTTGATAAAAATTCGAAATTTTTAAAATAGGTCAAAATTTTGCTAAAAGAGTAGAAATTTTGAAAAGAATGGAAATTTTGAAAATAAAGGTATATAATTCGAGATGTCAAAATTTTCAAAAAGGAAACATTTTCCAAAAAATGAAATTGAGAAGCGTAGAAATTCCGAAAGAGTCGAACTTTAAGAAAAAAATCAATATGTCCAGAAAAAAGTTGATATACAAAAAGTCAAAATTAAAAAAGTAGAATTTTTATAAGTCAAAAATTGCAAAGAGTAAATTTCGAGAAAACCAAAAAGTAGAAGAAAAGTTAAAATTCTCAGTCTAAATCTTCTAAAAATCACACTTTAGAAAAAAGTCGAAATTTTGATGAAAATTAAAATTTGAAAAAAAGATAAAAATATTAAAATGTGGATTTTTTTAAAAACTACATTCACAAGTCAGAATTTTGACAAAAAGTAGAAAATGTGAAGTCAAAATTTTAAAAAAATGGGGAAAGAGGAAAAGTAAGTGTCGAATTTTTTTAATAAATCAATATTTATAAAAAGGTCAACATTTCAATAAGAAGATGAAAATCTGAGATCGAAATTTTTACAAAAAAGTAAAAATTTAGAAATACTGGAAATTTTCAAAAAGTCAAACTTTCAGAAAGTCGAAATTTTCACAAATAAAGTCGTAATTTTCATAACAATTGAATTTTTTAGAAAAGAGTAAAAATAATGCTAGAAAGTCATTATTTAGAGAAAAATCAGATTTATTTACAAAAAAGTAACCGAAATTTTCATAAAAAATTTTAAGAATGGTTTTAAAAGTTCGGGGTCGAAGTTTCGAGGCAAAGTACAACTTTTAGAAAATAACTCGAATTTTTCAAAAATAAAGTGAAAAAGTCGAAATTTTAAGTCGAAGTTCTCAGTCTAAAGCTTAAAACAGATGGAAATTTTTAAAATAAGTCAAAAATTTGCGAACAATTCGAAATTTTGTAATATAAGTATAGAAATTTCTAAGATGAGTAAGATTTTGAAAAAAAAATTTTGAAAACAATTAAAAGCTTGAAAAAAAGTTAAATTTTGAAAGACGTCGATATTTTCTAAATACTCGTCTTTTTAATCCCAAATTTTGAAAAAGGCAGAATTCTTCACAAAAATGGGATATTTTATAAAGGCAAAATTTTTAAAAAGGCCAGAAGATTTAGTTGCACTATTTATTGCTATCTGTTTTATGTAAGGGGAGTGACCTTGCATCCTAATTGCTGTGCTAGTTTAACATTAATGCTTTTCTATATTTTTTTATTTTAGACCAAAGTTACCGGCAATTTTCATTCCTCTTTAAACTGTATTTCTTGCTTAGTTCTTTTAAGTTGTAAAAGCTTTTACGAAATATTGCTTTTCTTGTGCTGAATCCTCTTCTGCGGCTTGGAACTCATAAATAACTACGCCAATGCATCAACTAAAGCAGTTTCTTTCTTGCAGTATGGGGGTAATCCTGTTTCATGTGGTATCGCCAATGCCGTCCTAGATGTTATTGAACAGGAAAACTTGAGGGAGCACGCTTTAGTTGTAGGAGAATATTTATTGGATTCGTGTGAACTTTTGGCAAAAAAGCACTCGATTATTGGAGATGTTCGAGGCGTTGGGCTATTTGTTGGAATCGAGCTGGTTAAAAACAGAGAAACGAAAACACCGGATAAAGAATCTGCGTCTTATATTTGCAGAAGGTGAGAACTTTAGATTGTTGTACACGTAAATAAATCCGTTCAAAGCTAAAAAGAAAATGGATATTGTTACACGTATTTGTTCCTTCCTTAGAAAAAAGTTTTTATGTTGAATTATTTGTTAATAGGATGAAGGAAGAGCATATACTCGTTAGCGCGGACGGGCCAGACTGTAACGTAATTAAGTTAAAGCCACCTATGGTGTTTACTAAAGAGAACGTTGATGAAGTTGTTTCCACACTTGACCGCATCTTAAAGGAGTTGAGAAGACAAAACGAAAACGAAATTGCTTTACTGCAGGCAACGCATCATAAAAATGCTCTCGAGATTCACACTAAGGAACAAAGGCCTAGAAAAGAACTCAAAGAAGAACAGATTAAGTCGATCTAAACTAGAGGAATTATATTGTTTCTTTGTAAATGGAACTTAATTTTAATTATTAATTTTGTTTTAAAAATTACTTAAATATTTAATCAATTAATTATGCAACATATATGAAATATATTATTAATTAAGCTAATTGTATATTAATTTCAGCGCCACTAAACCATGCCATTTAATTGCAGTCTATGTGGTTAAATTTACCGATACATAAAGAGAAATGTTCATTATAAGCATCTCTAATTTGTTTGGTTAGTTCAGCTTTATAAACACGGATTACTGGCGCTATTAAATGCACCTGCTAAAAAATTTGGTTTATTAAAGGGATTTAATGCTCGCTCAATGTTCATGCATTCGACTATAATTCAAAAATTATAAATACAATATAAATTACATTACAAACCTTTTTCTTTTGCTAGAATCTGATTTTATAAAATCTTTTTTAAATGGCATTTGCATCAATATACAGTTCGTTTCAATGAAAACTGTCCACCCTAAATACTCAAAAACACTTTAATAAATATAGTATTTCTAAACCATAAAAAAATTTGATTATTTTATGACAAATACCCATGTGGCAAAAGACTAAAGTTTTCGAGGTCTAACAAATGTATACAGTAAGGTCTGACTTTTTCTTTATTAAAGACGTTACTACCGCTAGGTGGTTTTGCTAAGGACCACTAATTTACTTGAAGAACTCGATAAAGCTTGTTAAACTAAGTAATTTTAAAAAGAATTTAAAAAAAATTTAAATCATTGTTATTCTATTTGTAGGAATATTTTATAATTGAGTTATAAATTTAAGATACAAGAGACAGGACAAAATTCCACACTCATGAAATTATCAGATGATTTTTTCCAGACCTATCTATGTGTTTTCATTTTATTAATTTTAAACTGTCATTGAAAAAATAACTTTACTTTCAATGTTGTTGATATATGGAATTATGTTTATCTTAATCCATTAAAATAAGTACTTCCACCTAATTTATATCTGTTTGCAGATATTTTTTTCTTTTTCTTATTCGTTTTTTGCAACCCAAAGTTAGTACGATTTGAACCAAAAAGTAAGGAAATCATTCAAAAAAATGGTTTATTGGTCAGTCAATGTAATACGATTTCGTTAAATAAAGGGTGATTCATTTAAAGGTATTTTTTTCAGAAATTAATAAAGAAAGAAAAATTCTATTTTAACTTGTAATATTTACTATCATACAAAGGAACCACCCTTGATATTTATTTTAAAAAAATTATTTCTTTCAAATGTTTTCAGTAAATGGGGCTAACATGGTCTACTCTGAGATTCCAATTTTCCAGTGGCGTAGTTAAGAAATAACGGTACATTGTGCAGGAAATTGAAGGGCCCTCTGCTTCATAAAAAATTCCTTCTTTTTGGCAAAAAAGCAACTAAATACATTCTTTTGGTTTTTTTAAAGAGTAACTAAATTGCTTTAAAATAATAAACTAATATTATTATTATTATGTGTGTCAGAGCAACAATATATGTACATGTATACACATCAGGAAAGTCAAACATTGTCCATAGCGAGAATGTTAATGAAAGATTTAACATTGAGAGTTAATAGTGGGATAGATGGGCGGCGCCTTGTATTCTCCTACACCGGTGTAAACGATTCAATGCAGAGCGCAGCGATCAGTGCTGGTGGAGATTTCAGTAGTACATCATAGCTTCTAACGTGTTTTGTTACGAGATTGCTACTGGCAGGCAACAATTTTAATAAAATTTGCGTACCATATGCTATTTGTTCTTTTAGTCCGTTG
This sequence comes from Dastarcus helophoroides, assembly GCA_028583605.1. Classification (NCBI taxonomy): domain Eukaryota; kingdom Metazoa; phylum Arthropoda; class Insecta; order Coleoptera; family Bothrideridae; genus Dastarcus; species Dastarcus helophoroides. The sequence continues at coordinate 27,817,908 of CM053329.1, read as the reverse complement.
ATTTAATCAACGTCGGAGACAAAATAAAACTGATATTCTTTGATAACCAAAATAAATAAATCTTCTTAAACAAAATAAATAATAATTCTAATAAAGAATATAACATAATAACTCTTTAAACATTACAATATAAGGAGTTCAAATAGGCCGCCACTGTGCTAAACAATATTCCAGTCTGTTGTAAAACTCTCGACGAGTTTTTTCTAACATCTAAACTGGAAGATACGACCATGCTGCTTCAAAGTAGGGGAATACGTTCAGCGGCCGTAGAAAACTATGGAAGGGACAATTCTTAGCGTTTTACATGGACAATGAAAATTTTTCCTTATCTGTATAACGGAGGATATAGTAAGTTAAATGTACAATACATATATGTAACATATTAAACACTTCTTGCCCAGAAGCGGGCAACGTCGTTTGCATTTGGCTTTGCTGTTTTAAGATCCTCTAGGGTGCATGGGCGGGACAAAGTGAGCACTTGTACATGTGTGCGGTGGTTTGTTGTGCTCCGCATTCGCCGAGGCTGGAGTCTACAGGATAACCCCATTTGTTCAGCGTATCTCGTGATCTTGCCGTGCCCGTGCGCAATCTGTTCAGTGCTCGTGCGCAATCTGTTCAGCGCCCGCCATATCTCCCAGCTTTCGTCGCAACCTGGTGCTAAGTCCTCTTTCGGTTCCATTCAGTGATGATCTTCACTCTCCCTCCATAGGTCTACTCTGCTTTTACGCTCTCCATATTTTTGCGTAGTTCTCAAGACGCTTCGTTTCGACTTTAGTCTCTGATGAGCCGGCCGCGAAGGGGGTGGCGTTCCAGTTCTGCTGATTTGAGCCTTTCATTTAATGCGGCTGCCTCTCTGCGGACGGCAGGAGGGGCGATGCCAGCTAGGTGGTGGATCTTGTTCGTCGGTGTGGGTTTTAAGCATCCGGTAATGATTCTGCTTGTCTCGTTGAGGGCGATATCCACTTGCTTTGCGTGTACTGATTTATACCACTCCGGGCAAGCATACTCAGCTCCGAAATGGCATAGAGCGATTGCTGAGGTTTTGGGGACTTTCGTTTTGCTCCCCAGCTAGAACATGTCAGTTTCAGAATTATATTGTTTCTCCCGCTGGCTTTTAATTTGGTATTTAGGCAGTGGCGTTTAAATGTTAAGGCCCTGTCGAGTGTTACGCCCAGATATTTGGGGTTCGGACAGTGCACTAGTGATATCCCTTTCCATTCAATTTGCAATTTTCTGGTCGCCTGCTTATTACGGAGGTAAAAGGCACATACTTGTGTTTTCGTTGGGTTTGGTTTCAATTGATTTTTTCGGTAGTAGAGGTCTATCTATAGTAGCGCCTCACTTAAGTGTTGTTCTACCTCCTCGAATGTTCTGCCTTGTGATGTAATTGCCCTGTCATTTGCATATATATAGCTGTTTGTGTTTGCTGGGAGGGGTTGGTCGTTTGTGTACATATTAAAGAGTAGGGGTGCCAGCACACTTCCTTGTGGTAGACAGTTCCTTTGATTCCTCCATCTGCTGCATTTTTCCCGGAATTCCACCAGAAATCTACTGTTATGAAGCAGGTTTCTGATGGTGTTCGTGAGGTTAATATCCTTAGTGACAGCATAAACTTTCTGCATTAGAAGCCTGATGTTAATGGTGTCACACGCAGCCTTAGGTCGATGAATGCGGCACCGGTTATGAGGCCTTTTGGGAGGCCGTTCCCCAATATGCTGTGTTAGGTTAAGTATTTGTGCAGTGCAGCTTTTCTCTGGACGAAATTCAGCCTGTTTGCGGATTGGTTCCACGGCCAGTATAAGGCGAGTTTGTATGATTCTTTCAAAGATTTTATATGTATGGCACAGGAGGGAGATTAGGGCAGTAGCTTTTGGGGTTACTGGCTTCCTTCCCTGCTTTGATCTTCGTTTTTCGCCAGATACTTGAGATTTTGCACTTCTGTAGACAGGCATTGAACATATCCAGTAGCCATTGTTTTGCTTTTGGTTCGAAATGTTTGATCTGCTCAGTCATAATATCATCTAGTCCAGCAGCTTTCCGCGGTTTGCACTTCTTTATTGCCATACTTGGTTCTTGTATGGTAAAGGGGGCAGATAGTTCCGTCGTTTCTTCCCCCTCTGATTGGTTTATGTTGGTTTCATGTAGGAGAGGCATTTGATCTGGTTTACCGTTTACTGCTAGCTGGGTGGCTATTTGATTTGCTGTTACATTGGTGTGAGATCTTGGATGGTTTGAGTCTCTGTTTAATTGGTTTAGCAGTCTTCAAGCTTTGTGGCTGCTTCTACTCATGTCAAGTTCTTCTATTAGTTTGATCCACTTTTCCCTCTTGAGCTCGGATATAGAGCTGATAAGTTGTTTTTCCGCTTCTATTGTGTCTTTTCCCAGGGGGTTGCTCTCGAAGAGTGTGATGTAATTTTGGAGTTTGGCCTTCGTTGCTATTGTTAGGCCCTGGATATAGTTAGTGTTACATCTTCTGGGGATGGAGAGCCGTGAGCATTTTTTAATGGATTCCACAAATGTATCGTACGAGTCTGGGCAGGGTGTAAGTGTGACTACCGCTTTGTCCAGTAGCTGTTGAAATTTAGTCCAATTGGCTCTTTGAAAGTTATATCTACGTCTAAAAGGGGTAATGTAGGGTCGCACTATAGCAGTGATCTGGCACATGATTGGCCTATGTTGAGTGTTCGGTATCGGTGGACATACTCCCTTGATGCACTGATTCGATCACTTACAAATATCAGATCTGGGTTATAGCCTCTGCGACATACCCCACTGTTAAAAAAGGCCGGTAATTTGTTGTTGTGTAGCAGGGTTAGATGATTTGCATCTGCCCACTGAATCAGCGCCTCTCCGTTTCTGCCTTCGTCGGGGTATCCCCAAATACTACTGTGACTGTTAAAGTCCCCGACTGCCAAGTGTATCGTGTGTGGGTTCAGAGGATGGAATTCTTGGGCCTTGATTTCGGTGTTTGGTGGGTTATACAGAGAGGTGATGGTGCAGTTGTTGAGTTCTACTGTTATTATTTCGGTTTCGTTAGCCTCAGTCACATGAGTAGACTGGACCTGGATGCTAGGCTTTATGAATACTGCGCTTCCATGTTGTCGATGAGGTTTCTCAGCAATAAGCCGCATACCGGGGATTGAAGGTCTCTTCTGTGGATCTCCTGTATGCATAAGACATAGCAGTCTTGTTGTTTGCATAGGTTCTGTAGCAGTTCTTCCTTGCACGCAGATATACCTTCAATGTTTACAGAGATAATAGTCATCTTTGGACCTGAAAAGGTTCTTTGTGTATGCATTTTTTGCAGCGTAGAAAGTAAAGATGATGATGATGATGCTTCTGGAGTGAAAGGATCTGCCGGTCAAAGACCGTTGCCCAGGGGACGCCGAGTTTATATTTAAATACGCTCTACGTGGAGACTCCTCTCGTGTCCCCCAATAAACTAATAAAATTGCACCAATTAGTACTAAGAAATTAAACAAATGTAATTTTGCCAGTTTAAAGAAACCAAACCAACTTCAATGAATATTACTATTCTGCTTTCAGTTGTAATGTGAACAAAGGATTATTTTTTTTATATTACAAAAAAAAATCTCCCTATTAGCTTGCTTAAAATTAAGATAACCCTAGATTATTTTACAGATTCATATGGCGATTAAATTTCGTCATTAAATTTAGAATTTCGAGATTAAAATAAAAAATTTCGATTGTAAAGGCAGCATGTTGCGAAAAAGTTAAAAATGTCTATTTAAAAAGTTTATTAAACTGAATTTTCAAGATTCAAGCTTAAACTCAAAATGTTGAAGGAAATTAAAAACTTACATAATATATTTAACGTTAATTAAAAATGTCGCTCTTGTAGTTAAAATTTCTGAAAAATTTAGAAATTTATAATGCAAACATTCTGTAGATTAAAAAAAACGATTTTGAGATACCTTAGAAAAATGTAAGTGATACTGTCCTGTTTAAACATGAAAATTCCAGAAAATATAAATATCTTTAGTATAAATTTGAATTTTTAAAAAACAAAACCGGAATTTGGGTCGAACTACTCAGAAACCAAGTTCAAATTTCTGAAAAAATTCTAATTTTTAAACTTTCAATCAAATCCATAGAGTTATAATTCTAAGTTTTAAGAAAAAGTTCAACATTATTAAAAAATTTGTAGCTGTATTCTTAATATTAGAAGCTTATTTTTGACTTTTATCCTAAAATTTCGATCCTAAATTAGAATATTTGATTTTTTTGGGTTTTCAACTTTTCTCGCTCAAAGCTTAAAATTTTTCGAAGAAGAAGTAAATTGGAAAATATTACTGACCAACATTTCAAAGTTAAAATCTTCTACCTTTATTTTTTAAATGAGGTTTTTTTTTGAAATATTCACGTCTTTTTGTATTCAATATTAACATTTATTTATTTTGGGAAGATAGAGAAAGTTTCAAGAAAGAAGTTAAAACGAAAAGTCGAAATTTCCCGAAAAACTTTGCAAACTTTCAAGGAAAACCCACGACTGGATTTTATACAATAGAAATATCAAAAATGATTTAAATAAAAAATAGTTTTGCGCTGAATGAAAAGCTATGGCAGAAACCAATTGAAGCGTTTTGTGCAAAAGGCTGGCCCAAGTAAATCCACGGATATACACTGAAAATTGATAAAGAAAAGTCTTAATTTGTAACACATAATGCCATATGAAATATTGCTGCCTAAAGTATTGCACATGGGTTTGTGTTGCACCAGTGGCGGCTGGTGCTAATAAAATTTGGGGGTTGCAAAGAGACATTTGAAAAATGTGCCGAAACTGGAAATTTTCAATTAAGCTGGAGGAATTAAGAGATATTTTATTTTTATTTTCGCAATAAACAAAAAGAAAAACAAGAGAAAGTCCATCTTTGGCATCTTTTGCCATTTTTGGAACTTTGGCAGCTGCAAATTTATCAATAACTTTTTACTGAAGTCGAGTATTCCTTGGATTAAGTCCTTTTCTTTGAAGACACCGTTAATGCGGACAATCTTTCCTAGCATAATGTATTTTTTAAAAGAGTTTTTATTCTTTCCAAACTGGGGAAGCACCATTCTGCTTCACGAGAAGGAAGAAAAAGGATTTTTAAAAAATTTAGAGTTTCACTAAGCTCACTATTTTCTGAAATAATGTTATAGAGTACAAGTAAACCAAAAGCCGATTTAAACTTTTCTGTTTCGTAAATTAGGGTTCGTTTAGTTCTTAGTTTTTGTAAATTAAAAAATGGATGAACCTTGGCGGTTTCTTTAAAATTCTTTTCAGGAAAAGTGATTCTATGTTGGGTAAACTTTTCAGAAAAAAATAATATAATAAGGTTGCTGCAATTAAAAGGCCAGTGAAGCTGAATCGTTTTTTAGCTTAGCAGATAACAATGTCGCATAGGTACTCCTTTAGCTTCGCGAACTGCTTCTGTTAAAACTTCGCTTTTTACAAAACACCGTCTGCACAATATTTAAGTCTGGAATGGGTCATCCACGTCGCTTAATTTCCAGTTTTTTTGACACAAATCGGTTACAGAATGGCTGTGCAATTAAACTTTGCACTGAATTCATTTTTATTTATGTTTCAAGACTCAGAACATTGCCCGATGACAGATTTTAATAGCGAATCGGTATTTGGTTTGCACCCACAAGTGCAACCTAATGCTTGCTTATGGGCAAGTATTTTAAGCGAACAAAATATAAGTTAAGGCGCAGGTGCATATGTGTAAAGCAAAGTTTGCAGTCTAGCCTGCAAACTTTGCAAACCGTGGACCCAATATGTCATCAAACGCTTAGAATCGGCGGAATCCGCAATATTCAGCAGTATGGTTGGTAGCAATAAATCTGTTATCAATAAATAAAATAAACAACATAAAGAACAATTTACTTTCTTTTTTATCCCAACGTTTTTTTGGAGGTTGCGCAAACCTGCAAACCTTAGCACTAGCCGCCACTGACTTACACATATCAATGTTCTAAGTAAAATAAATTGAAAATCAGGAAATGTCTAAATATGTTGGTTAGGCAACGTCCCTATTTAAATGTGGCAATTTTTTTTAAACTATCAACTTTATCCTTTTCTTACCATTTTAGGTTAATAATTTTAATGTTTATATAGAACACAGTGACCATTGGTTGGGGTTTGTTCTAATCTCGCGAAATGCTAAAAAACACGACCTTTTGTCATTAAAATGATTACATTTCAAGTAATTTTGGTCCAAATAAATTGTAATTTTGTTTGTGTTAGAGGAAAGCTTTCTCTAGAATATTGTTGCGCGTTATCGGTACGAATGATTACACTTGTGAATTGTACCACTTTATTTCTAACCGAAACTCGAAACACAACAATTGTAAGTCACTTACACTGTTAAATTAACCTCTAACTACAACTGACTGAGGAAAAGCCGACTGGACCCCCCTTTATATAGATTCCTGGTTGGGTTCTAGAAGATTCCAGCAGATAAGACTTACCGTTGGCCGAAATTTCTGGAACGCTTATCTGCAGTTTGCTTCATTATGCCGGCCATTTTCCCATATCAGAACATTTCCTTAGATTCTAAATTCCATAATTACCTTTCCTTACAATATACAATATGATAATATTTGCTCCACTTTTAAATTGCGATTAAATCTAAACTTTGTCATTGAAAAACGACAGCCAGTCTTTGTGTATGTATGTTATCACGCCACACGTTTTTTTTTTCATTCTCGTTTCTATCGATTCTCAATTTCTCAAAATAGAAAAGTGTTAATTTTAATAATGATTGGTCAAATAGTTTAAATTTTATTAAGGAAAAACAACAGTTTGTTAGAGAAAAATCAAACTTGGGGATCTCAGGTTCTTATAATTCTTATACATATTGTAGGCCAAGTTCCTCTTACGTACTGTGTAAAAAAGTAAGACATTATTTATTTAATTTTGAAAAAAAAATTAATGAAAAGTTTTTTATTTTCATTAGATAGATATTGTTTTGTGCTCTTTTATTAAATTATGACAAATTGTAAAGCTATCATGTTAAACCTATTTATTTCAGAACTGTTATCAGCCATAAATAATAATCAGCATGTAAGATAGCTGGAAACTATCTAGAAATTACAAAAACATGAATATAATGGCTAGAACACATTCGCAATAAAATCGCGGAATTTATGTCTACAGACAAAGTTGTGCGTTTGTCTATAGAAAAATAGGAAACAAATCGATTGTTCTGCAACTCCCTGTGAACATGCATCAATTCCACAGGTCAATGTTTCACTTTCCATGGTGTTTCAGAAGTTAGATTAGTTAAATTGTGCAGGTGTGGATGCCCAACAAAGTCCCTCCTAGACAATTTTGTCTTTAAATCCTTACAATAAGTTCATTAAAGAATATGCTTAATAATAATAATATAATTGCAAAATGATGAGCAATATATTTTGTGAAACGTATCTGGTATAAAATAGGTTTTTGTTACCAATACTTTTGGAGACAAAAGTAAAAAGTAGATTTTTATTTGTTGAGTTTAAATACAAACTTTTTGCTTTTTTCTATGAAAATTTAACTGTTAATTATAAAACCGATTCCCGTGGTGTGCCCTTTTGGATTTACCAAGGATTTTATGTTGTTGCGTTTACGATTAAATTGTTTATGAATTACAAAAACCTAGCAATTTTTGTTGGTAAGGGTTGACACATATGAAAGAAAGAATCCTTAAATAATAAATGTCAAGGATAGCTTATTTGTACGATAGTACAGATTACAATATAAAACTGAATTTTTTATTTCTTCTTAATTCTTGAAAAAGTACTCTTAAATAAATCATCCCCTATTTGCTTCTTTTTATATACGAGATCCGGGATCTGACCAAAAAAAAAAATGATAAAAAATGTCAATGTCCTTTAAAAGATAGATAGCATGGCTTTTGTGAATCTGTGGTTACAAATTTAGTGGGATAAACTGAATGCCTTCGTCTAATAAACGGCGCATATTCTTTGGAACATAAAACCTAATAGCAATTGAGCATCTGATTTACAACGGCATCACAAATTGATCTCTAGATTACATGATTGTTCCCCTAATTAATCCCAAGGAAGGTTCGTTCTCTTCCAATATTGGTTGCAATTGAGATGCCCAAGTATTGCATAAAATTTAAATGGGATATCGTTCATTAAAAATTTCTAATGATGATTGAAAACTAAAGCTCTAAAACAATTTTTTTATTGATATCTCGCCAAAATAAAAAAAGAGATATTTGGGCAATTTTTCTTTAGCTTGTATACTTTATTTGCTATAGTTCAAACGTCGCGATAGTTGTATATTACTCCCGTAAATTCTTTGAATTTTAAATTTTGAAAAGGAAACCATTTTATTATTTGCAAATAAAATACACAAGTACAATAAACACTATAAGAAGAAATACGAATGAAAGAAGCAAAATAAATCCCATCAATCTGGAAAGATTATTGTAATGAGCTGTTAACCGAAAATCGATTAGAATATCTTGACACACACCTAGTAGAGATGATTGAACCAGACGAGGAAATCGAAAAGATGTCTCTAGATGGAGTGAAGGCAGCACTACAGAAAATGATAAACAATAAAGCTCCTGGACCAGGTGATTTACCTATTGAATTAATCAAATATGCTACCACAGAAATCATAGCTATAATCTGCCAAATATTCAACAAATGTTTAGCTGGAGACGACATCCCAAATGATTAGGAAGCATCCTATTTAAACTCAATCTATAAGAAATGTCATAGCGCGAATGCCAGAACTACAGACGGCTAAGTAAAACATCATCGATTGACATGTTGTATGGAAGAGTTCTCAAAATCAGAATTGGGGAGGAAGCTGCAGACATCGAATAACAGAGCGGCTTTAGACCTGGAAGATCTTACTAGGGAGCGAACTCCATGTCACTTATGTAGACCTGCGCAAAGCATACGACTCGGTTCCCCTCCAAAAACTGTGGATGGCCATGAAACAATCTGGCGTGAGCAAAAGATACATCCGAGCTATGAAAGCCTTGGACGCAGAGAACCTGGTAACTGTCACAAATGCCAATGCAGTAACACCTCCATTTTCCCAAACAAAAGGATTAAAACAAGGTTGCTGTCTCTATACAATTCTTTTTGCGCACGACCAAGTAATCCTGGCCGAAGACGAAGAAGATATGACGTATATGTTGGACAAGCTTATGGAGGAAAACACAAAATGGGGACTAGAAGTCAACACAGACAAGACAAAATACATGGTCATAGGAGGAAAGGGAGAAGATATAAAAATAGGGCAGGAGATAGTAATAAAAAACGTCGATCAATACGAATATTTGGGAGTCCTAATAAGTGAGGACGGGAAATATGACAAGAGCATAATGAAAAAGGTTGGTAAAGGAAAGAATATAATAAAAGCACTGCATCCAATTTTGTGGAACAACAACTTGACACATAAAACTAAAAGAAATATTTATAAAACATTAATTGAAACGGCAATAACGCGTGGGCCTGGCTAATAAATAGCAAAATGTCCAGCAACATTTTATCAGCCGAAATGTCATACTGCAGGAAATGCTATGGGTTGACACTGCAGGATCAAATCAGGGACGAGGAGATTCGAAGAAGAATGGCCACTCCAAGCACCATAATAGATACCATTAATGAAAAACAACTGAAATGGTACGGGCACCTAAGACGTCTGACTGAAGAACGAATACCCCTGAAAGTATTAAATTGGGTGCTGACTGAGCGAAATAAAAAAACCACCGGAGAAAAAAAAATGGATCCAAAATGTAAAAACGGAGATGACAACTAGAGGACTCCAACAAACTGATTGGGAGGACAAAAACCGATGGCGGCGAGGATGTGAGAAGCGGCAACTTGAAATAATAGAAAAATAAGTATAATATAAAATGTGTAGAGGAAGGGTTCTTAACATAGTAGATGTTTAGAACGGATCGGTGGTTGTGAAAGTGTAAAAAAATAAATAAAGTGTTGTTTTTTGTAAAATTTCGCAATGGCATTTTATGCCTTAACAGTTCTCTGATTATTAAAAAAAAGGAGACATCTTTGTTGATCCTTGATTAATACTGAGGTGTCCTATTTTAAATTTTTTCCGTTCCTACTAATATTATTTAATAGCGGATCCCCGCCAGGTTGTTTCCTTATTTTTTAATAAGTGGTCGCCTGAGAATTTGTGTGAGTGAATTCTAGGTAGAAGAAAATAAACTAATCTACCATAAGCACTTCAGACATCTTCAAAATTTAAAAAAAATATTGCATTTATAAAATTTATATGAAAGAGGATAGCTTTAGCTGGAGTTTATTTTAAATAAATGTTTGGCTGATTAGTTTCGCACAATACTGGCCGTAAACTGCACAACGTACTTAAGTTGACAGCAAATACAGTCACTTCGGCTAAATTGATTTAAACAATATCGTACTACATCATACAAGATGAAGGCTTCTCCGTGCGACCGGAAGCAAATTCGAACTTTATTTAACTTCCTTATGTAACTCCCCATAATATGCCTTTGTTAAACATTTAAAATTTTTCACGAACTCATTCATAAAAAAGTATAAATAGATTGTTTTTATAGAGAATTATGAGGCCTACAAACGTTTTTGAGATAATATTTAATATCTCGAACTAAAAGAATTAACGAATTTATTTTGTGATATTTAACCTTAAAAAAAGTTGTTAGCATCAGGCCCGGCTTTAAGGCGATTGGAGCGATTGAAGGGGCCCCGCACCACCACCAAAATTAATAAAAAGTTATTATTTCAAAATTGAAAGCAAATTGCTTTTGACGATAAAAAAAAGTGGAAATTTCAAAAAAAGACGAAATTTCCAAAAGTCGATTCTTATGAAAAAAGTGGCAATTTCCATAACAAGTTAAATTTAGATAAAAAAAATATTGCAACTTTTAAAGATATTTCTGTCAAAATTTTTACTTTATTTAAATGTATAATCTTGAAATTTACAAGAAATCTTTTTCTCAAGATTTCTTAAAAATATTGTTTTCAGGCTTAATTAAAGTTTTTATTCAATTTTAAAAAAATAAACAGATTTTGTGAAAAAGTAGAATTTTTCAAAGAAAAAAATCCATTTTAAATGCAAATGTCCAGAAACAGAATTTATCGAATTCTGAGATAACAGTCAATTTGCTGAATAAGATGAATTTCGAACAATAATTTGAAATTACTGGGAATCAAATTCAAAAAAGAAATTAAGAAAAAACACATAATTAACAAAACGTACTTCGAAAAAGACACGGTTTTTGAAAAATACGTATAATATGAAGAAATTATGAGAAAAAGATCGCACTTTCTAGAAAATATTTCTGCTTTTCAAGAGAAAAGCAATTGCATCCGGGCCTGGTTAGCATAGTTGAATTCTACCAACAAAATGCGAAATATGATCAATAACTTACATTACCCCTACCAAAAATTTTAAAAATCGTTGGTAAAAACCAGTGCACACCACGGAAATTGGTTTTATGTGAATTTTCAAAAAAAGCCAATGGCCGTCTTCAAGCTCAACATGCAAATCTACTTTTGTCTCAAAAGTATTCCTATGTATAACATCAAAAATACCTTGTGCCACATGCGTTTCACAAAACATATTTAGCATCATATTGCGTTTCTCATACCGACCAGTTACAGTAGTGACGAATAAAAATGTACTGTAAGGCTTTACGGACAAGTCAGTGTGTAATGTGTGTAGCTTCTATTTCCATGACAATTACTGGAGTACATTTCATTTCGGTATATTCTATTAATGGTATAATGTATAGTTTCTAGAGTTTCAGCTATCATTTCACCTATTGAAAGTTATTATAGTTCTAAAGAAATAAATTTGACCTGTTAGGTTTTACATGCTTGTCACAATTTTACCATCATTGAATATGTACAGATTACTTGACCAAAGAACACAAAACAATTTCTATGAAATGAAAAAAAAAACCTCGATACGTCTTACCCTTTTACACTGTACTTAAGAGGACTGGAGCTAAATTGTGTAGTTATGAAGATCTGAGATTTTTAAGTTTATTGCTTCTCTAATAAACGAAGTTTTTCTTTAATAAAATTTATATCATTTGACCAATCATTTCCAAAACCAATAGGGTTCTATTCTGATAAATTTTGAAACGATAGCAATAAGAATGGCAAAAATCGGTTAAGAATTGCGACCTGTAGCGTGATACTATAGGTACACACAGACTGACAGCTTTTTTTCCATGAGCAATTTAGGAGTTAATAAGAATTTAAAAATCTAGAAAATATTATCGTCATCTAGATCTAGAGAAAGCTCTCCTCTATCCAAAACGCTATATCAGAACTGTTTTGGTGCAAATTATCCTAGATATTTATGAGAGAAATCGTTTGACATCTTCCGATAATAGAGCAATCCGTGGTCTGCAATAAGTTGTCTGTAAAATATTTGCGACTTTATTTTTTTCTCCTCAAATTAATTAAATTGTTAGCATAGTTGAATTCAGCCAAAGAAATAGATGGAAATATGCTCAATAACATGCTTTATCTGTTGGTGAAAATTTCATCAAAATCGATTGCTTCTGGCATTAGTTCAGACAAACAGAGAGACAAAAAAATAAAAATCTTAAAAAAATCCGTATGTAAAAAACCATATGAGCTTATAACAAGACAATCCTTTTTAAGTTACAGATACTTCAATTTATCAATTGTATTAATAAAGATTATAAATTATTGAATAAAGAAAAGGCATTGTTGTTGATAAATTAATAATTCATAGAGTAATTTTGCTCCCAAGATTATATTTTTTTCCATAACGATTAACAGATTAAACGACACACGTGTAAAAAAATTCAAAGGCACCCTTCGACAGCAACATGATTGATTGCGTTAAATAAAAACCGAACAGTCGCGTGCCGGGGCTGCTCCGGTCAGACTTTAGGCAGACACGGGCCCGTTTTTCGACACGATGGTGACAGGTAACTCACAATAATTTGAGAAAATTTTAGCACAGACATGGGGCTAGTGGAGCAGGTCGATCACAAATGTGTGGCGCAAACGCCATGGAACTAACAGACGCCGCAATTCCAAACTCGGCATTGCAATGCCTCGTATCGCGTCTGCATGTATTGGCAGTAGCGACGCGAATTTTGCAGCGTCCCGACGGCCTTGCAGAGCGTCCCGCTTACCGCCTGTTTACACACAAAGCTGCCAACGGCATTTCGATGTTTGCGGTCATGTGTAAGGCGTTGAACAATCGTATCAGCTTTGGATCATGAAAGTAGAATGGTTCCTACATTATATTTGCAAAATATACAACACGTGGTTGTCTAAAAAGTCTACGAATGTATAGGAAAATGGGTATTTAAATCATCAAGACCTGTTAAATGTAAGTGGTCCTCAGTTATTTTAAAAATTGTATTTGTATTTCATTCTGAAATGTAGCAATCAGCTTCTTCTATCATGCGAGTAAATCCATTTGTTTCTTTTAATTTTATCTTCTTGACTATTTTTTAATAAAAATTGGATGAAGTAAAATAATATTTGATTTCATTTTAAATGATCACTTTGGAAGATTTGCTTTTAATTATTTACCTTAATTGGTAGCAATTTTATCATATCAATGTTATAAACAATAATTAAATTGAATAACTACTTAGACAATTGTAAACAACAAACATCTTTGCTAGGAGCCAGTATCTCGTCCATGACATAACACAATATATTACTAGCGGTCACATTAGTTAAAAAAATTACCCATTAACCGAAGTTCAAGAACACTACTTGTAATGTTTAATGAAATATAAAATGATGTTAACATGTATATTTCGTGTCATTGTATTATTATGTAACTCAACAACACATTTAAGATTGAAAAACTAACTCAAATAAAAAACTTAAAATTAAATATTGCTTAGAACAAAATAAGAACTTTGGAATGATTACCTACATACGTATAATCTCTTTTGAGTAAATAATTCCAAGTTCATTCTATAGCAAAGGTAAAAAATCATTTTAGAATTTGTATTCTTCAAGCAAAAGTAAGCAGTTATTTAACCATAATTAATGCACATTTAGCCAAAAAAAAAAAAAATATTAATGAAATTTCAAGACCATCCGTACTACTTTGTTATAGGTAAAGTTAAGTGAGCAAAGGCAAGCAGGTAGTCACGAAGAAATGGAAGAATTTGCTCGTATGAATATGCTCATTGTGTTTAATAAAAAATATACTGTTGGAATCAAAAATCGAATAAATACGAAATTGTTATTGTAAGTTTGTCACCATTTGCTCTTTATTTGCTGAAAAAAATGTTGTTTTTTTCTATTGATGAAAATGAATGCAAGTAAAAAATCTTAAAACATATTAATTGTTATGACTGCACATCTAAATGTTTTAATGGAATTGTTATGGTAGATATAGTCACACTCTCAAAATAACTGACGATTTACTGGCATATGTTACTCATATCTGTAACTCAGCTATGGTGAGGCTAGGATTGTGGCATTAGATATCTCAAAAGCCTTCGACAGAGTCTGGCGTTGATCTCTTCTCGCCAAATTAATATCCTATGGTCTTCCTCCTGGCCTCTGCCATTTGATATTCAGTTTTCTCGCTGACAGATCTCTTTAGATCGTCGTAGATGGCATCTCATCCGAGACATTTGCGATTAATGCAGGGGTGCCTCAGGGTTCGATCCTGTCTCCTACTCTGTTTCTGCTACACATAAACGATCTCTTAGCTTCAACTTCCAATCCGATATACAGTTACGTAGATGATAGTAGCTTGGTGTCATGTTTTTTCTCCGACAAACCATTATCCACCTCTGCTTCAGATCGACTAAGGGAACAGTAGATACAGATAATGAATTGGAATCTTGAAATCATTCTGGAATGGGGTAAAAAAATCTGGTCGACTTCAACGCTTCAAAAACTCAGGCTACGGTTTTCTCTAAGAAAACATCAAGGGATAATGCAACAAACATACTAATGGACGGTAAAATCCTCTCGATGGGATCTAATCTGTCTATCCTAGGAATGAATGAGAGTACTAACTTCTCTTGGGACGACCGTGTGCGTGACATTGCCAAATTCGCCTCTCAGAAGCTAGGACTTCATTTCAGAGTTGAAAGTAGTAGAAGTAGAAAGTACTTCACATCCCATCAGCTACTTATACTATACAAAGCTCAAGTTGGGCCAATACTAGAATACTGTTCTCATGTTTGGAGTTCACTTCCAAAGGACACCTTAGCTCCTTTGGATCCAATTCAAAGAAGAGCGATTCGCCTAATTGATGACGAGAGTTTGACCGATTTTCTCGAAACACTAGAGCACAGGCGAATGGTTGATGATTTATCTCTTTTCGACAAGTACTTTCATGGGAGGTGCTCACAGGAATTAACAGGATTGGTCCCCCCAAGAGCAAGGTTTTTGAAGCATACAAGACAGTCGGAGACAGCAAATTCCTGTACGGTCCAGCTTGACACAATGAGGACTTCTCTCTATGGAGACTCTTCTTTCCACAGAACTTCCAAGCTATGGAACTCGTTACCGAACGGAATTTTTCCTAAAAATTAAAACCTATCTTTGTTTGAGAAGGCGGTTCGTCACCATCTATCCTTGTTTCCACATCCTACTCGCAGTGCTTTGAAGTCATAATAGGGTTATCTTTTGCGAGTGGATTGAACATAAAAAAAGGATCGGCAGCCTACCTACACTTTTTATTCCAAGCTTGGTAAAAAATAGCTGATGACTATTTTAGGAATAATTTCAGAGCTGCTGTATTATCTACATATCTGGCTTTAATAATAGTATATTCCAGTGTTGATGCAAAGCAAGCCAACTAAACCATGGTGGTTTTTCCAAAAGATGGAGAACTCACGAAAGGACCCCACAGGTGGGATAACTTTGTACATAGTGCGTCTACTTATTGTTAGTACACAGTGATAAAAATGCCATTTATACAAAATGTTAACATTTATTGAGCTCAAAATTAATACATAATCACCTTTGTAACTTCTACAAGTCGGTTTGTGTCTCAGTCAGCATATCCCGGCCTTTACAGCCAGGCTCAACATTTGATATATAATCATTCCTTCCAGATCTTCTGGTTTTAGTGTTTCTTTGCCAGTCAGATTATATGTGTAAACTTGTTTCCTTTTCAATCCTACACAGTCGATATCGGTCGTTTTTTGAGAGGCTGAATTTAAACAGGTGTTTTTTAAAGTTCCCGTGGCCAATGAGCAGAACTAGTGCTTTACTTAGTATGCTTATATCCACTGTAATAAGTACTTCAGCCCTTGGTTGCAAGGGTTTAGCCGTCAGCAGTCTTGCTTGCCCGCAGGTGGTTATGTGGTGTGCAGGTGGTATATCAGCCCGTTCGAGGTTTTTTAATATGATGTTTTTTCCTACAGCATAAGGCACACCTACGATCTGTTTGGTGGGAACTTCCACTGAGCTCTCTTTTGCCAGTTCGCCGGCGACCATGTTGCCGTGTATGATGATATGCCCGAGCACCCAAACAAGTATAAGTATCCCATTCTATTCAGGGTTTGCACACAGTCCCACACTACGGTCGATGCAGATGTAAATTGAGCGACGAGGCGTCATGTTGATTTGAAAATTTGTGCCATTCTCGAATGGCCCATACTTTATTCATAAAGACCGAAGCATGTTCTCCGATTGGAATGTATTTCCTGTAATTATTGCTTGGTCTATAGATCCCCGCTCCGTATCTTCTGTGAACCAGATGTCATTTCCTTGGACTACCATGGTTTTTGGCTTTTCCTAAACTTTTCTCGGGATCAGAATCTTATAATTTCGTCTCAACCAGAGTTTCCCGGGAGTGCGGTTTGTCTTAGGGTGAAAGGTCCGTTGCTGAAATCTCCAAGTGTTGTATGACCTATCCTTGTCTCCTTCCAATCCTCTAAATACTTAAGTCTGTATGACATTAATTTGGCCCGTGTCTTAATGAATTCATTTAGAGTAGGCATATTTAGGCTACTTCTACAGCTTGTGTTCGTGTGGTGAACATAGTCTTTGTAGCAGTTCTTAGGTAGGTGCCCTGTAGGCTCTTTAATAGGTTCTTTGCCTGTGCTGTTTGGACCCAACTTATCTTAATACCAAAATATGCCGTTTGTACGTGAGAGGAGTTTGAAATTTTATTAAAAAAAAACCATAACGTTTTTACACGTTGTTCAGGTGCTCCTAAACAAATTTTAATTAAAATCCCTGGACACTTCAAAAGATGTCACTAGTGTCAGTCTGCACTGGCTCTATTTTTTCATCGGGTAGAGTCAGATTGCCCCTTTTGGGGTCTATGTATGGTAAATTGGGCACCCCAAATAATTTCAATCAAGTTATTTTGGGCGCTTATTCAGAAACAATAAATTTCTACATGGTGCTGACTTTAACAGAAATAAATTTCACCATAGATAACTAAACTTAATTTTCAATTACATTATAACCACATATTCGTCGAGCAGACTACGCATTAAAAAACGCTAATATTTACAAATTCGTTTGATGTATTTACTAATTCAATAGAAAAAAATATTTACCAGTTGTGGATTAAAAGTTACTACATATGTCCATATTATTGTGACCGCAAATTGCATTGTTGCATTTCATGCAACGCTGTTTTTTCATTCATCGAGTTAATAATGGACATACATAACATATTTGAGGCAGATTTGAGGTAGACAAAGTCATCATTTGTAACTGTTGTCTTAACCAAACCCTGGCTAGTTGGTTTTACATCTTCATAAAGAAATTAGCCCAATTTGACAATTTTTTTGGTTTGCACGCAGTAATTGGTCGACTTTATATCTAGTTAGCGGGCCCTAAGACCTTCATCAGGGCAGAACAACAGGTTAAAGTTGTTTTTCTATTTTTTTCTCTCTGGCGCCCTTTTATGATAAATTGAGCATTCCAATTTTCAATGTTCAAAGAAAAAGAAACCTGCTTTCCACAATACATCAACATAATAACATAACCCCCTAAAAAATTGACGAATAAAAAAAGTGTCTCTTCCTTAATATACTATCTATTCCTCTCTCAATATTTTCGACAACAAAAAAAACTTTTCCCCTTCTTTAACGCCTTAAATTTACTCTTCAAAATTAACGTTTATTTAACTTCCTATCGCTGCCCCATGTTGACCATTTCGGCGTCCTTTGCTATCTGGCGCCTAGAGGAACCGCAGGCACCGCTCTACCCTAGAACCGACCCTGGGTAGACTGATAGCGCCTACCTATTCTACTCGTAAGTTCTAAAGAAAAGAATGATTATGCAGATGGGAGTAGAAAAAAATTCCGCAATCAATTTATTAAACAATAAAAATAAAACCAAGTGTAATTCATAAAAGTTACGTAGTAACTAAACTTTCGTCGAGAGGACGACAAGATGGCCATAAGTCAATTCCTAAGGGACGTTTGAACACAATTGAGTCACACATTGCACTATTTATTCAAATTATTAAGCTACAAAAAGAATGAGGGGCTTGACAGTTTGTGAACTTCACCCTCGCTAGGAGGTGCGCCGTCATCCGGACGAATGATTAGTTATCTAGGATTAATAAAATTAAATTAAAAATTTTTCTTGCAAAATTACCGATTCATGTAAATTTTTTTTTTGTTTTCGTTATTTTAGAGTGGTTCTGTATTTTTTCCCATAGGGGGGTAATAAATAATGCAATATTTTTTTCAAATGAAATGTTAGTCTGTCCCCTCAGTTAAAAGACCATTTCAGTGCCGCGTTGGAAAAAAAATAATGAGTGTTTTCAAATTTTGGTAAAGTTCAAAATATTGTTGTATTAAAAAAAAATATTTTTATGTAAGAATCTAATGTCAATATTTCCACACCCTGTATGAATGAAATTAATTTTAAAATGTGTACTAATAACACATCTACAGAATTTATAAGCCGAAAATTAAAAATTTGGCTTCACTGGGAAACTATCTTCCGCCTTCAGACAGATAGAGCTTCCGGTATGTCATAAAATAAGTTGAAAAATTGTCTTGGGAGATCGAAAATATTATCGACGGAGATTTTGCAGAATGCGTTTAAACGTCTAATACAATAAGACTTTGAAGTTAAAAGTATAGCTCATTCTTATTAATGAAAGCAATTGAATATTCTGGATCCAATATGCTACAGCACATTCCAATTGTTCATTACTAATTCTATGCGAAGGTTAATCATAAAGATAACTAAATGTGACTGTGAATGATTAAGGTTTAAAGACAAAAGAGAATTGTTACTACGTTTACATTTTATAAATTGTTGGTAAATCGATTTACTGTAATCTGGTTTTATGGTTCAGATTTTACTTTTTAATTTTTTTAGGTCATTTTAACTTTAAGGCAGTTCACCGGCAGTAAAAAGTTTATCCAACGTTAGATGTTTACTACCTAGGCGAGATGTAAGCGCAAGACTGCCACCACTGCCTGATTTTTAGCATAGACTACCGGGTAGATACAATAATGCAAATTCCCAAGCTGCTTTGCGGTAGAATTTCTGAGCTGACAAGACTGCACTGCTTAGGCGATCAGATTTTCGCAACAGAGCTTTAGTCAAAGCGGCTAAAGGCATTTAGAAGGACTTGTAGTGCTGTTATGTTGCTATTATTTTAAGACGTTTCCCTAATGTACGGAATGAAGCATCGAAATTCCGTGAGATGTATAATTTCACATATCGATTACGCAAAAACGGTATTTCTGGAAATCCTCCTATTTTACTATTTTATTCAAAATGTATTACTTTTTTATTAAGAGATATGGAAAGGTTTGACCGTAAACATCCAAAAAAATAAATTGCCCTATAATTTACATGTTTCAAATCGTAGCTTTGACATTGAATACCTGGGCACGGATCGTTTAATTTTGCTAGTATATGGGCAACACTGTAAGTAACATCTGACAGTTTAAAGAAAATCTATAGAAAAACAATTAACCCGTAAAGTAAAAATTTTTACTTTGCAAACTTCCAGAAAAAAAGGCTGAAAGTTCGATTTGAAACTCAGCTATTAATTTTTCTCTTAAAACTAAGAGTCTTCACCTATAATTTTCAATTTGTCGGCATATTAATTGAGATTAGATTTGATTAGATTAGATTGTATAGGGGTCGTTTTGTGTTTCTTTTCGTCCACTCCGCACCTCGACCTAAGGAGTACTTTTGTGCATACCCTGATCTATGTAGTTCCCAGGTTTAAACGTTTGTAAAAGTTTATTATGGAGGTGGGATTGAGTTTTTCGACATCTGAGGGATCTAAGAACACCCATTCGAGTTGGATGTGCCTTTTACGTGCAAGCGCATTGCACTTGCGTAGCACATGTTCTGCAGTCTCCGCAGCTTCTGGACAAAAGCGACATAGGTCTGTTTCAGTTTGACCCATTGTTTTAAGACGATACCTAAGGCAATGTCCTGTTAAGAGGCCGGTTAGTATCCTCAATTCGGATTTGCTGAGTTCTAAGTAGATATTTGTTTTTTGAAGCGTTCCAGATATCAATCTTTTTGCCTGTCTTAGTCCTGGATATGATCTCCAGTGGGAAATTCTTGACTTTGCTCCTCATTTTTTGACCTCATTGTTGATTTGTCTTTTAGAAAAACCAAAGGCTGGTTCAGGTTCAAGAAATGACGATGCCGATCCTTTTCTAGCGAGTTGGTCCGCAGCTTAATTCCCTTGTATTCCTTTGTGCCCTGGCACCCACTTAAGGTTGATCCTGTTGTGTTTAGCTAGTCGCTTTAGAGTTTGTTGACAGTCCCAAACTAGTTTGGATTTGGCAATGCAGCTGCTGAGAGCCTTTATTGCCACTTGACTGTCAAAGTTAATGTAAATATTTGTTCCTCTCAGGTTTCTTCAAAGAAACTCGTAGGCGCAGAGTTCTATTGCATGTATTTCAGTTTAAAAGACATTTGGAACTTTTCCTAAGACTTTAGAAAACTTATAGTTAGGGCCATAAATTCCCACTCTAGTCCCATGTGCTGTCTTTGATCCATTTGTAAACCAGATGGATAATTTGTGTTTTTCTTCAGGTACTGATTGAGCGTCAGTGTGGTTATTTAAGTCCACTTCAAAGGAATAATCAAATTCGTTCCTGGGTTGCATATAATCAACCAATTTTGCTAAAACCACAGTGCTACATTCCTTGAGGATTCCCATGTGACCGGCGAAGTCTCCTTTTTTAAATTGTTTTAATTGCAGTAATCTTAAGGCTCCTTTGATCTCCTCCCTCTTCACTAAAAGGTGGAGAGAAGTTAGACCTAGGCATTGCCTCCATTCCTGCTGTTGGGCAGGTGTTCATTGCGCCTGTTATGCCCAGATATGCGTACCTTTGAACTATGTTTAGTTGGTTTTGTGCTGTCTTTTTCGTTGTTTTTGGCCACCCTACTAAAGAAGCGTATGTGATCAGGGGGGTAATTACCGTCCTATATGATCAGTAGATCATTTTCGGTTTTAGACCCTAGGTTTTGCTGAATAATCTGCGGCACGTTCAAAACGCTTTCGTGGCTCGCTTGATTATTAGAGTCAAATGAGGATTGCAGGTGAGCTTTTGGTCTAGGACTATTCCTAGACATTTAGTCTTATTTAAGTTAAGTTGAACTCTATGGTGGGAGCTGTTAGATTTGGCTTCCTTCTCTTCGTGAAAGGAACTATTATTGTTTAATTTGGCTTTACCCCTAACCCTTCTTTGGAACACCAGTTATCAATGGTGTTTAGGGTTTTCTGCATTAAATCCGATAGGATTTCATCTTTTTTGCCCCTGATAATGACAGTATAACCTGCATAACCTATTGCTTCAAAGTCCCAGTATTGCAGTATATTTAAGAGGTCATCAACTACGATGGACCACAGTAGTGGAGATAAGACACCTCCTTGGGGACAATCCTTTGCTGCGCTCACCACTGTGACTGAATCACTGCCTAAGGTTGCTTTGATTCTCCTACCATCTAACATGGGGACGATCCAGTCTATAGTAGGTTTTTCAAAACTTTTTTGACAGTTGCTGCCTTTATGAATTCATATGAGGTGTTAACAAAGAAGCTTGTCTCTCTATGTCTATAAATCCACAAAGAGCTATTTCTTTGTTTGAGTATGCACTTTTTATCTTTTTGACAAGATTGTGTAAGACAGTCTCTGTGGATTTGCCTTCTTAATAGGCAAACTGATTTTCATGAAGCAGATTCTTTGACAATACTTCGCTTTTAATGTGTTGGTTCATGATTTTCTTTCATTTTTTAAGAAGAAATGACGTTAGACTAATGGGTCTGCACGATTTGTGCTGCGCAGACGGTCGTTTGCCTGCCTTTGGTATATAGACCACATTTACGTCTCTCCAGCTTACTGAAATGTAGCTTAACGTGTAACGGGCTTCGAAAATTGTAGCTAGTGAATTCTATTATGCTGTGCTTTACTAGAACTGGAAAGATTTTATCTTCTCCTGATAATTTATAGGGCTCAAAGGCATTCACCGTCCATTTTATCTTGTTTTTTGTATAATTTTCCCCGCGAAGCTTTTTACTCGATTGTAGCTGCGCAAATGACCTCCAACAATCTCAGCACTGTCGTGGGTATTTTCAATTTCTGTAGATCTCGAAAAGTGAGTTTGCATAAGCAACCTTACACTTTCCAGGCGGTTCTTGGTGTAACGTCCGTGTTGGAGAAGTCCTATTGCGTTTGAGTGATCTTTGGATAGGATTTCTGGAGTTGCATTGATTGCGGCACATCTTTAATCCTCTCACAAAAGCTCCTGCATGATTTTTTTTAGATCTTCAAAGCTCTTTGTTGTATTCTTTCTTTATTTTTTTTTGAAGGCATTTTTGTATTCACCCCAGTTATTGCTGCCTTTAGCCTTATTGCACAGTTTTCTCGTTTCAGCTCTTAATTTGCTGAGCGTCCTGTTCCACCAGGGTGATGATTTATTTACAACCCATCGTCTTACTGGACATCTCTGCTCATAAGTGTTTACTAGGAGAGCTCACACTATGTTAGCATAAAATTCTAAATCATCAGCCATTTCAATTGTGATTATTAATTTCCGATTTAATTTGGGTTCTGTATATATTCCAATTGGTGTATTTGGGGTTTCTGTATTCACTGAAGGCATTTATTTTAGCTTCTATTTCTACTAAACTATCTAATTTAATGTTTAAGATTTTGGCGATTTTGAACACAAAGATTGAGAGCAGTTGAATTTTTTAGAAACACTCGAAGTTTATAAAGGAAATTAAATTTTTAGGTCAAATTTCAAGTAGAAGTGAAACATTTTGACTGACAACTAGAACTTTCAACATATAAGTTAACAAAACCTAAAACCCAAATTATTAGAAAAAAGTTTTTTCAGTTAAATGGCAATATTTTATGGAAAACTCCTGAGTCAAAATTTTGCCAGATTAAATGCAAAATTAGAAGAAGATTTCAATTTTAGAGAAAGTAACAATTTAAAGTTTGAAAGGTAAAATTGAAATTTTGAAATAAGTTAAAAATTTGAAATGGAAAAAAATGATTTAAAAAAAAATTGAAACAACAATATATTAAGAACTCGAAATATTAAGTTCCAGATTTGTGAAAAAGTCGAAATGTTAAATGTAAAATAATTTTCAAAAAAATGTTGCTTAAAAATCGATTTGCAAAAAACTACACACCACTTATTGTTAGTTTTAGTATTAGGTATAGTGGCATTTGCTAAAGCAGCCATTTTAGTACACAGAGTTGACTTTTAAAAAGGGAACATATGAATTATCTTGCAATCCAATGAAATCTGCTGAAAAAGGTTAATTTTCTTTTCGAAGGGGGAATATTTTCATATAAATTTCCGTGATTTTAACTTTGTACCGGTGATGAAATCAGCCCTTGCTTGCTTAAATGACAAGAGGTTTAAATGACACGTAAAAAGCAAATCTCTCCCTTTCCCCGAATATTGTTTTAAATTTGACTGAAAAGCTTTTATACTTTTATTAAATTCAGTTCTCAATATGAAGAAGAAAATTTTAATTTAAAAAAATACCGTTACATTTTGCAGTGTTGTTTCATATTGTTTGAAAAG
Organism: Dastarcus helophoroides; assembly: GCA_028583605.1. Taxonomy (NCBI): domain Eukaryota; kingdom Metazoa; phylum Arthropoda; class Insecta; order Coleoptera; family Bothrideridae; genus Dastarcus; species Dastarcus helophoroides. The sequence continues at coordinate 27,793,891 of CM053329.1, read as the reverse complement.
TAAGTTGTCAGTATAACCGTTTTCCTACAATTTGTCAATTTTTTTTAATCAGCTCTAGTGTTGTGAAATTTTCTTTTGTTCAATAACTGTTATTAGTCATCAGTGACCAGTTGTTTTTTCAAAGTGAGTTAAATTTAATGCCCAAACAATAACTTACTACTTAATATATTTTTTATAAAAACAATGGAAGTTACAAGAAATCTTTCAGCTTTTTTATTATTTTGGCAATTTCCACTTTCTTAAACATCTAAACCATTTAAAAAAATTTGACCTATTTTGTAAATTACTACCTATTTAAAAAACTCTAATTTCTTTGGAAAATTTTAACTTCTCGAACATTTAGATTGTTTTGAAGGTTTTGATTGCAAATTTCGAACCGTTTTGGACATATTGAGTTTTTTTAAATTCCAATTTTCTTAAAAATGAAGCTTTTTAAAAACTATAATATTTTTGAAAATTTCATTTTTTTTTGAAAATTTTAACCAATGAAAATACTAACTTTTTAAAAGAACATTTTAAAAAAGTTCGACATTTTAAAATCTCTACCTAATTTAAAAATGACTATTTTTTCAAAACTTCGATTTTTTCTCAACATTTTGACTCATTTTTGAGAATTTTGTTTTTCAAAATTTCGACTTCTATTATTTCAATATTTTAATTTGAAAATTGAATTTGAAATTTTTGAAAATTCGAAATTCGATTGTTTTTAAAGAAGAATTATTTCTGTAGATTTCAACTTTTTTAAAATGAATTATCATTTAGATTATACGACAATTCTGAAAATTTCGATATTTTTATACAATTTTGACTTTTTTTAAAAATGTCGATTTTTCCTAAAATTTTTCGCTCTTTTACCACGTTTATACTTACTAGCTTTCTTGTCTATTTAAAATATAAACTTAATCGATGTGTGGTATGTGTTTGTTCCCCTGTTCAGTACAAATTTTATAATCAGTGAAGATTTACGATTTAGTCCAGTCATCTTAGTGGTTTCACCTCGGAATTCAAGAATACAATATTTACAATAAATACAAATAGCGTAACTTTTACAGGGAACGAGATATTTGCAAAAAAAGCGCAAAAAAATCGATTTTATGACCTTTGACCTTAGTTATCTACAAGTCGCGTACACGCTATCGTAAGTAGGTATTGAGACAAGTTTTAGGATGTTAAAATAAAGGTTTATACGAGTTTACAGCCGGTTTTCTTGAATTTCGAGATTCTTACCCTATTTTGACTAAGATGACTGGACTAATTATGATAACGAAGGCTTCCACGGCCAGAGTCAATACAGGAGATACTTCTTCCGGGATTGGACCGTGTCAAAGAACTACTAAAAGTGTTCGCCTCTGGTATAGTGGACATACTGAGTTACCGTGCTCTTCTATTTAAACCTTTTTATCCTTTGTACAAAATTTCAATTTAGAAGAGCTTCGCCTTTGGTATGGTGGACATACTGAGTTACCGTGCTCTGATGCTTTGAAATTGGCCTTTTTATTCTTTCATTTTTCATTCTTCTCATTCTTCTTATTTTTGCATATCCCCTTATATTTCTCTTTTCATTTATTGTTTCTTTTATTTGTTCCTGAAGGAGCCCCTTACCATGGTGGGCGAAACGTCGAACACTTTTAGTGGTTCTTTGACACGGTCCCATCCCGGAAGAAGTATATCTTGTAAAGATTTACGATTGTTGTAATTTAGATAGATTAAGCAATTCAGTAAATTATTTTCTTCCATTAATAAGAGGTAATCGAAAATATGATAAATGGATATATTTTTTAAACTAAATGAAGAGGTTTTTTTGAGAAGAAATTCCTAATATAAATTTTAAGTTAAATGTTTAAATATATTAAATATATGTTGAATATTAGATTCAAAGTAAACAAACATGGCTTTGTTAAAACACAAGAAATTAGGGTTCAAAAACAGGCCTAAGACAATAAAAATAGGCAAACAATTTATAATTGCACAATTAATATAGGTTTTACTTTTTTAAGACATAATTTACTAATGTAATAAAGAATTTTTTATAATTAAAAAAGGTTTTTTTCGTAAATCGTTTTTGCATTCTTTATGCTGTATATTTTATGATCAGTTTAAACTGCTTTTTAGGCTTTTTCGATGCTGTTATTTAGCATGTTGATTAAACTGATTATTTAAGAGACATTTGGTGATAATTGCTTGCCTAATCATGCAAAATTTTAATTTATCAGGAGATGAAAGATAGCAGGGAAAACTCTTTGAATTGAGGAATTTTGCGTCAAATATGCAGTGGACTAATTTATCGTTTGCCAGTTTTCCTAATTAAAAAAGCATTAAGTATTTAATATTAAAATCATTTTAGCTCGTTCTTAAAATATTTTCTTATATTTTTGTTCAAAATGCATGGATTTTTATCTAAAAATTCTTCAGCATTAAATGTAGTCTACAGCTATAAATACTGATTGGTATTTTAATAATGCTTCTTATTGCTAAGAGAACATAAAAAAAGAAGGGTATCTAATCCACTTGTATTCAGGAAATATTTTCTGAATCATTGTAGACATCGTATTTATTTCAAATTCTGCAAAATCAATCGACCGAAATTTGACACTCTTAATACTTATTCTGAGATAGTAAGTAAACATTTTCTGATTGATTTGCATTAAGTGGGGTTCAAGTGCAAAATTACCAGATATTTAATTAATCGCTTGTTTACCGAAAGAAACACCGATTATAGCGATAGTGTCGACAAATTGTGATAGACAAATTATAAATACATTTGATCTGAAAACGAAGAAATTTCTGTTCGTGTTTTCTAGTAACCTGTACATAGCATACATATCACGTGTAAAATGCAGTCCATTAAAAATTTGAAGAATTTTTATTTCAGTTTTTGTTTAGTTAACCAATTTTGATGTTCAATGGTATACATCCGGGGATTCATGAGAATGTATGAGGACAAAGTGTTTCCGTCGAAATTTGTAAGTCAGAATTCTTTTTGCTAAATGATATAAATATTTTGTAGTATTTACGTAATTGTTTAACTTCGTAGCTTAAATTGACAAAGGTGTTTTTTTTCTAAAATTTCGCTATTTCTCGAAATTCGATTTTTTCTGAAAATTTCTAATTTTTTAAAATCTACAAATTTCAGCTTGTTTATTAAAATTTGCTCTTTTCTCGAAATATGGTCGATCTTCTGATAAGAAAGTATATTTTTTGAAAATTTAAAATTTTTATAAAAGGACAGAAATTACGGAAAAATTTTCTCTGTAAATTTTAACCCTTTTTTAATCTAATTTGGAAATTTATATTTTTTTGGAAGCAATCTAAATTTTTGGAAATTTTAACATGCTTGTCGAAATTTTGACGTGTATTAAAATACTGGACATTTTCTTAATTTTTTAAATTGGGATGTTTTGCTTAAAATTTGCCTTTCTTCTTAATTTCGATAAAAGTCTGATTTTTTTTAAAATCAGCACCAAGATTAAAACCTTTTTTTTTAAATTTAGATCTCTTTTGTAAATTTTCGATCATTTTCCCGTAATTTCATCTTTTTCTCGCAGTTTTAGCTACTTTTTTCAAAATTACAATCATTTTCTTAAATTATGACTTTTTCTGAAAAATTTTGAATTTTTGTACATTTCAAAGTTTTCTCGAAATGTTGTTTTTTTTTGAAAATCCGCTATTTAATATTTTTTCTAAGAATTTCACCTTTTTCCAGCTAAATTCGTCATTTTTCTCAAAATTTTGACTTTTTTCTCTTAAAATAGTCGTTTTCATACAATTTGTTCTTTCCTCAAAATTTGTCCTTTTCGAAGTTTCGATTTCATTTTCAAAGCGTTTTTGGACTTTTGTTTCAAAAATTGTTTATTTATTGCAAAATTCTGCCATTTGTTTTTTTTTTCAACAAATTACGACGGTGTGTTGATAAAACTGTTGATAGAAATATTTTTGGAAATTACGAGGAAAAAATTTTTTGTAAATTAAGCATCTTTACTGAATGTTAAATTTTGAGAACAATGTTTTTAAAAATTGCCATTTTTCTTTCTTAAAATTAGGCTTTTCCTGAAAATTGCGTCTTTTCATAGGATTAGCCGTTTGAAATTTTTGACCTTTTTCGAACTTTGGACATTTTTCGAGTTTTTAAAAAAGGTTAGGTTTTTCTTTTTAATATATTTTACTGATTATTCCGATTTTTCCAAACATTTATTTTTTTAAATTCATCTTTCGAAATAACTACTACTTATTTTGATAAATTCAATTTTTCTCTTAAAATTGGTTTTTCTCTTGAAATTTGTAATATTTTTTAGAAAATTCCATCTTTTTCTCAAAATTGCAATGTAATTTGCAAAAATCGTGAATTTTTTCTGAAGTCCGTTTTTTTGATGAACTGTTTTTTTTCTGATTTTTTTTTCTAAATTTAATTCCCTTTCCTAATTTTGACTTTTATCTCAATATTCAATATTTTCTGTTTTGGCCGTTTCCATTTAAAATTGACTTTTTTATGAACATTTCGACTTTTCATAAAGTTCGTTTATTTTTTCTAAAATTGTATCGACATTATAATAGAAAACTAAAAATCATTCTCTCTCTCTCTCTCTCTCTCTCTCTCTCTCTCTCTCTCTCTCTCTCTCTCTCTCTCTCTCTCTCGCTCTCTCTCGGTTTGGGGTCGTACTCACAACAGCAGCAATGGCGTAAAGAATTACAAGCTGTTGATGACAAAAACATAACCGAGGAAGAGACCGGAATAAGCAAAGAAGAAGATTTCAAGAATATAGCAAAATTTAATTAAGTAAAAATTGTGAAAAAAATATTTTTGAATGTTGCAATTTTTCTTTCACAAAAACTGACTTTCGGACATTTCGTCTTTTTTAACATTTCGACTTTTTAGAAATTTCGCCATTTCTGGAAGTTCTCCGAAAGGTTTTTTTTAAAGTTTGGCTCTTTTTCCAAATTTCGAATTTAATCTGGAAATGCTGTTTGCCCAGTTCCTGGTGAAAGTAAAAATACACATTACTCGGCCGGAAAGTTTTTTTGCCCAAGAATTTTTCAGAATAATGGTTGCCCCCCTTAAAGGAAATCCTGCCTACGCCCATGTAAATTGACATAGATATTATCGAAAAAAGCTTTCGAATTTCTGTAGTTTGTTGTGCTCCGAATTTTTATAGTGCTTGAAATGTCTCATTTTGGTACCAAATTTAACGTAGGGTGGTAATGAGCTTTTTTTTAATTATTTATCAAATATTATTTTACGATCACTTTAGTAAATTTTTGGCCAATCGCCCTTGTTGTTTTTTTATCGCAAAATATCATTTAGCGTTTTTTTGTAACTTATATTCCAGGAAAACAATTTTTCTTATCTGGCAATCCTGGTTCTTATAATTGTCACTTTTACGAACTTTTTCCTTTTCGAGAACTCTCGGTTGGTACGTAGGCAACCAGGTTTCATTCTTGAGTATTGGACCGGATGGTGTTTGCGCCTTCAAGGAGCATTTCGCGTGTGGTTTTCGAGTTGAATGATTCTCCCATTTCACCTTTTTGTTTTCTTTTTTATTTAATTTGGTTTTTTTGTTGTCCATAAAGATCCTTTTATTGTTCCATGAGGTCAGTTATCGTTCTATGAGGTTAAGAAAAAAAGCCTTTTAGTTTTCGGAAGCAAATTCTGAATACTAATGTTGTGAAGAACTTTGGAAAAGTCAAGTAGAATCTTCTTATATGAATTTGTGAAAACTTGTACTTTTGAAGGACTTGTATGATCAATTCGTTTTTGGTTTTTGAGGACATTATTCAATGGAAGAAGTCGTCTGTTCAGTTTTGAGTTTTGTGAAGGTTTTTCATAGAGAATTCTTTTTAAACATCAACTTTTCAAGGGAAACTTTTGTATTTCGTGCCTTGGGATTGAGACTGTTGTGTTGTCGTCAGAATTTTAGGGTGCAGTTTTCAGAAACTTAAGAGTTGCCAGAACTTTCCAAATTTTTCAGACGTTTTTTTTTATTAATATAGGAATTATTTGGTTAAAAAAAACTCTAGTTGTCAGCTTTTTTTTTAGAATTAGAATTAAAAAAAGGCTGTTTTTTTAATTTTTTGATATTTAACGGTTTGATTTTATCAATAAGATTCCGTGTAACTTATTTTCTTCTTGTATTCGTTTTGCTAAGATTCGTAAGTCATTTATTTAAATGTAAACTTTTTGAATGTTGAGTAGATTACAGTCAAATAATTAACCAATCAAGAACCTATTTTTATATTTGTTTTCCCTCTTTTTAAGGTATTTAAATTATTTCCAAAATCATGGCAAACATGCTATAAACACTGCATGGAAGAATGAAAATAGAAGCGTACAAACAAATATCACTTTCACAGAAAACCAATTTCTCAGTTACGAAGCCAGTAAAAGATTTATTAAAAGCAAGCCAACAAAAACGTTTACTGCACTCTTTAGCTCTGCATATTTTGCAAAACAATTTTAAAGGCATATTGAATTCTGCACACGTTATTCCCGTCCTCATTTTTGCCCCAAGATGAAATATAAAACACACTAATGTAGACTCCATTTCCTCTTTATCGACGCAGCAATTTTCAGCTTTTAAAATATATTGCGATGGCACGGCACTTTTTTTTTTACTTTGCCAACTCAACTCTTGCCAAGTTTAACTTTCTTGAAAGTTTCGAAATTGCACCGTCAAGAGGCAAAAGCCCAAATTGATTTATTCTTCCAGGCATGTAAAATTAATGGAGGGACAGAGTAAAGTAAGAGCTCTTCGAAATATGCATGCAAATGTCTGGAAATATGCACGGGCTACAGTAATCCATCAGCTATGCAGAAATAACAATGAATTTACTTTTTGCCCAGAGGGTATAGACTAAATTATGGAAAATGCATTATTATATATTATGCTTATCATGCTTCCTGGAAGCGTTAATTTACAAAAGACGGTTTCTCTTGCCCAAAACTTATTTTAAAGGAGACTTCATAATAGAGTTAAATACTATTTTAACTAGTACTGAGAATAACAAGCAATAGTTTAAAGGCATTAAGAAACGTAAAAACACATCTTGTGCTTTACTTATGTAAATGTCATTCAGTTTTCGAAGCAACCTCAGTTACGAGTACAGTGAGATGCTGAAGAAGAAGCAAATAAGGAAGAAAGAAGTTTTGAAGAAACCAATCCTTTTCTGAACTGGGGCCGGTTTTAACAGCTTGAAGAATAACAAAACACAACAGCCATCATAAATATAAGGCTTAATTAGTGAACAAATCTCGTATTTGGGAACTTTAATAATGATGTCACTTAAGAGGAGGGCAAAAACCCATACGTTAAAACTTGGATGATTGAGGCTTTCGACTGGTTACTCTTAAGTAACTAGTTAGCCAGGTTATTGTTATTATTCCTTTACGGTCGGTGTCCCTGCTGCTTCGAAACAGCTTCCATTCAAATTTTCTTTGGAAAAATTGAAGAATCTGATTTATGGATGCTTTCAGTATTTGTTAATCAGAGCGTTCGATCTAGAATGCCTTTTCCTTGAATAATTGTTTAATATGTGTTAGACAATTATCTTTCTCCTTACATGCTCTATAAATAAAATTTTCCTTTAAGCCAATAATGGTCATGAGAGTTTTCATTAGTATGTAGTGTCCTGTAAAATGTTGGACTTAATTGTTCACCTAAAGTGGTTTTTGCTAAACTTTTCCTACCTCTTATATCGTACAATTTGTCGATGAATTTCTGAGGTTGCTTCAGGTAATTAACACACATGCCGTGAGTCCTGTGTCCTTGACGTATTAATTGCTTTTTGATTTCTCTTGCTGCCTTATGGGACAGTAGGTTATAGTCCTACTGGAGAATTTTCTGCTCTGCTTTTTACCATAAGGTCAGTTCCTTCATTTTTTCAGTCCTCCATGAAGCTCAACCGCTGAAGATAAAGATGACATTGGATACATGTTTAGAAAGCTACAGGAAGTATATCAAAAATGGAGTCTGATAATCAATGTAGAAAAAACCGAGTATATGGCTGTCAACGGGAATGCTACTGACTCCTACAGCTATCTAGGATTTATATTTGATAAGGAGGGCACCAGTGAAGCGAAGATCAAATAGAAAATAGCCCAAGGCAAACAAACAACGAAACAGCTGCACTCGGTCCTCTGGAACGGAGGTGTAAGAAAGGAAACCAGAATAAAAATCTTTACAACCAACGTAGAAAGCAAGGTAACGTATGGGGCAGAAGTCTGGGAAACATCCGAACAGATAAGCCAAAGAATAAAGGTAATGGAAATGGGTTTTTGGCGGCCAACCTGTGGACTTACCCTACTTGACCATGTCATCAATGAGGAAATTAGAGAACTAATGGGCCTAGGTACGTACATCAATATTAGACACCATTGATGCTAAAAACCTCAGATGATACGGCCATGTACAAATAATGAATGAAGGACAACGGCCAAAGATAATTATGAAATGAACCCGCCAAAACGGAGAAAAAGAGAAGACCTAGAAGGATATGGAGGGACAGTAAACATCTGACATGAGAAACAAGAACCTCCAGGAGAACTACTGGCAGAATAGGCCGATATGGAAACTGGGATGCGAGAAACGACTGTAACCGTTGTACCAATTCAATTAATATAAAAAAAAGATAGTAAAGAAAATATTCTTATTGCTTCTCTTTTTTTTACAAGACCATATTGCAGTTATTGATTTGAATCAAAATTTCTGGAGATGTTACTTGTTCTATGGAGAATAATCGAGTTTGTAGATCCGCTAACCGTCCCGCCTGAATCGGGACTTCGACTTGTAGGTCTTTTTTAATCACAGGTACAAGCTGGACGCTATTTGTTTTAACAATCCGGAAAAATCGCAATCTTCAATAATATTTTTCTCCGAATGTTCACTTCTTTTCTACAATTTCGGAACTTCCAAAGAAAAAAAAATACAACCTATCCTTGTTTAAGAAGGCAGTTTATCACCATCTATCCTTGTTTCCGCATCCTACTCGCATTGCTTTGAAAGCATAATGAGGTTACCGTTTGCGAGTGGATTAAACTTAAAAAAGAAGTTTAAATTTTCAAGAATTATTTTCTTCAAAATTTCCAAAAAATTGCAGTCTCGAATTTCAAAAACCTTCAAAATCAGTTAAGATTCGCGAAAAACGTCAAAGATTGACAAAAAGTGTGACAATATTTAATTTTTAGAAGAAAAATACAAATTTCCAAAAATATGTTTCTCGAAATGTTGACTTTTTCATTTAAATTTTTACACATTTTTTTAAAAAAATGTTAATATTTGCAAAACATGTTATTCTTGAAATGCCCAAAAAATGTCAATTTTTGGGAAAAATGAGTCCAGTTTCGTGAAAAAGGCGAAAAAATAGCAATTTCCGTAAATATTTTCTTGGAATTTTTACTTTATTGTTTGAATAAAATTGAATAATTAAAACTTCCTGTAAAGTGTTGAAATTCTGAGAAACATTAACTCCGAAATTTTCAAAAAATAAAACTTCAGAAAGTATCGAATTTCCAAAAAAAATGTCTTATCTCGCAATGAGTATTTATATCTATATGAAAGTATCTTCAAGAGGAAAGTCAAAAATTCAAACAAAATTCTTAAAAATATTGGATTATGATTTTAAAAAACATTTTTCTCGGAATCTTTGGTTTTTTATTTAAATTTTGATCTAATCTGTAAATTTCAATAAAAAAATTGAAATTCCGAGAAATATTTTCTCCGACATTTCCAAAAATATTTCCTGAAAGTGGTTAAAAGAGTCTATATTCTGGAATGGATGTAGTTTCACGAAAAAGGTCGAAACAAGTAAAAAAATTATTGAAATGAATCGAAATTTTTTAAAATATTTTTCTCAAAATTATTTCTTTTATTAAATTTTAATTTAATCCTGATATTTCTGTAAAAAAGCTAAAATTATAAGGAATATTTTCTCCAACATTTCCAAAAAAAAAAAATCAAAGAAAAAATGCAAAAAGTGTCGAAATTAGAAAACAAGGTCAAATTTCTGAATGAGTTCAAAATTGAAATACAAATTCTGTCCCCTGAAACCAAGAAAGATTAATAAACACAACAAAGGTTGCCCTAACGCGTTTCGATAGCCAAGTTAGCAGGAGAGTATCTCTCTGACGATGATAGCTTGGCTATCGAAGCGCGTTAGAGCAACCTTTGTTGTGTTTTTTAATCTTTCTTGGTTTTAGGGGACAAAATTTGTATTTCAATTTTGAACATAACCAAGGACCAGTCCGTTCCACCAAAAAAAAGTTAGTTTCGCAAAAAAAGTCTTAAATAAAAATTAGTAAGAAACTTAAATTATCGGAAAAAATTCGCAGTTTTCAAAATAATTGATATTTTTAATACAAGCTTTTTCTTCTTCAATATTTATAATCCATAACCTTTTTGTTAATTTTTAGTTTATTCTTAAACTTTTCATTTTAAAATGTTGCCATTTGTTTCAACATTTAAAGTTGTTGCTCAAGATTTTCGGTTTTAACTCAACATTTAAACTGGTTTTTGAAATTTTGGATTTGAAACGAAGATAGATTTCTTTTTAAAGTATAGATTTTAAACCCATTATTATAGATTTATAAAACTGAGGTATTTGAAAACATCAGTTCTTGAGAATTTTTTAAACCTTTAGTGTTTTCTTTAAATCAGACTTTCAACTTTCTAAATTTTGACTCTTAACGAAACGGTTTAAAATAAAATCTTTGTGCGGTTAAATTCTGATTTTTTAGACAAATTTATTTCAAAATTTTGTACTTTTATTAAAAATTCAGAGAAAAAATGAAATTTAGATGTTTGGATAAAGGCTTTAATTTCCTCTTTCCTTAATAACTTTTAGATTTTTCCCCGTAATGATGATTTTAAAGTTAATATAAAGTACAAATCTTGAAATAGACATTGAATTTTTCATTAAAATTTTGAAAATTTACAGTTAAACAGCAAAAAATCTTTATTCTCTCAAATTTTTGAGTTTTGTTTCCAAATTTCGGGCTTAAGTTATAAATGTGTAGAAGCGCGTAGTATCCTGGTGCCATCTTCTTTCTCCGACAAACCATTATCTGTCGTTGCTTCAGATCGGCTAACAGCAGATGCATTACTCGGGCTCTAAAAATCATTCTGAAATGGGGTAAGAAAAATTTGGTCGACTTTAACGCTTCAAAACCTCAGGCCACGATGTTTTCTAAGAAAAAACAAGGTATAATGCAACAAACATATTCATGGGCGGTAAAATCCTCCTGATGGGATCTAATTTGTCTATCCTCATGTTTGGAGTTCAGCCTCAAAGCAAACTTTAGCTCTATTGGATTCAATTCAAAGAAGAGCGATTCGCCTAATTGATGACTACAGTTTAACCGATTCTCTCGAAACACTAGAGCACAGGCGGATGGTTGGTGATTTATCTCTTTTCTACAAGTACTATCATGGGAGATGTTTGCAGAAACTAATAGGATTGATCCCCCCAAAAGCAAGATTTTTGAGACAGTCGGTGACTGAAAATTTCTGTGAGGTCCAGCTTGACACAGAGAGGACTTCTGTTTACGAAGACTTTTTTCTGTAGAAGAACTTCCAAGCTACGGAACTCGTTACCAAAAAAAATTTTCCTCACTTATCCTCAACTTATCTTTGTTTAGGAAGGCGGTTTAGCGCCATCCATCCTTGTTTTCGCATCCTGCTCGCAGTGATTTGCAGGCATAATGGGGTTGCCCTTTGCTAGTGAATTAAACTTAAAAAGAAAGAGATTTGAACTTTTTTTGAATTTTGGATCTTTTTCATAAACATTTCTATGTATTTCCTTAAATTTGGATTTCTTAAAACCTTGTTTTTTTTTAAATGTCAAAATGTTGTATTCAGTGTTCCGCACTGAAAACAAATTCACATTTTCGAGTTAGCTACTTTAGTTAAAGATACCAAAATGTGAGTTCATATTGTAAAGTAATAATCGTAAAATTTCGAAAAGATGAAATAAATCGATCTACTATATTATTATTTACATGTCTCCTTCAAATAAAGCTAAAGTCCTCATCATACGCGCCATTTCGTTTTGATAAATTGTCTGCATGTTGCGAACTAACTAGATATCAATAACCCTTTAGAAGGAACACAGAGACGATATTTCAAGTTTTATGTATAACTACCCTAAATTTCAAACTAAACTGCACACAAAGAACATAAATTTACGACATGATAAAAGAACAATGTGCGAAGGATATTCAAACTGTGTCATACTTTTTTATTCAAACATCTGTACACTTTTTTACACAAATTTCACAAATGTAGTGACGAATGTTAATGTATTCAGTACAATGTTTGTTCTTACACAAGCATTATCAATAAGCAACATTGAAATATTCAAGATATGCATTAGTTTTGTACTTGCACTTTACCGAAAATATAGCATTTATTGGGTAATAAAAGACAGCCATCACAGGACACATATAAGTGGAATCGGAGAGTCGCAAATATTTTATTCAAGCATCAATATCGCAAAAAGATGCCGCTTTTATGATTTTCTTTGTTAAGAGTGGTAATAAAAATTGTGGCCTTTTAGAGAAGTTTTCGATAAGAACGAGGAGCAACATAATATTGCAGCATTTTATGGCCTTTATTGAACTTTCTTAGAACTTCTCGAGGGCTGCCTTCAATGTAATAAGTGGAGAGGAACATCTCTAATTGATAATGTTACCAGGCAGTTTCACTTTTAGTTGATACTGCCATTTTTTATTAACTCCGTTTTCTATTGATCGATCCTGGAGTTTTCTCATTTTGTCTTATTACGTGAAAATTGCTGGCTCTCAAAGTTGATTAATAATTCGTAGATGGCTCTTTATTACAGTAATAACTTTAAAAGTGTACTTTAAATATTAGTGCTGTAATGGGCATTACCATTTCGTTCATTTAATGTATATAGGTCTTAATATATCTATATTTGTTTGAGTTTGTAGAAATAAGTGATTAGTGTCATTTTTTAACGTTACTATTAATAATTCTATTTATACTGATTCTATCTAATCCATTCATTAATATTTCGCAGAAAATTCCAATGGATGAAAGATCCAAAGTGCACACCCCAACTTAATGTTGTAGCTTAGAGTTAAATGTTTTGTTTTTCTTTAAACATTTTTCTGGAAATTTTTTACATATCTTTACCTCAAAGTTATCATCAAAAATAAAATGAAACATGCGTTTCCAATACGATTAGTTATAGTGATTGGAAATAATAATGTTTTGTTCGGTAGCAAGCATTTAGTTTAATGAACTTACTGCAATGATTTAAACATAACATTGTCAGTTAAAAATTAGTCTTTGTTTGTGCAGATTCTAGTTAAAAATTATAATAATTACTACAAAACATTTAATTTGGGAACCCCCGAAAATACATCTCATCACACCATGACACCAAGGAGGACGGCATTTGGCCTATGCCAAATTTCTTTAGTGATAATCCCTCATGTTGTATGAAATTTTAGCAAAACATGTTGTTTATTTTGTAAAGTGAATGATTACTTTGAATGCGTTAGTGGTACATCAACTTAGATACCATTTTTTTTTAAATTTCACATTGAAATTTCGAATTTGTTTCGATAATAATTTTTAATTCAAATTAAGAACCTTCTATTTTCTTAATTTCGATTTCTCACTCAAAATTGGGTTTTTCGAAAGTAAGCATTTCCATTTATTTAACTATTATTTTTTTGCGATTTTTTACGGCAAGCGCCATTTCACGTATTCTGGTTTCCATTGCCGTCGGTTAAGGCATTTATGCTCCGCGAGATTTCTCGCTTCCGTAGCCTCCTGCACATCTTCCTTCCAGGAATGCTTTGGTCTCCCCCTTCTTCATCGAGTACGCAGAGTCCATTTCCATATCCTTTTGGGCCATCTTTCCATAGACATTCGTTTCAGATGCTTATACCATTTCAGCCGTTTGACTTCTATCATCTCTATGATGTCAATATCAATTCCCATCTCCGCTCTGATATCCACATTTCCGACTCTTTCCATTTTCGTCAGTCGACAGCATCGCCTCCAGTAATCCATCACCATCGCTCTTATTTTGGATTTGTTTTTTTCTGTATACTTCCCATACTTCTGCTCCGTATAAACCTATACTTTCAACAATTGTTTTGTATATTCTAATTTTGTTTTTGTTTTCTATTTTTGAGTTCCACAGAAGACTATTTAATTGTCTTGTAGGAGTTCTAGCCTCTCCCATCCTTGATTTAGTCTCGTGGTTACTGTCGCCACCAGATGTTATTGTGCCGTGACACCTAGATACTTGAAACTTTTCGTTTGTTTTATTATCTTCGAGCTTAGTTCCAGATTTTTTCCTTCACCTCATATCACAAGATATTCTGTTTCATCTGCATCAAGACCCCATTTAGAATATTTGTCATCAAGTTTCCGCAGCATATAACTTCAGCTAGTAACGCCTGGTCATCTGCAAAATGGAGTGTGATGGCTTTCTCATTTTCAATATGTATACCCATATTGTAACATTTCTTTCGCCATGATGTTAAGGTTTCATTCAAAAACATTTTAAATAGTGTTGGGGCTATAGAGCAGTCCTGTTTTGGGCCTTTAGTTATTCTAATTTCTGCTGAAAGCACTTTTCCAATTTTAAGGTGGGCGGTCATGGTTTCGTGTAGCTATTTCGTTGCATTTATATATATTTGACTCGCCCCTTGGTTTTTCATAGCTTTCCATAGACGCTGCAAAGGAATGGTGTCATAGGCTTTGGGTAAATCGATGAAGATGATATGAGTTTCAGGATGATGAGCTAAACGTTTCTCTATATCTGTCTGATAGTGAAGATGCCGTCCACCCAGGATCTACCAGCTCGGAAACCATTTTGCTCCTCGATGTCTTTTATTTGACTTTCTATCTGCTTTTTAATGATTTTTCCATATACTCGAAATAGGAAGTTTGTAATACTTATACCCGTATAATTGTCACATTTTCGAGGGTCACCTTTTTTGTATATATTAGTTATCCTTTTGTCCATTCTGGTGATAATTTATCTTCCCTAAGGAACCGCGAGAATAGATATGCTAGCATTATTTAACTAATAATTTAAATATTTTGCAAACTGGGCTTGAATCCAAAGAAGGTTTCACCTCTTTACCACATCGGCAATTAAATAAATAATTACGCGATACGTATTTCGCCAGCAGAACTGGCATTTTCAAGCGCACTAATCTAAAAAGATTAGCAAAAGAGGCATCGACGTCATCTACATTGAGATTCAAATCGATACTACAGTAGCGCTTGAAAATGCCAGTTCTGCTGGCGAAATACATATCGCGTAATTATTTATTTAATTACCGATGTGGTAAAGGGGTGAAACCTTCTTTGGACTTAATCACAAGCCACAGTGTTTAGTTCAGTGCTTTAGTGAAAATGGGCTTGGTTAAGCTAAAATAAATTTAGTGTAATTCTAGACAAGTTCAATGAAATTGAAAGTTTCTGTTGAAATATCCTTTAAAATGTAAGCTCAAATTTTCAAGAGAAAAAGTCAAGATTTTGGGAGTCTAAAGTCTTAATTTTGTAAAAAGAAAGTGAAAATCTCGAAAAGCTAGTAACTTTTAAAATATTATTAAATTTTAAGTTTAAAGTCGAATGTAAGAATTGCAAATTTAAATCTGGAATTTCAAGAAAAGATAAAACAAAATGAAATTGTTAGTACATATATTTATAACTATTTTGATTTTAAAATCTACATAAATTTCGAATCTTTTAACTTTTTTTAAACATTTTCACGTTAATTCATAAATTTAGCCTTGTTTTTTTAGAAAGTGGAACTGAAATATATTTTAAAAAATTGATTAGATATGTTGATAATAAACTTGGAATCGCTAGAGAAAAATAAAAATGGTGTTCAGGTTTTTTTTAAGAAAAAATTAAATGTCTAGTTTATTCTAAAATGACCTTTTTTTTAAACTAAAATAAACATTTTACGATTTGTACTTAATTTCGAGAAAAAATTAACATCTATAAGGTGAAGTTTACTAAAATATTATATTTAAAGTTCAAATTTAAAAAAAACTAAACATTCCAAGTTTAAATTGGAAAATTTGGAAAAGAGTTTAACATTTTGAAAAATCTTAAAATTTATGTAAAAAGTATCCCTAAAATTTGGAGTTTTCCTAAACATTTTAGGTTTAAATTTGATAATTGAAATACAAATTTTGTCCCCTGAAACCAAGAAAAATTAAAAAACATAACAAAGCTTGCTCTAACGCGTTTCGATAGCCAAACTATCGTCTTCAGAGAGATACTAAAGTCTTTTGACACTATTTCTGCTATTTACGTGTGATGGTTTTACGTCTTTTAAATTACTAGAAAGATTTTGTCTGCAAGCTCCCTCACATAGTTTTTAGTGTCATCTGCGATGGAACTCAAGGAGTTCTCAATGGACACAACATCTTCCAAACCGGCTCGGGAGGACGGCAAGAGTGTAATTGAGCTCTTTGTTAAAAAGGTTCAATTCAATGCATTTTGAGAAAGTTGAAAAAGTAGATTTCTAACAATAAAATTAAAATTTGGAAAAAGTTGAACTCTGAGGAAAAGGCACATTTTAGGAAAAAGAGTAAACATTGTGAGGAAAAATACGAATTCATTAACAACAAAAAATTAAATACTGGATATTGAGATAAAATTTCATAAAAAGAAAACCAATTGAGATTTCCAAAAAATCTAAATTTTCAAAAATAGCTAAATGTTCAAAAAAATTATTAAAATTTGAAAAATGAAAAACGAAATTTTGAGAAAACTTTAAAAAAGACAAAAAAAAATTAAAATATTTCAGAAAAAGTCAAATTTTAAGAAAAAAGATGAAATTTTGAAAAAATAATCTAAACTCTAAGAAGAAAACGAAATTTTTGCAAAATACATCAAAATTTTAAAAAAAAAGCATTTAATTTTGTAGTGAAAATTTGAAATTTTCCAGATAAAGTCAGATTTCACTAAACTTGAGAAAAAAAAATTTAAGAAAAAGAAAAGAAATTTTAAGAAAAAAAGTGAACATTTCCTAGGTGAATATTTATTTTCTATTTATTGTCCGACTCAGAGGAAGACACCTTGCCTCATGTGTCTTCAGAAAATGTCCAGTATTGCGATACACGTTAACATTTTGACAAAGAAATTCCAGAAAATTTTTTCGTGATTTTCTTACAATAATTTTAAATTAAGAAAAGTTTTTTTTTATCAGAAGATTGGGGAAATTTGGAGAAAAGGGCAAATAAGGGCAAATTTTAATAAATAAGCTAAAATGTTCAGAATCGAAAAAAGTCGAAATTGTCAGAAAAAGTCGAATTTCCAGCAATGGCAAAATTTCGGAAAAATACAACGAACTTTTAAATAAAAATTTGAAATTTTGATAAAGTAATCTTTGATAAAAGAAGTTGAATTGCATAACACACATTTCAAAAAAAAAGAAAAATTTTGTAAACAAATACATAGCTTAAGAAAAAGTTGAAATTTCGAAAAAAATTTCAATTAAGGAATAAATTTTGAAGCTGGAAAGACAATTTTTTGTCCCCCGGTTGAATAGATAAATGCATGAGAGGGGGGCAAGCATCCCACCCTGCCTTATTCTAGCTGTGCCTTTGGTTAGCTAGGATAGGTAACAGAAATAAAAATAATCAACTAATCAAAGTAACAAACATGTTATGCAATTTCATGGCTTGTTAAATTGAAAGAGTTCTATTTGTTTTTTTTACATATAAACTCGATAACAGCACAAACATTATTTTATTTTTGTTAGCTGCATAACCAAAACAAAAACTAAAGAACAAGAGGGCCCCACAAAAAAATCTAATCAAGCTCCACACTTATTAGATCCGGGCCGGATGTTGAATATGGAAAAACTGCCATCAAACACTATTCAAACTTCAGTTATTGAGCTATTTCTCTTTACGTATTTATATAAAGCTATTTTTTATTTTCATCAAAGGGTTATTATTTTATAAGTTTCATTTTATGAAATTACGGTTCCTAAATGTTCCATCTAAGCCATTCTGGATAATAAAAAGGAAAATTTGCTCAAGCTTTTATTCACGATAACCTCCGTCTCGGTTTTTTCTACTTATTCCTTCGAATTTTACGTATTTACTTAAACCTACAACCTATATCCTTTGAAGAGCAAATTGATTGGATTTCCCGAATAGGAGATTGAATTCGTGACGAATGCGAATCAAGAACACACAAGTAGATTTATTAACTTGATATAAGAGCAAAGAGAATTTATTTTTTCGGCCTGGTAAATAAAGGATTGCATTTGCTTTTCTGTTCAAAAAGAACATTATTTATTGCTGTTCATATCTGTACTTATATAAAATTTTCTCATATAGTTGCCTTGTTCTTTACTTATTGATCGTGGCCTGCGGTTGGAAGGCTATAAATTTTCCTGGTTTTAGAAGGTGTTAAGTCAAAGTTTAAAAATTTATCGTTTGGCAACTTTAATAATTTCACTTATGATATTACTCCGGGTAAAATTACACCTCACCTTTTTTCTGTACTCTTTACGAAAACATAAATTTTATTTTTTGTTCCCTTTGTAGCTAAGTTCTGCCTTGAGTAATGCGACGATAAATTTGCCGATTATTATTCTTGCGTTATGTAGCAGCCAGTGTAATATATGCCATAATTGCGCTTTATGATGTTTAATTTATTTCGAATTTTGCTTTCATGGAACAATTTTGCCACCAAACAAAAGGATATCTATTTAATAATGTGTCTCTGTGTTTATGTGAAATTCACCTACCTATATTTGATTGTCATTTTCAACAAAGCCGAAATTAAAAATTTATTGCAGTTCGGCTTTCAACGCCAGATTTTATTTGGGCTTCCATTAAATGTTACAAATGCAAAGAGCGGAATATTTAATGTTGATGCACATCACTACATTTAAATTGCACAATTTGCAATATTAACGAGTAATTTTAGATTACTTTTGTGATTCAAAAAATCAGGCATCTAGTGGATTAAATTTCATAACCTCATAACAAATCGGGATTTATTTATCCCCAAATTATAAAATTGTTAAGTTATACTTAAAATACTCATTATCTCTACGTTTTTCTCTAAATCTCGATGTAAAACTCGAGTTCTTATGAAATCTTTGACATCTTTCTCCCAAGTGTCCTGGTGTTTTGAAATTTTTATACTCTAAAACTCAAAAATTTGTTCTTAACATTTTTTGATTTTTCTGTAAATTTGGGACTTTCTCTTGGCATTTTAAATATTCATTTCAAAATATTTATTTATGTATTTATTTTTATAAATTTTGGCTTTAAACATAAAATATTAACTTTGCAGCTTGTAAATTTGTTATGACAAAATGTCGATCTGAACTTTTGTGTTTAAATTTTACACATTTTGTATCTTTGTTTAAACTTGAACGCTTTACTTTAGTTGAAAGTTAAAATTTCTATAACTGTAAAATTCAAGTTTTCTTTTAAAATTTTGAGTTTTTTTGGAATTTTAACTTCTTAATTCTTTGACTTTAAATATAAAAAGTATCGGGTTTATTTTTTGATTTTGTTTCTTTTTTGGATACAAAAAGCTTAAAATTTACTCACTACTTTGCCTCCTTCTTTTAAGTCGAAAAGATTGTCATTAATCTGGAAGTTGGTCCTCAAATGTAGAAATTTCAATTTTAATGAATTTTGACATCAACATTCCTTTTTATAATTCTTTTTTGTATTTGTCAATAGGCCTATGTGTACGTAAGTACAATTGTTTCTTTGCAAGCAAAACCAATGAGAATTCCCGAACACTCGATACACATTTGATGTGATAACTTATAAAGTCATAAGTAACATATAACTGGCTGGTATTGCATACATTTTCGCTGCATTGCTAGATATTAAAAGACAAAAAAAAACCTTCTTAAAACTTGTAAACTTGCGCGTTATCGGTTCGAATGATTCATACGCCGTGAATTATAACCACTTTATTTCTAAACTGAACTCGGAACACTACAATTGCAATTCACTAACACTGTTTAATTAACCAACTTATTCATTGACTTCTAACTAACTTGACTAACTAGCTTCACTGACTAAGGGAAAGACGACCGGTTTCCCTACATATAGATCCCCTTTCGGGTTCTAGAAGAATCCAGCAGATAAGGTTTATCGTTTGCCGAAATTTCTGGAATGCTTATCTGCTTGCTTCATTATCGCGACCGCCTTCCCTTATCAAATTCTTTTAGAAATTTTCCTTAGGTTCTAAATTCTATAATTACATTTCGTTACAATATTTTCACTCAAAATATAACTTTTATTAACAAATTGGGACTAATGTTAAAACTTAACCCTTTTTATAGATGATTCGTTAAAATTGTGATATTTGTTCAAATGGTGAGTATTATACGAGGGCGGTCCGATTAGTAATTAGCCTCACCGCCCGATGGCGCCAATATCGCAAGAGAAATTTATATCGATATAGTATATTCTCGCAGACGGCTACTGTCGAAATTTCAGCCAAATCCGACTCGTAGTTTTGTTTTCACCGCGTGTGGAAGCGGGCGTGTCCGCGGATTTTAGAAAAATGGAAAAAGAGCAATTCCGGTCGGTGATTCCATTCTTGTTTTTGGAAGGGAAATCGCGCAGCAAAATTAAAGAGCGCTTGGATGCTGTGTACGGTGACTCTTCTCCTTCAATGGCGACCATCAAAAATTGGTTTAACGAGTTTCAGCGTGGTCGCACGTCGGTTTTTGATGAGCCACGCCCAGGTGCTCCGAAAAAAATGGCTACTACGGAGGATAACGTGACAAAAATCCAAGATTTTGTATTGGCAGACCGCCGATTGAAGGCACGCGCCACGGCCAAATTGGTCGAATTGGGCTACGAACTGCTGCCCCATCCACCGTATTCTCCAGATTTGGCCCCGCGCGACTTTTATTTATTTGCAAACTTGAAAAAGTCACTCGTCGGGTAGAAATTTAAGTTGAATGAGGCCGCCACGGGGGCCTACTTTGCAGACCTCGAGAAAACGTATTTTTCAGACTGATTAAAGAAGTTGGAGCATCGCTGGGTCAATTGTATCCGGTTAAAAGGAGACTACGTTGAGAAATAATTCGCCACTTTTTCGAAAATTTTCGTTTTTCTTTTGTAGGCGAAGTACTTGTTGGACCACCCTCGTACTTCGCCAATGCGCCACGCAGTTTTCACTTTTAAACACGTTTTCGTGTTTTGGTGGATGCGCCACGCTGAAAGAATTCTTCATACTGAGATGTCAGCTTTAGCGATCGATGCATTTTTAGATTGTATAAATGAGCCCTTACAAACCTCAAGTATGAACAGCATTTGTCATTGTCTAAATGAACAGTGGAAATAACTCTACAGTATATAAAATAAAACTTAAACTTTACTAACAGTTGATAGAAATCCTTTTTGAACAAAAGTCTTAGGATGTATCACGAAGTTCTGTTAAATAATATATTAGCCAACGAGAGAAATGCTCTTTATTAGAATCCAGTATAAACCATTCCAATCAAACTAAAAGCAAATTACTACGCGACAAGAAAAATTAAAAGAAATTTAAATAACCACCGGTGGCATGTTCTTCATTGAAGTACGGAAGCACAGCTTCCCTTGAGAGTAAAAAACTTATTTTGTAGAGTAGATTTTGTCTGGAAATCTCGTTTCAAATTTCATAATAATTTAAATTAAAATGTCTTACTTATTTCCTAAAATTTCAACTTCTTTTTCAAGATTTTGAATGTAAACTGGAAACCATTTAGAGGTCAAACTTTGTTACTTTTTAATAAAATTATTCAAGAATTTTTACCCTAACATCAACCTCGTTAAATTACTTCACTTTTTGCAAAATTTAGATTGTAAATTTTAAGTTCGCATATTTCTTAAGATTTAATCTGAATGCTCTGTTTTTCTAGAGATGCACAAGAAAAAATTTCTTGCTTGATAGTTTCTTGTCTTGCCTTGCTAAAAAATTGAAATACAAATCTTGTCCCCTGAAATCAAGAAAGATTAAAAACCAGAACAAATGTTGCTTTAACACGTTTCGACGACAGCCAATCTATCATCTTCAGAGAGATACTCGTTACGCGTTAGACCAACCTTTGTTGTGTTTTTTAATCTTTCTTGGTTTTAAAGGACAAGGTTTGTATATCAATTTTTGAAGATAACCAAGGACCAATCCGTTCCACCAAAATTTCGACTTGCTAAGCCAGACAAGAAGTTGTTTTATTTCTTGTCTTGCCAATGTTTTGCTGGCTTTATTCTTGTCTTGCTAGCAATAGTCCTGCCATTTCTGGTTCTTGTAGGCTGGTGTGTTTTGCGCATGAGCAACAACAAAACAGGTTCCGAATTACTACGACACAATCAATTTAAAAAGTAGGTCATTCACAAGAGATCTATAAAGTAAACCGATAACTTTGAGGAGTGGATCCAATGAAATCCTTATCAAGATCTAACCTGCAAATAGGAGCAAAATTTTCAATCATAAAAAGGCCAATTGGATTGAGTCGCTCTAATTTTGGATCAACGGCATAAAATAGAAACAATCTTTTTCAACAAATTGGAGAAAAGAATAAAGGGAAATGACAAATAATTTATAATTTAATAAAATTATAAAGAGCCGCTTTGGCTGCTTCAAATTCCACTATTGAAGATGAGTTAAGATATTGGATGGATATTAAATCAATCAAAACACGAAGCATCGTTTTCAACATCTAACTGGACATGAATCTGATGGTTATTTTAAAACCGAAGAGTGGAAACGAGTAATAGTATTCTTGCTTAAAACTCAAAAATTCGTATCCTGGTTTATTAAAAATGGTGAAGGATTTTCATAGACTTAGTTCAAATATAAGACACTCCCATTGGAAAGACCATTTTCTAGAGCATTCCCTATTATAAGAAAATATTGAAAAAAGCAAGAAATCTTGCTTCTTTTTAATTTCTTCATAAAAAATCGTGCTCTTACTAAAAGTACTTCTTGCCTTGTTCTTGATAATTAATTTCTTGTCTTGTTTTTGCAGTAAGAACAAGACAAAAATAAGCAAGATAAGAATAAGAAATTTGAGGAACACTAATTTCTAGTGATGTACAAAGTAAGATTTCTTGTCTTGCGTAAGTTGTTTCACTTCTTGTCATGTCAATTTCTTGCTGGTTCATTTCTTGTCTTGCTAGCAAGAATATTGTTAGCAAGGGTCTTGCTTTTTTTTGCTTTTGCTGGCTTGTCAATAAGCAACAACAACAAAGAAGGTCCAGAATTGATTGGGAAACAATCAGTAGATTAAAATTCACATCATCTATTAAAGGTATAAAGACAAAATTAAATGAAATATTGAAGACGTGGACTTTCAAAACGAAAATCCATTTATTTATTAAAAACAATTAAAAGTTGGAAATTAAAATTAAAAAATTTAAAATTTAGAGCTTCAAATCCACCAATCCCAACATTTTAATTCTTACTTAACATTTCGACTGTAAAGCCAAAATTTTTAACTTTTTGGGAAAAATTCGCCATTTTTTTTATTAACAATTGGAAAAATTACAAATTGCAAGGAAGCACCCAACATGTAAATATTTTATTTGAATATTTTTATTTTTTTCTGGAGTTCCCAATTTTTCCTTAGTAAAAATATTAATTTTAAAATTTCGAAAAAATCAAAATATGGGCAAAACCTCAAGGCTTCTGGAAAAAAATTAAAATTTTGGGAAAATTTAACATGTTTTAAAAACATTAAAAAACGTAACATCAGTAATTTTAAGTTGAAACTGGAAATTTTAACAGTTTCCAGTTTCTTCAAAAAATTGTAACTCTTTCTTAACTTAGACTAGAGCATTTTTTTGAATTTTTCGCTTTAAAGTTAAATGTATTTTCTACTTTGTTTCCGAAACGTTTCAAACAAATGTTTTCCAAAATTTAGGGTTCGAATCTGAACTCGAAATTTTGATCTAAGTTTAGTGAGGAAATTTAGTAATTAAAATTAAAATATTTGGAAAAAAAATGAGATCACGAATTTCAAGAAAAGGTACACATTTATTTAAATTCCAAGTTTTAAAGTCAAAGTTGTGGTTATAATTATAATCTTGAGGAAAAAGTCGCAATATTGAGAAGAAAATTGTGATTTCGAAAATAATAATAAAAGTTTAGGAAACATTTAAACTTTCTGGAGAAATTCATAATTTAGGAAAAACTTGGATTTTTTAAATTTCGGATATTATTTTAAGAAAAAACTCAATACTGAATTTTTTTAATTCAGAAGTTTTGTGGAATTCATCTTTATATGTCGAAATTTGAGTAAAGTTGCCACAATTTTTACTTGTAAGGGAGTTGTTTATTTAAAAAGTGTTCCAAAGCATCTGATTATAAGAAAATGGAAAAAGCACAACTTCTTGCTAATTTATTAACAAGAAATCTCGTTCCTGGTAAAAAAATTTTTGTCTTGTCTTGTCCTTGTTCACAAATTTCTTGTGTTGTTCACGCAGCAAGAACAAGGCAAGAACAAAAAAAAAAGCAAGAAAGAACAGAAATTCGTGAAACATCAATTTTGGTCGAAGAACGATTTTTAAAATTTCTACATTAAATAGAAAATTTTGATTATTTTTTCAACATTTTGATTGAAATATTAATAATTTTAATTTGTTTTAGAAAATTGGAGCTTTCAATTCAAAATTTAAAAAAAATAGTAGAATATTTCAATATTCTTTTTTAAAGTCGAGATTTTAAAGCTAAAGTAGATAATTTGAGGGGATATCCAAGGTAGGAATTTTCTGGCACAAATCATCATCTCAACTGTTCTCTCAAATTATCTACTTCAGCTTCAAAATTTCGACTTTAAACAAAAATATTGGAATATTTACTTTTTAGAGAGGATTGTGTATTTTTTCAAAAAATTTGATTTTTCCCCGGTATTTTTTATCTTTAGTCTCAGAATTGCAAATTTTGTTTTAGTTTTTTTTTGATTTCATTTCTGTTTCCTAAAATTTGTAATTCGGCTTTTTTACAAAAAGTGGTTATTTAAAATCCGAACTCTTTTATGCTAGTCATTCGAGTTTTAACACAAAATTTCATAAAACTCGAATTTATTTTCAAAATTCAAATTTTCTTTCGAAAACATTTTAGCTACGACTAAAATTTATAATTTTGACCTAAAAATTTATTGTTAATTCCAAAGTTGCGATGAACATTCTAGTTTAAAATTTGAATAATGATATTTTTCTGCATTTTTTCGCTTTTTCTTTTAAAATTTTTATTCAAAAAATATCAAATGTTGGCTTTAAATATCACTAACATCTCAAAATTTAAACTTTAGTGTCGAAATTCCGTCTTCAAACTGGAAATTATACTTTTTTATTTCCAGATGTAGCGAGAAAAGAAACTCCATACTTCAAAAGAGAATGTCAACATTTGAAGAACACGTTTTACTTTTTCAATTAACGAGATTTTGAAATAACGAGAAAAAAATCCACAATTAGAGATTAAAATCTAAAATTTGCGAAAAGAAATCGTAATTTGTAGAAAAGGTTCCCCTGATGTTGAAATTTGAAATAAAAATATAATATTACATAAACATGACAAGTCCCGATTAGAAAGCTTGAGGAAAAATTAAAATTTCAAAAAAAAAACTAAAAATATTGGAAAGTTCTATAAATAAGTTCGAAGCGTCGTAATTTGTGTAACATTTCTAAATTAAAGAAGAACTTATGATAATCGATTTCAAGTTATCTCCAATATTTTGACATTTTTGAAATGCACAGACAAGTAAGTTTGAACATTTATCAAATTTAGAGCTTCGGAATCAAAGACTGGTTTTGATCTTAAATGATCAAGTCAGTTTTACTTACCCAATCCGAATGCTGACAAATGTTCCGGCAAGTAGATCCTAAAGAATCAACGTATGACTACTAAGTACCGCCACCCATTGGTCTGTAAAAGAAACTGTTGACAAACTCTAACAAGTATGCAAGTATGCAAGTAGAATGCAACCTATACAACAGTATTCTTTGTATCTTCTTTGCGAAGTAGTACTATTTTCATTCATGTTTTAATGGTTTTTCTTTGTCAATTACTTCTTCCACAATTCTAGATTTTCAGTAACCCTCCGTTTAGGATTGGCAATCTCTTTTGGATTGCTCCAAGCAGCGATTGCGTCGATTCTTTGTAAATCGCTGTTTGTAAGTCAACACTGAAAAACACTATTATCGAAATTTCGAAAAAAAATTAAGATTTCGAGGTAAAATGGAAATATAAGTAAATAATAAGATAATGTGCTTTTACAAATTGTGAACCAAGGAACCGGTGCCAATCAAAGCCAATCAAAAATTAGCACAACTTTATAAAGAAGATACAGAGAATATTGTTACCAACTGATCTGTTAAAAATCCGAAGTATATGAATCCCACAATGGAATAGACCACAGTCGTTATAAGGAAATGACTAGAATTTTTCCTAGGAGGAAACGTCTCGACGTAGGTGTAGGATATAAACATATGGGCTCCCCTATTGTGATTCATTCAATATGCAGTAATTGATTCATGTTGTTCGTTGTTGCATTACGTTCTGTTTTTCTTTGTTTAAATAATGTGTTTTAGTTCACGTCATATTTATAATCGATCCTGACATCTAACAACTAACAATATCTAGTAATTATGTTCTTATGCAAATATTTTTTGAATATGAATGTTAATATTTTGTAGGTAATCATAGAAGGTAAATGTTTAATATTATTTTCTGAATAAATATTATAAAATACCCCAATTGTATTCAAAGTCTACGTAGAATTAGTTGTCTTGGTCTGTAACAAAAGAAACATAATTTATATATATTGCTTTTACTTCTTTTGTACAATATTATATCAAGGATCGCAGTAACCACGCCAAGTGTCTAAAAAGCAAGCAAATAAGAGCGATCTATCCTAATATAAATAAGTTCTGGAAAGTCGGATAAGCCATATCTTTCTTTCTACGAGAACAGCTATCAATTGTGTCTAGCCTTTCTGGCCGAGCGTGACTCATTCTTTTAGAACGAGATTACAGTGAAAAGGCATATTTCTGAATATTAGAAGGAAGAACGTGTCATTTATTTTTTGGGGAAAGCTGACTGCGAATCGTTCCTTAAATGAACCGTATCATGTTATAAATCGTTCTTTCTACGATTCGTTGCACTTTGTTTGGATTTCATCTATCGAAAATATTATAAATGATATTCGTTCTTTGTCTACGCAACTAAGAACATTTTTCAGTGTACAATTAGAAAAGTTTTATTTTTAACCACTTTAACACCCTCTTCAGTCATGTTGATTGTAGTACTTTTTCTGTTAACGTGATAATATAAATGAAATCCTTTTATTTTCCTAAAATTAACCCACATTTTCCGAGTAACCATCCTTTTTCCGAGTAGCAGTTAATATTTAACGAATATAACACCAACTTAGCTGAAAGTAAACGGAGATTGCATCACATAAATCAAGTGTTAAAAGCTTTTCCCCATTATTTCGGTTCTTAGTTCATCAATTATGATAAACAACAAAGTAGGAAGAGTTCCTTTAAGAAACAAAATATACGGACTAGAAGATCCTGAATAAACGTCAGTCTTATCCGAGAAAAGTATTTATTATTAAATCAACTTTGCGCGATTTTTCTTTCATGCATTGAGAAAGTTGATATAAGTGATTTAAAATTCACGTCTGTTTGAAGATTTTAAAATCGAAATTACAGATTAAAAAATTTGAGAACAAATGCCAAATTTTAGGAGTTTATTATCTATAAACTCGAAATGTTTTGATTAATTAGTTTTTTCCAAATTACGTATTTAAATGCGAAATTTTTGATATTTTCTTTACATTTTTAATTGAAAACTTAAAATCTGGGTCTTTTAAAAATTTTGTATTGGTTTCTCATTATTTAGAGGTTCAATTCTGAAGTTTTGATTCTTTTTTGTAATTAAACTAGTAATTTTGCTACTTTTTATTAAAATTTTATGTCAAAACTCCATTTATATGTGACATTAAACTTTTTGTCGAGAGTCGAGCTTCACTCTCAAATTTTTGTATTTAAACTGGAGAATAAAATGGAGGATTTGATTATCAATTTTTAGTTTTTTCTTAAAATTTAATTTTTTTTCTGAAAAGTACATGTTTAATGCATCTACAAATTTCAAAAATTAGAGTTTAATTTCAAAATTTCAAATTCAGTTTTGTTTTAGTAAATTTCAAAATAATTTTTGTATCATATTGTTACGCGCTTATCGGTTCGAATTGATTAACACGTGAATTGAATAATACCCACTTTATTTTCAAACTCAACTCGGATCACTACAACTGAACAATTAACTCACTTATTGACTTCTAACTGCTAACTCACTACTTAACTACACCGACTCTAACTAACTCGAGGGAGAGCTGGCTGCTTTATATAGTTGTGGCTTCCAGGTTCCAGAAAAATCTCGCAGATAAGGGTTATCGTTTGCCGAAATTTCTGGAACGCTTATCTGCCGTTTGCTTCGTTATCGCGGCCGCTTTCCCCTTATCAGATCTTTCTAGAAATTTTTCTTACATACTAAATTTTACAATTCTATTCTAAATTCTATTCTATTTATTTACATTGCGTTGCAATATCTTCCCTTGGTATATTTTTTAAATCTAAAAACCAACGCCGTTGATTTTTTTTTAACATTGGAAATGTTTATGTTGAGATATGGGGTGAAGTTTCGGGTTTTCGTTCAAGCTTGAGAGAACAAGGTGTCGGTCGCTCTGACATACTCGCCAGTCGAGCGCTCTCGGCGTCGAGAGGCCGGCGTGAAAACTATGGGAGAATGTTAAGTTTACAGTTCACCGCAGTGCACCATATTCGTTTAATCCAGTGACGTTTCATTGGATAAGGCTATCAGCTATGGATATTAAGAGTATGTAAAATAGCGAGCGTAAAAACGTTTACGAGAGATTGAAAATAGAGAATCTAGTGAGTTAAGTACGAAAACACCGCTAACAAAAACTGAACACAATAGGCGGTATCGTGAGCATGTAAAGATGCGCAAACTTAAAGGTTCTGAAGTTTACACGGGCTACCCAAGTCAGCGGCCCTTAACTGAGGGCTTATAATTCCATTATTATGCTGTAAACACTTACCCTCTAAATCCAATTCACGTACTGTCTTGAAAACCTTGAAGTACTCAGTAAACGAATGTGGTAAAATATCTGCACTTATAATTTTTAGGGCTCAAATAAATGTAAATTACTTTTACAATAAAATTGACAAATTTTTGCTTGTAGATTAAATATATTTTAATATTTTATTGTTTTCGCTTTGTACAAAAATATTTCTTTCAATAGCCATGAGTATAGATGCCTTAATATTATTTTGATTTAAATTATTTCGTAGTCTATTTGGTTATACGAGTATATTTCAATTAAAAAAATAATCTTTCAGAAGAAATTTGGCTAATGGAAACTGTAAATTTAGAAAAGATAAACATTGCAGAAATAACCTTAAAAATAGAAAAAAGTCGAAAGAAAAATATTTGAATATTAAAGTTTTCACTCGAAATCTCAGGTCGAATACTTCGATATTAAGGTCAAAAATAAAAAAAAATAGCTAAATAAGGCAAAAATTTTGAATTTAGAAAAGTGGCGAGAAAAACAGTAAAAAAATAGACAATTTTAGGAAAATATTCCAGGATTTCAAAAAAATTCATAACGTTCTAAAATTTCAAAACATATGTCAACATTTTGAGGTTAAAGATAAAATTTTGAAACTAAATCAAAATCATTAAAAAAAAATTAAAATATTTCATTTAAAGTCAAGATTTTAAATAAATGACTTGTGTTCTTAAAAAAAGAGTCTTGATTAAATTTAAAACCTTAAAAATAAAAAATTAAAGCCTTAACACTGGTTGAAACCTTTATTGGTGTTGGAAATAAGAGTAGAAAGTAAAGTTTGAATTTTAGGATTTTAAAATTTGAGGAAACCCAGCAGTCATGATTTAATAAAAAATGGGATTTTAAATTTCGAAAAAAAAGTTGACATTACAAAATTTCGATAAAAAATCTTGAGTTTTCGAGTTTATATATTTATAATTTTAAGAATTTTTTAGGCTGAGGTCACAATTTCAAAAATAAGTCAAAATCTTTAGAAATATTTAGAATTTATTATTTAACATGAAAATTTTAAACAAAACGTAAATATTTATTGACAGTTTAAGAAAAATAAATGACATTTTGAAAGGTTGAGGAATTTTGTGAAAAAGTCATAATTTCAAGAAAATACTCTATATTTATTTTTTTAATGCAATATCTTGGGTTAGACTCGCAAGACTGATGTTCAAATTTTGAATCCGTTTGAAATCCGAAGTTTTAAGAAAAAACACAAGAATTGCAAGTTTAATGTAAAAATTTAAAAAATTGGAAATTGTGGAAGAAATTATTAAATTTCGGAAAAGCCCAACCTTTGTGTTTATAATTATTTTAAAAGCATAAGCGCATAATTTTGTAAAGAAGAGTAAAATAGATTTCTAGACTATTTTCTTTAGGTTAGAAAATTTTAACCTCTCTGAATAAATAAGACGTCAAAATGACCCTTGACGGATCAACCAAAATAATCAATAAGTAATCGAATGGCGGGTTCGCTACGTTTTCTTCTAAAAAACTTAGAGCACACTTGATGACTTTTTCATTTGAACATCCGATAAAATTTTAACTGACATAAATTAAAATTTACTAATTCAATCAGATTCACTTTGTCATTATTAAACGGCTCGAGATAATTAAATACCACATCTGTTGCTAATTTAAAGCCCTCATTGCTTCCCATTTTTGTTTTTAGATTCATTTAAGTGGTCAGTTCATTACGACAAGCGTATTTTTGATATTAAGAAATTTCATTATCTTTGCGATTCTGTGGAAGGAGATTCAAGTGACGTTGTTGAATCATTGTCATTATCAGCTAATTATTATTATTAATTAATTATGCAATAGAGTTGCTGCAAGACCGCTTTAAAATAAAAGAACGGGTCACAACCATCCTAAACATTTTTTCATTTACAAGAACCACACAACCCGGCCTAAGACAACTAATTAACTGTAATAAAGGTTTTAGAGCTTTTGGCAAAAAAGGGAATTACTTTTATTTATTATTCCCATAAGAGCGGAAAAATTAAACGATCATGCAAAGATGGCAATCAGTATAACCAGTACAGCTCTAGTTTTAATTAGAAATAGGTGCAGTAACTTTAAACAATGTCCAGCATTGTTAAATCCAGGGTGTCAAGCGAACATAATTACTTCAGCATTAGTTAAAAAATTGTAATTTTCTTTAAAAGAGTTTGAAGAAATGTAACATATGAATCAAATCACATCTAAACGAATTCTTGTGTGATCTGGAATACGATAAACAAAATCACAGAACCAACCTCAATTTTTTAGATTGATAAATTTGCCATTCAACTGCCCTCTAATGTTTTTTTAGATGATCCTGATTTCAATGCGAAATAATCTAAATAGATTTATTAACTGAAACAAGTTTATTTTGGGAGTAATTAGAAATTCCATTGAAATCAGAAAAAATTAACTTCATTTTTAAGAAACCAAATTGGGTTGAATGCAGCTGGTCATTTAAAAGTCCATTTAAAGAAACCAAAATATGACATGCAATTCAAAAACCATAAATTTTTGTCAGGAGGAACAATTACATGACCGGGGCAATAAATTTTAGGATCAAGAGGAAACTGAAAACAAAATACTTTTATCCCAAGAAGAAAAGGCCAGGAATAACTCTTTCAAGACAATTACTACTTACGAGCACCCTGTGGTCTATACATTGTAACGTTGCCTTTCAAAAAGGAAAGAAGGCACATTCAGTATCAATAAAATGACTCTTAAACTTGGAAAAAATAGGGATGACGGAATATCTAAGAAGCACTTGTCGGAATGACAAATTTCTAAAATGTACTACTTATCCAACCAGGGGGTTCAAACAAACTGTGAAGGGCCATAAAATTCATGTGGTGTAAGACACATCTGCAAACACTTTCAACACAATCAGCCTTAACGACATTTTAAACAGTTATAAAAAAAATAAAAACTAAACGTAATACGTATTGTTGTAAATCAATACATATTTTATGTAATTATTATTATTATTAACTACTTCGAAGATACATAGATAATTGTCGTGGCGAATTTCAAGGGGTGTCGGATAACACAAGGGTCGACGTCACTAAGATTCTAGCCTTTAATCTAAATAAATAAAGGTTTCATATTTCAATACGATCGGTAAAGAGGTTATCAAATTATTAATTAAATTATTTCTTATAATAATTTTGAAAGTTTTTTTATTATTTTTTTTTTTTCGTAATTCGTATTTATTTATCATTCCGATTCAACTGCCAAGCGTTGTCTTTGAAATTTGTAAATACCCTGTATAACCTTGTATGTTAAATGAAGTGTTAATTATGTTTCTATTTGGTGTTATCATTTCCAATGTCTCCGTTGGTTGCAAGGATTGCGAAATCTGTGAATTTTTTAAATCTGCTTTCTCAGTTATAAGACACAACATGACATTGATATACTTGGTTTTTGTAGCGACCTTTGTAAAGAGGATTTCTCGCAGAGGTAGGTTGTCAAGAAAAAAGATAACTTTCGAATGGAACATTGACTTACGGAACCCCTAAGTAATTGAATGTAATTCTAGGGCTCCGTGGACCACAAGTTGATGATTATTGCTCTGTAATTCTATATCGTATTAAAAATGGAAGACCCGGTCAACTGATCAATTGGCTCATCAACGCAGAATCCTAGCTATTGAAGTCAGGAAAAGAAAACTTCGATTGTAAGATTTTCTGAAATTCGTTTAATAAGGGGTTAAAAAGCGGATGAAATGGATTTTTTAAATTACTAATTAAAGCATTATACAACTTAAAAATGTTTGCAATGAACTTTTGGAAAAAAATGAAACATGCATTCGGCAGGTTTTACTAATTCAGGCTCTAAGAGGGGATAGTAAACAAGTTCGTATAAAAAATTAGAACATTGCTTCATACTTTAAAACCCTGCGTAAGGAATGTATGAAAGAAATTTGCTGGATTTGAAAAATCGAAGCCCCTTAGGCAGAAGGGCGTGAAAAGAGATATTGTAAAAAAATTAAAATTTTCCTTAACAAACCAAAAATCATGTTTAATTATCGTCGGTAACAAATTTCATGTTTCAGATTTTCGAATGAGCGCTTCTTCATAGGTTTGTTTATATTTAACAATGCATTGCAGATGGCAACACATAAAAAATAAAACGCCTTACAGACATGTTTTCTTTATCAATAAGGCCATGCTCGAAACATAATTTGCCCCGTTGTCCATTTCGTTCGTTTTTCTGATCCTGATTTTATAAATTGGGTTGGTTCAATATTAAGCGTCAAATTTGTATGAATTAAAATATTGAAGAATAAAATACGCTTATTGTACTCTAAATAAAACTGCACAGACCAATTATTTATAGTATTTTTTACAAGTTAATCACATTTAGGCCTTTAATAAACAGCAGGTAATTAATTAAATAGTGGATGTGTATTTCATAATATATTTTTGCTTGTGTTTATAAAGGATGGTATGGAGCATGGAGGGTTTTACATTTTTTTACAGTAAAATGAATTTATTCGTCGAGTTTACTGAAAAATTTATGGTCTTTAATCAAATTTGAATAGCTCTAATAGCTCGCATATTCACGTACGGTTTTATTTTATTAATTTAGAATAAATATTTTTTTTATCAGTTATTCTATTAGACAATAAAAAGCCAAAAAAATATATTCGTGCTTTGATTTCCGCATTCACTCTGAAAGATATGTCCTTAGATATTAGTTCAGTTACCTAATTCTATATTGAGGGACTTAATAACGTTCTATGGGGGTGGCATATTCCCCCAATTTATAGTAAGATCTGTAGGTAAAAGCAGTTTGGAAATTTAAAGCAATAACGTGAATTACTAAAATTGTCGGCTCTCATATCATCAATATCTGCTAGTAGGTTATGCGTATTCGATAATATGACGCCTAAAATTTGAAAAACTGGATTAATTAATTATACTTTGCATTAGTAATATAGATTTGATTTTAAATTTGATTCAAGGGCGCATCAAGAAAATGTCTGAAAGGGAGACTATTATTGAGAATAATGACAATTAAAGCTCCATATTCCCAGGAATTACGTTCAAAAAATACAGTAGTGTATAATAAATTTATTAATTAATTAATAGAAACTCTAACTCAAATGTTATTAACATTTTTTAATTTCCAAAAGACGTCAAAGTCAAAATCTCAACAATTTTTTTATAAACTTGGGAGTGTAGAAATTTTGAGATTTATCCAATATTTTGTTAATTTTTTGAAGTTGAAGTATTAAAATTTTGAAAAAACATATGAAAGAATTACTCTTTTTTTCAATGAAATTTTACAATTTACATTTTAATTTTTAAAATTTTGCTTTCCACTACAAATTTCAGGAATATGTTTTTTTGAAATCTCAAAGATTTTTCTCAAAACTAGGGCATTAATTACTGAAATAAATGTCAATTTTTTTATATTTTGTTGATACTTAATTGTTATTTTGGAATATGTCAGTTACTCTCTAAGGGGAACTTAAGCCCCTGAAGGCTCCTCCCTAGTGTAACACTGATCTCACTGATCTAATCAGTTGTGGTGGTGTTATCGTTTTTTTAATTTGATGATAACGATATTGCCGTAAATAACTTCTGTAATTGATGAAAATCCCTTCAAGGCTTTCCCTTGAAGGCACACTCAAACAATAGATTAATATACTTTAAGGATAGATAACTCTTTTTAAACAATAAATTAAACCAATAACAATTAAAATCCTACGTGCTTATATATTTCTTTAAAGTGTGCTTTCGAGAACTTCCATTCCCTGCGAGTTTTATCTTTATTTTCAGCAAAATGGCTTCATTAATTTCTGTAAACTCCCAGCACCGTGCCTAATGGATGATAAGATTAGTTGGTCACAAACAATTGCAACACATTTACATAACAAAGATATCTTTCTTACTTTCCTTTAGATACAGTTTTCCGGATGCTTTATTGTCGGGAGTATTTCGCGATTTAAATATAAGAAAAGCGGTTCATTTGCCGCTTTATTTGCCTCAGCTTTGAACTTTAATTTAATCTGAGTCAGTCTAGAAAACATTAGACAATCGGTTGATTAAACAAAATACTAAGTAAAATTTGGTACTTATACCTAATTGTAAGATTTAGTTCTTTCGTGTTTTCTTCAAGACTCTAATATGGGCAAAATATAACTAAATTAAAGGAGATATAGCAAAGATCCAAAACTATCGACCTATCTACCTGCTCTCACAGTTGTATAAATTGTTCATGAGAATCGTAACGAAAATACTGACAGCAAAACTAGATTTCTACCAACCATGCGTTAATGACCACCTCCATACAACCAAGATCCTCATCGAAAAGTGCATGGAATATAACAAATCATTAGTTCTTGTCTTCCTCGACTACGAAAAGGCCTTTGACACAATCGATGTCAGTGTAATGTTCAAGGCTGTGACTGATTGCAGAATTGACCATCATTGCACATACATCATTAAGCATGTGTCAAAAATGCCACTGCTTGCATCAGGCTGCATGAAGACACTCCACACTTCTGGGTAGGACAAGGTGTGCTACAGGAAGATTTCATTTCCCCCAAGTTGTTTTTAAGCCTGCTAGAATATATTTTCAAAAGAGCTAACATGGAGAACCTCGGCATCAACATTAACGGCGAAAAATTAAATTATCGCTGACGACATAATATTGTCTTGGTAAAGCACAAACGATGTTACAGGAGCTAGAAAATGCCTCCGAGTAAGTAGGTCTGAGTATTAACATCAACAAAACTATATTCATCTGGTAGCTAGTACTTACTTAACTCTCAACAACTCAAAAATAGAACAAAATCACTATATTCATGACTAATCTGGTTGCTAGTACTTACTTAACTCTCAACAACTAAAAAATAGAACAAAATCATTCATTCAACCAAACCTGTGACTTGGCAAGAAGAATCGGACTAACATGGGCACTCTTCGGAAAGTTAAGCCATATCCTAAAATGAGATATCTCCATCTGTCTTAAAACGAAAGTTTTTAACCAGTGTATCTTACCTGTGCTGACATATGGCGTCGAGACTTTAACCCTAACAAGACGGACAGCGAATAAAATCAGAGTTGCACAAAGAGATATGGAGAGAGCAATGCTGGGTCTATCTTTCAGAGATAGGTTACCCAATACAAATATAAAGGAAAAAACTAAAGTAATCGACGCCATTGAGAATATTGCTACTCTTAAATGGAACTAGGCCGAACACCTAGTCAGTGATGACAGATGAACGAGAAAAGTGACAGAATGGAGACCGCGAACCGATACATTCCGCAGCAAAGAAAGACCAACAACCCTATGGTCGGACGATACAAAGCTTATCCATTCCAACTGGACTAACGCAGCTCGGGACAGGAGGGGATGAAAATTACTACAGAAGGCTTGTATCCAGCAGTGCACGAAAACAGCTGATTAATGATGACCAATATATTAGCAACAGTGGCACCTAATCTTAAAGGCCACAAACTTGCGCGAACCTGATTGTAAAATGAGTGTTGTCTGTTTAATGTAGAAGATTTTTATTCATCACATTTTTAAGTAGAAAATAATACCCAAGATGCTTATGGCTTACAGTTCATTCTGCTCAGAAGATTATACAACACCTACAGTGAATGGGGACTCAATATTAATATTGATAAAACTGAATACC
Source organism: Dastarcus helophoroides (assembly GCA_028583605.1). Classification (NCBI taxonomy): domain Eukaryota; kingdom Metazoa; phylum Arthropoda; class Insecta; order Coleoptera; family Bothrideridae; genus Dastarcus; species Dastarcus helophoroides. The sequence continues at coordinate 27,757,125 of CM053329.1, read as the reverse complement.
TAGTCTTACATTCGGACACTAAATTTCAAATCATGGTTAATGAAAACTCAACCATTAAACAAGTAGAAAAAACTAGATACTTAGGAGTTACCATCGCTAAAAAAGAGATAGGACATGCACAAATTAAAAACCAATTGGAAGAGAACAGAATTATCTTAGGAGCATTCAATCCAGTATGGTGGGATAAAACATATCTAAACAAACACAAGTTCGAATGGGTAAAATGCTAGTGAAACCAATACCACTGTATGGAAGTGAAATTTGAACGCTAAATGCGGAGTGAAAGAGAAGGCTCAACACCATTGAGATGAATTACCTAAGCACCAGGATATCACGACTAGAAAAAAAAGGAACAAGGACATTCGAAATATAATGAACGCATGGGAAATCATAGTGGATACAGTGGAAAAAAGGGGGCTAAAATGGTTGGGACATGTACTTTGAATGGATGAACAAAGGCGGCCACACCAAATACTTAAATTGAGACCCACAGAAAAAAGGAGAAGAGGAGTTCGAGACGATCCCGGAATGAAGGAATGAGGAAAGCCGTAGAAAGCAAACAGTTGGAAGACGAAGATGCACAAGATAGAAATAGATAAGGTTTAGGTGTAATGGGAATGTAAATATAATTGGTTTTAAAACCCTAAAAATTAATGATATCCTGATTTACTATTACTTGTGGGTGACTTGAAATAAAGTAGACATACATTTTATTCCATCACAAGGAATTTGAAGAAAAGTTAGGCGGCACTTTTATTGCGGCAGCAGCAACGGCAACACCGAGAACCAGTAAAAAATAAGCCATTTAAAGCAAGCTTTGACCATCAGATTATTGCGTCCACTTTGCGACATTGCCGCATGATCAGTATAAGTTAGATTTTGAAATGTATGTTTATCGGTGTTGTGCTTTAAAAGATTTCTATTATGATATTTGTGTTTTAATTTTGTTTTGAAATGAAAAATAGATTTTCGTGTCATCGTGCTCCCATTCTAGCTACTGATATGCTTAAGATTGTACGATCACTACTTGTAAGATAAATTATAATACAATTTCTTTTTTACGACAATATATTCTTTTTTTCTGAGATTGGAATAGTGTCAAGGAAGTACTAAATGTCTTTGACTTTTCGCCTACCATCGTAGGGAGCTTCTTTAGTAACAAAAATAATTAAAGTAATAACTAAAAATGATAATAAAAATACCAAGAAATTATACAAGAAATGGAAAATCAAATTTAAAACAGCAGAGCACGGCTACTCAGTATGTTCATCATACTAGAGGTGAAACTCCTGTGAAATAGAGAGATAATGAGTATAGTCGTAGCATATATTTTGATAGAATCAGTTGAAAATACTGCGTTGCAAATTTAAAACCCAAGGTATGGCTTCGTTATCAGGTGGTACCTTTATTGTATGGCCATATGGCAAGCAATCATTAAATTCTCTTTAAAACATCTAAACAGTTTATGTTCTTCCAGTAGCTTAACTATGGAAATTGGATCCAGCGGATCTCTTCTCTTTCTTGGTGTACTAGTTACCCATTTAACAAACAGTCGTATCTCTCATTCCGTTTACTAATTTTTATTTGCTTACACAGTCCATCATCACCATTCCCAAAATCTTTCTGTTGTAAATATACTGGTTTAATGAGCGGTAGCAATGCAACAGTTAACAAATCTTTTAGATGAATTGAACAAAATTCGTTGTAGTCTCCGTAGGAACGGTTTCAAATTCCACAACACTGAATCTGTCATTAAACGACATCTTTACCCCACTCCTCGTCCTTAATTATTTGTTTTGTCTAAAGTCTATCTTTCTTCTTTTGAAGAGTAACAAATTGAATTGGAAAATAATAATAGAACACCGTTGGTCCGATTTCGGACTTCACATCTCATCACCTACCCACACTATACAAAGCTCAAGTTAGGCCAACACCAGAATAATGTTCTCGTATTTGGAATTTAGCCCCAAAGCACCCTTTAGCTCTTTTGGATTCAATTCAAAGAAGAGCGATTCGCATAATTGATAACGAGAGTTTCACCGATTTTCTCGAAACACTAGAGTACAGGCGGATGGTTGGTGATTGTTTTTTTTCTACAAGTGCTATCATGGAAGATGCTCGCAGATACTAATAGGATTGTCCCCCCAAGGGCAAGATTCTTGAGACATACAAGACAGGCAAAGACAGTAAATTTCTGTGCGGTCCAGCTTGACACAGTAAGGATTTCTGTCTACAAAGATTCTTTTTTTTTATAGAATTCTCAAGCTATGGAACCCATTACGAAAAGGAATTTTTCCCAAAAGTAACAATCTCTGTTTGTTTAAAAACGCAGTTCATCGCCATCTATCTTTGTTTCTTCATCCTACTGGTAGTGCTTTGAAGGCATAATGGGGTTACCCTTTGCGAGTGAATTAAAATAAAAAAAAACATATTACATATGTATATATCAATTAAAATAAATTATATATTATATTGGATATAACATTGTATATATGTAGGTAATTCAAAGAACACCTATATTTTCACTTAAAATTTGTTTTATTTTTTTATACTACGGATGGTTCGAACCTTTTTGGGATTCGACCTACCCCTTCTCTCGTCATGGTCGGATTAAAGGAGATCTATTGTATTGAGAAAACACAACATCAAACACATTTTGTTATCATCCTCAAAAATCCAACAACTCCTTCCATTTCCGAAAGACAAAATTCCATTATTTTGTTTCAATGGTGTGTACAGGATTCTATGGTGCAGTGTACATCAGAGAACTGGGTTGATTTTTGAAGAAGCGAATATCCGAGCACCAAAGATATTTGGTTAATTTTCTCAGTAACATGAGAGCGGACATAAGATTCTCTTTGATAATATTTTAATTATACCCAACATTTCCAATTGCCATAATAGGAAGATACGCAAGACCCTTGAAATTGAAAAGTTTCCGAATGACTTCAACAGAAACGACGCGTCGTCTCTTTTGAGGTCACGATGGTTCCTTCATTTAGTAACCAACCATCGGTAATGTTCTGAACTGATCGTGCAGACGAATGATATATAAATTTTTTTTTCCTTTCCAATCAGAAGAGTTTCATTTTTAGTATGGTACTGAGTTATCGCGCTCTTTTGTCTTACTTGTCTTTTTGCCATTTTGGTTGCTTATTTTGGAGGGGTTTTGCCACTGGTATGGTGGACAATTGAGTTATCGTGATCTTCTCTCTAGATCTTGTCCTTTTTATCGATTTTCATTTTAGAAGAGTTTTGGCTCTAATATGGTGGATATACTGAGTTACCATGCTTTATTGTTTTAAATTTATTTGTCATTTCTTGTAAATTTTCTTGTTATTGAGTCAAAATTTCTTTAGGCGCATTCAGCGATTTTGCATTGGGGGTACACTTATAGTTTCGCATTGCTATCACGCGTTACCAATATAGTCTAATTTTAGCACTATATTTTACTAATGTGAGTTCGAACTGCACTACATAGACACTGTTAATTCCTAGTTTTAAATTTTCGCTTCTGTCGGCAGACTCCAAGACTGCCTATTTTATGTTATAATTTTTATTTATTATTTTTATTTGTTTTGTTCCTAAAGAGGTACATTTTCCAAATAATCTAAATTTTTCAATAAACTTTTGAGTTCAGCTATAGAGAAAGCTTAAGAAAATCAATATACCTTTCTTTAGTGCTTCCTATGGTCATATCGCTCATTTTAGGTACAATAGAGAAGAAGTCAAGTGTCGCCCAACATATGATAAGTATAGGACACAAAATTAATATTGAAAATTTATAATTGTTAAGATCGGTAACAAGTAATAGAGAACTTGATGCATACGAAATAATTTACATCAACCCGAGACCACATACCCTAAATGGATATAAGGGACTATTGGCGGCCTCCAGGTTATTGAAGGTTATTTATGGCAGGTCAAAATTGCATGCTGCAGATGTGTTAAACAATTAGAAATAGGAAAGAAAGCAAAAGACCGCCAGTATTGATTTGAATCTCAATGTAGATGATGTCGCTGCTTCTTTGCTAATTACTTAAGATTAGTGTGCTTTAAAACATCAGTTCTGCTGGCGAAATACGTATTGCGTAATTATTTGTTTAATTGCCGATGTGGTAAAGGGGTTAAACCTTCGATGGACTTCCTATAGGGCAATAAAATATAGGATGTTCGATTTAAAGAAAATGAGTTTTTGAAATGAACAAAATTTAAAATAAATTTTGAAAATTCTGTTTAATAATTTTGAACTGTTTTTAGTGTTTTTAGATAGCCCAACAATTCGATTAATTACTCTGAGTCTAGGTTGTGTTCTACTTGCATACTCTGAGGAAAATAGTTGAAAAAGTTATAGAGTACAACAAACCATTGATATTATTATTTGTAGACTTTGGGAAAGCATTTAATTTAGTCCAACATAGAACTATGTTAAGAGCGTTTACAGAGTGCATTGTTGATTACAGGTATATTCTCCAGAATATATAATAGTGCAACAGCTACAGTCAGAGTGTACGATGGGGACACCAACAAATTTTCCTTGGAGAGAGGGATTAGACAAGGAGACACCATCTGTCCTAAATTATTTACCACTTTGTTGCAGAACACTATGAAGAACATCAATTGAGAAAATATTAGAGTTAACATCAATGGGGAATATCTGAACAACCTGAGGTTCGCTGGCGACATAGTCCTTATTGCAGACCTGGTAGATCGCGCATGCGAACTCCTTCACACAGTTACATTCACAATGTAACTTCCAACAATTTGAAAAAACACATGTAAAAATTTGTAGAAAGGATAATGTAATGACAGGAATGGTTATCCCTCATTTAAAAAAACCAAATGTAATATAATATATAGTAGGATGTATACCACTTCACAAAGGTCAAATCTCAAATCTAATCCCTGATGATGAAGCAAAAATAAAGCTTCGAAAGCTTGGAAATAGATAAAGAGTATTCTTTACCCGTACCTCTACTGATCGACTTACCCTAAAACAAAATTAATTAACATACCCTACGATCATAAACAAATACTAAATATATATATATATATATATATATATATATATATATATATAGGTTGTAATTTAAAAAAATGAAGTTTTCATCTGTCGAGAGAGAATACATAACACCCTATACAATCATTAAATTGTAGAGCGAGTGCAGTTGGGCATCGTTCAAAAAAACGAGAAGGATGACGTTTTCTTTAAAGGACATATCGGACCCCCGCAAACTAGTGAGACACACTGTGTATCAATTAACAACTTTAGTTTTTGCATTATTTAATACCAGTTGTAATCGGATTATCTGAATTATTATAGCCACAAAAAGGAAAGTTATTTAACTGAAATATTTTTTTATATGCCATCAATCAGACGACAATATATGTAACATTTTTCTATTATTGTCTTTATGGATTATGATTTCAATGAAAATTAAAATGAGTAATAGAAGGTTATAATTAAACACAAACAAAGATTTGCTTTAAAAAAAATACCAGAGTAAAGCCTTTGAAGATTAAAAGCTGTTGTTAAGTCAATTTAATAAATATTCGCGAATCACACAAATGATCGAACAATTTTAACAATTGGTTCGCAGCTATAACTTTTCAAGTTAATATTTTTAAAGATATGACTTCTACGTAATATATGTACCACTCGATTAAAAACATAACCGGAAGTTATTTATTCACGACCTAATTTTGTGAATATTATTGCCGCTGCAAATTTACTGTCATTCACATCAGAAAAAAAAGTAACTGCAACCATTTTCTAAAATAGTAAAGTTACTAAAAATATACTTTTAATTACATCAATGACAACTTCAGAATTAGATCGCTGTTTATTGACGTTGAAAAGGATTAAAAGTTTCTTCCCGATATCATGACCAATACTTTAGCGACGATATCAGTTAACAACATTCTGGTACAGAATATAGATAATTTGATCAGAAACGAATCCTTTATTTCTTTAAAAGATTTATAAAAAACAGAGCTTTTGTGTTTTTGTCCAATTTAAATAGATCATTGCACCCATTCATTGGATCTCGAAACCTGAATGAGTCCTTCAGTAATGATTAATATCTGCAAATATGCTTTATGTTAATTTTGGTACAGATATACTGGCTGGTATATGTATGAGATGATATAGAATATGGATTGAATAGGCACTCTGAGCTGAAAATTAATTTTATTTCAAGAGTAAGTGAAAATTTCTAAATTTATTTCTATTTTCTTATGAACTTTTAATTCCTCAATTTTGTTCGAGCATCTATTTACATTAAGGCAACGTAAATTCTCCTTTCGCTTCTAATTCAATTAAATTTAGTTTCTTTTATTTAAGACAAGTAATTCTCGGCTGGCGGAGGAAAACGATCGGACATACATACATTAAATGGAGAAAGAAGCGCCAATAAAACGGGAAAACTCATTGCCTGGAAAATAAATAGTCCGTTTAACTCTTCGAACGAGAAAACTTAGGTTTCTTTATTTATCCAATAGTTCTCTGGGCTAACGAACTTGTTTATTTGTTCTATTCCTGATTCCAGTTCCGTTCCAAGTCTGGACACCGTATTTTTGCACTTGATCCAATTTGTCTCATTCAACTTTTCTATTCTGTTTGCAAAAAAAGTTAACACTCTCAAACTAGTGCTTCGATAAATTAACGTCTCGCAGCTGAAATTTATGTTTTTACTTGCGATATGACGTAAGTAAGAAACTAAGTGAATATACATAATATGTATAAGTAATATGTATTTAGATTTGATGGTGATGACATGATGCATAAATTTATGAGAAATAAAATTAAGTATCAAATACACTGAACTGAGAAAGTTTTTCGTATTTCTTCATGAAAACAGAACATTTAGTAAATTATGCTATAATGTTGACACCAGTAATAACTACTCATGTTGCACTTTCCCAACTACGAATTTCTTGTTCGCATATAAGCTGCATGTATTCTTATGCCAAGCGAATGAACCTTTTCGTTTAGCAGTATATTGTAAAATATAGGGCCAATTACCCCGGAGTCTCGTATTCTCGAGCGAGCTTTCTAGATTTTTATTCTCTGAGCACTGTCAAAAAGATAAAGAAATATAAATTGCTCTTATGTGGGCGTTTCAGAATCGCATCCGTATTTCCCAAGGGTCCGGAAAAATATCAATTTTGACAAAAATGCTATTTTACTGTTTTGTGTTGAGATCGGAGCTCATACACTCCGAATTTGAAGCACAATTATTCAATCGGTTGTAAATAGAATTCAAAGACGTTTTGACGGATTAAATAAATTGACCAAGAATGTATAAAGCGATGAGGCCATTATAATCGAGCTATATAATTTATGTTTGAACCCCTTGTTTGAACCGTGCGGTGGAAAATCATCTTTTCTCCTTAACTGCTTTATTAAATTTCGAGCAAATATTTATAGTGCCAAAACAAATACACTGAAGCTTATGAAAAATGCTTAGGGGTCTAAGTTCAACAAAAAGGACAAGAAGCAATTCCCCGTTTTTTAAAGAGGAATTTATTTTGTATATGGAATCAAAATGCTGTTTATTGTAACATTCTTGAATATTAAATCAGTAGAAAACTAACTTATTTAATCAAATCTAATATTAAAGAAAAGCTTTCGAATCGGTTAAGAATTACGGTCACTAAAGAGCGTGAATTTTTAATAAAATATGCTCATACTTTATGCAAATTTATTACAAAATATGCATCGAAATTAAATTTTGATGCCCAGATATGCTGCTGTACATTATGCAATATCTAAATGTAAAAAAAATGAATTATACGAGTGACGAACATTTAATGACCAGCTTCATTTAATTACTATATAATGTTATATAATAAATAAAATATGTTATGATTTTAAGGTAATTTTAGAAAATGATTATCAAAGAAATTTGGAAAAAATAAATGCTCTTGGGGTTAATGCAGTTTGGGTTTCGCGATTGGAAGAGTTGTATTGGTCAGTATTCTCTTATTATTCTGTAGTTTTGCTATACCTGCAGCAACGTGATATTGACACCCATTTGCGAAGACTCTTGGCGTATCGTTCAAGACAATTTCCAATGCTGGCTAATTTAAAAGAAAAATAAAGGCAGAAGAATAAGAAAAAACAAAAAGCAATGAGCAATAAATTATAATAAATAACGAAACATATTTTTTAAAGAGTTAGTTAAAACTACTTTCCTTATGTTGCAAAATTCTTAAAATTTATAATTATGGATTTCATGCTATGAAGCCTGGAATGGTCAAGTAATGAGATAATAACAATGACTATATTTTCATCGTTCAAGTAAAGGTAAAAATTATAATTTTGAACTGTCCATTGTGAGCATAAATTCATTTTGTCTTAATGTCGTTATTTTGTAGCCTCTGAAATAACTAGGTGCTATACGTTTTAGTTTTTATACACAACTTTCTGTATTTTGCCTAAGGCATTTTAGGCATTTCGTTAATTGCGGTCTTAATGGCTGACGCAATCAAAGCATATGGCCACTTAGCATGAAGACACTTAAAAGTTATCCCAACTTTGAGCCAAAGGTGCTATTTAGCCATTTGGCTTCCCAGCTAACGTTATTTTACTTGGGGCAACTGGAATTAAGCCGAATCGCCCAGAGAACTTTCCATTACTGGAGAAGCTTTTACCGGAGTCCTTGCAGTAAATTAAAACGTGTGTAAATGGCGGAAACAATTTAAAACAGTATTACATGCGTTCTGTTTCTTCGCTCTGTGTAGGCAGTAACTTCAGGTCTTGACCTTTCAGGAATTGCCTGAGAGAATATCATATGATATGGTGAGAAATTAGGACTTCTGCAAAGCTGGGAGTATTACACCACGGAGACATAATAAAGTTTTATGTGGGAGTAAGTTCGTTAGCTCTACTGCAGATAGGAGCTTCATGCTGACAAACTCATAATAAGATTATTTGATAGAAAACTGTTCTTTAGTGAGTCAAAATAAACGACTAGTTGAAACTATGCAAAAGCTTCCATGAAGATTTAAACTCTCTTGAAGCTTTACGAAAAGAATGTGGTGCAATAAAAATGGTAAAGTTATTTTACTGGTAATGATGGGGTAAAGTTTTGTTAAGTAAATTTCTTAGAATGAAGTTTATTTAAGAATATTGTTGGAATTCATCTAAAATATTTTTAATATGTATTGTCATAAAATAATCAAGTTTATCTAAAGAATATTAACGAATTAATATTTTTATCGTATCATTGAAAATTAAGTGTCCTTAAATTAATTCTTTATTGCTAATTATTCAGCCTAATAATACTAACCTCATAATAATAATTTTAGCAACTTCGTAATAACTTAGTAGCACGTATACATTAGTTACTATTAGAATACGTTAGTTACCTATCATAACATACTAGATACAAATTTCAATTTAAAAATTTGTTGATTTTTCATGTCATTTTTGTCAATGATGTGGTAAAGCTTTGAATGCAACTCGACTTATTAGCCATTTAAATAATATCGGAAGTGGCCAGACGACTTGGTTAACGCCTCGTTCGCCTGGCAACGTCCTCGATTATTATAAATCCTTTAATAATCGAGTGTGTTATATTATAATTTCCCAGAATTAAAATTGAGAAGTGTAGAAGAACATTGAAAGCTTCAAAAACGTGTTTTCATACCACTCCAACATACGAACTCGACTATAGTTGTAAACATAGTTATTTTAGTAGATTTCTAACATGTAATATGTTACATTAGTTAACTGAAGGCATTATCAGTAATAAATGGTTTTAAAACGAATTAAGGAATCGTTACATCATATATTCTTTCCTTAGGTCCTTCGTTGAAATTTTTTGAAGGTATTTCTTTCCTTAGGAACTCCTGTTTTTATCCAAAACAAATAAAAAGCAATATATTTTATTTTTAAAAGAAAACTCCCTGTAATTAGTAAGAAAGCGGTTTAGGACATATGCTTTGTAAGAACTATTATTTGTAGAATAATCCGGGAATTCATTCCTTACCCATGTCCGAATCTATTATCATTTTAATTAGTTTGTAGAAAAATATTGCAGGAACTCCGGCGCATCCACCATCAGATCTCACATCCACTACAATCAACCACAGAATTTCAGTGCATTTGCAACTGTTTTCGCTAATATAAGCATTTAATTCTCAAATGACTATGAAAGCGTACCTAGCACCTAGTTTATCTGCAATTGATTAAGACCAATTCTTCTAAATATTATGTTTCAAAAATATTTTCTTATTCATAACTATTAAACATTCTTAACGACTAAAAAGCAAGAGATATTAAAAATTCCACAATGTTTCGATAAATATTTGCTAACACTGGACCAGGTTTCGCTTTACAACATCATCGGCGGTTAAAAATGTCAATTTTATTTTCTTAATCTTAAATCTGGATTACAACATTTAAGGTAGTTGATCTGACATGGACCTCTTCAAGAGAATGTTATAAACTTGCCCAATTATATAAAGGCCACCATTATCCAACTATCCGGAAGTTAAAAAAAAGTTAAGCTCCAGATAAGTCAAACCAAAGTTAGACAGGACAGAATGTACCTATATGTAAATTTTATGTAGTCAAAACACTGTTTTTTTTTTAATTTTCAATACAAAAACTAGTCGACAGATTTAAAAAAAATGGTGTTTCCGCATTTATTAAAAAAATAAAAATCATAAACCATATTTTTATTGACATTAAGCATTAAGGCATTAAGGCTGAACTGTTTATATAGATAAATAAACCTGCCGGAACATAGAGCTAAATAAACTAAATTCGAAATATTTTTGAATATTTCTGTTAATCAATATTTCTTGTACTTATTTCTTGTAATTTGGGCCATATTTTTGGTTAAATATTTTGCTAACGCCCATTTCCAAGTTTCAAGTTTAAAATAGAAATATTTTAGTTTATGTTCGAGTTTAAACTTCAAATTTCGAAAAGGAAAGTCGAAATTTAAAAAAAAAGAATATTTCTACAAAAGATCTACCTTCAGGTTTAATTTTGAAATTTTAGAAAAAGATATAGTTTTTATCAAAATTTTAATTTTTCCTAGGATGTTTCTAAAAAAGAATATTCCAATTCAAAGTAAAAAAATATATGATTTAACTGGAAATATGATGTCATCCTTTTTTATATCAACTTAAATCTTCCTAGGATATTATATGATTCGGATAGGATATTTACATTCCTCTTATCACTGCGAACTTAGAGATCTATTGTGATAAACCCCGATATATATTGTTTCTAAATTCTCAAGTTTTTGTAAAAGCCTAAGATTTTCCTAGCAGAATATTTACTTATCTCTGCAGGTGTATCTTGTACCTGTTGCAGGTGAAGTAGTCTCTTGTAAAACAATGCTTCGCATGTGCAAAGTAAGTGTTCTGCAGTTTCCCTGGCTTCATTGCAGAAGCGGTAAGTCTCTGACTTCGCTTTGAGATGGCATCTTAACGCGCAGTGTCCTTGTGAGAAGGCCTAGTTATTAACCTTAACTCCGGTTTTGCTGAGATGGAGAAGTTTTTTCGTCTTGGAAGTGCGCATATGTGATGAACATTTTTACATGGTTTTGTCCTGAAATTAATTTACAGTGGGACTCTTTTTGTTTCTCTTCTTATTTGTGGACTTCATTTTTTATATAGCATTTTGCTATAGTAAAGTAAGGTTCGGGTCCAAGAAATCAGGATGCTGCACCTTTTCTGGCTAGGCTATCGGCAATCTCTTTTTCCTCAATAACTATGTGTGCTGGCACCCACATCAAGATGTTTTAGTAATTGTTGACAGTCCCATACTAGTATGGATTTGACAGCTTTAAGCGCTGCTTGATTGTCTGAACAGATATAGATCCTTGCTCCTCGTAAGTACTTCAATAGACACTCCGGAGTGCATAGTTCTATGGTATGTACTTCTGCCTGGAAGATTGTGGAAGTTTGACCTAAGCCTATATCTTGTATCTTTTTTGTTTGTTTTTTTAAGTTTAATCCACTCGCAAAGGGTAACCCCATTATGCTTTCAAAGCACTGCGAGTAGGATGCGGAAACAAGGATAGATGGCGATAAACCGCTTTTTTAAACAAGGAAAGGTTGTAATTTTTGGGAAAAATTCCTTTCGGTAACAAGTTCCAGAAATTGGAAGTTCTATAGAAAAAAGAGTCTTCGTAGACAGAAGTCCTCACTGTGTCAAGGTGGACCGCACAGGAATTTGCTGTCTCCGACTGTCTAGTACGCCTCAAGAATCTTGCACTTGGGGGGATCAATCCTATTAGTTCCTGCGAGCATCTTCCGTGATAGTACTTGTAGAAAAGAGACAAGTCACCAACCATACGCCTGTGCTCTAGTGTTTTCGAGAGAATCGGTCAGACTCTCGTCATCAATTAGGCGAATTGCTCTTCTTTGAATTGAATCCAAGAGAGCTAAGTGTGTTTTGGGACTGAACTCCAAACATGAGAACAGTATTCTAGTGCTTGGCCTAACTTGAGCTTAGTATAGTGTTAATAGCTGATGAGATGTGAAGTACTTTTTAGCTCTAAAAAGAAAGCCCAGCCTTCTGAGAGGCGGATTTGGCAAGGGCGCGCACATGATCGTCCTAAGAGAAGTTAGTGCTTGCTTTTACTCGTAGGATAGATAGATTATATCCCATCGGAAGGAGTTTATCGTCCATTAGTATGTTTGTTGCATTGTCCCTTGATGTTTTCTTAGAGAAAACCGCCGCCTGAGTTTTGGAAGCGTTGAAGTCGACCAAATTGTTCTTACTTCCATTCCAGAATAATCTCGAGATTCCGATTAATCGTCTGTATTTGCTGTTCTCTTAGTCGATCTGAAGCAGCGATAGATAATGGATTGTCGAGGAAAAAAAATGACACAAGGTTACTATCATCTGCGTAGCTGTATACAGGATTGGAAGCTGAAGCTAAGAGATCGTTTATGTGTAACAGAAATAGAGTAGGAGGCAGAAGAGACCCCTAAGGTACCCCTGCGTTAATCGTAAATGTCTCGGATGAGATGCCATCGACGATGACCTGAAGAGATCTGTCAGCAAGAAAACTGGATATCAAATGACAGAGTCCAGGAAGAAGATCTATAAGATGTTAATTTGGCGAGAAGAGATCAATGCCAGACTTTGTCGAAAGCCTTTGAGATATCCAATGCTACAATCCTAGCCTCACCATATTTTTCCATAGCTGTGTTACAGATATGAGTAATATATGCCACTAGATCGCCAGTGAAACGTTGTTGTCTAAAACCGTATTGCCCTGTCGGAGATGATTCTATTTTCCTCCAGATATTTCAGAATTTCGATTGTTGCGTCATATATGCCGACCCTAACCCCTTCTGCTGTTTTTGACCTATTCGTGTACCAGATAAGTGATTCCTTGCTGTAGTTTAGGTTTGTGGTCCATTTCCACTCATATGGCGATCATTTATGACCACTTCGAATGAGTGTTTCAACTCCAATATGGTTTGTATTGTATCAACCGGTTTTCATCGTTGCCGATGACACGAATTTTTTGAGCATACTCAAGTGTTCGATAAAGTATTTTTCCTTCAGATTTATTGCTTGAATTTAAAGCCCCTAGAATTGCCTTCCTTTTTACCTGTAGATATAAAGGAGGCACATTTAGCATGACTTCCAGGGCTGCAGTTGGACAGATTTTTCTGCTTCTGTAATTCCAAGACATGCTAAACGTTGTATTTTGCAAGTTTATCTTCTGCTGTTTTTTCTTTTGCTTTTACCATACTAACGAGGCTTACGTAACCAACGTAGATCATTTTGGGGCTCAGTCCCCAGGTTTTTCAAAGAGTCTGCGGCAGGTCCAGTTTACCACTGTTGCACGTTCGACTACCTCTGCCAGGTGTGTGTTTCAAGTAAGTTTGAGGTCTAGCTAGGTATTTTGTCTCACTTGAGAAGGCAATTTGTACTCCGTTCATAATGGGAGCTATTAATGAGAACTTCTTTCTTTCGGTAAATAAAGTAATAACTGTTTTGCTTGGATTGACTCTTAGACTTGCCTTCTAGCACCAATTGTTGATGCATCAGGTTTAATATAACTCTGTCATGCTTTTCTCTTTTAGTGACGACAATGTCATCTGCATATCCCTGCGTTTGAAAGTCTGAGTTGGGTAACTTTAGAAGAAGATCAGTCCACAACAATAGACCATAGCAGGGGCGATAATACTCCTCCTTGACGACATTCCGTTACCACTAGTCACCACAGTCAGTTGCTGAGTCTCATCCCAAGCTTGCTTTGATTCTTCTTTCTCTAAGCATCGATTGTATCGACTCGGTTATTGTTATTTCAAAGTTCTTGTTTGTGCAGTTTTTTTTGTGAATTTGTATATGGTGTTGCCGCAGGCACCCTCTATAGTCGATGAATCCACAAACAGCAATTTCTTTTGCAAGTGATTGCCTTTTCGGTCCTCCTAATGAGGTTATGTAAGGTCGTCTTGGTAGATTTGCCTAATTGATGAGCAAATTGGTTTTTGTGAAGTGGTGCCTGTACTAAAACCTTGCTTTTAATGTGAAAATCTATGATTTTCTCCATTATTTTAAAGAGAAATGAGGTTAAGCTAATAGGTCTATAAGATTTAGAATGGGCGCTTGATCGCCTTCCAGCCTTTGGTATGAAATCACATTATATAAACTTGGAGAGTTTTTTAAAATTTTCACTGGTTTTTGTAAAAATGTTCAATTTAATTTTGGAATGGTACAGGACGATCGTCAGCGTCACTTGTGGTTTGCTCTAATATCGGGAAATGCTAGGCTCCATTTTTCACAATAAAATTCCTTATATTTTGGGCGAGTTTGCGTCAAGTCAGTTGTATTATTGTTTTTTGGATTAAGAAGACTGTTTTCTAGATAATAATACTATTTGCTACATTGTTAAGTTGTGATAAACTTCAAAATTCGTCATTGAAAATCGACCGTCGGTTCCGTTCGTTGGTCTGTGGTTGGTCATATGTTATCACGCTGCAGGTCGCATATCTTGACTGATTTTCGTGATTCTTGCTTCTATTGATTCAAAATTGCTTAGAAGAAAAATTCAAACTTGACATTTTTAAACTTCAAAAGCTTTATCAAAAAATTTTCCGTTTTTTTCTTGAAATTAGAAAGTAGAGAGTAGAGTCAAAAACTTTGTGATTAAAATTTGAAATTTTACGATTGTAGTCAAAAATTTTCTATTTAAAGTCAAAATTTCACGATAAAACAAAAATTCAAATTTTGGTTCAAATATTTTAATATTGTTATCAAAATTTTGATTGACGGTTCGTTGGGTTTCTGCTAAACATTTTACTCGTAACTTATTTCCAAAATTTGTGCAAAATTTTTTACAAATACTTGATTTTGTAAAATTTAAGCTTAATTTCAATGATTTTTGACTTTTTTGCGGAAACTTGTTTTATTTTATATTTATGTAAATTCATATTTTATATAAATTTTAATATATTTTTGAATTTGTTGTTTTTTGCTAAAATAACATGATTAGCCTGTTTGCAACTTTAATTTAAAAATTTTAAATTTCTATTCAAAATTTTTTCTTAAAAATACGACCTAAAACTCGTAATATAAGATGATTCAAAATTCAATGCAAATATTTTTTGAAGACGTATTTTTAGGACCAAAATAAGACTTTTTCTTTATATAAACATGTGTGGCAAAATGCACCTCTTCCGAGCTACATTCATCGTAAGTTGCCTAAAAAAAAATCGATTAGGTCAAATTGTAACTACAGTTATTGATCCAATCATCTGAGAATTTGGAAGCCCCTGTTTTTAGCACCTCTATTAATTTTTTGATTTAAAAATACTGTAAGTTTAACTTAAGGAGGGCATGAAGGGGAAGTTACACTTTTTTTGGCCAAAATTTTGCGTTTCTACTAGGAAATGAGAAATACTAAATTCGAATAAGATCATCTAGTTGGCTGTAAAAAAATATAAGATTTTGATCTTTTGCATTTTTTGATACAACTGAAGAATTGCAAGAAAATCGTGCTCAACTAAAGGAGAGTATTATCAAATTAAACATTATCTAAATCTAACTAAGCTTAGGGGGCATTTTAGATTTTTTAGTAAACTGTATTAATTATTTTATAACAAATATTGAAAATGCGCTCTGCTGCTTTCGCGCTACAACACTCCATTTTTCTGCAGATAGGCTATTGGACACGATCATTAAAACTCGGAAGGGGTGCATTTTAAAACAACATATGTTTATCGAAAGAAAAAGTCTTATTTTGACTCCAAAAATACGCTTTTAAAATGTATATACGTTTTTTCGTCATCTTCATAGTGCCCAAAAACTTTGAATTTAATTTCAACATATTCTCTCTCTCACCTCACCAATTTTTAAGAAGCAAATTCGAAAATTAAGGTTTGAAGTGAAAACATTTGCTTTTGGATTTTAATAACTGTTAAACTTTATTAACGATAAAAACACAACAGAAATTAAAATTCCATAATGTTTCGTTAATGTCAGTTGCGTTAATAAAGTTTAATAGTTTTGAATATTAAAGAATTCCACGCAGAAAGAGTTGGAAATATCAATTTGGAATTAAAGTAGAAAGTTTAAGTAAAAAATGAAAACTTAAAATCATAAATTCAGAATTTAAGAACGAAAAAAAATTCCGAAAATATCTGTATAAATTTTGCCCCAAATTATTTTAATTTCCAGTTTCGATACAAACGTTTTATTTTTTTCAATTTTTTTAAACGTTTCAAAATTTTCAATTTTCGATATTATCAGAAATTTTGAGGTTTTTCTCCAAATCTTTTTATTTTAACTTTTTCTCGAAATTTCCATATTAAAATTTTTATTCAAGTATTGAAATTTGAAAAATAAATTGGTCTTTATACTCAAAAAATTCAATTAGGAAGATGTTTTAACGGAAAAATTTGCTGTTTTCGTTTAACTTTTAAATTTTGAGAAAAAAACTAGCGATTGTGTGAGAAGATCAAAATTGTCAAAAAAAATATGTTTACCTATTCATTGCTTTCTTTGAGTTTTTAGAATCTTAATTAAAAAAATTTAAATTTTTCACGAAAAGTCTACCTTGAAATCAAAATATTAAGCAATAATTGAAATTTTGAAATTTGAACTTTAGATTTCCATAATAAGACAGATTATTCCAGAGAAAAATACAAAATTATGTAAAAAAAAGGTTCTAGGTTTGAGCATTTTCTCCAAATCTATTTTTTTTGCAAAATTTTAAACTAGAGATTGAAATATAAGAGTTTGGAAGGCTTATTTTTAATTTCCTCAATTTATAATTTTCTCAATTTTTGATGATCTAATTTCAATAATCTATTATTTTGTCAAAATTTTGATTCTTTATAGAAGTTTCGGGTGAAATTTTTAAAATTTGAAAGTGAAACTTTAAATTAAAAAAAATATGTGCTAATACAGAAATTTTAAAAATATCTTGAAAGTTTTTACCGTTTTTTCAAGGTAGGTGTTATGGAAATTTTTGCTTTTTAGCCAAATATTCCTTTTGAACCTCAAATTAATCATTTTTAAAAACCTGTTTACTTTTCAGTTTCAAGTTTTAAGAAGAGTTGATTTTTCTGAGAATCTTAATTGTAATCAGATATAAAATTAATTTTTTTTTTTATAATGCTGACATTTTAATTTATCGGTAACTTAAAATTTATTTTTATCAATTTTGAGCATCAATGGACGTTTAACATTTTTTTTGTCATAATGGGGTGTTTAGGGCTGACATCCATAAAAAAACCTAACAAATTAACCATTGTGTTAACCTTAATTGGGTAATTAAAGTTAACTAAGTAACAAGCAAAAAGTAATTTGTATATGTTGAAAAAGAAGTTAGGCGTCAAATTTCGCTCTTTTAAAAATGTCTATCCAGGACGAAATCGTTGTATATTTGGAGAATGGGAACCGCTCGAAAATTAAATTCCAATTATTGAAAAGCCGTATTGTGCAGACAAATTTAAATTTATTGTGGCTTTAACTTTTCAAGCGCTTTTTTGCATAAATAATATCCATTAATTTTTAAATTTGCAGTGCACATTTGAAAATTATTAAAATGAATATATCTGCTTCACAATAATGTGATTAAAAGTTCTCGAAAATGAAACAAAAACCCCTAATTGTTTACGAACAAAAACGTTTTTCTCTTCTTGTCTTGTTATGACCTGTAATTAATGCTTTACTCTCTAATAGCTGATGCGTGTATTGCATAAAGATTAAAGCTAGAACTTCGGTTTTATGCTAAAATTGTGCAACTTAATTAGCATTTTCCTCATTGTTTTCAGTAATATGTGTGCCTAATACGTTGTTTTATTTTCAGCTATTATGAACCACGACACTCCGTTATGATTCGCCTCCTGAGTATGCGATTAATTACACGATTATTACTGCTGGTATGTTCCTTGAGTTTGGTTAGTTTGCTGTTCCTAAGTCGTTGCGGTTTCAACGGACTAGAAAATCCGATTGTTCCAAC
Organism: Dastarcus helophoroides; assembly: GCA_028583605.1. NCBI lineage: Eukaryota > Metazoa > Arthropoda > Insecta > Coleoptera > Bothrideridae > Dastarcus > Dastarcus helophoroides. Next base: position 27,738,673 of record CM053329.1, on the reverse strand, counting down.
AGAAGATCAGATTATTGGAGTCGGTGCAGGTTCGTAATAATTCACATTTAACTCGCTATAGATATCTAAAATCAATATAGAATGGAATTTAACACCTGGGAACTATTAAGAATCTTTTTTCTCTTGTTTATTGTTTGTTGCGCCTTTTAGCGATTTATTAACTCCTTTGGAATTTGCACTCGGGAAGGGAAGCGAGATCACTTCGCTAATTATTGCAAGAAGGTTGCGATGGACTTTCAGAATCGATTTAGAATTTAATGATATAAAACCTACAACAACAAAAATAAGTATGTGTGATACCGAAACATATTTCTTTATGAATCCATATGCTATAAAAATCCTTACACTTTTACAATTTTTGCCTATCTGTATTTTTGTCTGAGCTTGAAAACAGCTAACTCAATTTTGATAAATCTCTGACTAAGAAAATGGCACTTTCTGGTAATTATTTAGGCCATTTTATTTATGTTAAATTATCCAATAATTAGTTTGCCACAAACATCTCTTAAGCAGTGAAACGTAGACATTTGTCTTACATAATTTATATTTTATGGTTCTCTTCAAAAAAGATATCCGTACTTTTTTGGTATGAGTTTGTGAGACGTCGGCACTTTAAATATTCAAGAAACAGAATATTACTTACAGTGCCATAGTAGCTTTCAACGAGCTCTGCGTGAGACATTGAATTTAGCCCATCAGGAACTATAAACGACCCGAGCTGTAGGCGAGGTTTAGAAGAAGATGAGAATGTTGAAGACGTGATGTGTCACTGCCTGGCACTAACATCAATCAGAGGCTTTACACAGGGGAACCTCTCCATACAGGGGAACCTCTGGTCTAGTGTGGCCAGTTTGAGAGAGGGACGTTTTTCGGTTTCTCAACAAGGTTGAGTGGCTGAATGAATGACCAAGGGCGCCTCAATCATGGGAATAGTACAATGGGCGCAGAAAGGGTGCCCTAAGTGCTAGCCTAAAAAAATGTAGGCAACCCACCTCAAATCCAGAATCCAGAGAATCCAACCCCCTAAGAACATCATCTATAATTATGGTCCCTATCCGGTTGCACCTGCCTCGTTAGGCCTCTAATTATTGGAAGTCGAATGAGAATGTCTTAATAAAATTCGTGTGGGCTTCTGGTCTTGCGGATAAGCCTTGCTCGGTATTGGAGCTCTTTAAAAGTGTTTCTATTCGTTCACCAATTATGTTCAAATTTGCAAAACAGACGCTAATGGGATGTTATTAATAAAATAATGAATATAGTATATAGTTGTTGGTTGGTTAGTTGGTGGGCGTCTAGGTCTACGGATCGTTAGTGCCACCGCAGCGCGATCGAAGTGTAGAGAGGTTTGTTCTCCAGCAAAATTGTATTGCGACAATGCTAGTATAGTTAAAGACGCGCGAACAGAGGGCAGCAAGCCCGAAATTCGACGAGGATTTTACAAACTTGTCAATAGAAGCATTGAAGGAAATGCTTTTATTGATACAGAAGACGATCGAGGCAAAAACTAACAATTTGAGCGTTACACAAAGTGTAGAAGGCTTAGTTGTCGTCGAGAAGAACGAAGAATTATTTTCACCGCCAACTGAAGGCGAAAAAGAAGAAACTAAGGAAGAATATGTCTCTAACTCTGAGAGTAGAGCAAGGCGAAGAAAAAGAAAAGTGCGCAAAGCGCAAGAAGAACATCTTAAAATCGCGACTGCTCAAACAAAGCCAAGCAAGAGCAACAAGAAAATTCAAGGGAGGAAAAAGGACAAGTATCTTCGATTATTATGAGAGAGCAAGAAAATTGGACGGTTGCGGCGAATGCAATAAAGATTAAGAATATCGAATACATCAAGGCCCCAGGGGGCAAGAAAGGAATAAAAATCTATTCGACTTGCCCCCAAGGCCATAAAGCTCTCGTTAAGGTACCTGTCGAGGCGAAAATACAGTACCACACGTACTCTCTTTCAGAGGAAAGAAAAGGTAGTACTGACAGAAATTCCCATCTTTTTAAAGGAAAAAAAAGTTGAAGAGAACTTGATGAAAAAATGATTACATCCAACTAAGGTAGTTTGGATGCACAAGAGAAACAAGGATAGGACAATTATGCCACTCGTTTTTGTTGAATTAAAACGAGATAAGAAGAAGATATTCGACATGAAAACCTGATGCGGCCTAGAAATAGGAGTAGAGGCCCTCAGAAAAAGAAAAGACATCGGGCAGTGCTTCAACTGCCAAGCGTTCGAACACATGCGGACCCAAATTCGGACAAATGTAGGCAAAACCATACAAGGAAGAACTGCGAATACCCGAAAACAGAGCCTGCAAAATGCGCTAAGTGTGAGGGAGTTCACCATGCCAGCTATCGCGGTTGTCTCGCATTACCGAAAAAGAAAAACAGTAAAATCAATAATTGAAACACAGAACTTGTCCCCTGAAAGCAAGAAAAATTAAAAAACACAACAAAGGTTGCTCTAACGCGTTTCGACAGCCAAGCTGTCATCTTCAGAGAGAAACAAAAGTAAAATCAATACTGCAAATATAATGAAGAAAATTCCTTACGTAAGTAAAGCGTCAAGCTAAGACAAAGACTAAAGAAGGAAGACAGCGAAAACAAGAAATAAGCAAGAGACGACAAAAAGACATCGGTAAACATTATCTTATGTGATATGACAATGCAGTTTAACAGCATCGACAAATCAAGTTAATAGGTTATTAGGGGAGATGCAGGAAACATTGAAGATCATCAAATAACGGAAGAAGACAAGAAGCAGTCTACTAACTTAGTCAGAAGAAAAACACGCACGGGTGAAGAAGACGTTTACAGAGACAAACTGGGTGACACAAAAGTTCAGATATGTAATGTCTGTAACAAAAGGAGGCAGACATGGAAGGTCCGAATCTCCTGACCCCGCAAGGAGATTAAAAGACAAAACCAAAGACTATATAATTTTTCATTTTTTTTTTGTTTCAATATTGTTTTTATTAGAGTTATTGTATGTAGTGGGATGTTTTGAAAATAAATTTTAGCTGAAGTGAATGTCTTTTCTGTCAACCTAAATATGTTGTGCGACAATGCGACACCCTATTCTTATTTTGGCAATATGTTAGGGAATTGGAGAAAGCATCTCCAGTTAAAGCCTAGCTTTTTTCTATGAATTACAGTGTCATTTTGATGGAGCGGGCTGGTCCTTGGTAATCTTCAGAAATTGAAATCATAATATGGCTATCGAACCGCGTTAGAGCAACCTTTGTTGTGTTTTTAAATCTTTCTTGGCTTCAGGGGACAAGATTTGTATTTCAGTTTTTACAATGTAATTTCATAAAAAGTCTCAAAGAGTCGTGAACAATATCGAGACACTCCTATTAAAAAAATAAGCTGACAAAATAGTGGGGATACGTAAAACTCTGTTTGCTTTATATATTTTGGCGGCGCCCCTATAAATTTCTTTCAATTAAATGAAACCTGAAAAATAAAAACGCATTAGATAAATTGAGTTGCCAAAGTTTTAATTGAATTTTTCGATAATAATTCAAAATGATGGAGATTGGAGAAAATAGCAAACGATAGAATTTGGACGACATTACACATATCTTGTAAAATATAGGGAATGTAAGTTGTGAGTTATTACGACATTTACGACGTGGTGGTTTTTACTGCGTATCACATTTTATTAAACATGACTCGAATTGTTGCATGAAGCTTGAAGGATATAATAATGTTAAATATCGTTTTTTTTACATTTATGTTGTTGAGTTTATTTTTATTTGATCCTTTTTCAGGTCGATTTCTCAGGTATTTAGATGATAAATTCATCGGCTCTTGTATTGTTTTTTCATGTGACGGATTAAGAATTTAACCCAGAAGTTTAATGAAATCAGTTTTTTCAAAATTTAGTGCTTACGCTACAACCTTTGAGGGTTTTCCATAAATTTTCCTTAAAACGTTTTATTTTGAAGTTTGAGGTTTTCTGTAATTTCGATTTTTTTAAATTCTTGACTTACCCTTAACACCCCATTTTCTAGAGCAAGAAATATGAATACTTAGGGAAAGGTTAATTACAAATTAAGGAAGAAAATCAAAATGATATTTTAAGGTTCGACTTCATCTTTATATTTGGAATCTATTTAACAATTTGACCAAAATTTTAATTTTATTCTAAATATGTTGTTTTATTAATTTGAATACTATTCTTAGAAATTTTAGGTTTTTCTCCAAAGTTGAATTTTTCCTTAAAATTTAATGTGCAAGCTTTTGATTGTTATATTCAAAAAATTGAGCACATTTTCAAAAATATGGAGTCAAAATTTAGAGTAAATTTAAAATTTGTTTAATCTTAAAAATTTAAGGTGTTTGGCTAATCTACGACTGTAAGCACCGAGTTTTGCTTATTTTTGAAACATTAATATTTCGAATGTCTTTCGAGTTGAGTTTAAAAGCCAAAATTTTTCGAAAAAATTCGAATATGCTTTTTAAGTAGAAATTTTGTTTAATATTGACATCATTTTGAAAGGAGAGTTCCATCAACTTTAACGCAGGTAATAAAGCAGTAATTGAAAAGAAAAATAAAAAAGAAGAAGTCGAATTGTAATTATTCATTTAAAGTGGTTTGGAAAAACATGGCATTTGGCTTTTCTCCCCAATCATCTTCCTCAGTTATAAAAGAACCGAGGCGTAACTGCAAATCTATTTATCTCTCAAGACTACATTCAACATAAATATACCTTCTGGCACACGCGTTTCACAAAAAATCCTTTTCATCGGTTACGTTTCCCATGTGACCCACGATGGTCATGGCATGCAATTGTTTAAATGATTGTACATATGTATAAGTCATTGGTAAATATCCTAAATACTGTTTATTTCAGAAATTCTTCTTCCGTTTATTTTTTTCCAAATTTCGACCAGGAAAAATTTACTAAAATGCAAAGCATTGGTTTCCTATTAAAAATAATCGCTATAAGGTATTGGTAGAGTTATCTTAGAATAAAAGTAAAAATCTTTGTATGTACCTAACAAATAAGACTGCATGGAAGTTGTTTCTTGCTATCTTCAATCTTTTTGCAAAAAATAGTCTTTTCTTTAACGTCAAAAATTTCAAAACTTTAGTTACCAAAAGGAAGTATTTCGTTGTTCATCAGCAATTACCTGAACGATAGGAAAATGCTAGTGATTAATGAATGAATCCGGCACCTCCACCAAAAGTTTATATTATCTCTTTGCTCAGTCAGTTATGGTTTTTTCGTTGGAATAAACTAGAAGCCAAAGAGAAGGTAAGTAGATTAACGCACATCGTATTATGGTACTCATTATTAAATTATTTTTCTGGAGGACAGAAATATTGTAACAAAGTGAGAATTTTATTTCTCTGATTTGACCCGTTTTGCTTTTTGAGTTTTTTTTAATAAATCTAATTACCTCCACAAGCTTTGATATTAATTTGTAATTTAAATGTTTTGTGTTTCTAATAGCATAATAATGAATTTAGTCTCTGTTCTAATACCTCCGACGCGAACCTAACACATTATCCGAAAATGACCTTTATCCCCGACATGCCATTTCAGGGAGAGTACATACTGAAACCGTAATTTATAACAGACTCAGCTTAATGGCATATTTAGTAACCTTAGCAATTTTACATGTGTAATACCTCTGTCTCTAAATTATGGTCTCTTTGGAGCAAATTACTGCGCTGTGGGTACTTAAAAATGTTTATTTATCTTCGAGGTAGCCATTTTATAAAAATTTATCGCTGATAGTTTTAATTTATAAAGAGCCTGCCGAGCATCGTGGTAAAGAAAGCACCTTGTCGCACAAGCAATAAATTTGCTGCCTTTTTACTGACGCAGGATATAGAACTAACGCAATTTAAGGATGTGTCAATTCAGGTGTTATTTATTTGTAGCTTATTGGGTGAAAAATTATTTAGTAAGGTTTTTAAATCCCTGCTTCTTCAGTGTAAACTTGTGCTGAAAATGAAAGGGTTTTATTTAAAGGTGTTGGCAAGGAAAATGTTAAGGTGTTAAGTAAATTATCATTTATAACCGAAACAATACCGTTTTAATCAGATTCTTGCAGATTAGTGGCTGCAGTTGTAGGAATCCTTAATGAAGACGTTGGCTTGTTAGACGAGACTTTATGCCATTTGGAACGTTATCTAAATTTTCTCGCCATATTAATTAGAGCACATGGTAAGCTGCGATACAACGAAACAAGCGATAGTTAATTAACCAAACAAGTTGCATTGTTCTACTTTGCATAAGTTCAAATTGGTTCGAGAACATTGATTACCGGGAGGTTTGTAATCAGCAGCAATTGTACTCCGCAGAGCATTTCATTTCGCTCCTTTTCGATTTCCCTCTTCTGCTATATCGAATAATCCATTTCTCTGAATATACATGAATGTGTTCAATAATACGCCCTTGGTAGTATTCTGCTGAGCACGCTACCAAGGGCCTATTATTCTCAGCAGCCAGAAAAGCTGCCAAGAAGAACTTTCACATACAGTGTCTCACACTTATAGTTGGACACTATTAGTTTTGTACAAGTAAAGGCATCCTAAAATTAATAATAGTGCAATGTGCAAAAGATAATAATGCAACAAGAGAGAAAAGGTGTTTTATAAATGAGAAGCAGCAAAAAAGTAAGAACTTTGTCAGTTAAAGCGTCCCTTATATTCCTAAACCATTTTGACTGCCTTTAAACAGCTCACAGTAGAATGTCGGATATTTCTAACAGAGCTCTGGGAGTGTTCGGTACTGATGAAGCTTGTGGATGTACGGGGAAGCAGTTTACAAATAATAAGCCTACAGGAAAACAAATGTGGCAAAAAATTACAGAGGCCCGTTATCATATGAAAATTTGTTATTAAAATATTGTGAAAATAGAAAATATGAAAACATGACACTGTCCATAAATACGAAAAGGAAGGTCGATTAAAAAATCAAAACAGTATATTACGGCAAGTCCTAGAAATTGCACACGAAAAGCGTTGGATATTACGGCAAATTGAGGAGAATTCAAGATGAGCGTACTTAAACTAACCGTACAAACAGTAACGTATTTAGGAAAATAGCCCAAGAAAGTTTGAAGTTTGCGAAAAAGTATATTTATAAAAACTTCCACCTTTGGAAATCAGTTACATTTGCAGAGAAAAGTAAGTTTAATGTTTAGGGATGGTGAGGGATTGGAGAAAACTTAGGGAGAGTTAAAATTAAAAAATCTTCGAGGGACACTGAAACATGGTCGTGAAGGTATCTTCGTGTTGGGGTTGCATAACAGCCACAACAATAGAGAATTAGAGAATTTACATTTCATAGAAAGAATTATGAAGCAATGTGTGCACCTTATTATTTTAAAATGCCTTTTGTGTCAAAATACTGGAAGCTTTAGGTTGCGATCTACGTTTTGCTGAATCAGAACATGAATCCCAAACAAATCACCCGTCTCGTTCCCCAATGGTTTCTGTATAACTGCTTTCATTAAATTAATCGTCTTCGTAATCTGCAGATCTTAGCCCAATAGAAAATAGGTAAAATTAGCTAAATAGGGGCCTAAAGAAGTGCCAAATTTTAACCGACAGCAGCTCAAGGATATGTTGCAGAACGAGTGTAATAATATTTCGCCAAATATTGGGTTTTATTTTGTTTTTTTTTGTTAAGCAGATGAAATCCTTTACGGACATCTGGAAGATAAGCCAGGTAGTGTCAAACTTTCAGTCTGTGGGTACCAACTAAAACCTCTGCTTCTTCGGACCGGGCCCTTGGCCATTAGCACTGGAGCACTAATGTGCGCTGTTTTGCGTGAAACAAACAAAGCACAAAAGTTTTATTAATGGAAGTCGATCGCTGTTACAGCCTAGAGAACCATCCTCAGTCTCCTGATTTTGGTTGGAATTTTTGGGTCCTAATCTACTGCCTGTCGAACTAGAATTTACCTTTCTGAGGAAATCTCTTACCTTAGGTAGATCGACTTCTCTATGAAGTTGATAATTTCTAGCAAACCATGGAGCATCCATGACTTATCTTAGAAAGACGTTCTGGAACATCTGAAGATTTTTCATCTGGTTATCGGTATCTTGTGACCAAGCTACGAATGCGTTGGCTATCGCTGGTCTTATGATTGATGTGTACAGCAAAACTTTAAGTCTTATGGACAGTTTGCTATTTCTATCACCCATTGCTAGCAGCAGTCCCTTTGTCTACTCCTAGATACTTTGCCTGAAGTCTCCAGTCGACGTTTTGCCTATGGACATGAATATGACTATATAGTTGAAATATTCTTTTGGTAAATAAAACTGCCTGGGTCTTGTCTGTGTTGACTTTAATTCTCCATTTTCCAAAGTATTCTAGGAGTTTGTCTGTAGCTGTCTGCAGTCATCTGGTGACCAATTTTGGACTTAGAGAATTTGCCAATAACGCTGTATCGTCTGCATAGGTTGTTGGAATGTTTGCTGTGAACAGACAGTATAGGAGCGGTGACAATGCGAAACCTTGAGGTACGCCATATCCCAACCTATACTGGTTAGACAGTTCCTGTCCCACCTTTGCTTTAAATGAGCTCTGGTGTAGGAACGAGCTCACCATTTGAACCATCGTTAGCGGTATCCCGAAGTGATGCATCAATGATGGTGTCAAACTCTGTCAAATGCTTTGGATATATCAATGAAAATTGTTCCTATTATCTGATATCAGCTCATGCTGTGTGTGACTTTTTCAACCACTCGCAGCAACTGGTCCGAAGTAGAGTGCATTGGTTGGAACCCAAATTGTTCCTTAGGGATAATGCCGCGATTACTGATGATGTTCTGCAGATGCTTCTTAAAAATCCTCTCCGCCAACTTACCCAAGTTGAATAGGAGGCTTATTGGCCTCTAATTTTGGGGCTTACCTGGTTTAGAAATGAGGATAACGTTTGAAGACTTCCACCTTGTGGGAAAATATCGATTTTTAAACACTGAATTTACCATGTCTCTAAAGTATTTGACAGCTTGGTCTGGAAGATTCTTCAGAGCTTTGTTCGGAATTCCGTCAAGACTTGGTACCTTCTTGACATTCAGCTTATGCAAAAAGCTTTGGGGTTTTTCTGTGTCAGTTGGTCTGATGACGTCTGATACGTTTGGCTTTTCCTCCTGAAGATCTTGAACCTCTTGTTCTACTCTCTCTACAAAGTTTAGGTTTACTCCCTCAAGAGTAGCCTCGCAGTGTCTTTCAAAGTTCTCAGCAATGCTGAGGCGTTGTCCTTATCTAAGTAAGTCATTCCTTGAGGTCCGTGAATCCGAGGGATCGGTTTTATATCCCTTCTTAGAACTTTGGCTGTTCGCCAGAGGTCAGAGGAGTTTTCGAAGTTACAGCTTCTGAAACTTAGAAATCTTGTGCTCTTTAAGTTCATACCTGAGCTCGTGGATGAGTCTGCTGACTTCCGCCTTATCTGCTTGCAGATTGGTCCTTCTTATCCTCTTTCTGGCACAATTTTTTCTTCTGATAAATTCCACCAAGTGATTTGGTAGTGGTTCTCTTCCTTCCTTACGCCGGAAAGTTTTGGTCGCTGCCAGAATGGAATCTGTTATGGTGTTTTTGAGCTTTTTCTCTGCCACATTGATGTCATCGTTTGTGATGATCTCTTCAGGCTCTTCTCAGTTTACTGCTAAACACTCCCTAACATTGTCCAGTTTGTTTTCTTGCAGGTCTCGGGAGGCTTGGGTCCGTGATCATCTCCGATGGTCATCAACACTGGGTTGTGGTCCAAGCTGAGCTCACTGACTGATGTCAACTCAACAGTGTGTACTGAACATCCTTCATCAGTGCTTCATCCAGGATGACTGGCACTCCTGTCGTGTAGTGATGATGGGTTGGTTCTTCTGGAGTCATTATATCTATTCCGTTCTGTGTAATGAACCTTTGAAGTGTCCTGCCGTTTTGGTTGTTTTTTTTTTGGCTGCCCCACTCGACGTTTTTGGCATTAAGGTCTACAGCTACAATAACATTGTTATTGTTTATTTCAAAGATGCGTGCCAAATCTGTCTCTGTAAGAGTGTTGGATTTAGAATAACAACAAGAAAGCAGCGTCAGAGGTCCCTGCGCCATTTATACTGTTATTCCTGTTCCTTCCAGCCTGTCCAACTCCGGTATGCTTGCAGCAAAATGGATTAGGCTTCTACTTACATAGGTAGCCGTACCTCCTCCTGGGCCTATTTCTCTGCCCCTGCAATAAAGAACATAGCTTCGGATTTTGGGATCCTTGATGGTGCCCCTCAAATTGGTTTCGCTGAGCATTAACATGTCCAAGTCATTTTCTTAGCGAATACTTCCAGTTCGTGCTTGTTGCCTACAAGTCCGTTGCAGTTCCAGAAAACTGCCTTGATTTGCTGTTGACGAGCATCGAATATTGTAAAAACATCGTTCTCTTTTATGCCTCGACGTCTACAGACTGTGATTAAGAGCAAGGGTTGCCCGACAAATTATTAGCCACAAATATTAAAACTAATATTCATTGCCGTTTTTGCCTGTCCGACTTTCAATTGTGAGTTAATGTCATTACGAGATTAGCTTTGCTTAGGTTTTTGCTATACCTGAAGTAACAATTTTAAGTTACAATTATACTAACCTAGATGTAGTTATTAGCAGCCTTATATTTTGATGCATTTTTGTTAATAGTAAGTATTGTATGTTTCGCAGTTCGCTTAATTATTTCGTAACTTATAGATATCCGACTTTTAGTGTGATACTCTGTATAGCTCATTTATGGTACTGCACTAAACATCAGCAGCTTCTAATATACCGACAACTCTTATGAAAATATGATTATATCTATGGGTATTACCAAGAGTTTTATGTATTAATTTTGTTTAATGAGAAAATGTATTTATTAAATAAATACAAGAACAGAATTGTTTGCATCGATTATAATTTATTAAGAATTCCATATCTTCAGAATCATATCCGAGTCGTGATTTTTTATTAATAGGGAAGCAGATTACGAAAGGCTAAAAATTTTGATTGTTTTTCAAAATGGGGTTTCCGAAAATATTAGTTTTTAAGCTGGCATTTTTATTGAAATGAAAACTTCTTACGCGCGTTGAGCGATTTTGAACAGAAGGTAAAATTATGGTTCTGCATTACTAATTTTATTAAATTTCATCCTCAAAGTTAAGAACTTTGCTTTTATAAATCAAATATAAGGAATATGCCACGATTTATAAATCATCTATTTATTCTGACCCTACAAGTACATAATCATCCATACATATTAATATAATATCCCTGTCACAGAAATAAAATTATTCGGAATGTTGAACATTATCATTTTTATGACCTAATACAACTTTTTCTCCGCCAACAATACAAAAGAATAATTTCGCTCAGTTCGATATTCACCCTAATTTTAATTTACAATTTTCATAAAACAACTCCGGAGAAGAATGGGTCGCCGTCAACCGTCAAGTCATCAAAATTACATATAGAATTTCCGAATTTCCGTACAAATATTCGTAAAATTGAAAAATCCAGATGCACAATTTAAAAAACAAATTTGCTGTTTCGGGGGATTCTTTGTCCAATTGAAAATTTGAAAGCATATCAAGCGTACATTGTGTTTCTCTCATTGTGTTCGAGTTAAATTGAAAAATGAAACTCTACGTGTTCGGCGATGTTATCTGCTGTCAGTAGTGCCGCTGTAATATCCTGGAAATAATTCATGGATAGCCGACTTCATATAATTTAATTGAACGCCGTCCCCTCCACGTTCTTTTGTAAAAAAAGTTTTATTAAAAGTCGTTGCTTTTGAAAGCCAGATAATTTCATAAAACAAAAAGTTGGCTGCCGGAGACATAAGTCAACAAAAGTGCAATCGGAGATAAATTGTGCTGGAAAAAGTGAAGAATGGATGAAATAATTTCTCCGGTGATGTTTTTTAAACGGTCATTTTACTTCACTATATACATATTTTGCTCAGAGTTATGTAGCGGTTTGCACACGTGATTAATAACGAGAACGTCCTGTTTTAGATTTTTGAAGGAAGGAGTTTAAAATTTTTGTCAAAAATGAATTGATATAGAAAAAATACAAAGTAACTTGTGAGGAATTTTTAAATTTGAACTTCGATAAGTTTTTATTTGGTACCTCACACGAAGGCACCGAACAAATTTTTAAAACTTTTATTTAATCTTCGAAAAATTGACTTTTTTGAGATTGGACAATGTCAAGGAAGTGGGTCAAAGTTTCGCCTTTGGTAGACAGTTGACATTCCCAGTTGCCATACTGTTTGTCTTGACTGTGTTCCTATTTTAATTTTGGAAGAGTTTCACCTACCTGTAGGGTATGGCTGTCACGTTGGTTACCGCGGCCTTCTGGTTTGAATATTGATTTTGATTTTCATTGCACAGTCACAGGTTTCTTCTCTGGTATGGTTGAATCCCTGATTTTCATTCCACGGTATCTGCAGAGCAGTTTCTCCTCTGGTATGGTTGACATACTGAGTATTTTAGATTATTTTATGACATTAGAGTATTCTATCTTTTTATTTTAATTCTCTTATTTATATGTCATTTTTTCTTCCAAAAAGTTTATCCACTTGTATGGTTGCTGTTGTTAAACTAAATTACCATACCCTTCTGTCTTGAATTTTGCTTCTTTTGTTTCTGAAGCCTCTAGGAAGCGGCTGAAATGTGGACAGTTTCAACTAGTTCACTGACATGATCTAATATCCGAAAAAATATATTTTTTCCTACTCTGAGTATGAAAGTCTTGGTATCTTATATCCTAAAAACTAGTTTTTAAAGTCAAAATTCAATTTTTTGGGTCCAATTTTTTACTATAATTTTATTGTCTATGGGAAATAAATAGTAACACATCTGTAACCTTTGGACAGACATCCTTGTGACATCAAAATTGTTTCGTTTCACTTTTGGTACGGTACAATATAAATATATTTTTAAAAAATGTAATATAATTTTATTTTCAGAGATCTGGTTCCATGTAAATTTGCCATCATATTTCATGAATCACGTCCGGATTTTTTTTCAGTGTAAGCAATAAAACACATATCTGTGCATAAGATAAGAAATTTATGGCTAATGCGTTCTTAAAATAATAATGAAATAAACAGCATAAAAGCGGCTTTAGATAATTGTTGGATTTGTGGTGATAAATCGACTCTAATTGCCTTAAATAACATTTTTGTTAAAAAAAATGTGTCGCATTTTTTTTTCATTTTTCTTTATCAGATAATTATTTTTTATTTATTTCACAATCTAATAAATGCGAAAGTGCTTGAAAAACAATCATTGTTTTAATTTCATCATTTTCTGATAATGGAAGTGAATTTGTGATTTGTACAATTGTTTAATTTGTAATTTTCTTCGTTAAAATTTGGTTTTAAATATCTTGAAAATTTATTTTTTTATGGGATTTCTCTCTCTCTCTCTCTCTACTTGCCCTTTGTGAAAGATTTATGTAGATATCTTTCTTAGTTCATATGCAATTTGTTTGAAGAAAGTATCTCCAAAGATCAGGGTTTTTTTACCTAGGATCCATGGACCCCTGTGGGGTGCCGGGGGTCCATGGCTAGCCCGAAAAATGTAACCAGCGTCCCAAGCTTACTAAATACATCCGTAAGGAGGTATCTAGCCTCCCGTATTTGTTTCGGGTCCTACGTAAGAAGCGTCCCAACTACCTGCTCTTAATGGGACTAATGAATGGTAAAATAACTATACGAAATTTAAAATTTCCACATTGAAATTCCGCTTCCTCCCAAAATTTGGGCCGAATTTTCTTCTTCTGCTAACAGAACAACAAATAATTGTAAATCTTTTCACTCTAAATTAAATAAGTTGTTCAATAGTCCGCATCCCAATATTTTCATATTTATGGACGTATTAAAAGGAATACAAAATGAAACGAATATTCAATTAAAAAGTAACTCTGTTAAACAGTCGAAAATTATGAGAGAAAAGGAAATGTTTTTGAGAACCGACATGAGTAGCTTACTTAGGGAAAGTATAACTGTGTTTGAATTTGTAAAAAGGGTTTCCTTTAAGTTTCTGCCCATGTAACTGCCACCTATGTATGTATAAATGTATGCATTTTTAATATCTGTGTATTGTACAAGTTCATAATAAAATGTATACTGTATCCTATATTGTTTTATTAACTTATACATATTTTGACGTTGCAACTTCCAATCCCAATGGGTATAACCCTATCGAGAACAATACATATTTAAAATCTCCAGAATGTGTTCAAAAAATAATTCTTTAATACTTTGGGTAGGTACATAATTAGAACGCTAGTTATACATACCCTTATTTAATGAGGAGGGCGGACGCTTGTTACGTACCTATAATCTTTGTGCCGGGACGCTAGTTACCTAGTCAGGTAGGACGCTAGTTACCCCGACCCGGCTAGCCTACTTGACAACCGGAACCCCTTGACAACATTTACTAAGATAATAATTACTGCAGTAATTTGTCCAGTACTATCTAATTAAAAGTATTTTTAAATTTCCTTGTTTTCTTTTCTTACTAGCCAGCTAGAAAAGGCCAAGGTGGGATGCTTGCTCCCCAACCGAAAAATTTATATTTTCAGCTGGGGGAGGGGGGGGGGGGTCCTTTTCCATAAAGTTACCTTCTTTCTTCAAAATTCATGCTTTCCTTGAGATTTCTATCGTTTCTGGAATTTTCGATTTTTATCTTAAATTTAACAGTTTGCTTTCTTTAAAATGTCGTATTTATTCCTAAAGTTTGACTTCTTTTATCAAAAATTGACTGATTTTTACCTCAAAATTTGTCTTTTTTGTTGAAATTTTGTCATTTCTCAAAATTCGACTTTTTCTGGAAATTTCGACAATTTTTCTAAATCCGAATTTTGAATTATGTATTAAAATTTACCTTTTATTCGCATTTTAGTCGACCTTTTCATAAAAAACTAAAATACTGTTCATCGAAGTTTGAAATTTTTGTAAGAAAAACAATAATTCGAAGAAATTTTCTCTGAAAATTTTAACTGTCTCTTTTTAAATCCATTTTCTTTCAATTTGTTTCTCAAAATCTCGACATCGATCTCAGTACTGAACATTTTTTGATGTTACGGAGCTTGTCCGTCTTGACTTCAGCTGACTTTGTACTGTTTTCTTTAAATTAAGGCGTTTTTTAAACATTTCGACTTTTGCTTTCATAATTTTTTTGGCTTTTTGTAATTTTCAACTTTTACTTTGAAAATCGTCTTTTTCTCGAAATTTCGATATTTTTCTCAGATCCCGTCCTTTTTCGAAACGATTCATCTTGGAATGTAATTCTTTATGTTTCAGATAATGTCAAGTTTTTTCTCAAAAGTCTATTTGTTCAAAATTTGACTTTATGTGCAAAATTTTCATTGTTCCTCTAATTTTACTTTTTCCCCAAAATTCATGTTTTTCTCCGAATTTCGAATATTTTTTCAAAATTCGTATTTCTCACTGATTTAGGATTTGTTCGTTGTTCTTCAAAATATTCGCAAAATTGTAATTTGCTTTTTAAAATTGGACTTTCTCCGCAATAGCTCGAATTTTTCTCGAATGTTTTTTCGAAATTCCGGCTTTTTTTGAAACTTCCTTATTTTTCTCAATATTGGAGTTTTTCTGAAAATGTCCCCCATTTAGAAACGGATTTCCCTTTCCAGAAGACTGGGTAATTTTTTAAGGTCTACTTTTTTTTCGATAAATTTTAAAATTCAATATTTCGTATTTCTGTTAATTTTGACCTTTTCCTTGAAATTCGTTAATTTCACAAAAATTTGACTTCTTTCTTAAAATTAGTCTTTCTTCCCGAAATTCTTTTCTTTGTGTTTCTCGAAATTGCGGATTTATTATAAATATTCTACTATATAAACTTCTTTTACAAAAACAGTCTTTTTTTCAAAACTTCCCATTATTCCTAATATTCGCCTTTTTGTAAAAACTTTGACTTTTTAAATATGACGTTTCTTAAATTGCATTTTAAATGTTAAATTTTGCTTTATTTTTGAAATTTTGACTTTTGTCACAAAAATCGATGTTTTATGATTCTAGAAATATCTATTTTCCTCAGAACTGGCTTTTCACAGAAATTTCAATTTTCCTAATTCGTTTATTTTCTTTGAATTATTTTGGAATGTAAAGAAATAAGTAAAAATGTTGCGTTAAACATTTTTGGGAAATTTCAAGAATAAGATTTTTGTAAATCAACTTCTTTAGCGCAATTTAAATATTCAAAAGTCAAATAAAAAAGATACAAGTTCGAGAGAAATATTTCTGAAAATTTCTCCTTTTTTTCACAAAATGCGACTTTTGAAAATGTACCATTTTTCGGAATTTTCAAAATTTTTCGACTTTTATAGCAGGCTAGGTTTTTATTTTAAATTTGATTTTCTAAAAATTCCTATTTTTTTTCTTTCTTGTAATTGACCTTGTTCTAAATTACGACATTATACGCAAAAGTCAACTATTTGCTCTTTAAATTGGACCGGAAACTTTGCATACGTTCCAGAAATGTTGACCTCTTTCTCGAAATTTCCACGGAATTTCCCAAAGTTGTCTCCTTTTCCAAATCCATCCTTCCTAATTTAGAGTTTTTCGGAAAATGTTTTTTTTTTATTTAACTTGCGGAAATTTTAACCTGTTTCTCAAAATTTGTCTTATATTTCTGGTCTACTTAAAATTTGGTTTTTCCACAAATTTGACTTTTTCTCAATAATATGTTTCTTTTCCAAAATTTGATTTAAGTTTTAGCAAAAATCTCAAAATTGTGTGAATAATATTTTAAGTAAAGAACGGAAGCGATTTCTCGTAGATTTCAAGGTTATGTAAAATTGTAGATAAAAGTAAAAATTCTGAGAGAAATATTTTTAGAAGTTGAGTATTTTTCCTTTAAATTGGATTTATTCAAAAAACTGCAACATTTCCTATAAAACTCGACTTTTAAAAAGTTCCACAATTTTGGAAACTGTCCGAATTTTTTTTTAAATTCAATTATTCGACTTCTCACCCAAATTTAGGCTGTTTTTCAAAATTTTGATTTTATTTCGGAAAGTTGATCCTTCCAGTTTGTATAGTTGAGTATAAATATACATATACTCAGGTTTCATATTTTGGCCCATCAGTTTTTCAAAATGATCATTGGCTCTTCTTGAACGAAATTCCACGGAAAGGAATCCGTAATGTTTCTGAAATCTTTAAAGTAGTCCTCAACTAGAAAAAGATTAAGAAACCCATAATTGATTATCACAAACTGGCGGTATTTGGAAATATCTGCTGTAAGCAGAGAGAATGGTAGGTGTAACAAGACTCAGCCTTGTGCTACCTCCTAGTGCAGTCTAAACTGGTTTGCAATTTCATGTTTAACCTTCACTCAAAATGAAAGTTGCTGCAATAAGAAGTACTCATTGTTAGAATACTACCTGGAGCTTAAAGATTAACCCTTGGTACCAAACTCTATGGTCTCTTTATGTTCTAAGAATCTTAAACTGAAGTAATGTTAAGAAAATTACTTGCAGAAAGTTTAAATACTTAATATTTGTAACTCTAGTATTTTTCATTTTAACGATTTTTCTAATTTTTCTTAAATAGTTTTGTTTCATTCATTTTCTACTCTTTTCTGTGGCTTTTTTATTTATTCTTTTCTCCGCAAATTGTGTACGCAAGATTATCTATCTACAAGTATATCTATCTTTATGCCGCTTGGCAATATTGAATAAGATTTATTCCCAAGTGAGTTTTTACCTCTGTGTTACTAGTTCGCATTATTTTTGGAACCTTCCCTAAAAATGAATTCAAAAAAGGACTACGTTTTCTTAAATCGATTTATTTGGTTAAGTGTCATGGAAGGATTATTCATTGCCACTATCTGATATTATCTATACTACCGCAGGTGGTCTTATTAAGTATATCTTTGCTATTTGAAATAATTCGGTAATTTCACCACCAAGACTCTTCGTTTAAACTATTGCCTGCAATTTTGCAAGAGTAGTGTATTTATTGTCTATTATGTTATAGATCACATATATAAACACGATTCATTTGTTAGCTTTGAAAATAATGAAGAAAATTCTAAATTGAAAATTGAAGCGTCAAACACGAAAATAACTACCTACCAAATCGAAATGCATCGTTGTCTAACCCATAACTTTATATTGGTACACTGCAGCTAGAGCTACGGTTCTATGGTGTGCTATTTTGAGCATATAGAATATTTCCCATATTTAAGACCATTTGGATATCCTGTAATAACTCAATATGCCTTAAATATTTTATACTTTAACCTATTTATCGAGAAAGAAGTATTTTTTTGCATTATTTTGACTTGTAGTTACATTACTTTGGCAGTTTATTAAGAATTTATCCAGAAAATTGACTTGAATACGCAAGGCTGCTTCCTTAACAATAATTTCTTCAGAAAGTATAAAGCTGTATTTCTAATCAGTTTATTATTATTAAACTATTTATTTACACGGTCGATTTATACAAAATATTATACAATAATATTAGTCAGTTCCACGAAATATCAGTCAATAAGCCGGTGATTGTTAGCGAAGTTTTTCTTCAACGCAAAATTCGATATCCTCCAGAATACCAACTCCTTGTTTCCACAGGTTTACGAGGCCGTTCAGAGCACAACCGTCGATAGAGCCCAAGGAATGATAGGCCATTTGCTGGATCCTGGCAGCAAGTACCAAAACTTTGGAGGGTATCTGAATGCTTTCCTGAACAGAATGTAAAGAAATTGATATTAAACAGTCCTTTGGCGAAGAACATCTTTCCAAATCTTTAGCCACTTGAGATGGTAACTCCATAAAAGTTTGAGCTTCGTTAATACTGCTGCTGATGATGTTAACATTTTCCATTAAACCAACGGTTATGCAATTTTTTATTTCATCGAATATGGCTTCCTTAAGAATATCCAAAGGTTTTTCCTCTTGAAGACACTCTTTTATTGCTTGGCTAACATTCGAAGCCTTTTTAGTGATATTTAAAGCCAATTCCTCATTGGCCTGCCTCATTCTTGCTGCTGCTCTCTCCCTGTTTGCAGCTAATACTGCGTTAGTTGCATTTAACAAGGCTAACTCGGTATGCTTCATTGATTGTATCGTGTAATTTACCGACACTGAAGCAATATTCAATATCTTGAAACTCTCTACCGCTTGTGCTAAGGCAGTTTCAAGTTCAACTTGGTTGTCAACCTAAAATAACAAAGAAAAAAATTACATATTTGATATCCAATTCGGTAGAAGCCAAAACAATGCACACTTTTCATTACGGTTCATTTCGTACACATACATACGAGGGTGAGCTGAAAAGTTTCTGATCTTAACATGAAGATAGCAGCACTTGTCAATAAAATCTAGGGAATGTAGTTGTGCAGCATCTTTTGACAAAATTGCAGCCATTTTGGATGAGCAGTTGTTACTTAACAATCGCTTGAGTAGGTCCATGTGAGTGTTTTTGTGAAAATGGAAAAAATCGAGCATCGAACTGTCATTAAATATTTGTTTTTGAAACGCAATATGCTTACACAAATGAAAGGTGAGTTTCATTCTGTGTATGGGGACCCTGCACCATCATTTAGTATAGTGAAATTTTGGAAAGCTGAACTTAAACGTGGTCGTACCAGCATGAAGGACGATAAACGTTTGGGACGTCCATAAGCTGCAACCACTGATGATAATACCGCTAAAGTTCACCAAATGGTGCTAAACGACCATAAAATTAATATAAGAGAGATAGCGGGGGCTCTATATATGTCCAGAAAACGTGCTTGTCGGATACTGAATCAAAATTTAGGCATGAGAAAGCTGTTCGCGCATTGAGTGCCGCGTTTGCTCTCGTTAGACCAAAAATGTGTTCGAATGAACATTTCCAATGCTCTGTTGGCACAGTTAAGGCGCAAAAATCAGAGTTTTGGAACCGATTAATTACTGTAGATAAAACTTGAATAAACCATTATACAAAAATACAGTCAAAACAGTGGAGATGCGAAGGAGGAATCGGTTCCAAAAAAAGCAAAAACTGTTTTTTTTTGGCTGGGAAAGTGATAGCGACGGTTTTTTGGGATAGTTAACCTAATTAATTATCTTCAAACAGGAAAAACAATTATAGGAGCATACTACGTGTCATTACCTGACAATCTAAAGGGAAAAATTGCGGAAAAACGGCCCCTCCATTTGCAGAAAAAGAAAATCCTGTTTTACCAAGACAATGCGCCGTCTCACACCTTCGCGGTTGCCACGGCGAAAATCCACGAATTACGGTTTGAACTGCTTGAGCATTTTCCTTATTCGCCAGATCTAGCCCCAAGAAACTTCTTTTTGTTCCCTCATCTAAAAATTGTGGTTGAAGGAGAGAGAATTGCGTCAAATGATGAGGCAATTACCTTCGTGAAAAATTATTTTGCAGAGAAAAACGCCGAGAACTATTTGGACGGATTAAAAAGAAGAGAGCATCACTAGGGAAGTGTGTAGATTTATAAGGAGATTATAAAGAAAAATAAAAAAAAAATAAAGGAAAAATGTCTTGCATCTTTGTTAGGTCGGAAACTTCTGAGACTACCTTCATACATATTATGTATGTGTACGTGCTTAATTTGTACACATACATTACAACCAGGTTATGCATGATGTAACTAAAGTCATAAAGATCTCTAGAATTGGGACAAATGTCGTGTATTAAGGGTTGCATATCAACATGCATTAAAAACAGGCATCGCTTCCCCGGCGTGAGATTCGCCTAGAAATGTTAAAGTTAAATTTAACAAATAATGTCAATTAAATGTTCGGTAATGAAACCGTGAAATAAACTCCAGTTGACAATCAAGCACTATCATTCTACGGTTGCTGGTTGTAAATATTTTCGTTTCGACTGTTTCATTATAGAACAATTAAACTTTTATTGAAATATGTATTTCGAAAATGTTGAATATTTTAGTAATTGCTTTCGAAGGATGTAAGAATTACAAAGCTTTGTTTCACATCTAATACACTCGTAAAATATTTCAGCTAAATTATAAAATTGCTTTGAAATGCAATATTGACGGAATAATTCAAACGAAATTTTGCCGTACTCCTATTTTGTTACTATGATTGGATGAAACGTTTTAATTTTGAAAGAAAAACAATTCACAATGTAGGTCAGCTAACATTTCCTTGCCTGTTTACTTTTCCGTCTATCTCTAATTCACCTGAGGATAAAACTTCGAGAGGAGTTTAACAATAGAGTGTGCCTTCCTGATAAATAATTAATTAGATTTCTAACTATTTGTATATTTCCTTGTATTGCAATTGTTCCTCGAAGTGGCTCTACGGCTTGGCTTATAAACTAATGAATTATATCTCTTTAATTACCTGAAATTGCACAACATTTATAAGCAGGATTAATAAAAAAAGAAATTGTTGCTAACCGATATCGACCATAGTGGTTTGATCCATTATTTAGGTGTTTCTCCAAATAATGATACTATTTATTTTTAAAAATTTTTGTGATCTCTCAAATGTGCCATTTAAAACCAACACGTATTTCTGTCAGTGGTTTATGTATAAGTGTATACATATGTACATACTTTGTGATTAGACCACATTTCTTGATCGACTTTTGAGATTTCAATTTGTCTTGATATCAAATATGGATATAGACCTACTGATTTGAAATATTTAGTCAAACAGATTAACTTTTATTAAATAATAATAAATCTTATAAGGGGATAGTCAAACCTGAGAATCAATGATTTCTAGGAAGTTCCTCTCAATAATAGTATAAGAGAGTTAGACACAATCCGTTCTTGTTTTTAAGAAAAAAAAACATTAAATGATGCCTTTTTTGCTATTTTATAGAAATAGTATTGGGATTTTTGTCCAAATAATCTGACTGGTAATCTAAGGCCGCGTGGTAAAAGCGATTCACAGAGATATTTTGATTGAAACTATTGTTTATGAATTGACATTACTTAACAAAAGACAACACTGCTAATGTTTAACAACGTTGTTGAAGAAGAGGATTATAAAAATTATGCTATTTCTTAGGAATAACGATCTACATATCTCTGGAATACTGTTCGAGTAGGAAGTGGAAATGAAGACAGATGGCAATGAACTTTCGTTTTAAACGAATAAGTTTTAGTTGTTGGGGAATACCCTATTTAGAAAAGAATTCCAAAATTTGAAAGTTCTGCAGAAAAGAGTCGCTACAAAGAGATGCCCACTGTGCGAAATTGAACTGCTCTTGAATATGCTGCATCTGAATGTTTTGTATGCTTTAAGAATGTTGTTCTTGAAGAAATCAGCGCTACCAGTTCTTACAAAAGTCTCCCATCAAACAGCTTGTAGAAAAAAGACAAATCACTGGAGACTCTATCAGTCATATCACCCATTAGGTAAACCGCTTTTCTTTGAATTGAATCCAAAAGTCCCAAGAAATGTTTTAACCGTTTAAATGCTGAGCTTCAAATATTGAGATGGTATTCCAATGGTAACCTAATTTGGGCTCTGTTTAGAGGAAGTAGCTGATGCGGCGTAAAGTCCTTTTAAGCTCCAAGACAAGTTGCTTGCACTTTCCCCTAGGATAGACAGATTAGATCTCGTAGGAAGGATTTTACCGTGTTTATTCAACATTTTTTCCCAAAATTGTGTCCCGGAAACTGAAGCTTTTGTATTGTATTTGTATTGGAATCACTATATAAAATATGAAACATTTTAATTTTAAGTTCCAAATTTCGAAAATTAACTGTATTTAATAAATACCTCTAAACACTGACCGACTAACCTAGAGAGCAACCGCTTTGCTAAGCATTTGTGGTTCAACTGCCACCTCCGATGCACTATTCAACGCGCTTAGATAATAAATTTTGAATTGTAACACGTTTCGTCTCAGAATATTTTGTTATCATTTATGAGTTAACTTTAACATACCTAAGCGAATGTTACGCAGGGAACGTTGGATGTTGGCTCTGCAACCCTTAATACAAGAAAGTTATCCCATTACTTAATTACATTGTATATAATATGGTTTTGAATTTAAAGTGGGTAAGGTCAAAATTTGAAATAGAAATTCAAATTTTTCCGATTAAATTCAAAATGCCTAGAAAAATTTTGAATTTGAACTTAAAACTTTAGTTTTACATTAAAACTTATATAAAAAAAGAAAATTTGGTACAGAACTCAACTTTGGAATCTTTTCTAAAATGTCGAGATTATCTTGAGCTTCATTTTTTTATGATTTATTTAAATTGTTAAATATGAAATATTCTTGGTAGAAGTTAAAGATATTTTGCTAAAATATGTGAAGGTGCATTAGGAGGAATTTTAGTTTCCATACTCAATCATTGTCATGCAACAGTTTGTATAAAGCGAAACCGAACGCAAAATTTCGTTAGAACGCTGTTAAAATCAACTAAAAGTTTTCCATTGATCAAACTGTTAATTATTGTTTAAAGCTACTAGAGATCCTAATTGAAGAATAGACCTACTTTGTGTTTTAATTCATTTTACCAACTGGGCATTAGTTTAAGAGCTATCCTATGGAAGTTAATTACGAAAATTTCAAGTATCTACCTGTTTATTACAAAATCAATCTAAGGAACAAATTTTTAAATCAAAAGTGTTATGTTATTTTAATAGTTGTACCTATTGAATCGAGGATTATTCCCTGCAGCGGCAAACAAAAAAAAATAGAAACTTACCTCTGCGGCTGCAGCTGCCGCAAAGATGAAGAAAAATGCAAAGACCAACATATTAAATCTCGAAGGTTTATTATTTAACCGATAAGATACCCAACTGAGAACTAGGAGAAAATTGCAACTTTATATAATTTTTCAACATGACTTCGTAATCCCGCTTCAGATTATGATTATGATAATGGGAAATCTCACTGCCCCAATAAAGCAATAAAGCAATCAAATTCGCGGTATCTTTATGGTATTATTTAACCATGCTATTTTCGTCCGTTTTATATTTGAAAATTTTAGAAATGCGGCCGGTATATTTGTTTAAGAGGGCAAGCCGGTTCAAGGAAATATTAATGGTTTTCGTGATGCTTAAATTCTTCAAATTCATGCAAATTTTATACATTTGTGTAAGTGGCATTCGTTTAAAATTTAACTTTTTCTATTCTAAAGCGAATGGAGTAATCAGTTTAGCGTTCCGGTAGCTTAATTTAAATATTTTTTATTTCAATTTGAAAATGAATTTAACTTTGATGCAACCAAAGTGTGCGCATCTTAATCATATGAAAACATTTTAGTTAGTTGACAGGGTTTTTTGAAAGTAAATGGTGTAAAATACGACCAAATTTTCTATATAGATTTTCTTTTCGGTCAGGATAAGTAGCTTTGCTACTTGCAGACCTAATGATTTAGTCATGTTATAATTTTGATTGTCTTGTAACTTACACATTCTTATAAAAACAACAATATTTTGTTTTCTTTTTTTTTTGCTCTATAGGTAAACTATGCATTTCTTTATTGTTCATTTGGAAATTATTTAAAAAAGACACAAGTATTCAGCGAGGGACGTAGTACTTACATCTTTCCTTAGTAGATCTAGTGAAATGCAATATAATGTGGGTCATGGAGAAACATTACATCAACAATTAATGTCATCGAGTTTGCAATTAAAATGGTAACTGACAAATTAATGTGTTTATAAATTGTTTATATTTAGTTTAAACACGTAAAAGGATTGAGATGAGAGAATTTTATTTTATTAGTATTCGAGTCATATTCTTTTCTTCCCTTTATAAAGTGAGCTTTAAACAGTGCAACCGCAATTTTGTCTAGTAAAAAATCATGGGGCAAGATGTATTAAAAAGTGATAAATAATTCCATCATTAGAGAGTATTAAATAAAAAACTTTCTTCGATTGCCGCGAGGTGGCAAAGGAGTGCACGAAACTCGGGCGTGTTACATGATGGGTTTCGGGGCCTCAGTAGTAACCAGATTTATTCAGTTTCACAACTTCAAATAAAAGAAACGATAAGGTCCTAAACTTCAAAAATTGTAGGGAGCTAATTAAACTTCTCTAACATTTGTATTCCTCTGATGGAAGAAATGGAAGCCGCAAACGAAGGCTGCATAACTTCGGTGAAGAGGATGACAGGTAGTTTTCTTCTGCCGTTGCTTACCTTCCCTTAGGCTAGTAAACTACCAAATCCTGTGGCGGGTCAACCACTGTTGAGAAGTTACTCCAAATTTCAACTCGACAACACACTGATTGATTTCATCAGGCTTTATCAACTTACCGTACTTTTTTTTAGAACATATGTTACCTTAAAATTTTATGAACATCATTTCAGCCAAGAAAATAGTAAAATAGCTTGAAAACCTCAAAACGGTAGGTAATTGAACATACATATTTAAAATATGACCAAACATACTTAAAAAATAATCATGACTAAAATAAAAAGAAAAAACTTCCAATGTCATGTTTACAATAATATTAAAACCTTCTCACTTATCGTCTTTACAATATGTTTGATCATTAAAAAAGGGGTCATTAAGTTTTTGAGGAAGGCCTCCAATTGGTAAGGGCCGATGTGCAGTTGCACATGTTGCACACCCTTTAATCCGCCCCTGAGTAAAAGTTTCTATTCTTCATGGTGAACTCTTATTGACCGGAAACCTTATGTATTTTTTAATTTTATCTAACATTTCTTCGGCCCACTTTGGAAATATTTACATTTTTATTGTTTGTTGACAATATTCTAAAACAGTTTCTGAAATATGACTACGTGATATTTAAATTTGTTTAAAACGTAGTCATATTTCAGAAACTGTTTTAGAATATTGTCAACAAATAATAAAAATTTAAATATTTCCAAACTGGGTCGAAGAAATGTTAAATAAAATTAAAAAACCTAAAAGTTTCTAATTGCAACTGCCAATACAAATTATTTTAAAAGTGCTTCAAATATCAAATATATTTTATGGCATAAACAACCCTCTCAGAATATTTCAATACATATTAAACATGAGAATTCTAAAAAAACTATTAACTTCTTATTATTAATTTTTTAAGGACACACTAAAACTGCAAACAAAATACTAGGAAATTACTTATATCTAACTGACATCCTCTCTAGCTTCGGAAGTGATCTCGAAAGTCACACTTGCGAACTCTCGCAACGGTCCTGAAGAATCCGCCACGTAAGAGTGCTCGCGAAGGGATGCTAATGCTGCGTCGTAGCATTTAATTCAAGTACAACCAAGTTTCAGAACAATCTAGTATTAACAAAAATTACAACTTTCCCCAATCACGACCTCTTAGCTGGTTTGACATACCCTTAGGACATGACCTTTCATCTTTAAAGTGATCACAAAATAATTTAAATAAAACTGAAAAGACTCTGGAAGTCTCTTAATTACTTATACATTTTGTTCAGCCGTATAAGATCTACATCATACCTAAACAATGTAGTCTGCAGATGTAGATATCTGTTTATCTAATTATCTCACTTGATGAGCTGAATAAGAGAGATGGGGCGATTTTTTACTCAACATTGTGTATTATAGTAGAATGACTGAAAATGTCCATAACATAAAGTCCGTTGAATCTAATGAAGATGAAAGTATCGTATCTCTCAGTGATTTGTAACTTTGATTAAAGTCGTGTGCAGCAGATCGTTCATGTTGCAAAATAGCTTGATGTCGTCCTTCTTCTTTTGAAATAATAGTTCCTAAATCAAGTAACTAGGCTACTATATCTCAACAATGAATTGATATCTCTGAAGCAACTCATAGTACAAAAATATAATGCCTTGCTGATCTAACCATATCCATGAAAATTTAGTTTTGCAAGAAAAACCTTTTTTAGGAAAGTTTGTCTTTTGAGTCAACCGTTTGTTCATTTACTTAAAATGGATATATAGGTACCACCAGTTTTGGTCATCAATACCAGTGTGAGATTTATTTGATATTAACGGGTAAAACAATAAGGTAAATTATTGGTGACGTGTTAATTTTTGTTTGTTTCAAAAAAATGCCGCGAAATTCAAGCGTCTATTTCTGCACTCTAATAATATCGTCTTTATAAAGTTTAGCTTACAAATTATATTCAAGGAAAGGACACATGGCAAATATTGGTTTTTTGTTAACTTGACATTCCATATCTTTTATCGGAATTTATTTAATCGGCATAATTTTATAAGAGCTTTTTTGTTGACACAGGAACTCGGAAAGCATAAATGTAAATTGAGTCAAAATCTATTTGATTGCACTTAAAGCAAAACAAAATAAATAACAGATTTTTTCATCTACTTACTAGAAAGGTAAGTTTAATTGCTTTTAAAGATGGCGAAACTCCGACAAGTTTGCCAAAGCTGACACGTCAAAACAAATTAAATTATTACTTACTGTTTAAAATGTTCTGACAAAAACAATTATTAGTGTGGATATTGAAAAATGTGAGTTGGCTGAAGCGCTAGAAATTATATAATATTAGATGCCGAAATTTCAGGTATTATAGAAATTGTCATGAAAATAAAAGCTGCACAAATCGCGCCCTGGCTTTTATCTAACAATTTCGTCTTTAAATTCTTGTGGCTTGTGGTAGCTTTGTTAAAGGAGATGATTACTACCAAACAAAGTATTTTTACTGCCAATCACTGCAAGTGATCATATAGGATGTTTTGGGAAACGCATGTTTTACTATGATGTATGTTTGATAATAGTTTTGAGATAAAAATAGATATATTGAAGATAAACTTTTAATTATTTTCTGGAAATTTGGAGTTCAATGTAAAAATTTACAATTTAAAATTTTGAAAAAGAGGGGCAAATTTCACTGTAAGTCATAAAATCAAGACTCGGAATATGCACCTTTGAGTTTACTAAGAATCTGACTCTATTCAAAATATGACTTAAATAAACTTGTTAACTAGTTCGTAAATTTGAATGACGTCGAAACATATATTATTGATTCTCTAATGAAAATGTTTATCTTTCTAAATTATACCCATGCTTAAAATCAAATAAACAACCTTCTGGATTCTGGATTCGAGGTGGGTTGCCTAGAGTTTAGGCCACCACTTAGGTCACCCTTTCTGGACCCATTGTGCTGTCCCCGTGATTGAGATGTCCTTGGTCGGTCATTCAACCACCCAACTTTGTTGAGAAACTGAAGAACCTCCCTTAGATGCGCCTTTCTCAAACTAGCCATACTAAACCAGAAGTCCCCCAGCTTGTATCCTCTGATTGATGCTAGTACTGGGCAATGACACATCACGTGTTCGAGACTCTCGCCTTCTTCTAAATACCTCCTTCAACTCAGGTCGTTTATAATTTCCATTCTGTGGAGGTGTTTGTTTAATCGACAGTGACCTGTCCAAATCCCTACAAGTTTACTGAGGTTACTTCTTGAAAGTTGTAGGCATAGTTTTTCCCTTTTCCTGCACGGCATTCTAATGTATGCATGAGTCTGTCGGCATGTTGTTATTGATGCCCATTGGGCTTTGTGTTAGCAATTGATTTGTTGGTTAAGTAGGGATCTTACGGTTGATCTAGCCAGGGGAAGGGTTGTTTCTAGTACAACAAATTGTCCCTCCGAACCCTTTCTCGCCAGTTTGTCAGCGCGTTCGTTTCCTTTAATAAAAAACCTTATTTTTTCCCATAAAATCAGTGAGCAAAATATTAAAGACTCTCCACCGCAAATGAAATAAGATATGTAGAGCCGTCAAAAGAGTGCGTTGCGGACAAACAGAGCCTTATATCTATGTTTATTAACAGTGTTAGTTTGATGGCTGTTATAATATCTCTGGGTAAAAGCTATAGAATATATTATAAAAATGTCTTGGTGTGGTTATAGATCTGACAAAAATATCTCTAGGGCCTTGATATAAGGTCCTTCAAAATGCTGTGGCAGTAGTAAAGATTAAGCAAGATGGAAGAGTCACTGGAAACAAAAGAACATCTGTGTTTGAGCTGCTGGTTACAGATCCAACCTAACTACTGCAATCGTTTCTAGGAAAGCCAATTAATTAAACAATAAATTCAAATTTATTGGATAATACAGTCAGTAATATCTCTAGTGACTTTAAAGAAGGCACTTAAAGGTGCTGTTACTGCAGTAAATGTTAAGCAAGATGGAAGAGTCATAGGAAGTGAACGAATAGCTAACAAATTTCTTATAATTAGTGAGAAGCTTCCAATAAACCTCTCTGCTGCTTTTGGTCCTACGTTAACCACTTTGGAAATAACTCTTCTTATCTGCAATGAACCAATGTCCTGAAGCAGGACTTCAAGAAAATTTACATTGGAATCTGTTGACGACAGAAAACTAATAAGCGCGTCAGAGTTATTTCGAAAAGGGTTCCCAATACACTTAGTTAGTTGTATAGTAGAATTTTTAATTATGTCAAACTGATATCTTTGGAAACATCTCTCCATTCTGTTTGCTGTGCTGTTTTCTAGTTTGTATGTAAGTTGTAAAATTCCAAAAGGATCTGTAGCAGGAAATTTAATTATAGTCTGTCTAATTCGAGAACGAAGTGACCAAAATGTTTTTCTAAAGCCAGATGCAACATGCTGCAAAGGCGCAAAGGTGACGTCTATTGTGTTGTCGACTGCTGAAGTTACGACATTTCTTATCAGTTTAATCAAATCTTCTGTAACTTCGATAGATTGGGAGATTGGGGATCCCATAATCCACGCCAATGAATTCTAAAAAAATACAAAACTTAGTACGTGATATACTGACGTGGGCTCTTTTATAATGAAAGAATTGTATTGTTTCACGTGTCGATAATTTTTCGTTTCGTCTTTTCTTGAGAACACATATTCAAATATAGTAAAATTTCTCTATAGGGGCCAGTAAAAATTGCATTAAAAATTTGGCAGTTTGAGGGGTAGCCGCAATTGGTTTTCCAAGAAGTGCAAAACTGGCCATTGAAAGGGGTAAGTGATACTGGGTGGCCGTAAAGAGATTTTATTACATTCGAATTCGAGAACCTTTTAAATTATCGAACATGATGTTTAAAGGAAACAATATACTAATATAATGAGAAAAGGGTAACTGTTTTTAGTAAAATAAAGAAAAAAAAGTTTACTAAACGTAAAGTAATCTTATTCTTATTATTAAATACTCACGATCGCAATATATGAAAGGCATAACACTTTATAAAATATAATTAGAATTAAGCTTTCTATTTATTTTAGTGCGCAACTAATATGCCTTCATGTTATAACCTCTATTGATAAGATATAGTACGTATAATTTGAATATGTTCCCCGGAAAATAAATTCTTCAACTGCAGCGTTATCGGGTGTTAATGGTTATTCAATTATCTCAAGGACATTCTCATTCTTCAGGGGAATATGCCACAATCAGAACCTTGATGACTTTTGTTAATCTGATGTCGTCTAAACAAAATCAATCATCCAAAACAAACTTTACATACATTAAACAAAAGTGAAAAATAACGCGGTTATTAAAGAGTTTTTTGTAGCACTGCATTTTGTGTTTATTAATTCCTTTAAGTTTCTAATTGTAAAACGCAAATTGCAAAATATTAATGGGGATGGTAAACCATTTATAACTTCATAAAACATACATTTTGATTATCCTAAAATTTAGATAATATACCGCCTAGATATTTAGTGTAAGTTTTAAGTATTGGTTCTGTGATTAACGTCTGATAGAATATGTGGTGTCTTAGTCACAATGTCTTTCATTTTAAGAGACAATATAAAGAAAATTATTATGTTACGAATATGCCATTAATTTACATACTTATTTACACCGAGGAATAAATATTTTGAATTTATAACTTGAAGCTTTTTTCACTGACTTCCACTGGTTTCGACATTGACAGATCATTATTTACCTCATAAGACAGCTGCACCAAAACTTATAGCATTGTTTATGTTAAGTCTGAAAGATAAAAACCTGCAGGTCGTAAAGGGATACTTGGTTTCGAAAGTACAGAAATCGTTGGACGATTCGCTTTTTTGTATCAAAATCCGATAGCAATAACAAATTAGCTAATACTCAAGAGACATTTTTCGATGATTGTTATAAACGCTTTTTTTTTAATCTATTAAGGTATCAACACTCTATAATTCGGAAGATTAGTCGCTTGATTATTATGCTGTGAGTACACAAATGCTTGGATTGTTAGGCAATTTTGTCATTGGCATTCTTCGTAAACAATCTCACTGCCGACAAATGTATAATATGCTCCGAAATTCGGTTGTTTGAGATTGAGCGCTAATTTTGTGGATGAATCGTCCACCTTTATCTCGTATTTGTTTAAATTTCTGTCTTAATTTTCGTCATACCGGTTCAAATAGTTTTAAGTGTATAAAAATACACAGGTAAAATATTGTTGCTGCTTAGTTACGCCAATTTCCTCTCGTTAACCTGCGTTATTATTCGCACCTTATGGATACAAGTTAATAGTATTTGTTGAACTATGAAGTTGTAAAAAATGTTTATTGAAAGAGTTTATTGCGAATCAGGAGCGCCTTGTTAGAAAGAATTTATGAATTAATTTGTCTTTCTTGGAGAAGCTAATATTTTTTCTATTATTTGCTATCTTTATTAAACCTCCCGAATTCGCCTAAAATAAATGACATTTTGCCTAAATGAAACACATACTTAGATGGATCAAACCATATATGCAATAAAGAAAATAATTGTATCGTAATTAACTTGTGTCAGAAAATAAAATGCTTCAATTAGCATGTAGCAAAAGTGTTTGCGTAATAAACAGTTGAAAATCAGCTACAAGTAACTTAATGATAAATCTTTTGAATAGTTGTATGACTGACTACCGGTTTTAAGGTGGAAGTGTTTACTACTATCATATTGTACTAATCAGGTCAAGAAAGGCCGAAACTAGTCTAAGGTTGTGGTTTTAAATATATGTAACTGCGGAATGTTTAACTGTTTAATTACAGAACATGTAATTGGTCATTTGTCAAAGAAAAATAGAGCTAAATATTTATCTTAAGTGCCTTCTATTCAAGAATGTGGGGTTGGCTAGTCTCCCATCGGGCGCCTCCCCAGATGGCGGATAGGGGAATGATTAGCAAATATGCTGGGTGCCGAGGAAATAAAATACTCGGGGCGGACCAAAACTAGCACAGGACACAGCGGTTCTCCATGTTAGGAGCGGTACTTCAATAGGGTCTGACCCAGACTGGACGGCTGATTTCCAAACCTAGAATACAACTATGGCTGAAAATGAAAATACCATGGCCCTCAGTTCTGGGCACTCCTTAAATGGGGAGAGAATGCAAAGAATCTCCTGGTCGGCCAGCATCCGAAAAACCCCATTACACAAGAGAATAGGCAATGGAACGTGCAAAGCATGTTTCAGGCTATACAAAGAAATGGTACGTTTAAAAATTGACATATCGGAAATTAGTGAAGCACAATGGTCTGGTTCTGGGAAATGCAAAACAGAAGCCCATCAGATTTACTATGCTGGAGATGACAGTACTCAGTATCGGAATGCGGTCGCAATAATAGTGGCGCGAGAGGTGTACTAGCATTTGTACCCATATCTGACAGAATAACCATAATGAAGATTAACGCCAGGCTATGCATGTTGAATATAATTCAAGTATACCTACGCATCAACTTTGGAATGCACCCAAGAAGAGAGATAGATGCGAGAGAAGCTATAAAACTTACATGAAAAGAAGAGATCATCCTGCTTATGGGGGATACGAGGAAAGCTATAAAACTTACATGAAAAGAAGAGATCACCCTGTTTATAGGAGATTTTAATGCCAAAGTCGGCTATCGGGAAGATGATGATGTTGTCGGAAGATACGGGATAGGAGTGCAAACTGAGAGGGGGAAACACTTGTCCAATTGATAACGAATGCTTCCACGGCCAGAGTCAGTAAAGAATATACTTCTTCCGGGATTGGACCGTGTCAAAGAACTACTAAAAGTGTTCGACGTTTCGCCCACCATCGTAGGGGACTTCTTCAGGAACAAAGAAAAGAAAAATAAATGAGGGAGGAATATGAGGGAATAGGCAAAAAAGAAAGAATGAAAAGGCCAATTTCAAAACATCAGACCACGGTAACACAGTAGGTCCACCATACCAGAGGCGAAACTCTTCTGAATTGAGAATTGGTACAAAGGATAAGAAAGTTTAGACAACACTTTTAGTAGTTCTTTGACACGGTCCAATCCCGGAAGAAGTGTATCCTATACTTGTCCAATTATGTAAATAATTCAATTTTACAATCATGAACACATGATTTAAACTACCACCCAGACGCTTATACACCTGGGAGTCTTCCGTCGATAACGAACATCATTTAGTAAGAAATCAGACTAATTTTATAACAGTAAATAAGAGATTTTGAAATTTGATAACATCAGCAAAAACCTACCCTGGTGCATACGTACCATCTACCTCAAAATTAGGCCTAAAGAAGTTAACAAAATTAAAGGCGAACCAAACTTAAAGACGAAAACATAAAAATTGAAACAAAAAATGAAGTAAGCGATAGAAAAGTCAAGATCAAAAGAAAACCTTACAACGATATTAGACAAAAATAGATGGAAACAAAACACATCTTAGTGAAGACGACAAAATCTAAATTTGCAACGGAAGGAATAAGGAAAAACTCCAGATGAATGACCGACGGATTTTAGACCTCATGAAAGAGCGGAGGAAATATAGAAACAACGAAGCGAGATATAGACAGATCCATATGCTGATGAAAAGAAAGAATAAGGAGGCAAGCAAGGCTTGGTTGAGAGACATGTATTGAAATCGAACAACTGGAACGCCAACATGATTCTTTTAATTTACATAAAAAAATCAAAGAAGCTGCAGGAATATTTAGAGACAAAAGCTCGGGGATCATTTCAGACAAGAATGACGCTGTACTATTAGACATTGCGTAAATGATAGAAAGATGGAAAGAGTATATGCAGACATTATAACAATGATGAAAACCGAGACCTTTTTGGAAGAACGAAACATAGAAACCGGATCCCCCATCACCACGGAAGAGGTTGTAAAAGTAATCAGAAAGCTTAAAAACAACAAACCAACAGGACCTATGAAATCCATGCAGATCTCTTGAAGATGAAAGAGCTCGCGATGTAAACTGTAATGTCTTTGCCTGTTTCACTGATTTCGAAAAAGCCTTCGGCATTAGAAAAGCTTATACAGTCAGGTTTGGATAAAAAGAATATCGGTATAATATCCAACCTCTACTGAAAACAGAAGGCTCGCGTTTGGGTGAAGAATGAGAAATTTGAAGTACGCTAGGGAGTTTGGCAGGGATATGTGCTTTCTTCCCTACTTTTTAATGTGTATCCAGAGAGATTGTTTAGAGAATCGCTAGAACGTACAGAGGATGGTATATTACTAAATGGTGTATACCAGTAATTTAAGGTATACGGACGACACAGTTCTAATTGCAGACACAGCAGATGGCCTTCAAAAGCTGATAGAGTAGCAAAAATATGCGAAATTTAAACGTCTAAACACAAATAAAACAATAGTTATGATAGTAAGCAAACAAGATCTGGATGATCAATTTCACGTAAACGGTTTTCCCCGGTTACATCGATCAACTACCTGGGTACACTTCTTAACACTAAATGGGAACAAATTAACGAAATTAAAACTCGAATAGAGAAAAGCAGAACAGCTTTTAATCGCATGAGGAGTGTGCTCTGCAATTTGAACATAGGTCTGCACCTTCGCATCAGGGTTTGAGATATTGCGTTTTCTCAATACTAACATATGAATTGGAATCTTGGATACTGATTGACGCCTCATATAAACGTCTGGAAGCCCTCGAAATGTGATGTTACAGACGCCTACTCAGAATCTCATGGACTTATCACATAACCAACGAAGCCGTTTACAACGTATAGAAAAATAAAAAGAAGTTCCGATTTCAATCAAAAAACGCAAACTTTCATCCTTCGGACATGTAATGAGAAATCAGAAATATAGCCTACTTCAGCTTATCATGCAAGGCAAGTTTAACGGCAAGAGATGCCCTGAAAGACGACAAATATCGTGGCGGAAAAACCTAATGCAATGGATAGGAATGACATCCGTAGACCTGTTTCGGGTTCCAGCAAATACAATTAGATGGGCCGCAGTAGTCGTCAACGTCCACCGCGGATAAAACACAGGAAGAAAACGAAGATTCAACAGTAGGTGATACAAAGAAGGATATTATCGTCAGATCTTTAAGATTAGATGGTAAGTACAAAGTTGTTGTCAATAACCTGCAGTTTGTGTGGCCTTTCCATGTTTTATTGAGAAAAATTAAATTAAAAGTAATTTAAGAAATGATATACGTTACACTGGCTACTTAGGTTACTTTCCATTACGATAGATAAGGCTTAAGAATTTGATCTTTATTTTGCTCAAACGTGGGGAAAAGTGACAAACTGGAAAGGTTAGGCTCGAAATTTTGTGAAAAAAGTTGAAATTTCAAAATTAAATTCAAAATGTTGATAACAAAATCGCATTGGACTCCACATTTTGAGGTAAGAGCAGAAACTTTTTAAAGAACGACGTAAACATGTTTGGAGTATTTGTAGAAATCTCAAATTTACACATGAAATTTTGGGAGAAGTCAAAATGCGGAGAAAATATCGAAAATACAATTTAAACTCCTGATTTTGCGAAAGATGTCAAAACTTTAAAATGAAACTTAAAATTATGATCATATTGAAACCTACATTTTAAGTTTACAGTCGAAATTTGAAAAATAAAATGTAAGAGATATAAACATGCACTCATAATTTCGCGAAAAGTAATATACTTTCATGAGTTCGTAAATATTAAGAAAATTTAGTTTTTAAAGACAAAATTTTAAGAACAAGCGTTATATTTAAACCGGAAATTTTGTCAAATTAATGTAATGTAAAGCTAAGGATATTTTTGTTTGTCTGGTAGAACGGACTAGTTCTTGGTTATCTTCAAAACTTGAAATACAAAACTTGTCCCCTGAAACCAAGAAAGATTAAAAAAACATAACAAACGTTCAAAGTAACTCTCTAAAGATGACAGCTTGGCTGTCGAAACGCGTTTGAGCAACGTTTGTTGTGTTTTTTTAATCTTTCTTGGTTTCAGGTGACAAGTTCTGCATTCCACAGCTAAGAATATGATTATATTATGCTCAATTTTTCATACAAGGAGAAAGATGTGTCCTTTCTAGATCGTTATCCTCAAGAAATATTCCACAAATCACTCAAGTGATTTTCCTCACCTTAGCTACCTCACATTATTGAACATCATCAGTGTTCACTCTCATTGGGCGTTCATAAGCAATGAATGTGAATCAAAAGATCTGGACTTGTTACCATTGCCACACGTACCATAGATTCACATTAAGATTACTTGAATAAAGAGTCTAAAACATTTCCCGGGATGTGACAACGTTTCGCTAATTAAATTTTTCTTAAAACTGAAAGCGAATTGCGTCTTATCCTTTTACAGTTTTATTGAGAGCAACCTAAGATACAATATATAAAAAATATAACGATCCTTGATTTCCTGTTTCCTAATAAATTAAGCTATCATTTCATAAATATTCAATCATTTGACTGTTGGTAACTTTTAAAATCAATAGGCTTCTATTCTTAAATATTACGAATCCACAAAATTAATAGTTTTAAACATCAGTCAAGAATTGTTACTTGTAGCATTATCACATACCTACACTGATGGAAATACGTGTAGCCTTACAGTAACAAATTTAAAAATTAATAAAATATATCATTGTTTAAAAAAGATTTTGTCCAAAAACCATATTACGGTTGACATAATTGGTTAAAATGTGAAAATTCAAGTTTGATGCGTTAAGTTAGGCAAAACAATGACCGTCGATCGTGGTGTGCAACATATTCTTTTATCACATCATGCCATTAATACAAATTGCTCGACTTCATAGTGGCGAAAATAATTCTTTTGCTGGCGCATATTTTTGAAACAATGGTCTTAATAAGGCGAATAATATATGCATACATTTTTTATTGCGAGATTTGGAAGATACATTTAGACCTTATATAAAAATTTAACATTTATTTTTCATCAAATAGGAAAATTATTGGCAAGTACAACTACTAATATTTCTAACAATTTGGAATAATTCACGTACAGGCTTTAGCACAATTGCAGCTGTCAAACAAGAAGGGAATGTTATTGGAAGTAAATCTAGTTTTAACATATTTTTAAGAGATGCCCTAAATGCCCTAATAACTGGTGCAATGGCATTCGCTCTAGCACGTAAATTATCGACATCACATGAGAAAAGGTCCTTAAGTAGCATTCCAGTGAAGTTAAGATCTAGATTTAATGATGAGATAACATCACGTATTTCATTACTGATTTCCTGGAGAGGTGTCCTGAAACATTTAAGCAATTGTCTTGTTGAAGTCGTGAATATTTCAAAATGCTGAATTCTAGTACAAGCAATTAATTTCCGAGCTGATCTAACCTCCGTTTGGAAGGTAGAACTTACGGATGCATATATTCTTTGGCAAAACTTTTTCGAACTGGATATAATATAATTAAATGGTGAAAGAGCCCAACCTAATAGTTGTTTATTTGTTAATAAATTTAAATCTACCTCGTTTTCTTTATGCTGAGATCCTCCATTTGAATCTTTGTTAGGGTTCGGTACATCTGAAACTGGTCCAGGTTCTTTGCACACATGCGGTTCTTGAGAGGGCAATTCAGTATTCACGGGGGCTTTGGTAGCCGGCTGTTCTGTAGGTGGTTTGCAGTCGTCGGAAGCTGGAGTGATTTTACTTTCAGAGGTATGGAAATGGCCCGGCCATATAGCACTTGACTCTGTCAAGCAGATTATGGACTAAAAAAGAAATATTATTTTTTTTAATGTGAAATTCATTCGTTCTAACATGATTATGGTGCAGGTGCAATGAATAAAAATATTTTGTCAGACTGTCTTCTAAAGCTATACATAAGTCATCGTTTTACAGTATAATCCCTCTTAACTGGCCAGCTTGGGACTAGCCGTAAGTAAGTAGTTTATTTAGACTAGCGGCAGTTTTTAGTAAATGTGGAGTCAAATTGTATATCTTGATAAATGGAAAAACAACGCAACAATTCAACTCTTTAAAGCAACGTCAAAAGCCTTGAAAATAAATGTTTGATTATTTTTTTATTATTTAGAGAATATATTAATAGTTTCTAGTTGTTTTCTCTCCATCAGTTGGACTTGCATTTGACCGAGCTTTTAAGCTCAATTCACTCGCAAACAACTTATGTCTAAGGGAACTGATAGTAGCAATCTAGAGTAAATCTATAAAGAGAATCCATAGAAATAAGCGAAAACACAAACACGAACTTCTATCGTTCGTTCTCCATATTTCGAGGACGAATGATGAAATTTCCTTGTTTTATATAAACGTTTATTTAAAATAAAGTGTATCTGGGTAACCAAAAGGTGTCTTAATAAAAATCCAATCAAATTGTATTACACTTTCATATTATAAATGAGTAAATAATTATTTTTGTGACAAATAAATGACCTCTTTATTGTAAAGACTTTCTTCAAGCTGTCATACTGTCATACTTTATGGTTGCTATGTTATAATGGTTGAGTTTATTTAAAGAACTATACTAGATAAATTGTCTAAATAAAATTTATAACGAGGAGAAATAAAACAAAATTACGTGAATTATAAGGTATATAAGCTTTTGGTAGTCACATATATTATACCTCATAATTTAATACATACGTGCTTTATATTGCTAATTTCTTTGTTATTAGCATATATGTATTGGTAAATGCAGTAGATGCTATTTAATGGAACCACTGGTTTATAGAATAAGCTATTTAACAGTATCAAAAAATGCTTTGGGTAGAAAACTAATGACTCTTTATAATGTAAAAATTAGTTGGTTATACGAATCAAATTTTCCAACAATTGAATTAAAGATCTAGGATGTAATCGGTTAATGACTATATAATGACGCCTTCCCATGCTTGAACTCTCTTTTAATCTTCGCCAAACTTCTAGTCTTTCTGTCAATTTTTTGCAATGTTAATGAATATCCAATTAAGACACTAGACATAACTTCTTAGCTGGAGATAATTATTGCAGAAATGCATTATCAAGTTAGATGATAAATATGTCCTGGTGAGAACATTCTGTTGGACAAAAACATGTTGATTTAAAAAAAATTGGTGATTAAAATAGTACATAGCATTTCCTTACTTTTACCTTCATATTCTTAATTATTTCAAAATGAATAAATTTCAAATTTCGTTTCATAGAGTTGCTGGCTGTTTGAATGATCCAGACCAACGGGCATCGTTTACTGTATTAGCCAGAAATACTGCCGACTCTTACATGTACTGCACATTTATAATTTTGAAGCATTGTTTTTTTATTCATATATACTTACTGCTACCACAAAAAATATGCACAAAAATCTGTGACCCATTGTTATTATTAAAGCACGAATGTGTTATTCTTAGGCACTGTGTACAAGACGTACTAGAATGACTTGGGTATTATTCTTCCACCTTCTTTATATTTGCTTGTAGCCAAATTATTCGATTAGATTAAACATAACAAATTGGATATCTTACAAAGATTATACACTTAAGTGGTAGTTTTTAAGATACCATTTAGTTAATTGCTTATTTTAGCTTAGCTAAAAGCAGTTTTATGGGAATTTTTTATGATCATTTTTGCAAATGAGACATTTACTCAAATTTATCAACATAATTAGGAATAATGCACCAGCCACAGTTTTTTGATCTAATGCTGTCCAATTTCCTGCCCATTATTTGCATTTTATTAAATTTAAATTTGAAGTACACCTTGAAATGTAGGATGTATATGTTTAATTAATTTAATTAATTTTTTATACCTGCAGCCTCTGTAAAAGTACTGATACTAGAATCTTTGTCATGTATTATTAAATTATTATAATAAATTAAATAAATTAAAGAAAATACTACATTAGAGATTGTTCCGATTTCCTTGCATATACCTGTCGGTCGCCCTACTCCAATTTTCTTGCTTGGCTCTGTCACAAGGGATCGTCAATTTTATTTAAGGGCATTTGCCAACAAGTACAAGAGAGAAACCAAGCAACCTCCGAAGAGTGAACCATAAACCGTGTTAATAAACCAACCTCTTCTTTTATTTCGTCTACCGCGAGTGTAATGGTCCTTCGAAAAAGCAAAAACAACGTTTAATAAACCATACAATCCCCGAATAGTAATAGGAAGCCCAGATTTCTGGCTCAACGTTCGGGATATTCGTTACACAAGTCGGTATTACAACCTGACTTAAAATAAAAACAATCAACCCACATCCTCAACATTTTGGTCCTACGAAACGGATCGAACCCAGCCACAACAGAGATATTCAAAAACATTTCAAGATATAACGAGCATAATCGTTTTGCTTCGGTTGGATGAAAAATTGCAGAAAACGTGGGGCACTAAATTCACCATGAGCTTTCATTCCAATAACCTTCAAATGATGGTGTAACTTGTTGGAATTTATTGCCTGCCGAAGATTCATTAACGTAACATTTAAAAGTAAAATAATTTTAACAGAATAATAGATAGAATAAAGGTTCGCGCTCCTTATTCTGCGAGGGTAAATCAAATATGAACCGGAATTTCTATCATGTCGCCATGGTTGGTAGTATGCCCATACTCTTAGACATGTTAGGTGGGGATATCTCGTGACTTTCTGCGCTCAAGCTAATTCCGTTGTAAATACAATGAGTAAGCAAGAGATTCATCCGCACGTTGCGCAGCGCATTATTATTAAATTT
The DNA here is from genome assembly GCA_028583605.1 of Dastarcus helophoroides. Classification (NCBI taxonomy): domain Eukaryota; kingdom Metazoa; phylum Arthropoda; class Insecta; order Coleoptera; family Bothrideridae; genus Dastarcus; species Dastarcus helophoroides. The sequence goes on along the minus strand of CM053329.1, from coordinate 27,697,938 downwards.
CTTGCCTTTGAAGGCGTAAAGCACGCCGATATTCTTCCTAGACCACAAGCACAGTTTGGGGATACTTGTTTGAAGAAAACTCAAGTGTATGAATGGCACAAAAAATTTTTGGAAGAACGAACTCAAGTTGAAAATGAACTCCATGCCCGTCGTCCTCGAGCCAGTCTGACTGCGGACAAGATTAACGCTGTTCAACGCCTTTTATTCACGTCAATTTTCTGCATAAGCGCCGTACGGTTAATGCTGCCTACTACTACCAGCTGTTGAATGAAGCAAAACGTGCATATCGGCGGAGAGGCGCAAATTTTCGGTCAGAAATATGATTTTACTTCGATACAATGCCCGCTCTCACTCAGCCAATCTGACACATCAAAAATTAGAGGAAATGCATTGGGTACCGTTTGAACTCCCTTCTCATAGTCCCGACTTATTACCATGCGATTATCATATGTCTAGGGCTACTGAAAGAAGCTCTAGGTGGTGAGCGATTTTATGATGATGCTGCTGTTGGGACATTTGTGCACAATTGACTGCAAATACGCTTCCCTTCTTTTTATGATAATGGTCTTAAAAAACTCCCAATCCGTTGGGAAGATGCATAACAAAATCAGGAGATTAGGCAGAAAAATAGTTAATAACTTTCATATATGTACCGATACATTTTTAAAAACGAATTCCGGTTCATATTTGATTTACGTAGTTCTCGCTAGAAGTGTAGCACAAAATTAGATCAGCCATAAACATTGCGGATTAATTTTTCTTTTATACGTACCATGTTATAACTTCAAATATAATTGTTAGCTTACCACAGTCGCGTTCTTAGAAGTGAAAGGTTGAGTTTTATTTTAATAAAAATAGCCCAAAAGGTACCCCTAGAAGTATTATACATTTAAGTGAACATTTCATTAAAATCGATGTAGTAGTTTTCGAGATTAGTTCGGATAAAAAAGAGTTGACAGACATATAGAAGCTTAAACGCTTTAATTTTATTAATTTAGATAATAGTTGTTGCAAAGGCTTCATAACAAAAGTAAAATATAAGATTAGCAAGAAAATAGTTCCAAACCTTTACCTCTTTTATCAAATCTAATTAATAATAACTAAATTAAGACACTCTTATTTAATTCCTTGATCCTCCTTAACATTACTTAAAAGGCCACTGTTGCCTTAATTTTTTTCTTTAAAGATGTACTGTCTATCAGGAAAATTTAAAGTAGAAATTTTTTATGAACGCATGTTTATGGGGATTAAAATGGAAACTTCTCGCTTTGATAAGTTTCGACCAGGAAAAAAAAAACAGAAATACTATTTTTGAAACATTGCCTTTTCCTCAAAATTCACGCTTTCAATGTTTACTTTAATTTTGAAAAATTTCACCTAAAACTCCAAATTTGGCTTCTTTTCAAAAATCCTTTCTTGATGCTTACTTATGTTATATGGAAAACACATGCAAAATTTTTAGAAATGTTTATTTCTTTTGAAATTATGATTAGGAATGGCGACTTTTTTGTCGCAATTTCGAGAAAGTTTTTATTATGGTGCTGTTTGTTGAATTTTTTTTTTCTCAAAGTGCATTGCATCCCTAACTTTTTTCTTAAGGTCATTATTTTAAATCCAATAGATGAACAAAGAAATTTTAAATTCAAAATGTCCATCATAATCATGAATATTTTGACTTTTCTTCGAAATTTTGAGTCTCAAATTCTATTATAAATCTTCGGTTTTTAATTTTGCATTTTTTATAATTCATATTTACTTACTTTTGAAATAAATTTCGATTTTAAACTGAAAAGTTTAGGAATATTTGTATTTTGATATAATTAGAAACTTCGACTTTTCTTTTTGGAATTTAGGATACAATTTTTACTATTTTTCTTGGTGACTAACTTAAATATTTAAAATATTGACTTCTAATAATTTTGGCCTTATTCGGTCAGTGTCAAGCGGCTACCGAAAATGCTTGCTCCCCATTTTCGGGTACTAGTAGTTTCCAATCTCCAATCCCAGAAAAATTACATTTTTTACTGAGTTTGGCTCTATTATTTTCAATATTCTAAGTTTACCCTATGAATTGTTACTTTTTTCCTAAAATTTTGATTTTAGGGGCGAATATTTTGTTATATTTTTAATATCAAAACTTTCGATATTTTTCTCAAAACTTCAATTGATCCTCATACATTTCAAGTTTTCTTTAGGTGTCGAATTTAAGCACTAAATTTGAAAACTTTTAAAATAATTTGTTAGTTCAAATTTTAATCTCGAAATTTGGCCTTTTTGCTTCAAAATTTCAGGTGGTTTTTCTTATACATTTAAATATTCTCGTGTAAAATTCCTGGCTGCAGTCTTGCCTCTATGATGCATTAGAAAAAAATGATTTTGGGACATCAAATTCTAACAGACATGCAGGCGACTCGACATTTAGGAACCGCCCCTGGTTGAAACATTGGATTCAATCTCGAATCGGTTTTTTTTAGGGTTTTGAGATAATAGTTACGTTTATCCCAAAATTTTGAGTTAAAGTTGGAGTGCGAGCAATATCAATAAAACCATTTCCTCGGAATTTAAACTAGGAGGGTAAATCAAATATGAACCGGAATTTGTTCTAAAAATTTATTGGTACAAGATACATATATTAAAGTTATTAACTATTTTTTTACATAATCTTCTGATTTCTGTTATGCATTTTCCCAACGGATTTGAAGTTTTTTAATGCCATCATTGTAAAAAGCAGGGGGACGTATTTGCAGCCAATTGTGCACAAATGTCTCAACGGCAGCATCATTATGGAATCACTCGCCACCTAGAGCTTCTTTCAGTGGCCCTAGAAATATGATAATTGCGTGGTGATAAGTCGGGACTATAATGAGGGTATTCTTATGTTGCCCAATGCATTTTCTCCAATTTTTCATGTGTCAGATTGGCTGAGTGGGGTGCGCCCATTGTTGTGAAGCAAAATCAAATTTCTGACCTAAAATTCGCGCCTCTTCCGCCGATATGCACGTTCACGTTCCGCCGGCACGACGTTCATGCAGAAAATCGATGTGCAGAACTCCTTTCACATCCCAAAACACTGTCGCAAGAACCTTTCCAGCTGAGACCCTTGACGAGTGCACTTTACTCCTTTCTTCTCCACTCCATACTGACTTGTTTAGATTCAGGGGTGTAATGGTGGATCCAAGTCTCATCACAGGTAACGATATGTTGCAAAAAAAACCATCACCTTCACGTTGAAAACGTTCTAGATGGCGCTGCCAAATCTCCAGATGTTGTTGTTTTTGTTCTTCAGTCAAAAGACGAGGTATCCATCTGGCAGAAATTTTTCGATACTCCAGCTTATCTGTAACGATGGATTGAGTACTCCCAAAGCTTATCCCTATCTGAGATGCAATTTTATGAAGAATTAAAGGGTGATTACCTTCCAAAAGGCATTGAACAGCGGTTATCTTGTCTGCAGTCACACTGGTCCGAGAACGACGGGCATGGGGAATAGTTTTAACTTGAGTTCGTGCTTTCAAAAATTTTTGTGCCATTCAAACACTTAGGTTTTCCTCAAACAAGTATTCCCAAACTGTGCTTCTAGTTTACGAAGAATTTCGGCTGGGGCTTTACACCTTCAACGGCAAGAAATTTAATAATAATGCCCTGCGCAACGTGCGGATCAACTTCTTTCTGACTCATTGTATTTACAACTGACGAACGGAACGGAATTTGCTTGAGCGCAGGAAGTCATGTGATATCCCCACCTAACATGTCTAAGAGTATGCGCACACTACCGACTCCCTTATGGCAACATGATAGAAATTCCGGTTAATATTTGATTTACTCTGATATGATTGCAAAACTGCGACTTTAATTTTGACATTTTTAATTATACTCTGCTCACGCAAGTAATATAGTTAGGCCACTCCCCCTTAAAAAAGACCCACTATATCAATAAATAAATCAACGTTACCAATTAAACGATCAAGCAAGCTTTTTAGGTATATGTGATAAACGGGATTTTTAAATTCAACCAATAAAAATAATTTATTCAAATATTCCGCTTTGTTTATCTAGGTTGGCCTAACTGTATCTCTTAGGTAAACAGAGTATAGTATTGTCTAAATCTATTCCGTTTTAGAAATTTTGGATTTACCCTCGAAAGTTTGAACAGAATTCTGAACATGAAGTCCCAAAAAGCTGCATTTCTGAGAACAATCAAAATTTCGAAGTGCAAGATTTCGAATTTTCCAAGAGAATGAATTAAAATTTGAAATTAAAATCGAAATTTTGATATTATCGTCAGCTTATTTGGAAATAGTTCAGATTATAGGTCGAACGTTACAATTTCGGGGAAAAGTTTGTCAATCCAAATCTTGCAAAAATATCGAAAATTAAAGTTAAAATTACGAAACGAAATTGGGGACTTGAAATTGGAAATTGAGGTTGAAATTACGAAAATGAACTATAAATTTTAGTTTTAAAGTTAAAATTCTATGAAGATAGCAGTGCGTTTCAAATTTAAACTGAAATTTCTGGAAACAAAACCGAAATTTCGTTAAAAAAATTTACGTTGGAATTTATAGAATACATTTTTTTTCAAATGTCGAGTTTCAAATTATTATCTTTGGATAATTTTAGAAAGTTTATGCTTATATCTATTAAAAAAAATAACAACATTTCAAGAAAAGTCAAAATTTATTAACCATCAATAAGTGGAAATTTCGAACTTAAAGTCAAAATTTTAGGATAAAGGCTGTGCTCACAAAACGGAGAAACATTGAGAAAAAGTCAAAGTTTTCCAGTTTAAATTTGATTATTTTAAAAAACAATTGATATTTTACAAATAATGTCGAATTATTTATGGAGTATACATTTCGAGTTTTAAAGTCGACACTAAGAAGATGCCAATTTTGACCTTGAACTCAAGAGCTTGTGATTTTTTTTACGTAACAATTTCGGTATCAGAATCGTATTTTTCAGATAAAGTAGATATTTTTAGGATAAAATAATGAATTTAAGAAAGCAAAATTAAAAATTATTCAGGGTAAACATTTTAACTGAAATAAATCGAATAAAACTGAAGCAGCATTTTTTGGCGAAATTCCTGTTTTAAGTTTGGCACATTTTAGGGTAATTTTTGTATTTTATCCTCTACAAAGGGCGGGGCGATAATCACACCACATTGTTTTTAAAAATTAATTGATATGTCTTGGGAATTTTTTTACAGAAAATTACACGTACTTATGTGTTTTTGCGATTATCAAAAGCAAAAATAAGAAAAAATTAAAAATGCGGAATTTCTAGAAGTATATTTTTATGTAAACAAGTTTCCAAATGTGCACTCGTTATACAATTCATTTCTAACGTTTTGTAAAAGATTTAAGGTATTTGTAGGATTTAATACTTAAAACAACGAAAGAGTATAATGACAATGATATGTAGATACTTATTGTTTATTTATTAAGCAATAAACCCGACAAATACAAGCCATATATTTACAAAAAGAACAAAAACCCAATAAATAAATAAATTAGAGCAAACATTTGATCAAAAAAATCTTCTTGGACCCCTAACTTCTCAAGCAATGAATCTTGTACTAACTTAGATTGACTTAATCACCTTATTTTAATCCAAAGAATTTATTCCTGAAGAACAGCCTATTATATGCTCAACACTCTGTATAAGATCGTAATAAGTATTATAATACAAAACAGAAAGGGAACATTGTTAGTTCGTTTCTTTACCTTACTTGCAACATATTTTAATTATTGGCCTTCCTCGGTAATAATACAACTTATCAATTTCAATTCCAATTAAGCTAACAATGTAAGTATTAAAATTAAAAACCTACATAAAATGCAATAAAACTGTCGATGCCAGTGAAGAAGATTTTTCGTATATTGTGAGTTGGATAGAAATATTATGCTTGACAATTTTTTTATGTTTACAGTTTTTTCTTATTGTAAGTGTTTTTCATACAATTTTACCCCCTAAACTGATAGCTTATTTATTTTAGATAACACAAAATTGGTCAGATGGGGCAACTTTGTCTGATTCGCTAGGTTTAACAAAAAATTTAATAAATGACTTAACACTGGGATTAGATTCAACCGTGAATAATACATTGGATACTGTTTTCACACCTGTTGAAAATGTTGCAGATTCCCTAGGACAAAGTGTCCTTTTGGGGCGTTCGAAATTTAGAAATTTTCTCGGTTTAATTAACATTCCAGATCCATTCGGAATACTTCATCTTGTCTACCAAATGGAGACCAAAGTAGTCAATAAAATAATAAAGTGTATTAAAACAGAAAGATATGACATCGTTAAATCATCAGTAAGAGATATAATTATTTGTGTTAAAACTCCCTTTGATAATGTTGCCAAGTCAGCTGCAAATTTGCTATCTTCAGCAAGTTCTTCCTCGGAATACATTAAGAATTTGTTTGGAAAGGTCAGTGACGTTGAGCAAGATGAAGTGTTGGCAGAGGACTCATTCTTCTGGGCCTGAAGACAGTTAAATCGACTGCCTCCAGTATTGGGGCTGTTTTTGACAGTTTAGGATCTATATCAACGATTGCAGTTAGTGTTCCTAGCTGTGCCTCTTATAAAATAGTAACTACCTTATACAATGTCATAAAAAATTTCACGTTATGCATTTTTAAGTAGATGTATTCTTTAATGAAAAATAGATTTTCGACCGTTAACTTTTTTGTATTATTATCGTATTTGCATTTCAGGCCGGTCGCGATTTGTTCTATTATTCACTAACGAGGCAGACTAACTTTCAACAAATCAAGTATGGTATATTAATGTTTTCGAAAAGAAAATACCTTTATCTACTAAGTTTTATGCTGGAGAAATTATAAGTAGTAAAAGCATAGACAAAGTACCTGCATAATTTATAAAATATAATAATAAAGGGTACAAAATATTTTTCAATAGCTTACGTGTATCCTGCAGACAACCTTATGCACAATTATTTGTTTTTTTTATTGATAGCATGCAACTTGGCAACTTATTCATCACGTGTAAAATTTTTGGAAAGCCCTTTGTTGATGCTCACCTACGTTAGAATGAGGAACTCCTGTATAAAATTTTACATTTCTAGACGCATCGGTTTAGAATATGTGTTGTTTGTCAGTTAGGTCTTTAGAGTTTTATTAAGTTGGGTGTTATATTAATAAAATTATTGAAGTCTTGCATTTGACATCTTTGTAATTAAATATTGAAATTTACATAACTAAAACATTCTATAATCATAAAAATCATCTAGAAACATTGCAATGATATACAATCAAAACAAAACGGTAATTTGACTTAATAGTAATTATGTCTGTGCAATTTGGAGATAAGTCAGTTGGAATGTTTGGTTACTCAAAGCTCAGGTTGCATGTTTTCTATGATAGCTTAAAAAATAAAAATGTAAACTTCATTTTAAAACCTTTTATCACACGACATTTATGACCTTGAAAATTGGAGATCTTTTTTTCATAAATTTTAAAGTGAAAGTTGAAATTTCAAATAGAAGAGTCGAAATTTTAAGCAAACTTTAAATTTAAAGTTAAAATATCAAGTAAAAAATTAGATCATTTTTATTTTAAACTTAACAGCATTAAATATTTTGATTTAAGGGTTAGCATTTCCAATTCTTTTTAAAAATGTCTTCTTTGACGTCAAAATTTAACATTCTATGCAAAGTTTCACCTGCAACACAAAATTACTGCGACCGTGTCTTTCTTAAAATTCTTATTATAAACCAAACTATTAAATTTTTTCTATTGGAAGAATCGTTTACACTTTATTTAATTTTTTTGGCCATTTTCCCTGTAAATTTAGATTTTACTTTTGAAATTTCAAGTTTGCAAATAAAATATTCAAAAATAACTGAATTTCGAGGTTGAATAAGAATTTTACAACAAAGCAAAAATTAAAGGGAAAAAAACATTTAAAACTCAAATTTTTACTTCAAATTTCATTATTAAAACCCACATTTCTACTATGGTTGTCTTTTTTCTGTTAACTTTTCAGCTTCAAATGACAAACCGAATTAAAATTTGAAATTTTGTTTTCAATAATTCTACCTTAATGTCAAAATTTCAGTTTTAATGTCAACATAATGTTTATTTTTTCAAAGATATCTCCTGTAAACCAGAAATTTTAATTTTAAATTCCAAATTTATATTTATTCTTAACATTTCGAGTTCTAGTTAAAATAGAGAGAAAAAAGGACAAAATGGATGAAATTATAAATTTTGAGTTAAATATATAATAATATAATTTTCTCAACATTTTGCTATTATAATGCCTAAATGTTAGCACTTTTTTGTCAAATATCCGTTCACAAATTGAAATTTTTCTTTTATTATTATGTTGAATATAACAAATTAAAATGTTAAATGTTAAATGTTAAAATGTTAGTGTTTTTTTCTTAAATTTCTTTTATAATTTAAAATTTTTTTTAAATTTTGAGTTTAAACTATAACATTTCTTCCATTTCTAAAATTTATACTTTCTAGCTGCAAAGTTTGCAGAATTTGGCGAAATAAAGTTAAAATTTCGAGACTACAGTACAAATGAGGATAAAATTCTTTGTTTTAAGTTTAAAACCGAAATTGACTTTTCATATTGATTTGAATATATATTCAAAATAACAAGTTTAACCTTGTAATGTATAATCATTCGTAAAATTTTGTTCTCCAGTATTTTTTTCAATTTTTTAAAGTTTAATTCACATGCAAAGGGACAACCCCATGTATGCCTTCAAAGCACTGCGACTAGATTGCAGAAACAAGGACTAGATGGCGATGAAGCGCCTTCTTAAACAAAAATAGGTTGTAATTTTTGGGGAAAATTCCGTTCGGTAACGAGTTCCATAGTTTGGAAGTTCTATTAAAAAAGAGCCTCCCTAGATAGAAGTCCTCACCGTGTGAAGCTGGAACGCACAGGAATTTGCTGTCTCCAACATCTTGTATGCCTAAAAAATCTTGTCATATGTATAAGTTCCTGCGAAGCATCTTCCATGATAGTACTTGTAGAATAGAGATAAGTCACCAACCATCCTGCCCGTGCCCTAGTGTTTCGAGAAAATTGGTCAAACTCTCCTCATAAATTAAGCGAATCGCTCTTCTTTGAATTGAATCCATAAGAGCTAAAGTGTCCTTTGGGGTTGAACTTTAATCCATTCGCGAAGGGCAACCTCATTATGGCTTAAAGCACTGCGAGTAGGATGCGGAAACAAGGATAGCGATCAACCGTCCTCTTAAACAAGGATAGGTTGTAATTTTTGGGAAAAATTCTTTTCGGTAACGAGTTCCACAGCTTGAAAATTCTATAGAAAAAAGAGTCTCTGTAGACAGAAGTCCTCACTGTGCAAACTGAACCGCACAGGAATTTGCTGTCTCTGACTGTCTTGTGTGCCTCAGAAATCTTGCCCTTGGGGGGATCAATCCTATTAGTTTCTGCGAGCATAACCCATGATAGTACTTGTAAAAAAGAGACAAGGCACCAAGAATCCGCCTGTGCTCTAGTGTTTTGAGAGAATCGGTCAAACTATCGTCATCAATTAGGCGAATCGCTCTTTTTTGAATTGAATCCAAAAGAGCTAAAGTGTGCTTTGGGGCTGAACTTCAAACATGAGAGCAGTATTCTAGTGTTGGCCTAACTTGAGCTTTTTATAGTGTGAGTAGCTGATGAGATGTGAAGTACTTTTTAGCCCTGAAAGGAAAACCTAGCTTCCTGAAAGGCGGACTTGGCAATGGCGCGTACATGATCGTCCCAAGAAAAGTTAGTACTCGCATTCACTCCTAAGAATAGACAGATTAGATTTCATCGGGAAGAATTTAACGTCCATTAGTATGTTTGTTGCATTATTCCTTGATGTTTTCTTAGAGAAAACCGCAACTTGAATTTTTGAAGCGTTAAATTGGACCAGATTCTTTTTTACCCCTTGCCAGAATGAGTTCGAGGTTCCGAATAATCTGTACCTGTACCTGCTAGTTCTCTTAGTCGATCTGAACCAGCGACGGATAATGGTTTGTCGGAGAAAAAATATGACACTAAGGCTACTATTATCTGCGTAGCTGTATATCGGATTGGAAGTTGAAGCTAAGAGATAGTTCATGTGTAACAGGAAACAAGAGTAGGAGATAAGACAGACCCCTGAGGCACCCCTTGCGTTAATCGCAAATGTCTCGGATGAGATGCCATCGACGACAACCTGAAGAGATCTGGATATTAAATGACAAAGTCCAGGAGGAAGACCATAAAGTGTTAATTTGGAGAGAGGAGAATCGGTGCCAGACTCTGCCGAAGGCCTTTGAGATATACAGTGTCGCAATCCTAGCCTCACCATGTTTTTCCATAGCTGAATTACAAATATGAGTAACATACGCCAGTACGATCGCCAGTTGAGCGTTGTTGTCTGAAACCGTATTGCCTGTCCAAAATGGTTTTATTCTTCTCCAGATATTTGATATTTGAGAATCTCAATCTTGATAACCTTTTTCATTACTAAAGATATAACAGGCAACAAAGATATGGGGCGAAAGTTTTAAGCCAGATTCCTTTTTCCCTTTTCTAGAACAGGCTGCGCTCTAGCGGATTTCCAGATGTTACGGAATACACCTTTGTTGGAAGAGATTGTAAACAATTTGCTTAGGACAGGAGTCAACTCTGCAATGCTCTTCTTAAGAACAATAGCAGAAGCTTTCGCTCGAGAAGAATCTTCTTGATTGTGCGTTGTCTGAAAACAACTTCAGGCATCGAAGTGCCAACCTTAAGAAGAAAAGGAGGTTCTGTGTTTCGAGAATAAAGATTGACATTTTCAGGAAATAGTAAGGCTAGCAGGTCAATCCTTTCCTTGGAAGTAGTCGCAGTATTGTGATTGTCATCCGAGTGGTGGACAATTTAAAAATTTAAAATTCTTTTTAATCGACTTTCTAAATCCCCAAAAGGACCTGGAACCGTTCGGACTAGTTGATAAGCTTCTGGCGCATTTAAAAATCGAAATCAGCTTTTTGTCCTCTTCACTAACCTGTTTACAAAAATTGTATGCATCTGCAAAGGTGGTCCGAGCCTCGACTGAGGGATTATTTCGCCAATGACGATATGCGCGATTTTTAAAGGAGACAGCCATAGCACATTTTTTGCTGAACCAAGATTTACTGGAGACAGGCTTCTTTTGGGAGTAGGGAATTGAATATTCCATACCAATCAGAACAGTTTCAGTAATGGATTCAGCGACTGAGAAAGGGTTTTATGTGTTAAAGCAGACTTATTGCCATGGGAAAGATGCAGGAAAGTCTCTTAATACTTTGTAGTTAGCAGAGTAAAAGTGCCAAACCCTACGGGATTGTAAGATGTTTGAGGAAATTTAACTTTTTGTTTTCGAATTTTAGACTTCACCCTATAAATTTAAAATTACAAGCAAAATTTCTGGTTTAAAAGTGAAAGCACGCGATTAAAGTCAAAGTTTAAGACTGAATATCATTTACATAAATTACGAGTTTTGCCCAATAAGGAGCAAAAAATGAAAACTCGGAGTTGAAGTCAACATTTCGAGATAAATTTCCAAAAATACGTTTTTTTACGTTTGAATTAAAAATTTTAACAAAGGATTTTGAAAATAAAAAATTCAAGTAAAGTGTTTAAATCTTCATTGTATATTAAATGTCAAAATAAAAGTTGGAACTCTGGAAATAAAGGCGAAATCCTGAGAAAAAATTCTTTCAAGACTGACTCAAAATTGGTATTACAGTAGACTCCCGCTAAAGTTGCGTTCACCGTACTGGATCGATCGTTAAAGTTGCTGCCCCCCGTTATCCCTACCATTGTAGAAAAACGTATATGTTTAATTGCTCCTCGCGCTGTTGAGTGGGTTATTTAAAAGTGGCGCTAAAACTCGAAAGTCCAATTCGTTGTTCGAAAATCAAAGTGGGGAATATCCGTGCAACTTTAACAATCGTATCAACCGGACAACTTTAACGAGCGGACAACTTTAACGGGCACAAAGCGGTAGTAGACAATATAAACTCAATATATGTCAACCGAGAGAATTGCAAATGGACATTTGGAGTTTAAAATCGACCTTTTGATTTGCTTGCTTTACCAAATTCTTGACTTTAAAATCTAGTTCTGAAAATGTTAGTTGAAATTTTGAAAAAAAATCGAAATTTGAACTGTCAAGATTTAATTTAAAAATTTTGGCTGAAAAGCGAAATTTTGTGAAAAAGTAAAGATATTGACCCTTTTTCATAAATATTCGATTTAAAATCAAAATTTGGAGCTCAAAGACAAATGTCGAGGAAATAAAATTCTTATTTATATTGCTAATTCGCGGAATATTTATTTTTGTTTTTAATAACAATTTTTCTTCTATAGAATTTTTGACTGACTCTTGTTTTTAAGTTCAAAGATTGGATATTTATTAACAATGTTTAATATTTGTTAAATTCGCCCTACTAATAAGCCAATGGTGGGCAGCCGATGAAATCAAAGAGACAAGGAAATAAAACCCAATTTTAATACATAAAATAAATAAATATCTCATCAGAAGGTTTTTCTAAAATTTAAATTGAGAGTTTTCCTCATTATTTAATTAAGAAATATTTCGAATGTTACAGTTATAATGTTATTAATTTTAATAAAAAATAGAGAAATGTATATGATACGAATACGTGATTAAAAATCTTCTTACAGTACACTTACACTGGAAAAAAAATTATGAATTAAGACAACTTGCAGTCCGTGATTGATTAAGCGACTTTGACAACGCCCAATTAATATGACAGCTGCCCTAAACAGGAATTGGAACAAACAAAACATCGTTTTTTTTTGCCTGACAAGTCATAATTTCGGCTCCGAAATTCCTGAAGAAGTAGTTGGGATTCGTCACAGGAAAATTGGTCGAAAGCAATTGCAGAAGAAAGTTCATGTGAAATATATTTCGAAAAAAAAAAAACTGCAAATGTTGAAAAGTGGCTAATACTCAAAAAATATTTTCCGACGACCGTTGTAAACGTTTCGAGCAGATGATCCCGACGTATTTTTAAACCACTTATTGTTTATAGACGAATCATCCTTTCTTCCTTATAGGCATCACAGCTTAAATAGTTCGGAAACAATAGGCGCTTGAATATTTCTTCAATTATATTGTACCTAATTCTGATAAATTTTTGGTTTCATTAGGAACTCCACCGTTGGCACACGTTTCATCAAGGACCTAGCAGCCAACAAATGTTTAACATGTGTCGAAATGAAGTAATACCGCTTTTTGTGCATTGAGAATAAATTTTGTGGATGCGTCGTTGTAAAAATGTAAAATAGATGCACCTAGTTTTATACGAATTTCAAGTGCATGGAAATAGCCAGTATAGAAAAAAATTTGGTATCTAATGTGTTGTGATTTTTTAGCATATTTACGTATGTTTCTTACTTGATCAGAACACGTTAAATTGACATTTAGTCCTGATGTAACGTCAAGACAAAGTCTCAACCCATAATTACGATTTATTTCGTATTTGAAACAAAACAAGTCAATTAAGGACATACGAAAAAATGGAAAAGAGTTACAGCATCACTCTAGCTGGAAAATTTAGTTAACCATTAGTTACCGATGCACTTTCTCTAGTTTGTTCTAGCTCTCTGCGCAAGTAACGTAATAAGCGTCTGTTGACCTCTGAATTCGTAAACTTTTTTGGGCCAATTTATATGTTAATTTTAACTTTATTAGGTCGAATAATTTTTTTTTCAATTTTTTTGCCTTTACTAAGCCTTTCAAATACGTGGTTAAATTAATACCATTATAATTGAAACATCCCTTATACAAGGTGATCATTTAAACATTTACAATGGTTATATGTTAGAAACAAAAATGGACATCAAAAATCCCCTGAAAACATTTTTGTAATATATAGGGCAAATCCAAAAGATGTACTAATTAAATTTTGTCACCCCTTTACCCCTACAGTCTACAACTAAATAATCTTAATAGAAGCTATTACATCTTATTTTAAAGCTCTTCAAAAATGTTTTTCAATTGTACCTTACAACTTTTGATCAAGTTGTTTTTACCGCCAGAGTCAGTACAAGATATAATTCTTCTGAGATTGTGTTAAAGAATTACTGAAAGTGTTTGACGTTTCGCCCACCACCGTAGGTGGCTTCTTCAAGAACAAAAGAAAGGAATAATAAATGAAAATTATAAAAAATATGCAAGGTAAATACACAAGAAATGAAAAAACCAAATTCAAAACCGCAGAGCAGGGTAAAATGAACAGTTAACCATTGCACAAAGGATAGATAAGGCAGAAGAGCACAGTAACTCAGTATATCCACCATACCAGAGGCGAAACTCTTCTCCTACGATGATGGGTGAAAGGTCGAAGAATTAGTAGTTCTTTGAGACGGCCCAATCCCAGAAGAAGTATATCTTGCAATAAGGGAAACTTAAAAATTTTTTAAGATTTATTTTGTTTGCGCTATTAATATAATAAATGCTGAAACTGATTTTCATCGTTTTGAAAGGAATAACACATATAAACAAAAAAATTCCACATTTTATTTGGTTGGTTTATTTTGTTATTAGTGGGTTGTTTGTTATCAAATTTTCTCTAATAGAACAATAACTTAAAAGTTTTCAGTTAATTAAGACAAAAGTGTTGCAGCTACAATATATTTTTATACAGAGGGTTCAAAAATATTTGTTACATATTTGTCAGTGTTTCGCAAAAAAAATTGAGAATTTGCATAATTTAGTTATATATTAAATAGACTAACATTTTAGTTAATTTTATGAACATTTGTAAAGTCCTACACAATAACATTTTAAGTAGTACAAATTTGGTTCACTCTTTAAATGCTTCCAATTCCAGATCACACTTAATAATACGTGTAACAGACGATTTTTCAATATTTAACTCTTTTTTTAATAATTCGTAGACTTTTGCCAGAAACGACAAATTATACTTCGCATATTTTGCTATACAATATTAATATTAACTTCTAATGTTACAGATTTTAGTCTTCCACTTTTTTCTTTTTTTTTTCTAGTACTTTTCATCCATGTAATATTTCTAACCAACAATACACAGACCTTTATACACCAATTTTTAATTGGGAAATTCTTTAACAATTCTTTAGCTCCAATTTATTTTTCTTCCAATAATCCTTTCATTAAAATTTTATTGCTCTCATTATCATACTCAGATCGATTTTAACATGGCAATAAAACAATTATTTGAGAGTTAGTCAGCCTCCATTGTTAGTGATGTTAGTTATTGTTTTCTAAGCCGTGTTTACAAAATTTGGCTTCTTGCATTGCAATTTTGTTATTGTGCACGACTTCGAAAAAATTGTCGTAAAAAACGAAGTATTAAAAAAAATAAAAAATAATATATACTTTATGAATGTTAGGCTTTTTAATACATAGCTGAATTAATTTTACGGATATTTTCAGTTTTTTTGCAAGCACTCAAAGTGTAAAATACTTTTTAAACCTTCTGTATAAAAATTGATTCTAACTGTGATACTTTTGACTTGTCTAAAACCATATTATACAGGGTGATTCATATCGTTATTATCGTTATTGTCATTAAAATCAGAATTTAAATTTAAGCAAAAAAGTAAAATACCATTATCTTCTCTCTAGCTTTGTTTTCTAGGTATTAAGCTACGAACTTTTAAGACTTAAAAAAATGATAATAATAGTAGATCAGGTAAAGCGATTATTTTTTGTTGTTTAACAGTTTTTGAAGTTTTTGCATCTTGTACTTACTACAATCAATTGTTTATTATTAGGTACAAATGTAATTTATCAATGCTGGACATGCTGATTTATTTACAGTTTTTGTACTAGTAATGTCTTAAAAAGTTGTCGAGAATACCGAAGAAGATTTCCGAATAGACGCCAACCATCTCGACGTGTATTCTAAGGTGCATTTCAAAGACTTCGCCAGTGTGGTATTGATAATCGTCATACTGGTGGTGGAAACCTACAACACAATACTGCACAAGAAGTAGAAGTAATTGATGCAGTATTTGACGAGCCAGCTATTAGTACAAGAAGAATGGACACACATCTGCGAGTTTCTGAAAATTTTGTTTGGACAATTTTACGCAGAGAAATCTCCCATCCATATCATTACCAAAGTGTCTACAATTTAAAACCAGGAGATGAAGTGCAAAAATTAACATTTTTCCAATGACTTCTTGAGCAATCGGAACAAAATTCAAACTTTTCTATTTCCCCTCTGTGGACTGACGAGGCTACCTTAACCAGAAATCAAATTAACCATTGTCACAATGAGCATGTACGGTCAGTACAAAATCCTCATACATTAAGGAATCACAATTTTCAACAAAGAGTTTCAATTAATACGTGTCGTCGACTACCAATACAAATCCAGGAACATCGTTTAAAGACCGTCTCGTACCTAAGAGTTATTAAATAATTTGCACAAGTCATTAGAAGATTTCCCGCTTACCACCGCGCAGCGTAAGTTGGTCTCAACACGATGAAGCTCTGGCACATGCTGCACGAGATGTGGCTACAATAGTTGGACCAACATTTTGATGGAAGGCGGATACGTATACGAGGTCCAGTAAAGTGGCCTGCTGAAGGGACAGATCCTAATCCACTTCGACTTTTTCTTTAGACCAGATAAAAATAATTTATTCAGAAGAAGTGAACAAAAAGGAATAGTTGCTAAATAGAATCATAAATACTGCTCTTCAAATTCAAAATAATCAGGATCTTGCTCCAGTTACCAATTGATTTGGCGTTGTCGAGCATGTATCGCGGCCAATGGAAAACTTTATCTTTAAAATAAAATATTATTTATTTTTATGCATAAATTAGTCGTTTTACATAACTTGGAGTTATTTCTAAAATAAAATTTCATAGCCTAATATCTGGAAAACTAAGGCAGGTAGAAAAAAATAGCATTTTAGCTTTTTTGCTTAAAATTAGATTCCGTAAAACTAGATTTTCGTCTCCTCATATAAATCACCCTGTACGTATATTATTGCAAGTTTCGTAATACTAATAAAACCAATAAAATGTGGACTTTTTGTTATCCTACTATATGTAAATAGCTTATCTTCAAACTTTTGATCTACTTTTGCAAGTTTTTTTTTTCTATAATATTCTTTTCTGCTCTTTCCTGATTTTCTGACTCAGGTTGTTTTAAATACAACAGACCACATAGTCATCATTTTTGCTACTACATACTACAGTTTGGGACTCTGATGAGGCTTTAGGTATTGAAGTGTCTCAAAGCATGTATAATATTTTCTTAAAAACACAAACAATAAATATTAGTTTCATTAGATTGTCCAAGTATTAATTAAGGAAAATATCCTTATTTCCTTTGTATTATAATAGTAAACCTCAAAGTTTTTCTAAACAAAATAAGTTGTATTTAAGTTAGTGGTGTTTGAGGTTTGCATACACACACTGGCCTATGTGTATTGTTGGGTTGGTCCTTAGAGAAGCAGCAATGAAAAAAATTCTTAAGTAGACTTAATAATCCCATAACAGGTCCTTGTGCTATGGTTAGTTGAATGCAAACAGGTGCAGTTACTGGTAGAGCTGCATATTTTTGCAGGTTCTCTTGTAATGGCTGAACATGGGTAGTCAAAAGTGCAGCTGTGGTTTCAGTAACTTTAAGTACATCTGTTACAATTGAAAATACTTTTAGAGAAATCGTTTGCTGAAAAATTTTTTCGGCGTATTCAGCGGAAACATTAAAATCAGCTAGAAAATTGACAATCACTTGTCCACTTTCTTTAAAGGGACCCGTTAAGCATGCAGTTAACTTCCTTACTGTATATTTGAAAATGCTAAATCTCTCTTGTTGAAAACATTCGATTAGTTTATCAGTTGCTGCGGTTTCAAGTTTATAGGCATAACGTAATACGCCACCAAACCTGTCCAATATAGGCATTTTTGAAATTCTCCTCTTAATCTTTGTTCTTAAAGCTAATAGTTTATCTTCCACCATTAAAGCGAGACCTCCAATAGGTGTATATAGATAATCCAGAACATCGTCTATTGTTGAATCTATTTTACCAGTTATGTTGCCCACAATTCTTCCTAATCTATTTACAGCATTCACTAAAATTCCCGCATCCGCTACCAAATTTTTGCCAATCTGGAAAAAAATGTTTATATTTAGATACATTTTCGACCAACGTCGTAGTTTTTTTTCTGTTATATTGTAGAATAACGGAAAAAAAACTCGGCTTTTTGGGATAAAATTAATCACAGTTTTTATAACAAAGAATTCGGAAATTATTATTATTGTTCAAATGATTTAATTTTTATTAAGCAACAATAGTGTTGCGGGTTATCGATTTGAAAATTAAAATTTCGTGAATTGTAAACACTTTATTTCAAACTAATTTCGGAACACTACAATTATAATTCACTTAACTAGCAGCTATCTGACTAACTAACTGACTCCTGGGGGAAAGACGACCGCGATTTATACCGTTCCGGTTTTCTAGACGGATCTCCATACAAGGCTAAATTTTGAGAGAAGTGAAAACTTAGAAAATTTAAACTTGTAGTAAAATGTTCCCGAAAATTTTTATTTCATTTCTGGTCACGAACTTTCCCTTTTTTAGAAGTTTCTGAGCAAAAGTCGAATACTTGAAATGAAATTAAAATTATAACTTTAACATGAAAATTTTGAAACTTTCTTTTATAAATTTTAGGTCTTTTTAAAATCTCTGGTTCAGTTAAAGTCTTGAAAGCCAAAGGCAAACTTTTGAAAAATGTTTATTTTATAAAAAAGATGTTACTCTACATTTCAAGCCTAAAATTAAAATGATGGATTTTTCTCGCATAATCGAATTTGAATTCAAATTTTTAATTCTTTTGGCAATTTTAAGGCTTCAAGTAATGCTTCGGTTTAAAATTAAAAAAAAATCAAATAAAATCAGGAGGTTTTTGAACGTTTGGACCTAAACTTACAATTTTTATTTGTTTATTTCTTAAAATTTTGATATTCGATTATAAATTATTTTTATAAACATCTTGATTTAATTTTTTTAAATTTTTTCCTTAATCTAAAGCTTTAAACATATTTTTCAAAATTTTTTATTGAAATTCAAAATATCAGCTTTTTTTTCGAAATTTTCGTTTAACTTTATTCTCATTTGGACTTTTTTCTCAAAATTCCGTATTTGAATTTTAAGTTGAAAATGTGAAAATAGGTTTATGATAAACTAGCTGATACTCGCGCCTTCGTCCGCCTAAAAATAGAGCAAGAATTCCTGGGTCACCTTTTTGAAAATTACTACTTTTTTTGAAGAATTCGATTTTTACTGGAAATGTAGAATTATGTATTTTGAAAATTTCGACATTTTGAAATATCAGCTTTTTTCAAATTGTCGATATTACCTCATTCGACTCCCAAAATTTCAAGTTATTTGGAAATTTTGACCTAATTTTAAAAATTTCGACTTTTTTTTTGAAAAATTTTGACTTTTTATCACATTTTTGACCTTATTTTTGAAAATTTTGACCTTTTTTCGTTTCCATCTTACTATTTACCACTTTTGCAACGTTTTTTAAAATTTTGACTCAAAATTTCAACTTTTTTCAAAACCTGACGGTTTTTAAATTTGATTTTTATAAAACTTTTCCACTCTAAATTCAAATTTTTTTTATAGTTTTAGTTTCTCCACGTTTCGACTTTCTGAAGGTAAAGATTTTTGTTTAATTTGACTTCGATTTTTATTCGACTTCTCATTTTGAAAATTTGAAATCTCTAGTTTTCCCATTTTATTTTAATTTCGACTTTTTCCAAATTTTAACTTAATTTGTAAATTTGAACTCTTTCACGATTTTGACTCTTTAAGATTGTGATTCATTTCCCAATTTTTTTTTAATTTTGATACAAAATTTTGATTTTTCAAGATTTAGACTTTTTTAAAACTTTGTATCATTTAAGCCTAATTCTGTTGAAATATCCCTTTCTAAAAACCGTTCTTTTTTTATTTCCACTTTTGTTAAAATTTTTTATCATTTCTAGAAATTTTGACATTTTTTGAAAATTTCGACTTTTTCCCGAAAGTTTCAACTTCACGTAGCAAACTGATCTTTTAATTAAAAATTTTTAAAAATTCGAATTTTTTTTGAAAATGTTGACTTTTTGAAAATATTAGGATTTCTCTTACAATTCCGATTTTTAAAAATTTCCAACTTTTTTTTAGAATGTATACTTTTTTTAAAAATGTTAAACTTCTGTCATCAAATTTTGGCTTTTCTTAGGATATGACTTTATCTAGAATTGAAAATTTTAATTTTTTACGAAAATTTTGACCATTTTTCAAGATTTTTTACTTTTTTTCGAAATTTCGACTTTTATGTAGTAAATGGTGAAAAATTGATAAACTCGACTTGTTTTTGAAAACGTACATTTTTTCAAAAATTGATTTTTTCTCAAAATTTTGATTTTTTTCGAAATTTTTTCAGAATGTTTACTTTTATGAAAAGTTTTACTTTTTTTCAAAAATTTTGCTTTTTTCTAAGTTTTGACTGGTATGTTATAAATTGTTCTTTTACTAAAAAATTTAAAAAAACCGATTTTTATAAAATTTTTTACTTTTGTGAAAAATTAGATTTTTCTGACAATTTAGATTTTTACATTTTCAAAGTTTCTTTTAGAATGTTTACTTTTTTCTAAAATGTTAACCTTCTGTCATTAAATTTTGCCTTTTTTTTAAGATATGATTTCTTCCAGAATTTCAACTGTTTTCAAAATTTTAATTTTTTGTGAAAATTTTGACTATTTTTCAAAAATTTTAACCTTTTTTTAAAAATTTGACTTTTATGTAGTAAATGGTATTTTTATTTGAAAAATTAAAGAACTCGACTTATTTTTGAAAATTTATACTTTTTTCAAAAATTGGATTTTTCTCAAAATTTCGAGTTTTTTCAAACTTTTTTAAGAACTTTCACTTCTCTGAAAGTGTTAATCTTTTGTCATCAATTTTTTTTTAAAGATATTATGACTTTTATCAGAATTTAAATATTTTTCAAAATTTTTTGGGACAATGTTCACTTTTTTCAAAAATTTCGACTTTTTCGCAAAGTTTCGACTTTTACGTAGGCAATTGGTTTTTTATTTAAAAATTTTAAAAATTCTACTTTTTTGAAAATTTTTACTTTCTTGGATTTTTCGCAAAATCGATTTTTAAAATTTCGAACTTTTTTTTAGTTTACTTTTTTTTAAATGTAAACCTTCTGTCATCAAATTCTGCCTTTTTTTAGAATGTGATATTTTCCAGAATCTCAAGATTTTTCAAAATTTTAATTTTTTATCAAAAATTTCGACTATTTTTCAGGAATATTAACTTTTTCTCAAAATTTTGACTTTTACATATAAATGGTATTTTTATTTGGAAAATTGAAAAATTCGACTTTTTTTTGAAAATTTTCTTTTTTCATAAATTGGTTTTTCTCAATATTTAAATTTTTTTCAAACTTTCTTCCAGAAGTTATATTTTTCCGAAAATCATTATCGTTTGTCGGCGTTTTTCTTAAGACATTATGACTTTTTCAGAATTTAAATTTTTTTCAAATTTTCAATTTTTTTTGAAAATTTGCAGTTTTTTTTCAAAAACGTTGATTTTTTTTAAGTTCTAGACTGATAGACTGTTATATAGTAAACCGGGTTTTCATTTGAAAAATTTAAAAATTGGACTTTGAAAATTTTCACTATTCTGAAAAATTGGATTTTTCCCGAAATTTCGATTTTTAAAATACATGAACTCTCGTCGTTAGATGACGATGTCGTTGGGTCGTCATTGCCAAGCTTTGCATTTATTTACACAGAAAAAGTGTCGCGCTGTATGAGCAAGGGTAGAAAATCGAGAAAATGCGCAAGCTGTGGGAATACTAATGCGAACAAACCGACAGACAAACACACTTTCCTAATTTTGACTTTTTTTAAAGTTTTTAGTTTAAATAAAAAAATGTACTTTTTTTAATGTAAACTTTAAAATCGAAATTTTGGGTTAAATTTTGAAATCGTTCTACAAATTTCTAGTTTTTGTAATATTAAATTATTTTGAAAAGTC
This sequence comes from Dastarcus helophoroides, assembly GCA_028583605.1. Taxonomy (NCBI): domain Eukaryota; kingdom Metazoa; phylum Arthropoda; class Insecta; order Coleoptera; family Bothrideridae; genus Dastarcus; species Dastarcus helophoroides. The sequence continues at coordinate 27,675,867 of CM053329.1, read as the reverse complement.
TGAGCTGCCGTGTGGGTTCGCTGTTGGCCTAGGATCATTTAAACATTTCACTTTTTCTTATTAAAAGTTCCCCCAATTAAACATTTCGAAATTTCCAGAAAATTGTTTCAACTACTTTTTGACTTTGAAAATTGTTACCTTAACCGCAAAATATAGATTTTAATTTGTAAAATATGACTTTTTTCTTGAAGGTTAAACTTCGAACGTCCAAGTTTAACAACATACTGAAAAAAAAAAAACAAACAAAAAACAAAAACGCAGATAAATAACCCAATTTGAGACTTTATTTGTATGAAAAATTGGAGTTAGAAGTAGATTGTTCAAAAACACTTTGACAGCGAAAAATCGCTGCCTGTTTTTTATTTCAGAGTAACGTATCTACCGAATGAATCGAGGGAAAAACGGGTGACCATTCGCTCTTTGTTTTTGTATTTAGATTTTTCAAAGAAAGCTTGTGCTATCTTATTGTTAGTTGAAGTATTTATATATCATTACTAAAATTATTATCTAAAGTAGTAGTAGTAGTAACTTAACATTTAAACTGTTACTGTTTTGTTTTGTTGGTACAGAGGTATCTCAATTTTATTGTATCATACATCTTCTATTTTTTTACATAGGGAAGAAATGGTAAATATGAAAGTAGTGGTTTTATTTCCACGTTTATTTTTAATGGAATTACTCATATTATAAACTAATTAGAAAGAACAAATTAAAATAAATTTAAAAAATCCTAGTTTTATGATTTTTTATCACTCTGTGTACCATAATGTAAGCGTTGCGGATAATGCTATCGATGTAAGATATAAAATATCATTAATATTAATTAGGTCATTGCTAATAAATCCACCAGATAACAAAAGGTAAGAGATTTTTATAAGCAGGTGTCACTTTAAGCGTGTAATTAATCTGTGTCTGTAAAGAAACATTTAGTCTTAATTTTCTAATAATTATATTATTATCGCTAATAAGAAAGTTCTCGAAAATGTTGGATATAAACACAATAAGTTTGTTTGCTAAGTGTTTTACTATTTATTTTACATTGTTAAGCATACATGTCCCTAAGCTTTGAATTGCCCCATAACCCATATTATATGTATTTACGATAAGTTTTTTAGTTAGACAGGTTCCTATCATCGTAGCCAAATTATTTTGTCTAATTAATTTTAACACATTTTGCCTCGAATCCTCAATTACATTCATCCAACACTTGTAATCAGTTTTACACTTTCGACAGCTTTCTACAACATTTTGCCTCCAATTGGTTTCTTGGATAACCTTCAATAGAAAACTAGTAACAGTTTTCATAGTGGTTACAGTACATTTTATCAAATCCATCATTGCGGTCCTCAAAGGAACGATTTTATTGTCACCTACAACGCATTTGCTTGTGGACATAAGATTTTGCGGGAGGTCGGACACTAGCGATTGTGCTGAGTTGACAATTTTGGACAGATTCAGCCAACCTCTGTAACTATCATCAGATGATGTATCGCTGTCCTCGGTTTTAGCTTGAATTATTCCAATCTGAAGAAAAATATTATTTAGAATTGAATTAGAATAATTGAGTAATATTTAAACGTACCCTTCCACCTGGTTTTTGATATTAGTAAATTTTACAGAAAATAACACTTTTGGTCCACCACCAATAAGCTGTAAACAAATTGTTTATTCTCTCCATCACCAGCAGTGATTTAATTAACTATGAAAAAACTATTAATTCCTATTTAATAATTTAGCAAATACAAAGTTCGCCATACTTTGATTTCATAGATCAGCAGTATTTCTGCTGATTTTTATTGTCCCTTCGTCTCGCAGTGATACTTCTATTAAAAATGGTGCAACACATCTTATTGGACATGATGCAAGTAAACAAAACCAAGATTTATTATTGTATCTTGGGACATTTATAATTAAAAAAAAAACTAGTTTGCGTTGCTTTAACACGAGCGATGATGCACTTGCATAAAGGGCCCATTTTATTGCGTTTGATCTACATATAGCGAGCGATTCTTTGAATTAAATAATATTTTTCAATTCGTATGTAACCCAAATACCTCCACGTAGGTCAAAAAAATGTCCACATTTTATTTGGTTGATTTATATTTTTATTAGTGGGTTGTTTTTTTTACCAAATTCATAAGAACAATACAATAATGATAAGCTTCTCAAGTCAAAAATCTTGCAGCTGCAATCAATTTTTATACAGAGCGTCTCAAAGACATTCATCAATTTGAGTGTTTTGCAAAAAAACTAACAATTTCTATAAAAATTGAAATACAAATCTTGTCCCCTGAAACCAAGAAAGATTAAAAAACACAATAAAGGTGTTGCTCTAACGTGTTTGAATAACCAAGCTATCATCTTCAGAGAGATATTAAAAAAAATGCATGAACACAATTTAGTTACGTATTAAAGACTAATATTTTGTGAGAGTAACTTTTGTCATTTCCGAAATACTCTGAGTCTAGTCAATTTTCTGACCATTTTAGTGAAGTTGTGTAATATTTTACTGGAAATTTCGTGAACCATTTTAAATACTTCTAATGTCCACAATAATATGTCTAACAGATGATCTTTTTATACCAAACTCCTTTTCAATAATTTGTGGATTTTTGCCAAAGCCTAGATTTTGCATATTTTGCTGTATAATTTCGATATTTCCTTCTACTCTTATACATTTTGATTATCCACTAACCTTCATCGATTTGTTTAATTGTCCTAGCAAACGAGATACGAACATTATACACCAAATTTGTTGGGAAATTCTTTGACAATTTTTCTAGCTGCAATTCTATTTTATACCAAAAGTACTTTTATTAAAATTTGATCTTTATCGCTCCCCGATAATAACATTAGCATATTCAGATTAATTTTAACATTACAATAAAACACTTATTGGCAGCTAAATATGTAATTTATTATCTTCCAAGCCCACTCCTGTCTGCTCAAAAAAATTTGACTCCTTCGAGTACAGTTGTGTTATTGCGCCGAGAAAATACTTGAAGTATTATTGCCTTATTGTATATTTGGTGAAAATTTCATTAAAAAACGACTACCAATAATAACATAAGCGAAGAAAATAAAATGTGTACATTTTTTTGATCACCGTGTAGACTGTTAACTACTTCAAAATATTTCAGTGACTTTAAATTAGTTTGTGTGATCTGGTTAATCTCCCTGAAATCTCCCTTTATAGTTGGATGACAATTCAAGTTTATTGCGGCTTTAACTTGGTCATTATTAAGTTCTGTTAACCAACGAGAATTCGTTCAACTAGAACATTAGTTACCTTTGAATGAGAAATATCTATAAAAGATTTTTAGACCAATTCTGATACGTGCCAGTACCATTAACTTTATAAACTTTTGTGTACCTTTCGTCTTTCTTTGCACCATTTGTTAAAACCGACACCGAACTGATTTTACACACTTTAAGATAAGTGCCCATTTGAGAGTAAAACTCGTGTGAGTACCTATCGAGAGTGTTTTCACTCTTACATGTCTGCAAACATCTCCTCGAGAGTATTGGTCTAGCTATCGAAGGGTTTTCTGTTGATAGGGTTTTCTGTTGATACTACGAGGGTAAATCAAATACGGAATTTCTATCATGTCGCCATAAGGGCGTCGGGAGTGTGTTAGGTGGCGATATCATGTGACTTCCTGGGCTCAAGCGAATTCCGTTCTCGCCGTTCGTCAGTTGTCAATACAATGAGTGAGCAAGAGGTTCATCCGCACGTTACGCAGCGCATTATTATTATTAAATTTCTTGCCGTTGAAGGTGTAAAGCCCGCCAAAATTCTTCGTAGATTAGAAGCACAGTTTGGAGATCCTTGTTTGAAGAAAATTCAAGTGTTTGAATGGCATAAAAATTTTTGGAAGGACGAATTCAAATTGAAAGTGAACCCCATGCCCGTCGTCCTAGAACCAGTGTGACTGCGGACAAGATTAACGCTGTTCAGCGCCCTTTGGGTGGTGATCGTCGTTTACCTGTTGGTGAAATTGCAGCTCAGATAAGGATAAGCTTTGGGAGTGCTTAATCCATTATTATAGATGAGCTGGGGTTTCAAAAAAATTCCTGCCAGGTGGGTACCTCGTCTTTTGACTGAAGAATAGAAACAACAACGTCTGGCGCCATCTTGGACGTTTCCAACGTAAAGGTATGGTTTTTTGCAACGTATCGTTACGTGTGATGAGACTTGGGTCCATCATTACATCCCTGAATCTAAAGAAGCAAGCTTGGAGTGGATAAGAAAGGGGGAAGGTGCACCCGTCAAGGCAAAAACTTGCCTTCCAGCTGAAAAGGTTCTTGCGACTCCTTATAGTCCCGATTTATCACCATGCGATTATCATATGTTTGGGCCACTAAAAGAAGCTCTAAGAGGTGAGCGATTCCATGATGTTGCTGCTGTTGTACGCAATTTGCTGCAAACACGCCTCCATTATTTTTATGATGATGGCATTAAAAAATTCCCAATCCGTTAATAACTTTCACATATATATCTTGTACCAATAAATTTTTAAAAACAAATTTCGGTTCATATTTGATTTACCCTCGTAATTCTTCTCTTTATCGGAGAGTTACTCGCAAAAATCTAACCCATTACAAATTTTGCAAGTTCTCGGAGAAGTGTGAGAAAAAGTGGTTAAGAAACGAAACTAATCAACATTTGTGAGGAAAATCCGTCGTAATGGGACCAAAAATAAATAAATAAATTCTAACATTGGTCGAAATTGGAAAAAACGTTCAACTCGTAGAATTAATGTATTGAAGTTGAACTTCACTCATTCGCACTCACAAAAAATTAATTTGGTCGAAGTGAAGAAAATTAACTAAAAACCAAATGACCCCACACAAATCTACAATCTAAACTCATTCGTACAAACTTTCGAAATTGTGCAAATTCAAGTTTTAATTCACTGGTCAATGTAGAGCATGCCCCTAATTTTGTCCTTAGTTAAATCCACCACTATACTCAACAACTACGTTTATATTTGGTTTTTTAACAAAGCAAAAACTATGGTAACCGCTCTCGCATCTTCATAATTAATTTTCTGATTACTTTTCACTTTTTCCTTTTGTAACAACCAGCATTACATGGGAATTTACAGAAACTGATCTCTAGTAGCGGATACGCTTTGGAAAGTACCGTTTCGCGAGAATCTCAACCAAGAGATTTTCTTACCTACGAGAATTAGACTTTCCGGAATCGTTTCTCAAATGGTAACTCATTTTATAGTATTCTCGAGAGTGATTGGCGCAAGCTACTCACAAATAGACACCTACCTTTAATTGCGAAAAGAAAAGAAAATCGGAATTACTATTTGTGATCCTGACAGATTAAAAGAAAATAGGCATGAAAAAATTGGGCAGTTATTGGTATTGCCGACAGAAGTGAAAACTTGAGACTATGATATAACAAGTTTCAAGATATTTAAAAAAAAATCTGTTTTCAATGTACTTATTTTTTGGCTTCGCCTTGGGTCGGATTAGCCCTGGATGTCGGAAAGGTTTTAAGAAATGTCATTAAATGTCCTGAGTGGCGCAGTGGTAGAGCAATCGACTAGTAGTTTAAAGAGCGTTTTTTGGTAACGCAAAATATGTGTATTGTATTATGGTAAAACCAGGCTTTTATCCTCTATCTTCAGTCGCTTAAAGCGCCTAAAGAAGTTTTCACTTCAATAAAGTTAAAGTATTCTAAACAAACAAATATATTACAAAATTTCTTAGAGAAAAATTTTGAGTTGAATTAGGAGTAAATCTTATAAAAATCTTTAAAAGATCCAGACTTTATTAGGAAGGGGTGGATTAAATCTTTTTTTAATTGTCTTTGACGAATGAAATCCTTGCGATCCCAAAAGTTTCAAAGAACTAAGGCAAAAAATGAAGAAAAGTTGGTGCAAGCAGTACAAAGTATTACAAAATTTTAGACCATCTTAGAAAGTGTTGGAATCTTTCTTTGACGAATCTAAGTTTAGAAAAGTGTAATTTTGACATGCAGTAACAATTTTTTTTTTGTGCTGTACAAAGTAAAGTATCAAGCAAAATTTAACTTAGTGCAAAGGATGAAGCGAAATTTCAGGATCACGATTGTTGTTACAATTAAGCCACCACCAATGCAACTAAAGCGATCACCCATTATTGGTGATCAATAATGATTTTTTTCCAAAGTGAAACTGATGCAATATATCATAAGGCCTTTATCATATTAATAACGTATGTCTCAAAATTTTTGACACATAATATTTTTTTTGTAATAAATAATTTTATTCCAATTTGTATTATTTATTTTAATTAACAGCGTAGTAAACAAGAAAAAATTAACCAAACCTGTGCTGTTCAATTTCGCGTACCTTTTTGAAAATTCTACGCATTAGTTGTTCTTTGTTTTTGTTTGGCACCTTCAGTCATATATTTTGCAAAGTAAAAGCACCCAAAAGTGGTCAATTGAATTTGATCCGTTTGAACCCGAAACGATAATCCTTCTAATTTAACTCAAGCCCTGCCATTTGAAGATTTTTGGACACTTTCATTTCGCAAAACGTATGATGTGATGGCAAATAGAGAACAAAACAATTATTGCCTAAAATTTTCAGAAAAGTATGTTAAGTTGATGTTTACGTCGTCCACCTTTTTACGGTTGATATTAACAGAAAATTGCACCTCGGTAAACAGCATGGATCCCTTTATTTATTTTAAGCTGATAATTTGGTTAGTTTCTAAGTTGTCAATTATGGTAAATAATCCAACTTTAAATTAAGTTATTTATTACATAAGAATAGGTTGAAAATTTTATGCCAAAACTTTTGAGGCATAAGTTAATACTACATATCTAGATAAAATGTAACAATAGAATGCGAAATATACCATGTAGACGTACAACGGTATAAATTAAACCATAACCCAGTAAAAAAAAGTCACTATCGGTTCCTCTTAAAATTTTATATATTTAATTTGCCGAACAAATTTTAATACACATTCAAAGTATTTATTTATAGCGCAATAAGTAGAAGCTTCATGCCCAGAAAAATTAATGTAAAGACATTTTTATACTTACTATTAATATGAGGAAAATATAAAAACAATTACGTGCAATAAACATGGTTATCGTAGCTCTACATCAACGAAACAATTTTCCTTCTAATGCAACTTTATTGTCAACTGTCCCTATTTATTTTAATTACTTTCAAATTATTAGTATTATTTTTTCATATAGTGATAGTGATAAACTACTAATATGACATTGTTGCCTAATGCAGCTAATAACACTTCCAATAACTTCACGGTAATTTAGAAAAAGGTATAATATCCGATGAATTGGAAAATTATGCACTAGTGTAATTTTTTACAGCCTGTAGATAACCTTAAAAGAAATTGTTTTTCTAACGTGTAACCGTTTTATTTGCAGGTTCCTCAGTAGCTCCTCACGTTTTCGAAGGCGGCAGGCAATTGCAGCAGAACGGAATTTCCTATCAAGCGCTGCTCAATCAAAGAGAGGAGGAAAATCGTCAAGAAATTGAGAGGTTAACTGCTGAAATTAGAGCACTTAAGTTGCAATTACTTCAATTAACTAGCGGTGGGTAATTAAATGCTTCAACTGCTTTGGCTTGCATGGAAATGAGTTGGACTTTAATATGAGCTGGAATGAAGTTATATTCGTAATATATTAGGGTAGTTGTTTTTCTTTTGCTGTTAATAGACGAGTTTGTGTAATTCGAAATGAGCTCTGTTGACGATTGCTCTTATTAAAGTAACTTAGCCACTACATTAAACAGTTGAAGGCTTGGTTTCATTAGTTTAAATTGGAGACAAATCCTACTATGAAGAACTTCTGTCTAAACAGGAATATGTAATAAATGCACTGACAGATTAGAGAAACGTTTTGTACTTCTTATCCCATGTACAAATAAGGTTGGTCAAAATTTTATAATTGATCTAGTGGTGCAGATTACGAACCATCTGCTTATCGTAAAGATTCAAGTAACTCTTCCACACTATTTTCTAAATTTATAGTTCAAGTTTACCTAGTGATTTTAAGTTGCAATAAACAATATTGGACTGGGAAATTATTTTCTAGGTGTAAACACATTTTATATAAAGGAAATATTTCACAATGGTTTTCATTCAATTCTAGCAAAAGAACTGTATTTCCTATTAATTGAAATGTGTTGCCATGGTTCAATCCCAAGCCAGATATGATTATTTTTTACCAAGAGATTTTTCAAATATTTCGCGTTACCATTGGGACCCTATCAAAAGTCGCTCAATGCGCCTAAAAAGGTATTCACTTTAAAAGTTTATGAGATCAATCCCACCTTTTTTATGTCATTTAATGCGTGTCAAGTAACTACAAATTTAGCTCTTCCTAGGGGATAAATTGTAGCACGAGGCCCCTCTCTGACGCGAATTTTCGGTTGACTTGTATCGCAATTACCAAACATATATCATCCAAAAGGCGTGTCCCCGTGGCGGAATGCGACCACTGTGAAATTTTATTGCGCCATATAAAGAAAGTTGTGATTTATTAAACTGAACACAAAACCAATATCTTGGTCCAGATGAAGTTAACTCCGGTAATTTCGGGGACGAGGATAATCCGCACATTACGGAAATATCAGCGGATTCTGGAACATGAGTTATGCGACATCCCTACGGCACAATGTAATATGTTTTGTGACATTACGAGCTGTTAGAGAGACAATATATCATTTGCATTGTCGGCTTCGATCTGATTGGGATGCGTATTAAATTTTCAATAAAGGCAATCAGAAGGCTTACGAATATCTGCTGAAAGATATTTTCCTATAAATTTTATATTTTTATTATCAAAGACAAATTGATTTTTAATAATTTTAAAAGTTTTTAGAATACAAGATTAAATAACTTTCTTTTGCAATGAAGTTTGTTTCATTGGCAGTTAATACAGGTACAAATTAAAACAAAAAAAAAATAAATAAATTGGGAAAAGTTGCATCTTAACTAAAACATGCAACCAAATCTGTTTAATAATTATAAGCTCTTAAAAGTTTTAGATTTTTGGTAGAACCAAAATTGCACTTAAAATTAAAATAGAAAAGAAAAAACTAATTTTTCTTTAAAACTTTCAAGTTAATAAAAATTGTACTTTAGATTCAAAAAGGTAAGATTTCCTAAACATTTTTATCCTCAGGTGTTTCAAGTTTAAATATCAAAACTTTCAAACTATCAAATATACTACTTTTTAATTGAAAATAAAAAAGTCGAGCTTTTCAAATATTCCGCCAATAAGTTTTTTCCGGAAATTTCGAATTTTAACTCAAAACTTACCCAATTTATCTGAATAAAAATAGAGTTTTTCAACTTCGGCTTTTTCTCTATATTTTTAAATTACATTTTCAGCTTTTACATTTTATCCTAAAATTAGATTTTGAACTTGAAATTCAACAAATTGAACTTTATTTGTGAATAATCATCATATCAAAATATCTTTGTTTTTTTTAGGTTTTTTTTTCTTTCTTGGTTTTATTTTAAATTTCGAGATCTTGCTTTACAATTTTGATGCTACTAAATTGAAAATTTATAATTTTATTTGTTTAATTGTGGAAAAAATTAAAAATCTTGGAATGGAAATTGCATTTCGAGAAAATACTTGGAATTTATTAAAAACAGCTTTCGATATTTTGAAAGTAAAGTAAAGATATTTGTCAATATTTATAAAAATAAAGTTTAAACTTTTAAAAAACAAACTCTAAATTTTCAGTATATCAAGTTAAAATTTTAGTAAAAAAATTATTTTTTTTTCAAAATTCAACATCTTGTGTTTAATCTAAAATTTTGACTCCGAAACACAATTTCAACTTCAATTTCAAAATTTGAATATTTGAACTCTACCTTGAGGAATAAAATGAAAATCTCGAGAAAAAAAAGTAAAACTTTATATGTTAAAGTGATAATTGTTAGGTTAGGCAGGTAAAACATAAGATCATGAAAAGAAAACCTTACATTTACAAAAAAGAATGTTTCAATTCGATCTTCCAATTTCGAGCTGAAAGCATATTTTGAAAAAAGCGACAAATTTTCCAGAAGATGAAATTTTAAGTTCAAGCAGATATTTTAGACATAAAGAACAGAATCGCTGCCTTGAAATAAGAAATTCGAGAAAAGAATCCAAATTAAAAACCATACTCGAAATTTATACTTTTAAAATTTTAAGGTTTAACGTCAAGATTTTTAGAAAACATGTTAAAATTTTCAATTTAAAATTTAATAACGAATCAAAATTTTTACTAAAATATTATTTAAAAAAATCGAAAATTGCGAAACAAGAGCTGTATGAGGTTTCAACCAAAATTTCTCCAATTAATTACGAGAAATACTAATAAAAATTAAAAAAAAAACAAAGTTTTATATTTAAGGACTAAATTGTTAGTTTAAGGTCAAAACTAAAGAAAAAAAGTAAATACTATCTATATCTTTGAAAGTAAGTCACATTTTCAATGTGCCAACCTTTGGAAGAATAGGAGGCTCTACGTTTTGAGAATCAAGGTTGGAATTTTCAGCAAATAATAAGGCTAACAGGTAAGCTTTTCCTTGAAAGTTGTCGCAATATTTTTTTGTCATCGAGTAAAGGTGGAAAATTTGAAGATGTAAAATTCTTTCCAATCGCCTTTGCAAATTCCCAAGAGGACCTGAAGCCGTTTGGACAGTCTGGTGCATTTTAAAATCGAAATCATTTTTTGCCTCGTCAGTAATTTCTTTGCAAAAATTTCGTGCATTTAAAAAGATTTTCCGAGTCCTGACTAATGGATTACTTCGTTGAGGATACGCGCGATTCTTATAGAAGACCGAGCACATTTTTTGCTGAACCAAAATTTACTGGAGACAGACTTCTTTTGGGAATCGGCAATTGAGCATTCCATACCAACCAGGATAGTTTCAGTGGTGGATTTGACTACCGTGGAAGGGTTGTTTGAGGTAAAGGTATGGACAAGGAGTCTCACAGACTCCTTGGGTACTATGATTTTTAAGCATCAATACATCTCGCGTGGTCATCTGTGTCCCGGTGTTTCAGTAGCTTCGAATTTAGTCACCAAAAAGCCGGTATAGTAATAAGTTGCGTATTGGATGTGTTTTAGATAAGCTATGCCTCTTCAAAATTCTTGCGGGGTCTGTGAGGCTCCTTGTTCACGTTTTTCAAAAAGGGAATATTTTTAAAAGAAAGATATTCAATGAGTTTCAAGACACATAAGGATCAAGAAATTACACACCTCCACTGTGTTTAATTTCATAAGCCAAAATGCATTATGCTCACAAGTCACGAAACCAAATAAAGTTTTGTTCCTTATAACTTCGATGCATCACAATAACAAATCGATGTTGATAAAAAAACATTAAATTATGTATTATTATTGATTCTATCAAAGAAGGTGTTTACGAAATCGACAAGAAGTAATCAGTTTACACAACCAGCGTTCAATTTACTCAAGCAGTTGACGCACATGCTAGATGGGCTAAGGTCACCAGTCTTTTAATTTCTCGATTTGAGTAATGTCAATACCTGCTTAATGAATATAAATAATTCCAAATAAAAACAAGCCGAAATAGTAATATACATCTCAACAAAGGCGGTGCCAAGAGATATGAGAGTAACTTTGGAGAGAAATTTAGACAATGAAAAGAACCTCCTCAAGAACCTGACCAAAATAAAGGAAAGAAATGTTATCTATATTCAATAAGACTGCATAGAATAACAATGAATACATGCCTTGTATGCGGTAAGCCATTATGTCTGCAATGTTCAAAGCGATTCTGTAAGGAATACCAATAATTTTAGTAATATTGTTATTTTTTATTTTATTTTTTTAAGTTTAATTTACTCGCAAAGGGTAACCCCATTATGCTTTCTAAAGCACTGCGAGTAGGATGCGGAAACAAAGATAGATGGCGATGAACCGCCTTCTTAAACAAGGATAGGTTGTATTTTTTGAAGAATATTCCTTTCGGTTACAAGTTCCATAATTTGGAAGTTCTATAGAAAAAAGAGTTTCCGTAGACAGAAGTCCTCACTGTGTCAAGCTGGACCGCACAGGAATTTGCTGTCTCCGACTGTCTAGTAAGCCTCAAGTATCTTGCCCTTGGGGGGATCAATTCTATTAGTTCCTGCAAGCATCTTCCATGATAGTAATTGTAGAAAAGAGACAGGTCACCAACCATACGCCTGTGCTCTAATGTTTCGAGAGAATCGGTCAGACTCTCGCCATCAATTAGGCGGATCGCTCTTTTTTGAATTGAATCCAAGAAAGCTAAAGTGTGTTTTGGGGCTGAACTCCAAACATGACAACAGTTTTCTAGTATTGGCCTAATTTGAGCTTTGTATAGTGTTAATAGCTGATGAGATGTGAAGTAATTTTTAGCTCTAAAAAGAAAGCCTAGCTTCTGAGAGGCGGATTTGGCAATGGCGCGCACCTGATCGTCCCAAGAGAAGTTAGTGCTCGCATTCACTCCTCGGATAGATAGATTAGATCCCATCGGACGAATTTTGCCGTCCATTAGTATGTTTGTTGCATTATCCCCTGATATTTTCTTAGAGAAAACCGCGACCTGAGTTTTTGAAGCATTGAAGTCGACCAGACTTTTCTTACCCCATTCCAGAATGATCCCAAGATCCCTAATTAATCATCTGTACCGCAGTCCTGAGTTTTTAGAGCGTTGAAGTCGACCAAATTGTTCTTACCCCATTTCAGAATAATCTTCGAGATTCCGATTAATTGTCTGTATCTACTGTTCCCTTAGTCGATCTGAAGCAGCGATAGATAATGTTTTGTCGGAGAAAAAAACTGACACCAGGTTACTATCATCTGCGTTGCTGTATGTAGGATTGGAAGTTGAAGCTAAGGGGTCGTTTATGTTTAACAGAAATATAGTAGGAGACAGAACATACCCTCTGAGGCACCCCTGCGTTAATCGCAAATGTCTCGGATGAGATGCCTTCGACAACGACTGAATAGATCTGTCAGCGAGAAAATTGGATATCAAATGACAAAGTCCAGAAGGAAGACCGTAAGATGTTAATTTGGCAAGAAGAGATCGGTGCCAGACTTTGTCGAAAGCCTTTGAGATATCCAATGCCACAATCCTAGCCTCACCATGTTTTTTCATAGCTGAGTTACAGATATGAGTAATATATGCCAGTAGATCGCCAGTGGAACGTTGTTGTCTAAAACCGTATTGCCTGTCGAAGATAATTCTATTTTTCTCCAGATATTTGAGAATCTCGATGTTGATAATCTTTTTCATCACTTTAGGGTAAAAAAGATATAGGGCGATAGTTGTTAGCCAGATTCCTTTTTCCCTTTTTAGGGACAGGCTGCACTCTAGCAGATTTCCAGATGCTAGGGAATACACCTTTGTTGTAGGAGAGTGTGAACAATTTGCTTAGGACAGGAGTCAACTCTGGGGCGCACTTCTTACGAACAATAGCGGGAATACCATCAAGGCCAGAAGCTTTCGAAGTGTCGACCTCAAGGAGAATCTTTCTGATTATGCGTTGTCTGAAAACAACTTCAGGCATCGAAGTGCCAACCTTAGGAAGAATAGGAGGTTCTGCGTTTGGAGAATCAAGATTGGAATTTTCAGCAAACATTAAGGCTAAAATGTCAGCCTTTTCCTTGGAGGTAGTAGCAGTATTGCCATTTTCGTCAAGTAAAGGTGGAAAATTTGAAGGTGTAAAATTCTTTCCAATCGACTTTGCTAATCCCCAAAAGGACCTGGAACCGTTCGGACAGTTGATAAGTCTCTGGCACATTTTAAAATCGAAATCACTTTTTGCCTCGCCAATAACCTCTTTACAAGAATTTCGTGCATCTACAAATATGGTCCGAGTCTCGACTGAGGAATTATTTTGCCAGTGACGATATGCGCGATTTTTGCAGGAGACAGCTCGAGCACATTTTTTACTGAACCAATATTTACTGGAGGCAGACTTCTTTTGGGAGTGGGGAACTGAGCATTCCATTCCGATCAGAATAGTTTCCGTGACGGATTCGGCAACTAAGGAAGGTTTGTTTGAGTTAAAGCAGATTTCCTGCCATAGAAAAGATGCAAATAAGTCTCTTAATTCTTTCCAGTTTGCAAATTTAAAGTGCCAAACCCTACGGGACTGGGTCTGGGAAGGAGGTGGTATATGAAGCGAGCGAGATGCTGTTACAAGCTTGTGATCCGAATTTCTAAGCGGTGATGTCACAGAGATTTTATACGAATTTGGTGAATTTTTAAGGAAAAGGTCGAGTAGATTAGGTTGATGGGTATCTACATCAGGAATTCTTGTGGGTTCCTCAACTAATTGCGATAATCCACAAGTAATGGCGAAAGCCTCTGCTATTCTTCTCGCGTCGTTAGTTCGGGAAGAAAACCTTAACCAGGGGATGTTGTGTACGTTGAAGTCACCGAGAAAGACAACCTCAGCGTTTGGATAATAAGAAAAGATGATCAAAGGTTACGGATATATAGGAGAAGAGCTATCTGTATAAGGGATCGTTTGGAGATAAATAAAGTGAACAAATGAATATTACTTCGCTTTTGGAGCAAATTTTCAGCCAAATCACATCATGATCAGCAGATTCCAGTGCTTCTTCTCGTTAACAGGGCAGGTCGCTTCGAGTAAAAGTACAAATTCCTCTCTTGTGTCGAAATTTTGTGTGAAAGTCGTAGTTAGGGCAAAGCAAATGGACTGTATTGATGGATGAAGAGACTTGGGTTTCTGTCAGAGACAGCACATGGGGTCTTTCATTTTGAAGGTGTTGATGAACTGAGTTTAGATTTGAGTTTAGACCCCGAATGTTACAGAATTGAATTTTGAATGAATTGTTTGAAAGAAACTTGGCCCGTGGTACATTAAAATTTTCCGTCGATTTTGAATTCCGTCGTTCACCCTCCACCCGGACATCCGAACGGGAGGGTAGTTTTTTGCACGAATAGAATCCATCATCTTTGTTTTTAATTATTAGAAGAAAAAATCAAAGAAGATGAAAAAAAGGAAATAAGGAAAAGGACAGAATGAGAAAATAAGAATAGCAGAAACCGACTCACGTGTCAGAGACGGAAACATGGTGTAAGCATCATTTTACCGCCTTCTAGTGATACGTGGGATGGTACTACCTCGGACGACTGAAAGTTCCAGTCTACCACCTACCAAAAATTGATGGCTTAGGGGCAACTTTTTTGTGTTTTTTTTATTTATTTTTTAAAAAAGTTTAAGGAAACCTAGATTACTGTTGCTTTTATTTAAAAAAGAGTTTAATAAAATTACTCCAAGTGATCTCATGTTAAATAAGATTAAAAATGTTATGTTTGTGGACTTTTGCTGATACATATAATTTCCTATTACAGAAGTTGAATTTTTATACTGAAAATCCTTTCATTTAAGAACTATTTATCTTCTTCCAGCACTAGTTTTTTAATTTTTTAGTATTTGCGGTTAAAAATTTCCCTCAAATATAGAAATCTGTGGTTTTCCATGTCTAGGCTAGTAATATAAAAATGACATGTCCACACTTGGAGAAAGATGC
The DNA here is from genome assembly GCA_028583605.1 of Dastarcus helophoroides. Lineage (NCBI taxonomy): Eukaryota > Metazoa > Arthropoda > Insecta > Coleoptera > Bothrideridae > Dastarcus > Dastarcus helophoroides. Next base: position 27,660,325 of record CM053329.1, on the reverse strand, counting down.
AAAAAAGTCTCATAGTTCTTCTTAGTTTGCAGTGTTAAAATGTCAAACTTTACTGGCTGTGTCTGAGAAGAAGGTGGTATATGAAATGAACGAAAGGCTGCTACAAGCATGTAATCGTAATTACCAAGCGATGATGTTACAGTGATTTTATACAATTTGGAGAATTTATAAGGAAAAATCAAGTAGATTAGGCTGATAGGTATCTACATCCGGACTTCTTGTGGGTGATGGCGAAAGCTTCTGCCGCCCTTCCCTCATCGTCAGTTCAGGAAGAACTGTGTATTTTGAAGTTACCGAGAAAGGCAACCTCAGCATTTGAAGAATTGGCCTGTAGGTGATCGAAGTTTACAGAGAAATAAGAGAAGAGTTGTCTGTATGAGGGATGGTTTGAAGGTAGATACAGTAGACTCCCGCTAAAGTTGCGCTCATCGTACTGGATCGACCGTTAAAGTTGCTACTCCCCGTTATCCCCACCATTGTCGAAAAATATATATGTTTTATTGCTTCTCGCACAGTTGAGTGGGTTATTTAAAAGTGGCGCCAAAATTCAGAAGTCCAATTCGTTGTTCGAAAATTAGAGCGGAACGAGCGGACAACCTAACTTTAACGGGCGCAAGAGGGAGCCGACTGTAAAGTGGACGCTTTTAGAGCAGATTTTCATCAGGTGATCAGCCGATTCTAATGTCTCTTCTCTTTGGCAAGACAAGTCGCTTTGTGTAAAAGCACAAATTACCCTGTTATGTCAAAGTTTTGTGTGCAAGTCGTAATTAGGGCAAATTAAATGGACCGTATTGATGGATGGAGAGACTTGGGTTTCTATCAGAGACATCAAATGGGGTCTTTCATTCTGAAGGTGTTGACGAACCGAGTTTGGATTTGAGTTTAGCCTCTGAATGTTGCAGAACTGAATTGGATTTGAATGGAATATTTGAAAGAGATTTGGCCAGTGGCACATTAGTATTTTCGGTCGATTTTGCATTCCTATCGCACCTCCACCCGGACGTCCGAAATTCTTTGCACGAAGAGCGTTGATCATCATTCTTTTTAATAATTACGAAGAAGTTAGAGAAGATGAAAAAATAAGATAAGGAAAACGACATAATGAAAAAAGAAGAGAAAATAATATGAGAAAAGAAGAACATCAGGAACTGACTTACGTGTCAGAGGCGGAAACTTGATGTAAGCATCATTTCACCGCCTCCTAAAGAAACGTAGGCTGATATTATCCTCGGACAACTAAAAATTTCTACCACCTAAAAAACTTACTTACTGAAAAAAATGAAGCCTCAAAAAATAAATGTTTTTATAAGGGGCGTTAAATTTCTAATAAAAATTGTAGTTTTCCAAGGAGGTCAAATAAATTTCAAACTTATTAGACAATATGTAATAGATATATAAATTAAGTCTAAGGTCGACATCGGTAGACTTAAAATGAAACAAAAAGTTCCCTTCAACAAACTGCATTTTTTTATTTAAATTATTTTTTTAGAAGTTCAATATAGTTTACAATAATTAAATTCTTTTATTTATTTAATGTTTGTTTCTAGATAGTGTATATAACTATTAATATTATTTAAAAGCATTAGTTTTTTGAAAGTTAATAAATATGAGATTTCTATTATTTAATTTCGATCCTTGCAGCTTATTAATAAAAATATTTACATATTTAGAAAATTGTTAATTTTAAAATTAATGCATCATTATTATTTGATGCCTATATGATTTTAGTATTACTGACAGGTAAACTAAATTTTGTAATGTAGTTTTACCATTTTCGAATGTTTTATGGAAAATTAAATTAAAAGTAATCTAAGCGTTGGCTAATTAAATTGATTAAACTTATTCGTTAGTGCATTACATTTATAACGCATCAACTAATTAAATTGTTTATCTATCAACGAAATAATTTTAAGTTTAAATAATTAACTGTACAAATGAAATTTTTGGTTAGCAATGAAAAACTCATTTATATTCTTTTTCATCATTTAATTATAGGACGGTCTTAGGGGCTATAACCCCTAAACTACTGTAAGTATACAATGAAATATTTTTTACTGACATTCGTTTTTAATGGTTAGTCAATTAAGAATTAAAAAAGAAATAAAACAACATCGAAAAAACAAAACAGAAAATATGAAGTCGATAACCTAAATATTTTTTTATTAACTCCGATCGTTAATTGTAAAACACAACATACTTTTTTGGAGCTTGTGTATATAAAAAACAAATATTAGACCACAAGCGTTCATTATCGTTAATATGTATTAAACGTAGATTTCTGAAAAAATATACCTTGAAGATATTGAAAAAATGTAGTTTAAAAATTTGTATTAGGTGATTGTGTAGAGTGAGGAACTCTCTGGAAACATTTGATAATAGAAAGCTGCCGCGAGAAAGAATCACACGCTAATAAGCGCTCCAGACGCTTCATCAAGCGCGATAATCTTATCTGTACGGAGATCCGTTCTAGAAAACCGCAACGGTATAAATAGGTGGTCGTCTTTCCCTCCGTCAGTTGGTTAGTCAGTCAGTTAGTCAGATAGTTAAATAATCTAATAGTTAAATGAATCATAATTGTAGCGTTCCGAGATAAGTTGGAAATAAAGTGTTTATAATTCATGAAGTTTTAATTATCGAACCGATAACACGCAACAACATTAAACATTTTGTCCAAGATAAAATAAGGCAAAAATGCTTGGACTTTTTTAAGTCTGATTATTTATTTAACACATTGGCGTAGCCGTGGTGGCGCCCTTGTCCATTTGATTCATCCGGTCAAACGAAATTCAGACTTTTTCCTCAAAATTGTTTTTTTTTTTACTTCTCGACCCTTGTTTTAAAATTTCGATTTTTTTTTAAAATTTGGCGAGTCTTATGAAAAATTGCCTCTTTTTGTAAATTTTCTCTCGTTTCGCACAATTTGCCATTTTTCCAAATTTCAATTTTTTTTTCATTAAACTGAATTGTTAAAATTTAAAGCAGCAAAGAAAAATTCAGCGAAAAATATTTTCTTTAGAAATTTTGACCCCTTTTTCAGAATTCCCTTTTTTTCTCGTAATTTCGGCTGCATCTCAATAGGATAAACAAGTGATATGATGTCAATAGGGTCTAGAATTAGCAGATATTGAATCATCGTCCCTGGAAAAACCGCAAGTTTTTTCGATATTGCATTAATTACTGAGAAAAAATATTTTATATAAAGTAATGCGTTTACTTTCGCAGACTTTTTGACTGCACAATTCTTATAAAATGGAAAAAGGTAATTAGCTGAGGTATATAGTGCAGATTAAATTTGTTCTTTACATTATTTTATTTAGATGCATAATTTAGGAGTTAGCAAAGGTTTATTAAACAGACCAAATAGAATAATGCGATAGATCAGCCGTCCATATCCAATATACTACATACATGTCACAACCGACTTGAGTTTCGTTTATAGTCCTTGACTTTTACATAGACTCTAACACTCATTTATGAAAAATTATTATAACTATAAGCTTAACTTATTTACTTATGTTTCAGTCTGGGATAATTAATTTACTTTTTAGTTATCATACTGGAAAGTTTAGATAACATTTTCAGTATACACCAGTTTAATTTGCTTACTCTAGTATTGGTACAGAATCCTAATTGTGCGAGCCCAACTTGCTCTTGGGCCATTTTTAGCTTAGTTCAGCTAGTTACGATTGGCTCCTACGTGTTTTGGCTCATAGAGAGCTGGACCATTGACACGTAGATCACATTCTATTTTTATTTGGCGATAATATATTGTTAGAAAACCGTCAGAAAATTAACACGAATAACACGAGTGAAAATTGTTATAACGTATATTTTATCGTCCTTTGCTGCGCATAAAATAAAATGCAGATAGCAAGTCCTCCAAGATTTTGTCTTATTGTTAGTTTAACGGTATTAAACCGATATTATACATAATCATCGGCAAATGGTACATAATGTTTATTACCTTCTATAATGCACATTAGATAATGTGATAAAATTACAAACAAGACCTAGAATACATGCTAATTACGTGGATAGAGACAAATTATACCAAAAAATGTTCAAAAGGGCGCCGTCTTCTTTATTTAATAAAAAAAGGGCATAGTGGCCTTAAAATGTAACACTTGGAGTAAAATAAATCAGTTAAAGCTTTGTTTAAAGACATTCGTTCCCAATGAAATAATCGCCAATAAAAAACCGACAATGTAGAATTGATATTCAACTTTATAAAATTGCGACCCAAACAGGAGAAAAACCATCATGAAGCCATGACAAATCATAAGATATGATATTCGAGTTTCTGGCTAACTAGTTTATTACTTGTTCACTTGTGATGGCCCTGCAGCTTTTGTAGAGCTTTGACGATACTAATTATGCCTTTTCACTGCGTTAATAAACTGGTAAAGCGAATTTACACAATAAACTTCAACATCCGCCTGATACATGTCTGATGCGTTTGAACTAAATTGCAGACAGATATGAAAAATAAATGCAATACAAAAAAATTAAAAAGCTCATGCCCCGTCGTGGAGTTCCAAAGAGAAAACTGTTACCTTTAGTCGAAGTTGACAATATTGTTATGGGGCAATATAATACTGTTGTTATATAAGAGGGACCATTGAGATGGATTAAAACTGAAATAGCTTAAAATCCTTGTGAGCATTTCAACTCTTTGATGACATTTTTTAATAAGAAACATTGTTGGATAATCTTGGTGCGTCATACTTATTCAGGCAACGATAGTCTGAATTTCCCTTGCATTACATCCCAAAAAAAGATGATTTTATTGGAAAAAGCCGCAAAATCTCTCGTTTTCTTCGTACTTAGTTTAGATTATCACCTACTTTAAAGCAAAAAATTCCCTTTTAGAAAAAAAAACTGTAACTTGAGAAAAACTTGCATCAGAAACAGTCCTGTGATTTTTGTATCTAAACCAAGATTAAACAATTTGTAAACTGAAACTTACCAACTTTATTTTTTAGGAATACAAAAGAGAACTACATAAATAATGCAATGTCAAACAAACGTTTAATTCCAATATGATGTTATCAAAATTATCTCTTACAATTTAATTTGTTCAAAAGGACACACTCATAAAAAAATCTCGTTAGCGAGTGTTAATATTTAAAAAAAATATTTTTGCATGCCAAACACGTTTTTTGCACACTTGGAGTAAAAAGTAATAAAACAGTGATTTCTATTTCAGGAAGCAACACACCGCAGAGGCCTTCCAAACAAGACTCTTCATCTTTATCAATAAACGTGAGCTCAAACTTCTCCATCACTCCATCAACCTTACAAAATAGCATTCCATCGTCGAACTCTGAATGTGCAAATTTCATAAAGAAACAAATAATGACATCGGAAATTCTCCACGGGTCACCTTTGAACAACGAATACGAACTCATTCCATTCAATCATTTTACGTTCAACCGCGTTTACCCCATCGACCTGGGCTTGGGAAAGCGGGTCGTCGAAAAACCTATCGGCTATAAACGCAAAGATTTACTGGAAGCCCTGAATAAAGCCGTCGACCTTATTAACAAGAATATCACCGATAAAAGCAAGAGATATTCCTTGGATGACTTCATAGAAGGGTTGTATAGAATTGAACCAACGACTGGAACTCAATACGAGTTGTATTTTAGGTAAGGGCTTTATAACTATGAGAAAATTAATGCTCGAGTGGGTACACAGTTTCCCCTAACGATGTATCGACATAATTTAGATAATTTTAGTATTATACTAGAATAAATAGATGCAGTGGTGAATTAAGATCTAAATAGAATTGAAACCACTTGTTTAACTTTGTTTATTATGCAGAATTCTTTCATGAGTTTGTTATATTTATGCTGCCTCAGTGATTATGTCATTAATTTTAATCAGGTATTCGGAAGGCTTAACTAAAGATAGAAAATCGAAAAAGAATCCTTTTATCCTTTAAAATTAAAATTCTCATAATAGGGCGCTCTTGGTTCACAGCAAACTTTCTTAATAAACATTGTTTTAATAATGTAACATTATTATCATATGTCACCAAGTACAATAACTGATGAGATTGCAAAAATATCTAACCAGTCTGACAAAAACTAAAACAGGAATATTAAAAAATTATATCATGACTCATTGACAAAATTAATGTTCAGTGGTTCAGCAGCCGGAATATTAATTTGCATAGCATATTAGACTTTTGTCAGTAATTGAGTTGTTGTTTATGAAAAATGTGCGAATGACGAAACTTTTAATGCACCCCAAACAATTAACTTCTTCAAGTAGGTACAGAGGCTTACAGAAATATTCAAGTTCCTATTTTTACAAATCATTTGAAGGTTGTGGAGTTCGTGAAGAACAAACAAGATAATAATTGGTCAGTGGTTTAAATAATGTTTTTGAGAATCGGCCGTTACCTTTATAGATTCACAACACTTATAACATTTTTGATGATCGTCAGAAGATATTTCTATGAAAAGTATTCCCAAATGTTTTCAATTTAATTTAAGAACTATGTGCTAAGGGCTTATCCACAATATGATAGTATACTTTTTTATGTTCAATCCATTTGCAAAGGATAGCCCTATTATCCCTTCAAAGCACCGCCACTAGGATGCGGAAACAAGAATAAACACCTTCTTAAACAAGGATAGGTTGTAATATTTGGGTAAAATTCCATTCGGTAACGATTTTTATAGCTTAGAAGTTTTATAGAATAAAGAGTCTCCGTAGACAGAAGTCCTTACTGTGTCAAGCTGGACTGAATAGAAATTTGCTGTTTCCGACTGTCTTGTACGCCTCAAAAATCTTACCTTTATTTTTCAATCCTATTAGTTCCTTCGAGCATCTCCCACAAACGTACTTGTTGAAAATAGATAATCATCCGCCTATCCTCTAGTGTTTCGAGAGAATCGGTCAAACTTTCGTCATCAATTAGACGAACTGCTCTTTTTTTAATTGAATTTAAAAAAGTTAACGTGTACTTTGCGGCTGAACTCCAAACATGAGAACAATATCCTAGTGTTGGCCTAATTTGAGCTTTGTGTAGTGTGATGAGCTGATATGATGAAAAGTAATTTTTAGCTCTAAAAAGAAAGCTTAGCTTCTGAGAGGGGGATTTGGCAATGGCGTGCACATGATCGTCCCAATAGAACTTATGCTTGCATTCAATCCTAGGATAGACAGATTAAATTCTATCGGGAGGATTTTACCGTCCATGAGTATGGTTGTTGCATTATCCCTTGATGTTTTCTTAGAGCAAATCGCGTCTCAAGTTTTTGAGAAATTAAAGTCGATTAGATTTTTTTTGCTTCATTCCAGAATGATTTCGAAATCCCGATTAATCATTTGTATCTTCTGTCCCCTTAGTTGATCTGAAGTAGCGACGGATAATTGATTCTCGGAGAAAAAAGATGACACCAGGCTACTATCATCTGCCTAACTGTATATCGGATTGGAAGTTGAAACTTAGAAATCATTAATGTGTAACAAAAACAGACTAGGAGATAGGACAATCCCTGAGGCACTCCTGCTGCATTAATCGCGAATGTCTCGGATGATATGCTATCGACGATGACCTGAGGAGATCTGTCAGCGAAAAAACTGGATATCAACTGACAGAGTCCAGCACGAAACCTGTAGGATGTTAATTTGGCGAGAAGAGATCGGTGCCAGTCTCTATCGAAGGCCTTTGCAATGTCCAATGCCACAATCCTAGCCTTGCCATGTTTTTCCACAGCTGAGTTACATATATGAGTGACATATACCAGTAGATCGCCGGTTGAGCGTTGTCTGAAACCTTATTGCCTATCCGAGATAATTCTATTCTCCCCCAGATATTTCAGAATCTCGATGTTGATAACCTTTTCCGTCACTTTAAATATAACGGTACAAAGATTTAGGGCAATAGTTCTTAGCCAGATTCCTTTTTCCCTTTTTAGGAACAGGCTGCACCCTAGCAGATTTCCAGATGTTAGGGAATACACCTTTGTTCTAAGAGAGTGTGAATAATTTGCTTAGGGCAAGAGTCAGCTGTGGAGAGTACTTGTTGTCGAGCTCGAGGAAAATCTTCCTGACTTTGCGTTGTCGGAAAACAAGCCAACCTTAGGAAGAATAGGAGGTTCTGTGTTTTGAAAAGCAAAATTGGAATTTTCAGCAAACATTAAGGCTAGTAGGTCGGCATTTTCCTTGGAAGTAGTCGCAATATTGTTGTCATCGAGTAAAGGTGGAAAATTTGAAGATATAAAATTCTTTTCAATCGACTTTGCAAATCCCTAAAAGCACCTGGAATCTTTCGGACAGTTGATAAGCCTCTGGTGCATTTTACGATCAAAATCACTTTTTGCCTCGTCAATTACCTTATCACAAAAATTTCGTACATTTACAAAGGTGGTCCGAGTCTCGATTGAAGGACTATTTCTCCAACGACAATGTGCGCAATTTTTGCAGGAGATAACCTGAGCATATTTTTTGCTGAACCAAGATTTACTAGAGGCAGACTTCTTTTGGGAATAGGGAATTGAGCATTTCATACCAACCAGAACAGCGATTTGGCGACTGAGGAAGGTTTGTCTGAGGTAAAGCAAACTTATTGCCATGGAAAAGATGCAAAGAATTCTCTTAATTTTTCCCAGTTTGCAGAGGTAAGGTGCTAAACCCTACGGGACTGTGTCTGAGGAAGAGGTGGTATATGATGCGAACGAAAGGCCGCTACAAGCTTGTGATCGGAATTTCCAAGCGGTGATGTACAGTGATTTTACAGAAATTTGAAGAATTTGTAAAGAAAAGGTCGAGTAGATTAGGTTGCTGGGTACCTACAGCAGAAATCCTTGTGGGTTCCTTAACCAATTGCGATAGTCCACAAGTGATGGCGAAAGCCTTTGCCACCCTTCCCGCTTCGTCAGTTTGGGAAGAAAACCTTAACCAGCGCATGTTGTGAACGTTGAAGTCACCGACAAAGGCAGTCTTAACGTTTAGATAATTCGTCAAAACTTTTAAAATTGTTTTTGAAATTTTGGCCTAGCTTGAAAAGCTTTTAAGTCATTTCAATAAAACACACTTTTTTAAAATGACAGCGAACTCTACCATACAAGCTTATCGACAACTTATCAAAATATCTTCCAATCAACGAGCCTGTAATATTGTCGATATCGTAGAATTTGCAAGTTTAACACAAAGGAAGACTTTTTAATAACTGTGTTGATGACTTTAAAATAATTTTAAAAAATTGAGAATTCAAAAGTAACAAGTTACGTAATTAAATTTTTTTGGAATAGTATATTAAACAACATGGGGAGAGGCAAAATTTTCCTAAACGAGTAACTGAAACGTTTAAGCAAGCGCAGCGAGGCTTTGTTGATTAAAAAAAATTAGAAAATTGTTCCTAAGACATTTTAAATTTCGCTCTAGAAGGAGAGTCTTTGTGCTTAGCTTAAATCTGTGTTTAATTTATAGTAACATTACTATTCAGTAAAATGACATTTCTTTGGGGTAAAGTGCCACTTTACTAAACGACTTTGGATTAAGTAAATTAGCATATTATAAGTCAAAATCCTAAAAACTTGTTTATTAGACTTCATTGCACAATATATGCAATAAGTTGTGATTTTTAAAATATGTTTATCAAAAAGTGGAAAACCCATATTTTTGATGTATCCTGCAATCCAAAATCTGACATTCAAAATTAACTGTAATTTTGAATGCGCAGATGTTTTTATCAGTTCTCTGTTTTAAACTCTATCTGTGGACACAATGTATATCTAAAAAAATATTCTCTTATCGTATTATCTCTACTTATATTTCTCTAACTTCTCTTGAATTAATGACATTGTGGCTGAGACGCCCTGTACAGAAGGCATGTTGTGAATTTTTCACAAATTACGTATTTCATCTTGTTTTTCGTTACTTATGAAAGGAATTCCAATAATTTTTTATATTTGCTTAGACTTGAAGTGTAATTTAATGATTACGTTAATTTAAATATTTTTTAAATAATTGCAATATTTATTTCTTCTATTCCAGAACTAAGACTGTAAATAAAACTCAAGAACATCACAATGCAAATGGTTTTACCAAAGTGGTTCTGATGAGGGTGTTCGCTCCTGTCCAAAATATCTTCTGGGAAGCACTTCCAGGAATTAAAGAAAAGGAACCAATTCACATCATTCTTCCTCTCTCAGGACGTACTTCTACATTCCAGGGTTTTATGGACAAATTTGTCAAAATAGCCCTAAAAAATGATCGAAAGGTTAGTCTGACTGTAGTTTACTTCGGAGAAGCTGGACTCTCTGAAGCGCGCTCGATCATGTCGCGCGTTCTCATGACTAAAAATAGCGGCGGCAATGCAAACAATTTGAGACTGTTAGCTTTAAATGAAACTTTCTCCAGGGCCAAAGGGCTACGTGTTGGTGCTGAAAGGACTTGGAGTGAAAGCGATAAAAATAAGAAAGACGTTTTGCTGTTTATGTGCGACGTTGACATAGTGTTTAGTGCGCGATTTTTAGATAGGTGTCGGTGGAACACGAAAGCTGGCAAAAAGGTGTATTATCCTGTTGTGTTCAGTTTGTACAATCCCCACGTAGTGTACACTTTACAGGGAAAAGAAGTGCCACATGAAAATGATCAGTTGGTGATTTCTAGAGATACTGGATTTTGGAGAGACTTTGGATATGGAATGACGTGTCAATATAGGTAAGAAGGGTTTTTGATTTCAATTACAATTCATATGAAACAACATTTGCATCATGCTTGGTGGAACACAAGATGATAATTTTTTCTAAATCGACAGGTTAAGTTAACGAAAAACTCAGCAGGTTTTGTTGAGTTAATTCCTGTTTGCGATTTTGTTTGCATGTAATTAGGTAAACTATGAAATTGTCTTCAAGGCAAATTTAATACCCGATATACCGTCTCACCTTCTTGGAGTTTCAATGTTCTATAAGTTATATGTATCTTTACTCAGTTTTATTATCCTATTGCAAATCAGATATTTTCGTTTCTGAATTTTTTATTATAATTCTTCATGTTTTTTTTATTAAAGGGACCTTTGTTCTTTAAAGCACCCTGTGATAAAAATGCCTAATATATGGATGAAGCTAATGGGCTTCAAGAACGGTTGAAAACCTTAAAAAGCCACGACTTAATTACTGTTTTCTCGCCAACTTCCCCACTGGGAGGGTCTTAATAACGTCCGATGGAGAAACTTCAAGTTTTTTTTAGTGCGCAAAGGATGATTAAAGGCGGAGCGCTCGGCAATGGTAACTATTTAAAACGGGATTCATTTTTTATCCGCCGCCTCTTTTATATGCATAATATCTCCGACTTTCTTTGTTTTTTAAATTTTTATTACTCTCCACAAAGAATTGTTCATGAATATAAATTGTAGCCACGATCGGAATATATTGAACCTTTATATAAAATATTCCCGGCGGAACGTATATTTTTGTTATGATGTTAGAAATTTCGTATAGTAAGCACTATTTTCAAATATGACACGAGTGAATATTGAAATATTAATGTGATCACATGAGCTTTTAATCTATTTAATTTAGAAAATAAAAATAATTTCAAGTAATAACAGTTAGGTACATAATATTTTGTTTAGGTTTTTTAGAATTTTTTACCTTTACTCGATAACAACAACAATATTGCGACTACTTCCAAGGAAAAGGCGAACCTGCTAGCCTTAATGTTTGGCGAAAATTCCAACCTAGATTTTCGAAACGCAGAACCTCCTATTCTTCCCAAGGTTGGCACTTCGATGCCTGAAGTTGTTTTCAGACAACGCACAGTGAGATATGAGAAATGTGTTTATCAGTTATGCGAAAAAATCACAATTTTTTTTTCAATTTTGACACCCTGTATCTCTGTTAATATCAGCTTTTGGTATAAAGCAAATGGAGTTAAATCACCTTATTTTTATATAAAAAATCTACTTTTGCTCTCTACTTATGGTCCACCCTGTATAGGTTTTAGATAACAACACTCAACTGGCGATCTACTGGCATATGTTACTCATATGTGTAACTCAGCTGTGGAAAAACATGGTGAGGTTAGGATTGTGGCATTGGATATCTCCAAGGCCTTTGACAGAGTCTGGCACCGATCTCTTCTCGCCAAATTAACATCATATGCCATTTGATATCCAGTTTAACTCACAGATCCCTACAGGTCTTCATCGATGGCATCTTATTTGCGATTAATTCAGGGGTGCCTCAGGGGTCTGTCCCGTCTCCTACTCTGTTAAACGATTTCTTAGCTTTAACTTCCAATCCGATATACAGTTACAGATGATAGTAGTATGTTACTTATATCTGTAACTCAGCTATGGAAAAACATAATAAGGCTAGGATTATGGCATTGGATATCTGAAAGGGAGTCAGAGTCTGGCACCGATCTCTTTTTGCCAAATTAACATCCTATGGTTTTCCTCCTGGTCATTTGATATCCAGTTTTCTATCTGATAGATCCCTTCAGGTAGTCGTCGAAGCTATCTCATCCGAGACATTTGCGATTAATTCTGGGGTGCCTGAAGGGTCCGCCCTGTCTCCTTCTTCGTTTCCGTTACACATAATGATCTCTTAGCCGTAACTTCCGATTCAATATATAGTTACAGATGATAGTAGCCTAGTGCCAACAGCAGATACAGATGAGTACTCGGGATCTTGAAATCATTTTGAAATGAAATTAAAAAAATCTAGTCGATTTTAACGCCTCAAAAATTCAGGCCGCGATTTTCTCTATGAAAACACAAATGATCAGGCAACAAACACACTCATGGACGGTAAAATTCTCATGATGTAATTTAATCTGCTACTACTACTACTGCTGCTACATCCTAAAAGTGAATGCTAGCACTAACTTCTCTTGGGACGATCATGTACGCGCCATTGCCAAATCCTCCTCTCAGAGGCTAGGTTTTCTTTTTAGAGCTAAAAAGTACTTGACATCTCATCACCTACTCACACTATACAAAACTCAAGTAAGGTCAACACCAGAATACTACTCCGATGTTTGAAGCTCAGCTTCAAAACACACTTTAGCTCTTTTGGACTTAATTCAAAGAAGAGCTGTTCACCTAATTGATGTCGAGAATTTGAACGATTCTCTCGAAACAATAGAGCACAGGCGGATGATTGGTGATTTATCTCTTTTCTATAATTAATTTCATGGAAAGTCTTCACAGGAACTAATAGGATTTATCTGCCCAAGGGCAAGATTTTTGAGGCATACAAGACAGTCAGAGACAGCAAATTCTTGTGCGGTCCAGTTTGACACAGTGAGGACTTCTGTCTACGGATACTCTTTTTTTCTATAGAACTTCCAAGCTATGAAACCCGTTATCGAAAGGAATTTTCCCCAAAAATCACAACCTATCCTTGTTTAAGAAGGCGGTTTCTCGCCATATATCCTTGTTTCCGCATCCTACTCGCTTTGCTTTAAATGCATAATAGGGTTATACTTTGCGAGAGAAAAAAACTTCAATATTTAAAAAGAAATCGGAACATATTCCAAATAAACTAAAATATATCAAAATGTCTGCTTTTATTTTTAATTTTTGAATTTCCTTTCCCAAATTTAAGATTTAAACCCAAAATGTTTCACTTTTAGTGGGTTTTCACACGACGCGATAACCATATGATTTTAGTACGTGCGATAAATGGTCACTACGTGATAATGACTTTTCACAACAATACTTAAATTAGTATAAAATTTTTTTAACCTATTTGATCCTAAGAAGGCAAAATTGAGAGCACATTTTGAAGAGTCAACTAAAAACATCAACTTTAAACAATAAATGTTGACGGAAAACTGCAAAACTTAAATCTCGATTTTTCCCTGAAAATTTTTTTGAAAAGTTTGGTCAAAGTTTTATGCCGAAGTCATGGTTACGAGAAACGATATTGTACTTAAGATTTTGGATAAAACCTCGACATGTTTGGAAGAACTACAAATGTTGATTTGGAAGGCAAACTTTTAACTTATTGTTAGTTCTCGAGATTTTAGGCTGAAAGTCTTTAGCTTGGAGGTCAAAGTTACATGTTCAGAAAAAAATAGACATTTTAAGCTTAAGTTATAAAATCAATTCTCGAAGTGAGAACCTTCGATTTTATCGATAAATTATTTATTTATCCATAATAAAAGAAATATGCAGATAGTCTTGGTGATAATGTATTAAATTTTAACCACATATTCGAACAGAAAATTGCCAAAGAGGGTGTGAGTTACTCTGGTTTTCCAAATTGGTTCTGTAGTGCGAAGTTGTAATATTTTAAAATTGTAGAAGTTCAAAAAAATATGGAAATTTCGACAAAAATTACATATTATAAAAGAAACCACTTTTACAATCGAGGGCAATAAAGTAGGAATTGAAATTGTAATCTTACAATGACGGGAAAAAATCCAAATTTCACATGAACTAGGAATTTCTAGAAAAATAAAACAAGTTCATTTCGTTAAAAACCCGGAAATTTAGAAAAATCGAAAATTTAAAAACAAAAATCAAAAATCCTAGAAAAACTTGAAATTTGAGTTTGAAAACTCAAAAGGCGTAAGTCAGGCATATTGATAAAAAAATTTAAAATAAAATTTGGAGAAAAACGTTTAAATAAAGCCCTAATTTATTGAAAAAAAATCTAAATTAGTCCAGGTTTATTAAATATAATTAAAATATGGGAAATCTAAAATTTGAGAATAAGATCGTTGAAATAAATTCCAGTCCTCTCGAAAAAGTCCAAATTTCTAAATTAACTTCGGAAACATATTTCAAAAATATGTAAAACTATTAAAATTAAGCGGTTTTGTTTTTAGGTTTGTTCTTCAATTTTCATTTATTTTTATAAAATCCGTAGTTTTCATTTCAAATTTTTACTTTCTTATTTAAATTTTAACTTAAAAGGCAATTTCTAAGAAAGAACGAAAATTTAGGATAAAAATCTGAATTAAAAAAAACTTTTTGAACTTTATTTTTCAACTTTTAATTCAATATTTTAAGAAAAAAACCTGAAATATTAAGCAAGCGAGGCCAAAGTTTTTAAAAATAAAAAAAAAACTATTACTTTGAGTAAAGATCGACTTTTAAAAGATTCAACATTTTCATTAAAAAAAAATTCTTGAAATCCTTTTCTAACATTCGTTAACAATTTTAAAAATCTCTTATTTAAAGTCAGATTAACAAAAAAGTAATTTTCGGGTCAAAATTTTCAAAAAAGTCGAAATTTTAGAAAGGTTGAAGTATTTTAGAAAGAGTTTTTAAAAAATGTTAAAATTTTGAAAGAAATCCAAATTCTGAAAATGGCAATAATTCGAGAAAAGGTGGAAATTTTGATGGTAAAAGATCGAAACTTTCAAAGAAAAGTTGAAATTCTAAAAAAGTGCCAACATTTCCAAAGTGAAAATTTTCAGACGTCGAATTTTTCCGATAAAATTCTAATTTATATAAAAAACAAAACGAAAAAACACGTTTCGGAATAATCTAATCTAGAAAAAAAGTCAGCATTTGGAGACAAATTTCAAATTTTGACGAAAGGTGGAAATTTTGAGTCAAAATTTTCAAAAAAATTCGAAATGTTTAAAAATTTATCCTGTTTAAATACAATATTAGGAAAATAGAATTTTCTAAAAAAGTCATACAATTTTTTGGTTGATAGAATCGAAAGTTATTAGAAGTACAGTCTATTGGAATTTATAACAAAAGCAAACTAGAGGCAGTTGAATAATTATCTGCTCTTTTTATTAGGTAAAAGCAAGGTATTAAAAAACTAAATGAATGCAATATGATATTAAAGAGATTTGACAAGAAAATAATTATAGCTTAACTATTCAAAAGAAAAGAATTTTATGTATTAGGTATATTGCATGACACTAAATATTAAAATTAACTCAAAAATTGTCAATTATACATTAAGCAAAGTAGAAATACATATTATTTTTGGTAAAGTGCATTTTGCCCGTTACATTATACTTGTAGGAATACTCAAGGGCTTATTTTTTCAAACATCTTAAGGGTTGTGGTGTCTGTAAAGAAACAATGTGTATCAATTAAAATGTTAACCAAATGCAAAAAAGAATAATTATTTTGCATCAAAAATAAATGAATATTATATTAGAAGCAGCGTTCAAGATATTGTGAACATGTGAACCATCATAACAACCACCAGCTGACACGTTTAATTTACCTTTATTACTGATTCCACATAAGCATTATTTAATGAATGGCACTAATTGGGTAAGACTAGGACAAATGACAAAAGCTCATTTATCTGTTTATTAAATTATAACTTTTATTTTACAGAGTAGCAAACACGCCAGTAGTCGACCAGTTAGGATAAATTTTGACTTTATGAATTTAACAAAAATGTTCTCATAACGTATTTGATTAATTTTTTGACACCTAAATATATTATACAGTTTATATACCAAATGTGATATTCTCTGTTATTATTTTATTCCAGAAAAAATACAAAAAAATAATATATCGAAAAACAGCTTAAACGCCAGTAATCGACCACTGAAGATATAAAGGCGACCATAAGGAGCCTAATAGTCGACCACCTGATTTTCAGTGGTTTTAATTAAAGGCAATATTAAATACTAAAATTTGTAATCCTAAAAAAATAGGTAGGGATTGATATTAAAACTAACAATCAAACACAAACGCAATCAAAAGAAAAGAAATACCAAAAACTTACCTAATAACATAACCTAATAACACAAATGCAATATCTAAGTTCTTTATTATTTATATAAAGGTATTATAAAATTACCAGAAGATATTTTATAATATTCTAACACAAAAGCCTCTGTTAAAGTTTCTGTGATAATAAGAGCTTAAAACTGTCAGTCATAACAATGCCCTTATTGCAACGTCGTGGCATGTGATTTTAACTCAATAATTCTTCACCACGTTATCTACTACACGTAAAAAAAATATTAAACAGAAGTTTTTAAAAAAAGTGGGTAGGATGTGCACGTGGTGACCCATGAACTAGCCTGTCTGATCACCTGATTAAAACCGATGCATCATTTTCTTTAGGGATCATTTAAAATATGTTTGCAGTATGGATTTATGGGTCTTATTTATACCCCAGACGAATCAGAGGTTAAAATAGTCAAAACTCAAAACCTTGCTGACAGTACACCAAAGATAACGCAAAATTCTGTGCAGGATTTTTAAACATTTATCATACTAATCAAAAATGATTTAAACATCTCCTGATTCGCTAGATTCTGGCACTTATTTACTCATTTAATAACAGTTTAGATTCATAAAGAGACTTTTTTTACAAAATTTCAATAGAGTGTAGTTTAAAAGTGATTGAAGATTAGGCATAAAGTGTATTGGGTTTTTGTCTCAAAATATTGTAAAACATCTGACAGTGCAAACTTCTTCGGTAATTTTGGGATATTTTGTATAATGTTTACAAAACAAAATAAACTGCCGCAAATAATAACATATTATTGCTCTAAGACTCTAGAGGCAATAAACATGGGTATGGTCAATGGATTGGGCATCTTCATAAGGTATAAAAATTTGGTTGACATAAAGTAATAATTACCATCTTATGCAACTATTACATCTTATTATTCATTAGCTCGACATCACATAAGTTTTTTATTACACGAGAAACATTTGATTTTTTCATTAGGCATTTTACATGTTTTTTGTTGTTTTTGGTCTTGCATATATTTTTTTCTTCACCAAACTTTTTAGATATACCGCTCTTTCTGATTTTCTCTTTAATTTTCTTTCTTGCTCTTTTTTCTTTTCTTACTTTCTAAAAGCAGCTGACGAAATTTCTGAAGGTGATTGTTCTTTACATTTACGCTTCTGCGTACAAAAATGTGCTGGCCCAAATAAGTTTATTTTTCGTTCGGCTTTCTTCCTTAATTTTTGTTTAAAACACTTGATATAGTTGAGTTTACCGGCAAAATCTCGATGGTCGAACATAGGAAGATAGTTTCTAAACTAATATTCCTTTAATCGAGCAGCCGGTTGATATTTGGTTTTCTATTGATTTTATAAATCCTAAATGTAATACAACTTGTCAAAATTTGTCAAACAAAAATACACTCACTTATCAACGACAATAACAAGATCCTGCTGTTGTTTAACTAAACACAAATTTTAATATAGATGGAAAATGAATTAACCAACATGACAAAATAAATTGTTCAAGAGACATATCAAATTTTGCTTATTTTTAAAACTAAAATGTGCTAGTGATCGACTACTGGACGTGGTAGGACTTAGGGCGGTTTCCCCTTAACTATTTTATAAAAATGAACACTCATAGATACACACATAGAACACTCCATCCTGTAGTCATAAAACTATTAATTAAAATAATCCTTTCATTTTCAAGGTCGGATTTCTTGAAAGTTCGAGGTTTCGATGAAGACATTGTAGGATGGGGAGGTGAAGATGTGATGCTCTACAGGAAATACGTTAGAAGCAATATGAAAGTCATCAGAGCTACAGATCCGGGAATATTCCATATATGGCATCCAAAGGTACGTAGCTCTAATGTTTTAAAAACTAAAGTTTTGCTGGGCTTCTTGCAATGCTCTGAATTTAATGACTTTTTTTTATGCGCTGACATCCCCTTTTTACCTCATTCAGTCGTCCCGGTGAATATTATTTCATTTATGAAATTCTCGTGCCTCATACATATTCAGCTTGAATTTCTTACAGCAGAATTGTAATATTATGTGACAGGCAGCTAAGGTAATTTCATTTTACATTTTGTTGCAGAGGTAAAGAATATTTCTGGAGAGCTAAGAGACTGTTAAGATTAAATTTAGTGACGCAAAATTAACAAAGCTTTAGACATTCAACTGCATAAAGGAATATATTATTAAATGGGGCAATTAAATTAAATATAAAAGCGGGCAAACTTTTCTACCTTAAAAACACATCATTTCCGCAAAACAGAATTCTGATTAAATGAAAGACCGGAAAATATGCAAAAGTTTTGGAAAAAATGCATCACACATGCGTCTCACAACGTATGTAACAAAAGTTTCCGGAAAAAATAACTAACCGCGAAGTAATGGAAAATAAGTTAGTATCGAGTTGTCACTAAAAACAAAACTCAGTTTAACATTTCGTATCATATTTGTCATATATTTTTCGTAGTTATGGTTTGTAAACTGGAAATTCGAAAAAGAATACTCAGAGATTAGTTAGAGGTTCTCAAGATCCCTTTTGTATCCAAAATTGATAGTTCTCTTAATGTTTCATAGGCACGCCGTGTTGAAAACTTTTGGGCAATATTGGGTAAAAAGGTCGAAGATAAATGATGGAAGACCGGAAGTGAACGGTTACGATTCAGAATTTCAAAAATTCGGGAAATCGATAATCTGACCCTCCAGCACTTATGCAACAAGTCGGGAGAAAAGTGCCATCAAAGGCAGTAGAACTTAAGGAATAATTTAAATGTTGTTTTTTATTTATTGAATTTTAAGCAAAAACATCTTTAATAAACTTTAGAACACATTTTATTATTTTTTATATTGCGCTCAGATTTTTTTTCCGAAAACTTTTGTTACATACGTTAATAAAGAGAGAAAATGTAATTACATTTATAGCAGTATGCATTAAAAGGTAAATTATTTATTTAAAAAAAAATTAAACATGGCATAGAACAATCAAATAAAGATATAAATTAATAAAATAACAATAGTAGAGGAAAAGGTTCGAATATGGGCCCCCATTTGATTTTTTCTATAGTACTCAAACGGCTTACGTAGTCGGAATCTGAAAATTGGCATACTTACTACATACTTCTGTATATTATAAATAATCCTTTAAAATTTACATTTTACAATATATAAAAGAAAATAATAATATTAAATTAAATCTAAATTGTTGCCATTTTTTTATATACTGACAGAGTGTTTGAAATATGGGCCCCCCCATAAAACGAACACAATAATGGTATGTTATTCAAAATATAAAAATAAACTTTCACTGAAATTTAAATTGGACTTAAAAAAAATAATAATAAATAATTTTCTTATAAAACGTAGCGGCAAAATAATAAAGGGCGAAACCAATTTTTCAGACTTTTTAAATTTCGGGGCTTTAGAAAGAGCCGTTTCCTCTAATAATTTTTAGTGTTACTTTTAGCACACTGCCTGACATTACTAATTCATAATAAGTACAAAATTTAAATATTGGTGGAATATGGACCCATTCATATTACGACATTTCAAGAGGCACCAGGCCCTGATTTAAGGCAATTGGAGAGATTGGGCCCAATCGTGCCCCGCACTTGAAGAGGCCCCGCATCGCCACCAAAATGAACAAAAAGTTATTTTTGGAAATTTAAAGCAAATAGCTTTTGGCGATAAAGGATAAATTATAAATTATTCATATATTTAAATATATATTTATTTTGAGTTCGCATTGATGCATGAGATTTATTATTGTATTTATTATAATACTAGCTGCTACCCGCGGCTTCGTCCGCCAGGTGGAATTAAATAACTGTTTTTCTAGAAAATATTATGCATTATTCATTTCCCGGTGCAGTTATTACCTAAATCTCTGGATGTAGAAACCTAAACTTGGTCAGTAGATTCAATAATCTACTGACCAAGTTTGTTTAGGTTTCTACATCCAGAGATTTAGGATATGCACTGGTCCGTTAATTGTTAGCTACATGGACCTAGGCAAGATCTCCTTTAAGGGGGGGCAAGAATCATTCTGAAAAATTCGTAAACACAAAAAGAAATCTTCCGGCTGAGTAATAATGTACATTTATTTTCAGTTAAAAACTACACGAACTGGGGAGATCGAATTTTCAGATTTAAGGTCGAAATTTCAAAAAAAAAGCTCAACTTTAAAAAGAAATCTTTTAGACAACTTCAAGAAATGTTAAAATTTTGAAAAACTAAAAATTTTAAAAAAGACGGAATATCCACAAGTTGATCCTTAGAAAAAAGAAGCAATTTCCATAAGTCAAATATAAATTTAAAAAAATGCAACTTTCAAAAATATTTGTTTTAGAATTTTTATTTTATTTAAAAAACAAATTTTGTAAAAAAGTAAAATTTTCAAAAAAAAATTTAATATTAAATAGAAATGTGCAAAAACAGAATATATCAAATTTTAAGATAAAAGTCAAAATTTGCAGAATAAGGTGAATTTCGAACAATAATTTGAAATCGCTGGAAATCAAATTTAAAAAAGAAATTAAGAAAGAACAGATAATTAACAAAACGAACTTCGAAAAAAAAACACGATTTTTAAAAAATTAGAACAATTTAAAGAAATTAAGAGACAAAGATCGCACTTTCTCGAAAATATTTCAACTTTCCAAGAGAACATACAGTTATAAGATCAAAA
The DNA here is from genome assembly GCA_028583605.1 of Dastarcus helophoroides. Lineage (NCBI taxonomy): Eukaryota > Metazoa > Arthropoda > Insecta > Coleoptera > Bothrideridae > Dastarcus > Dastarcus helophoroides. The sequence continues at coordinate 27,638,985 of CM053329.1, read as the reverse complement.
TTTGAATTTTGAAAATAAACTATCAATTTCGAAAAAGACAAATTTTGAGGAAAACAATTCGGAATAGTTAGAGCTTTCAGTAAATCATATTAAAAATAAAAAACTAACTTTTCACAGAAGCTGGAAAAATGTCCCAAAATTGGAGAAAAGGTTAAATTTTCAATTGTCTAATTTTATGAAAAAGTCGAATTTAGAGAAAAAAAATCGCAATTTTCAAAAACATTGTTCTTAAAATTTAAAATTTACTAAAGACATTGAATTTATAAAAAATCTCTTTCTCTAAATCCATAAAAATATTTTGCTCGACATTTTTATTAACATTCCGATCTAATTTAGAGAGAAAACATTTTTAGAGCCATAAAATATCACATTTTGAGATAAAAGTGGAAATTTGTTGAAAAAGACAAATATTAAAAAAATTGTCCAATTTCAAAAATAATAAACGAGTTCTGAAACAAAAGTCGAGAAAAGTAGAATTTTGGCAATAAAATAGAGATTTTGAAAAAGTTGAAATCTGAGAAAAGGAAAAATTTTAGGAAAAGGACTATTTTAAGAGAAGAAGTAAAAATTTTGAGAAAAAAGGCGAGTTTACCAGGAAAGTATTAAATATCGAATATTGAGATAAAATTCAAAATTTCATGAAAATGAAACCAGTCAAAATTTCTAAAAAATCTTATTTTAAATTTACAAAAATGGCTAAATGCTCAAAAAATTATCGAAATTTGAAAAAAAAAAACGAAATTTCGGGAAAACTTTGAAAAGGACAACAAATTCAAAATGTTCCAGAGAAAGTCAAATTTTAAGATAAAGTCTAAACTTTGAAAAAATAATCTAAACTGTGAGTAGAAGACGAAAAGTCTGCGAAAAAAGATCTAAATTTTGAGAAAAAGCGTTTAATCTTTTGGTGAAAATTTGAAATGTTTCAGATAGTCAGACTTTATCCAAATTAAGAAAAAAAGCGAATTTTAGGAAAAAATGGATATTTCCTAGGTGAATATTTATTTACTCTTGACTGTTTGACTCAGAGGAAGACATGCGCGCTATCTTGCCTCATGTGGCGTCAAAAAATGTCCAATATTGTGATACACGTTGAAATTTTGACAAATTCAACGTGTATCACAATATTGGACGTTGAAATTTTGACAAATTCAAACTTCCAGAAAATTTTTTCATAATTCTTACAATAATTTCAAATTTCAAAAAATATATACTCTTTCTTATCAGAAGATCGACCAAATTTTGAGGAATAGGCAAGCTGAAATTTGCAGAATAAAAAAAGAGTCAAAGTTTTCAGAAAAAAAGTAGAATTTCCAGAATTGGCGAAATTTCAGAAAAAAAAGACGAACTTTTAAAAAAAAATTTGAAATTTTGATAAGGTCATGCTTGATGAAAGAAGTCGAATTTTATGAATAGATGCAAAATTAAAAAAAAGACAAATTTTGTAAAAATATACGAAATTTGGGAAAAAAGTCGAAATTTCGAAAAAACATTTTAAGGAAAGGATGAGTTTTGAAGCTGGACAAAAAATGTTGGGTCCCCCAGTTGAATACATAAATTTTCGGTTTTCTGCATGAACCAAAAGGGGGCAAGCGCCCCACCCTGCCCTATTCTAGCTACGCCTGAGGTCAGCTAGGATATATTCCTTAATATTACGTGTAAAAAGTAATAAAGCAAAACGGTCTAAAACACTTAATAGTAAAATACTTAATACTATTTTAAAAAAAAGTAGTTAACAGAAATAAAACTTTATGTAATCAACTCTCCAAAGTTTCAAACAGTTGCAATTTCCTGGTTTGTTAAATTGAAAGAGTTCGATTTGTCTTGTTTTAAATATAAACTCGATAACATCACAAACATTATTTTATTTCTAATAGCTGCTCAGCCAAAACAAAAATAAAAGAAAATAAGGGGGCTGCAAAAAATCTAATAGGGCCTCGTACTTATTGGATCCGGGCCTGAGAGGCACACATTAGCAACACTACATTAATAGGAAACCAATATTCTAATTTATTTTTACAGGTTTGGTATTGGCATTTCAGTAAAAAAACAATAAAGCTTTATATCCATTTTGTCAAAACTCGTAATCATATTCAGTTTTAATCCTACCAAATGTTTTAGTTACAACTTACCTTAACAAAATACTTAAATTTTTAAAAATACAAATTTTGCTATAAACTCTTAACAATGCAAGACTAAAACTTAATGTGGTATCGATTATTTTTAGCCTTTAGTTAGACATATTCTAAGCATTTGCTCAAAGATGTCATTCAGCAAACTAGCATGATTTGAGGGGGACCCATACTAAACGCAGGGTCCATATTCAAACCTTTTTCTCTAATAATAATACCCATATTATAAAAAAAATATTTTAATTAGTTTAATTTTAAATAATCTAACATTTGTTTTCGCTGAATATTTAAAATCATGAATTGTAAAAGAATCTATCGAAATACAAATCTTGTCCCTTGAAATCAAGAAAATTTAAAAAACACAACAAAGGTTGCTCTAACGCGTTTAGATAGCCAAGCTATCATCTTCAGAGAGATACTGATAATAGCTTGGCTAAATCAATCTTTGTTGTGTTTTTTAATCTTTCTTGGTTTCAGAGGACAAGCTTTGTGTTTCAATTTTTGAACATAACCAAGGACCAGTCCGTTCCACCAAAAAGAATCAAATGGCTTCATGCTTAGAAGAAATGAAAATACAATACTGTCACCAGGAATGCAAACGATATATGAGATAAATTTCTCGTTCATGAACATTGATTGAACATTGATGTCGTTACATAAAAAATATCCATATATGGATGTTTGTTACTAATTTCTACTAAATGTAAAATTGAATTCTTAAAATGTTTGAGAAAAAAGACGCGATTAATAAAATAAATGAAAATTTAAAACATTTTTACATATGCAGAAAATTCAATTTTCGGGAAAAACCTGAGTTCGAGTTTTAAAGCAACATTTCTAGCAAGACGAATTGGCCCGTTATGACTTCAATTCCTATGGAGAAAGGAATAAATATCGAAACAAAAAATACTCATCATTTTGAATAAATAAATGGAGCTCTTTAGCCTAAGAAATACAGATTTAAACATAATAATTTGAGGAAAACCTCAAACTTCGAGAAAAGCTGAGAATTTATAAGAAATAATTGAAGTTTAACGCAAAATTAAAAAAATGTGGAATAGAAATTTCAAAACTTTCAAAATTTGAGAAAAGTCTAAACTTTCGAATTGAGTTAAAATTTTGACAAACCACATCAATATTGTTAGGATATTTAACTTGTTACGTAAAGACTGAATGTTAAAAGACAAGAAAGTTAAAATTGTAAGTTAAGATATGGTTAAAAAACTTTCTCTTGAACTTTAATTTATTTAATTAGATACTCTGATTTATTTTCAAATCATCGAAATATAGCCCAATTCTTAAAATTTCTAGAAAGCGTTAAAACTGAAGTCAAACCTTCCATATTAAGTTCAAAATTTTAATAAAATTTAATGTTTCAAATTATTTTTTATAATTTAAGGTTTTTACAAATTCTCAACTTAAAACTTAAATTTTATGAAAGCAAATTTAAGGTTAAAATCCAAGTTAAAAAAAAGTCGAATTTTTTACAAACATTTGAGAATAAAAAATTGTCAAACTTTTTATTTTTGTACTTAACTACAAAGATGTTTGATAAAAACCCGACTTTTCCGCTATTTTCATTAAACTTTCAACATTTCTGGTAAAAGTAGAAGTTTCGAAATGGACATTAACATTTTAAGATTTTTTTAAATAAATTTATTTTCTATGAAGTCTTAGCTTTAGCTAAAAGTTCGAGGCGTAAATTTCAAAAAAGTTCTCCAAATTTATGTATAAAAAATTCTCAAAACTTCAACTGAACTGTGACCTTTAACTCGTATGTTAAATTTTTCTTCAAAAATCTTCTAAACATTTTAGTGGAACAAATTGGTCCTTGGCTATCTTCAAAAATTGAAATACAAAACTTGTCCCCTGAAACCAAGAAAGATTAAAAAACAAGCGCAACCTTTGTTGTGTTTTTTAATCTTTCTAGAGCAGCCTTTGTTGTGTTTCTTAATCTTTCTTGGTTTCAGGGGACACGTTTTGTATTTTAATCTTCTAAAGAAAATTCAGTAAAACAATTGGCCTATTGTGCATTTTAAAACTTCAAAAATGTAAACTCGACTGTTTTAAAATGTTATGTTATTATTTTTAAAAATCTAACTAATTTGATAAGCAAATAGATGATCTGGTCGTTTGAGCATTAAAAAATAATTTTGTCGATGCGTCGTTATTGAACTCTTAGGATTGCTATTTTAGTTGTGTCGAACCGATTAATTATTTTCGTACTCTTTTTGTATCATTTCTTTTTTTAGAATTTCTGCTTTATTTTTCGTTAGATTGGTTGATTAAATTAAAATACAAATCTTGTCCCCTAAAACCAAGAAAGATTAAAAAATAAGATTTGTATTTCAATTTTGAAGATAACCAAGGACCAAACCATTTCACCAAAAGTATGGTTGATTAAAGAAACCAATAGATGCAAGTATTTGTATATTAGTTTTAAGTGAATGAAAATTCAATTAATGATTATTTATAATTAATATTTATAATTATTGTAAGGAAAAATAATTACGCAAATATTTGTTGGGCATAATTAACGAGGTTTCGCTCTGGTTAGTCTATTTTACTATTGCTGAATTGGTGACAATTTGATACGCGCCTATTGATCCGTGAGGGCCTAAACCATTTTTGTGAAGCATGAGGTGCCTGTTAGGGAAATTTATGGCCTTTTTAAAAAGTCCAATAAAATTTAATTTTTATTTTCTGTCTTTACTAAGGCTTCCGAATACGTGATTCAAATGAAAGCCGCGGTGATTGAGATACTTGGAGACATTAAACTTTTTTGTCGAAACTTTAAGATTTCATAATTTTTCCTTATTATATTCAGTTTTATTGACTTTTTTTTTGAAAGTTGATAAAAGAGTTGAAGTTGAAATAAAAAATCATTCTTAATATTTCTACTTCAATTTCTAAATATCTACTTCAACCAGAATATTCATTTTTAAAGGATTAGGCTTCAAGGTGCCACCATTACTTGAATGTTAAAAAAATCATTATTCATTTGCGGATTGCTTTTAAAAATTTCATAACCTAACCCCAGATTCCACGCGATATACAATATTCTATTGCGCTCAATCGTTTTGTCAAATAACAAACAAATCGTTAAGTCTGAGTTCATTCAAACTTTTTCTATTACGAAGTAAAATTACTTCAGCTTAAAGAAAACAGAAGCGTTATTTCAGTTCAAAAGTTCACAGCAATAAACATCAAATATTTCTTTAATTAGATACAGAAGTAAATTCATTTCAGAAACACGAAATTTCTTGTCAGCTTTTAAATGAAATCCCTGCTCCGTATCCAATTTTACACATAATTAGTCCCACGAATCGATACTGCAGTAATGGCACGTTTCTTTTATAATTGCAGGTATGCTCCGGCAGTCCGGGCGGCCAGAATTTGTCTGCAGATCAGTACAGGGCCTGTATTCGTTCTAGAGCCCTAAATGAGGCGTCGCACGCCCAACTGGGATTTTTAGCCTTCCGAGATGACATCGCAGCTAACAGTAGTCCGTTGAAGTATCCGCCTAGAATTTTAAAATCCCCATCGCATAAAAAGATCAAGCCACTCACCTGAAGCCGATCCAAAGAGCTTTAGTTAGATCTTTTATGTTTTCTTAAACAGCTCAAGTGGGTATTTTATGATAAATCAACGAAGGACAATCGTTATACTTCCGTTTTTGTTACCGATTTTTGTTGTTATTTATTGTTATATTTATTTAAAATAAAAAGATCGAGAACTCTTTGTTTCAATTTTCTGTCAGAAGCAATGGTGTTCGTGTTCACGATAGCGGAGATAAGGTAGGTTTACCATCTTTTATTTCCGGAAATGCAAAAAAAGTTTCTTTCAAGTGGAGTAAAAATAATCAGTGTACTTCTTAAGTTTAACTTTATTTAAATTATCGAGTGAATAACGTGTATCCATAAATACTTACATATATTTCTCATTTACACTAATGAAAAGTTAAATGTGTGATATTTTTTTTACAATCCACTGGCAAGGAATTTCAAGCACGTAACAGGGTAACATTTGATTAAATTTCACTAACATTTATTAAGGTCTGATTGGTCTTGGACGATTAATTTATTATCATAACTGATACATAGAGCGTTTATTAGAAAATTTTTGACTTTCAAAAATCATATTAACATAAAATTTAATAGACAGTCATAATTTACTGTTACAAGGCTAAATATTTTTAAAATGATGGCGCTTCCGGAAATGGGCGTTATCTTTGTTTTTTTTTAGAGAAATAACCAATTTTGGTTTCACGGTTAAAGCTTGCGTAAAATTTTGGATTTCCTTTCTCAGCAGTTATGTCACATTTTTTTACATTATGCCATGTTTCTTTCAAATATCAGGATGGCACAAGTCCATTTAAAAGCTTATAATTCATCTGCCATTCAAAACAACTAGATGGTTGTTGGATGGTTTTTTAAAAGGAGTTCCTAAAAGCTTAACTTGTTTCTAATTGTTTTGGCGCTTTTCGTGCTCCTGGGCCAATTATAAAGTTGTCGATAGAGGGCGTTGGAAAATAAAATTATCCATTTCGAAATAAATAATTTATCTCACTTTTGCCAAACATTTTAAACCCCGTAGCATAAAAATAAAATATTTAAACACTCAATTGCGTTACACCCAGATTATATTTAGAGTTTCAAATCAAAATAAAATTTCATGAATACTAAAAACACTATTGATCTCCTCTTTCACCTAAAAATGTTTAATTTCCATTGCATTGTTTTTCCTGAACAAATTTACCTTTAATTAATATATACAATCCAAATGGGGGATTTTGCTGCGTCAATTAGAGGTGAATGTAAATAAGCGATTTATTTTGTTTAGTGCAAACTTGTTTCCGACTTTGCAACAACATCGGAAACTCTTTATAGTTGTTTTTGTTGTCGTTGACTGTTTGAGATTCCGTTATTGAAACCTAGTTGCGAACTGTAGCTTGCATTACAAGCATTTAATTACAATCTAATAAATCGATAAATTGTAAATGGCTAAAATATTCCGCATTGTTTGGTAGAAGGAATTTTGTACCATAGATACGTAATATTGCATTGAATATTTGATTCAATTGAAGTTTTTCTCTTAGGTACTTCAAACTTTATGCAAATTAAATTCTATTTAACATTATTATCTTTGTTCGATTGTACATTGTCTTTTAAAATAATAATACAGTAAGACCCCGCTTAACGCTACTCCGTTTAGCACTCTTTCGGTTTAACGCTTTTTTTATTGGAATAGTGGGTTTTCCTGAAAATTGCACTCGCTATTGGGTTTCCCCTAAATCCAAAATACATACAACATCCATATATACATATATATTGTTTCTGAATGAGGTAACGAAAAAATATTTGAAAGGAGTGTGGAAAAACATTTGGTCAGATATAAACGAGGGCGAAATAGTCAAATTAGTGAAACAAACAGGTTTAGAAATGTGGAGGATTTCAAAGAAATTTTGATGATGAGCTCAAGAAAATAATGGATCAAGAAGAACACAAAAATATTGAAAATAGTGATTCTTTTTTGAGTCAAATGACAAGATAAACTCGCCCTTTCTTGATTCTCCAACGCAGTAATTTGGCTTCTCTTTTTATTTTCTTGCCTCCCGGAATCCCGGGAGGTGATTCGAATGTTGTTAGCTTAGAATAAGACAAATTGGTTACAGCAAATAACTTTTAATTGCACTAATTAAATAAATATCTAAAGTATTGTTACTTATATTTTTGATTTACGACTCGAATTTCCCCAGACTCGCCTCTTTGATGATTCTTCGATACAGCAGTTTGGCTTCTGGTTTTATTTTATTAGCTCCCGGAATCCCGTGATACCGAATTTCCAAGACTCACTTCTTCAACAAAATGTTGAAAAACATTCCTATATCCTGGGTATAAATGTACCAAGCATTAGGCTCGGTGGCATCACTAGTCGTTGTTAACTGTTAAATAAAATTAAACAGAATAAGACACATTGGTAACAGCAAATAATGTTTAATTACGCTAATTAAATAAATATCTAAAGTATTGTTATTTATATTTTTGATTTACGAATCGAATTTTCCCAGACTCACCTCTTTGTTGATTCTTCCATCAGTAGTTTGGCTTCTGGTGTTATTTTCTTGGCTCCCGGAATCCCAACAAATTTACAAGACTCACTTCTTCAATAAAATGTTGAGAAACATTCAACTATCCTGGGTACAAATGTACGAACTATTAGGCTCAGCGGTGCCACTAGTCGTTGGTGCCTCTTAAACAAAATAATAAAAATTGATGACATTTAACTAGGGCAATTAAATAAAAAACAAAAACTTTTTTAAGAGAATGGCCACAATCTTTAACTAAGATGAAGGTCAATGTACAGAATTATTAAAATAAAAATATAAAATAAAATAGTGCAATTAAATAACAACAAGTTAACATTTAAAGCATACTGTTTTTGGTGGAACTAAAATATACATACAGGTGGACAAAGTAGAAGAAAATAAGACAAAAATTTCCTCTTACGATAATTAAAACATAAAACATATAATTAAATTAAAAATAACAACAAAAATAAAACGTAAATATTATACGTTTTTAATTGAACAAACAATATACAAAGACAATAAATAAGACATTAATAGAATATACCAACTTAAAATAAATGATGAAATATAACCAAAAAAAAATCTACTAATTAAAAAACAACTTGATTATTAGAAACCTGAAATAAATAAATAACAAATTCTGTTTATACCACATTTTTCTCGCAGTTGAAAATTGTGACATGGTATTAAATAACAGCAATGTACAAACTACCAATAAAAAACATTCGAAAATTCACAGGAAAACATCAATGTAAAGAAACATAAATACAAAATATAAAAATTATTTCCCTACTGGTGAAAACTTAGAACACGATCTGCAAACAAAGAAAAATTTAAAACAGCTGCATGCATAATTATAAGACAATTATACCTGCGAATTAAAATTTAGTATTAAATAATACTTGTTTCCACATACAACTTACGGTACTCTGAAGACATAATTGAGTTGCCCTTTGCGAGTAAACTGAACTTAAGAAAATTAAAACTGTGAATTAAAATTTAATGTTAAATAATGCTTGTTTCCACATACTACTCACGGTACCCTGAAGGCACAATAGAGTTGCTCTTTGCGAGTGAATAGAACTTAAAAAAAAATAGTGAAAAATTGCAAATAGACAAATAGAAAACATATCGATACATCTTCATGGTACCACGATCATTGTTTACGTGCGCGAGATGAGCTAGCACTTCTTTAATAGCCATCAGGCAACAAACTTCCATAAAAGATAACGTTGTATATACATATTCCTTAAAGGTGCCAACCCCCTTTACTGAGAAGGTATTGCCGGTCACCAAGAGCTGTACTCTCCCGCATGAAAGCGGTACCTGGCACATTAGCTAATGAGAAAAAATGTCGTTCGCCCTCACGCCTACCTCGGTCACTACCATCCGAACACTTCGATCGCCGATAAATAAATAAATTGAATATAATCTTTAAATAGCATCAATATACGCACCGTTACAATATTGTAAATCCCCGCGCACTTGCTGTACCAGGCGGTACCAGCTTATGCCAACAAGCCGCGCTCCGTTCAGAGGCGAATAAATTCGTGAATTACGTTGCGTAATTACATTGCGTAATTCTTCAGCAAAAAGATTTTTAAATACAATTTAAATTTAATATTATTGTCAAGAAAAAAGTTAAGATGTGAAAATTGTATGAGTTATTTTTGTCATTATTATTTATTATTGAAAAATAAAGATGATGCGGTATACAACCAGCAACTTCTTTTGAAAAAGTTGATTTTTGAAGTGAATACTTCTTTGGGCGCCTTGAGCGATTTTGAATAGGGGTAAACATGCGGTTTCGCGTGATAATCACGCGCGTCACCATCACGCTTTACCAACATGCTTTAATATACAGATAAGGAAAAATTTTCATTGTCCATGTAAAACGCTAAGAATTGTCCCTTCCATAGTTTTCTACGGCCGCTGAACGTATTTCCCTACTTTGACGCAGCATGCTCGTATCTTCCAGTTTAGATGTTAGGAAAAACTGGTCATAGTTTTACAACAGACTAAAATATTGTTTAGCAGAGTCTGGCGGCCTATTTGAACTCCTTATATTGTTATGTTTAAAGAGTTATTATGTTATATTCTTCATAAGAAATATTATTAATTTTGTTTAAGAAATCTCGTTTATTTATATTGGTTATCAAAGAATATCAGTTTTATTTTACGTCAGACGTTGATTAAATCAACGAACTAAAAGAACAAACAACATGTGGTACGCAAATTTTAATAAAATTGTTGCCTGCCAGTAGTAGTTCCGTAACAATACACGTTAGAAGCTATGATATACTACTGAAATCTCCATCAGCACTGATCGCTGCGCTCTGCGTTGAATTGTTTACACCGGTGTAGGAGAATACAAGGCGCCGTCCATCTATCCCATCATTAGCTCTCAATATTAAATCTCTCATTGACATTCTCCCTATGGACAATGTTTGATTTCCTTATGTGTATATGTCATTATCAATAAATATTAGCTTCGTTTCCACACGATACAAGGATCTAAACCTCAAATATAAAAGAAAGTAGGTCAACCTGAGAGTATTTATTTTAAAAATTTCCAATATTCTAACAATATCTGCTTTTTTTAAAATTTGGCCTCGTAAAAATTTCGATTTTCGTTTAATTTTTTAAGTTCTATTTTTAATTTTTGGCTGAGAAAATGTCGGGTTTTTTAAAAGGTTGCGATTTTTTCAAAATTCGATTTCATTTCAAAATTAGAATTTTTTTTTTTCATCAAAATCTCAACTTTTTATAAAAATTTGGGTTTTCAAAAACGTTTAAATTTTTGTTTTTTAAAATTGCGAAATTTTTCCACGATTTTGCTTTTTTGTATTTTTCATTTGTTCAAAATATATGCTTTCCGAAAATTTCAGTTTTTTTTTGAAAATATGATACCAAAATTTTTTTCTCAAATTTCGACTTTTTTAAGTTTCGACTTTTTTGAAAAATGTACTTTTTGGAAAATTTCGATCTTTCAAAGTTTGTTTTTTTCAAAAATTTAGATTTTTTAAAAATACTGTTTTTTTAAAGTTTTGACATTTTTTCAGTATTTTCTTTTGAAAAATTTTACTTTTCATTGAAAATTTCGCCTTTTTTTACGTCTCGACACACTTTTCTGAAAATTTCTAGGTTTTTGAAAATTTTCATTTTTTTTTTTAAATTTCGACTTTTCTTTAAAGTTTTGATTTTTTTAAAAATTAGACCGCCTTTGAAAATTTTAATTCTTTCAAAACTTTAGCTTTTTAAAAATATTGAGTCTTAATTTTTTTTTAATTTGTCTAATTTGTTTTATTTGTGTATTTTTACTTTCCTTCCATATTAAATGTGTTGAACGTGTGATATTGCCAGGAATTTGTCACAGATCATCAGACGGTCTTAATCCGCGCGCAGCGATGCGAATTAACACATGCGCAATACTCGCCAACAACCTGCGTTCCATCTTTGTCGGATTTGGTCGAGATAAACTCACGAAGAGAATAAGGAGCTGCCCATATAGAAGTATTACATATATGGCACACAAATTTCATAAATAAAAACATATTTGATGGGTAGCACCATCTATTGCGGACAAATAAAAACACTAAAACAAATAAATTAATCCGCCAATTCAAGAAATTTAAAAACTCTCTTTAATTTTGGACAGTTTTTCTGTTAAATTCTAATTACTCATTTAGAGATCGCGGGTAATAGCTAGTAGAAATCTAGATTAAAATTTAAAAAAAAAATAATGTGCCCATTATAAAACGAAAAAGGGCCGACGTTTATCTAAAAGCGTTAGTCTGTCTGCAGATATATTTATTGCTTCCAAAAAAAATATGAAAGTTAAATTGTTTGCTAAGACTAAATTGAATGCAAGTGATTGGTTAATTACTATTATAACGCATTTTTCCTAAGTAGAGAACAAATCTGGCAAGATATGTTAAAAAAGCAACAAATGGTTCTAGGTGTCACTAAATGTTCTTGAAAATTCTCTACCATTGGCTGCTAGCGGAGGTATCATTATATGTTAGAGGCTGGCTTTCGTGGCCCCAGTGAGTGGCGTCAAAATGAAGTGATGATATGGTACTGTATTGCAAAGCAACAGAGAATTAATTAAAGTTCTCTGTTTGGGAAAAATGGGGCAGCAGCCTAGTGCCCGTGAAAAAGGTGCTATATAGTTTCCTGGTCTCGCTGTCTATTTGCAATGAAATGGAAACTACAAACATAACTGCCGGGACCATGATTTTTGAGACGTTACTGTATTTATGTCGAAGTTGACATTTGACTGATTCATTACACTTTGTAAACTTACTTTAAAGGAATTAGACAAAATAAACTTCAAAAATTGATAAAGAGGTACCAATGATGGTTAGGGCAAACCTCAAATAATAAAAATAAGAAATAGTATATATTATATTAATTACAATTTGAAAATAACATCAATAACATCTCATATACAGGATGAACCAAATTTGATTTCCCCTACAGGAATCTCGTGAACAATTAGAGATACAAGAAAACTTAAATAGGCAAAGTAGTGCAGAATTTAATGCCTAACAATATTCTGCTGACAAAAGAATTTCATTCTAATTCATCTTGGTTTTATTTAGGAAAAACTGAAAATCGCCATTTTTAAAAGTCAAACCTAAAAACTGTAATTAGTTGTTTTATATATTTTTTCAATTTAACCGTTTCTGAGAAAATTATATTAATTTGTTATTTATTATAAACGCCATATTAAATTTTATCATTTTTGAGTTCAGTATATTTTTCTGATTGGTTTGATATATGACATGCTGTTCGTCAAATGTGTCAAAGTGGGTTAAGTGAACTAATTCATTATTTTTGAACAAAAAAATTACAGTAGGCGATGCAAATGCCATAACTTTTAATAATAAAAATACAGTACCTAATTACGTAACAATAATTATTGAAAAACTAAAAATATTGTAACAAACTGTGTAATATTAAAACAGTTATTGGTATAATCGTAATGTGCATGCACCTCTTTAAATGGCATAATTCTAAGAAAATGTGTAGATGTTCTAAAAATGTTGGCGGCAATTTTTACAAAAATTCTTTTAACATTGAATACTTATTCGTGTAACGGGAAATATCTAACAAGGTAACATTAGAAATGACTTATTTTTATGCACATTATCCGTCTTAGAATATTTAACTTCTAGAGAAGTTTAGAACGCACACTTGCGTATGAGTCATGGGAAAGTCGCTCCTAACAAAATTCTTCGAATTTTCTGAAAATTACCTCATCTAAAGGATATCATACACGTTATGATTATTGAAAAATATTTCAATAATATACAGTTTGTTACAATATTTTTGGTCTTTTAATGATAATTATTGCTTTTCTAGGGACTGTATTTTTATTATTAAGAGCTATAGCGATTGCATTGCCTACTTTGAATTATTGTTTTTAAATAATAAATTACTTTATTTAACCCACTTTGCCACATTTGAAGTATGCTATGGCATACGTTAAATCAATCAGGAAAATATGCTGAATTCAAGAATAATACAATTTAATAGGACGTCGGTAAGAAACAACAAAGGTGACAATACTCTTGGCAACAGTTTATTTCAGAAAAAAATAACGTGCACCAATAAAAAGGCCTTAAAAAACAATAAAATATAATTTTTGATTTTTTTTTTGATCCGGATTTCAAATAAACAAGTTAAGCTGATTATTAAAAATGGTGGTTTTTAGTTTTTTTCTATATAAAATCAAGACGAATTGGAATTGAATTATTTTGTTAGCGGAATATTGTTAGGCATTAAAGTTTGCACTACTTTGCCCATTTAAGATTTCTTGTATCTCTAATAGTTTCCGAGTTCCCTGTAGTGGAAATCAAATATGGTTCAACCTGAATAATAAAATGGAATGATCAAATACAACAATAAAGTGAAAGTAAGGTTAACTTATGCCACAGCAAGAAATTTGATAAGAAAATAACTTGATACATTGTGTGTGCTTGTCCAAATCTTGTTAGATACAGATATAATCTGACCATTGACTGGCAAAGAAATATTAACAAAAGAAAAATTTGAAGGAATGAGTGTAGGTGAGATGTAGAGTCCTGGATTGCAGATAGAGGACAGGATATAAAATGCTACCTAAACCACGAACTAGTGGATGTTACAGAGGATCTGAAGAAAGGGAAAAACTTCAAAAAATGAACTAGTTCTGACCAGTATAACTTTCTTGATCACGATCTTCTAGTAAGATTGGCTCCTCCAAGGACACAATTAAAAAATAACATAAATAGTGAAAACTTAAAAATGGACTGTTGGTCCTCCAAAACCTAGAAAGAGGGGCTCTAAATTACTGAAAACTGATAAGTAGGCTAGCGATCTACTGGCTACGATATACTCAAATTATAACTAAATCGCAAAATGGACTAATTCATACCAAAGTAATACTCCAAAAAGGACAAAGTTACTCAAAATATCAATATCAACACCGACTCTAAAAATTTACAAATGGTAGTGGTGCTAAAATTATACAACGATAAATTAACTTGGTACCGACAAAACCATTTATACGAGCCCTGTCGCAGAAGAATTGAACCACCATAACTAATTTTCTGTTTCTATGAATATAAAATATTTCCATAAATTTTTGTTTAAAATTTAAACACTCTTCATAAAGTAGGACATTTTGCTACAAATACATCTTATTGCCATTATTTTGCTGTTGAATTTTAATACTAATTTTCGCTTGAAAAATAAAAGCTACAGTTGTGCTTGTCGCAAATGTATTGCACCACTGGTAACTCAGGTTGGAATATTTCAAAATTATTCGGAATACCTAGGTGTAGAGTGTGCAATATCATTTTCCGATATTAAACTTCGTTACGCGTGATGAGCCTTGAATCCATCATTAAGATCCCTGAATCTGATCAAGCAAGCATGGAGTGAAGAAGAAAGGGGGAAGGTGCACCCGTCATGGCAAAAACTTGTCTTTCAGTTAGATAGGTTCTTGCGACAGTGTTTTGGGATTTTAAAGGAGTTGCAAATGTCGATTTTCTGCATGAACGTCGTACGGTTAATGCTGCCTACTATTGCCAGCTATTGGATGAAGCGAAATGTGCGTATCGTTGGAAGAGGCGCGAATTTTAGATCAAAAATGTGATTTTGCTTCACGACAATGCCCTCCACCACTCAGCCAATCTGACACATTAAAAATTAAAGGAAATACATTGGACAACATTAGAACACCTTTCTTATAACCCCACTTATCACCATGCGGGCCACTGATGCTGCTGTTGAGACATTGGCTGCAAGCACGCTTCTCTTCTCTTTGGCCGTTTTTAGAGTCACGCGGGTGGCACCCGTCACCCGCGCGCCGGCAGGTAGGATACATTTGTTTGCAGCGACGCACCCGCACGCGGTCACCCGTTCCACTCTAAATAATTTGCTACAAACAAATGTATTCTGCCTACCCGCGCGCGGGTGACTGGTGCTACCCGCGTGACTCTAAAAACGGCCTAAATGATGATGACATTAAAAAACTCGTGTAAAACGCTAAGAATTGTCCCTTCTATAGTTTTCTACGGCCGCTGTACTTATTCCCCTACTTTGACGCAGCATGCTCGTATCTTCCAGTTTAGATGTTAGAAAAAACTCGTCGAGAGTTTTACAACAGAGTGGAATATTGTTTAGCACAGTCTGGCAGCCTATTTAATTTCCTTATATGTATCTGGTACCAATAAATTTTTAAAAATAAATTCCGTTTTATATTTGACTTACCCTCGTAGATTTATGTTTAATAATTGTAAATCTATGGTTCTAAAAATATTATGAATGATTGATTAAAATTGTAATTGAAAATAAATACCCGCGGAAACCACAATTCTACTTTCTTGTTTCCTAATAATGAAAATAATAATAATAATAATAATAATAATAATAATAATAATAATAATAATAACATCATACACTTGAAGAAAGAATTCAGACTAACAATAAGTGCAATAAATTTAGTTAATATTATTGAATAACTGGGTCACAGAGTGTACATCTGGATGCATTCGCAAGGGTGCAAGTTATCGCACAGAACGTTGGCCTGAAGGTGTTTTCTACGCCACAAGCCGTGCACATTAAAGGCGAATGCTGGGAAAAGAATTGAGCTAGCAAAAGGATTTATGCAGGTGCATATTGCCTTCAGAAACTACCTTCTTACAAGTGAAAAATAATATTCCAATTTTAAACTGCTTTAGAAATATCTGACGGAAATCCATTTTTGATCAATTTTGTCAAAGGTTACAAATTACGACATGAATTTAAGAACACATGTATTTATGTTCCTGTTCCAAGTAATTTTCCTTCCTTTTGGTTTTTTCTGGTGTATTAGTTAATACTATAAACCTAAATACTGTAACAAAGTACGTGCCCTTAAATTAGTTACTATATAATAATAGTAACGTATGTAAATCCTTTAAAAGAAGTGAATGTTTTAGAATATTGAAGAACGTTAAAGGAGAGTTACCCATCAATGATTGGAATAGTTCATAGATAAGTGTACATTTCAGATTTTTTTAAAAGTCAAATATTCGGGGATGCTTGATCAGCTTAGCTATTCTTTGAAAGGCTACAAATAAGCCACCTTCAACATTTTTTAGTTTCTCCTAAATTATTATCCCTTTTATAAAAATTATAACAATGACATTAATAAATGACATTTATATTAAACAAAATCCACAATTTTTGACATTTCTCAACAGCTGATGCCATAGTAGTAATCACAATTCGTAGCGCTGCGAGAAGAGACCTTCTTCCTACTGGGGTCCAGTATTTTTCTTCTTGGATGAAGCATGAAATATTACGATGCAAAGTTAAATAGTAATTTTTATTAGTCCCGTTAATTTCTTCAGAATTGGAAGCTGTTTAATTCCTAAAATATAAAAATAAAGACCTGAATTTTAATGAGATTAATAATTTAATGTTATTTACAATTGTTCTCTAGATTGTAGAGAAATTGTAATGTATTACTATACTTTTCTATCCATCTAACCATTTCTCTATTTAAAAAGCGGAGCCTCCTTTGTATGATTAACATGATGTTATTAGCTCTTCTGTGTTAATCTAGCGTAAATTATGTATAGAGCAAGGATTAATATGCGCAATATGCATAGGCTAAAATTACACGGCGGAGATCAAATTCCTTCAGAATTAGGCAATAATAACATATTAACAAGACTGAACATAAGCTTCAAGTTAGATAATAATTCACCCCTACAGACTCCATTTAATTAATGACATCTTGTTACATCGCATTTGGTTCTTTGGCTTAACAGTTTTTGATTATAATTAACAACCATCTTGAATAATTAGAATCGGGGAATATTGAAGTCGACGGTTATTTTTAACGTCGTCATCAGCTATAATTATATAAAGAAACATGTCTCCAACCCTCTAGAAGTATAGTATTTATCAGATAAATCTCAATTAATTAAATACAAAAGGCGAACTAAATGTGAATTAAAAGAAAGACCAATTAAAATTTCTGAGTTTCATTTGGTTCAACAGAGATTGCTTTTGAGTTACAGGATTATCTACGAATCTAGCTGGCGCAAACTTATTGAACGAGTGTAGTGTATCTAAAATGCAAAAAAAACTTAAACTAAAAGACAAACATGCCAAATGTCATTAATTTTAATCACGCATTTGAAAGTTTTAGTAAAGACATAGGGTAAGGTTGCTTAAGTCGTACCCGTGAACCAAAATTGTCTCTAAATTAGAGAATTTGAAACAAAATTGTTGGTTGTAAGACTTATTGAGAATTTCAGTAAATACTGTCTTTATTTGTTTAAACGTAATAACCAATAATGGTTACATTTCTTTGAAATAATAAATTTAAAAAAAAGTGTAATTGGTAAGAGTTAGGAAACTGGTTTCTTAACTCGTACCTCCTATAACCTAAGTCGTACCTATGCTGGAATCATATTATATAGCAGTTAAACAAGAACTTATTTATTTGCAATTAATACAAAAATATTTTTTAATACCTTTTGACACTCCAGCACATTTTTCATGCACCCAAACCTTGCATTTTATGCATTGAATCATATTTTCTCTGCTAATTTCATCACAGAGGTTACAATACCAATCCTTATTTTTAATAATTTTTTTCTTTTTGCATGCTCCTGCATCCAGTTTTTGTTATACAGAATTTTGTTTCTGTTCCACACATGTTTGAAGGTGATCGTTATACGAGGAAGCCGTTAATTCCATAGTAGAAACGCGTTTACGCGATGTGTCATTCAAGGATGGTACTGGAGAAATAACATTCAAGTTTTTTTTCACATTATCAGTAGTCTCAGTTTGCAAGGTAAAAATAAAATCATCAGTGACAATATCAATTGGAAGAGATTCAACATCTATTTGCGAGATCACTTGAGAAGTCGTCTTTGCAGTTGATGGAAGAGATCTGTCTTTCTCTTCCGCGGAATCAATTTCTTCGCATTCCGTATTTTGAACAAAAAGTGGATTTTGGTAATATTGAATTGTCATCGCTATCCATTGAGAAAGGAAAGTCTTCGTCTCTAAAGATATTTCTGTTACATGTCCATAATCCTGTACATCTGAAGCCATTCATGGCGAGTTCCATGCGTGCAGATTTTGGGCAAGCAATACCCAATAACTCCCCAACACGTTCGCTTGTTTGATTGTTTTACCAGGATGTGATCGTAGCCAAACTGATGATGCCTCATTATAATAAGTTTTAAGTGATTTGAAAAAGGACCGATCCAGTGGCTGAAGGCGGTGTGTTGTGTGAGAAGGGAAGGAAAGTGGTATTATACCATATTCACGAGCAAGTAAGATGACGTCAATATTTTTGTATGGGTGGAATGACCATCTAATAGAAGAAGAACTTGCTTTTGCTCGCTTTTCACTAACCGTATATAGGCGATAAAATGTTGCAACCATTGAAGGAAAAGTTCTGAACTTATCCAACAGTTCTTCAAGGAAGCAAATACACTCCCGGGTGGCGCTCCTGTTTTCAAGTGATCACTCATACGTGCACATTTGTAAATTAACATTGGTGGTACAAATTTACCTACTGCACTCATGGTGCAAACGCATGTGGTTCTCATTCCTCTTTCACCACTTGTTACTGCGCCCACTTGGTGCTTTCCTTTTGCAGCAATGATTTTGTACTGTTGATAATCCGGTTTCATCCATATTATATATTTGATTGGCAGTGAACTTGTATTTGTCCAATATTTGCTCGTATTTGTCAAAGAACTCATAAACTCGTTCTTTATTGAAGGCAGTAGCTCTTACCATAGACGTTGCTTCTGGAATTCGTAGAGCCAAGGAAGGGTTGTCTTTCATAAATTTATAATACCATTTTTTTCCGGCCATCCCGTTGGTGGAGTTGAACCAATGTTTTAATTTATATTTTTCAACCAACTGATATGCCAATTTTCTTAAATCCTTGACTGGCAACCCGAAAAAAGAACGTTGCAGCCTAAGAGCATGTTCAGCTAATTCCTTTTCCATTTATTTTGTTAGATCTTTTGGTCTACCAAAGCTTGTATGAGTATTTAATCCACGCAAATGACGACGGAGTGTTGGTTTAGGGATATTATAGGTTCTATGTGCCTCATTAAACCCGATTTTCTTATTATGCAATTTAGTTAATGCCTCCTCCATATCTTCTTGTTTCCAGCTATTATAAACCCTTTTTGACATTTTGTTGGATCTGTAATAATTTACAAAATAGAAAAATTAAAATACTTTTTTCTACGCGGATATCGTGACATGTACGGAAGCTTAAGTCGTACCACCGGTACGAGTTAAGACGTGCATATGAGTACGACTTAAGAAACATGTAAAGTCTGCTTTAAATGACATTAAAATATATATCAGATTAAATATTTGACAAAATCCATGCAGGAAACAATAGGTCGATAGATCTGTAACACATATTTAACATGCAACATATATTTAGTTAGCCTTGACTTACTGTAGATGATTCCAAAGCACTCCTTAAAATTAATGAACACGGAACTCGTAACGAATTTTTTACAAAACTGCTCTAATCTTAGGCGGCAGGGGCGGACTAATGGATATGCGGACAAGTATGACCTTATGCTATGTGAATACAGTATTTTTAGTTGCATATAGCGTATTCTAGTGCATTAAATCACTAAGGTACGACTTTGGCTGCGGTACGACTTGAGTAACCTTTCCCTAAGATCGAAAAAAAAACAGTTTTATTCGATCTTTTAAGGAAAAAGCATTAACCCTTAACGCTTATCACCCACCCCACGAAGCAGGTGCAATGATAAGCCAGAGTTGCCAGAGGGAAACATCGATAATGAACTGCGATCCTTTATGTAAATACTTCACCCTCAAATTATTTGTATTTCCATATACTTGAAACTAATATGAAAATATTGCATCTGCTTTACTGTTTGGTTTGGTTCATTAACCGGTTTGTCGAAAGGTGTAACAAAGAAATTTTAAATCACAAATGAATCTAAAATTTCATGAAAGTAACTGGTCTCATACGAATTAAAATATGATTTCTGAAAAACATAACGATGCGATGTAACCAGAAAATTAATACTCGATTCTCAAATGGCCACATTACTTAATTTCGAAGCATATTTTAGCGAAATGTAATTATAAAATTTAGTTAGGAATTTTCTGAAAAATTTGATAAGGGGAAACGGCCGCGATAATGAAACAAACGGCCAATAAGCGTTCCAGAAATTTCGGCAAAGGATAAGTCTTATCTGCTTATTCCTTCTAGAACCCGAAGCGAGATCTATATAAGGCGTTCGGCTTTCTCTCAGTTAGTTAGTTAGAAGTTAATGAATAAGTGAGTTTATTAGTTAAGTGAGTTACAATTGTAGCGTTCCGAGTTCAGTTTTGAAATAAAGTGGTTATAATTTACCAAGTGTTAATCATTCGATTCGATAACGCGCAACAATATTGTAACAAAATGTAAATTATAGAATTCAGTACGTAAGAAAATTTTCTAGAAAGATCTGATAAAGGGAAAGCGGCCGCGATAACGAAGCAAACGGCAGATAAGCGTTCCAAAAATTTCGCCAAATCGCCTTATCTGCAGGATTTTTCTAGAAACCGGGAGCCAAAACTATGTAAGGCGGTCGCCTTTCTCTCGAGTCAGTCAGTGTAATTAGTGAGTTAGTAGTTAAAAGTCAATAAGTGATTTAATTATTCAGTTGTAGTGTTCCGAGTTTAGTTTTTTTTTTTGAAAATAAAGTGGGTATTATTCAGCAAGTGATTAATAATCATTTCGAACCTCTAAGCCGGTAACAATATTAAACGTTTATTGGCAGTTAAGTTGTTATTTACGAATGTTGAAGTTTCCTGACATGACCAAAATTCAAAGAAGATGCAGTGTACTTACAGGAATACTTGAGCGTTGTAGCGTCTATGAAGTAATAAAAGATGGTTCGTCGGTAACCAACTTACGGTTTCAAAAATGTTCGTAAGCATCACTTGTTTTCCTCATAGATTTACAAAACCCAAAAGTATTAGCCACTGTATAACACTTGTATTCACATCTTTCTGCTGCAATTCGTTATCACTACTACCGATTTTCATGCCAAAAAGCAACAACTTTTTCCAAGCGTTTGAGGCCGGGCCATAAGTATCATTTAAAAACTTTCATGTTTTTAATTTTTATACCTAATAAACAATGTTTCATTTCTTCAGATTCCCCATTTAGCAGCTGCCGCCTTTTTCTTCTTAATTAGCTAGCAACCCGGGGTAAGTATACCTAAAACAATTGTTTCATTACGTATTCATGTCAAACTAATTTTTAGGGTTCCGCATCTTAAAAGGAACCCTTACAATCTCACCCTCGTATCCGCCCATTCATCTGCAATAAATAGGTTTTCCTTGAAAACTATGTAACCTAAAAATTTGAATTTTGCACAGGGTTTGTTCTCGATGACCCACGCAAATACCCCCAGCCAATGATCAGAAAAAGAAAACATTTTATAATAAAATGTCCTAGAGTACCTTTTTTACGTAGAAACATTTGTAGTTTATATTTTTGTTAGAAAGTTGTGGCAAAAGTGCACAGTGCACACTAAATAAGTAAGGCACGTTTTAAGCACCCCCCCCCCTCGACATACCCGCCACTGGTTAAGTAGTGTTAATTAATTCTTAGATTTTTGGAAAAGGCAGAAAAGAGTATGCAGCTGGGCCAAATTTCATTCAATTGTCTGTACACGTTTTGCAACTATAAATTAAAAACTATAATCCGAAAATAACCTTCCACACCGTCACTCGGAAACGAAGCGTTTTTTGACATTTGTTTATATAAACTTTCGTCTTATTTTGGGCTCTAAAATTCGTACCCAAATTTATGGTACTACATTTAGAATCACCTTGTATATCGCATAAAATATTTTTGAAAGAGGTACCTCTAAGAATCCTAAAATATTTTTATAATTTTTGGTCCAACCGTCTTAAGAATAGAACTCAAAATGTGTCAGAAATAAACCGTCCGTCCTGTTCTCCTAAATTTTTTAAGGTAAAATTTAGATTTTAATAGGGTTAGTAGATAATGGGCCATAGATTATCGGAAAAGTGCAGGTTTTTTTCGATACTGCATTAGTTGTTAGAAAAAAATATAAAAGAATAGGCGTTTTCATTCTTATAGTAACAATTTTTTTCAGATAAAAAACTTATCTTAGTTTAAGGATGGAATGGAGATCAAATTTTTATATTTTTGAAGTTGGCACTACTTTAATAAATTGCACGCAACACAGTAATGTCATCGATTTATTGGGAATTTCGAATAAATGCTTTTTAGCTGAGATATTATCGACACAGTTATCAATTCCATAAATACTTGGGCTGATTGCAGAAAAAAGTGTGTATATCTGAAAATACGCATTTTTTTTTTAATTTTCAGCTATAACATAATAGAACTTGAATAAAATTGCTTCAAAAGTAAGTAAAAATGATTTAATTTGGTCTATTGACTGTTCACTAATTGTGCGAGCCCGACTCGCTCCTGGCTAAATTTTCTGCATTTTTTCTTAAAATTAATGACATTGTGACTGAGTCATCTTGTATAACAAATTCTATTAACATAATATAAACAGTGTTGTTTTATATATGATTTGATTTCATATTGACTAAGTTACTTTTTCAGAAACGAGAAAATTGTACTGAAAAATATATATAACAGATTGTCTACGGGTGTCGCCGCCTCTCCGTCCCCAGTTTCCAATCTCTTCTGTCGTGACACATATCCTGCTCTAAATCCCTTGCTTCCATTGCGTTGTTGAAATTATCTCGCCGGCTCCTTTTGGTCTTCCTCTTTTCCTTTTTCTGGAGGTATCCACTCTAACACTTTTCTTGGCCACCTTGTTTCGTTCATTCTTTTTGTATGTCCCAACCAAGTCACTTGTTTTTTCTCTATGGCGTCAATAATATCTCTCTCAATGTTCATATGCCTTCTAATTCCCATTTTTTTTCCTATTAGTTTTATTCAGATCCCATCCTTCTGCACCATATGTTATAATGCTCTTAAAGATTGAGTTGTAAATGCGTATTTTGTTTTCTCGCGTGATATTTCTTTCCCAAAGTATGGAATTGAGTGCTCCAGTGGTTTTTCTACCCTCTGTTATTCTTCTATCAATTTCGTCTTTACTATTCTCTTGCTTATTGAAGATGACTCTCAAGTATTTAGCTTTGTCGACGTTTTTTATTGTTCCATGTTCCAGAGGTAGATTGCTGTTATTATTACTGTCCACTGTTAGATATTCACATTTGTGCAGGTTGATTGTAAGTCCAGCTGGAGTATACTCTTCGTTTAGCTTTCTAACCATACTGCTCAAATCTTGTTCGTCCTCTGCAATCACTATCTGGTTGTCTGCAAAGTACAGGGTATGTAGAGTGTCGTGCCCCACCCAAGGTCCGTCCCATGTTTTTACATTTACGTGTCCAGCCTTTCAAAAATTGGTCTATGTATATTTTTAGCAATGCAGAACATAAACAACATCCTTGCCTTAGTCCCTTTGTCCTGTTGAAGGACTTCAGTCAGTGATGTTTCGATTTTGATTACCGCATAGTTTTGTTTGTAGTAAAGTTGAACAGTCTGAATAAATGATGGTTTTATATTGAATTTTTTCATTGCTTTCCATAATTGGAATATTGGTACACTATCATAAGCTTTTTCTAGGTCTATAAAAGCTACATAAATCTCTCTACTTCGCTGAGTTGCTTTCCGCTCGGAATCCTGATTATTTCTCCGGTTGTTTATCTTTCAATATCCTCTTCCATTAAATTTCTAAGGACCCGCGAATTATTCTTCCTATAGTTGGGATGACTGCTATTCCTCGGGAGTTCTTGGGGTCGTACTTTGAATCTTTTTTATGGATGGGTGATATGTATGAAATTCTCCACTTCAGTCTGCGTTTCTTCGCCATTTATGCATCTTTCAAATAGATATTTTAGCATTCCTATAAGTTTTTCAGATTTATATTTTATGAATTCGGGGTATATTCCCCCCAGCCCAGGAGATTTTCTTAACTTTGTGCCTTCCACGGCCTGCGCTACCTGTTCCAATTGAAGCTTTATATGAGTTGAATTATCTATTTCATGCTATTTTCCTAGGAATTGGTCAAGTTTCTCTTTCAAAAGCTCTTCGAAGTGCTGTATGCAGTCATCATTTGTTATACCTTCCAAGGTATGTCCATGCTTCTTTGATCTTTTTATCGACTTCCAAACTTCTAAGCTACGAGTTCCTCCTATTTGTTTTTCTATGTACTCACATTTTTTCTTCCAAGATAGCTTCTTTCTTTTAATAACTTCTTTTTAACCTCTCTATTTGATCTTCTGTACTGTTCTCTTGTCTCAGCATTGTTCCTTTGGAAAAGCTTTCGGTAAAGTTGTTTCTTTTCTTTAATTTGTCGTTCGACCATCTCATCCCACCATTCAGGTTTTTTCCATTTGTACTATTTCAATAACTTTGTTTGCAGCCGCTAAGATACAGGCTTTTATGTGTCCATTCTCTTGTTCTGTCTTTCGTTCGGTTTCAACTAATTTTTGTTCAGGTCTTCTCGAGTATAAATTTCTAGTAAGTATCTTCAAAGCTTTTTAGATTACATACTTTCGAATGTAACCTTGTCTTAGTGATAGTATAGAGTTGATCGGTGAATAAACTCTGAAATATATATTTTTGATTTTAGTAATCGGTGATCAGATCCATATTCCGCACACCTTTTTAACCTTACATTCTGTATCTTGATTTTAGAATATTGTCGGATAATAAGATAATCGATGATCAACTTAAGTCCTCTTGTTTGTTTGTAACAAGTATATTAATGTATATCCCTTGCCGTGCGCAAAATAGGTATTAGCTACTTTTAGATCAAACTGATCACAAAGATTTATTAATCTCTCACCGCTGTCGTTAACAGTTCCTTCTCCGTGTCTGCCTACCACGTTACTATTTCTTTGTTGTCCCACTCTGCCATTCATATCTGCTCCTATGATAATTTCATGGTTATGTGAGATTTGATCTATTATACTTCTAAGGATATCTTCGAAATTATCCTTGGCTTGAACTGTGGTATTTTCTACTCTGTTTCCTTTTTTTTTTATTTCTGAGATAATCGCTATGTCGATGTTACGTTGGATACATTCTAAAATAACTTATTTCTGTTTGTTTCTTGTATCTTGTACGTTCCTAAATTCATAGTCCATTTTCGTTTCTGTTTCCGTTTACCATTATATGGGTTCAACATTCGAACCATGTTTCTACTGGTTTTTTTTAGGTTTTTTAGATTTTTTCCAAATGTAAGTTTGCTGGCCTTACGATTTAACCCCTATCTTTGAAGTCCAGTTTTTTGTTCACGGTAGGTATTTTATTTCCCCACTACCCTCCGACCCAGCTTCTTTGCAGGGTCGGCGAGCTTCCCCCAATTCTAATAGGGACGCACCCGATAAAGGTAACTGGCAAATCGCCACACAAGTTATGTGACCTAATTACAGGTTATCAAGTCTAGACGCTAATCCTGTGTAGATAAGAAAAACCTATATAAGCATTTTTCTAATTCTATCAAATCACTTTTTGTGTAACATTAGTAGTAGCCAGGCAAGAGGGAAGTTTCCCTCTCAAGTGTAAGATCTAGTTATTCATTAAGTCTATTATGTATAAAGTTAAATAAATAGTTTTTTCTCTACATAATATAAGTCACAGGGTACTGAACAATACTCAGTAATAATTGTTGCACTAGTTCCAGTTTCTTATTATTACTTCTATCTCAAAAGTCTGATTACAGTACCTACGAATAGGCACCCAAGTTATACTTTGGAAGAATGATAACGTAAAATCTTAAATATCAGATTAAAAAGAAAAATGGAAATAATGAAAACGTGTTTAATGAAATTTGCCTGTATGTTTAGCCATGTATAATGAACAAACTGACAAGCTCATGCGAATTCAAAACGTGCTTCTATTTTCACCCAACTTCCGTTTTAATATTTCCATTTAAACTTTCGCCATAGACAACACTAAGCCTTGAAATATTAAAAAGCCAGCTAATCCACCCTAAAACTAAAAGGAGTCTGTTAATTAACTTGTTTATTAGAAATCTCGGTTTTCCCAAGCTCTCTTTGTACAGAACCAATATCGTGTTAAAGCAAGAGAGAGCTTTTCATTTTGGCCTTATTGATCTGTTTTATTAAACACACAAGGCCCAAGTGTTGAACGCCGTAATGGCCGGGTAACCCAATAACAAACAAGATCCGACGCTATTAGAAATTGGATGCTTTAATGATATGAAATTTACTTATCACCGCAAACCCCAGCAGCATGCAAATGGAAGTTGTTGATATTTGAGTATAGGTGGCGTTGCAGGGATTCAGAACACATGTTCCTTCTCCCTCGGGCCTTTCTGCTTTCATGTCCTGTAAGGAGACGTGTCGAGGTTCTCAATATTCATCCTGAAAAGCAGGATCTCTCGATAAACATGTTCCTTCCTTTTGAGTCTTTCCCGTTCCGCCGCCATCGACGGATACTTCCTGAGAGGGATTACGACCAAGTGGTCCATGCATCAATTCCCTAATTCTTTGAAATATGGCCAAACTTTGGAAATTTTTATTTAAAACGATTCATATATAAAATATATGGACATTCAAAAAACAAAAACTGAATAATGTTTAATTTATCAAAGACTTTATGGAAATTCGTTTGCATTTGTTTAAAGATCTTTTAACTCTCTAAATAATAACCTCCCGCCTATATTTACAAAAAATTAAACAATTCTTTCTGGCATTCACACTAATATTAAATAACAAAAACCATTTAACTTATTGATATTTAATTTAAAATGATTTATAGCAAAAATAAAAAATACTATCTATCTCGAACTGACATTGATCCATTTACATTAAATAAAGGATATGTTTAGAACAAATCATAAAAATAATGCTTTAAATGGATTTAAAATAAAAAAGTAATGAATCTCATATTAAATTCTACAATTTAGCGCTAATATGGAAATTACTATTAAATCAAAATAATATTTACAAACTTTCAGCTTTAACTTTTATATTTCAGTATTCTTGTGCATTAAATTAATAATTTGAAATGACGTAAACTTTTATCTCAAAGTTGTATCTCACGAATTAACTACATCTATTTAATAAAACTCTAACACTGACTGACAGACAACGCACAGCCTAAACCGATGGCTCTACAGGAATGAAATTTTGCACACGAAGGTCACGTATAACGTAGGTGGGCAATAAGAAAGGATTTTTCAAAATTCAACTTCTAAGCTCCTAAAAATGAACATTGAAAGGCTAAAAAAGGTAGGCAATAAATAATACAGACAACTGTCTTTAAAGTTGCCTGTACACAATAACTCATCACCTTGAATAAGTGACAACATATTACCGGCACGGTGGTATTTACTTTGCCTTATCGCATTTCTTATCTGTGTGTCTTTTATCTGGTGTAGAAGAAATACGTTGATAAAATATGACGTCACTTTAACCACAATTTGACTGATTCAAGGGTTTTTGATGTATTAAAATAGAAATATCGGCCAGGGAAGAAAATATTTAAAACACACTAGGTAAACAGGAGGATATGCGCAAAGAAAATTTAAGAAAAGTCTAATGGTTCCTGAAAGGAAACTTCCAATTGCATCAGGTGCACAGTTAATATATTAATAATGAAGTGACTGTTTGTAGTTTTAAAGTATACATTACAATGTCTCTTATATCATCCTTCAGTTTCCATCAACCGCTTTATATTGACCATTTCTGCTAGTATTGGACTATTCGAAGTACAATTTATGAGATGTATTCGATTTTAGCAAGATGTCGAATGCCTCCGATTCCCAGCTGAAGTATTCGAATACTCTCTCTGATCGTTGAGTGATGCATTAGAATGTCACAAAACATTCGAATGCGGCGACAACGAAAGTCTCGCAACGGATAGTTTCAGTGCCTCTTTGTCACCTGGCACCTAGAGCGACCGCACACTCCGTTCTATCCTTAGGCTGGCTCTAACAGTTAATATTCTCAGACATATTTTATGTAATTTAATCTTTTCAATTCAACTGTGCTACTAATTGTTTTATTATTTCTTTCTAACTACAATCCACTCGCAAAAGGTATCTCTGTTATGCCCTTGGAGAACTGCGAGTATGTGATGGAAATGAAGAATGTTGGCGAATGAACTACTGTTGTAAACTAAGATAAATTGTAATCATTAGAAAAAATTTTGCTTAGTAAGGAAATTTAGAGTTTAGAACTTCTGTAGGAAAAACGAGTTTCCATAAAATAGACGTTCTTACTGTTCCAAATTGAATTGCATAGGAATTTGTTGTCTTCGCCTGTCTTGCATGCCTCCTGGTGGATCAGAGACTTCAGTTATTGCAAATATGTCCCGTGAAATTACTTACACTTACAGAAAATGATACAAGTCAGCCACCATCCACATGCGCTCAACTGTCTGGAGAGACTTAGCTCGAACTTTATGACCAATTCAACGAAGAGCTCTTCATTTGTATTGGATCCAAAAGAACCAGTGTGCCTTTTGGGGTGGAACCTCTAAATATGAGAGAAGTATTGCTCTGTTGGTCTACCTTGGTTTTTATAAAGCCAGAGTAGCTGATGCGATGTGAAGTATTTTTTACCTTGAAAAAGAAAGCTTAGATTCTGAGGGGCGGATTTGGCAATAGCGTGCACGTTGTCATTCCAAGAAAAATTAGTAACTGCATTCACTCCTAGAGGAGACATCTTAGGCGGAATTCTAGGGTCCGTATCTATTAGAATGTTGGATGCACCATTCCATGACCTTTTCTAAGAGAAGGCAATGGCCTAAGTTTTTGGGGCATGGAAATCAGCCAGATATTTTCTCTTCCCTATCATAGAACAATATTGAGATCACGATTAATAATTTGCCTTGCCGTTCTAAAGCAGCGACAGATAGGGGATAGATGGGTAAACAAACAATGGGTTATCCCAAATACGACGACTCTACTACAGTACTATGTTAGAAAGGTGTGACAAGTTTTTGCTCAGCGACACTTCTTTGTGGAATTCTGCTAGATCTTCAATATTTTTGCCGTATGTCTAAAAATACCCAATATGTATTAATATTTGAATACGTGCAATTAATTTTATTAAAAATATCACTTCTATATAATTAACATCTTAATCTGGAAGCACAACAATAATTTTAACAGAAATAAGTGGATTTTATTTAAATATTTTATACCATTTTCAGTTTTACAATTTCTTTCAAGTACGTTATTTTCCTGAATAAAATTCCTTTGCATTAAAGCTCTATTTGTCTTCAACACAAAACAAAGTTATAATTTAAATTATGGACCCTGTACATACAACTGAAATATTTAGCAACTAGGGAATAATGAAAGAACCGGAAACGTCACGGTGTTGATATGAAGCATAAATCCGGTAACTTACACCTAGACAGAAACATGCAGGTACATTTACCCCATTAAAATGACCTTAACATTACTTGCCGGTTGACGGTAGTTATTTTTCAGCATTATTTATTGCTAAATAAGGCAATTTGGCAAATTCTTTCAACCTTGGAAGATTTAAAAAGAAGCAAGGCTGTTAAACATTGTTTGTGACAAGCATAGGGAATAGTGTTAATCGATTTAAAATTAAATCCGGTTAATTTAATAAAATTTTACGCTTGCAAAATGCGATTTTAAAGCGAATAAGTATTTAAATTCGTTTTCATTCTTTTCATAACATCCTGGGTATTCCACGTGGTACGATATAATCTTAAATGTGCTTTTAGTGAAATTATAACAATAGTCCTATCATTATACTGCAATTACAAACGTATGTCTTCATGATTGACCATGAAATACTTAGGTCTGAAATATTTGAATGAGGTTAAATACGCAATATGGCCTTCTGATGTCTAATATTGCAAGAAATATTAACAAAAATTCACCTCTCGTCAATTTTGAAGTGGAAATATTCAAATAATAGATTGTGGTCGCTTAATATGAACATATTCAACACTTATTTCAAACAAACAAAAAATGTGGAATTATCACAACAATCTATTTTATTACAGTCAATATTTCAGATGTTCCTTTTCTTCTTTATACTATTAAAATTAAATCATGTTTGTAACGCAAAGTAGTGAGATAGTGATGCAGAAACCATAAGTTTACCTCCTATAAAAAATCGCTCAACGCGCCTAAGAAGTTTCAACTTTAAAAATGCGTAATAGGTACCGGGGTTTGAACCCGCGACCTCTCAAAAGAGCCAAACGAAAAAGGCAGCTTTAACTAACAAAGATATACTGTCCTTGACAAGTGTGCTTTTAACTTGTGCCTTGAACATATATATCTATACGCCTTGACTATTGTGTATTGTTTAAACTTGTGTCTTAGTTGGATTATTATTTTATTTGTTTAATAATTGTAGAATCAATGAACAGTACAACACTTAGTACCATAGTAGTTTGTACAACAAGCGCAGATATATGTTTATATCTCACAAGAAGTAAGTTAGTTCGAAAATGTACAATTTTTTAATCAAACATATGTTAGTATGAAAAATAAAATGTAAAATGTAGTACTTTTCTGCTCCAGAGGTGACAGTTGACCGAACCAATAGGTTATTGAACATTAAGTGCAATAAATAAAAAGGGGCTAGAGTTTAGATGTAAGTGTATTTCATTATCAATAAATATTAGATTCGTTTCCACAAGACTACAAGCATCCAAACCACAAATCTAAAAAGTAGGTCAGCAGTACACCATCTATTTTAAAATATTTTCCCTATTTTGACATGTTTACTAGTGCGAGTTAGAACTACACTAGATAGACACTGTTTTAAGTTTTCATTTTTGTCGGCAGTCTCCAAGACAGCCTAATCTTTTTTTAAACGTAACTAATTTTTTTTTGTTTTTCAATTTTCCTTACGACTGCCGTGTATATAATACAAATATGAAGCAAAAGTTATCCTATATTTTAATATTACTTCAGAAGTTTTACTTCAGTTTAATGGTTTATAATAAAAACTTTATTTCCAATGTATAATAATATCCCTTGAAAGTATTTTCAATATGAAGTACTTATGGCATTTAAGCAAGATGCAACTTATTGGACTTTAAATCTATTGAATTATTAAATGAACTGTAACGTTAAAATGCTTGGATGGAAATTTATTTCATAGCATTAATAATACCAGGAACTATTACGACCAATAACAAGGCACTTTTCTAAAGAAAAGCAATGGTTTTCCGATATATGTTTTATAATATTCTTGGAAGGAATTAAATCAATATTATGAATGTTAGTAAATCAGTTCAACGCCAAGTTTAATTAATTATGAAAAAGTCATATATGACTTTATATTTATTAATTTTTCAGAATACCTACTGGCCGATATATCACCTAAAGAATACAAGTTCTTATTTGAAGTAATTTTTGAATTATTCTTAAATTATTTTTAGGTAGGGTCAGTAGAAGTAACAAATCCTTAGCAATTAAATACATATCTGAACCAATTATAAACCATTAAAATTTAAAATGTCTTGCACATCTTTTAAAGAGCATATTAGTCTCTAGAGCATATACAGTAATCTGTAATTTCCTAAATGCTTGTAATTTATCTTACTCCTGCTTCAGTACATTTTGCCTAACAACACTTTTAAGGTTTTTATTCCACTATGTCTCGAACAATAAACTGATTTTGTGTCTGCTTGTTTAAATACTTCTAATTAGTTGGCTAATAACCGAAAGGATTATTTACCTGTTAAAAAAGAGTATGATATATTTAATTGTTGTTATAAAATCGAAGCAATGCTTTTTATGTCGTTAGTATCGTTATCATTATACTAAAGAAAAAAATGTTATTGATCGGTTGAGTGGCTTATCAACGAAGAGCCAGTATCGGATTATCTATATAAGTAATACAGGCTACTGCCCATGGACCTGCTACGACTTAGGTGCCCTGCGATTCGTTACAAACATTTTTGGAATTTTTTAATACTCTTTTTTATGGCCAATCAACTCACAAAGGGTAACCCTATTATGCCTTTAAAGCATTGTTAGTAGGAAACGGAAACAAGGATAGATGGCGAAGAACCGCTTTCTTAAACAAGGATAGGTAGGAATTTTTGGGGAAAATTCCGTTCAGTAAGAGTTTCATAGCTTGCAGCTTCTATAGAAAAAAGATCCTCCGTAGATCGAAGTTCTCAGTGCGTCAAGCTGAATCGCACAGGAATTTGCTGTCTCCGACTGTCTTGTATGCCTCAAAAATCTTGCCCTTGGGGGGATCAGTCCTATTAGTTCCTGTGAGCATCTCCCATAAAAGTACTTGTAGAAAAGAGACAAATCACCAACCATCCGCCTGTGCTCTAATGATTCGAGAGAATCGGTCAAATTCTCGTCATCAATTCGGCGAATCGCTCTTCTTTGAACTGAATCCAAAAGAGCTAAAGTGTGCTTTGGAGCCAAATTCCAAAAATGAGGACAGTATTCTAGTGTTGGCCTAAATTAAGCTTTGTATTGTGTGAGTAGCTGCTTCTGAGAGGTAGATTTGGTAATGGCGCGCACATGATCGTACCAAGAGAAGTTAGTGTTCGCATTCACTCTTAGGATAGACAGAGTTAATTCCATCGGAAGGATTTTACCGACCATGAATATAACAGTCCTTTCAAAAAGTCCAAAGGATGACACGTAGATGGCGTTAATAGAATTTTTCCATATGATTTTTATTTAGTACTAACTTTCAAACAATACGTGTATAAATTTGATAGCAATCTGACTATTGATTCGTGAGATACAGCATTTGTGTGAAGCAACTCTTGTTATTGAAAAAAAATGGAAAAAAGTAAATTTCGAGTTTTGATAAGGCATTGCTTTTTGATGAAAAAAAAAATACAGTGGATACCAAATAATGACTTTATAAATATTACCCGAACTCTGCTCCTACGAGATAAATGGCAGAGAAGTGGATTGCTGAATTTAAACGTGGTCGTACCAGCACAAATGATGCAGAGCGCAGTGGACGCCCAAATGAGGCTTTTATTCCAGAAAATATCAAAAAAATCCACAAATTGATTATAAACGATTGCAAATTAAAGGTGCACGAGCTAGCTGACATTGTAAAGATATCAGATGGTAGTGTTTTTACCATTTTACACGAACATTTGGATATGCAAAAGCTCTGTGTAAAGTGGGTGCCGCGTGACCTCACAGTCGACCAAAAACAACAACGAATCGATGCTTCAGGGGAGTGTTTGGCGCTGTTAAACTGCAATAAAATGGATTCTATCGTCGATATGTGACAATGGATGAGATATGGCTTCACTATTACACACCAGAATCCAAAAGACAGTCAGCTGAGTGGACAGTAGTCGACGAACCGAATCCAAAGCGAGCAAAGACGCATCAGTCGGCCGGTAAGGTGATAGCTTCTGTATTTTGGGATGCGAATGGAATAATATTCATCTACTATCTCCAAATCAATCATCAACAGCGACTATGACTGTACACTTTTGGATCGATTGAAGGCTGAAATGGCAAAGAAACGGCCACATTTGCAAATTAAAAAATTGTTTTTTCAGCAAGACCATGCACCGTGTCACAAATTGATTAAAACGATGGCAAAATTGAATGAATTGAGTTTCGAATTGCTTACCCGCCCACCGTATTCTCCAGATTTAGCCCCCAGCGACTTTTTTCTGTTTTTAGATCTCAAGAGAATGCTTGTTGGAAAGAAATTTAAGTCCAAAGATGAAGTATTCGCTGAAACTGAGGCCTATTTTGACGAGAAAGAGAAATCGTACTATAAAAGTGGTATCGAAAAGTTGGAAAATCGCTGTACTCGTTGTATCGCCCTCAAAGGCAACTATGTTAAATAATAAAATTAAGTTTTATCAAAATTTTGTTTTTTTCTTATTTATCCTGCGGACTTATTGAATGACCTGGTATTTGTTGCATTATCCCTTGATAATGAGAAAACCGTGGCCTGAGTTTTTGAGGCGTTGAAGTCGACTAGATTTTCTTACCCCATTTCAAAATAATTTCGGGATCTCGATTAATCAACTGTAACTGCTGTTCCTTAGTCGATTTGAAGCAGCGACGGATGATGGTTTGTCGAGGAAAAAAGATGACACCAGGCTATTATCATCTGCATAACTGCATATCGCACTGAAAGTTGAAGCTAAGAGATCGTTTAGGTGTAACAAAAACAGAGTAGGAGACAGCACAGACCCCTGAGGCACCTCTGAATTAATTGCAAATGTCTCGGATGAGATGCTATCGACGACGACCTGAAGAGAACTGTCAGCGAGAAAAGGGGATATTAAATGACAGAGTCTAGGAGGAAGATCATAAGATGTTAATTTGGCGAGAAATGATCCGTGCCAGACTCTGCGAAGGCCTTTGAGATATCGAATGCCACAATCCTAGCCTCACCATGTTTTCCCATATTTGAGTTACAGAAATAAGTAACATATACCAGTAGATTGCCAGTTGAGCGTTGTGGTCTGAAAACATAAAGCCTGTCTAAGATGATTCTATTTTCCTTCATATATTTGAGAGTCTCGATGTTGATCACCTTTTCCATCACTTTAGATATAACGGGCAACAAATATATAGGGCGATAGTTGTTAGCCAGATACTTTGTCCTTTTTTGGGGACAGGCTGGCACCTTAGCAGATTTTCAGATGTTAGGGAGTACACCCTTGTTGTAAGAACAACTTGCTTAGGACAAAAATCATCTCTAGAGCGCACTTCTTAGGAACAAGAGCGGGGATACCATTAAGGCAGAAGCTTTGGAGCTCAAAGAGAATTTTACTGACCGTGCGTTGTCTGAAAACGACTTCAGGCAGGCATTGAAGTGCCAACCCTTGAAAAAATAGGTGGTTCTGCGTTTTGAGAATCAAGGTTGGAATGTTAAGCAAACATTAAGGCTAGTGGATCAGCCTTTTTTTTGGAAGTAGTTTCAATATTGTTGTTGTCATCGAGTAATGGTGGAAAATTTGAAGATGCAAAATTCTTCCCAATCGACTTTGAAAATCCCCAAAAGGACCTGAAACCGTTTAGACAGTTGATAAGCCTTTGGTGCATTTTGCCATCGAAATCACTTTTTGCCTTGTAAATAACCTGTTTAAAAAAAATTTCGTGCATTTATAAAGCCGGTCCGAGTCTCGACTGAGGGATTATTTGTCCAACGACGATATACGTGATTTTTGCAGGAGACAGCCCAAGCACATTTTTTGCTGAATCAAGGTTTACTGGAGAAAGACTTCTTTTGGAAATGGGAAATTGAGCCTTCCATACCAACTAGGATAGTTTCAGTGATGAATTCGGAGACTGAGCAAGGTTTGTCTGAGTTAAAGCAGACTTCCTGCCATGGGAAAGATACAAAGAAGTCTCTTAATTTTTCCCAGTTTACAGAATTAAAGTGCCAAACCCTACGGGACTGTCTCTAAGAAGGAGGGGGTATATGAAGCAAGCGAGAGGCTGCTCCAAGCTTGTGATCGGAATTTTCAAGTGATTATATCAAATTAATTTTATACGAATTTGAAGAATTTGTAGAGAAAAGGTGGAGTACATTAGTTTGGTGGGTATCTACATCAGGAATTCTTGTGGGTTCCTCAACCAATTGCGATAGTCTACAAGTGATGGCGAAAGCTCCTGCCACCCTTCTCTCTCGTCAGTTCCGGAAGAAAACCTTAACCAGGGGATGTTGTGTACGTTGAAGTCGTCGACAAACATAACCTCAGAGTTTGGATAATTTATCTGAAGGTGATCGAAGTTTACAGGGAGATAAGAGAAGAGGTGTTTGTATGAGGGATCGTTTGAAGAAGGGTAAAGTTTTTTAAACTTTTTATATGCTCCTAAGATTTCAGCATATTATTTGATTGTTCTTTTAATTGCTTCAATTCTCTTGGTTCGATTTAAAACTCGAATTCCGAGAGAGAATAGAGATAGATTATAATCCATACCTTCAGAAAAATAGTAATAATGAATAAAAAATTCTTAATTTAAAGTTTGAAGTTACAATTAAAAAAAACTATGAAAAGGGTAAGTTATTAATTTTCGAAAAGATATCCTATATACGGAAATATAGACCTATTAACAATAACTTTCAAAATTTCCTCCTTTTGTAACAATTTAAAAT
Source organism: Dastarcus helophoroides (assembly GCA_028583605.1). NCBI lineage: Eukaryota > Metazoa > Arthropoda > Insecta > Coleoptera > Bothrideridae > Dastarcus > Dastarcus helophoroides. Next base: position 27,602,106 of record CM053329.1, on the reverse strand, counting down.
ATATGAGGAATTTTGAATTCTTCAATTCTATTTTTTTACGGTTCAAACTTGAAATATTTTAAGTTTAAAAATTAAAATTTTGCGTTAAAGGTTTGATATCCATACTTTTTTGGTTGCAGAAGCCCTTAGACAATAATAAATGTAACATGTATTTCAAATTTACAATTATTATAATAAGATGAATAAGCTATACAATTTTGCAAGTCTTAAAATCAAATTGTATCTGTCTATAGACATAGACATGGTGGAACTGAGCGAAACTCTTGTTCTGCCCCTTTGTTTGATGTAGTAAAGATAAAATATGCACATACTCAGCCACACACCACTTTTCTTTTATAGTTTTATTCCAAAATTTGCCTTTTCCTCTAAATTTTAAATATTTTCGAACTTTGGTGTTTTGATACCTGGATTTTACTCTCAAAAGGCAACCTTTTATAATTCTGTTTTTATCTTTAAATTTGGCTTTCTCTAGAAACTTTCGACTTTTTCTTGAAATTTTAATTTACCTTTAAAATATGAAATTTCTTTTAAAAATTTATCCTTCCTTTCTTCACATTTCTCGAAAGTTGGCCAATTTGTATTGTTCAATTTTTTTTCCCGAAATTTAGATACTTATCTGCAATTCTCAAAAACTAACTTTTTGTGTTTTTGGAATTTCAATATTTTCCTCAAAATTTGTCTATTTTTGATTTTTTTATGATTTTTTGAAAAATAGCCCAACATTTTAACAGACAAAGCAAAAACAGCATATAAAAAGAACTTAAAGAGAAGAAGAAGAATTTAAACTTTTTTTTACTTTTAAGATTATAAATATATAAATAAATAAAATTATGAAAAAATATTTTTAAAAACTTGACTCTTGTTAAAATTTTTCTCTTCTCTACGTTAAAAAATATTTTATCTGCTTATTTGACTGAATCTTCAATAAAGCAGCAACAATTTTTGGAAAATACGTTTATGAAAATGTCGAGGGAAGCATTTATTGCTTTCAACTTTTTTTTCGATGTATGTAAAGTATTTTCTTTAAATAAGGAAAAAATATATAAATTCCGAAAAAAACATTTTTGAAAATTTTGACTTTATTTTAACGAAATGTAAATTGTAGAATTTAGTACAGTTTCTAGAAAGATCTGATAAGGGGAAAGCGGCCGCGATAATGAAGCAAACGGCAGATAAGTGTTCCAGAAATTTCTAGAACCTGGAAGCCAAAACTATATAAGACGGTCGCCTTTCCCTCGAGTCAGTCAGTCAGTTAGAATCAGTGTAGTTAAGTATTGAGTTAGCAGTTAGAAGTCAATAAGTGAGTTAATTGTTTAGTTGTAGTGATCCGAGTTTAGTTTGGAAATAAAATGGTTATTATTCAATTCACGTGTTAATCAATTGGAACCGATAGCCCGTAACATTATTGTAAAATTTTAACAAACAAGCGGAAAATTATAATCGGTCCAGGTTGTTTGTAAATTATTTTTTCCACCAATTTTTCAAAATGATTGTTGCCCCTTTTATTGAATTGCGCCTACAGACTTGTATCTCTTTGAAAATATTTTTCAAACCATTTATTAAACTGTGATACATAGTTAAAAGTAATTCAGAATAACTAGTTTAGAAAATGTCGACCACAATCTGGAAAATTTAATTTTTTCTTTAAAATTTAAATTCAAACATATTCACCTTTGTTATTTTGCTCGAAATGTTATGTTTTAAGCTACAACAAGTTTTTTTTTTATTTTTACTTTGTAAATTCTTTCTGAAATTTAAATTTTCTATCTCAAAATTCTGTGTTTAATTTTTTAACTTTAAAATTGGATGTTTTATGAATTCTTGCATTTTTTATTTTTTTGCAACATTTCTGTTTATTTTCTTTTATTTAGAGCTTTTCTCAACATTTGAAATTTAAAAATTTGGATTTTATTAAACCTCGAGTATACTTTCTCAAATTTTCAATTCTTTCAAACTTTTCAGCTAAGATTTTTACTTTTTGTCCTAATCTTGTGACCTTAAAGTGCACATTTCAATTTTAATTAGAAAATATTTTTTTAAATAAATTTTGGCATTCCTTTGTTTTAAATGAGATACGCAGTTTGGTATTTTATACTATGATTAAATTTAAAGAAAATATTTTCTGGGATTAATTACAATTAAAGGATTAATGCTAATTTTGTTATTTATTTAAAACCGATTTGACCTCCAAATCTGAGAAAAAAATCACTTTTGTTAATTCTTTCCCAATCGACTTTCCCATTTATTAAAAGGATGATAAGCCACTGGTGAATTATTTCGAACATTTTTTTTTTTTGATAAAAGTTTTAAATGACCCGTTACCTACCTTTACGGGAAAAGAAGCCCCAACATTTGCGTTGCCTCGAGGCCTCCGGCCTTGCCAAAGCAAGACAGGAACGAAACTTAGCCTCTTAATAAGAAAGGAATATTACCATGTTTCGACAACTTGTCTTTTAAGATTCAAAATATCCTTAAATTAAAGACTGATTTTCTAAAAAAAAACCTTCATAAAGTAAACCGTGTATAAAAGAAAAACGGTAAAAATTTCTTTTAATTTTACGTTTAATATAAAATCACTATATAAAAAAACTGCTTTTATATCAATCAAGGTGCTTGTATTGATTTTTAAATCAAAACACAGCTTTTTCTGTTAACCAAAATTGTTATCGTTTTCAGTCAAAATCTTCAGAATGTACATAAATCCTAGACAGTGTCTGCATCGCTTCGCAAAGAAAGAGTGCGACAAATTAAAATGTTTGAAAGGTCAAAAGTTATCGTAAAATATATATTACATACCAAACTGACAGTGTAAATACCAATATTTAACAGAAAATACATTTATCAAATTATCTTCATCATCTGAACGTTTACTAAGAATGGTGTTGTCCATGGAAAAATGGGTTGGTAAGGTGGCCGTAGTGACAGGTGCTAGCGCAGGAATCGGGGCAGCTATAGTTAAACAACTAGTTGAAAATGGAATGAAGGTAGAGTAAGTGAATATTCAATATTATCAGTATATTCATGAATTACAGGTAGTAGGATTTGCGAGACGTGTTCAACGTGTCGAGGAATTAGGCAGAACTCTCTCGGGCAAGAGGGGCCAACTTTACGCGATTAAAGCAGACGTTACAATTGAAGAGGATGTCTTATCTGCATTTAAATGGGTCAAAGACAATCTGGGACCTGTTCACGTGCTTGTAAACAACGCCGGTCTGAATTTTGAAAATACGCTTATTGGTGGTGATAGTAAAAAATGGAGAATTGTTTTTGATACAAACGTATTGGGGTTGTGTGTTACCACGAGGGAAGCCGTTGAAAGCATGAAGATGAACCAAATAGACGGTCACATAATACATATTAACAGTATTGTTGGACACAAAGTTGTCAGTAATCTTGATGTTAATGTATATTCAGCTTCTAAATTTGCGGTAACAGCTTTAACAGAAACTTTAAGGAACGAACTGCGAGAGGCAGGTTTAGCAATAAAAGTTACTGTAACTGGTATTTTGACTTTGGTTATCATTTTTCTCTATTTAGTGCTTTTTAGAGTATTAGTCCTGGAGTGGTTAGCACGGATTTTGTCAGGGGTCATTCAGAAGAGAAGCAAAAAAGGGTAGCAGCTTTACCTGCTTTGGAGGCTGAAGATATAGCAGATGCTGTATTGTACGCCCTTTCAACGCCATTTCATGTACAGGTAAATATTGTTAACAAACAATAATTCCTGGTAATAAGTTGGGTGGAAATGGTTAATGAAATGACAATGTTTTAGGTCCACGAAATAACAATCAAACCCATAGGTGAACCTTTTTAAATCAAGTTTTGTTTCATTTAGTAGAATTGTAAATCTGTATAATACAATCAACACATTTTAGAGGATATATTTGAAATAAACTCCTGTGTTTCTAATAATGATGCTATGTTCAAGTAATATTATAATATTTTGTGCTCTTTTATTGAATTGTTGTAGTTTTACACCAAATTCAATAAACCTGATGCACGAAATTTTGCCGCATCCTACATATTGCCCAAACCATTCTCTTGCAGGTTACAACTGTTTTTAATCGAAGTAAAGCCTCTTAGATGTGGAAGAAATGGAAATATTTTCCAGTGAAAAATTGGCAAAATTATTTATATAGTTATGTTAAACTTAATAAAAAATGTCAGTTAATCATTTGTTCTGCAATTGATCAAACGTACTTCTTACTTCGTTTGGTGCCCATCCGTTCCGGCTGTTGGCGATCATTCTGGCTATTGTAATTTTATTGATGGCTACTCTAAAGAGCTGGCTAGTTGTTAACGAAAACCATGTTCTCAAGTTCTTTAATTAAGAAATTCTTATGCGGCCTGGACCTCGTTTGCCTGGTATTTTTTTCATGTAGTATTGGCTGTAGTAAACCATATCTCCTTTCATTCCTCCTTATGTGGGGTAATCTAACCTACTTACATTTTATTAATATTTGCAACCAACAACCACAGACCGGTTAGGACCTTCCTTGGGCCCATCGAGGAGCTGAAACGCACTGACTGATATGTAAATGGATTCCTACTATATTTAAGGAGAAACTTTTTTCCTATCTGATAACTGAAGCAATTACGAGATGAGAATTACAACCGAGGCATGTACAATGTAACTAGAGTTACAAGAGCCACTAGTAGTGAGGTAACTTCCTGTTATTATGGGTTGTATAGCAACATCCATTAAATACATATTGTTATTTAATCTATTTATATGTTACGCCCTCGATATTATTGCGCCGGAATTAGTTCACGTCAAATACTCCACAGAATACAAGCCTGCATATTAGTGTATCTTTTTAGGTAAATAATACTCCAAACAGTTTATGAACGACGACAAAGCATATTATCATATTATTATAACAGTCGTCAATTGTTCGGTTCTCAGTTCAGTTTGCACTAAGTCTTAGTTTTTCTGTCAACTTTAATTGACAGTGCTACTCATACACCTGCAAAATCATAACACCCGTGACGGTGCCGAGATTTTCAATGTCAAACCGATTTTCAATATGTAAAATATAGGGCAGTATAAGTGACACAATGTTTTCAAAGAGATTTTAATTTATTGAGGTCATACCTTTCTAAAGATTTTGATAAAAAAAAACTAAAATGTTATATAAGGCAATTTGTGAATGAAATAGTATCGGTACCGTTTTTGCGCAATCGCAATTTGAATTTCCACATCTCACAGAATTTTCATTCCACACATTCGGGAAGCATCTTGAAGTAATGGCAACCCAGCAGCTGTACTACTCCTTCTAGATGTTTTTCGCTAAAGCTCCATTGCGTAAATTTTATCATATACTAGGTAGTGCAGTATTTTGATGGAACGGACTGGTTCTTGATTATCTTCAAAAATTGAAATACAGATATTGTCTCCGGGAACCAAGAAAGATTAAAAAACACACACAACAAATGTTGCTCTAGCGCATTTCGATAGCCAAGCTATCATCTTCATAGAGATACTTCAGAGAAATCTTCAGAGATCTTCAGAGAGTATTTTTCTGAAGATGATAGCTTTGCTATCGAAACGCGTTAGAGCAACATTTGTTGTCTATTTTTTTAATTTTTCTTGGTTTCAGGAGACAAGATTTGTATTTCAGTTTTAGTGCAGTATTGTCGCCTCAGAAAATCCACTGTAAAACGATTTGAGGATTTGTGTTATTGTATCCACGCTAAAAATCGAGGCATTTAGGTCTCTCTTACGTTTCGAAAATCTTGGTTCTACGATTATTGCCGATAAACTGCTTTAATACGTAAACCTATTGAAACTGTTAAAAAAATTAGATCTGTTTTGATTTTTAACTTTACCAAACGAACTTATCTTGTATTTCCTTTGATGGGTGACCTCAATTATTGAAGACAAGTTTTTGTATTTTTGAGATTTCTTAGGAAAGTGTCTGTATTCTTAAATTGGGTACACTATTTGAACGCCTGCTAATTGATGTAAAACATATTATATGAATTAGGATTCCAAAGACCTTTTGAGCATACCAAGTTTTATTTCCATGAATCTGCTTTTTAAGCCACCAAATTAAATAAAGCATGGAAATATGATTCAAATCTATTCCAAATCATATAATATTCATGGTTGCACTTGGCAGTTGCAATAAAATTTGGCAATCTTATTCCTAGACAGTCCGAATATCTTAAATTAGAACCAAGTAATTATCAACTTACTAAAGCAGAATTTGTTTTCGCCTAAAGCTCTAATTAAAGCTGCAAAACCCAAGAACCGAAGATATCAACGTGTGTAAAATCTATTCTTCAAGTTTAATTAAATTTCCGATAAATTTGCATTTAACTACAGCCATAGAACGTGATGATGAAAGTAGGTACACATAATGTGGAAAATGTTGCCAAACTGAGACCTGATGTGTTGTGTGACCCAAATAAAGTTTCCGACACGTTTGTTGCGACGAATTTAACCGTTATATACAGCTATTGAATTGATTCTTTGGTACCACCTATATAAATAAAATCACAAGCATTTCCGCTGTTGTAAAAATATTGAATGAAATTTATAATAATACGAATATAATATGTTTTTAGGTTTACAATGTATTATATTGTATAATTATATTTTGCATTACGCAAAAGGAAGAATTTCAATCGCAAATTCTGTTTTTTTTTTTGTCAAAAAACAACATGTTCATTATTAAAACGAATAGAAATATTAACAGATATGTTATGGATACGGAAAATTATTCGAAATTTAATTCTCAGCATATCCAATTGAATATGATCACATAAATTGATATTGTTTACAGTTTATATCAGTCCATGAAACACCGATTCCGTTATTGTTCTTGTCAATGCATGTTTGCAAATCGGGACCAGAGTTTTAAGAATTACCAAAAGCAGAACGATTAATATTAATATAATCTTCGGTACGAACGAAGTCTTTACTTTTCAAACAAAATTCATAGCTAAGAAAAAGTTTAAAAGAAAAAGAACTAAACTTTAGGTATATTTGGAGGTAAAACGTAACTTTTTTCGCCAGATTTCTAGCAAATTTACTGTATTTCTATCCCGCAAATACTCCCCATTGTCACTGTCATTGATTGACCACGTAATAGTGCTCGTGAAGGGGTGTCCATTTTGCGCTATTGCATTCTTCACTAAAAGTATGACCATCGCAAAAGACCCCATCAGATGTAAACTCGTCATTTAAAATCATCATAGAGCAAGTTACCCAATTTAAGTACCCCGGTGTTACTCTCTCGAGTGGACATGACCCTGTAAACGACTTAAGAAGCCAAATCAACAAAGCAGCCTCAATATCAGGCTGCCTACAAGAGACCATTTGGTACAATCAATATATGCGCCCAGACAGCAAGATCAAAATATACAAAACATACATAAAACCAATCATGACACACGGAATAGAGGCACGAGAAGAAACCAACAAGACCAAGAGTATGCTAAGAGTAGCGGAGAGGAAAACTTTAAGAACTATAGCGGTAAATACCAGAAGAGACAGAGTAAGAAACACACAGATTAGAGAGCAGTACGGCATGCAGCATATCATGTGATGGGGTAGACAAAGAAGGAGACAATGGTACGCACCCGTAAACAGAATGAGAATGAGAGAGCATCGCACTAGAAGGAAAACTGACAGGCACCTGTTTCCCCGGAAGACCACCTAAAAGATAGAAAGATAGTTGGCAGTCAACATCCCAGGAACTACAATAGAGGCATAACCAGAGTTAACACATAGCAACTAGGTTAGTAAATCCCAAGGACATCAACTTTCGCTTTAAGTTGCCCACAAAATTATTGAAATAAAAACTTGAAAATTGACTGTAACTGGCTACACCTGCAGCCATATTGGACCAATCTACAAAAGTACTAAAAAAAATTGAGCAGTTATGGGGTCTGCCAACAGAAGTGAAAACTTAAAACTATGATATAACAGTGTTTTTCTTTAACTTTCACATTTTAATTTCACACAAATAAAAATTTTGTATTTTGTATGATCAATTAAAATTATTATTTCTAGTTTTTATACCTTTTAATTTGTATACAATCTAGTCTTTTATTTTGTCTATTTTAAATTACTGCATATTAAAACACCTGTCACACTATCTCAATTTTATATTTGCATAGCAAATTTCAAATTATTTCACAAAAATATGTTTTTAATGTACTGATGCTTCGTCAAACACTTTAATTTGAATTATCTCAATACTGCCAATAATAAGTTCGTTGGATGAGTCGATATGCAAAATATGTAGAATTACTTAACTTTAAAAATTCAAATATATTAAAACAATTTTACTTTTATGTATCTATCAACAAGTGATTCGCAGGCAGCATTCTACGCAACTTGTATGAATAAAGGAATAGTTTACTGAGCAACCTGAAAAAGATACATTAAACTTCGATCATAAAAAAAATGAATGAAAAATCATCAAGCTGTTATTAATTCTCTTTGAAACTCCAGGTAATTTTAGGATATCTTCTTCAGGCTTCAATTAAACTAAGTAAATGTTCAAATCATTTTTTGTCCATTCTTAGGTTGCGTTTAGATTAGAGACTTATTTCATGATAAAAATCTCAAGTATTTAAGACTAAATTTCCTTGCTCATTTATACTATGACACAAATATGGCTGAATAAAATTGCTGACACTTCTAGCTGACATAAATTGTCCTTACTGCTTTAAAGAATCAAAATGTGATTAGGTATAATTGGTAATTCTGGATATTCAATTCTGTAATCAATGATTTGAAAATATTGAATAGGTTTTGTCTAACTAACTAAATTTGAAAATTACTTATATGGAATAGTATCTCATTATTATAAGTGATATATAGAGCTGGGATTATATGCAAAATGCACATAAAGTGCATATGTGGATATTTGGACATTTTTAAATAAATACATATGCAGTTTTTTTATTTTGCATATTTCAGGTTTTTTTTCTGAATTGGTATGATAAATTTGTTTTTGTTCAGTTAATACAAAAGCAATTAAGTTAAATAATTAAGCCTTAATTTGAAATAAAGGTGTATTGGGTCTACATATCTTGTATTATATACAGTATGTTCATCAAGAAACGTTCCTCGATTTTAGGAAAACTATTGAAGATTTTTTGATTTTTACTTTTAAATTGAAAGAAGGTTAAAACGCTTACAGCGCAACTACCTATTACATAATCTAATCCCCATTGCTTTCCAGAATAGCCTAGCATCCTGTGGGCATACTTTCTACCAGCTTTTCAGCATATGCTAGGAGTAATAAGCACCATATCTCTCTGATTTTGCGTGAAAGCTACTTAAGGATAAAGACACATGCTCCTGCAAGCTTCCTCATTGCAGAGCTCCAAATAATTTTCATTGGATTTGCATTAAGAGATTGTGGCCTCAAGTCTCAGTCTGAAGTTACGATGTCAGTTTCTGCTCTCCATAAGGCACAGAGGCGACTCCGATGTTTTGGATCATTGTCCTTCCCTAAAATCCAGTCTTCGCTTTTGACACCAAACATCGTCTAGACAGACTTTAGAAAACCACGTTTATAAATAATGACGATTTTCTGAGCATCCAAGTTCCGCATAAGGAGCTCTAAAGACCTAAGATCGTGCTCAGAGTAACATCCCCAAACATAGAGTATTACTGGGTTTTTGATGGTTCATTGAAGCAATCGCTTACCAGCATACTTTATGGAAGCCCATGTCCAGAACGATGCTGTGTCAGAAAAAATTACATTTGACCAATACCAGTCGAGATTCTCGACAGCCCAGACCTTGCATTTTTTCCTGTAGGTCTTTAAAAACAACAGTTTTTGCCTCCTGCTTCGATATTGTATGCTTTTCTCAGCCAAATGGTATTTATGCTGACTGCAACTCCTCTCTTAGCTAGCTTAGCTTTGGTTTCACGTAACTATAGAGTAGTATTGAGCTTAAACAGCTGTAAGATGACTTTATCCTGCTATTTTATTGTCACTTCCGATTTGCCTCTATCGAGAAGATCTTAGTTGGCTTTATAGGATTCAACCCACCTCTTTATGAATGTCTTCGACTTTTTAAAATATTTACCAGCCGCACCATATGACATGCGTGGGCCTTTTGGTTGACAGTTGCAGCGATAGTAAAATAATTTAGTATCCGCGACGTGGCAACCGAATGCACTTTTTTACCAACAAGTCTATAAAAGCCAAATCACCAGTTTTTGAAAAATCGAGGAACGTTTCTTGTTGAACCGACTGTACGTTAATGTATTCATATTCTCCCTGTTTATTAATCCTTAATAGCGCTATTGTTTAAAATTTTTTATGAAAATAAATGCATATAAAATATTTTACAGTGCATATTTTGCAAATATGTTAGGGCATATTGCATGTATATTTTTTACTTTTTTTGCTGCATATAATCCCAGCTCTAGTGTATACAATAGCTAATCGCATGAAATATCTCGAGAAAGAGTATACGACTACAACTTCTGAGATATATGTCAGACAATGGCTGAATTTGTGTCGACATTTTGTGTCGAGTAATTTATCTCACCTGTGTGATTAGTCTCAGATAGCTTCTTTTAGGATGGTTTATACTTGATATATTATTATGTTAGAGAGAAATGTACAAAATAAAGTGTCTAACCTAAACGCACCCTTAAAAACGTTCACAACGGCCCCACAATTGCCTTCTTGAAGTTCCTAATTCATTAGATTTTAATTGCTATCTCTATAATCGAGATCTCGCTCACTAAAGTCTACCTAGATCGTTTCTTTGTAGTAGTCACCTCTACGAGATTCTAATATCAAAGATAAAGCAATTTTCTAACACAAAAAATAACCTCCAAAATTGACAGATCCAAAATTTAAACAAAAACATTAATGACTTGGTAGTAGTTAAAAAGTAATAAGTCCCTAGTAGGGAGATGAGTAGAGCCGTTATGTTATAGGTTCGCTTTTTTTTTGTTTTTATTGCCGCTGTCTCGCATGGAGCATTTCAAATTGACTCCTTTCGGTATACCAGAATTTTGCCACAGTTTTTTTTTTCTAATATTGGCAATGTTTAGCTTACGAGAAGATAGAAATTAGAAATAATAATCAAATTAAAACACAATTTAAACAATTACAGTATACACATTTTGGCATGTTCAATTTAAATCCAGTAGCACAATGATAAATCAATCGACTAGTAATTCAAAGAGCGTTTTTTGGTAGCGCAAAACCGATATATGTGATTACATACATGGCAATACCATCCAGTTTTCCCTTATCTAAAGTCGCTTAGTGCGCCTCAAGAAGTTTTCACTTCAAAATACATTAAAAGCAGGCCTATAACCATTGATCCCATACACTGAAAAAAAAAAAAAAAAACTAAAATGCTACACGTAACTAAACGCAAACATCTAAAGAAACAGGATGTAAATATTTTAACTAAAATCCAAAATAATACCAAAGACCATTTGTTACGTTTAGATTTACGGGAGATTGGCATACGAAAAACGGATTTTGTAATACTTTAAGGAAAATTAGAAGGGGCAATGAAATTGTGTCGTTCAGGAAAAATTAACGACAAAAAAAGAAAGGTCTTCATATATCTCATATAAAAGATCGTGTTGCTGTTGCAAACTTAAATTGAATACAGAAAAAAATCTTTACTTTCAAATAAGAAAAAGACGTATCCTATCCCCCTTCCGCTTTTTCAAAATGCTGAAGATTTCTTTACAAATACGAGAGATATATCAACCCTAAAACAAACGCTCAAATAAAGCTTGGCTGAAGAACTGTAGCACTACTCAACAGCATTGACTTTAAAAACTGACTTTCAAAATAATTAAATGCCGATAGTGGCACCAAAAAAAAAAACAAACAAATTAAGAACATCAATGTTACTGACTAAAGATCAGAAAGATAGCTATGATATCCGTCATAGGTATTCTCAAATCCGTTAATATCCGGATATTATCCAATTCAAATATGAAAAGTGAAATTCCTATACACATATCCGAAAATATCTATGAGCAGGTGTCCAGATGAAGGCATCTTCTAGACCATTCTCGAATGGAAGCCTTGCAAACAAGTGCCCAATATAAACATACGAGCACCTGGTGGACTATTCAGTATTTAGTTAACGTTATTTGTTGTTGTGCGTTCTGGATATTTATTGTTAGTTTAAATTGTTCTAAATTTACGGCATTTTTAAATCTAACCCGGTTAATATGTAACAATATTAATTTAAAACACTTTGGTAATGAGGATTCATTTTGAGTTTTTCCCACTAGTTTCCCCAATTATTAAAGGCGCGACACACCGCTATTATCAAGAAAGCGTCAGAATTTTTCAACAAAGCAAACATTTGCTTCTTTTGCATAAAAATGCATTATGGAAAGGTGTTGCAAGCCCCTATTATTGTGTTTTTTTTTCTTTTACAGCTACTTTTAAATGGCCTTTGTAAGTTTTTCGATCAACAAAAACAACGTTAAAAATGCTATTAAACATTGTTCCTACTTTTCTAAAATTCTGGCTGTTGAACGACTTTTGGAAGCTTGTTGGCTATTTAAAGTCCATCCAATAATCAAATTCCCAAGCCACCTTTTAGAAACGCAATAAAATCATCTTTGATGTAAATCTAATTAATCAGTAATTACGTATCATAACTGCCAACCATTATGTACTCTAGAGAGTTCTATGTTAATGCATTTCAAAGAGTTTAATATTCAAATCAAACCGTTTAATATATCGGTTCCCATACAGTCGCATTATTTCCGGACGAGGGATTAAATTCAAACCTTTTTGGAAAACTAAATAAACTAACCTCTCGAAATTAACCCAATCAAAGCTCACATATTTAGTCGAAATCGTAACATGTCCGCGGACCAATAATCCAATAATTATTTAAATCGAAATGATTTCCGACCATGGATATTGAATATTAATAACTTTTCCGACAATAATTAGAATTGATTGTCTATTCTCTGCGGTTATTAATACATAAATCATCGTATAATTTGATCACATTGATCGCAATATTGTACTGTAATTTGAAATGTTTGCCAAATTGGAAAAATACAAATTAAACTTCGTGAAAAAATCCACATGAGATTAAGTCATAAGTTTTGTGTTTTCTGGCTTCGCAATATTTAAATTCGGGTGAGAAAACAATTGTAAAACTTCTGTAATTTCGATGTGTTAAAGCAACTAAGCGTTACAAAGCATCCAAATTAAGATTAATGTATGCAGAACTAATTTGTTAACAATTAGCTCAATGTAATGGTTGTGGGGCAATTTTATGCAATGGTTTAAACGAAATTCTACATATCTGGTTTATTAAAGGATTTATCATTGCAACAACATATTCAATGAGCCCCAATTGTTTGAAATAATAGAATGTTTGGTTACATCCTCATAAATTTCTTCGAGTAAAATTTTTTTCTGTACCGATTTCACTTTGCAGCATCATCAGCGGATTAAACTAGTAGTTTGGTTGGCAGTTATTATGCCAAATAATTTAAACGAATCACAGACTGCTATGCGAATATTTTGTTTAATCTAACCTACCTACATCTACTACTACATACATCAGCTACTCACCTTGTACAAAGCTTAAGTTAGACCAACACTAGAATACTGTTCTCATGTTTGGAGTTCAGCCCCAAAGCACACTTTAGCTCTTTTGGATTTAATTCAAAGAAGAGCGATTCGCCTAATTGATGAGGAGAGTTTGACCGATTCTCTCAAAACATTAGAGCACCGGCGACAGGCAAGTACTTTCATTGGAGATGCTCAAAGAAACTGATAGGATTGATCCCCCCAAGGGCTAGATTTTTGAGGCATACAAGACAGTCGAAGACAGCAAATTTTTGTGCGGTCCAGCTTGACACAGTGAGGATTTATGTCTACGGAGACTCTTTTTTTAATAAAACTTCCAAGCTATGGAACTCGTTACAGAAAGGAATTTTTCCCAAAAATTAGAACCTATCCTTGTTTAAGAAGTCTGTTCATCATCATCTATCCTTGTTTCCTCATCCTACTCGGAGTGCTTTGAAGGCATAATGGAGTTGCCCTTTACGAGTGAATTAAACTTATAACAAAATATCATTCATAACTTCCATTAAACCTTTAATGGAAGTTATGAATGATATTTTGTTATAAGTTTAATTCAATTTAATCACCTGATTAGAAGTTCCAGATGACCATTCATGAGTGTAGATTGTCGTCATTGCCAATATTTGTGAATTTCTATGGCTTTCAAAAAATTTACTTGAAACATTGTGGAATTTTCATATTTACGTGTTACTTACATTTACTATTTAAATATATTTTATGTGTTATGGATTATCTGTAACCATTTAACTAAAGAATGAATGTCTTCTAATTTCATTTGTCGATAACAAATGTATTACCAAAGTGCGACTACTATATTTTGAAACTGAAATCACTAAAACTTTACATTATGGCATTTAATATTTGCTGGATGCAAAGTAAATGGTGGGGAAGATGAAAACGCACATGACATGGGCAAAATTAAAAATTAATTTTGAACGCCCATTATAATAACTTGAACTGTTCTAAGAATTTTTGGATGGCCAAGCAAATCGACTAATTACTGTGCAGATATCATAGCTCAATCCTTTCAAGTCTAAAAAATATTTAGTTTTTGCCAAATAAAAAAATGGTTCCAATTTTCAGTTTTAAACTTTAGAACTGAAAAACAATAAATGACAACTGATCATACTGAAACGGTGTCACTAGCAATAATTGTCTCGGATAATAAAAAATAACAAAAACTTCTAACGGTGAAAATTAACCAATTGATATTTTCACACGTTTATTAGCGAAATACCGTGAACACGGGTGGCAGTTATTTTGTCAGGTAGGCGTCGGATTCTCCGTCATGGTGCATGAAAACAACATAATCCGACGGTGTCCCATGAAAATGCGGCGATACGGTGTATAAATCTCAGACAAAGCCGGTGGTCAAATCCACTAGTTAACGAACTGCTCTCTGGTGATCTCACTTTTGATTTTTTAAATTTATGCGCTCTCCACCAAACTCGATGTGTTCAATATTTTATTTAGTGGTTGTTCGTTGATCTCATTCACAATGCGACTGAAAGGGGTGAGTAATTGTTTTCCCTAGTTAAACTCATTCACATCAATTTATGTCAATTATTGGTATCCGATGCATTGAATTATTTGTTTGTTTGTATTATACGTATCGCCTTTAAACCAAAGCTCCTGGTTCATATTTTTATTATTTCTGAAATTCTTAGTTTAGTTAAATATCAATATTTAAAATAAATATTAGTTTAAAGATTTTAGTTAAAATTGATTACAGCATTCTATTTACCTACCTTCTATTACCAGAGTTTGTGTTTTTTACTTTACATATCAATTAGACTCTAGTGTTTTTTAAAGAGGATCTTTTGTATCGTATTTATCGTTTTTATACTAGTTAGTTAAATAAATCTTGGATGAGAGATTTTAAAAGGCCTTACGATCATTTTTAGGGGTAGATAATGAATGAAAAATATCGAAAAAATGCTCGCAAAATTAGCATTTCGTTCTAGTCTACAGTGAATGTCAACAGCCCAAATAAAACTATTTTTTATTTATGTATATCTAATACAAATCTTATGTGATAACTGAAACATAGAGGAATTGCCTACACTTTTTTATACAATCGATCGTTGTGGATCTCGGAACTGTCATAATTTTAACCATAACATTTCTCAAATAAAAGACATTCACAATGAATAACGCGGTTTATGAGATCGCACTGAAATGTATTAAGTGCGTTCTACTGGCCGTGGTGTATTGTACAGTGTCTGGTTACGAAAACTGTACAATTTTGAAGTTTTGTATTTTGATTTTTTTCATTGTGTACCAGATAAATAAAATAAATTATCATGCTTTTTATAAAAAACTTTCATTTCCACCATCCATTATAGTGGTAAAGCAATGCCAGTCTAATCTAATCGATTTAAATAAAAATTGTCTGCATGGGAAGGCAGTTGCGATGTTTCAAAGCGAACCTAAGTGTTTGTAAAATGAGAAAAACGCCATAATTGGGTAATTATTCTTCTTCTCCTTCTTATTTTTCTTCTTTTTTTTCTTCTTCCTCTTCTTCTTGGATTCAGCGTCTCCCTCGGAGGTTGTTGATCATTATGGCTACTCGAATCTTGGAGATGATTGTGCGAAACAACTCAGCGGATGAGAGGCCAAACCAATCACGAAGGTTTCGCAACCATGAATTTCTGTGGCGACCAACGCTTCTTTGCCCTATAATTTTTCATATTTGGGGTTACGTGAGATGTGTCCCAGAAACTTACGTTTTTTTTTTAATGGTGAATAGAACTTCTGGTTCTTTGGCCATTTCCTCCAAGATCTGTTGGTTTGTCACGTAGTCAACCCGCGGGATTTTTAACAAACGTCAGTAGAGCCACATCTCGAAGGCTTCTAGTCTCTTTGACGTTTTCTTATTTAACGTCCACCCCTCTAGGCTATACAACAATACCGGCAACACAAAGAGCCAAATCATTCTTGTCATCGGTGTTAAAGATAGGTTTTGGGCTGCAAGTAATTTTTTTAAATTTAATAAAAAGCTGCCTTGCTTTCTCTATTCTAGATGGAATTTCCTCTCTATATGTAGTTTAGTCATTTATTGTGGTGGTAAGATATTTGAATTGACGAACCTGTTCAACGATCTTGTTATCAATAATCAACTGACCTATGTTAATGTTTCTTTTTGTTATCACCATTATTTTTGTTTTGTTGATATTCATTTTAAGCCCATAGTCTTTACTTATTAGAGCTACCCTGTGAACCAGTCTTTGCAGGTCATTTAAATCGCTTGCAATCAGGACGGTGTCGTCTGCGTATCTGATGTTATTGATAGGGCATCCATTAACTATTATCCCTGCTGATTCATTTTCCAACGCTTCCCGAAAAATGTATTCGGAGATATGTTAAGCAGCATTGGGGAAAGAATACACACTTGTCTGAGGCTCTTTTGAATCTTGAATTTCTCAGTGAGAGTACTGTCGTGTTTCACTCTAGCGTTTTGTCCCCAGTATAAATTTGAAATTATGCCTATATCATGAAAATCGATATTAAGTTTCTGTAGTATATCGAGAAGTTTATCATGTTTTACGTTATCAAAATCTTTGGTGTAATCTGTAAAGCATGCGTACAAGTCCTGGTTCACATCTAGGCATCTTTGCGACAATACGTTGAGGCCAAAAATGGCCTCCCTTGTTCCCATTCCGTTTCGAAATCCGAATTGTGTATCAGAAGTCTCGACCTTATATTTGTCATAAATTCTAGTATGTATGATTCTCAACAATATCTTCAAGACTTGGTTCATTATCCTTATGAGTCTATGATGGTCACAGTTAGAGGCTCGGAGCTTTTTCGTAATAGGTACAAAGGTGGAGAGAAGCCAATCGTGGGGATAGTTCCTGATCTGTATATATCGTTAAACAAATCACTAATGACAGAGATTGAGAGTTCATCTATAAGTTTTAAAATTTCGCAGTGCACTTCATCTGGTCCTGCGGCTTTTCCAGATTTTGCTAGTTTTACAGCATGTACCACCTCGTCGTATGTAACTGATGGTGCCCCCTCTGACAGAGTTATGTTGTAATCCTCTGGTCTTTAATCACTAAATAGTTGGACTATACGTATATTGTTCCCACAGGCTTGATTTTGCATCCGTATCAATAACTATTGTGTCTTGCTAATCCTTTAGAACACCTACATCACGTTTTGCTTTATTGCTTGTTAGCTTGTGCTTGTTTTTTTATGTAGGTTGAAACTGTCATACTTCTGGTCTAATTAGTGCGTATTAAATTGTGCAGTTCCTTATGGTAATGTTGTTTATTTTGTTTTTTGTATTTCTTTCTTTCGTCCATCAATAATCATTATGATGTTATTTTTAATACTTTACTTGGTAAATTAAATATATTATTTGCTCAAAAAATATATACAAAATGCAGGCGTGAATGAATTTAAAATTATAAGATTATTTATTCTATATACATACATGTATATGTATTTTTTAAGATTTGAACAGGGGCCATCTTTTTATTTACCGGTAGAGTGCTTTCGATTCATTGATAATAGAAAAGGAAGCAAATGATTTTATTGCCGATATAATTTTAAGGCATTAATAAAGACTCTAGTATAAAGTGTTGTTATATTTTGTAAAAAATAAGCCAAGGTTAATAAGTAATTCAGAAAAAATTCAACTCTTTCAATCGTACACCATTAACTTACAAGTGTTCATATTTTTGAAAAACAATAGAAAATCTTTATTGCTAACTTTCCTCTATCAAAGGATCCAAACTTTTTAAGGGTTTCATTTCAGCGATCAAATAAGGTGCTCCAAAAGATTTACTACTTATTTGAACTAAAATTTGATGGTATCTAAATAAGTGATGTCTCCATATTTTTAAAAGTAAAATGTTAATTTTTAAATTGCAATCCACTCTCAAAGGGCAACCCTATTATGCCTTTAGAACACTGAGATGGACGCGGAAAAAAATAGATGGCTATAAACGACTTTTTAGATGAGTAAAAATTGTTATTGTCAAGACAACTTTTGGTTATTAACGGACTCCAGAGTTTGAAGATTCTATAGAAGACAAGTCTCCATAGACAGAAATCCTCACTATACCAAGCTGAACTGAAGAGGAATTTGCCGTCTTCAACTGTGTTGTGTATCTGAAGAACTTCCAGATCTATTAGTTTTTGGGAGCATTTTACAGGAAAGAGACAAGACACCAACCATCTGCCTGTGTTCTAGTATTTCGAAAGAATCGAACAAATTTTGACTTTTTAACAATTGAAGTTTAAAGAAAGACATCGAAATTTAAAAAATTAGGGAAAATAAATTTATTTTGCGAAAACAGTCGATAGAAAAAATCCGAAAAAAATTGACCAATCCAATATTTCAAAGGTAATTCAAAATTTGAAAAACAAATTTTGACTTCTCAACAATTGAAGTTTAAAGAAAGACATCGAAATTTAAAAATTTAGGGAAAATAAATTTATTTTGAGTCCAAATTTTGAAACCAAAGCCAAAACTCTAATTTTAGTTTTGAAGAAACTCAGCTTTTCGAATTTACTCAGGCTCATAATTTAGAACAAAGAAAGCCAGTATTTCCAGATTAAGGACAAAATTGTGAAGTAGCTCACTTTTCTAAAAAAATTCAGAATTTTGAATATGCACCAACATTTTAGGAAAATGTACGAAATATTGCAAAAAAAATTAAAATTTTGGGAAAAATGTAAAACAACAAGTTTAATAATAATATTTTAGAAAATTGGATATTTATAAAAATAAAAACATAATATTTGTTATAAATTAGAAGTTGCAAGCTTAAACTCAAAATTTTAAGTTTAAAATTGAAATTTGGATTTACGACAAAACCTTTAGAAGAAAATTACGACTGCAAGAACAAAGTCAAAAATAAAAGAGTAAAAACTTAAAAAATATAAAAATACAAATAATCAATTATAAAGGTAACTGTAGCGGTGTAGTACTAGTGTATAGTTATTTCACGGAACTTCAGTTCTACGTCATCAAATGTATGTACCCAAGTGACCAGTTTATGGTTAGGTCCGTTAGTAATTCATTGATGTTTCATTTAATCGGGCCTTTGTAATTTGAAAGGCAGCCAAGATAAAAACAAAGTGAGTTAAAGGAAAAGAAGAATTCATATTAAATTAGGCCTTTGCCTTTTATATGTAAACAGTTCTTTCAGCAAAATATTTTTTATAATACTATGTATTATGTATATGCTGTCTTAAAGAAAGATTCAGTTAGATATATATTATTGGATTTTGAAGGCAAAGCGAATATAAGTAATTTATTGAGATAAATACGAGTGTGTTTGAGAAAAGTTATCTTAAGAAAAAAATCTTAACAGTGTTGTTATTGTTATTTACTCTGGAGGTTTCAACAAAGAACAAAAAACCTAATTTTATTTTTTCTTATTACTTATTAACTACACAGAACACATGTACTATGTTGGTCCTTTGTTGGTAATATTTCACAGGATCACTATAACATTGTTGCGCGTTATCGGTTCGAATGATTAACACGTTAATTGTAAAACACTTTATTTCTAAACTGAACTCGGAACACTACAATTGCAATTCACTAACACTGTTTAATTAACCAACTTATTCATTGAATTCTAACTGCCAACTAACTAACTTGACTAACTAACTTCTACTCTGACTAACTTGACTGAGGGAAAAGTGACCGCCTTATATAGGTCCCGGTCCGGGTTCTAGAAAAATTTGGCAGATAGAGCTTATCGTTTGCCGAAATTTCTAAAGGGTTTATCTGCCGTTTGATTTATTATCGCGGCCGTTTCCCCTTATCAAATTTTCTAGAAAATTCCCAACTAAACTTTATAATTACTTTTTTTTGCTGCAATATTTTTAATATTATCATCCATCTAAAAATCTACATAAAAGAGTAATTTCTGTAATACAGGGTGGCGCAACTGAATTGTCAACTAATCAAAACGCTGAGTTATTTTTAGTGTTTAATGTTTTAATGTTTAAAAATGGTGCAATTTTTATAATGCAGCACCAATTTTTGATATGGTCGCCCTTGACGCGTACTATAGCCTTCAGACTGTCAAAAAACGAATCGCACCTTAACCGAATACAGCTTTGTGGTATTTTGATCCATTTTGACCGAAGAGCTTGCTTGAAACGATCCACACTTTAGTAATTTTTAGTGTCAGTTCTGCTCTTTAGAATGCTCCAAATAGAGAAGTCCATAGAACTTGCATCTGGAGAACTTGCTAGCCAGTATGTCAAATAAATGAAGCATGGAAAGTTGTTTTTTAGCCATTCTTGATTGACGCGCGTTTTATGAGACTGCTGAGTCTGCTGCGCCCAATGCTTCTATGCTACCTCTAGAACAGTTTTAAGGTACACGTCCACGTTTATTTTGACTCTGCGGTCCAAAATATGAACGAAGAGCGACCAACGGTTGTTACGGCGAGCCAAACCATCACCATTGTCACCCTCTGCTTTCTAGTGACTTTTCGAAGGAAAAGACTTCTTAGAAATGTAACTTCGCCAGAGAAAACAAAATTCGGTAACTCACCACATGCGGTCAAACGAACCAACTCCTTGGCTTGTTCCGCTATAGTTTTTTTGGTTCAGTGCAGGATTGGGTAGTATTTTTGGCGTCAAGGCTTTAACCAGAGCCTATTTTGCAATATTCGTTGCACGCTTTAAGTTGATATTTTCAGGTAATTCAGAGAAATTTTCAGATCAGCAGCCAATTTTGTGCCATAAATTTTCGAACATTTCTGCAGATGTTGCTGTCCTTTTTTCGACCACCACCATAATGTTCCGCAATGATGCCAGTATCATTGTATCCTTTTATGGTTCGATGCAGAAGAAATTTAATTACGTTCAAATGTTGAAGCTCTGTAACTATCGTCTTTTACGAGTTTCTACCAAATATGAAGGAATAATACTGTTCGGTTTTAACTCTAGGACTTGGAACTGATTTCTTTTAAAAAGAACATTCAAGGCATTCTGTGTACATTTGTAAACAATATAATGGAGTATCATTACATATGAAAAGTGTCTATCATCCACGGTTTGGCAGATATAGCAGTTTGAAGTTAATTGAAGGTTCAATTGCGCCACCCTGTAGTACTGGTACTAAAAAGATAGTTATTTGTGTGCTATGTTTCAAGATATATCTAGGACTACTCGAAATTTTAGAAATTGCAAATCCTTAAATGTGTACTAAAAAAAGTCATCAATATGTTAGGGAATTTCGACAACATTGTCTTTGTAATATTTTTTTGTTGCTGCACTAAGAAAAAAACTCTTATAGTTCCAAACATTGTAATTGTGGAACTGCCCGAAGCAAAACAAACAAAATTAACTTTTTGAGAACATCTGCTCTAAGCAAAAGGCATGAAAAGTCTGACAAAATACAGCTTTATGCTACCCCACAGTGCCACCCATATTGGTTTGAAAATTCTTGGTCAACCTTCTCTCGAATGAATGTTTCTGCAAGAAAGAGTAGCACATTGATAGAGGAATAGCAAACTATTGCATCTTAAAAATTAACCCTTGGTATTAAACTATGATGCTCCAACGACCTAAAAACTAAGTAACATTATTAACAATTTTATACATTTTTTTTGAGTAATTTTGTTTCATTCATTTTCTTTTCCTTGTCTTTTTCATTTATTCCTCTCTCTGTAAGTTGTGTACGCAAGACTAATTTCTTTCTAGATCATTTCTTCTCAGTGCGAGTAACCTAAAATCTCTACTCCGCTTTCTGACGTCCAATTCAATTCATTTCTTGCCAAGTTCTTACCTATGTGTCCATAATTTCTTTGATAACTTCTCTAATAATGAATTCGCAAAAAGGCGTGTATTTTCCTAAGAAAACGAACTACTTGTTTAAATATCTTGCAAAGACTATTCATTGCCAAGGTCCGTCACTATCTATACTATCGTCAGGAGCATCCTTATATTTTTTCTGCCCAAATAATTTAGTCATTTCGCCACCAAAACTCTAGAATCTACATTTAATTGGTTGCAGGTATTTCCAAAGATAGTTGTGTTATATTACAAGAAACGTGCAGCACTAAATAGGTATTTATCGCCTATTATGTCACGCCTAAATTACATATAAATAAACACGACTCCCTTGTTGGCACTGAAAATAATGGAGAATATTGAAAATTGAAACGTCCAACACTGAAAATAACTTCTCACCCGATGGAGACGTGCTACTGAAATTACACCTATGATGTAAGATTTAGTTGCAACTTCATCTAATCCTTTACTTCATATCGATAACGTAAATTGTAGTTATATTGGACGCTCGAAAGACACACTCTCACTCTGTGTATTTTAATATTCGATTCTACATAGACATGAACTACGCATTTGTAAATTTGTACGTTGTTGATAAGTGCAGATGCTATAACGTAGAACTCAACTTTCATAATAAGAAGTATAACTCTTAAAAAGTTTACTTTTTTTTCCAAAATCTCAAGAACAACAAGAGATTTTTTTCATTTCTTAACAGAATATGACTGATCGCCAATTTAGCAGACACCGTATTTTTTATGGTTTTCAAGTTTCTTGTAATGAGAAGCGAATTTGTTACAAGCTGTACATTATCAGTGTATGAATTAAAAAGGCAAAATTACTGAAAGAAATTACTGATTTAAAAACAAAGGTCCTCTTACTTTACCAGTTGTTTTCTGGTTTTCTGAAGCAGGCAGCCACGAGCATATGCCAATATATGGGTGAGAATGTGGTTTATTTCTACACAGCAGATATTGAAAGAAGACTGGTTTTTTAAAGAAAAGCCTCTCAAAAATAGAAAGTAGATGATAGTCTAAGCCCATTAACGCGGATCTCTGGAAACTTATAATCTGAACTTGGATGCTACTGCATTACCATCGATAAACACCTAAAACACATGAGCAAGTTGTTCTTATATGTAGAGTCAGTAAATACTTTTTTGTTTTCGTGGCAGCTTATAGTACATTGTCGACTTTTTATTTGCTTCATAATTCGGTTGATCTTTCTTTGTGTTAACTATAGAAGTAAACAGTAACTGATTGTCACCAGGCCAAGAAGATCCTGACAGTCAAATCTAAAATGATGACAAAAAATCATGTCAAGCGTTTGGTAAAATGTGACAAAAATTCTTTACTGGGAGGGAATTACTAGTTATTTCAATAAGTATAGTAAAAAAATGGTTGTCAAACTAAGAACCAAGGTAATTTTTGTTTAAAAAACGCTAAATCTAATGTATTTTAAATTAAGGAATTACCCCAAAATTCCGGGGATCTAAAATTATTAATAGAACACAAAATGTATTGCATGGAAAAATGTTTAAGATTTTATAAAAAATAGAAAATTCAGACTTTGTTTGTGATACCAACGAAAGCTGATCCATCAAACCCAATAAAAAAAAACAAAAAAATAGTATGGCTCTTAAGAAATTGATAATGTTTTAAGATATGAAGACAGTATTGTACTACAAACTGCAATGATAAAATGCTACGGTTACTAATATACGTATTTAATGATAGGAGTTGCACACAGATTTTAGACAGAAATTTCCGTCTACAATAAATGATCTGCATTATGAGATATGAAAGTCAATTGGAAATATTAGGATCGAAAGTCAATACATACACAAATCTTTAGGGATATGAAGGGGTAGCAAGAGGCACAAAAATTCAAAGGAACAATTTGTATATTGTATCCCTTTTTATTGGTTCGAGACCGGAAATTAATTGTTAAAAATGTAACATTGTTTAATGACAAGCTCCTTTACATCTCGCCTAATCATTAAACTTAAATAGCACCCGAGTTTTTTGGCCAGACGAGACGTAGTTCTTACAACGCTAGTTTAACGTTGTGTCTTGTCTGCCACTTTCCGACAACCAAAGCAAGTGCGAAAATAGATCGATTATTTATTTCATTGTGTTAAAAGTTGTAAGCTGCTAAAAAATAAACATGTAAGCGAGTTTAATACTTAAATTTTTTCTTATAAATAAATGTTGACTCCGAAAAACTTTAAAATTTAGTTCCAGCAATTTACTTAATCACCTGCTTGAAGCATTTCTTTTAGAATTCTTATGCTTTAAGGTTTAAAAGTTTTTATTTAGTATAGAATTACCGATTATTGATAAACGTATCTAGTAATCTGAAATTTGCATTGTAAATGATTCAACATTTTCCATAATGTTATATTTCTTCTTTCAGCATTAAAATACTGTCAAAACTACAAAATACTAAAAATCCTTTAAATTTAAGCAACATTTTTCATGTTTTTACCATTTTTATTTCATCTATCTATTAAAACACGTTAGATGTGTTTTCGCTACATTCGTGGTTTGTCTCCACATCAAATTCTAACTGTTATTAAAAAATTCTTCACGAATCTTTCAATAAATCATGTATTGGGTGCTACGTATTTTCTTATAAAAGAAATGATCGATAGGAAAAATATTACAAGACATGTTTTTGAATTCCGTGAAATATTAGAGGACATTGGTAGTTTTCAGACATCGCCTGTGACAGCCGAGCAATATTAATAAGACAAGATTTCTAATCGATAGACACAGGCCAGCGTTGGTAAAGGCAACAGGAATTTTTATTTTATGGAAAAGGATCTTTTGTGTTGAAAGTCAAACTCGTCGGTATTAATAGGAAGCCGTGTGTATCAATTCATTCTCTCTTTGTAGCAATCCCTGCGAGCACGAGAAAAACTCATCAACTTAGACAAACAAAACCCAAGTGACTGCTTTCAGCTTCCAGTTATGGGACATGTGGAGATCAAAGGCTGTATAAAAGCTCCAAAACTACAAAAAAGTTCTTTGCCTTTATAATTATTGATGTTAATGTGTCGTTATCTAATAGTTTCTCATGAAGGATACGTCTACCTTATTTATTGAATGTCTGAACTATTGCTTAGTAGGCGTCAATGTAATACCATAACCTTGATCAAAGTATTATTTGGATATTCAACCAACCAGCAGAAAGTATCAAATCTTTAATTTAGCTGTCTTAATATCCTGCTTTTGTTTGAACGTGGTCCTTTTTACCGTAAAGGTAACAAGTTCGTATGTGTAAATAATTGATCTTTTCCGTGATATGTATTCTAAGAAAAATCTGAACAACATATAAAAATTTTAGCATAAATTAAGATAATTATACGGGTTAAAACACTCCAGGAGACATAAAAAATTAACGCTTTAAACAAGATTAATTAAAAAGGGAGCAATTAATTGTTGTAGCCTTGGTAATTTCACTTGAAACAGGCTTATGCAAATATTGTAGTTTACCAACTTTTTAATAATCTAACTTTTTCATGTCTGTGATGAAGCGTGTTTATTTTAAATATTTCACTTTCAAAGATATGTTTTATTTCTCACGAATTTAATAAGATGCTGCGTTTTTAATTTTAATAAAAACCAGAATTTAATATTTTTTTATTTGAAACAGATTATTAAAATTACTACGCTATTACGCATTTCTTAAACTCATAAGTTGTTAAATGGATATTCTGGTAAACTTTTTACTGCAAGATCAATTCACATGTAATTTGGTTGCTTTTTTCTAAAGTCGGGATTATATTAGAGATAAACAGCAGAAATATAATAATTGTACCTGATTGACACCTTTTGATATAATTGTATAATTTATAAAAAAGCATTATCAAATGAAATCTAAATCATGAAATTAGTGGAATGAGAAGGACTCATAATAGTTTATAGGCATTCTGTCTTACTGAACTCGACAATCATTTTGGTGTGTTCAAAAAAAAGCAAAAAGATAAAGGAAGAAAAGGTTAAAATTCAGCAGTCTGTTGAGAGTAATAATGTCATTACATCTCCAAGACAAAGGAACTCGATATTCTTGAAGATAAGTACACTGCTTACAGCATTATTAAAAATAACTGAGCCTTCCTTCGTTATATTTAATGATGGACACAGAAGCCTTGTCGGCAGTTTATAGATTAAGGCAGTAATATAGATTAATGAATTCGCTGAGAACATTTTACACATTGAGATGGCAGATCTGTTCTAACCATACACTTAGTAGGCCATCAAACAAACAAAAACTTATTTCAAACAACAAAATCTGGTAGAAATAAACAAAAGCGGAGTACAGTAATAAAAAAAAGCGAAACAATCTAAATCATGGTTGGATCCAAAACAAATACAAGCATTGGTGCAGGCACAACAGGAAAAAAACCAGAAAATAAATTTCACATAAAACGGACAACTGTATTCTTGGCAAAACTTATGATGAAGAATTGATCAGAAGATCCTATGAAAATAAGATCGTTTTCACTTATAGCGGCAATCAAGAAATGCTAAAAACTTTAAGAGCCTTTAGAATCAACTTCAGGTCAATTAGAGATTGCGTTGACATGCTAGGAAGTTAGCACAGTACATATAGTTACAATTCAAGCACCTACTCAACCTGGGGTAGGTTCTGAGTGAATTGAGTCTCTGAGTAACCGCCATTGACGGTCCCAAGCCCGGATAAAGGAGGAGGGTTGGTGGATGGGTGGATAGGGCCCCGTCCACTGTAAAACCCAACAGATGCTCAAAGAACTGTTAATCAGGCATCGGAACACGGACGGATCTTATGGAACGACACGGCAAGGAAAAGGAAAAAACGAATTTGGAAATTTAAATTCTTACGGATAGGCTGCTGGAATATAACCCCGTAGAACAAAAGAGAGAATTAAATAAACACAATAATTGATATATGTGCACTATCAGAATTAAAGAAACAAGGCAAAAAAAATATTAGATACCAGAACTACATACTGTTATACAGTGGGAAAGATAAAAACCAAAGAGCTCAACCTAAGGTAGTAATACTTCTCCATGAATGATTCCAACAACACATAGAGGAAGTACAGTATACTGAATATCAACATGATTTCTGTTACTCTTAAATTTTATCAAGAAAAACATACTTGGTTAGCCTATATACACCCGATATGAGTAAACCTAAGGAAGAACGGCTATCTTACTTCGAGGAATTACAAGACACAATCGGTATGTCACCTAAAACAGCAAAGGTCTTTATAATTGGAGATTTCAACTCTAGAATTAAAAATATTTCTATTCCAGGCATGATGCAAATGATTTAATGAAGATGTTATCAAAAACAATGGCAAAATGTTAATAATCTTATGTGCACAGAATTAATTGCGAATTAATAATACATTTTACAAACATAAATGTCAACAATAATATACATTTGGGAACATAGGAGACCAGAATTTAAGCATCAACTTCGCTATTACTAATCTAGTAATCCACCCTAGTCAAATATTGGACATTAGAACACCTGCGAACGTAGGAACGCAATATGGCTTAGCCCTCTGTAAATATCCATGTAAAGCTAATCTGCAAAAAACAAAACCGACAGCACAAAAATATTGCATCAAAGTAGAGTAAAAGAAAAAATTATCTCGAACCCTACAGTAGAATACGATGTAAATAAAACTTGGACAAAAATACAAACCTATACAATAAAAGAGCAAGCGAAACCAGAAAAGTTAACGTGAATGGAAAGCAAAACGAGAAGACATGGTTTACCGAAGAAGTGAAAAAACTAGCAATGGTAAAGAAATATACTTACTTAAGGTATAGAAGTACAAGAACAAGGGAAGAACATCAAAAATATAAGGAAGTCAGAAATAGAGTAAATACAGAAATAAAAAACTTGAAAGAGTCATATTGGGAGAGGTTCTCTACAGAAATAGAATGACATATACGGAGGACAAAAAAGGTGTGGAATGTATTGAAAAACGGAAAAAGGGTATTTAACGAAGAAGTACAAATAAACTCCATAATATCAGGAAAATGGGAATCGTACATGGAAACACTACTTAGATAGAAAGAAAACAGACAAAGGACCCACGAAAGTATAGATATAGTAGAAGAAACAGGTGAAAAAAACCTAACACAAGAAGAAGTATATACAGCAATAAAAGAATTAAAAAAGAGAAAAACCTTTGAATCCGATTACATCCCAAAGGAAATGATTAAATACGGAGGTCCAGAATTAGAAAAAGTACTAACAAAACTGTTCCAAAAAGTTACCTCTCGACGACAAATTCCCGACGAATGGAAGACAAGTATTACAGTACCAATCTTTAAGAAGGGAAATAAAAACGTTCCTGAAAACTATAGGACTATTACTCTATTGAATTTCACATGTAAACTGTTAACGAAAATTCTAACTAAGAAAATAACAAATAAAATTGAAATGAGTCAAGAACTGCAAGGGTTTAGAAAAAACAGATCGACCCTAGATATGATATACAAAATATACATATTACGACAACTAATCGAAAAGTCGATAGAGTACAACAAACCCTTATACCGCTGTTTAGTCGATCTTAAAAAAGCCTTTGACAGAGTGAGACTTTTAGATGTTCTCATGGTTCTTCAAGAACACAAGATTAGCTCTAACTAAATCAAAGTTATGGAAGAACTGAATAGAAACAGCACAACACGAATTAGAATAAACAATAAATTTTCAAAAGAAATAATAAGCCTTGTATATACGAATATATACAAGTTTATTACGATGCAATTGAAATCTAATTTCATTAGAATCTAATGAAAACTAGACTGCAATTGCAAAGTTCACGTAGATGAGGCAAATCTTGTATCACGGGTTGCATCGCAACATCCATAGATATAAACGTCCTCGGCGTGACTTTACTTTCATCTAGTTTTGACAAACGACCAATTAAATGTTCTGCAATTAAACAGTTAAACGTGCTTAAAATTGAAAATATGTACAACCGCAACCATAGACTAGTTTCAACCTTCCTTGGCCTCATCAGCATAGTACGGTGGTTGTATACACTTCCAACTTAAAGCCGTTAGTCAGTCGTATAAGTATCCAAGAGAGTAAACCTCCATTGGGTGACTTGTAACTGACTTTTAACTGTTTATTACGCAAACATTTTCGCTACATGCTAATTGAAGCATTCTTCTCTGCTGAGATAATAAGCCTTGTATATACGAATATATACAAGTTTATTACGATGCAATTGAAATATAATTTCATTAGAATCTAATGAAAACTAGACTTCAATTGCAAAGTTTACGTAGAAGTTCAAAAGAAGAAGTTCAAAAGAAATACCTATACTAATAGGAATCCCCCAAGGAGACAGTGAGAGTGCAGCTCTTTTTAATCTCATATTGGACAAAATCATACACTATGTTAAAGGTGTTGAAGGAGGTTGCAGAATGGGGGGTAAAGCAATAAAAAAACTATGCTATGCTGAAGATGCTTTACTAATGGCAGAAAACGAGAACGATCTACAGCGACTGCTATATAAATTTTAAACAACGTCTGAAAAATTTAATATGTCATTATCAGTGAGTAAAACAAAATCAATGGTAATAACGAAAGATCCCATTAGATGTAGTCTGACAGTATATGACAAACCAATTACACAAAATATGATCGCCACTTATCTGGAAGTAGAGATATCGAGCTCCAGAAATCTACATCAAGAAATTCGTACGCAAGCAAATAAAGCAGCAAGAATATCGAATTATATAAAAGACCTCACCTGGAGAAATAGATGTCCACAGAAGGTAAAGTTCGAATTTACAAGTCAATCATAAGACTGGTCCTAACATATGCGCCGGAAACTCGGGCAGAGGCTTCTAAAACCAAAAGTATGGTTAGAAATGTAGAAATGAGATTTATAAGATTATAAGAGAATGGGGGACGACAGATAGGAAAAGTGGGCAAAAGAAGAAAAACCTACATCAAGAAGACTTCCTGGCAGACCCCCTAAGAGATGGCATGAAAACTGGACATTCGCATCACAAGAGGCCTTATAACAGAAAACACAAGACTATATCTTAAGAAAAGAGAAAGAAGAAGAAGAAGAAGATAAAAAAAATTAAAGAGGAAGAGATATTAGATCTGCCAGTCATCTGAGAATCTGAGAATTTCCTTACTTATTTACTTGTATAAAGATGGTTATGGACATATATTATTGGATCAATGTCAATATTATAGTACCTAAGCCAAGGAACTATTAGTTAGACACACAAACCAATTTAAGTAAGCATATGCAAACGTGCGCCCTAATTAAGCATCCTACTATCGTTGAACTAAAAAGCAGTTCTATTTGTAGAAAGTTTTAGGTGGAATCAGAAACTTCCTTATACTTATTATCTATCTATCTTGAACATCACAAAGACATTTCAGTCATACTAGTTAAATCAAAGAAAATACTAAAGTACGTTCTAAAATTTTTTGCAAAAAAGATACATTATGAGCTGACCAGAGCGATTCAAAATTTCGGTCCAACAGAAAAACTGATAATATCGTGATTAATAAAATGTTATTACTGTTGCCTGTCTTGGCACACGCTATATAATACATAATATTTATTTGCCTTTCCCTTTTAAAAGAAAAATTGTTTTGTCAAAATATTTCCAATAAATTAAAGCATAACTTGTTGCAGACTGACTTGCATCCGCTTCCAGGCAGAATCAATATATAGGCACGCCAGTATAACAAACAAATCCTAATGATGTTTGTATTTATTTCCGCGAATCAGTAAACAACCCACAACATACTTTGAGGGACATTTTCAGCATCAAATTTTTCGCCGCACGCAACAATAGAGTTGTTTATCTTAGTGGATAATTTTTACTGCAAGGGATGAGTCTATGTTATCGCTCTTTCCAAAAAGAAAAGATGGAAAGCAGTAAAATGTATTTATTTTGCTGCATTTCTTCCTTTAACATAATTTTATTCCACAAGACCAGGAATCTTTAATGCAGCAAAATCTTTATAAAAAACTTAGTAAAACTTACTTGAAATTTAGACGACTTTGGCTTTTGAGGGATAAAATTAAATAAATATGCTAATAGTTTATCAAGAAGCTCGAGGTAACCGTTAAGAAAAGTAAACGCTATTGAGGTATTGCCATTGAGGAAGATTTCACTTATAGCGCTAGGAATCTGTTTTGTTTTGTAGCTCCTTGTAAATATTATTGGTGCGCAATTTTCCAAATATTGTAAAACACCACATAGCAGTAGGTACTACTGTAATACTTTAAAGCGTCTTCAACCAAAATTCCAACTGTTATAGCATTTGACTGCTACGAATAACTGGCGCTGAATAATTATTTTCTACTCATCACTCTAAAACAAATTCCAGATTTACTGTTGTTTTTCTTTTTGATTTATTTTTTGGACTACAAGACGTATTCACAAACAAACTGAAACGGTTAATAATTCGAATAGCGTTGTAGTTTAAAGTTTGAAAGTAAAATTTGAAGAGACTAACTGAACATGTGCTCTTTTTCTAATGCACAGACCAATAGGTTTGAACATTTATTAGATTCGAAGTTTGGAAACTAAAGACTGGTTTCGATCTTGTTAGATCTCGTCAGTTTGGTACATCCAACTCGAATGCTAACAAATGTTCCGACAAGTAAGTACTAAAGAATTCACAGACGTCAAGCGTGTGACTCTTAGTACTACCACCCATTGGTCCATACAGAAACTATGGCCATCGCCAACAATGTCGTATGCTATGTATATGTATACACGCCTTGAGGGCTGCATGAATTTGTAGTCTAGGTTGTATTCTACTTGCATATGTGCTCTTTTTGTTCAACTAGCCTTCGACTGAACTAATTTTCTTATTAACATAAAATATTAAATAACTCATTGTTCTTGCTCCATCAAAAATAATTAAAAATTCATTAGTGACAATTAAATGTTACATGTAGTTTCCTTTTTTGTTTCAGGGGCGGAGTACCTTGATAGTATTAATAATAATAATAAACACGTGTTGTTGCTTAACGAACTCTGTAAATCTTAAAGACATATTCACTACAACATCGACAAAATTAGTGCGGTTACCGCGAGAAAATAAGTATTACCAAGGTCGTTATGGTTCCAGTGCAACCAGTGAACCTTTACCGCAGCAGAGAGGTCCTAAACCTGAAGAAGCACGGGATCCACCGACACCGTCTTCGTTAGGACGAAGGTGTACCAGATGTGATCCGAGATATCTCGACAGTCGATACCCGAACGACAGGGATAGGTACTACGACGATCGAAGATATAAGGAATACGACGATAGGAGGTACGATGATTACAGGGATCCCTCTTATGACAGATACAAGTAGAGACAGGCATTACGAAAGGGATCGATACGAAAGGCCTGAATACTATGATAGAGGATACTCTCGGGATTATCGAGATTACGATCGATATGATCGTGATAGACTCTACTACGACAGAAGGGAAAGAGACCGAGGAATTGGATATGACAATAGAGGCTATGACAACAGAGGCTATGCCGATGATTATTATTATAGGGATAGGGAACGAGAGGGAGGGCACCGACCATACGAAGATCCATATTACAGAGGTTATGAAATAGCTGGTAGAGGACATTATTATCCTGGAGGAAGACCTGAACCTGATTATTATGGCGGTTATGGAGGAGGATACGCTGGTAGCTACTCAGGGGGTAGAGATAGAGATAATTATAATAGAGGGTAAGTATAACTTTATACTGTGTTAGTAGGTTCAAATATTTTTGCCTTTAATCGAGTAGTTTATCAGCTGGTTAAAAAGTAAAAATAAACGAAGAGAAATAAACAAACTTTATTAAAGCCAGTGTGAATCAATTATGTTTACATAAATCTAACAATTACGATGTCTATGTAAAAGACTATCTCTATTTTTATAAGAATTTATTAAATACTGCGACTTAAAAAGGGAACACTGAACACGTTGTAAAGATGTAGAGATCACAAGCGTGTGAATCAGCACGTAAACCCTCTTCCGTCCACGCTCTAAATTACCGGAAACTTTGTATGAAAATGATGGTTAATTTCACCTCTGGTACATTTGCATTTTAATGCGGTTGCACAACTTACAATTTTGGCAAGACTGCTTTAAGAGCCATTTGGTACCAAAAACTTCTTTTAACTAACATTAACATAAACAGAAGAGCATCTATATTTTAATTAATAAATATCCACACAAATAAAGCAGAAGTGATGCAAACGTTTCAATTGAAGTTTTGCGTTATGAACTTATTTAGAAATATTTGTTTATTATTACATCTCAATAAGTTAAATTAATTTAATCATCATGCAATACATCGAATATGTGTGTACTCTTCTAACGTAACATTTTAAATATTTTAAAATCAAAATATACAAGATTTTTTTCAATTCTTAACCCCACATTTGGGCTTTGTACTTGAAATTTTCAAACATGTGTTTGCGTTAAGTTTTGTAGACATTAAATTTCACGATTCGACCTAAAACTCAACATGGAAAAAGAAAAGTCAAAGCTGTGTCAAAATACCTTACTTCAAAATTTCGATAAAAAAAATTCGTTAATATTTCAAAGTTTTTTCGACTTTGATTGTGATGATCAACTATATCTTTATTTTCAAAATGTCAACTATTTTCGCACGACTTCAACTTTAAAGTCGAATTTTCAAAAACTGAAACGAAATTTCGAATTTAAATTCAAAATTGAGACTAAAGTAAAACTTATGGAAAAATGTTAATACTTCTTAAGTAATTGAACTACAAATCTTTTCCCCTGAAACCAAGAAAGATTTCAGTATCTCTCCGAAGATGATAGCTTGGCTGTCGAAACGCATTAGAGCAACTTTTGTTGGGTTTTTTTAACCTTTCTTGGTTTCAGGGGACAAGATTTCTATTTCAATTTTTGAAGATAACCAAGAACCAGTCCGTTTAACCAACAAAAAAAAATTTTCAAGTAATGTCTTTCCTAAATTGAAATTTCAACTATTATATTTTAAAAATTTCACTTTAAACGAAATTTGAAAAATATTATTCAAACTGAAGATTTTTTTCGAAATTTTGACTTTACTATCGAAGTAGAAGTTTTAAAACTAAAAATTTCAAAAAACGATTTTTTGAATTTAATTTTTTCACGAATATTGAATGAAAAATTTGGTCTGAAAACCAAAAATTCAAGAAATACTTTTTCTACAAATGTAGAGTAAGTTCCAGAACTTTCAATTTTTTTTGTATAGGTTTTAATTTTATTCTGGGAATTTCAAGTTAAAAGTCGAATTTCGACGATAAAGTTGATAAATTTTGAAAAGGTATGAATTTCAAAGAAGACGGATTTCCTGATACTAAAATTTCAAATTTTTAAATATTTCTCTTGAGGTTTTTTTTAATTTTTACTTTATTTAGAAAACTTGTCGAAAATGGTGCAATTTAAAGATGCAATTATTCCTTTTTCTTCTATTCATAGATTCATCTTTGAAGATTATTTATTTCTAAGTAAAAGTCTTTTCTTTTTTTTTTAAGTTTAATCCACTCGCAAAGGGAACTTCATTATGCTTTCAAAGCACTAAGAGTAGTATGCGGAAACAAGGATAGATGGCAATGAACCGCCTTCTTAAACAAGGATAGGTTGTAATTTTTTTGGAAAATTCCTTTCGGTAACAAGTTCCAACATTTAGACATTTTTCCCAAACATTCCAATTTAGAATTGAAATGTTTAAATTTTTCCTAAAATTAATGTTTAATGTGCAAATTGTATATTTTTCTATTTTTTTTATTTGGGACCTTAATCTTAATCTTTTGCCTTTTTTCTTATATTCTCAAATTTAATTTGGAATTTTTTACCGCTTTATTGATTTAAAAATTATTTTTTTAAAAAAATGTCAAGTTCTTCTGAAAAAAAAATCCGTCAAGATTCAAGCTTAAGCGTGAAATTCGGGGTTTTCACGAAATTTTCATTTCGTTCTTAAATTTTTGGCCTAACTTAAAATGTTTGCTCTCCTAAAATTTTAACTGCATATTCAAAATCTAAACCTTTTCTAGAATATGATGACACTTTTTACTATTCTAGCTTTTTTCCCAATATTTTCTTTAAATTAGAAATTTTTACTCCTTAACAATTTTAAAACTTGTTTTTTTTTAAATAAACTTAATTATTATCCAAAAACTTTTCCTCCCACTTTTGAGGTTCAAAGTGGAATGTTCAACTGAAAATTTCGGATTTTCTTTTGATTTCGACCTAAATGAAATGAAGTGTTTACTCTTATCTAAAAATTTTAACTTTATGCCCAAAATTTAGACTTTTCAAAAAAAATTACCACCATATTTTTTAAAATTTCGCAATTTTTTAATAACTTTAAAATACATATTGTTGCGTGTTATCCATTCGAAAATTAAAACTTTGTGAATTGTAAACACTTTATTTCAAACTTATTTGGGAATACTACAATTATGATTCAATTAACTATCAGACTATCTAATTATCCAACTATCTGACTAACTCACCCACTGAGAGAAAGACGACCGCATATTTATACCGTTTCGGTTTCTAGAACAGATCTCCCTACAGATAAGATTATCGCTCGCGGAAACGTCTAGAGTGGTTATCTGCCGTATGATTCATTATTCCATTATCAAATATTTCTAAAGAATTCCTTACACTATACAATCATTAATACACATTTTATAACTACATTTTATTACACTTCTTCCTCTTACGACTGATCGTCCCGATCAGTTCCAATCAGTCACTTCGCCACTATACTTGCCCAGTATGTTGAAGTGTACCACTTTTTCATATTGGTCCTGAGGCTGCGCTGGATCCTTTATACCAAGTCGTTGATTCTATTCAGCACTTTGTACGGCGAAACTCCTTTCCTCCGCTGAGGGTTGTAGAGCCGCACCAATTCGCCCTCACTGAAACCTCCACGGTTGGCGTTTATGTCATATCTTGTCTTCATGTCATTCGTCCCTAAGTTGATCTTCGTCCCCACCAGGGCATGTGTCTCCAATATCGCTTCCCTCAAGCCATCTACGAAACCGATCGGCTTCCTGGGGGTCTCCCTTGGTGATCCAAACACCAACTCACACGGAAGCCGCAGTTCCCTCCCCAAGATCACTTTTGCCGAAGTCTGACCCGTAGTTTCATGAGTTGCCGCGCGATAAGCTATTATAAATAGTGATAGTTGTCGGTCCCAGTCTTTCTGATGCTTGAAAATGACCTTCGAAAGATGTTCCTCCAAGGCCCTGATAAATCTTTGCACCATTCCATCAGATTGTGGATGAAGAGGTGTCGTTCGATTTTTCTTTATTCCAAGAAGACGGCACACCTCCTGAAAGACCACCAATTCGAAGTTCCTTCTTTGGTCCGTGTGTAGTTCCAAAGGAACACCAAATCGACAAATCGCCCTTGCGATTGGGGTAGCTTCCTGGTTTGCGATGGTGTAGGCTTCAGGCCATTTACTGAAATAGTCCATGTCCACCAGGATTTAATTGTTTCCATCGTGTGATGCTGGAAATAGTTCCGCAAAATAGAGCTCGAAATAAAGCTCCAAATCTCAGCTCCAAAGCCCTAACTAGATCTTCATAGTTAGCTTGTTTATGATCAGGTACAATTCGGAGTAGTTCCAGAGCTTCTGTACGCAGGGATTCCACTAATGAGGTCGCATTTTCGTTCTTTGTTCACCAATTGGCTTTCGCAGCAGCTTTAAATTGTTTTCTGTAGGTCTGGAAGGATGTTTTTCCATCAAAGGTCAAAGGTTTTATTTTTTGGGAATAAGTAGCAGGTACACTTGTTGTTTAAATTGTCCACTTACCAAGTTCTTCATGACATTTTCTAAGTTGTTGATCTATTTTTGAGTTGATTTGTCCAAATCAAGAAGCTTGTTATTGAATTCTTCCTTTACTTCTCCAATTTCTTCTTTGACTTCGTTAGTCTCTTCATTCATTTCTTTTTTTATTTTTGCAACGTCTTCTCCCATCTTTTCTGTTATATTTGCTGACTAAGCAATTCTTGTTGTCTTCGTACTTCATCTTGTCGTCTTCGTTCTTCATCTTGTTCTTTTTCTTGTTATCGTCGTTCTTCATCTTGTTGTTTTCTTGTCGTCTTCGTTCTTTATCTTGTTCTTTTTTTTGTCGCCTTTGTTCTTCATCTTGTTTTTTTTCTTGTCGTCTTCTTTCTTCTTCTTGTTGTCTTCGTTCTTCATCCGTTTCTTCTTTGTTTTTCATCATTGCTAATATCGCTTGCCTTTGTTGTTCCATTTTGACTGATTTTGTTCTCGTTTCCATAATGAGTCCTAGAATGTTCAAGATTTTTCTTGACGTGCCACGTATAAACTATTTTTCAGTTTATAACATTCGTGATTAAGTCTAAATTCAATTATCACTACGATTCACTAACACTATATTTTGGAACCTTGCACGAATTCCTCCCAGAAATAAAGCACAATCCACAAAACTAATCCCGGTTCTGTTACCAGTTGTTGGCGTGTTATCAGTTCGAAAATTAAAACTTCGTCAATTGTAAACACTATTTCAAACTTATTTCAGACACTACAATTATGATTCACTTAACTATTAGATTATCTAACTATCCAACTATCTGACTAAATAACTAAACCATGGAGGGAAAGACGACCGCGCTATTTATACCGTTCCGGTTTCTAGAACGGATCTCCGTACAGATAAGATTTTCGCCGGACTTTGCTGCAGAGTCTTAGTGGAAATTTTGACAAATGGCAATATTTTTTATGTAAGCTATCTCCTTTACGTATTAATTTATATTTGTTAAAAATAAATTTGAAAGTCCATTAAATAGATACCAATCGTTTGTAGACAACGATTAAAATTTGCATGACTATGATTGCTTTCCTGCATATCTCAAACCTAAATGGATACTTATTTTTAATGGTTAAAATAGGCATTACATGAAAAAAGGAAAATCTGAAATTTATTTTAACATGCACGTTGTCTGTTGGGTGCTTTAGTTTATCTCGATTCTGGAGTAAACTGTGAAATTTGTCCCAGAAGAATATTGAATCACTCTAATAAATTTTATCTTTTTTCTGTTTATTAGACAGATCGCGGTATTTTATTCGGAAGTACAATGATGCATTCCTTCGAAAAGGAATAACTTTGAAAAAGAGAAATATCGTATTCCTGACAATGGCATATTAAATTATTTTTATAAATACTAACATTTAGTAAACACCTGATGTTTCAACATAAATGGATTTTTAGATTTCGTTAGTGTTTATTTTAAAAATATACCACTTCCTAAAGTAAAAAACAGTTGTAGTTAGAGTAACAGCAAAAACATGAGCGTTGAATCTGATATACAAATGATTAAATGTACATTCTCATGACAAAGACGAACGAATTTAGCAAGATCTGGGAACTGTAAGGTTGTCAGTGACCGATGGCTTACTTTTCCTTACCCTGCATTTCCAGAGTGGTCTAATTGTCGGCATTATTTGTCAGCTGCTCAGGAAACTAATTTTATCATTTATAACAGCAAAAAATTTATGGGAGTCAGATTTAATCCTGCTTTATTTACTAACATATATGGTTGTTAACTTCGTAAGGGTGCAATCTGACGAAAAAATGAGCTACCCTTAGTGTTTTTTTCTTGTCGTCTTCGTTCTTCATCTTGTTTTTTTCTTGTCGTCTTCGTTCTTCATCTTGTTTTTTTCTTGTCGTCTTCTTTCTTCTTCTTGTTGTCTTCGTACTTCATCTTGTCGTCTTCGTTCTTCATCTTGTTTTTTTCTTGTCGTCTTCGTTCTTCATCTTGTTTTTTTCTTGTCGTCTTCGTTCTTCATCTTGTTTTTTTCTTGTCGTCTTCGTTCTTCATCTTGTCGTCTTCGTTCTTCATCTTGTCGTCTTCGTTCTTCATCTTGTCGTCTTCGTTCTTCATCTTGTTTTTTTCTTGTCGTCTTCGTTCTTCATCTTGTCGTCTTCGTTCTTCATCTTGTTTTTTTCTTGTCGTCTTCGTTCTTCATCTTGTTTTTTTCTTGTCGTCTTCGTTCTTCATCTTGTTTTTTTCTTGTCGTCTTCGTTCTTCATCTTGTTTTTTTCTTGTCGTCTTCGTTCTTCATCTTGTTTTTTTCTTGTCGTCTTCGTTTTTAATCTATTAATAAATTTAAAGTAGCATTCTTTAACAAAAATTATTTCCTATACTAATCCAACTTCCTTTATTTTGCCTGAAATTGAAAAATTAGTGCAGATAAATCCAGAACAGTGGCATAGCTATGGGGGACACGGTGTGCAGAAGGGCCCTTTTGATATGAGCCTTAATTTTCCTAGAAATTTTGAATTTCGTATGTCAAAATTTTCTTGTTACAAAGATTAGGAATTTTTCTAAAAATTTTAACTTTTAAACAATAATCCAATTTCCCCTGTAATTTAAACTCTTTTTTTTCAGCAATGTTCAGAGTGTATAAATTTAAAATTTTCTTCTTCCTAGCATTTCTGTTGAAATTCCCATATTATGAATTTGTTAAAAATTTGAAATTTTAATATAACAATTGGAATGGTTACGTATTTCCCAACATTTCTATTTCAGTTTTCCATGTTTACCTTAAAAATTAAATTGTTCTGAAAATTTCGATCCTTTTCTTAAGATTTCACATTTGGTCTCAAACCTGCGAGATTTTATTCTATATTTTTTAAATTTAGAACCCAGATTTTGTTTTTTTTAAACATTTCACTTTTTTTTACAAATAAATTATTTTAATCTAAAAACATGGATTTTTCCCTAATTTCAACTTTAAATTGTCCTTTTTTCCTCAAATATTTGTATTAAAATTTAATTTCTTATGACATTCCAGTTTCTAGAAATTCAGTTTATTTTTCGCAAACTTTTTAGGTCAATCTAGAAAGTGTTTAGGTGTTTCATTAAAATATTGACTTGAATTAAAACTTATGAATTTTTTTTTGACGTCCATTCCGAAATGTGAACTCACTAGAAAAATTTGAGTTCAGGAGTTAAAATTATATTTTTGCAGGAATTTTTTTACCTCATCTCCAAATTTTTCATTTTTATGATTAAACATATTTAATTATTGATCAAAATATCTACCTACAAATTCGGAATTTTTACTTTAACTAAATTTAATAAAATTGCCGTCATAAATCTCACAATTGTGACTATCTATGAATTTTAAACTTTTGAGTAAAAAATTAAAATAGTCCGTGTTTATCAAAATTCCAAGTTTAAACTTGCAGTCTTCGGTTTTCAGCTCAAGCTTAAAATCAAAATTTAATGAAAAAAATCGAGATTTGGAGACTGAAATCTAAACTTAAAAACAACGAATCATAATTTCTATAAAAGGTCTAAATTATAAATTTGAAGTCAAAATTTTGGGCAAAAATTTAAAAATGTTACATTTGAATTAGAAAGTTTACTAAAAAAAAATTCCAAACAAATCAAATTTTATGAATCAATAATTTTTAGAAAAATTTACTTTTTCTATAAATATTAGATAAATTATTTAAATTTAAGATCATTTGTTTTAAAACAGAAATGTTAAGGAGTCTTTTACGTTTATATTGTTACGCGTTAACTAATTAATTCACTTATTCATTGACTTCTAACTTACTGAGGGAAAGCCGACAGCCTTATAGATTCCGCTTCGGGTTCTAGAAGGAGCAATCAGATAAGACTTATCGTTTGCCGAAAATTTTGAAACGCTTATCTGCCGTTTGATTCATTATCGCGACCGCTTCCCCTTATCAAATTTACAAAATTATTAACTAAATTTTATAATTACATTTTGTGACAATATGTTAAATTTTTGCCTGTTTTATGAAATGGAGTTTTTTTACACTTTTGAAATATACATCAAAATTTCGAGAGAAAAATTTGAAAAAATTTAAATTTCGCACCGAAGTAAAAATGTCAAGAAAAAACCAGAAGAACAAAATAAAATTCTATTTAATTTATTAATTCTAGCCCCCAAATTTCATATTCGTAAAAGTTTTCTATTGAAATTTTTGAACTCGAAAATGTTGGATTAACATTTTCCTGAAGAGCAAAAATTTAACCTTGAATTTTTTAAACGCGAAAGTGCAAAAACTTTTTTATAAATATTAAAATTAAAGACGAAATTTCTAGGAAAAAAGCTAAGGTTTCAAAAAAATTGATTTATTAAAAAAATGTCTTACATTTTTTTAGAATGTATTAAATAAATACAAATTTTTATTTTTGTTATTATTCGAAATATGGGTTTTTCTTTAAATTCGATTTAAGAACTTGCAATTTTGGCTGAAAACTCGAAATCTGGGATTTTTAGAACTTTTCTTACTTGGTTTTTCAATATTTTCATCTTAGAATTTTATTTACCAAGTTATTTAGTTATTTCATCTAGTTTTTGTCAAAACTAGATGAAAGTAAAGTCACGCCGAGGACGTTTGTATCTATGGATGTTGCGATGCAACCCGTGATACAAGCTTTGCTTCATCTACGTGAACTTTGCAATTGCAGTCTATATTTCATTAGATTCTAATGAAATTAGATTTCAATTGCATCGTAATAAACTTGTATATATTCGTATATACAAGGCTTATTATCTCAGCAGAGAGTAATGCTTCAATTAGCATGTGGCGAAAATGTTTGCGTAATAAACAGTTAAAAGTCAGTTACAAGTCACCCAATAGAGGTTTGCTCTCTTGGATACTTATACGACTGACTAACGGCTTTAAGTTGGAAGTGTGTACAACCACCGTACCATGCTGATGAGGCCAAGGAAGGCCGAAACTAGTCTATGGTTGCGGTTGTACATATTTTCAATTTTAAGCACGTTTAACTGTTTAATTACAGAACATTTAATTGGTCATTTGTCAAGTTATTTAAATAAAAATTATATTGTTATGAGGTTATCGGTTCGAATTGATTATTAAACACGTGCTTTATAATCTTCACTTTATTGTTAAACTTAACTCGGATCACCACAACTGAACAATAACTCACTTATGTACTTCTAACTACTAACTTATTAACTACCCTGACTCTAACTGACTTCTGACTCGAGGGAAATCTGACCACCTTATATAGTTTTGGCTCTCGGGTTCTACAAAAATCATGCAGATAAGGCTTATTGTTTGCCAAAAGTTCTGGAACGCTAATCTGCCGTTTGCTTCGTTATCGCGGCCGCTTTCCCCTTATCAGATCTTTCTAGAAACTTTTCTTATGTACGAAATTCTACAATCCTATTCTATCTATTTACATTGCGTTACAATATATTGTTGTAAATGAAAATTGGGAAAATTTTGTCGAACATGTCAGCAACCTGAAGAACTAATAAAGTCTAATGCACATCCTTCATCGGTATAACGCTTGAACATGATACAAACAATTCTCATTATCTTCTTCTTCTTCTTCTTCTTCGGTTTTGTAATGTATGTATGCATATTGCCTGTTTGCTTCTGGTTACTCTTTTGGAATATTGTCACACCAGCGCAGAAGTAAGAAACCAAACCATAAAAGCCACAAGAATAGCGGCATGCCTTAATGACATGATATAGAAAAATTTACACATCGATATTATAAAAAAAAAAACCGGATCTATGAGACTGCAGTGAGATCGATAATAACGTACACAGGCGAAACCCCCCCTGAGACAGCATAGAGAGTGTTGAGACAACAGAAATGAAAATAATACGCAGAGTAGCAGGAAAAACATTAATGGACAGAGAGAAAAGTGAAAATATTAGAGAATGTGCAAAATAGATAATATCAATGAGTGGGTACTAAACAGAAATGTAGAATGGAGCAAGCACATTGATTGCATGGCTGAAAACAGAATCGTTAGGATAATAAGGAGACAAGTCACCAGTAGGATGAAGAAGCACAGGAAGACCCCGAATTTTCATTATATGTAGATAAATTGGCTTTAGCAATTTTCATTACAGATACATTACATCCACTTATTTGTGGTGTCAAAAGTTGTATGAGATCTACGTTTTACAGAATTGAACCGAGTAGAGAAATTACTTAAGGAGTTTAACATTTTTCTCATCATTATCCGCTTCAAGAAAGGAAAACAAGCTAGAAAAGAACTTTAAATCAACCATACCATGGGCCAAATTTTTCTTAAGTAAAAGGAAGCAACAAAAAATCAAGACAAATAGAGTTAGATAACGCCACATGTAAATCCATATCAAAGTTGAAACTCTTCTGAAAGGGAATGGCTGGTGCAGTTGCAGGCACCTAGTTTACAAAGTCAATTTAGATGGATGCGATGAGGGCTTACACGGTCCTAGTATACTTCTTCTGGAATTGCATTGGCTTTAAAGAACTATTAAAAGTGTTCACTATCGAAAGGCGCCTTTTCAGCAACAAAAGAAACGATAAATCAGTATGTTAGCCATATTAAAAACAAAATTCTTCCGAAGTCAAATCGGCACCAAAATGGTAAACTGATGCAGTAAGGCAGCTCAAGCACAGATATTCAGGTTTAAAGTATCTGTTTTCCTTATGCGCACCCTATTGCAAAAACAAGTAACCACACATATAGATCACTGCAACACAAAACTATGATTCTATTTTTAGGAAAGGGTAGCACTTATTGTATTTTTGTAGACTATAAATTGATTGGGTTCTCTTAATAAATTATTTTTCTATTCGATCGATGAATCTCTGACCATATACTAGAAGAAATGCCTCAAATGATGCAAGCAAGTTTTGAGATGAGCAGGATGTAAGATGAAGATGGTTAATAATAGATGCAACGTCGCAGGATTTGTCAAGATTGCAACAAATAACAACACTAAGTTTCTTCTGTTCAGTTGAAAGATTTATTGGTTGTAAGATGGCAATCACTAGCAAAACAACACGTTTAAATTTCTGAGAAGATTGCTGATTGAACTATGCATGCTGGCAGTTATTAGTGTGAGTAGGTTTTCGATAAACGCAATAGAAAAGACATCCGTTGTATCGTTTAATTTTATGAAGGGAACCAATATAAACAATTATTTAAACTAGTTCTTTTGAACTATTTTTAAATTTACATTTTTATCTATGATATATGCTTTTTATAAAATAAACCAGTTTATAAAATTGAATTCAACGAGATCCTAATATATACATATTCTCCATCATGCAGGATATAAAGGATTCGTTTCGTTCGGAAATAACGAGCACGTTATCCGTGCTGGAGAAGTGTAACTGACTCACCTTTACAATTTTCAAA
The DNA here is from genome assembly GCA_028583605.1 of Dastarcus helophoroides. Taxonomy (NCBI): domain Eukaryota; kingdom Metazoa; phylum Arthropoda; class Insecta; order Coleoptera; family Bothrideridae; genus Dastarcus; species Dastarcus helophoroides. The sequence continues at coordinate 27,557,566 of CM053329.1, read as the reverse complement.
CATTCCTTTGATCTCCTAGATATTACTTACATTTCTTACCTTTATTATAATTGCCTTTCTTTAATGGAATGTTTATAGTTATCTTTAGAAATACACGAAGTCTTTCAATCGGAGAATTATATAACACTGATTGCTGCAACTGCTGTTTTGCGGTTGACTTACCTAATTTAAGTTTCCAACATTTCTAAGGTATTTTCCAACTTTTCCCTTCACCAGACTTTTCATAATTGAATAATTGCTGACAAATTCCAGCGAACACAGATCTCTAATTGATATGATTATACTTTTCTAGATCAATATAAGTAACTTAAATATTTTCATAGGTTAATCAAATTTAAAGACTATTTTAATGATTGTTCAACATATGATCTTAGAAAGTGATCTGTTATTTACAAGAAAACCGAATCTCTTCTTATGTGGTTTGGAAGCTAAAGTCAGTAAAATATATACTGCTTCAGGAATTGGATTATGTCAAGGAACTACTAATAGTGTTCGACCTTTTGTCTACCATCGGAAGTCGCTCTTCAGAAACAAAAAAAAGAAGCAAATACAAAAAAGGATAAAGGATAATTGAAGAAAAAGACAAAAAATAAGAAAAATCAAATTTAAGTTATCAGAGCATGGTAGCTTAGTAGTTAAACATGTCAGATGTGTAACCCTTCTAAAATCAAAAATGAATAATATAGAATTATTAAGACATAGGGGCAGAAAAACTGAATGCTCTGAAAAGAGAAGCAGATAAAGTGGGTTTGAAAATCAACACAAAGAAATCCGGTTGAATGCGGCAAATGAAGCAAACCCACACATTAAAAACAATCTGATAGAAAAAGTAGATGGTGATGAAGCATGGCCAATCACACGGGTGGTACTGACAGAGATGTGAACGAGCGAATTATGAAAGCACGTAGAGCGTTTGGAATACAATTTGGCGTTTTAGAATTCATAAGAACTCCACCAAAATTAGCATATTTAATACAAACGTAAAATCAGTCTACTTTACGGATGTGAAACTTGGAAGACCACTAAGTCAATAACCAACAAGCTGCAAGTATTTGTAAACATGTGTCTACGCGAGATAATACGTATTTGGTGGCCTGCTACAATTACAAACGAAGAATTTTGGAGCAGAACTAAGCAGGAAAGAAGTGACTTAGAGATACGGTGAAGAAAATAGGGATGGTTGGGACATATAATCCACAACCGAAACAGTATTGCCTGAAAAGGCCTGAAATGGAACCCTTCAGACAACCTAGGAAGAGGAAGGCCAAAAATGACTTGGAAGAGGACGGTGATAGACGAAGCCAAAAAAATGAATAAAACATGGGGTGAAATAAAACAAATGGCCCATAATCGAGCCAGATGGCAAACTCTCGTAGAAGGCTAATGTTCCAATTAAAGAATCGCCTGAACCTATATATAAGACATAGAAGCATGACGACTAAGTATGTGAATCATACCAGAAGCTTTTCTAATCGGAACAGTGGATTTGGCTTTAAGGGCACGCTACATGTGCAACTGCAGAGGGGCTTTAACGCAGTAGCAGATGGTGTGCTTATCTTTATTTGTGGACAATATCTTAGACACAAAATGGAGTCTCTTAAAATACTGATATGCAGGTTTCATTTGTGTTTATTGGATGTGGAAATGAGACACCAATGACATAACCTTTAGTGATTTGTTATGACAATTTTTGAGAAAATGTGTTTAATCGACAGCATCATCTGCCATCTATAGATATCTTACAAGCAATCTGTATCTGGTTTTTAATTAAAACTCTAGCTCGCATCCACGTGGTGCACCCTGGGTAACGCTAAAGAGCTAGAACCATCAAGGCAATCCAGATCGTCCTTGTGATCTACCTACCATCCTAACTATGGCACAAGTACGTACGCACGGACAAAAACGTCAAACTAACTACTACCTCTGCAGTCAATAATATATTCACTGTAGTCATTAAGGTCGCTGGAACAACGATAGTGAACGTATACAAGTCCCTGGTAGTTACTTGGCCTAGGGGCCCCCTACCAACAGAAAATCACCCCACGCCATATGCTGGAGATTTAAACAGCCACCATGTTCACTGGAAATACCGTAATAATGATCAAAATGGGCCTAGGCAGGAAACTTGCTCTAATTTTTAGTGCCAAAGGTAGAGGTACTTTTCGATTCGCCAGATGGGTCCCCGAGACTAATCCCGACTTATGTTTTGTGTCATCTGACCAGTATGGCAGAGCAGTACCTATTACCTGACATGTCCTTAAAAGCGTTGCGCACAGCCAACACCGACCTGCTCTCCTGGAGATGGACATACAGGTTTCGACTATTGAAAGCTTTCAACATCCAAGATGGAACTTCAGCAAAGCAAACTGGGAAGATTTCTCATCTGATTTAGACACTAATATTAAATTTATTGCCCCACCTGTCTCAAACTATCATAAATTTGCAAAGATGGTCATATCAACAGCTAAGAAGCATATACCTAGAGGTGTCAGAAAAGAGTAGAAGCCATGCTGAAGTGAAACTAATGAGGCACTCTTCGAAGACTACTTATAAAATGGGAGGTCAGATATCGCGGACGACTTAATGCGCAATCTTAAGACACCACGTAGGGATAAATGAAATTATACCACCCGTAACATGAACTTTAGGCATTCCAGCAGGAAAGTATGGAGTCTGCTTAAGAAACTAGGTGCAGCCTCTTACACTGCACAAAGCACGGCAAACATCTCAGCTGACCTAATCGCTAACCGTATTTTCAAAATGTCTCGAGCGGCAAAAAGAAGCCTCATTGTCTAGAAATCAAAAAAGAGCTTGGGGCTTTAAAGCGCAATAGTACGACATAGGATAGGACTTTACAATTGATGAGATTAAAGTGCCACTTCAAAACTTAAAAAATGGGAAATCCCCTGGTTTCAATAATAGACCCCAAAGTTCTTAGCACACTGCGATGAAAAAACTAAGGGTGTGCTGACATTATTCTTCAGTGATATTCTGAGATCAAGTCGACTACCAAGGGAATTTAAAAGAACGAAGATTATTGCTAATCTTAAGCCACGAAAACCTGCCGAATACCAAGAAAGCTATAGGCCAATAGCCCTGCTAAGCGTCACTTACAATTACTGGAGCACGTGATATACAACAGAAGCGGTCTAATAATTATTGATATTCTGCCTATAGAGCAGGCCGTCTTTTGACCTAAACGCAGCTGCGACGACCAAGCTCTAACGACTAGCGACTGAAAACAGGAGTAGTTTTCGTGGATCTTACAGCCGCATACGACACAGTTTGGAGAGAAGGGTTATTATATAAATTCCTGAAAACTACTGGTTGCCAGGAATTAACTATATTAGTGAACAGCATGCTTTTTAATAGAATATTTCAAGTAGCAATATACAACACGCTTAGTTAGTAAATGATGGTCTCCCACAGGGGTCAGTTCTTGCACCAATTCTTATTAATATGTATATTGCCGATATACCAACTACAGCATCTCGCAAATTTGCATATGCTGATGACCTAGCTTTTGCAACCGAGAATTTAGATATGACAACCATAGAAAAGAGCCTCTCCAACGATCTTGAAATATTATCTGAATACTTTCGAAGATGGTGTCTTCTCCCAAATACTGCCAAGACTGAAGTATATTGCTTTCATCTTAGCAACAAAATGGCGCAGGCTACTCTGAACGTAACTTGCAACGGCACAACCTTACCTTATAACTCGCGCCCCAAGTACCTGGTAGTTACCTTGGACCGCACGCTATCCTACAACAAACTCCTTATTGGACTAGCGGCAAAGCTGGGACCACGGAATAACATCTTATTTAAATTGGCAGGATCTACATGGGGAGCAGAAGCTTCTACGCTCCGCACTGCAGCACTGAGCTTGGCCTTCTCAACGGCGGAGTACTGCTGTTCGACCTGGCTCAATAGCACTCATCTTAACAAAATTGATGTTGTTCTAAATCATGAGTATAATCTCAGGCTCTATTAAATCTACTCCTACTGAACCTGTACTAAGCCACATAGAACCCCCAAAAACACGCAAGATCAAAACAGTCGCACGAGAGTTTAGGAAACTCTCTGAGAACCTAGATCTCTCCATACACCAAGGCCGACTTGCATTTAGCAGACTAAAATCTAGAAATCCATCAGTGAAGATAGCGCGGCTGCTCATCGATCAGGAATTCAACGGAACTAACGAGTGGCTAACAGAATAGCAAAACCGATCCAGTCCAAGATCGCACTCTTTACTGAACTCGCACAATCCACCTAGCGGATTTGATTTACCGCGAAAAACATGGATCCGGCTAAACCCAGTTCGCAAAGGTCATGGCAGATGTGGAGCAGCCTTGTATAAGTGGGGCATGCGTCAGACCCCTGACTGTGACTCCGATTTCATAGACCAAACAATACATCATATTACTTTTGAATGCCCTCAGAGACGATTCTTAGGTACTAATAATGACTTTCTTGAAGCCACGCCGAAGCCCTCCAATGGCTAAAGCAATCCAATCTGGAGCTACTACGACGTATTTACTTATATATTTTAAATCAACTATTGTGCATGTGCCATACGATATATATTGTAAGCAACCAGAGTTGGCCCGCATTGTTTATATTTCGTGGCGCCAATTACCAGGAAAGAATTCCAATCTCAGCTTGTCCCGGCTGCGGGGACACTCTCCTAGCGTCACTCGGGCCTGGCGGAAGTGGATTGTTAATTCGATATTCCTGTTCAATTAATCGATAAATCGTTACCTGTTTTAACATTCGTTCAATTAATATTTTGAAGTTTGTGTTACCTTTTATTATCGTTATAATTTGTGTGTCGCTACCGTTATTGGTGTTTAAATTATGGAGGAGGAACACGAATCTAACAATATAGTTAAAACTAGGTACAAATTTAAACATTAAAACAACCAAGTTGATCCGTTACTTAATAAATTTAAAAACTCCCTTTAATTGTAAACAGTTTTTTGGTTAAATTGTAAAAGCACTTATTACTTTATTTTTTTAGACAACTGCGGACAATAGCTAGTTTAGAACAATTTAATTTCATACATTTTGAACTTTTCCGATAAGATTTTCTTTGAGAATGTAGGATCGAATTATACTGACTGCGCCAATTAAATTTGTTTTTCTTAATATATATTTATTTTTTATTCTTTAAAAGGTTCCAGAAAGCAATCTAGTACGTTATCTACATATCTGAATCAAAACGTGTTATTCTTTGATTTGTTTCAATTTATTTAACATTTCTTCGGCCCAGTTTGGTTGATTTGTTAAAGTTAAATATTTTGTTTTATAAATTATCCACAAATTATATTTATTTTAATAAGATGAGTAATATGGGATAACTTCATTTTAAAAATAGTGATTTTCTTCGAACGCAAAATAATTTTGCTTGACACATATACCGGGAACAACTCAATTATCTCAGCTGGTAAATGTTGGATTTGTAAATTTTGTATTTTTTCTTTCCAAAAAGAATTTTATATTAACTCTGTCTCTTGAGTTATTATTAAATTTTTGGAGTTTTTAAATATTTAAAGAAATATTTATCGTATAGTTTGATAGAATTTTGTTTATAGGAAGCAACAGATTATAATTTATAAATATGTTTATCTAGTTTTAGCGTTTGTTTTGGCGCTTCTGGATTTTTAGTTATGATGTACCACTTATTTGCTGCACTAAAATATAATTTATTGTTATAGATTTTTAAATCAAGTTAAATATTTGTCGGATCTCTGAGAGGCGTTTTTAAATTTTCTGATTCTATGAAGAAGCTCTTTTTATAGACTTTGAAACTTGATGTATAAAACCATGGTTGGAGACTCTTCTGTATTCTTCCATGGAATTCACAAGAATTGGTGCCTATCATTTCTCTAAGAACAACCTACTCAAGAGAGAAAAAGAAAAGATCAACGGAAAACGGTCAACTCTTGTCCAAAAATTGATATAACCAAAATGAAGATAATAACCAAGGACTAGACCGTTCCATCAAAATTCCTATGCAGTTCAACTCAACAATTCTTCTATCTATAAAAAATCATTTTCTATAATTTGTGAAGTTTAAAATTTTCTACCCAACAAGATTTTTCACAAGCATTATAAAACTAGTTTCCAATTTCTAACCATAGTACATCAATGATATATCATTTGTGCATTGAAAAATTAATTTCCAATATGTTGCTCGATAAAAAAATAAATTGCCATGTATCAAATATAAAAGAATGTCCACTGCCGTGGTTAGCGTTCATAGGGCCTTTGCAAAATATTAAATTTAGGCTCCAAGCTACCCAAAGATATTTTTTATAACAAAAAAACCAAGTTATTTTCATCGTCTAAAAAAGTGACATCATTGATATTTCTGGGGGCACTTCTTGCTTTAGACCCTGTGCATTTGCACCTCCCTCCCTACGTCCCCGAATACCTTTTCCACAACAAAAGAAAAAACATTATTACATAACAATTTACAGAAAAAACTGACGGCAAGTATTTGAGGTTTCAGTGATCAAGACTTGAGATGTAACAAATTTCACCACTTCTCGAGCTGCTATTTGTGTAATGATACTCTCTGCTCTTTCTTTAAGAAATGTCACATAATATTGATAGTACTAAAGCCATTTTTTAAAGTAACTCATAGTTATTCAGCGCAGCGCGTGAGCCCTTGTTGATTTCGTAAATAACTTCTTTAAGGAGTTTTCTTTTATATCCGTGACAGTTCTGATTGATGTTCTACTTTTCATCTGCCTTCATCTCCAGAAAACTTCAGACTGCTAATGAACCGAGATTCTTAAAGTGCTTCATGTAAGAATTATTCTGAAAATTTTATTTCTCTTTGCATCGAGAAATTCAATATTTATTTATCAAGGGAGAAAAGGTTTTTAGAGAAATCAGCATATTATCTGTCACGGGTGAAACTAAATAAAATTTATTTGTTAATAAACCCAGAAAGCACTCCAACTTGCTATTGTATTATATAGTGGTCCATTGTTTTCAAACAGTAAAAAGCAATTTCCTCAAGCATATGAATATTCTCTCAAAGCAAGCATGAATATTAACTCAACGATAATAAAATTTTCCAACGATTTCCTCGCTGTAAGAAAATAAATCCACACATTATTTATACCCAGATGATATCACTGTTTATGAAAGATAGCTTTCATGTATCTGATGCATTCCTCAAAGCTTTTCGTAAACTAGATAGCTTTTCTACATAGTTTACAAACATCCGTTTGCTTTTAGAGGGATAAAGGCAACAGCATGATAAATTTTAGTTTCTGGCTATATATGGAGGTAAATATATTTTGATATAACACAAAAATATCTTTGTTGAAAGTTGAAAGGTAAAATATAACTCTCAAATAAGACCGAACGGTCCGATATTTAAATCCAGAATTGGATTCCCTTCCGATATTGAGTTTGTCAATGGTGTCTCGAGAAAAATAGGACAGATTACAGTTTATTAGGATTTATTTGATTGCCGACATACATTAGCTTTAAACTTAAATAGACAATGATTTCAGTATAATATTTAAGTCATATATGCAAATAACATACTACATAAACTTATAAAGAAGGAATTAGCTAATAGTTCAGAATGTATGTACATTGAGTACCCTCAAATTTCTGGACTTTCCGTTAAATTTACAAACTCTGTTCTTAGTTTTCCCATTTAGGTTCAAGGTTTATATTATGCACGGTCTAGAGAAATCGGATTTTGACATGCTCCCGGTAATGACCACATGTTAAAGTCAGCAAAAAAAAAACATTATTGAATAACGAAAAGCGCAAAAAGCTACATAAACTACGATCAAACATTTCTTTTTATTGTTTTAATACATCTTCCCCAATATATTTCGAGAAAAACAAATTGACATTTTGTCGAAACTGTTTCAAAGTTACTTGCTAAAATTTGATTATGGTTAATATTTTTGGGGCGAACTTCTTTCAGATTTTGGATACATTTAAACCTAAAAGCTTTCTTGAGACACATACCCAAATTATGGGACACTTTGTAAAGAAAATTAAATCAAATATTATACGTGTTGCATAATTATTGAAATAAAAACTACAACACACTTCCGCTCAAGTTGAAAGCTGGAAAAGCTTTTCTTTCTCGAGGTATTTATATAAGAATATAATCAAATGAATCTGAATTTCAATCAGAGAGAGCAACTGTGTTTCCGTCTTTAATTTCCTGAAAGATAAACTTGCTGAAATAATAAACCGGGTATATTTGCAAATTTTAACTATGGAGTTCTAATTATAAGCCTTTGTAATTTAACACACTGCTGTTTATACGAGCAAATCAGAAAGCAATTAAAATGTTACCACAATGCACAGCTTAACGGAAGTGTTTGACTGAATCGGACAGAAATTTAATTAGATTCCTACTGAATTAGATTGAGGTATAAAGCGATCCTTAACGATTGGGATTTACTTTATTTTTGTTTGTCCAATTTCAGCGCAAGATTGTTTACCTTATTATGAATGTTTCTTGGTATTTGGTTAACCAACAGATTTTATATAACCAAATTATATCTAGAGGTACAGAATAATAAGAAGCTTAAAAAACCCAAGTTAGCGATTTCATATTGCTAAAAATAGCTGTTATTTCAATCACAATTTCAATGAATATTTCACTTCCAATTTGAGTCATTGATTCAGACGTCCCTTTTTGCCATGAGAAAATTAAATTACCTATTGGAGCTGACCGTTTTCTAAATGTCCGGCATGTCTGTTAATATTCAAGACCATAAGTGGTCCAATATTGAATTGGCATCGGCCAAATGGAGTCTAATGGCAGACAGGCAGGATTACTAGATGATATTACGGGTCCACATGTGCCTTGCATGAATAATATTCGACTTATTTTGTCCTCCCATGGCAATAACGCTCAGCAACTTACATCAACGTAAAAAATCAAGAATAGAAAACAGTGCAAAATTGTTGATAAAAATCGATTCTTCTTATATTTTACACTTACATGCAACATTTTTATGTCCCAGGTGTTTTCCTAAAATTTTAAAACTTCACATTAAAGAACAATACCAACTACTTTAAAATGGACTGTCGCTGTAGAAGAAAAAAATACTGGTTACTTCGAAAAACAACATTAATGAGTTTTTAATATCCTTTCTGAAGCAACCCCTATTTATTGCAATCAGTTTTAGAAAAACAAATGATCTAAAAAGCTTGGTGATCTTTCCTTAATCGCAGAAGGTTTCTTATTTAATTGAAATCAGCAAATATTTGCCGTTTTTGTAATTGTGATAAAATTGAAACTAGTAAACTTTTTATTAAAAGGATAAATAAGATAAAAGAAATAAACTTGTTAATAAAGTTCGGGTAATGGTGGAATTATTTACAAAATATTGGGCTTGCAAGAAAATAATTCATATATTACGAATGAATCTGCACATTGTTCTGTAAATCTGGTTTATTTCAATGTCTAACAACTCAGGCCATTGTTTTCTCTGAAAAAAGTCATAAGTTAAAGAAATCAACATCCTCACACGCAGAAATTAATCCCCCCACCCCTTCCATGAAATCTAATCTATCTCTCCTGGAAGTAAATGCAAGCACCAATTTTTCTTGAAATTATCTTGTACGGGCGCCATTGCCAAATCTTGGCTGGACCACGATAAAGTGAAAAGCATCTTGGGTAACCCTTTCTTTTTTGGGCCAAAGAGTTACTTTACATTTTATCAGCAACAGACTCTCTACATATAAAGTCCAAGACCATCACTAGAATACTGTTCTCATGCTTGGAGTCCAGCTCTAAAACACATATTGGCACTTTTGGATTCAATTGAAAGAAAAGCAATTCATCCGCTTGATGATAGATCTTTTACTGCAAAAATAAAACACAGAAAACAGTCGAAGACACCAAATTTCTGTACAGTAGAGCTTGGTAGATTCAGAACTTCTATCTATGGATAGCCCTTTTTCTATAGAACTTCCAACCTCTGCAATTCTTTGCCAAGCAAAACTTTTCCTGAGAAAAAGTAATCGGTTTTGAAAATGTTGTTATGGTGCAGACAGTTTTGAAGATATTTAACTTGAATAGCAGGCAGACTGATGAAGCTGATCTACAGGAAACTGGGCGACAGATTGCAGAAGAACTAAGCCTAGCTCATTTAACCTTTATTCCTCATCAAAACGGTAAAATAATGAGTTAGTTGGGAAATCTGCGTTTCGTTTGCTCAATAAAAACAAGACATACTTTATATGACTTCTGGCACATAACATATGGTTTATCAAATTAAGTAAAGATGATGTAAAGTTTTTTCGACTGAACTACAAACAGATTTAAGGAAATGACATTTTTTACTTTTTTTCTAAATAAAATCTAAATTAACAGTGTCATGTTGATGGTTATAAAATTCCACATTGTTTTTCAAATTTTATGATTTTCTATCTCAACCAATAATGAAGATACTCGCATTATTCCATGTCCAATGGCCCACGCTGTATACTTGCTTTATCGTATGTTGCATTCTTTACTCTTTTAATAACATTCTTCTCGTTAAAAGTATTAATGATAAGAATGACGGATAATATATGCTTGCTTGGGCTTTATCCAATTTTATATTTGATTCAAGTAAAAAACTTGCTGTAAACTTAAAATCAGACAAAAAAAAGAGAGAAATAAGTGCTTAATGAGTTAAAGTGTATTAGCAATAACGTTGCCGCTCCGACTCTGAGCTACCGTAGCCAAGAATAGGAAGATAACCACTTAATCACAGAAACTTTTGACATCATTTTTTTAATGAGTTAAGCAGTATATGGAACTTTTAATATAATCATGTGTATCATTCTTTGCATAAGTTTTTTGTGGTTTTTAATACCCATTTTACCCCCTTAGGGACTGAATTTTGAGAAATCCTCTCTTAGTACTCTCCTACGTCTTAGAGCTCGAACATGTGCGTAACTTCATGCTTCTAAACCCACCGATTTAGGCTGGGCTATCTATCAGTCAGTGTTTAAAGATTTATTAAATACAGCTGTACCTCGATATACGAGTGCCCTAATATACGAGTGTTTTAAGATACGAGCCGCCGAGCGAGCGATGACACACTACACCGCTGCACACGACCCCAACATGCGCCCCGCATGCTGGGGTCGTATGCAGCGTTTAACAGTTTCTTCCACCTCAGACTAGACCTCATTCTGTGTGCTTGTTTCCCTGGTTTTCGAAGCATTTTTGATAAGTCGGGTTCGCGTTTTTTCTTTTTGTACATTTACAGTACATTATCATATTTAGTTTTATAACCATGAATCCGAAGAAGAAGATGATGTCTATTGAATTAAAACGTTAAATCATAGAAAAACATGAGCAGGTGTGAGAGTAATTGACTTGGCAAGGATGTACGGACGTAGCACATCAATGATATGTACTTTGCGTAAACAGAAGGAGTTGATAAAGGGTATAACGCCAGCTAAGGGCGTTACAATAATTTCTAAGCTCCGAACCTTTCTCCATAAAAAGATGGAGAAACTACTGATGGTGTGGGTGACAGAGAAGCAGCTTCAAGGAGAAACCTTAACACAAAGCATCATATGTGAGAAGGCACGAGCGATTTACGGTGATTTGTTGAAGCAGATCCCACACACTTCCACAAATGAGGAATCGGAAGACTCGTTTAAAGCCAGTCGGGGCTGGTTTGACAACTTTAGGAAAAGGACCGGCATTAACCCCGTCGTCAGACATGGTGAGGTAGCTTGTTCGAATGTGAAGGCATGCTGAGGTTTACATCAAAACGTTTTCCGAACTGATAGAAGTATACAACAAAGTATACATCCCTCAGCAAGTCTTCAAATCTGACGAGACAGGGCTTTTCTGAAAAGGGATGCCAAATAGGACTTACATAACGGCAGAGGAGAAGACGATGCCAGATCACAAACCAATGAAGGATAGATTAACTCTAACACTTTGCCCCAATGCGAGTGGCGACTGCGAAATCAAGCCTCTGCTAGCATACCATTTGGAAAATCCCAGAATATTTAGATCACATAAGATTTTAAAAGAAAAACTGCCAGTTATGTGTAGGGCAAATCCAAAGGCATGGGTCACCAAGAAATTCTTTGTGGAGTGGATAAACCTGGTGTTTGGACCTTCTGTTAAGAAGTATCTACAGGAAAACAACCTACCCATGCAAGCCCTTCTCGTCCTTGACAATGCCCTTGCTCACCCACCAAACCTCGAAGATGATTTATTCGAAGAGTTTAAGTTTATAAAGGTTCTCTACCTACCACACAATACCATTCCTGTCCTGCAGCCCATGGATCAGCAGATGATTTCTAATTTTAAGAAGTTATGCACCAAGCACATGTTTCGGCTCTGCCTTGAAGTGACGGAAAACACAAACCTTACCCTTCGAGAGTTCTGGAAGGACCACTCTAACATCGTGATCGTGCCTAAGAATTATTGATCAGGCCTGACTGGGTGTTACAACGAGGACCTTAACCTCTGCATGGAAGAAGCTGAAGCCTAAGGCTGTAGCTGAAAGGGCCTTCGAAGGAGTTACACGATCTACATTCGCAGCAGCATGCGGTGGTTCAACGTAAAATTAGTTTTAATAAAGAGCCAGAGATGGAGGAGGTTATCTCTACAAGAGATATAAAGGAGATCTTGGTAATGTGGGAAAAAGTTGTAGAGTTCGTGGATAAAAATCACTTCGAAAAAGTTGCAACTGGTCGTGCATCGGAGTTGTTCAACAAAACTTGCCTAATTCATTTCCGCAATATCCTTAAAGAGAGGAAAAAACAAACCTCCTTAAACAGTTTTTTTTAAACGATCTGCTGGTGAAAATGAGCAAAGCTTGACGAAAAAAGCGAAGACCAGTGACGAAAATTAAACGCTAGCTTCTTCCGTAAGCACTTTTTCTTTTATTATGTTTTTATATAATTTATATTTGTTATTTATAAATAAATGTTTCTTCGTGTAAATATATTTTTCTTATTCAAAAACACTTAACACAAACAACTGAAGTGGTATTTTGGGATATGGAACGGATTAATGGCATTTCAATTAATTTCAATGGGGAAAATTGCTTTGAGATACGAGCATTTTACGAGCAAGGTTACGGAACGAATGAAACTCTCATGTGGAGGTCCCACTGTAAATTTCAAATTCAAAGTTGGGATAATAGTTACTTTTTTCAATATTTAATTTACAATTTCGTGACTAAAGTCGAAATTTCAAGAAAACACTTAAAAATATTGACACTAAATTTAAATATTCAACTTTAAATTTATAATTTTCTGAAAATGATGAGAAGAAAGAGGCGATATTTTTAAGAAATGAAATATTTTTGAGAAACTTTTGAGATTCTTTCAAAAATTTCGATTTTCCTTTCTCTTACATTTTAGGTTGAAATTTGCGAAGTTTTAATAATTTGACTTTAAAAACTATAAGTGTTCTAGAAAGAAATCAAAATCCAAAAACTTTTTAAAACTTGTTCACAAAATAACTGGAAATTTCAAAAAAAAGTCGAAATAAGTTTAAATAACTTTTTAAGTTAAAAAAGCTTCGGTAATGAAAGATTAGAATGTTTAGTATTTTTGCTTCGAAATTTTCTCCAAAGGTGCCAAATTTAATCTTAAAAATTTATGTTTTTTATTTTAACTTTTACAACTGAAAACGATTTTTTACATCTAAATTTACAAAAAGTCTTAATTGTGGCATTATTAAAAGCCACAATTAAATGTAAACTTAGATATTCTGATCTTAAAATTATGAATTTAAAATGGGAAATTTTTGATTTTGAAAACTAAAATTTCAGGGAAGAAGATCAAAAAAATTTTGAATTTTAAGAAAAAAATTACTTTTTTAAAAATCGAGTTTCAACTTGTTTAACTGTTAAAATTTAGATTAAAGCTAAAAAATGTGGTGCTATAAAAGGGTTTGAAGTCGAAATTCATAAAAAGTATGCCTAATTTGGAAAAAAAAACTTTAAAATGTGCAAAAAAAGTCCTCTATACGTAAATATCGTAATTTTTAAATTAAAGCAAATTTAAAATCTAAATAGTATAAAAAAGCAGAATTATTAAAAATATGTATTGTCGAAACATTGAGTTCAGTTAAAGGCAAATATATTTCGAAATTATACATTGCAAATTTCGGATTTATACTTGAAATTTCAAAATTTTTCTCGATTTAAAACCAGTGTTTTAGCTTAAAATGGATATTTTGGGAATATTTTTAAATGAATGGATATTCTTTTGAAAATTTGCATTATTTTACACAAATTTTTGATTTTAATTTTAACATTAACGAAAAATGTGCACGAATTTTTTAGTTTAAGAATTTCAAGCTTAAAAATGCAAAAGTTCGCATTTGAGTTTAAATCTGAAATCTCGAGAAAAAATTTGAACTTTAGAGAACAACTTAGCATTAATTTTTGTTTTCATGCTTCTCGGTTTAAGCGGTTTGGTTCAGCTAAACTAACTAATATAAAATTTCAAACACTCGACTTTTTGCTGAAAATTCTGAATTTCCAAAAAGATATCGAAATTTGAAGGTTAACGTCCGTATCTTGATGATTTTTTTAATAAATTCAGTTTTTTTGAAGTTTCCAGTCTGCTTTGTAACTTGGATGTTTTTAATCTTAAGTTTTTTCCTTAGAATAAAATTTTAATAAAACATGTAACAATTTAAAATTAAGTTCGGAACTTTGAGAAAATATGCAACTTTTCATTTCGAATGTAAGTTACATCCAAAAATTGTGAAAATTTCCATTTTATTCAAAACATTTTGGCAAAAGTCAAAGCTGAAAATCTTAAATATTTGACTTTTTTAGGAAATTTTTCCTGAAACAGGAGCATTTCTAGAGAAGGTTGAGTTTGAAGAGAACATTTTTTTGGTTAAAGAAAAAGAAAATTCTAAAAAGAATGGTGATGTGCCCTTTCCTGTAGTCCTGTATTACTAATTACTTGGAGAACTGATGTTAGAAATAGTGACTCAAGAATGCTTTCTCGATTTTCACGGGGACGAAGTCGGGGGTATTAGTTAGTATTCTGCATAAATGGTAAAGTGTGTCGTTCTCTATGACTGACCGAGACGTCAATGTGCATCATATAATATTTAAGTTGTTAAGTTTAACATAGCTAAACGCATATCACACAGAGGGCACTTGTTTTCAATGGACGTTGCTATGCACCCCATAATACAAGAATGAAAGTTACCTCATTACTAGTGACCTTTATAACCTAGGTTACATCATACAGAACCTGATGGCTGACCGACCATGACCTGAATCAGCTATCTTATGGTAACCTTCCTACTTTTCAAAGCTGTACCTATATTTAAAACAAAAGAAATCGATATAGTTACTTTAGCCAGTCAGTATTTTGTGCAAATTTTTTGTAACATTGGATAGTTGATTATATGTAAAGCTGTGTTTAAGTTATTTTTGTAAACATCTTATATTTAAAGCCTTATATTTTACTTACGTCTGTATATATTGAAGATGCTTAAATGATAACTGACACTATATATGGATATACACTAGAAACCTGAAAATTGGATGGTAGTTTTATTTAATGGCGACGGCGAGCAACGCTCATCAGTAAAGCATTTTTTAAAATCCAAACACTGAGAGGCTAAAATGGGTGTTAAAGTTATTTACAAAAATGTTTGTTACCTAATTGCGGGTTGCAGCATAATATCTAATAATTTTGAAACATTTTCATTTATCAAACAACATTAACAAACAGTTCATGTTGTTTGCCAACATAAAATGAACTAACTATTATAAAACGTGAAGTGTTCTACAATTTAAAATAAATTTCAAAGGTTATCCAGTTCAATCGACAAGCGATTGTGAATTGATGGTAATGTTTGGATGCGAAACCATCCAGTTAAAATTGAAGGTAACGAACACTGACAAGAGAAATTCGAGCGAAGTTAAAACCAATTTTCTATATAGAACTATTAACTAGTCCGGTTTAGCGAGGAACCGAATTGCCGTTGAAAATCCTTTGAAAAGATTTGCAATAAAAAAGTTTCCTTCCTCTATTTCTCCACTATATCTCTTAAAAGCTTTATATTTACTCGACATTCTCACCTCCGTGCACTTGGAATTCTACTGGAACTTTCCAATCTCGTCCTTCCTTCCTTTCGAGTACATGTTCAATTTCCGGAATCTTTTACTTTAAATTATTTAAGCGGCGTAAACTAAAGAAACAATTGATAACACCGATTGGAACGTTTCTTTTGACCAACGAGATTAAGAGATTGGAAGTTTTACATTGGCAACCGTTTTTCTTCCCAACAGAGTGCATTTATATAATTGCCGCAGTTGTAATGTTTTATGTAATTACAACTTCAACAAAAGACGTTTTCCGAGGAAAATAAATATTTCAAACCCCGAATCGCAAAGTCAAGTATCTTGTAGGAGACAGTAACGTATGACTCGCAATATATCAGGACCTCTTGAGACTCGCTTCTCCTACCTTAGCAGAATCAAAAGCTTTGAATATACCCAGCCTACAAATATATGCGCATAGATTTCGTTTCTACAAATTCGGAGATCTGCGATCTCATTGTATGTCGCATAGGGCTTAAAGTCACTCAAAGAATAATTGAAAACTTGAAACAAACTCGACATCAGTATTTCAATAACGAAGAACAATATTTCCTGCTTCTCGTATTGAACGCATACATACCTAAAGTTTGGGAAGGGAATACACAACTGCCTGAATATTTTTAGTTTCTCTTACTTCTGAGATGATTGTGTATAAAGTAGGATTACGTGAGTAAGAAGAAAATGTACGGTGTTTCATTAACAATGAAAAATCGCGAAACTGGTGATATACTAGAGACGAAAGATTTCTTTGAATGAAACATATTTTATATGCGAGACCAGGCTGAAAAAGTAATGCGTGCTTGTAGAACACAAACAAAAACAAATAGTGCAAAATGTAGATTCTTATGTTTCAAAATCATTTTTAATTTTTCAATACAGTGACTGAAGACTAACGTGTAACAAGTTTTTTCATTCCACAACTAAAAAATTCGTCAAACTTTTCTTGAATCCATGACTTGATAGCTTCGGGTGTAATGATTACCCCTCAGGTTTCTCTTGAGTACCTAGAGGAAGAGAATGAAAATTGCATGACGAAAAATCGGAAATAGTTATGCACAAGGCAAAGTTTTCCTGCCTTGCTATCTAACTTCTTGTCTTGTATTGCTGAGCAAGGAAAAGAAATTGTTTTACTTCTTGTCTTGCCATTTTCTTGCTGGTTTTGTCTTGCTAGCAGGAGTCTTGCTGGTTTGTTTGTTTTGCGGATGAGCAACAACAAAGCAGATTCGAAATTAATTGCGACACAATCAAGTACATCATGTATAAAAGGTGTAAAACCAACTAAAACGATAAATTTGAGATCTGGACTCTCGAAACCAAAACCTATCCAAAATTTATAGAAAAAAATCGGAATTTTTAAATAATTCTTGGCAAAATATGAAATTAAAAAATAATATTTTATAACTTTATGTTTTACATCTACATTGGAAATTTCGAGAAGAAAAAGTTATATTTAGAGAAAACACTCAAGTTAAAAACATTATTTTAGTAATAATTTTGCTTGGTTTCCTAAAATATCGACCTAATTGGCGAAATGTAAAGCTTGTATTTTGAAATTTTATTTTACAACCAAAATTTTTGATTTTTCAGAAAAACTCAACATTTTTTAAATAAAGATCCGAAAAGTTACAAATTGCGAGAAAACACTCAACCTTTTATTTGGACAATTTGAACTTTTTTAGGAATTTGAAATTTTATGATATTTGATCATTAAATTAAAATTATACATATTATGTTAAAATTTTAGATTTTGTTCTTTAAAATGCGATAATGTGCAGTAAAAATGTTAATTTTAAATTTCAAGAAAAAATCGAAATACACCAATTTGGAAAAAACTTGAGATTCCTTGAAAAAAATTCTGGAAAATTCCAAATGCTTTAAAAAAATTTAAAAATGTAAAATCAAAAATTTTACCTTGAAACTAGATATTTGAATATTTTGAGAAAAACTCGTTTATTTTAATTTTTAACTCTTTCTCAAATTCTGATTTTTGGTTTTAAATTAGTGTAATCTTTTACTTAATTTAATACTTTAAGAGTCAACTTTTTTGACTTTAAAGTAAACTTTCCATTTTGTTTCCGAAATTCCTTATGAAAAAATATTTTCCGAAATTCAGAAATCAAATTCGAGCTCTTTAAATTAAAATTCCAAGTTTCAATAATAAATCGACATTGAGTAGAGTTTGATGGAGAAACACTTTGGGATCAAAGTCAAAATGTTTGGAAAAAATAAATTCAATGTGAAACTTTTGTTGTTAAAATTCTTATTTCGAGAAATATCAAAATAAAAATTGAACTTTACACAATAAAATTCAGATGTTGAGAAAACGCTTGGAATTTTGGAAAAGATAAAATTTAGGGAAAAATTAAATTTTTTCTGAAATTTTTGATACTTAAATTTTGAGAAAAAATTCAACATCAAACTTTTTTTTAATTTTGATGTTTTCTGGAATTTAAGTTTTTTCTAAATTTGAGAGGGAGTTGAATTACTTATTTAAAAAAGTTTAAAAACAGAGCTTATTTTAGGAAAATATTAAAAAAGCAAGAAATCTTCTTCTTGCTAATTTTTTGACACGTAATCTTGCTCTTGCTAAAATAACTTCTTGTCTTGTCTTGTTCTTGGTCACAAATTTCCTGTCTTGCTCTTGCAGCAAGAACAAGGCAAGAACAAGGAAAAGCAAGACAAGAACAAGAAATTCGTGAAACACTAATCGAGAGAGTTAGGAGGATGTGAAATTGGTTCAAACTTGACATTTTGTAGAGCTTCTGAAGTTGCGCGCGAGTTGTGTGGACGGGTGTCGTCATGTTGCAAGATTATGGGCTCCAAGCTGCCTCTAAAACGAAAAACTCGACTTTTAGTTGGAGTAACATTTTCGGCAGTTAAAAATTTGACAACAGTACGCTATTAAATTTACGTTGACATAGCACTAGCACACATCTTTACACTATCATTTCCAAAATACGCTTAATAACTACCTGAAATCTTCGCATACGCATAGATGATGGATAGGGCGATGTCACTTCCACCCACGGATGATAGAATAAGGAAAATGCACGGCTTATATTGGCCATGTATAAAAATTTGACCGAAATGCGTCTAGAAAGTGAAGTAGCTCCGACTGTTTTATTTCTCTTTCTCGTTGAAAATTATTGGTCATCTTAAACGCGCAAGAGATCATTATAGCAATTGCAGCTTAGTTATTCTGCTGAAGGCTTACAAAAAACCCACCTGAAACATTTTTAGATTTCTCTTACATCGTCATTTTCATAAAAAATATGAATTGAATGACATTAAAATTAAACAAAATCGGCAAATTCTGACATTTCTTAACGGATGTTTAATAGCCATATTTATTTACTTCGTTCCTCATTGGTAGTAGAATTCCATCACTTCTGATATCAGAAGAATGTACAACCTACTCTCTAGACGCTTTTTCGATACCGTTTTCTGCGGTCGTGCACTATCCTCCTTCTATGATCCGTGCTTCCATCTAACGCGCTTCTGAAGGTCATTATGTTCAAGTATGTGTGAATTACTTTTCAGTCTACCTTCGTAATATATATCCAAAAGTGTACTTCAGACTCTATTAAACGTCTCATTAAAATTTATTTCATTTATTCCGAGGGTTTGGAGTTCAAAGTTGCAGCTTCTGGTATCCTCGGCACCATCGGTTTTTGTTCTTCCAATCGGTTTGTTGGAGTTATCTAGCTGTCATCTCCGCTTTTACATTTTGGATCCATTTTTTCTAGGGCGGCCTTTTTTATTTCGCTCAGTCGGCATCCAATTTAATACTTTGAGAGGTATTCGTTCTTCATTCAAAAGTCGTAGGTGCTCGTACTATTTTAGTCGTTTTTCATTAATGATATATATTATAGTGCCTGAAGTGACCATTCATCTTCGGACCTCTTCGTTTCTGACCCGGTCCTGTAGTGTCAACCCAAAGCATCTCCTTCAGTATGACATTTTGGCTGATAAAAGTTTTCTGGACATTTTTCCATTTATTACCATTCCAATTAGTGTATTTTATATATTTCTTTTAGTTTAGTGTATCAATTTGTTGTTCCAAAGAATTATATGCAGTGCTTTAATCATATTCTTTCCTTTACCAACCTTTTTCATTATGTCTTTGTCATCTTTCCCGTCCTCACTTATAAAGACTCCCAAGTATTCATATTGGTCTACGTTTTTTATTACTATCCCATATCCCATTTTTATATGCCCCCTTTTTCCTATGACCATGTATTTTGTCTTTTCTGTGTTGACTTCTAGTCTTCATTTTGTGTATTCCTCCACAAGCTTGTCCAACATATACGTCACATCTTGTTCGTCTTCGGCTAGGATTACTTGGTCGTCCGCAAAAAGAATTGTATATATTGGTCTATTGTCTACTGTTATTCCCATTTCTTTGTCCACTGTCCTAATGCTGTGTTCAAATAGATTTTGAATAAGCTAGGAGAGAGAGTTTTAATTTCTTTGTTTGCGACAATAGAAGTGCCACTGCACTGACATTTGGAACAGTTACCAGGTACTCTGCGTACAGGACTTTCCTAACTCGGATGTATCTTTTGCTCACACTTGATTGTTTGATGGCCATCCACAGTTTTTGGAGGGAAACCGAGTCGTTTAGTAACATGGAGTTTTCTCCTTGGTAAGAGTGTCTTTTCTGCTATATGTTTCAATGTGCAGATGTTATCCACGCAAGACCTTCCAGGTCTAAGGCCGCTCTGTTCTTCGA
The DNA here is from genome assembly GCA_028583605.1 of Dastarcus helophoroides. Lineage (NCBI taxonomy): Eukaryota > Metazoa > Arthropoda > Insecta > Coleoptera > Bothrideridae > Dastarcus > Dastarcus helophoroides. Next base: position 27,536,735 of record CM053329.1, on the reverse strand, counting down.
CGTCTGCAGCTTCTTCTCCAATTCCGGTTTTGAGAGTTCTTCCATATAATTTGTCAATCGATAATGTTATACTTGTCCCTCTGTAGTTCTGGCATTCGCGCCGGTTTGCTTTCTTATAGTTTAAGTTTAAATAGGATGCTTTTCAATCTTTTGGGATGTCGTCCCCAGCTAAACATTTGTTGAATATTTGGCACCACTTCTGTAGTAGCATATTTGATTAATTCGATAGGTAAATCATCTGCCCCAGAAGCTTTAATGTTTTTCATTTTGTGTAGTGCTGCTTTTACTTCTTTAAGGAAAGTTTTTTCGATTTTCTCATCTGGTTCCATCACCTCTACCATGTGTCAAGATATTGTAGTCGGTTTTTAGTTAACAACTCATTATAATAATGTGTCCATGTTTCCAAATTGATGGGATTTAATTTGTTTCTTTCGTTCGTATTTCTCCTTATACGGTTTATTGTATTCCATGCTTCTCTTGACCTAGATACCCCTACCATTGAGTTTATTTGAGCACATTTTCCATCCCAAGCATGATTTTTTGCCTTCTTCGTGAGTTTCTTGGCCATGTATCTATATTTGCTATAATGCCTCTGATCTTCCATATCTTTCGTGCTAAGCCACCTAAGATATAGTAATCTCTTTTTCTCCTCTACTATTTTTGTTAACTCGTCCGTCTATCAAGTATTCTTTGTTTTAGCTGTATATTTTTTCCCTACCGCCCCTCTTGCTGCTTCGCTTTTCATTTTTCGTACATCTCTTTCTCAGGTCCTGTTCTTTCATCCCGCAGTATTTGGGCTGGACGTTACTTTATACAAAAAGCTCGTGGACTCATTTTTCAAACCATTTAAATTGTACCAAACTTTCTTCACTCTTTGTTAAGTTCTTGACACTTCTGTCTGAACTCTACCTTTTATTTCTAACGCAGCTTTAACTAACAGGTGGTCTGATTCGCATTCTGCACCTCTCCATACTTTCACATCATGTGCAAAAATCTGCGAATTCTGTTTTATGATGATATAATCTAGTATTGACTTTAGGTTTCTCGTTCTCTAAATTCAAGAGTATTTGTTAATATCTCTGTGTTGAAAGAAACCATTTAAAATTTTCGTAGAATGTTGTTCACATAACTGGATCCATCTTTGTCCATTATCGTTCACTAGCTCCTCTCCGTATGGTCCTATTATTTGGCTATCTACGGCTTTACCTGTCCCACTGTTTAAGTCTCCGGTTAGAATTATTTCTTCTCTCTTGTTTGTTTTAGCAATTTCAGCAGAAAGTTTGTAGAAGAATAATTCTTTAGTATTAATATCTGAGTCATCCGTAGGTGCATATATGCCGAATATTCCAATTTCTCTTCCATTTTTCCTAAGGTCGACTGTCAATATTCTTTTGTCCACTGGATTCCAATCTGGTATGTATTTTTTTTCTTTTTTTTTACCACTATTGCCACCCCTGCTTTGGCTCTTAACGCTTTGTCTACACCGCTCCAATAATAAAAGTATTCATTCGTGCACTTATTTTCTTCGCCTTTCTTTTTAACCTCGCTAAGCACCGCTATTATATTCAGTTAGTTCACGAAAATCATAATTAATTTAACTATTTCCGAGGCAGACAATTTCAAAAGAATATCTATAAAATGTTATTGTCACATAAAAAAAACATAATTTTATTTGAATGGCACAAATAACAAAGTTAATCAAAATAATCACTTGCAAGCTCATTCTTTCTTCACGAAAATGAGAGATCTATGCATCTATACATTTAGATTATATATGTCCTAAATAATTCCTTAATATTTTTACACATAACATGTTTGCTAGCTTCCAATTCTGCCAGAGTGGTGTGAAAATATGTGAATAACCAAAATAGTAATGGCTTCACAGGGCGAAATATACGTATGTTCATAAATTATAAAACTATTGCTCCAACTGTTAGAGCTGTAGCCCCTAAAGTTTAACTATGACCGTAAATTATCAATTTAATTAAAAACCTTCCAGGGTGAAATATTCTCGCGTTAACACAGCACTAACGACATGATTTAATTGTCTGCAATTAATGGTCCGGTTTCAAAAGTTGTTGCTAAACCATAAATATTCACAGGTCTATTGTTTATCTTTATGATAAATTCCATCAATATTGCCATACGTTGATTCCGTACTTAAATGCCTCAAAAAGTTCAGTTTCTGAAATTAGATAATGACATTTTTTTATACTAAACGTTACGGTTACTTTCTAATACTCCACAAGATCAAATATCTACTGATAATAAACACAAACCAAAAAATTAAAGGACTGCTTTTACTAATATGATCATTTGAATCCTGTTTGTGAATGAAATATTCTTTCGGTGATTTCAAAATAACTGTCTTATTATACGATGTATGTATGGTTGCTACATCTTATAAAAACCCATGCAGATGTTAACGAATCCCTGCTATAATGATGTACACATCAGGAAAGTCAAACATTGTCCATAGGGAGAATGTTAATAAGAGATTTTACATTGAGAGCTAAAAGTGGGATAGATGGGCGGCGCCTTGTGTTCTCCTACACCGGTGTAAACAATTCAACGCAGAGCGCAGCGTTCAGTGCTGGTGGAGAAATCAGTAGTACATCATAGCTTCTAACATGTTTTGTTACAGGATTACTACCGGCAGGCAACAATTTTATTAAAATCTGCGTACCACATGCAGTTCTTTTAGTCACTGTCTGAAGCAAAATAAAACTTATATTCTTTGATAACCAAAATAAATAAACGAGATTTCTTAAACAAAATAAATAATAATTCCAATGAGGAATATAACATAACTCTTTAAACATTACAATATAAGGTGTTCAAATAGGCCACCAGACTGTGCTAAACAATATTCCAGTCTGTTGTAAAACTCTCGACGAGTTTTTTTTAACATACAAACTGGAAGATACGAGCATGCTGCGTCAAAGTAGGGGAATACATTCAGCGGCCGTAGAAAACTATGGAACGGACAATTCTTAGCGTGTTACATGGACAATGAAAATTATTCCTTAACTATATTTACTTTTTCAGTATGAGTAATCATTCGTGGTATATTGAGATTCTAAATGTTTAAAAAACAAATAAAATGCGATACAAATGTTGGGAGTTAAATAACAAAGTCAAATAAAATTTGAATTGACTTCCGGTAGCTCCGAGAATGTGCTCGGTGTTGGCGCTTATTTAGAGGTGTTTCCCCTTATTCGCCAAAAATATTCAAATTCAAGAATTGTTCTCCTTTGATGTCATTTACACAATCTAATATTGCGGGTGGTTTTTCATAAAGGTCTTAGTTTCGATTTCTTTTTTAAATTGATTTTGTGTAGTGCTATATTTAGCTAAAATGACTTTTCTGTCAATCTAAATACATGGTCGTAGGCAGAGTTTCTTTCAAGGGACGGCAAAAATCATTCTGAGAAATTTATGAACAAAAAAGAAAGCTTTCGGGCTGAGTAATGTATATTTTCAACTAAAAATTACATGAACTGGGGAGATCGAATTTCCAGATTAACGTTGACATTTTGAAAAAAAAATCAAGCTTTAAGAAAAAACCTTTCGGGGCCTTAAGGAAATATGAAAATTTTGAAAAAGTCAAAATGTCCAAAAAAATACTAATTTTTAAAGATCGATTTTTTTGAAAAAAAGTGTCAATTTCCATAACAAGTCAAATTTAGAAGACAAAGAATTGCAGCTTTTAAAAATATTTCTTCCAGAATTTTTATTTTACTTTGTCATATTTTTGATACTTACAAAATATCGTTTTCTCAAAAAGTATTATTTTTAGAATTATTAGATTTATATTAAAATGTCGATCCAATTTTAGAAAAATAAACGAATTTTTTGACAAAATCCAAATATTGGGAAAACAAATCTAATTTTCAATGAAAATGTCCAGAAACAAAAACAGGAAATATCGAATTTTGAGATAACAAATCAAAAAATTTCGAACAAGCTGAAATTACTGGAAATCAAATTTAAAAGGGAAATTCAGATAGAAATAGGACAATAGGACAATGGACTTCGGATAAACACGATTTTTAAATAATACGTTACAATTTTGAGAAGAAGGTCAAACTTCCTGGAACATATTCCAAATTTCCAACAGAAAGTCCAACTTTAAGAGGAAAATTGAAATTTTGAGTATAAAATAGTAATTTCGAAAAGGACGAATTTGGAGAAAAAGAGCCGACATTTTCAGTAAACCATAATAAAAATAGAAACATATTCATTCTCAAAAATTCGAAAAATGTCCAAAATTTGAAAAAAGTCAAAATTTTCTTTGGTCACAGGACGCAATTTTCAGAAAAAATTGAATTTTTAGAAAGAAAAATGGCAATTTCCAAAAAAATTCAGTAAAAGCGTTAAATTTACAAGAAAGCTTTTTCTCGCCATCACCAAAAATTTTTCCTCAGCAATTTTATTAACATTCCGATTTATTTTAGTGAGGAATGTGGACATGTTTTGAGAACCATAAAATATTACATTTTGCAATAAAAGTCAAAATTTGTTGAAGAGAACAAATATTCAGAATTTTGGAATAAATAAACTATTTTTGAAACAAAAGTTAAAAAGTAGAATTTTAAAAATAAAATCGAAATTTCGAAATAGACAAATTTTGAGAAAAGGGCGAATTTTAGGGGAAAGACTATTTAAAGAGAAAAAGGCAACATTTTGAAAGAAAAGACGAATTGAATTTATAGGAAAAATGCGCGATTTCTAAGAATATTAAATATCGAATATTCAGATAAAATTTCGTAAAAAAGGCAAACTTTAGGAAGCCAGTCAAAATTTCTAAAAAATCAGAATCTAAAATATCGAAATTTTCAGAAATTAAAAACATTTAGAAATATACGCAATTTGGAAAAAATCAAAATGTCGAGAAACCTAAAAATAAACAAAAAAATTCAAAATTTTTCAGAGGAACCCAAATTTTAGGAAAAAAATTCGAAATTTTTAAAAAGAAATTAGTGGAAATCCCGAGAAAAAAACGAAATTATGAGAACATGATAAAAATGTTGCCAAAAATAAAGTTTTGGGAAAATGCGTCTAATCTTGATGAAAATTTAAAATTTCCCAGAAAGCGTCAAATTTTATCGAAATTAAAAAAAAAGTGAATGTAAGAGAAAATCAAAATTTAAGAAAAGGCAAAATTTCCTGGCTGAATATTTATTCTCTCTTGACTACACGAGTTCTACCTTTTCTCAATGTGGCCTCAAAAAATGTCCAGTATTGATATAAACGTCGCAATTTTGAAAAACAAGTTGAAATATTGAGAAATGTTGATTAGGGAATAATGGAAATTTACAAAGAAAATTTTTTCAGAATTTCTGTACTTTTAAAAATTGAAATACAAATCCCTGAAACCAAAAGTATCTCTCTGAAGATGATAACTTGGCTGTAGAAACGCGTAAGAGCAACCTTTGTTGTGTTTTTTATTCTTTCTTGGTTTCAGGGGACAAGATTCATATTTTAATTTTTGAAGATAACCAAGGACCAGTCCGTTCCACCAAAATCTGTACTTTTACAATAAAAAAAATTCTTTCTGGGAGAAGCTCGACCAAATTTCTAGAAAAAGACGAATTTTAATGAACAAGCTGAAATTAAAAAGTGTCGATATTTTCAGAAAAAGTCGAATTTCGAGAAGTAGCGTAATTTCAGGAAAAAACAACGACGAATTTTTAAATAAAAATTCTAAATTTCGAGAAAATTATGATTGGTAAAACAAGTCGATTTTTGAACAAATGAGAAATTTCAAAAGACAAATTAAAAAATATGAAATATAAGAAAAAATCAAAATTTCGAAAAAATGTTTGAAGGTAAGAATAAACGAGCTCATTTGAACCGGTGGAGGAAGATAACCACCTACAGACAAGCAAGACTGCTGATGGATAAACGCTGGCAAGCAAGAGCTCAAGTACTTTTTGCAATGAATAAAAGCAGACTAAGCAAAGCACTAGGTCTTCTTCCTGGTCATGGAAACTTTAATGGACACCTAGTTAAACTCAACCCAGCAAAAAGCGACCGATGTCTACTGTGTGGGACTGAAAAGGAAACAAGTTTACACATTGTATGTGCTTGTCTAAACCTTGCCAGATACATATATTATCTGACTGGCAAAGAGACATTAAGACCAGAAGATCTGAAAGGAATGAGTGTAGGTCAGATGTTGATTGAGGCCCGATCAAACGTATGGAAGTTACAAAGGATTTCGAATCTAGATGAATGGGCCTATAACGGCCTCCAAAAAAGGAAAAAAAATAACAAATTTCGAAGAAGACAAAAAAATTTGTGTAAAAAGTCCCCAAGTTTAGTCCATATAAATTTTCGGTGTACTGAATGAACCTGTGGGAGCAGTCAAGCGCCCCTATCTGCCCTATCATAGCTACGTTGTACCTGCTGAGATTTATCAAGAATTTTAAGGAAATTCATTGTTAAACATTAACTTCAAGTTTACGTAAGTTGAAATTATGGCATCTACGACTAAAGGTATCCTCTTTGTTCTGAATGACTCATATAATTTTATTTAAAGTATTGAAGACCTCAAAAAATTTCAAAGTAGATAAGGTTTTTGTTTCGTTCTTGTTCTCACAGACAGAATATAATAAATGTTTTACGAAAGTTAATCCTTCTGAATGTTTATTTCTGAAGTCAGCAAGGTGTTCGCGGTAACTAACATAGTAATTGCGAACGGTCTGCCATATATAGCCAGCATTTATACTTAGAGCAATTTAAACTATAAATGGCAGCTTTTCCAAGTTGTGGAAATTTTTTATCGGTCATTAAAATCATAATATTTATTACAGTAAACGTCATCTCGCTTTGAAGGATTTGCTAAGTTAAATAATATTGTAACAAAATGTAATTATAGAATTTAGTACCCTAAGGAATTTTTTTAGAAAAATTTGATAAAGGGAAGCGGCTGCGATAATGAAGCAAACGGCACATAAGCGCTCCAGAAATTTCCGCAAACGATAAGGCTTATCTGTATGGATTTAGTTTGGAAAACCGGGAGGGTATATAAACGCGGTCGGCTTTCCCTCAGTTAGTCAGCCAATGAATAAGTTAGTTAATTAAACAGTGTTAGTAAATTAATTAGTCAGTTGTAGTGTTCCGGAACCAGCTTCGAAATAAGTGGTTACAATTCACGAAGTATAAATCATTTGAACCGATAACGCGCAACAACATTTTAACTAAGGCAATTTAAAATATAACATTTTCATTATTAATTTCATATGTTACATTTTAACTAGCTGTTTTGCCACTTATTATTATCATTATTGATACTTACGCATAAATCGTAATTTGTTATGTATCGTATATTATTATGGTTAGCATTACAGCTTTTCATACATGAAACTAGCTTCGATTAAACGTCGGGAAAAATAAATTTTTTAACGAATTATATTTTTTAAATATTAAATAATGATATACGTTATAATTACGTAAAAATTATAACTTATATCATTATTTAATATTTAAAAAATACTTACTTATTAATCGTAATTTGTTATGAATTTTATATTATTATGGTTAAGCATTAGAGCTTTTCATACGCGAAACTAGCTTCGATTCGACGCCGGGAAAAATAAATTTTTCTACCAATTTTTTTTTTAAATATTAGCTAATGATTTATGTTATAATTTTTAGGTAACAACTAATACAAGTTTGTTAACTTACTATCTTTTAAATATTAAAAAGTTACACTGTTTATTTACCAATACATTTAAAAGCTAAACGAGCAAAGTCGTGAGTGTCCGTTACTTTTCAATAAACCCAATGACCGTCTTAAAGATGCCCGAAAATTGGCTATAAGTCCACTTTTATTGCGAACAGTTGAACCGAAGTTTGACGCAATCCTGACTGAAAAGAGCAGGGGAGAGAAGAATGAGCGCTTTCAGGATAAAGCCGCCACATCTGCCTTATGGATATGTGCAGCGGTTCGGAGTAAATCAAAACTTTAGGGTCATCAAAGGCGCACCAACGATTTCTTATGTTTGAGTCAATTGTCTCAAAAATAGGGAGCGTCAGACTTCTTAATCTTTATCCGGTTGCAGCTGTTTCGTGCATACCACGTGCCTCCGTGCTGAAAATCTAGAGGGTCTTCGCCCTTTACCCAGTTTGTCCCTTATAAATGTTGTCTTACGTCGGTACGGTTTTGTTGACGATAGCTTGAAAGTCCCTTCCTTTTAATTAATTTTAAAGTAATTACAGCTTTAAAGCTAAAATTAGAATTGCCAAAGTGTCGAGAAATTTCGCTGTATTTGTCCTGAGCAAATACGCCTGTAACTACTAAAAAAAATCTTAGAGACATATTTTGTCCTATACTGTAGTTTTTTAGGTAAAATTCTGACAAATATTGAAAATTTTAAAATACAGTGCTAGTCTGCAACTTGGAATAAATTCAGTAAATCAAAGACAGTTTTTTTTTCGAAAATATGCTCGGACACGTCGATAAATATATTTTAATTTGCGCTGTTTTTAATGTAGGAAAATTTTATACAGCATGTCCCAAATTTAAGATATGACGTCATCGAAAATTTTTTTTAATAGCAACCCCATTTTTTTCTTGACTACACTTAAAAGGTATATCAAGTAACACATGCGTATCAAATTTTAATTTTTTATTCCTTGTGATTTAAAAGATATTTACAAATTTAATAACTAATTCGAACAGTCAAAAAATCTGATTCAGTTCAATACAATTTTCATAAAGTTTAAAAGTCGCGTATCAAAAGGTATTTCTTTGATATTTTTCGTCAAACTAGGTTGACGTCTTATCACAATCTTATAAAAAAGTTAATAAAAACAAATAAGAAGGGTAGTATCGTATTGATCGAAAAAGCTATTAGTTTGTCGTTTAGTGAGAAACATCATTTATTAAAAAATCCACCAAAATGCCGTACTGAACTGAAACCCACAAGATGAAATTTTAATAATGATTGGTTACGGAGATAGAGCAAGAACACAAAATAAAATTATTTGTTTATTCAGGGAGAAATAACCTGATTTACCACCCATATTTCAAAGTTCCGTAAGCAAGATTGAAAAACAGTTTTGGGAAAATGGGCATTTAAGAAATACAAGTAATCCCCGGCAGAATGCGCTCAATGAAGATGTCAAAATTAATGTACTACCCTCTGTCTAAGAAAATCCTCATGTCCCCACAGTCAGATAGGTAGGGATCACGAAATTAACGTGTCTTCAGTTGCAAGAATTCTGAAAATGCAAAAATCTCTTCCTTATAAAATGACAATCCTCCATCAACTCTTAGAAGATGATCCGGATAGAAGACTCCAGTTTTGCAAATAAATGATAGATCTACTGGACAGAAATGTTTTAAGCATAAAAAATATCCTGTTTTCAGATGAATCAACGTTTATGTTAAATGCTGAGCTAAATCGTCAAAAGTGTCGTTACTGGGCAGACAACAACCCACACTGGATGAAGGAAGGCACTCAACATCCACAGAAAGTCAATGTTTGGGCAAGGATTGTTGGTGATCGCGTTATAGGACCAAAGAAGTCTCAATGGTGCAGGATATTTAGAATTCTTGCAGAAAGAGGTAATTTCTGATTTAGCTATTTTGTTTCCTGATCCGGTCGAAGTTGATGTCCCGAATAGAAACATCTGGTTTCAACAAGACGGTGCCATTCCTAATTTTGGAAGACCTCTCCATGCGAATCTGGATGAAGTATTTCCAGGTAGATGGATTGGTAAAACAGGGCCTTTTAAATGACCATCCAGGTCTCCGGACTTAACACCTATGGGCTATTTCTTCTGGGGGTATTTGAAGAGCAAAGTTTTTAAGATCAAACCCACAAATATTGCGGAATTATAAGAACGAATAAGACAGGAGTGTAGACTAATTTCCCCGAAGTGATTAGAAATGTTCAAAACGAGTTTCAGTTCCGTTTGAGGTATTATCAGTTCCTTGATTTTTTTAAATTAGTTGAGATTTGTTAAATATCTTTTAAATGACAAAAAGTAAAAAATTGAAATTTGGTACGCAGGTGTTACTTGATATATCCTTTAAGAATAGTCAAACAAAAAATAGGGTTACTATTTAAAAAAATTGTCAATAACGACTTATCCTAAATTTGGGACATTCTGTATAAAATTTTCCTACATCAAAAAGAGCGCAAATTAAAATATTATTTGAAGTCTCATATTTCCGAAAAAAAACTCTCTTTGATTTACTGAAGTTATTCCAAGTTACAGACTAGCACTGTACTAATACGGTACAGTTGATTCATTTAAGAACAATATTCTATTTGGAAGAGTATTATTAACGGGCCAGCGGCGCGCTTATCAGCCACCCTTGTGCAAACTTTCAAATAACGCCCCCTTTATATTCAATTAAAATCAACACCATTTCTATAAAAAGTCGAATTCCCGACAAACACTCAAAATTACGGGCAAACAAATAAAAAGTGAATGCGAATATTCACTAAGAAATTTGAGAAAATCGACATTTAAAAACAATTTGTATTTTGTATAAAATGTCGAATTTCAAAGTTTAAAAACTTTAGGTTTAAGCTCTGCATTTAGACGTGAGATTTCCAGAAATATTGAAATATGCCGCGTTTTTATTAAGATGAAATTTTTGACTCTTTGGTTTAATTTTCGAGAATGGATATTTCAAATATTAACGTCGAAAGGGAAAAGAAAAAAATATTAAAATATGAAATGAGTACATTTTTAAAATGTTCAGTTACCGTTAAAACTAATTTTTTTCCAAAACCTTTAATTTGTTTTTGAAATCTAACATTTAACTTTCAACTAGAAATTTTGACTTTGAATTCGAAAATAAATTCGACTTTTAAAAATTAAATTTCTATTTAATTTGATTTTATATATTTTGAAAAACTGAAGTTTTAAAGAATACAGCTTATGTTATATTTTTTTTTAAATGAACTTTTTTAAAAAAGTAATAAGTCGAAATTTTAAAGAGAAGGTAAAATTTTGAAAAAAAAATCCGATATTTTAAAAAAGAAGAAATCTTGAAAAAATTGAATTGCAAATTTTTTGAAAAAAAAACATGGAAATTATTAAAGAGTGGAAATTTGAACAAATTTCAAAATTTTCAAACTGTTTGCAAGTCGTAACTTTCAAAAAAATTCAAATTTTCAATAAAAATTAAAATTTTGAAAGAAAGCGAATTTTTGGGATAAGTCGGAAGTCTTATAACAATTTTAAATTTGGATAAAAAAAGTTTATTCTTCATGGTAGACCCTTATTGGTCGAAAATATTATCTCATAAGATGCCGTTTTAAAAAACTTAGATATCACGTAGTCATATTTCAAAAAATGTTTTAGAATATTGTCAACTTTCATTACTGAAAATATAAATATTTTCAAACTGAGGCGCAGAAATGTTAGATAAAATTCATAAAATAGCTTACTTTAAAATAAAGTTGAAATTTGAAAATCTAACATGTCAAAAATAAAGTTAAATTTTGAAAAAATTTTGAAGAAAAAACCAGATTTTTTTTTAGAAAAAGTGAAAATTTTAAAGTAAAAAAAAAACAATCGAGGCATTCAAAAAACACATTTTTAAAAAGGTCAGGAAAAATTGAAATTTTGAAAAAATTGAAGTTTTCGACGAATTTAAAAAAAAAGTTGAAATTTTCAGAAAAGCGAAAAATTTCAAAATAAAGTCAAAATTTTGGTGAAACGGACTGGTTCTTGGTTATCTTTAAAAAGTGAAATGCAACTTTTTTTTAAAATTTAATCCACTCGCAAAGGACAACCCCATTATTCAAAGCACTGCGAGTAGAATGCGGAAACAAGGATAGATGGCTATGAATCGTCTTCTTAAACAAGGATAGATTGTAATTTTTGGGGTAAATTCCTTTCGGCTTTGAAGTTTTGTAGAAAAAAGAGTCTCCGCAAACAGAAGTGCTCACTGTGTCAAGCTGGACTGCACAGGAATTTTCTGTCTCCAACTGTCTTGTATGCCCGAAATCGAGAAAGATTAAAAAAACACAACAACAGTTGCTCTAACGCGTTTTGATAGTGAAACTATGATCTTGAGAGAGATACTCAAAAATCAACAATTTTTAATAAAGCCGAAATTTTTGGAAAAATCTCGAATTTTTAAAAAAGTCTGAAATAAAAAAGGCAAAAATATCAACCAATTGATTAACAAACACGTTTTAAAGAGTAAAAAAAGAAAAATATATAACGCTTACGACATTAAATTCCTGACGATTCGTTCGAAAATCCAAAATTTCCAGGAAGTCTAGATTTCTTAATTGAAGTGGAAATGTGAAAAAAAGAACAAATTTGTAAATTTAAAATTTGGAATTTTAAGCAGAAGTTAAGATTTTAAAAATAAAAACACAAATTTCCACACGTCTAGGAAAAATCTGAATTACTAGAAGGATGATCACTTTGTTAAAAAAATTTCCTGACTTTTCCAAGTTAAATATGAGTTGTTTGGAAAATTTAAACATGAGTTGTTGGGAAAAACTTAAAAAATTAAAATTTTGAATCGTAGGTAAAAAGAAAAAAATTAAAAATTTAAAACCAAAAGAATTAAAAATATCAAAATTTTGAATGAAAAAATTCAAAATTTCTGAATTAAAGTGGCCAAAACTTGCAAAAAAATAAATAAGTCGACAAATAAATATATAAATACCAAGTCCCAACTCAGAATTCCCATAGAAACATTAAATTCTCGAAAAAAACATTATATCAAAAATCCTCACAATTTCGAATTATACCTCTCAAAATTTCAACTTTAATTTCGAGGTTAGTTACATTAGGCGACTTGTTTTCTTTGATTTTTTGATTTTTAAACTCGAAATTCAAAATTCTTCAAAAAATATATATTCAGCGATTATAAGTTTAGTCTCGAAACTGGAAAAAATTAAAGTTTCAAAAAAAAATCTTTACTTTTAGCTACTAAGGTCAAAATTTGAAGATAAGTTTTCTTGAATTCTTTAACTTTTAAGCTCGCTTGCTGGCATTCTAATATTATTTGTAATCTCGAGTCTTCAAAAATTTTTAGAAGGCGGCTTGACTCGAAATTTTAAAAAGAATTTTTGTTAATAAATTAAGTGTTTTTTAAATTTCACTCTTTTTTTCCCCAAAACTTTGGCTTCAAATTGAAAATATTTAATTAATAACGAGCTATAAATTAAAATAACAAACTTCGCGATCGTTTCTTCCTAAATGTGGTTCTTAAAATTTTCTATATTATATATATATATATATATATATATATCTAAAAATTTTCTATATTAATTTAGAAATATTGAATTTTTCTACGAATTTGAAAGATTCGAACAATATATTTGAATTTAAAGACGGAAATTTGGCTTAAAAACTCGAAGTTAATAAAATATCTTTAACTGACTCGTTCACACTATAAAAAAGTTGTTTTGTCAAAATTGCATATTTTAAAAAGTGTTTTCATCAAAGTAAAAGTTAGGCAACCCCTATATAGAAATTAGTCAAATTGCCGCCCCTTTTCAGTAGCCGGCCATGTGCGTCGCACAACTTGTACACCTACACCTAGCGGCCCTGATTATTAAAAGTTCAAAATGAGCACACAATCCTTAATATTTCAAAAAGTAAATATCGGAAAAAGACACCACATACATTTTGATTTTTGTTAGATTTCTCAGAATTAGTGATATATAAACTAACCTAACCTAATTTTGTTACATTCCTAAATAAAAAGGGGTGTTCAAAGATAAAATTTCTTACTCTAGATGTGAACGAATGTTAATCACACTCTTATATGATTCACCCTACATATGTATTAAAAATGAGAATGGCAAATCTTTACCAATAATGTAAATCTAAGTGGAAGCTGTTAAACAAAAGTCTGTTTGTTAACCATGTTGCTTTTATGTAAAAGTTATACCCCTAGATCTGGAGATCTATAATGATACCGAACACGAACTTCATCCACCTCGCTATAGTGTGACCACTGAATAATATAAAGTTTTACACAAACATCTAGAGCTTCCTCTGATTCGGTCAATATCCACTTTCAGATTAATAGACGCTGAACATCCATTAAAATCAGCAGTCAGATAAATTATGGTCCAATATACTCAGAAGTTCCCGTTCGCATTAAATCGTTCCATTTGATTGGGCCTTCGTTCGCGAAACAAAAAGCTTCCCACTCGAATAAAACGGCACTATTTCAAATATAAATTAAAGTTCCTTCACAAAGAAATGGCAAGCGTTCGAGGGTTACAACTTGGGAAAGAGTTTGGCGAGTTTTCGCGATTGCTAATAGGAAAGTTCTTAGTCATACTTTTGGGTTGTACGATTCTAACATAAATCCCTTAGGGAATGTACCAACTCACAAGTGTGTAATGGAGTTTTGATTTACAATAACACGATGCTGCACAATGCTAAACCACCTCATCGGATAGTTACATTTCCCACGAGTAAAGCCAGTGGTTGTATGCTCCACTCACCTGAGGTAACTATTGTTAAATTATTACGACTACTAAGAATATTTCCTAGGGGAAAAATATTTTTCTCTTAGGAAGTTTGGAGAGAAATTTTCCTGCATTTTAACGAATGTATATATTTAATGTTGAAAAGGAAAACGTTAACTAGCCAACTAATTTCGAATATTGGGCAAATAATTATTGAACTTCTATTCAATAATCAAGGACAATTGGAAAATGCCACAATATACTTATCTAAAATTAATGTTTCTTACGTGTATGCACCTGAGGTTTACTTTAAATCAAAGTAAAAAAGTTAGATGAGTATGTCGAATGAATCTGTATTAGATCGTAGTAGTATTATTTAATAGCCAACTTTTATTGCAAATGAAGCTTCCAAAAAGTCCTGTTGATATATTTTGTTTTCATAGTTCATGGGATTTTAAATTCTGGAATACGCTGTCGAGCTGAATTTTTCATGAGGGATACAATATCTCCGTTTTTAATGCAGCAGTCCATAGCGGACTAATAATTTAGAGTTAAACTGTTGTTGGGTATGCCAAACTGTCAAAATCTAATAAGATCGAAGCTGGTTTTTCATAGACGCAGTCTTGGCGAGGCAGACTGTTCCTCTCTGTCTTATGTAATCAAGAGAAAATATAGATTCGGGGAAATTTTCAACTTTTTTACTCTTCTAAAATTGGTTTTTTATTTTGAAATTTGACTTCTTATCAATATTCCGCTTTTTCTAGGAAATCTCGATTTTCTTAGAAATTTTAACATGTTCTTCAACAACCTTCTCTTTTATTCAATTTTTCTGGAAGTTTTAATTTGTTCCTCGAAAGTTCGCTTTTTCGGTAAAAATTTAATAAATCTTTTCATATACAAATAAAAATTTTAAGAATAATATTAATTTGGAATTTCTGAGAATGTAATTTTCACTTTTACTCAAAATTTGCCTTTTTTTGAAACCTCTACTAAGTGTTAAAATCCACCTTTTTTACAAAGCAAGTTTTTAAAGTGTACAATTTTTTTAGATGCGCTTAGCTAAGATAGGGTAAAAATGGGATGTATTGCCACATATATCGGTATTGCCTTACCGAAAAACGCTAGTCGATTGCTCTGCCACTACGCCATTGAATTTAAATTAAATATGCCAAAATGTATATACCATAATTGTTTAAATTATGTTTTAATTTAATTAATATTATTTCTGGAACCTAGCTTATACAAGTCCAACTTATAAAAAGGGCAACAGAAATATGTGTCTTAACTACAGAGGGATCAGCATCACGAATGCAGCGGACAGGTTGTATGGAAGAATAATTAAGAAAAGAATCGAATTACAGAATAAAGATATGGAAAGGCAGAATTGTTGTAGAGCAGGAAGATCATGCAAGGACAACATCTTCATTCTTCAACAAATATTTAAAAAACGCAAAGCTCGGAGCCTCTCGTTTATAGATTTGGAAAAAGCCTACGATTCAGTACCTTTAAGAGAACTACTTAACATATTAGCGAAAGTTGGCCTCAGTAGGACATACTTTCGAGTGATGTATACAACATGTACAAAAATCCATAAAGCGCAATAAAAACTGGAAAGATTATATCTCCACCGTTCAAGGTAACGAAAGGTTTAAAACAGGGATGCTGCCTATCACCCACACTATTTAAAATATGCTTACAAGTAGCACTGGAGGAATGGATAAGAAAATGTAAAGGAATAGGCATACAAGACGGTAATCGGTACCTAACAACTCTGTTCTTTGCTGACGATCAGGTAGAGGAATAAGTAGCGAAACGACTGGGTTAGCCCAATAAAAAGGCATTAAATAATTGAAAAGTTATTATTCTCTAATAATACAATCAATTGAATAAAACTGACAAAACAAGGAACGTTTTCAAAATATCTACCAAATAAAAAAACTTCAAAAGCGCGATTTAACTTAAGGTGCAGGTAATTTGGAATACAGTACTCCAAATTACATTCACCTTTTTTCTTTGACAATTGCTTACATTTTTTCTCAGACATTAATAAATCTGTTGTCTTTGCAACATTTTTACAGTTTTACAGTCCTTAGTACTTAAGCTAATCAATATTTTTTAACAAAGTAGATTACAATAATAAAATTAAAATGTTATCAGGCACAATAGTCACAGCTCAGTTTTTATTTAAAATTACAGTTTACTATTTTTAGTTACTATTTTTTCAGTAATCACAAATATACACACCGGATTCATAACCACAATCATCACAAACATCACTACAATCAGCGTGAAACGACAACTCACACATTAAGCACTGTACCCATTCTTCATCTATTTTATCCCCACTTTATTCCTGAGTAGGGGTTGCTGTCTCATTTCTCGTTGCTACAACATTAGACGAGTCTGTGTTATTTCCAGAGATAGCACCAGGATTCGAATCCGATGATTTAGTACAGTCATATTTTTGTTATATTTGTTTCTATTTTCTTTTTGCCTTTTTTCCTATATTATTTTTTATAGCTAACTGATACGCCAATTGGCGCAAATCTATTCTAGTTAGCCCATAAAATTTATACTTTATAGTTAATATGTACTCAGCCAGTAGGTTTTCAATATCTGTACCCAAAACTGGCTTTCAGTCAATAGTTTTATTCGTTATCGATGTAATCCGGGAGTTCTTATCATTAACAAATCGACACATGGTTTACCTGGGAACCTTGAAGTATTTAGCTGCCTTTAAGGAACCCATTCTCTTGCTCAAAGAGCGGCTATAGAATTGGACATTTCCTCCTTCTCCCAACTCTTTCCTTGTTATATTTGTGAGATGTTGCCATTTCTAAAAAACTAAAGAATTAGTATCTGCTTATACAAATGTGCATACAATTTGGAATATTTCAAATTATGTTCACTGTGGGTATTTCAAATTAATAGCATGACATCATATCCTAAAAATCCATTTCACACTTTTAATTCTAGAAATATCCATAAAATCAAAGAAAGATCATAAACTAAGAAGATCATTTAACAGTTTACATGATTATAAATATACGTATTATAGTAAACTATTATCAATGATTGCATTTTTACCGAAAAAGTTTTCAAAGTTAACGTCTCGTTCCTGGTTGGCTGGTAGCAGGAATATTAAGATGGTGCCCTGTTTTTAGTACTTATTGGCTTTGTATGTCGTATGAGCAAAAAATCACAGATGGCATTTACTTAGATATCTGAGTACTTCAAGTTACCTGCAGTATTCCAAGCATGCTGTAGTTCCTCTACTAACAGCAAACTGCGAGGAGGACCTGGACTACATGCTGAGAAAGTTTAAGGAACAGTATGAAAAGTAATATAAATACAGAACAATAGTAGAACCGATATTCACGTATGGACTGGCAGATGACAAAAAATGATAAGCAGAGAGTAGACTCGGTGGAAATGTAGTATTTAAGGAGATCATGCGGAATATCCAGACAGGAGCACATTAAAAATTAAAAAGTAAGAATAAAAACGGGAAAGGTGCATGCTACTACAGAGAGAATAGAAACTAGACAGTTGATATGGTTCGGATACGTAAAAAAAATGCAGAACAGTAGGAGGCCAAAAAGAGCATTAAAATATATATATATTTCTACAAACAAAAGAAAGAGAAGAAGACCAGCTAGAACATGGATTGATGGGATAATGGACATAATGGAAGACAGAGCAATCCCTGACGAGGACTGGAAAAACAAAAATATATGGCGGTCGAAGTGCGAGATGCGGCAGCAGCTGCCTAAATTAGAAAAAAAAACTGGCAAAATTCTGGTACGCCGACAGGGCGTCAATTCGAAATACGCGAAATCGCAAAATTCGACATTCTTTATCAAAAATTACCTTTTTATGGAAAATATTCACCTTTTTATGAAAATGTCGAAATGTTGACTGTTTTTTCCAGATTTTTTATATTTCTCAGGATTTTTGCATTTTTGGTTCATTTTGTTCTCGAAATACCAATTTATTTTCAAAATTTAACATTGCTACAAATTTCGACTTTTTTTCAGAAATTTCAATCTTTTTATTTAGAAATTCCGCAGAACCTCGAATTCGACTCATTTTCAAAATTCAATTCTTTTCAGATTTATCTTAATTTCTCAGTTTTGAATCCCCGGTCAAACTGTTAATCTTTTTTTTTTTGGTAATGTCATTTTATACGAAAACAAAGTTTTTTCTTAAATATTAACTTCTTCTTGGAAGTTTCTCTATTTTTAAGGTTCGGCATTTTCTCAAATTTCGAGAATATTTTATAATTTGTCTTCTCTTTCGAAGTTGTAGAATTTTTGTTGAAATTCGACTGATTTGAACATTTTTTTTTAAGTTAAACCACTCGCAAGGGGTAACCCCATTATGCTTTCAAAGACTACTAGTAGGATGCGAAAACAAGGATAGATGGCGATGAACCGCCTTCTTAAACAAGGATAGGTTGTAATTTTTAAGGAAAATTCCTTTCGGTAACAAGTTTCATAACTTGGAACTTCTATAGAAAAAAGAGTCTCCGTAGACAGAAATCCTCACTGTGTCAAGCTGGACCGCCCAGGAATTTGCTGTCTCTGACTGTCTAGTACGCCTCAAGAATCTTGCCCTTGGGGGGATCAATCCTATTAATTCCTACGAGCATCTTCCATGATAGTACTTGTAGAAAAGAGACAATTCACCAACCATACGCCTGTGCTCTACTGTTTCGAGAGAATCGGTCAGACTCTCGTCATCAATTAGGCGAATCGTTCTTCTTTGAATTGAATCCAAGAGAGCTAAAGCGTGTTTTGGAGCTGAACTCCAAACATGAGAACAGTACTCCAGTGTTGGCCTAACTTGAGCTTTGTATAGTGTTAATAGCTGATAAGATATGAAGTACTTTTTAGCTCTAAAAAGAAAACCTAGCTTCTGAGAGGCGGATTTAATAATGGCGCGCACAAGATCGTTAGTTAGTTAGTGCGCGCATTCACTCCTGCGATAGATAGATTAAATCCCATCGGAAGGATTTTTTAAATTCATCGTGTTCTCAAAATATCAATTTGTTTCCAAAATTTCACGTTCTTTGTCAAATTTAATTTTTTCTAGAAACTTTCGACCATTTTTCTCGAAACGACTTTTTTTTCAAAATTCAATTTTTTACAGATTTCTTTATATTTCACAAAATTTTGACTTTTTTATGAAAATATAATTTTTTATTGTGAAACATTAGCTTTTACTAAAATCCGAATTTATTTTCAACTTTTTCTAAAAATGTTCTCGAAGTTTCGAGTTTCTTTTCAAAATTTTAATTTTCTTTTGAAGTTTTACAACAAAATTCTACTTTTTATGAAAACATCAATCTTTTTTTAATTCTTTGGTCAAATTTTCCATTTGATATTGAAGTTGCTAGTGTTTTTACTCAAATTTTGACTTTGTCTCGAAATGTCGAATTTTTTGAATTTATTTTTTTATTGATATTATTCATTTTTTTTCAAAATTTGCCTTTTTCTGTAAATTTTAACTTTTTATCTCAATTTTCACCATTGTCTATTTTGCAATTTTTGCTTTTTTTTTCCTAAAACGTCTTTTTCTGGAAATTTCAACTGTTTTTCGAAATAGTGAATATCATGATATGACTGTTATTTGTAGAAATGTCGGGAAATATATTTTTTGTAAACTCAACTTTTTACTCCAAATTTCAAGATTGTTTTAAAAGTCAAATAAAAACATAAAATTAATGAGAAAGGTCCTAATAAATAACAATTTTTTTTGAAGTTTTTTAGGGTCCGTACTTTAAAAGCAAAAACGAAACTCTTATAATCTCTTTTTTTTTCTTGGTTTCAGGAGACAAGTTCTGTATTTCAATTCTTATAATCTCACTCTCGTGTTCGGTCGTTCATCTGCCACAAATAGTTTTCCTCGAAAACTATGCAACGTAAACATTTGAAATTTTGGATACCGTTAGTTCTGGATAATCCACGCCAATATGCCTGCCAACGATTAAAAAAAGACAATATTTTATGAAAAATAGGTGGTTAATTTGGTCTCCAAGAAATCAAGTTTTAGTAAATATATCGTGTGAGGTATCATTTACAAGAGCTACGTTCAAGGATCCTAAAATTTTTATTTATAATTTTCGGTTGAATCGTCTTAAAGACACAGCTTAAAATGTGTCAAAAATTACCGTCCCTTCCCCCTGTTCTTCTAGGTTTCTAAAGATAAAATTTAGATTTTAACAGAGTTAATAGATATTGGGCCATAAATTATCGAAAAACTGCAGGTTTTTTCGATATCGTAATTAATGTTAAAAAAAATATTTTATTGAAAAATAGGTGCTTACGTTCCAAGGCTTTTTGATTCAAATAATAATATTTTTTTTTAAATAATAAACCTGATTTAGCTGAAGGATAAAATAAAGATCAAATTCGTCTCTAACATTATTTTATTTAGATGAATATTTTCGGAGCTAGCACTAGTTCATGCAACGCAGTAGTTGCGGTTGGAATTGAAGATTTTTGCGCGATCTCATAAACTGTGTTAATCATTCACTGATTGCAAATTGCCAATGAATTCTTTTTGCCCGACACATTACCCACACAGTTATCAGTTCCACAAATATTTGGATTGATTTTGGAAAAAAGTTTGAATAACTGAAAATAGGCAATTTTTTTTTTATTTTTCAATTATAACACAAGAAAATTTGGATAAAATTTCAAATTCATACATAAGTAAAAATGATTTATTTGGTCTATTGACAGTGCACTGTAGTGATTGGTACGAAACCCTAATTGTGCGAGCCCGACTCGCTCTTGGCTGAATTATTTACTTTTGACCTTTTTCTCAAAATTAACAAATTAATATGTTTTTGAAAATTGAGTTGTTCTGGATAATTCCCGTCAACTCTAACAGTCAAATCAGTAGGTTTCTTCAGGATATTCCTTTTCACAACTCTTTATGCACAATTTATTAATTTTTCATAAGGAGATATTTACTTTCGATGATTTTAATAACCGAAAATATTACAAGCGTGATTTGAAAAATGTAAATGATAACAATCCGAATATAATACTAAACAAAATATATCCGCTATTACGCGGATACATTATTACCACTGCAAAAGTTGGTCTGTCTGTATGTTTGTTACTTCTTCACAACTTAGTAACTGAATCAGATTTGGTGAAAATTGGTAAAGGGCCTCCTGCAAAGTCGGCAAAAAAGAGGGGCTAATTTTCATCGCGTAAAAATGTTCCGGAAAACTCTTTCAGATGTCCACATTCACAAATTGTTATTTTTGTCAAAAATCGACAAAGAATATTTGTTTCCTTTTTTTTTCAAAATATTTTTCTTTTAAGTTTTTGCTCCGTTAATTTTTAAATTATCAAGAATTTGTATAGGTAATTAAAAAATGTTTCCCATATTCAGTATCTACGCAGAAGAAATGGTAGGTGTTAGCTAGCTATAAATCTCGTTTTATTTTGTAACGAGTAAAAACTTTTGTCGAAAAAATATCAGTAATGATGACTGTTCAAAGCTATAAATTTTGCATGATTTATTTTTACTTTCATCAGAATGAACTAAAGATTTATAAGCATATTACATCAAAATATGCATTAGCTTATACTGCAAATCTGAATAATCTGTTTTGAATTGCGCTGAATGCACAGTGCCATTTGTAGCGTCGCTTCCAAATTTATTTCCGTTATTTCCGTCTTCCAATTGGGTCACATATGATTTATTTTTCTAATCTATGGATGCTGGAGTGAAATTTAATTTGCTATCAAATAATAGTGGCCTTTTACGAGCTCTTGTATATCCCATTGTTTGTTGATGTTTTGTTACTTAATGGCTGGGAAATTCGAATGTCCTTCAATGAGAGTCGTTCATCATTCGTGACAGCGTGGATTACCAGCACACGGTGCGATTACAATAAGGCCACTTCGTGCACGGGAATGCGACAAAACAGCATGCCACAGGTAGGTGCTAATTTTTCTTTTAAGCAGAAAATGTGGACAAGTTGTTTGTTCTTACTATTAATTATTTCTAAACTCTGTTCTGAAAGCATTAAATTAGTAGCGGAATGTTTTCAACCAGAATTACTTTTTGCCATCGCATCCTTCATGAAAGTTCTTTTGCTACCACATTAGGTTATTTACATTAAAATCCTATAAAAAAATAAAAATCTTTATCACAAGATTTTTGAACCCGCATTAGGACTTGAGCAGCCACCTCTTTATTTCTTTGTTTCTATTGTTAGTCCATTGCCGGCAATATATCATTAGTAGAATCAAAAGTGCACACCCCAAAATTTAGAACTGACAATTTTTACTTCGAACTCCTAACTTTCAGAAAATAGCTGGAAGTTCATGTTCAAACTCAACATCTATTTTAAAATCGAAACTATTATCAAACATACATAATAATGAACTAGGTGTTTCTTAGGAAAATCTTCATCATACTGCATTTCCCATGTCATCAGTTGTAGTGAATGGAAATAAAGATTTTTATTTCATTAGTCACTTGTTAAATAAACTTACAATTAGTGAAAGGATTTAAAGACCTGCTTCTCAGCTAAAAGTCAATATGCAATTTGTCAAACATCTATTTCCATGAGAATTACCACAATACAATTAATTTCGGTAACTTATATTCATGGCATATTGTGTAGTTTCTAGCGCTTTAGCCATCTCACATTTTTGAATACCAACAGCGATGATTGTTTTGGATTCGGCTGAAGTCAAGATAATTTTATCTGTCACTCATTTGTTATGAATCTGTCATCTTAGGTGATGACACATAACAAATGAGTGACAGATAAAATTGTCTTGACCTTACACATAAAGATTATATATGAAAATTATATTTTTAGTTTTACTGTTAGTATATAACGTATAATTATTGAATAATGAGACGAGAAAAGGATGCCGATAGCGTACAAATAAATTTCACAAGGCACAAGTGAGATGATGCAAGTAATCACACCTGAAGGTCAGAGTATTTCTAAGTAGGGAGCCGAATTCTCACGGTTTCCTGTTCTGGAATCTAACACCTTGAAATGGGGAGTCACCCTTTCCATAATGCAATGGCTCATTATTCACTCTTCCGTCGGTCTGATTTTCCCACATTCCCCCGTTTGCGTCTTATTACTTCTCTCGCAGCTACGTAACTGGAATTTAAAAGATCAAATAATCCCGAAGGTGATACCTTTGTATAATTAAATTCTGTAATTCCGCCACTGTTATTGATACAAATTTTAAGGCTGTTTTGAACGCCAATTCAAAAGTAGTAGGATACCTTTTGGATGAATTGGAAATTAATTGTGATTTACTTTAGGTTTATTTTTTCTTCTAATTTGTTAAACACATTCCAGTACATCTTTTTCTCACATAAAATTGTAAAATTCATTACGTTACAGTGTCAGATAAATCCATAATGTGAGGACATCATCCAAAAAATGTAATAACCCCGCGTTGTGTTACTTTATCCGATAATGCTTTACATTAATATAAAATTACATACATAGCAATATTGAAATTAGAAGAATTTACAGTATTGGTACAAATAAATCCTGCAAATAAAAGGAAACATATATAAAAGAATAAAACAATTATTTCTTGCTGAAACTCAGTAGTGCTTTGCTTTTTCGCAAGTTAAATTCACCTGGAAAGTAAATGGAAATGACAATACCAGAAATTGTAGACTATTTCAAACCAAACAAAATTCATATATTTCTATGAATCTGTGAACCTTATGAATAATGTATTTTAGCTATTTTTAATAACGGCGAGATAGAAGACAAAAAATTTCCATTCGGCAAATGCGTCTAAATCTACGCTGAAATGTAAAAATCTTTTATTAAAGCGCAAGAAGAACTTTCCATTTAACTGGCTTTTGATGCACCTAAAAGGGAAAAAATCTTTTATGCAAACTCTTCAGATATTCTGCTGTAATAAAGACAATATTATCGGACTTTTAATAGGACTGTTTTACGTTTAGAAGGAAAAGGGCGTTTTATCGGATGTTTTGCTGAAATTTATTTTATGTAGCTTTTTGCTTGCGCTTTTACATTTTAGCTTTCACTTTATCTAAGTGAAATATCGGTCTTTATAAGTGGCATCCTGTTTCACTTCATTGCTTTGAAAAATATCGTTTTACAATTTACCTAGTTGATTTTTCCTAGCAATGTAATTATATACGGTCATATATTTCTTTCCAAAATGTTCCCCACTGTTTAAAATTTCACATTAACTTTCTCCTTTAGTTTGTTATTGCTATCAGACTAATTTGCTCAAGCGAATTGTCCAAAGACTTTTTCGGAGGCACCAAGAATTATTTAATTATTTGCATATGGTCGCTATATATAACACAAAATTAATTTCTTCACTGCTAGTGACCTTAAACCTTAGTTGTCATTCTCAGTAATGATTGCTTCAATTGGCATAGAGCAAAAATGTTCCTCGTAAGATACAGTCAAAATTTTGTTAAGTATCACCCAATGGGGTTTAGATCACCTGAGAAGCAGCGACCGTACTACACTGATAAAGCCAGAGAAGGCGGAAAGTGATCTATGATTGTTGATTGTAAAAATTTTAAACGTTTACGACATTCGACTGTTTCGTTACAGACCATTTAATTAACGTATAATTGACAGAAACCATCGCAATATTGATTTCTAAAATTTTACAAAAAAAAATAAATCATGTGTTCTCAAGGAATAATCTCAGGAAACTTGTAGGGATATGGACAGGTCACTATCGATTAAACAAACACCTCCACAGAATGGGAATTATAAACGACCCGAACTGCAGAGGGTGTTTAGAAGAAGATGAGAGTATCGAGCACGTGATGTGTCACTGCCCGACACTAGCATCAATCAGAGGATCCACGCTGGTTGACTTCTGGCCTAGTGTGGCCAGTTTGAGAGAGGCGCATCCAAGGGACGTTCTTCAGTTTCTCAACAAGGTTGGGTGGTTGAATGAATGACCAACGACACCTTAATCACGGGGATAGCACAATGGGCCCGGAAAGGGTGGCCTAAGTGCTGGCCTAAACTTTAGGCAACCCACAACAAATCCAGAATCCAGAATCCAGAAATCATGTGTGCGAAGTAAAGAAAATAAATACTTCATGCCAAAAATTAGTACAGAGTTTTCAAAACATGTGGTACACAAATTAGACTTCAGAAATATATAGTATATCAAGTCAAAACAAATATACAGGATGTTTTCGAATAAGATCCTAATGCTGAAGAAGCATAATCTTTGAATGATTCTAAAAAAAAGTTAATACCAACATAGGTCCGGACCCGCTTTATTTTTAAGATACAGGTTGTTGAAAATAAAGAAAAGAATTGTTTTTTTTTCTGAAATACATTGAAACCATTTAAAATATATTTTTTTTAATTTTGGTACATTCTAACTAGAGACAAAGGCGCATTTTTCGCAGAAAACATATTTGCTCTACTTGCGGAGTCCACGTCCATGTCCTTGAGAATTCTTAACAAAAAAAAATGGTACGCCACTGCTTTTTTGTAAAACAAGTACTAATTTCATAAATAACTTTCATTTCTTGATAAACATTCTTCCTTGACATTTTTCGTCGGACGAAGGGTTTTCCAGTAAAAAAGCAATTTAGCTTTAAAAACCATAAGTCGACCTGTTTCATGCTATGGGTTTCTTTTTCTTCTTCTTCTTCTTCTTCTTCTTCTTCTTCTTCTTTTTCTTTTTCTTCTAGTATAGGGCTGCTGCTCTATCTGCCCATATTTTACATCTAGGTATTGTCCTGCGAACTCGATGTCCAACTCTGGTGCCTTCTCTTTGATGGTCTTCCAGCTGGTCGTTTCGTATTGGGTATTTGAGACATTACCCTTTTCGCAAGTCTACTGTTGTTCATTCTCCGACGTGATCTCTCCAGAAGCGGTATCTTGATCTCCACCATCTGACCACGTCTTCTATGCTGCACGTTTCTTTCATGCGTTGATTCCGAATTCTGTCGCGAATTGTGTGGCCTGTTATGGCTCATAAGGTCTTCATTTCTGTTGTTCGTAAGATTTTTTTGTCTTCGCTGTTTCGGCTCTTGTTTCTGCTGCGTAAGTTAAGATATGTCTTACGAAAGTTTTGTATATCCTTACTTTGCTTTCCATTCTGATGTATTTGGTTTGCCATATTACATCTCGTAAGCATCCCTATATTTTTACAGCTTTAGATGCTTTTGTGAGGACTTCAGTGTGTAGGTTTCTGCCGCTGGGTGTTACAACGCCTAGATAGTTGAAATTTCTGACTTGGTTGATAGTGGTGTCATTTACTACTAGTTTACATCTCATCAGGTCCTGTGATTGCTTTTTTGGGTTGATAATTTTATATTAAAAGCCGCTGCTGTCGTTTTTAATCGAAATAATAAACGTTGTAGGTCTTCTTAGTTTTTCGCCAAAAGAAGTATGACATCCGCATAACAGATTATTTGGGTTTTGTCGTATGCGATTCTGTACCCAATGTTTGTTTTCATCACCTTGTTTATAATTTCGTCCATTATTATATTAAATCGGATCGGGCTTAAGCTGTCTCCTTGTCTGATGCCTATGGAAACGGGTACTACAGTAATACTCCGCTTAACGCTGCTCCGTTTAGCGCTGTTTCGGTTTAACGCTTTTTTATTGGAATAATGAGATTACCTGAAAATTGCAGGCACTTTTGGACTACCCCTAAATTTAAAGTACCTACAACATACATATATAATTTTTTATAATGAGGTTGCGAAAAAAGGTTTGAACGGAGTGTGTAAAAATATTTGGTAAGATCTAAACGAGGACGGTGACACTAGAAACTCTGTTGATATGAACGAAATAGTCGAATTAGCGAAACCAACAGGTTTAGAAATGTGAAAGATCTCAAAGAAATGTTGATGATGAGCTCAAGCAAATAGTGGATCAAGAACAACGCAATAATATTGAAAATAGTGATTCTGAAGAACAAAAAACTTTTTCAACGGCATTTCTAAAAACCAGGTTAGCCACTATAACAGAAATTATAAACCATTTTATTTAAAATGAAGCAGATTTTGATAGCAGTTGCAAGGCAAGACAAGGTGCCATGGATGCCTTTCCCACATGTTGACAACTTCTTATATGGCACTTAAGAAAAATACAAATGACATTAGGCGCTTTCTTCATGAGAAAGCCGACAATTGGAAATGCAGAAGAATCCGACTGATATAAACATGAATGGTGACTTGCTTTTTACATCCGTTTTCCCCTAATACCATTATGTACATGAAAAGATGACCTCGTTTAACGCTGTTTCGTTTAACGCTGTTTCGTATAACGCTCTACTTGGTTCGAACGTAACCCCCGCGTTAAGCGGGGTTTTACTGTGTTTTAATTATAGTTCTATTTTTGCTGTTAATTTCTTTAATAACGTTGGTAATGTTCTTGCTTATTCCTTTGTATGCTAGCGTGTTTATTACGTCCGTCAGTCTGACTATTAAATGCGGATGTAAAGTCAACAAAGCAGAGAAATAATAGCTTGTCGTACTCTATGGCTTTTTCTATCCTCATAATGAATATAGCGTCTACGGTGAATCTGTTGCATCGAAAGCCTTGTTGTTTCTCACTTGCTTCCAGTTGTTGGGTGATTTTTGTGGACATTATTTTTCTAAGTAGCTTCGAGTCGCAACTCAAGAGTGATATTCCTCCATAGTTTGAGGGGTAATGTTTGGTGCCCTTGAAGATAAGTATTGTGATACTTGTCCGCCACTAGTCTGGTATAATCCCGGACTGTAAGATTTTTGCATAGTACGGTCAGCTGGTTTGCCAGGTCCGCTCCTCCGTATTTTATCATCTGGTTGGTAATAATCACCTGGCAATTTTTTAGTTTCTTTATCTCTTTTATGACATCATCTGTGGTAATGCTGATGTCATTGTCATTGTTTAGATTGTCCTCTGGTACCTCTATCGATGTGGCTACATTTGTCTCATAGAGGTTCTTGAAGTATCTTACCCAGTCTTCTTTTGAGATTATCTTTATATCCACATATTCGTTTACAGGTTTCTTTCTACAACGTAACATGTCCCATATCTTTTTCTGGATACCATATAGATCGTATTTCATATCACTAGAAAATGTTGCCCAATAATCTTTTTTTAGATTCGCAATTTCGTTGTTGGTTCTATTTCTTGTTTGTTTGTATTTCTCATTGCTCTGCGGTGTCTGGTTGTTGCAGTATTTAAGGTATGCTTTCCTCTTCTGGGTTTATGGGTTTATTAGATATTTAAAATAGTTACTTCCAAAAAATATGTGAATCTAACTTATCCAACATAGATTTTCATAAAGAAACCACAATAACCAAAGTGCCCTTAAAATAACACTTTACATTCCTAATAAAGAATATCAAGCGCCCATTGAAATGCAAATAAATGCATTTTATTTTTTTAATCGAAAAAGTTTAGAAACAATTTTTACTAAGTTATAAAATGTCTTAACGAAAACAATATTTATTTTTAAAAAAAATCAGTAACGTGATTTCTTTTCCTTCTTATTTTCTCGACTAAAAATGTTTAAGGACATGTTAATCGAAAACCATTCGTCACACGAAAAAATTAAGGAATCATTTTTACCAATAAGTAAAAAAGGTTTATAAAATTAGCACCTATTTTGAAAAAAGCAGTGGCGTACCATGTTATTCGCTAAGAATTCTTGAAGGCATGTAGAACAAATATTTCCCCGCAAAAAATGCGCTTTTATCCCTAGCTAGTGTCTACTGAAATTCCAAAAAATATTTAAAAAAATTTCAAAATATTTAAAGAAAAACGACAATTTTCAAGACCCTATATCTTAAAAATAAAGCGTTTCCGGACCTATATTGATGTTAACTTTTTTTCTTAAAATAACCCAAGGATTATGCTCCTTAAGCATTAGCATCTTATTTGAATGTATGTATACGTTATTACGTGGTAATTTCTAAATATTATAATTAAATATTTTGGACTTTTTATTGTGACTGCAGGGTTTATTCTCATGGGAAATATAATATGGACTTTCGTTTCAAAAGAATTGTTTTTATTTACGAAGGAAAAGACAACTTAAAAATTAAAATTAGATAACGGTCTGACATGGCCTATCTTTTGCTCTTTTAGCGTTATGTATGAAACCCCAAATTGTTCCCAGTGCACCGAAAAAAATGAAAATTTAATTTGAAGGGATGATTAATTACCAGAGGGAAATACTCACTTTAAATTTAGCCTCAACTCTAGTTTTTAGCTTGGAAAATTGTCTTCCAAAATTACGGTTCATTTATGTTGGCAGCCAGATTGCAAATGAGCGTTACTGATTCAATCTAATTTGGATTAAATGAACATTTTACCCTTGCGCAATATATGTCGACTGCATCACCACCCCCATTTGAACATTTATTATGGATTTAAATTACCTCTGATATTTTTTACAAGACATTATATTCTCATAACTCATAAGTAATATTTTATATCGACAGTATAATGATGATTGAAATAAGTTTTCTTTACCCTGCTGGCATAACTGAAGGGGCCTGTGGGTAAATGTGGCGTCGCAATATTCAATAATTTGATGATTTGTTAATATTTAAAGAAATGCAAATTTTAAGCTGGATCCATATCAATAAAAATTTGTATTGTGCGTTGTATTTGTTACAAACAAGTTTAGTTATTTTCATGATTTCTGCACTACATTTGAAGAGTCTAGGAAACACAAAAACGGATTCGGCGCTACAACATACAAAATAACTATTTGCACAACAAAATAATTAACCTTGCGTGAAACACAACACAAATTATTATTGTTGTGAATCAAGCTTTAAGATATGATATGAATTTGTTGGGGTGCCTGATAATGATAAATCTACCGGTGAAGCAAAATGCATGTGTGGCAGTTATTGAATTGATAACTATAAATATAACAAAAGGGTAAAATCTTTTTCAGAACTACAATAAAAGCAACAGTGTTTCTTCAATGAATTCAAGTTTTTATTTTTTAAAAACAGTTTATCCTAACTTATCTTTCAATTATTTCAGACAATTTTTATTTCACATTAAAATCAACATAATGAAATGATAATAAATCCATTTCCCTACAGATTGATGACTATTCAGTGAATCATTTCCTTCCCTAAGCCCGCATTGTATCGTAAAGATAAATGAAATGGCCACCATATAGAGTTTTTCTAGAATTAAACTACGCCCTTATCCATTTAATTAAGGATATATAAATGATTTAAATTAAGGGCTCTCTATTTTCTCACCCTCTGCTTGATTTTGTTATTATGTTTCCCTTATATTTTGTGAATGTTTAATAAAGACTATGAGAAGAATCCACTTCAAATAAAGTGTACTTGTCTAAAACGAAAATTCAAAATTCTCCAGAATAATTAAAATAATTTCAGTAAATCTGCCAAGTTGCTTATATTAATACAGTAGAACTCCGTTAATCCAACCATTACGGGACTAAGGAGTAGACCAAATCGGGTCAAGTATTTTAATTTGTAATTTGAAATTTTGTTTGTTAAAATGTTGTTTAAAGTTAAAGTTAATGTTGAGAAAACAGGTCAAAATTTCAAAAAATAAATTCAAAAAATTTCGAGTTTAACTTTTAAGACTTCTCCTTAGATTTCGAATTTTCCTAGAATTTTTAACGTTTCGTGTGTAAAAAATAATTTTGAAATTTCAGCAAATTTAGGATTTAGGGGTCGGAATGTCAAAAAAAAAAGTTGAATATTTGAGTTGAATGTTGTACCAAAATTTTCAGATTTTTTTTTTAATTTTCGTATCACAATTTTTGAATCAGCTTTAAATAAAATGTTGACTTTAGCTTCCAAGTTGATATTTCTTTTACAATAATTTTGAAGTTAGGCCGAATTTGAGACTCAATATTTCAAAAAAATTTTAGATAGTGTGGTTTGACACAAAAATCTCGAAAGAAAACTCATAATTTTGAAAATGTTTCTGCTATTATACATTTGGTTGCCTTTATTTTAAATATTACCTTTTATTTTGAATAACGGTCTGAAACGTGCAAATTTTATTTATTTTTTTCTGAAATATTGACACAGTACAGAAATTTTAAATTTTTTATTCCAGATTTTTTTAACTTCGAGATGTTTTCTTAATATAATTTTATGATAAAATAAATATAAATATTTTAAATTTTCTCAGCAATTTCTTTGGGAGTGTTTTTTTTATGATAACACTTTTAAAGTTTCGAAACAAATTCGAAAAAAAGATAAGAAAATTTGAGATTTTTTTTTGATTTTTGAACAAATCTTAAAATAAGTTGAAATTTGGATACTAAAATTCGGAAACATTCAAGATAAGTCTTATAAAAATTTTGATATTTTCTTTTTTTATTTTTTTCTGCCCGACTCGAAATTTTGGGATCGTCTTTCGAATATTTTCGAAATTCAAGATTTAAACATGAAAAATCAACTTTTTTTTTAACATAATCTTTTTTTTATATATCAACTTTATTGAAAAACTCAAAATTTTGTGCGACAAAATTCAATGTTGTAAGTAAATATTTTGAAAATCTTTGATGTTCCAGATTTGGATTTTAAGTTTATATTTTTTAGTCGATTTTTTTACTTGTTTAGTAATCAAAATTTCAAGAAAAATTTTAATACATATTTTAATTTAAAGCAGAAAATTAGGATCAAAATTTAAAGAGTTAATCATTCATTTTTCGAAATTTTTAACGTTCCTGAAAGTTGGACTTTATTTAAAAATTTAGTCAATTTTGGAAATTTTGCATTTTTCCTGGAAACTTTAACATTTCTTTTTTTTCTAGAAATTCCGAGCTTCGTTTGTTATTTTTATACATTTAGATATTTTGAGCTTCCTGTTTAATGTTCTTAAAGCTTTGATTTATTCCAGATTTTTTCCTCAACTTGAGTTTTATAATGAATTTCAACATTTTAAAAATGAATCACTAAACATTTTTTTTCTTTTTTAAATCTCTAAATATTTTTAATATTCTATGGACATACCTGAAAATTTTGAAAATATTTTTTAGAATTTAAACTTAAAGATTAAATATAAAATGATAACGAAGGCTTCCACGGCCAGAGTCAATACAGGATATACTTCTTCCGGGATTAGGCCGTGTCAAAGAACTACTAAAATTATTCGACGGTTCGCCCACCATCGTAGGGCGCTTCTTCAGGAACAAAGAGAAGAAAGCAATAAATAGAACGAGGAAAAAAAGGGAATATGCAAAAATAAAAGAATGAAAACGCCAATTTCAAAACATCAGAGCACGGTAACTCAGAATGTCCACCATAACATAGACGAAACTCTTTTGAATTGAAAATTGGTACAAAGGATAAGAAAGTTTAGATAGAAATCACGGTAACTCAGCATGTCCACTATACCAGAGGCGAAACTCTTCTGATATGAAATTTCATAAAAAGTCCGAATTTTAAAAAAAGGAAAAGTTTCTCGTTTAAAATTGAACTAGAAAATAGTTCGAAAAAAGGAAAACTCTACATCTACTAAAATAACTTTCTTTAATTTGTTTGTGTACTTATATATTTTTCTCTCAACTCAAAATGTTATGTATCTGTAGGTAATTTGTCTTTTTGTATTTAATTTTCTACTTTAAATATAAAAATTTGGCTTTTAGTCGATTTTTCAGTTGTCGTCTCGAAATTTCAGTAATAATTTTGAAATAATTTTGATTATGATCTTAAGAAAAGTCGAAATATGAAAAAAAATTAAAATGTAGATAAAAAATTAGAGGGTTTGAATTAAGGGCTGATTGAATGGAAAATATCCGAAATTTCAAAAAAGAGTTTATTTCAAAGAAAACTTATTAAACACAAACAATTTCTTTTAGAAACTTCTAAATAATTCTTCGAAATTTCAATAAAAATTAATATCAACTTAAACTTTCAAATTTTGAATTCGTTCTTGAAATTTTAGGTATGATCTCAAAAACTTCAAACCTACAAAAAAGTATACAATTTAAATAAAAAAGTAATAACATTTCGAATTTAAACTTGCAATTTTGAGAAAGGGACATTATAAATCAGAAGCTTTTCTCGAAATCTTCTTCCTTAAAATACAGAACTTAAATTTTCTTGAATTTGGAGAATCAAAACATTTTTTACAAACGTCGACTTTTCCTCCGAAATTCAAAATTTATTAAACTTTTCAATTCGAACTTAAAATTTTTGTTTTTTTAGTCATAATTTTTCATTAAAACTTGGTAATATTGAATTCAAAGCGAAGCGTTACTTTGAAGTTTGCACCAGGACGAGTGATGGGCACGTAGCGAGCCTGGAAGTCAAAATTTGAAGAAAAACATTTCTTATTAAACCAAAATTTTGAAAAAGGTTTTTTAAAGAAATATCAAAACTTTTCGAAAAAAGTTACCATCAGAAAAATCGAGTTTAAACTTTAAATTCAGAAAGAAGTTAAATTTCAAAAAGAAATTAATAGAAGAAATTGTTTCGAAAAAAATCTCATTTAAACTTGAAATTTAAAAAAAATGAAGAAAAAACTCAAAAATAACTTGTAGTTCAAAACTTGGCGAACAGTTAATATTGAAACTCAAAAAATTCAACATTTCTAGTAAAAAACTTGAAAAAAAATAATTAATAGATCTCCTGAATGAGTTGAAATCAGAAATTTTTGGAAAACTTTTTGAAACAATTTTGGTATAATAATTTTTTCGAAATTTCGAGTCTAAATGAAGTTGGCAGAGAAAAAATTATAGAAAATCTTTAAGCTTCATATCAAAGTTGACTTGAAGAAAAAAATGAATCTCAAGGAAAAGTTTAAATTTTGCATTGAAATTGAAAATTTAGTGATTAGGACAAAATAAGAAGTGTAAACTAGGAACTTTGTGAAAAAAATTGCAATTTATAATCAACATTTCAGAATAAAAAAAATTGCGTAAAGACAAACAATCCAATTTGACAGTTTTAAACCATAATCTTAAAAAAAAAGACTTACGAATCGGAATTACAAAGAAAATCAACGTTTTGATAATACAATTTGAAGTTTTACAAAACTTATGAGTTGAAACTTAAAATTTCAAGAAAAAACGGTAGAGCTTTCGAAAGTATCAAAATGTTTGGAAAAAGTAGACAATTTGTGTTTAGATAAGAAATTGAACAAAAAATTGAAATCGGAAACTTACAACTAGAAAAGAGATCTAAATTTTGACCTTAAGTCAACATTTTGAGAAAAAAATCAACATTGCTAGAAAAAGCCAAAATTTGGAAAGACAATTTTCAGTTTATAGAAAATAAGGAAATAAAAAAGCTAAATTATATTAAAGATGTTAACTTTTCGTAGTTACCAAAAAATTTAGAAAAAAAAAGGTGAAAAGTGAAAATTTAAACATAAAATTAAAAAAATGTATGACTTTTAAGGTCAACATTTCAGGCAAAGTTCAAACGCTCTAGAAGCGAATTTTTCGGTCTTTAAATCGAAAAATCTTTGGAAAAATCCAAAATAAAGCCTTTCAAAAAAAAAGTAGGTGAGTAGAAATGATGAATTTCAAAAAAGAAGTTCTATTTTTCATATCACAGTCCTGCATATCTCGAAAATCCCGCCAAAAAGTGCGAGATCTTAGAAATTTGGGATTCTGGTATCCCAGTGTTGCATTTCCTAATTAGAATCCTGAATGCTGATGCACAAAGTTTCTTGTCTTGTTATGTAATTTCTTATCGTATCTTCCAGAGCAATTATTTCATGTCCTCCCAATTTCCTGGCGGTTTAATTCTTGTCTTGATAGCTTGTCTTGTTGGCTTGTTAGTTTTGATCATGTACAACAACAAACGAGATTCATGTCATGAATAAAACATGTAAAGAAAAAAGATAAACTAGACATATGGGCCCTCAAAACGAAAACCCACTCAAAAATTATAAAACAAATCGAAATTTTTGGAAAAAATAAGATTAAATCATAATTTTCCTACCTTTAAATTTTATAAGATTGGAAATTTTGAGAAAAAAGGTTGATATTTAGAGAAAACGCGACAAATTAAAAACATTGTTTTAGTAATAAAAAAAATTCAAAATTATAGTTTATGATTAAAATTTCAATTTTCTAACCAGAATTTTTGATTTTTCAGAATAACCTCTATATTTTCTTATAGATTTAAAAAATTACTCGAGAAAACACTCAATGTTTAAACACCTTATTGAACATTTTCAATTTTTTTTGGGAGTTCTAATTTTTCGAAATCTGATGATTGAATTTAAATTTTTAGGTAAAATTTTAATTTGAAAGTTAAATTTTTCGACGTTACACTCAAATTTTAGATTTTGTTTCTAAAAACATGTATGCAGTAAGAATGTTAATTTCGAAATTTCGAGAAAAAATTGAAATAAAAAAATTTGGAGGCAAAACAGGATTTCTGAAAAAAATTTTATGTTTAAACTGGAACTTTCGATATTTTGAGAAAACTTTGAATTTCTTTAACAATTTAAGAAAAATTTGATTTTTTAAAAAAATTTTACCTTTTTTAAATTTCGAATTTTTGATCGCGAATTAATGTAATTTACTTAATATTTCACTTTAGAGTCAACTGTTTCGACTTTAAATTTAAACTTTTGACTTTGCTTTCGAAAATTTAGACAAATGTTTTCTGAAATTTACAATTCAATTTTGATTTGAGACTAAAATTCAAAGTTTCAATCATAAAGCGAAATTTAGTTGAGTTTAACGGGAAAAACTTTTGCGATAAAGTCAAAATGTTTTGAGAGAATTGAGTTTGAGTCAAAATTTTGTGGATTAAATTTTAATTAATAGAAAAAAAAATTGAATTGAGGATTGAAATTTTTAAAAAAATATAAAAATTAGGAAACATTCAAAATTCTGAAAAAAATCCAAAGTTTGGAATATTTTGAAGTTTTTCCAAAATTTCGGACTCTGAAATAGTGTTATTTTGAGAAAAACTAAGCATTAATTATTTTTTAAATTTTGATCCTTTCCGGAATTTCAGTTTTTTCCAACTTTTAATTTGAGGAGGATCGCCAGAATTTATTACTTGAGATTGTGTATTCAAAAAGGTTTCATAACACTGTTCTAGAGTATATTTTAAAATCATATTTAAAAAAGCAAGAAATATTGCCTTTTGATGATTTTTTGATAATAAATCTTGCTCTTGCTATAAGAACTTCATGTTTTGTCCTATTCTTGCTGCAAGAACAAGACAACAACAAGAAAAAGGGGGAAATTCGTGAAATACTAATCTCGAATTAAATACCAATATTTTTACCAAAATTTTTAAATTACTAAATTATACTCAGAATGTTGGAAAAATTATAATTTTCGAGAAACGCCCCAAATGTATAAAATAAATAAAATTTTAACTCGAGATCTAGAAAATAAAAATTTTGCAATTTTTGGAGAATTAAAAATTTAGAAGAAAAATGAATACTGCTGAATTATCCAAATTTTAAATTCGAGCGTTACTGATTACACCAAAACCCAATATTTAAGGAAGTTCTCTCACCACTTGTGATTTAACAATCAATTTTTTGAAAAAATAACTTTGTGTCCCATTCTCTTGCAACCCCTTCCTATCATATGACCTAACAACAAGATTCCAAAAGGATTCAAGTTTAATAATAATCAAAACCCGATTTTTTTACTGTTTTTTGTGGGAATCCACATACAGGACCCCTATATTATCATATGTATAATTATCTATGGATCTGTAACATCTGGCGTACCTGTCTCCCTACAAAAGAAAATATATAAGTCGATATTTCTTTGGAGGAAACATTTCCCATCTATTTACCGAATGAGCGTCCCTTGAAAAGATTTTAAATGGCTCAAGCGGTGTTCCCAGAGGGGCTGCGATTCAATTGTGTAAACGAGTTCTTTCTTAAATAACAGTAGTGGGAGACCCTCAGGCGATGAGGGCTGTTCTGTATATAAGCACAGCGATTTTTGCGAAAGACATTTGTTATATTGTTGTTGTTGATAGTGAATGTTGAAGATTATTTAAGTGGGCCCCCTAGTGGGCCCAGTTGTTATTCGGTAGCTAACATGATCTGGAAATCGATTCTCCTACGAAGGTAAAATTTAGTTATAGTATTATATATAATAATCGCGAATTATTTGAGACATACTTATTGCTGATCACAAAAATTTGTTCTTAGTTATTTTTTATAAATTATAATAATTATATGGGCAAAATCAGTTTTAATTGGAATTGAGTATTGCTTTGTGTTATCTTATTATTAAATCCACCGTATTGCTTCTTATATTAGGGATTATTTCGAAGACTCATGGCAATTATGAAAATAAAAGTTGCCTCTCTAATTCCAAGGCAATATCAGTATTTTTTATTTTCTTATATCTTTTCTGTAATTTGATTCGAACTTTTGCAAGGCGCAAATCTTTAGATATCAAACTTTTAAATTAGTTTTCAAAGAGTTTTATCAATTTTGGGAATAAAAATCCTACGTAAAACGTATCCCACTGTGACATTCTAGGCGATAGATTCGGTAAAGTTATTGCTGATTGGGTTTTGATCTTATTGTACTGAAAAAGTAATCTTTGGGAAACAATGTCTACTTCTTGGAAATTAAACTTTATTCATGAAAATTTTGTTATTTTAAAATATACTTTAGATTAATTTGTGAACAGTGAGTGGGCACACCTTTGTAGAAAAGCTTCTAGAATGTAAGAATTAGTCATAAATGTGGGCTATTTAATAATATACACTTCAGTTTGTTGTTAATAAAATCTTGTAAAATGATTTCAAATAAACCACCTTTTTTTCATATTCTTGACTTATCAATCAGTACACATTTTATTTTAATTGCTTGACATTTTGAAAAATGCATTACCAGTATTCGTATTCAGCATATAATGGGTCATACTAGAGAAAAAACTTTGGTTGAAAATAAAACAATTTAAGACGATTTATTTTAATACAGTATTCGAGAATGTTTTACTTTTTCACTTCTTTTTTTAATTATAATTGTAATGTAATTATTATTAAAAATCATTATTATTTTTTGAAGTTTTCCCTTGAAATTTTGTAATAATAAAGGTTCTTTTGGGTGATAAATACGAATATATCTTGATTACAAATGTCAATTATTCTCCCAAAATTTTGAGCAGTGTTTACTATAAATTTTATATTGGCTGTGGAACTTCTTCCATAGTTCATCAGAAAAAAATAATTTACTTTAAAGCGACCAACTTCCATTAGACATAAAGGCGGCTGAGCATTTAGGACACATTTGTTTTAATAAAATTCGAATACTATTCTTTAAAAATGTCAACCTTAATCTCGAATATTGGATGCTTTCTTGAAGATTTCTGTCATTTTGGTATGTTTCTAAATTTTAGGTTACAATTTAAATTTTTACATTTTTTCCAAACATCTCACTTCTTCAGGTGCCTTCATTCTGAAGGTTGGCAATCATCAAGGCTATCTTAATTTTTGATACGGCTGATCTAAATAAAATAGCTGGTTATTGAAGAAGTTATACCAGTCTCTTAAATTGGTTAACCAGGAGTGTCGTCTTCTGCCTATAGTACTTTTTCCTGCGATTTTCCCCTTCTATTCGTGATATGTCCCAAATACTGTTGTTTTCTTGTTTTGATTATTGGCAACACCTCCCTCTGCTTTCTCATTCTTGGTAATACACTTTCATTAGTAACCTTTTCTATCCATGGTATTCTCAGGATTCGACGGTACATCCACAATTCAAAGCTCTCCAGTCTTTGAGTATCCTTCTTCCCCATTGTCTTCATTCTATAATAAAGCACCGACAGTACATAGTACCTCATCAATCGAATTTTCAGATCGCGATTTACATTAAAAGCAAATAGTGCCTCTCTGTTACCTACACCTCCTCTGAATCCGAATTGAGTTTCGTTTATATTTTGCTATATAATCTGTTGTATATGATCTTCAAAAAGATTTTCAATGTATGACTCATTAGACTTATTGTTCGATGTTCAGTACAGTGTCTGGCATTTTTTTTCTTGGTGTCACAAAAATGGATTGTTGCCATTCTTCATATATTGTTCCGCTCGAATATATGGCATTGAACAGATTCACTAATACATAAATATTGTCTTCTTCTGTAAGTTTTAAGATTTCCATGGGTAGATCATCTGGTCCAGCTACTTTTCTATTTTTCATACTTCTTATTGCGTACAGGACTTCTTCTTTTGTTATATATATGGATCCTCATCTGTATGGGTTTTCTCAAAGTAGGCTATATTTCTTTCATCTTCAAAAAGTTCCTTTATGTAACTTTCCCGAGTTCGCAACTTCTCTGCTGTGTTTATCGTTAGTGTACCACTTCCGTCTACCAGGATTTGTTATTGTCTGCGTTTTTGTGTATTTGTGAGTTCTTTAAAGTTCTTATGGATGTTATAGGAGTTGCACTTGAAGTTCTTCTATCTCTTCACACTTTTTCCGAAAAAATTCTTCCCTCGCTAGTTTATTTCTTATTCGTATTTCCTTTTGTATTTGTCTATATTTTTCATTGTTTCCTTATTTATCTTATTATCTCCATCTTCTTTCATCCATAAGCTGCAATATCTCATCCGTCATCCATTCTTGTCTATTGCTTATTTCGTTCTTTTTGTAATAATGTTTTGATTGATTCCATTACTGCCAGCTTGAAAACTTCTCACTTTTCCTTTATGTGTATATGTCTTTGTGACTGTATCAAAGTGCCCATTGGTTTCTTCGGAATTTCAAAAAAAGTTGTTGCTATCAAGTTACTGGTTTTCTTTAGTTTTAGATTTAATGTTAATTTTTTTCGAAAAATTTTAATTTCAAATTAGAAATTCCTTTTAAGTTCCGCGTTTTTTATATTTCTACTTTTTTAGAAAAATTATGGGTTTAAAATTTGCTTACATTTTCCAATTTTGCAGTTGATAAATTTCGTCCTCTTGCTAGCTATTATTTTGACTAATTTTGCAAAAATTATGATATAATCCTTAAATTCATAGTCTAAATTCAGAGTTTTTTATTCAAGAGTTTAGAATTTATTCTTATCAATTTCGAGTAATCTTTTCAGAAAGTTTTCTCAAATTGTCCGAAATTATATTACTTTCATTTTTATTTTTTGGTAAAGAAATATTTTTAAACTATTAATTCCGATTCTTTTAGGATTTTAGTATCAAGTCAAAATTTTAACCTGAATCTTGAAAGTTGTATTTTTTTCTAAACATCGTTTTTTCTATGCTCCAAAACTAATGGTATTTTCTTTTAAATTTTACTTGAATTATTTTGTAATTATAGATTCCTTTGAATCTAGTATTTTTCTCAAAATTCGCGATTTCAGTTTTACTATTTCTAAAAACTCGATTTTAAACCCCAAATGTTGGCTTTTTTTAGAAAAACTCATTTCTTTGGAAGTTTTACATAAAATGTCAAATTTTTTACTAAGATTGTCTAAAAATACATTTTAAATCATAATTTTTTGGTTGAAGTTATTACTTTAAATTCCAAATTTTATACTCAGAAATGTTTATTTAATTTTGAAGTTTCGACATTAATCGCAAAATTTTGGCCTTTTTTTAAACCTTGAATTGAACTTGAGAGAGGTAATACGATTTGTGTTCTCGCAACCGGTATTTCTTGATTAGGTTTTTTTTAAACTGATTTATGATATTAAAGGCTTTTATTTGTTAACCCATGAGTAATTGTTAAGGTAGTTCACTGCCCATATTATCGTAGTGAAAAGTTTTTAGAAGGTAGGGTGACGCAAGCGCCAGGCTGCTTACCACGATTTCTAGTACAGACTACCCCCAAGCCTCAGTAAATTTTTTAAGGTGACAACACTGCCCTGCGCTGCCAAAGACATCTAGAAGGAGTAGTCCTACATTGCCATTAGTTCAAGATGTTTCCCTAAAGCATCGAAATTGAGTGGGATTTATAATTTCAAATTTCAATTACTCAAAAACGGTACCACCGCTAACAATCTTTATATTTTACTATATTGAGAAAATCACCCCACACAAAGTATTACTTTTTTATCAAAATGTATAGAAAGATTTGGCCACAATAATTAAAAATTTTTTCGAAAATATTATTTTACTTATAGGGCCCTATTTCTGGCATGTTAAAAATCGTAAGTTTTTCATTGAATATCTCAGGCTTCAGTACCGATACAGGTTGTTCAATGTTGAAGATGTATGGGTTAATACTGTTAGTAACATCTGAACAGAAATTTAAATAAAATCTATAAAAAAGTAACTGACTGGTGAACTACCTTAACTTTGCTGTACCAAAAAAATTAATCCGGAAATTCTTACTTTTTTTTCAACATTTTGAATTAAATGTGAAATGTTCACTTTTTTTCATAATTTCCGTTTCTTTTG
Organism: Dastarcus helophoroides; assembly: GCA_028583605.1. Lineage (NCBI taxonomy): Eukaryota > Metazoa > Arthropoda > Insecta > Coleoptera > Bothrideridae > Dastarcus > Dastarcus helophoroides. The sequence goes on along the minus strand of CM053329.1, from coordinate 27,494,995 downwards.
ATGCGAAACATGTCACTGTAAGCTAGAAATTTCAAGAAAACTTGTCTTAATATAATTAGAAACTTAAAATTCTCTTCTCAATGTTTAGTTGTTTGCTTAAAACCTAAAAGTTTTGATTCTAAGTTACTCAAAAATTTGAACTTTTTACTCATAATTTTAAATTTGCACTTTAAACTGCCACTTTTTTTAAAAAAAACTTTGATTTTAAACACGAATTTCTTGTTATTATTTTAATATAAAAGTTTCCATATTGTTCTCAAAATTTTAAGCTCATATATTTCTAGTTCCTTTAAGTGTAAACTTTTTGTAGAAATTTTGGCTCTATTGTCGACAAGTGTTACATTTTTTTGCTAACATTTCGATTATAAACGCGAATTTTAATATAAAAGTTTGCATATTGTTCTTGATATTTTAAGTTTTAACTGTAATATATCAAGTTTATTTAGATGTTGAGTTTTTGTAGGAATGTTTGCTCCATTTTTAACATTTTGAAAAGTTTCTTTATAAATTTTTAATTATCCAGAAATGTGTAGCCTCTTTTCTTTCAATTGTTACATATTTTTTTAATTTCGATTGCAAATCCGAATTTCTTGTAATAATAAACTTTTCATCTTGTTTCCAAAATTTCAATATTAACTTAATCCATAATTAAAGTTTCAAATCTCGACTTAGCTCTAAATGTCGACTTTTGATTCTTTTCAAATTTTTAACTTTAATTTGAAAATGTCACATTTTCCCCCAAAATGTCGAGAAGTTTTTTTTATAAATTTTGACGTTCTTTTGTAAACTTCAGGCTGCGTCCTTGCTACAATACTTCGCCAGAAAAATAATTTACTTTAAAACCGTCAAATTTCAACAAACAAAAGGCGACTGAACATTTAAGAACGCCCCTCTTTGTAAATATATTTTTTTAAAAAATATTACTTATTTTTAATCCATTGTTCGGCTAATATTAAAAAAATAAGCCAATTTTGAGACAAATTGGAGCCTTCAAGGAAAAGACGAATTTCGGAGATTAAACACGAAACTTCCTTTCAGAAACATTAAACATCGAGTCCTGAGGTAAAAGTCAAAATTTTAAGAGAAAGCAAACTTTGAGAAACAGATCAAAATTTCCGGAAAGTCCAATCAAAGGTCTAATTTTTCAGAAAAAGCCAAATTTTAGGAAAAACTGAGGGATTTCTAATTAAAAGCCAAAATTCTCAGAAACATAATAGATAGGATGGTTTGAAAAACCACAAAATATGCAGAAAATCTGATTAAAAAAGTTTACATTTTCGGGCAAATCATAGTCTTGAGAAATTTGGCGGAATTTCGAAATATCCTGAAAAAAAAAATTCAGAGAAAAATCGAAGTTTGGACAAAAAAAAAATGCATTTTGAGAAAAATTTAAAATTTTGAGAAAAGACCGTATTCAGAAAAGTTTGAGTAAACGTCGGCCCATTTAGATACATATTTTTACTTAATTGCATGAGCCAGAGGTAAGAGCCTTAACTGGCTCCATCGTGTGTCCTTAACCTTTGAGGAAAGAACCAATTTTGAGAAATTTATCAGAATTTCTAGGAGGTCGATTAAAAATAAAATGTTGAAATTTTCGAAGACAAAATATTCCCCGAAAAGGTGTCTTTTTGTTCAATTTTGACATAATTTAGAAATTTGGTTATAATTCTTGGCAATAATTGCTTCAATTAGCATGTAGTAAAAATGTTCCTCATAAGTCGAGTGGCAGTTACCCCTTACTTAATGGTGACAGCAGTCCGTTAATTACTTATGGGGCTGATAAATTACAAGTGTTTATATGGACCGTCCCATATTGAAGAGCACAAGGAAGGCCGAATCCGGTGTACGGTTGTGGTTGCAAATGTTTTCAACTTTTCACACATTCGCTGTGTTTCATTACAGAACATGTTATTGAAGCTTTTTTGACTTTGGACTGATTCGTGTCAGAAATGATCGAGTTACCATTAGTTAAAAAGTTAGGAATTTATTTAATTTGCTTCATTGTATATGTTGGACTTCATCAGTTGATGTTTCTCTATTATCATTCGGGACTCTAATGCGGCTGCTGAATAATTGAATGAGTATTTATTCAGAATGCAGAGCAGTTCTCTTTGCGGCACCCATAACAGAATATGTCCATTTTTATCTATTGTTTAAATGGTGATATTTATGAGACAAAATAGTGTGTCTATTCAACCTCTGGAGTTTTCGAATAAAAGAGTTGTCTAGTGATATATTTAGTAGATGGGCAAAAATTTTTAATGAAATTGAAGCAGAAGACTTCTTAGGTTCGATCTCCTTTGTTTTTTGCATTTAATAAATAATACAACCTACATGTCTCTAGTCTCAGGATTGAGATGCTGATAGTGGATAAAGCACCTACCAATAATTCGTTTAGAATTTTTTATAAACATTTTTGTTTATTTATTCAAAGGTACAAATGTGCCAGTGTAATTTAACGTAGAGAGCAATGAAATATTTAAATTTGTTTTTTGGGAAAGTTCTCATTTTCTTAACTATCCGGTCATATCAAATATTTATAAAAACATCATGTTTTTAATATTTCTTGTTGTATTTATTTTCAATAGAGTTTAATAGTTATCAATATTAAAGAACTTTACATAGTAACGGCTAAAAATGTCGATTCCCATTTTGTATATTTATCCTTTCTGTGAAAAAACCTAAATCCTTATTCGAGTCAATTTGTTACAGGTGAGAGAAATGGAGCTGCCATGATTTGTTACGTTTAAACATCAGATATATTTTATGAAGCTAATTGTTAATCCTTGTTATCCTCCACCGAATCTGGAACTCAAAATTGGAAACCACACCTTTTGGATCTTACCAAATTTGATGCAGTTCGATGCAACTCAGGCCCTCTATCAATGTTGAACCAATTGTGTTAAGTTTCTGTTTTATTATTATAACACATCTACCTGTTTATTTTATTGGGATCGTTATGTTAAGCTTGTTAATGTTGGAGCTTAACAGTTTTGGTTAAATTTGATTTAACTGATAAAATGCCACATACAACTGACCCTTGCAACTACAACCAGAAGGAACATCTTCATGCTGATACGACGAAATGTGAATTTTGATGAGCTGAATTATCAACAAAATAAAACCTGAAGAGATAATTAACACCACAGCTGATATTCAACAACGTTGGAATCTAATGTTGATTAATTAAAATTTGATTTGATTAAATATAAATTGATTTGATATAAATTATACAATTGATTGTTGTGAATAGAATTGAATTAAGGTTCGAGAACTATTGAAACCTTTCATAATTTAACGTATTAAGATGTGAGTATGGATTATTTTAATGGCAGTTGTTAATGCTGTTGGCTTTTGGCCATTATCTAAATTCATAGTTTTTTATATTTTAAGATACAATCATTGCTAATTGAAGGAATATAAATTTTCATTAGGTAAATTAATAAAAAATATGCAAGGAACAGATAATCAGCAATGGTTACATACAGTACTGATTCTTATTAATATAAATGGATTGGACTTTTGAAGAATTATTGTAAATCTCTTTTTATTAACTTAGTTATTAAATGAAAAGTAAATAAAGGATAACTGAAAATAACCATAAGATACCATTGCCTTTAAAAATGGCAATACAAATCTTGTCCTCTGAAACCAAGAAAGATTAAAAAACCTAACAACGGTTGCTCTAACGCGTTTCGATAACCAAGCTATCATCTTCAGAGAGATACTCTCTCGCATTAGAGCAACCTCTATTGTGCTTTTTAATTTTTCTTCGTTTCAAGATTTGTACTTTAACTTTTGAAGATAAGCAAGGACCAGTCCGTTCCACCAAAAAAATAAACCATTGCTTTTAAATAAATATATTGTTGCTTGACAACAATTGATTCCATTCAGACTTGGCACTGACAATCTTCATTGCGATCTAGATAAATGTATCAGATCAGTTAGATCAGAAATAGAAGCATTATATAATTCCTTCTGAATTAATTATTATTTAGACGAATTTGAATAAACTGATATAATACGCAATTGAATTGAAAATGAGCTAAAATGTTATATACTGATACAACGAAATGTAAATGTTAATCAACGAAATCTACTACTATAAAATGAAATAACAAGGAAACGAAAAACTAATAACCGATAACATTTACATCAGATCGCTTTCGAATCAATTGTTGATTGAATGATATTTTACATGACACAATATCATGTAAAAGATCTGTTTGAAATACAGTCCTTTATTTGGATATAGAATTTTAGAGTTTTTTTGGATTTCATAACTTCTGGAATGATACTTAACAGATCCTAGAGATAACTTAATGTATTTACATATATGATGTGATAAATTTCTATAATATAGCATATTATTAAAGATACACATTTCAAAAGAATTCGTTATTCAAAGTTTCTTTTTTATAGGGTTGAAAATGGTACTTCGTTTAAACCTGCGTGCTTTATTTTAACCATGCAACCTAGACAATAAAAAATATATTTGATTATTAGAAATTGTTACCGTGAATGTTTGTTATCACGCAAGACTGATGGTTATGGGCTCCATGAGGGTGAAGCGATTCCCGACCTGAAACAATAAGAAGCTTTTGCTCGCTTTCTTTCCCAAAGCAAATCGGCGATAGTAGAAACATTTTCAGTACTTTTTAAGGTCATTTGAATTTTTTTGTAACCTTTCACTATTATTAATAACATTTCCCTACTGAAGAAAAATCCGGTGAGAGTCAAAGACAGATCCACTATGGAAAAAAGTCTTAGAATGCCTGTTCGTTTGCTTGCAGATTAGTGGAGCTAGCTAAAAATCAACTAATCAACTGGTAACAGTGTAACAAAAAAAATCTAAAGTTGTGTATATAGGTATGAAGCATCTCCTATATTGTTGAGAAGTACTTGCTTAGTAAAATTATTATGCGCCTGCTTATTATAATAAATAATAGCCGTGACTGTTAAACAGCTTCCAGCAAAGATTTTTCATAATATAAGAAGCCTAAAAAAAGGCTTCAGTTTTTTACTCAATTTTTAATATACCCAAAGCTACAGCTTTATTAAGTTTTATTAAAATATCGTTGGTGAGAAAATATAGTTTACAATATGGGGATGAGGCCTTCGTTGTTGAAATATATTTAAAATATTTGTTCATTGTTCACAGTTTTGATTTAGTCAGATTTCAAATCTTAAATCCAATTAATCAAGCATACCAGATATTAAATAAGTTTTACCATTATTGTTTTCCTAAACTTTTAATTACACCTTGAGGTTTATTTAATAATCCCATTATGCTCATTTAGAGCAGCAGACCGAATCCTAACTCAAAATGTTCCTTTTTCTTCAATGCAGCAATTACCTACATCTAGCTAAATTTATCCTTAATAAATTACTTTATTAATCAATCAACCAAGCTAACTCTAACATCAATAACCTATTTGCCATGAAATCCTATATTCAACTTGGCCATAAGCTGGCATTACACCTTGTCTGGTGACTCTGGCTTTATGTTCAAAGCAATAAGTCGATCCGATTAGATCTTGTTTGCTTAAGATGATAATTGCTTCTGTTACAGTAAATTGGTGTAAGAGCTTATCAGAAATATTTTTTTTTGTGATTGATAGCTCAACTGCAATCAAACCCAATGGTGTAATTTAGTTTTAATTAAAATACGAATTATCGTTTATTTGAATTACACAGGTCCACAAAAAAGTGGTGTATGCTGGGGGTCGAACTTTGTTTTTCTAAAGTATTTTTCCCGCTGAACACCAATCTGAAGTCAAAAATGGTGATCAATGAGCAAATAATCATGAAAACCCCAAAAAGTCGATAAAAATGTAGTGACTTTTATCGGTTTTTTGGGTTTTTTACAATTATTCGCTCCTTGATACCCAATTTTGAGTTCAGATACGTATTCGGCGGGAAAAATACCCCAGAAAACCATTGTCTAGGCCCCAGTACACCTCACTTTGTTTTTGTGGACCTGTGTTATAATAATAACCATCAAAACATGTTTAATCTTTGGTATATAAAAAATGAAATCTAAAAGTATGTAAATCGGAAGCTAACTGATCCCAAATCTGCTAATGTTTTACAATTAATTATTTAATATAGTAACGGATTCAACAATCACAAAAGCTTTAAAACCATTGGGAACTTTGAATTGGTAACAATTTATTTCAAGTTCTTTTAGACACTTCATAGGTTTGTCAAAATATTAATCTTAAAGTATAAACTAATATCAATTAACATATTGTAAGAAATTACAAGCAAAGTTTAATTATTGGAAATTAATTTTTGAATCCACATTGAGGGAAGGTGTAAAATATATAAAATATTCAAATGTGGAGAATAAACTTGCAAAAAAATGTGCCACAAAAATTTCAGAAGTTATGAAAATTAATCCCATTTTTTATTTATCTTACGTTTGTGTTCGTCTTGTGTTTGTTTTTTATTTTAATTTAGTTTCAGTTAGTATTGTGCGTTTTGTTTTGTGTTTGTTTCGTTTTCGTTTTGTGTTTTTTCGAAAAGAACCCCCACGAAAAAAATTTAAAAAAAAATGATAACACAGCTGCTGAAACAAACCGAACCAGTTTATGAGAATTTTTCGCATTTATGTAAATTGATAACATACGCCGATATAGACCTCCATAAAATTAAATAATCAAGACATTGGAACGAACCAAGCTGTGTTAAAAACTACAATGTATATTTTAGGTTTTAAGTTAAATCATTTCTACGTAGGATTAGGTTAATACATTAAGGCGAGTGTTTTGAGTAGTTTAGATCTCGTAGTATGTAGATTTTGCTACTAAATTAGATTCATGCGCCTTGTCTTTACAGAAGTTTAATACAAATTTAAAAAAATTAAGCGCATGAACTATTTTAGTAGGAAATGACATATTACGTATTTTGATGTGTTTTGATATTATAGTACATAGGAATATTTAAGACATAAAAATTCATTTATTTGAACTTTCCTTGATAAAACTATAGTTAATTATGTTTCTGTTTGCTTAACTTTATTTTTATCGACTCATTTCAAATAAATGAATTTTTTACATAATTTCATTTTACGGTCTGACATGACATATTTTCTGACAATAACAAGTTTTAACAACTTTAGCTTCATATAATTTGGCTTTGCGCAGTACCCTTCTCTTTTGTTGATTTTTTGTTTTTTGTTTATTTTATTTGACAGTTTTCTCTGTAATATATTGTACATTTCAATATTTTTATATAAATGAGTGCTTCGCAAAATATTTCTGAGTTTTATTATTGAGCCTAACAAACTAGCCTAGTTTTATAGTATGTAACACCTTCAACGGAAACAATCTGGAAGAAAAGATTATAACTTCTCATAAGGCAAAAAATCAGTTTAACTGTACGACTACAAATACTTTTCGTATGCAACTGAACTTGGTGTCCAGTCATCCATAAATCTGAAATCCACATAATAAAGAAAACCATTACAAAATGCTGTGTTGTAATATAAAGCTATTATTTATCTTACAATATGATGAATCATCCACCGTAATGCTAATTTGGCACTATGTGAAGATATGCAAGAAGAATGCAACCTAGACTACAAATTCATGCAGCCCTCCAGGCGTGTATAGTGAATCATAGGTAGCTGAACTACCAACAGTTGAAACACTGCCACCTAGCTCTCTAGGAGAGTTCCCAGAAGACAAGGATTCTATAATGCACAGACCAATAGGTTTGAACATTTATTAGATTCGAAGTTTGGAAACCAAATACCGGTTTCGATCTTGTTAGATCTCGTCAGTTTGGTATATCCAACTCGAATTCGAGTTCGTATTTGGTTTCCAAACTTCGAATCTAATAAATGTTCAAACCTATTGGTCTGTGCATTATAGAACTATATGAAGAGTAAACTCTACGAGGGCACTCTAATAAGTACTTAGCCTGACCGCCCGATGGCACCACTATCGCAAGAACAATTTACTATCCTGTAGTACATTCTCGTAGACGGTTACTGTCGAAATTTCAGCCGAATCGGACTCGTAGTTTTGTTTTCACCGCGTCTGAAAGCGGGCGTGTCCGCGGATTTTAGAAAAATGGAAGAGCAATACCGGTGGTGATTCGATTCATTCTTGTTTTTCGAAGGGAAATCGCGCAGCCAAATCAAAGAGGGCTTGGATGCTGTGTACGGTGACTCTTTTCCTTCGATGGCGTCCATCAAAAATTGGTTTAATGAGTTTCAGCGTGGTCTCACGTCGGTTTTTTATGAGCCAAGCCCAGGTGCCCCGAAAACGGCTTCTACGGAGGATAAGGTGACAAAAATCCACGATCTCGTATTGGCAGACCGCCGATTGAAGTTACGCGAGATAGTTGAGACAGTAGGCATTTCAAAAGACCGCGTGGGTCATATCCTTTATGAAATTTTGGCCATGAGAAAGCTGTCGGCCCGATGGGTACCGCGTTTGCTCACTCCGGACAACAAGCGCAACCGTGAGACCACTTCAGAGCAGTGTTTGACGCTGTTTAAGTGCATTCGAAGGAGTTTGCCGAAAAAATGGCCCCATTTGACGAAGAAAAAAGTGCTCTTCCACCATGACAACGCACCGGCTCACATCCCCGCTCTTGCCAAATTGGTCGAATTGGGCTACGAACTGCTGCCCCATCCACCGTATTCTCCAGATTTAGCCCGTGCGACTTCTATTTATTTCCAAACTTAAAAAAGTCACTCAGGGGCAGAAATTTAAGTCGAATCAGAAGCTCATCGCCGCCACGAAGGCCTACTTTGCACACCTCCAGAAAATGTATTTTTCAGACGAGTTAAAGAAGTTGGAGCATCGCTTGGTCAAGTGTATCGAGTTAAAAGGAGGCTACGTTGAGAAATGAATAGCCGCTTTTCCAAAATTTTCGATTTTCTTTTGTAGGCTAAGTACTTATAGGACCACCCTCGTATGATCATTGATTTGCGATGCCATAAAAAGAGGCTCTGCCTGCTTCATTAAGAGTGGAAAAATGCTTCGAAAATTGGTTTAAACGTTTGTATACATCATCGCAGAGAATATTAAATTTTTAAAAACTCCATAGTAAATATTTTTTTGTTCTAGATATATAAATAGTAACCCTCGTATCATGGACATATTTAAAAATATTGACTTACTTTGATATAAGGCAGTGGCAGATCCAGAATTTCGAGAAGGGGGGTATCCAAAATTAGGCTAGTGTTACTAGCTAATCTACTAGTGTTTATTCCAATGGCGTGTTCACCGTGCTACGGAAGCACAACTTTCTTTGAAGAATTATTATTATTATTAATTTTGATCAAAATTTTAAAAAACCAAACTAAATTTATTAGCAACAGTTTCGAATTTAATCTCACTATTTTTTTGTACCAAAAAGCCCATTATTCAAGTTTTAACAAAATTATTAGTTTAAATTTCAAATTTTCAGTATCTTTGCGTTTTTTAAATTCGAAATTTAGAAAAAAAAATCACAATTTTTAAATGAAAGTCTAATTTTGAGAATAAGAAATCAAATACACTTTTATAAAAGTTTAAATTTTGAGTTTAAGTCAAAATTTTGAAAAAAAAAACATAAAAACTCCAAACCTAAATGGGATTAATTAGGAAACAGTCAAAATGTCGAAAAAAAGGCAATAAATATATTATCAAAAGCTTTCTTAAAATTTCAACTTTTTTTAAACATTTTCAAGTTCTAAAGGATATTTCGGAAAAATTAGCATATTCTGGTTACATTCAATATTTAAGTATTAAAAGGAAAGTTATTAAATATTTTTTATTCACATAATTCTTTTTTTCAATTTTCACGTGTTCGAAAACAACTCGAAATTTCTAAACAAAGATACAAGCAAAGATACAAAAAATAGCCAACATTTTTAGAGGAAGAAACCAGGTTGACCTTAATGTTGCTTTTAATCTCGAAATTTTGAAAATTTTACGGAATAAAACGATTTTCAAAATGTTGATCAAAATCTCAAATTTAAACTTGAAATATTTAATGTTGAGAATTTGAAGATTTTTTTAAATAAATTTCGAATTTTTTACAAGTTTCGTATTAAATCCCGATTTTTTTTATAAATGTTAATTTTTTCTCCATTTTCTTTTTATTTTCAGTTTTTCATTTTTCTACACAAAAATTCCATTTTCCATGTTAAACATTTTAAAACTAAGAACCAAATTTTAGCTTTAAAGGTAACATTTCGAAAAAAAACATTAGTTGCAAATCCCAAATTTTTTTTCATGAAATTTCGGATATTTTTAATTGTAAGATTGCAATGTTAGGAACATAACTGGAAATTCTAGCTTTAAAATTTAAATACGAACAAAACAATTGAAATTTCTGAAAAACTTTTAAGAAAGGAAGTTTTATAATTTTGGTTTTTTCCGGAAACACATTTTCTTTAAATAAGAAGCATTTTCTAGAAATTTCAAATCTTGACATTTTTATCTAAGCTATATTTTCTCAAACTGATGACCATAATCTATGTAAAAACTATTTTTATGTTTAACACAAATGTCCAAAACAATTTGAAACTGAGAGAAATGTTTCAAATTTTAATTTTAAATATTTTGCTTAAACTCGATATTTAGATAAAATCTCAAATATTCAACTTTTTGCCGAATGCAAAAATTAATTTTCTTTTGTAATTTTCTCTTTGAAAATAAAAAATGAAAATTTAACTTTTTCTCTAGAAGTGGAATTTGAAATAAGGTTGAAAAAGTTGAAAAACAATTTCAAAAATATTGAGCTATTTGCTGTAGAATTGCATTTCTAAATAATCCAAAAACAAATTCATGTTTAAATACATTGAAAATATTGTTGAAGGTTAAAATTTCAGAAACAATGAGGTGCATGCAAAGAAATTCCGAAATTTACATTTTAGTCTCAATATTTCGACTTTAAATTTGAATTTCATGAAAATTTATGATTTCTAGGAAAATTCGAACCGTTTAAGCTTTACTCTCAAAATTTGGCTAAATAATTAAAAACTTATAAAAAAAATGTAACATATTCCTTCCTTAAGTAGTTAGAAATTGGTGACCCAAGAATCCTTTATTTGGTTTTTGTTTCCTGTTGATTCCTTTTCCGATAAAAAATTGTAACATACATATAATTATCCACTCTGCAAAGGAATATATGCTTCCCTAGCTTCCATGGCGAAGGCGAACACGTTACCGGTTTAAAAAGCAAAGATTATTAGTAGTTAAATGAGAAAATCAAATAAAATTCCAATGGACTGATAACGCAGAAAAGTTGCAGGTTATTGGCGCTTACTTAAACGTATTTCCCTTCCTTCGCAAATCATACACAAGCCCGAGAACTAGACCCTAACTTGCTTTTAGTAAACAAAGTAAAAAATTTTTTCGAAAAGCTATTGGTTTCTCTTTTTCTCAAAGTTATTGTGTGTAATGCGATGTTATCGAAATAAATTATAATTGAAGCGATTGTCTTTTCTGTAAATATAATATGTTTTACGGCTTACGGCCAGCTGGTTTGAATTCTACAAACTAATTTTATTTTCAGGATAAATGTTTTAAAATATTTTGAAAACGAAACGCGGTAAGGCAATGGAAAAATCAGCACAAACAAATTTTGGTCATTTTAAATTTTCTAAACAAATAAATTGGGTTATGAAGAACTAAGAAATCTAAAGTAAAAAAAAAGTTCTTACAGCACAAGATTGTATTTCCAAAATGTTAAAAGAAAATGCTTCACAAGATTTTATTAACCCTTTAACTGCGCAAACAGTTCATTGAAACGCAAAAATAAATGCTGAAAAAATAACTGTGAACGTATTTTTAATAGGAAGTAATTGTGATACGATTTTATGACAGAATCGTCAATAAATGACTTTGATAACGAAGGCTTCCACGGCCAGAGTCAGTACAGGATATACTTCTTCTGTCTCAAAAGAGTTTCGCCTCTGATATGGTGGACATAGTGAGTTAAAGTGCTCTGATGTTTTGAAATTGGCCTTTTCATTCTTTCATTTTTGCATATTTCCTTATATTTCCCTTTTTATTTATTGTTTCTTTTGTTTGTTTCTGAAGAAGCCCTTTACGATGGTGGGCGAAACGTCGAACAGTTTTAGTAGTTCTTTGACACGGTCCAATCCCGGAAGAAGTATATCCTGTAATAAGTGGCTTCGTTAGTTTAATTGTTTATTGACGACACCCATACCTCACGAAAGAGTCATTACTCCGCGTCGTCTATTGACAACTATTCTTGGTGTGCTATATCCGTTTAACGGATGTCGGCTATCATTATTTTATTTACAGGGGTTCTGAAAAACTGACTTGTTGTCTGTCCGAACCATTGTCTTAGGTTTCTAAGCCAGGATGTTCTTCGTCTACCGGGTCCACGCTTTCCATCAACTTTTCCCTGCATGATCAAATGCAACATGTCATGACAGCTTTCTAATCTTCACTATGTTTACAATTTCTTTATCTTTATTTATCCTGTTCAGGACCTCTGCGTTAGTGACATGGTCCATCTGGTTTATTATCAGCATGCATTTATATGACCACATTTCAAATGTTTCAAGGTATCCTCTGTTAGGGTCCATGAGCCCATTCCATATAAGAGAACAGAAAAGACATAACACTTGACCATTCTCATTCTAGGATCAATGTTTAGTTCATGTCCACAAAGAATCTTTTTCCTCCTTACAAAGCTTGCTCAATTCTTGATTTTATTTCTATTGCGTGGTCCCAATTTTCGTTCAAAAGCTGTCTCAAACACTTTATTTTCTGTACCCTTTCTAATTTATTTGGACCAATCCAGAATTCCGCTTGTGGGTTCGACCGTCAGTTTAGTTTTTTTAGTGTTAAGTGTAAGGCCATACTGGCTACATGAACTAACTAATTGATTATGAAGGCTTTGAAGTGCCTCAACACTATGTGCAACAAGAACAGAGTCATCTGCATATCTAAGATTATTCAATGTTCAATGTTATGTGGTTTATTCTCACTCCCTCTCTGGTATCGCCTATGACTTCTTAAAATATTTTCCCCGAGTATAGGTTTAACAGAAGCGGCGATAGGATGCAACCTTGCTTTACTCCCCTTTTGATTCAAATACATTCAATTAAACTGTTTTCTGCTCTCAGATTTGCTTTTTGTTGCCAGTAAAGGTTAGCGATGAAACGTAGGTCTTTATTATCTATTTCTGTTGTTTTCAATAATTGATGACAGCCGTAGTTAAACTCTTCCGAATTTTTATCTGCGCAGATTTTAAGTATGGGTAATCCGTATTTAAAACAATATAACATTTATGATGACGTAAAAATAATAACGACAAATATTTAAGAAATGATGAAGCTTTTTTTAAGTCTGTTAGGCGTAAAATCCAAACCAGGTCTCCCCGTGGCAATCGTTAATACTAACCCTGATCAACATATGAATCTTATATTTAATTTGTACAGTGGATCGAGACTTTAGGTTAGAACGACCCATATCAAACTACAAAGGAACCAACGATTTCTCCTGAAACATATCAGGTGACAAGCAATCATTACTTATGTTCAAAAATTTATCCTACGCTTCATGAAATATTTCCAGTATCTAGAAATGCTAGAAATAATTTTCATACTACCGATAGCAGTTTCTTATTCCTATAATTCGAGCATTTGAGTAATAACAGTTTTAGTTTTGTGATTTATTTTAGATCTCATCTGCTATCCATTATTCACTGAAATAAATAAAAAATGACATTTTGGTTAGATTTGTTTTTTTTAATATCAAGATGAATTGATGTGAAGGTAGCTACCCACCAAAATAACGTCTCCATGATCAGTGAGGCAGGTTGGGAGCCAGTGCTCCAAACCCCGACATTTCTAGTGAGTATCTATCCTTCCATTAAGACTTTTGTGGCCACATACTTATTCTTGAACATCCAAAGTGAGGATCAATATCCAGCTTTTGTCATTATCACTGAACTCATAAATAACGAAGTTAAAATGTCACAATATATGTAACAATATCATTACCTGTTGAGACATAAGCACAAAATAGTCCTATTTTGGTGACATAAGACAATGCAGAAAGAAAACATACTGAATGAACGTAAAAACTGCAATAGTCACTATTCTAGAATTGTTAACTTAAATTGAGAGATTTTTAATTCGCCCGAACAATTTATTATTCATTTATCATTCATGTAATAAATTGTTAATTGCTAATTGCAGATTTTATCGAGAAATGTCAACTTGTTGACAAAGCTAAGTACTGTAATAATTTCGTCATTACACGAAAATGAGAATTTATCACCTTATCTTAAGGTAATATTCAGAATAGTGCCGGTTACAAGGAAGATAAATTGGCCTTAACATGAATAATATATCATGCATAACGCAAGGCCTTAACTCTTGTCTAATACGAATGTGATAAATTGCAGGAAAGCTTAGGGAAATCTTTCCTTAGTAAAAAATCCCGACCAGAATGAAAGTTCAGATATCCTTAAGGGGCGAATGGAAAACGTTGACAGAGCTGACATCTGGCGTACTGCACTCGAGCTTTTACAACTGTGTAACTGCTGCATATAGATTATACTGCGTGGCGTTCGACCTCAACAAGGATACTTCAGCAAGAACATTCATTTATTTACCAAAAACAATAAGTAAAAAAATTCTTTCATTTATGTGATACAATCGTCAAATGATTCAGTTTACCCATATACAAACATCAGACAGGATTATTGATAGTGATCTAATTATTAAAATAATAATAATAATTTTAATATTCGTAGTAAAATGCTTTAATTTTAACTAAAGTTTTTGGACCATGTCAGTTTCTTCAATTTTACAGATTATTTAAATCTTTATTAAGAATTTCTTCTAACTGTAAAGCAGTATGACACCATAAAAGACTAAGAAGCGAACTGCAATAAGTCATCTCAATAGCAGCCAACAAAAACTGCTTGAAAATGTATCCCTTTTGGAAGTGGCCATATTTGAGGGAAGAAGAACAGTTAGAATCAGAACTGAATTTTCAAAATGCTCAAAAGGGACCATTAAAAAGATCGCCATTATTGAAGACAGTCCGAAATCAGAAGTGTACTAATCCAAAATATTCTCATACATACTCGACGCAAAATTTTCCTTAGTTCTTTTTTTATTACACAGGTTCAACCAAATTTGGTTTCCACTACAGGGAATTCGGAAACTATTAGAAATAAAAGGAAACTTAAATGGGTAAAGTAGTACAGAATTTAATGCCTAAAAATATTCAGCTGAAATCAGTTTTTTCTAAATAAAATTAAGACGAATTGGAATTCAATCACTTGCAACAATATAACAATGCAGAGTAACAAAGAAAGAGTCTTCTGAAACAAATGAGTGTCATAAAACTAACAAAAGTACACTCTGTAAATGCCACATGGGCGAAGCTTTAATAGTTCCCAACCCAAAAAACTCTTGGACGACATCTATCTCATGTCAATTTTTGCCCTGGAAGTTTCCGTGAGCAGAAAAATAGTAAATCAACAAAACTGTACATTTCAAATAGAAAGTTACTAACTGAAGACGCAAGATTGACAATACCAGAATGAGCCTCTAGATTACGAAGGAGACCAAATAATATTAATTTTCTTCTTGAAATGAAAATAACAGACAGAGCTCAACAATATATGGCACAGAAAATTCATAAAGCACAAAAATTTATGTTTGCTCAAATGTTCCTTCTATTCTGATAAATGATTATCAAAATATTTGAAAGAATCTAGAAAAGAAATAGCGTAAACATTGTAACAAAGACGAAATTCGAAACGAGGTGAAACCTATGCAAGTTTATTTCCATTCTTTCATATAAAAATAAGACATGAAGTAAAGTAGCCCAGTAGTATAAGCTTCCAATGTTTTTGCAAATGTAAAACTGATAAATTAACATTTAGTAACTAAGTACTAGGGGCGGATTAACCCTATTAGGGGCCCCTATGGTATCTTTACAATATTTATAATGACAAAAAAAAGGTTATAACGTCCAAAAGTATATCTTCATGTGATGCTCACGGTGATTTTGACAGGTCCAAAAAAGGAAACCACCTTCTTTTGTGGGGGCCCCTATGCAATTGGACATGTTGCCCTTGAAAGCGTCCCTGTTGAGTACCATGCAAATCAGTCTATGGCAATCGGTTTCCTAAAACAGTTAACAAAGTGTAAAATTATAATTTTTCACCAAAATAGTTTTGCTATTACAGATGTGCAACGGTAAATGCAACAATAATAAATAGGAGATATTTTTGATAACAAGCCACGTTCAAGGGCCGTGAATCATGTGCTTCTTATTCAGATCATCCAATTGGCTAGGTCCCAAGAGAAAGCAACCTAATGGCGCCAAATTATTACAAGGAGAGAAGTTGGATCAACATAAGTCAAAGTACAACAACCTGTTCAACTTACCAGGAGAACAAATTTTTAAGTGTACCTTTTTAACTATGTACAACAAGTTTTTTATACTAAAAGATCATTTCCTAATCTTTTAATATGACAAGATCTGACAAGATAATCTACAAACAGAAGCTCACTATTTGCCGCATTTGTCATATTAGCCAAATGTTTCAAAACATTAATGAAAATAACATAGTTTCTCCCTGGTTATGCTAGCTTTACACGTCCTTTAAAGTCTACCTACTCAAGAAGTATAAGCCTATTATAGACACTGAGTAGGAGGTAAAACTGAATATAGATGGAGCATGAACGTGACTTGTCAAGTACGGCTAAGTTCTCTGTACATAGAAACTTGTTTGGCAATAAGTTTAGAAGTTCTATAGAAGACATGGTCTCCATAGATAGAAGTTCTCACTGTATCTTATTGCTCTTGGGGGGATCAGAGCCGCTCAGGTTTGCGATCATCGTCCATGAAAATACTTGCAAATAAGAGACAAATCACAATTCACTTGTGCTCCAGAATCTGAAGACACTCAATTAGAGTTAGATAATCATTTAAACAAATTGCTATTTTTTTAAGTTTAATCCACTTACAAAGTGCAACCCCATTATGCTTTCAAAGCACCGCGAGTAGGGTGCGGAAACGAGAATGGATGGCGATAAACCGCCTTCTTAAACAAGGATAGGTTGTAATTTTAGGGGAAAATTCCGTTCGGTAACGAGTTCCATAGCTTGGAAGTTCTATAGAAAAAAGGAGTCTCCGTAGACAGAAGTCCTCACTCTGTCAAGCTGGACCGCACAGGAATTTGCTGTTTCCGACTGCCTTGTATGCATCAGAAATCTTGCCCTTGGGGGATCAATCCTATTAGTTTCTGCGAGCACCTCTCATGAAAGTACTTGTAGAAGAGAGATAAGTCACCAACCATTCGCCCGTGCTCTAGTGTTTCGAGAGAATTGGTCAGACATTCGTTATCAATTAGGCGAATCGCTCTTCTTTGAATTAAATCCAAAAGAGCTAATGAGTGCTTTGGGGCTGAATTCCAAACATGAGAACAGTATTCTAGTGTTGGCCTAACTTGAGCTTTGTATAGTGAAAGTAAATGATGAGATGTGAAGTACTTTTTAGCTCTAAAAAGAAAGCCTAGCTTCTGCGAGACGATTCTGTCAATGGCGCGCACATGATCGTCCCAAGAGAAATTAGTGCTCGCATTCACTCCTCGGACAGACAGACTAGATCCCATAGGGAGAATTTTACCGTCCATGACTATGTTTGTTGCATTATCCCTTGATGTTTTCTTAGAGAAAATCGCGGCCTAAATTTTTAAAGGGTTGAAGCCGACCAGATTTTTCTTATCCCATTCCAAAATGATTTCAAGTTGCCAAATAATCATCTGTATCTGCTGTTCCCTTAGTCGATCTGAAGCAGCGACGGATAGTGGTTGTCGGAAAAAAGATGACACCAGGCTACTGCCATGTGCGCGCAGCTGTATATCGGAGTGGAAGTTGAAGCTAAGAGATTGTTTATGTGTAACAGAAACAGAGTAAGAGGCAGTACAGACCCCTCAGGCATCCCTGCATTAATCGCAAATGTCTCGAATGAAATGCCATCGACGACGACCTGAGGAGATCTGTCAGCGAGAAAATTGGATATCAAATATCAGGGTTCAGAAGGAGGACCATAAGATGTTAATTTGGCGCAAAGAGATTGGTGCCAGACTCAGTCTGGCCTTTGAAATATCAAATGTCACAATCTTGGTCTCATCATGTTTTTCCTATAGCTGAGTTACAGATATGAGTAACAGTGCCAATTGAGCGTTGGTGTTCGAAACCGTATTGCCTGTCCGTGATGATTCTATTCTCCTCCAGATATTTGAGAATCTCGATGTTGATAAGCTTTTCCATCACTTTAGATACTACGGGTGACAAAGATATAGGGTAATAGTTGTTAGCCAGATTCCTTTTTCTCTTATTAGGGACAGCTGCACCCTAGCAGATTTACAGATGTTGAGGAATACACCTTTGTTGTAAGAGAGTATGAACAATTTGCTTAAGACAGGAGTCAACTCTGGAGCGCACGTAATAAAAAAAATACCGGAGATACCATCGAGGCCAATTACATTCTAAGGCCCATGGATATGTTAGCTACATTAATCCTTGACTTTTATTTAGTAACAATGACAGGCTGAGTTTCTAAGATATTAAATCAATCAGTTTCTCGATTCCATTCCAAAACGATTTGGTGATCAGACTAATTATCTTTATCGCCAATCTGAAAGCTATATGAAACAGCGACGAGTAATGTTTTGTCGCAGGAAAGGGATGACATTGGGCTGCTATGTATCAGACTGAATGCTGATGATAAAAAATCATTTGTTTTTAACAGTAACAGAGTAGAAAGCTTAATCGCTTCTCAAAAGAAGTGCCATCAATAACAGCCTTGAAGAATTCTTTCATTTGGGAAAATTGATATTAAATAACAAAAACTCATTGAAAATCCATAAGATCTTAATTTTTCGAGAAAAGGGTGGTGTCGGACTTTGTCGAAAGAATTAAATTATTCAATGCAACAATTCGAGTTTCACACCAAAGAAGATGACTATGAAGCTAGCGTCACAGGAAAATATTAGAAATGTATTTTCTTAAAAACACAGAACACGACCGTCAACCTCAAAGATGAATGTAAAACAATAATCAATTGTCCCTACCTTTGGTGGTGTGCAGCTCTCTCGTGTGTTCGAAACACTGCCCATTTATATTCCCTGCTTTTATAAAGACGAATTTGAAATTATCAATATTTTTCCATTTTCAGTTTGCAGTGTAATTTTTTGTAAATGCATCTTAAGTATACGTCTATAAAAATAAATAAAATATAATTATTTTACTCCACAGTTTACTACACACGTCAGTAGTACAACAGCATTAAAGTCAACTTTCCTTTAGCCTATAAGTTCTCGTTGCTTTAAGTAATGATAACGCAATTACTAACGAATAGCAAAATAGCAATAATTTGCCAAATATCTCTTCAACTGACTTATCTTCCTAATATATTCGCCTGCATACTACTCAAAAAAAAAGAATTAAGCACTCTTGGATGTTAAGGACAGAAGTGAAAACTTAAAACTATAAATAACAGTTTCTAGGTAGTGTAGTTCGAGCCCACACTAGTAAATAAGTCAGAATATTTGAAATATTTTAAAATAAATGCTGTCAAACTGACCAACCTTTTTATATTTGAGGTTTGGGTTTTAGTAGTCGTGTGGCGACTAATCTTAATATTTATTGATAATAAAATCACTTACACAGAAACTTTACACTCTTTTTATGTTGCACGTAATGTTCAATATTTTATTACTACTGTTATCTGTCCTTTTTAAGCACCAAAATTTTACATTTTATTTTTATATTAACAGATATTTGCTTATAAAATAGAAAATAGTACATTCTCGCTTTTATTGCAAAAACTACTATGGTACTCACTGTTATACTGCAGAGCAGAGGTGGGCAAACTGCGGCTCGCGAGCCACATGCGGCTCTTTGAAGGATTATTTGTGGCTCTCAATAAATGTACCCATCTTAAATTTTAAATTCAATACACATATTTTGTGCTTTTATTAATATGTTTTTAATAAATATAATTTCTGCGAAAAAAAATTTTGTAATACCTTTTAAATATGTATTTATTTGCCGCTCGCGAAACATATCAAATTTTGAAAAATGGCTCGGACTATCAAGGAGCTTGGACACCCCTGCTGTAGAGTGATTCTACAATTAAACAATTAAAATAATAATCCAACAAAAACAATTTAAACAGTGCACAATAGTTAATTTAACTCATAATAGGCATACAGTTATGTTTAAGACACAAGTTACAAGCGGACTTAGCAAGGCCCGTGTAGGTTGGTTGGTTAGGGGTACAAATCACAAGGCTTCACACGCTTGGGATGTCACAGGTTCGACCCCCGCTGTCACCATGCATTTATTAGGTTTAAACTTATTAGACGCGTTGAGCGATTTTTGATAGAAGGTAAACTTATCGTTTCGTGTTACCTTCACGCTTATTTCGTTACCAGCATGCTCTAATGTTAACCGTTGAGCATGTTGGTAACGCCGGATGATGACGCGTGACGCGAAAATGTAAGTTTACTACCCCCTATCCAAAATCGCTAAACGCGCCTAGAGAAGTTTCCACTTCAAAAAATTGTAAATGGTCTGTTGATCAAACGCCAAGATTTAATACGTAAAAAAAATTGTAATTTTGATTTTATATTTTTTTTTCGGTGCATACATGCAAATGTATTGAAATATACAAGTTCATGTGAATATTTAATGTAGATATGTGCAATATGAATTCCGACTCTAGAAAGGGGTGCAAAAAAAGAAGGCATTGCACAGAAAAAGTCTACATCAGATTCTAATTAATTCGTCCTGCATGCACATGGTCCAAATACATAAACTAAATTCAACAATGCATTAGGCGAGCCTGATGCGAGCCCCTGCTTCTGGTATGTGATAGTGTGGAGTTTCCGCTTTGCTAAAAAGAGAAAGAGCGAAAACACAGCCATGTGGTCAGGAGCATCTATCGATTTTCAAAGTCGCGCATGTTTTCGTCATCGCGGACCGTAATGCTGGCCGACTTTATTTGCTATTTTGTGGAAATGTTTTGTTTGACTTATTTCGACACAATTTATCTTTCCCATCATGAAATGTTCAACTAACACTGAATACGATGTGACCTCGTGCAATTATTACATTTAGTGCCGGTCGTGGGTGCGCTTGTTTCTTTTTTTTTGACGTTTCGCTTCTAACGCCGACCCGTCAATTAAGGTCAGTTAGCTTGGTTGCATTTTCGCATGTAAGGTGTAAAATAGCCGGATTTTATAATATATACTTGGCAGTCACGATACAAATTAGAATAGATTTAGGATTATCATAATGCATTAATTTTCAGTTTGAAAACGTGCACTGTTTTAATCAGTTAATAACAAATTTTACCGGCATCGGCGTTGTAATAAATGATGAAAGAACTAGTTTTCATCCAATATGATGAAAAATTTAACTTTCTTTCATAATTAAACACTAGTAGCTTTTAATACATCTATGCATATTGCACTTTTATAGGAATTTGGTAATGAAGATGATCCTTCACTTTTAATTAAGGTTGACTTACATTTTACTTTTTATTTATTAGGTAATCCTGCTGGATCATAATTTCACCTGCAATTTTAAAATAATCTGCTGTTTTATTCTACTTAATACTAATTACGCCATTCCTATATTAAAGGGGGTTTTGATCAGTCGCAAGAAGAGGGGGATGAGGTAGTTTTTTTAACAACCATCATTTTTTTTCATTACACGGAGAAAAGTCTAAAAAACCGTAAACTCTGAATTTTTCATTTTCAACAGTTTTTTTTTTTGGATTTTTCTCCATAATTTGCCCAACCAACTCCCTCCATGTTGCACAATAGATTAACCAGAAAGACTTAGGCTTTTATATGGCTAAAAACAACCTTCTCGCCAATGATTACATCTTTGAGAATTGAACTTCACTAAAGTTTATGTCTGGAATAATTTTTTCAAAATTCCCAGTTTTTAAAAGACGCTGAGTTTTTTAGGCTCATTAGCTGGCCATACACGAACGACCTTGATTTTCGGATTTAATTCGTAATGATATATCTGCACATTTGGCTTGTAACACACCATATAGGATGGTTTCCACTAACGTAAGATATCTGTACACATATTATTATTTCGAGGGTTTGCAGCTTAGAGTTGTCGCTTCTCGCATCCTCAGATGCCATCGGTTTTTGTCCTCCCAATCGGTTTGTTGGACTCCTCTAACCGTCATCTAAGCTTTTACATTTTGGATCCATTTTTCTCGGGAGGCCTTTTTTATTTCGCTCAGTCGGCACCAATTTAATACTTTGAGGGGAATTCGTTCTACATTCGTAGAACCATACCATTTCAGTTGTTTTTCGTTAATGGTATCTATTATAGTGCCTAAAGTGGCCATTTTTCTTCGGATCTCCTCGTTCCTGACCCGGTCCAGTAGTGTCAACCCACAGCATCTCTACATTTTGACTGATAAATGTTTGCTGAGCATTTTGCTATTTATCACCTAGGCTTCACACCCATAGGTAATTACCGTTTCAATTAATGTTTTATATACTTATATTTTGTTTAGTTTTGTGTGTCAAGTTTTTGTTCCACAGAATTGGATGCAGTGCTTTAATCATATTCTTCCCTTACCAACCTTTTTCATTATGTCCTTGTCATCTTTCCCGTTCTCGCTTATTAGGACCCCTAAGTATTTGTATTGGTCGACATTTTTTATTACTGTCCCTTGTCCTATTCTTATATTCTCCCCCTTTCCTTCTATGACCATGTATGTTGTCTTTTCTGTGTTGACTTCTAGTCCCCATTTTGTGTATTTTTCCACAAGCTTGTCCAACATATACGTCATATCTTGTTCGTCTCCGGCCAGGATTACTTGGTCGGCGGTATATATATATATATATATATATATATATATATATATATATATATATATATATGTATATATTGAACTATTGTCTACTGCTATTCCCATAGGGCTACATTTTTTTGTCCACTGGCTTAATGCTACGTTCAAATAGATTTTGAATAAACTGGGAGAGTGAAAGCAGCCTTGTTTTAATCCCTTTGCGAGAATGGAGGGACCACTGCATTGCCAACGTTGAACTAAACATCTATTTCAGTAGCACTCTACTAAACCATAATAAAGGGTATAGCAGGATAAGCATAGGAAATCTGCCTCAGGAGCCAAATGTGATGAATGTTATATCGATCAGTAGGTCACCTATCTGTAAAAATATTCCCATATTTTTGGCCGCTTATCTCTTACTGTCTTTGAGTAATTTTAAAAATTGCCCTTTTTGCAGAGCATTTTTGAAACTTTCTTTTCTCCGTAAGTAATAAAGCTAGAAAGACGATTCAAAAATTGTAGACAATATTATGACAAATATTGTGAGTGTGTATTTAAATTATATTGCGCAATTTTTTTTTAATGGAAATATTTTTCCATTGCAATTTTTTTTAAGTTTGAATAGAGTGACCACTTTCTTAAAATTATCAAAAATTGCTATTAGCATAAAGAATAACTGGTATAAATTTTATTGAAATCGGAGGGCTGAAACTTGTTGAAAAAAAATTGTTTTTGTTACCTAGAGCCCTAGTTGATCGCAAATATAAGAATCTAATGCAATTTTTTTAGGTTCCGGTAAAGTAACCACTTTTTAAAAATTACCAACAATTGCTTTTAGTATACAAATCACCTGGTATAAGTTTTATTAAAATAGAAAGGCTGCAATCTGCTAAAAAAAATAATTTTTATTTCCTTGAGCCCTGGTTGATCGCAAATTACAGGTATTTCTAATACATATTTTTTAGGTTTTGGAGAGTAATCACTTTATAAAAATTCTCAAAAATAGTAATTAGTAAACAGATTAAATGATATAAGTTTCGTGAAAATCAAACAGTTGCAACATAATAGTTTTGTGTTACATATGTTCCTATTTCAAAGCTTCCACATATTACTTCACTAGACAAATAAAATCAAATTTTTGCAGTCAAATAGTTGTTTCGCCCAAGATATTTTACTATTCCATTTTGGTTTTAAGCCTATATCTCGGCAGGAACTTATCAATAATCATACCATCTTTGTAGTTAAAAAATTATACCACATTACCCATGAATTGATGTTGATTTTCGATGGCACACATATTCGCCATCGGAAAAGTTCCAATAACGAGTACTAGCGAAAATCTTATTCTGGTCAGAAAAAGGTACCTAGATGTGAGCCATTTATAATTTGTTGTTCTGGTGGCAACATTGCGGATATTTTGGGACCGTTTTATGCCGCATAAAATGATGCCCCAATTATGAGAACTGTTTTAGAGGATTCGCAAGGTCTAAAAAAGTTATTGCAAGGAGGTGACGTACCTATTTTTAATTGCACGCAGATTCCGTGATGTTGAAGATCAAATAAAAACCGAAGGATATTTGCCCTTGATGCCAGCGTTCAAAGGCAAAAGAAATCAGTTAACAACTAAAGAATATAACAGTTCCCAAGATTAAGATGGGTCGTCGAAAATGTTGACGGATCGATTGGTCAAAAGCATAAATTTTTGCGTCATGCAATGGGCAATAAATTGCTATCGAAAGTAAAATCGCTTTGTAAGAATGTGGGATTTTTGCAGGTTTGGGAAGCATTTAAATCTGATACTGATTTAGCTGACGAAATCATCGTTTATATGAATGCCAAAATGACTAGATTAAACACTTTCAGCACGGAGGTTGAAAATCAACACAGGAACAGAAGAAAAAAAAACTTAAAAGAGTAGGGGTATCGCAAATAATGGATTTCTTCGAACTAGGTGAACATGAGTTAAAAATACTATTCACGAGTTCCTATCAATTATCTTAGGCAGCTTCATATCCGCCAGGCTAATTGGAGATCAAGAAAGTTTCTCAAATAGAATACAATGTATAAAAGAATCACCAAATATACTGAAAGTAGACGGCATAAAAATAGCAAGACTTATAATTGCTAAATTGATTATATTCCAAATGGAAAAAGTTACACTGACGTCAAACGCTACACTTGTGATTGTTCAAACGGCAATGGAACGATAGTAATATTAAGCAAAATATTCGCTAAAGACAACATATCTGTTGTCATTAATTAAGATAATGATAATGATTAATTTAAAATAAAGATTATTTCAAATCGAATATACTTTTTATTTATTTCTATTCGAAACCTATAATTTAGATCAACCAGGGCTCTAGGTAAAAATACTTTTTTTTTCAGCAGGTTGCAGCCTTCCTATTTTTAAAAAACTTACACCAATCAATCTTTATACTAATAGAAGTTTTCAGTAATTCTACGAAAATGGTTACTCTGCCGAAACCTAAAAACAAAGGTATTAGACATCTATAATTGGCGATCAAGCAGGACTCTACGTAAAAATTTTTTTTTTCAACAGGTTGCACACATCCGATTTTAATGAAACCTATACCAGTTATTCTTTATACTAATAGCAATTTTTGATAATTTTAAGAAAATGGTAACTGCTGGAACTGAAAAAAAAATTGCAATGGAAAAATATTTCCATTAAAAAAAACATATATTATTGCGCAAAATAATTTAGATACACACATACACAATATTTGCCACAATATTGTGTACAATTTGGTTTTTGAGTCATCTTTCTAGCTTTATTACTTACGGAGAAAAAAAAGTTTAAAAAATGCTCTGCAAAAAGGGCATTTTTCAAAATTACTCAAAGACACCAAGAGGTAGGCGGCCAAAACTATGAAAATATTATTACAGATAGGTGACATACTGATCGATATAACATTCATTACATTTGGCTCTGGGGGCAGATTTCCTATGCTTATCCTGCTATACCCTTTCCCAAATATCTTGGAGTCATATTGGACATTGGACAGAACACTATCATTTAAGAGACCATCTGACCAATGTAGCTGCAAAATTAAAGACCAGAAACAATATCATTTCCAAATTAAACGGCACTTCCTGGGGAGCATTAGCAGACACACTGCGATGTTCCATTTTGGGACTTGTATACTCTACAGCAAAATACTGCTCCTCGACTTGACTGAACAATTCACATGTAAAACTAGTAGACGCCCAACTAAATAACCCCATGCGAATTATTAGCGGAACCTCAAAGCCACCAATGGCAATAATTAATTTAATTAATTAAACAAATGTTCGACTTGTCACACCTCGTCACAATTTTTTTTCCTATGACTTTGTATCGTCAATTTATAAAAAAAATCCTGCTACTTTTGATGTTACCTACTTCTGTTCTAGGATATTTAGAATTTAAATCTGATCTTTTTAAAATCTCAAAATTTTGTGTTTAAATTCGAAATTTAAAAGTTTGAAGCCGATGTTTTGTAAATTTAAGATTATGAAAAATGCAGAAACTGAATCTAAAATTTTGACTAAAAATTTGAAAGTCAAACGTTGCCGTCACCGCGTGGTAATTGATAATCAACTTCGCAAATATCGTTTATCACATTATTATATACATTTGTTACCAAATGATCAATTACACCGACAGACAAATTTTGGTTCAACTGCGTCTTGGTGATTCAGTGTCAAGATCAATTTCATGGTCATGTCTTACCGAAAAAATATATTATTAGCAAATGAGAAATATAAAGTTTCTTTTTTATTTGCGTTGTTTGTAAAACTGTAGTAGATATCAGGATATTTCAGTTTCAGTTTTAATATATCATCTTTTGGCAACAAGAATTCGTAATGGTTTATAAATAAGTTCATTTAAACGAGCCATGGGATGATACAATATTAGCCATTACTGCATTCACATACTTTGCTCGATATTTTCAGCAGACTCGTCGACACAATTTTTTATAATAATAGCAGGAACAAGACATCAGTAAAAACAGAAATTTAAAAATTTGAATCCTTGACCTAGTTTTCTTTATATATTCGAAAACGTGAACAAGAGTAAGTACTTTAGAATATTAGAAATCATCCAATACTGTTAAATGTGCATTTTTTAAAGTATTACGCAGTATACGGTTAAACATACATTCCAATTCAAACCGTCTTTCTAAAATGTACCAACATGCTAAAAGTTGCTTCACACAATGACCTTTGCAGTAACCTGCAGTATTTCTGGTTGTAATCTTTTTAAAAAATTACCATTTAAGTATTTAGGAGACGTTCTTTCATACCTCGCAACGTTGGTTCAGAAACTTCGTTTAACATCGATTGCAGAATCAAATGAACGCCTTAGTTAATTTCACTTTCCATAATGGGCTTATTATGCTGTTAAATTCAGTCAACAAGTCAGCGTCAGTTTTATTGAACATTTACACAATGCTTCAAATATTAAATTGCCTAATTAGTATGCCATGCTAAACAACCTTGAGCCGACTTCATTCATGCGAACTATGCGTTATAATAAAACCCTGTTAGGATTGAAAACATGGCACAAGAACAAAGAGATTTTTGTTTCTGGGTTTCTGCCATATGGCGTGATTAATTTGAAATTTTAATTCAACCTGCTCATGTTCGCTCGTTGGTGGATTAATGCGATATAGTGAAAATTAATGGTTTCCATTTTATATTTTGTCCTTAATAATAATTATTGAAGATCTAATCTGCAACCTGCTACGAAACAAGGCAACAGAGAAATAAACATTGAAGTAGGTTAGTCCAGTTGACAAATTAGGTGCACACTAGTAAGACTAATTAAGCAAAGGCAATTTGCGAATTATGCAAAATAAGATGAAATCACAGCCTCAAGCACTATTTTTGTTCTTTAACAAATTTTGTTCGCTGTAAAAGTTGTAAAAACAGTTTTTCATGTAAATATCTATTACCAAAAAAATCGGACTTTGTCATAGGCGTGGATTATCGAATGAATTTAGGATCCATATTAAACTGACAACTGAAGATATGTTGCTCTTTCATTTGATGAGAAATCTACTCTACCAGTGTAATCCTGATGGAGCCTTTAACTATTATCTACCATAAGCCATCCTACTGAGGCCACTATATTTGTGTTAATGTCTCAGAAGACCCCTAGCCTCACCAAGTACCTGACATTGACATCTTAGGAGGACACCTTCCATTAGACGTGATACTGATGATGATGAGGAAATGTCTTCTGGTGTTGATCAGACCAAAGACTTCCTGTGACTGTACTGTAAATATTTGAGGATCATGATTGGGTGGACAATATCCCAATATCATAAAACTCCAAATGGCATTTATAGGAGTTGATATTCTTAAATAAGACAAAGCGCCTATAGTTACAATTCACTATAGAAATACATTACCAGAACCAGAATTCACTTTTAACAGGACAATAATTTGGCATGTTAGAAACACAACCTCAACCGTTTCCTGTTATGAAGTGGGGTCATAAAAGCATGAATATAATGTTTTGTAAAAAAAATTAACAATTACCAAGGGGCAATGAAAAGTGTGATTGTCCAGTATTACAAAAACTGGATTTTCTGTGGATTGTCTGCACCGGCGGATACAGAATTTTCTGGGTGGGCACAGAGGACCGAAAGGGAAGAAATGATTCCATAAACCCTGTGAGATGCCATGGCTAGTGTAGGTCGTCTGCAACACACGTGTCCCCTAGCTTCCTGCATTAACCCTTGATGGTCTAGTGGAAACTTTGCGTGGGTCGCTTCGGATAAAAGGACAAATTACCATTCGTTAAACATATAGTACTTTTTAAAAACAAATATCTTCCATTGAAATGGACTTTCCAAACTTTCCATTCAAAGGCACTATTTTTAAATCCTTACCACGCCTATACCCTGGCATGACCAATTATTTGATGAAAAATTGTATATTTACGATATAAATGGCGAATTTCCTTGCAAAATTATGTGCATATTCTGAATTAAACATGTTTTCATTTATAAAATATTCAACATAAATATTTATTACTATGTATAGCGAAACTCCACATTTATTTTCCTATCGTGCCTCCATAGACAATTATGGTTCGCAACATATAATTTACCATATACATCTCCATCATTATAGTTAATTGTGCAACTCCGGTATTTTTTTAATTAAAAACTGTCACAGTATACTAATTAGGGAGCATTTAATCCTCTTTCGACCTCTTATTGGTCTATTTTGGTTTAGCGTCTGTCGTTAGCACAAAACTAGACGCTTCGTGTGGATATGCTGCTGATGGTAAATGTCAAGAGCACCTACAAAGTTGCGGAGCGTCGGAAGTTTGATTTGAAAAGTTCAAGATGTGGCGCGCGCAACGAAATCGCCTGTGAAAATTATGCTGCATCAGTTTTAATACTGACCGCACCGGGTCGGCGGAATTAATTTGAAAAATGATTAGTGTACTTTAGCTAATTTCTTATAAAAATTTCCGGCGGTGTTCCGATAAAAGCTTATTGACGTGAGAAACGCGCGGGCAGCTGACAACGCAACCTAAACAAACAGTGGATTTAAATGTTTTATTAATATTGTGTGGATATTGTTTTGTGCCAAATTGATTCTATATGAATACAATATTAGGTGTATTTTAATTTTAGTTTTCTGGTAAGTTTAAATGAGAAGGTTTAATTTTTGACCTTCAATAAGCGGAAAATCCACTTGGCATATAAAGGATATTTTCTATTAAATAAATATTAGATACGCTAGTAGTTTAATAAGTCTTCTGTGAGAAAAAATAAAAACATATTGATAATGACACAATACTAGACGTTTTAATATTAATGCTTTGTAATGACAATTATTATTAATTCTGTTTTGAATTCAGCTATACCGTTTTTATAATAGTTTATTATATTTACCCAAATACTGGTCGCAGATATCTTCTATAAAGTGAAACGTTTTTACAGAATTATTACACATAGTACACCTTGTGGATTATCTGCAGAAGAAAAAACTTTATTTATTTAGTTTTTAAAGTTTACACGTTTAAAAAACGAATAATTTTGAGAGTTAAATAAGAAAGTCACATAGAATTCGAATTTAACCTTAAAACTTAGTTAACATTTAGAAAAATGTTCAGAATTTGAAACCCTTTAAAAAGTTGAAATTTTAAAAATGTTGTAATTTTGAACCATACGATATTGACATTTCTAACACTTACTTTGTGGACTTCTTCAATATTCATAACTACTAAACTTTATTAAGGATTAAAACAACAACATATATTAAAAATTTCACGATGTTTCGATTAATATATTTTTTTTTAATTTTAATCCACTCGCAAAGGGCAACTCCATTATTCAAAGCACTGCGAGTAGAATGCGGAAACAAGGACAGATGGCGATGAACCGCCTTCTTAAACAAGGATAGGTTGTAATTTTTGGGGAAAATTCCGTTCTGAAACGAGTTCCATAGCATGGAAGTTCTATAGAAACAAGTGTCTCCGTAGACAGAAGTCCTCACTGCGTCAAGCAGGACTTGCTGTCTCCGACTATCTTGTCTGTCTTACAAATCTTGCCCTCGGGGGGATCAATCCTATTAGTTCCTGCGAGCATCTCCCATGATAGTATTTGTAGAAAAGAGATAGGTCACCAACCATCCACCTGTGATCTAGTGTTTCGAGAGAATCGGTCAAACTGTCGCCATCAATTAGTCAAATCGCTCTTCTTTGAATTGAATCCAAAAGAGCTAAAGTGTGCTTTGGGGCTGAACTCTAAACATGAGAACAGTATTCTAGTGTTGGCCTAACTTGAGCTTTGTATAGTGTTAATAGCTGATGAGAATTGAATAGTGTGAGGAGCTCATGAGATGTGAAGTACTTTTTAGCTCTAAAAAGAAAGCCTAGCTTCTGAGAAGCGGACTAGGCAATGGCACGCATATTATCGTCCCAAGAGAAGTTAGTGCTCGCATTCACTCCTAGGATAGACAGATTAGATCCCATCGGGAGGATTTTACCGTCCATTAGTATGTTTGTTGCATTATCCCTTGATATTTTTTTAGAGAAAACCGCGGCCTATATTTTTGAATCATTGAAGTCGACCAGCTTTATCTTAACCCATTCCAGAATGATTTCGAGATCTTAATTAATCATCTGTATCTGCTGTTTCCTTAGTTAATAGTAATAATAGTTAATAGTAATACCCGGCTTCTATCACCTGCGTAGCTGTACTTCGGATGGGAAGTTGAAGCTTAGACATCGTTTATGTGTAACAGAAACAAAATAGGAGGCAGGACAGATCCCTGACGCACCCCTGCATTAATCGGAAATATCTCAGATGAGATGCTATCGACGACAACCTGAAAATTGGATGTGAATTGACAGAGTCCAGGAGGAAGACCATAACATGTTCATTTAGCGAGAAGAGATCGATGACAGTCTAATCGAAGGCTTTTGAGATATCCAATGCTACAATCCTAGCCTCACCATGTTTTTCCATAGCTGAGTTACAGATATGAGTAACATAGGCCAGTAGACCACCAGTTTAGCGTTGTTGTCTGAAACCGTATTGCCTGTCCGAAATGATTTGCTATGAATGGACGTGATTTCACTTTTTAGCATTATGGGCAGTTATAGCAGCAATTTGTCTAGCTGTTGTTATGTTAACAAGCTTCATGGATCACAGACTCCTACAAATATTCCTTCTAATCGGAATTCTCGTCCAAAGCTTCAATTAGAATTGTGTTCGTAAGATCAAGTTGCTCGTTCATAAGTGTAAATTGATCTTCTGAACACACCTCTAATCGAAGCTTTGGACGAGAATTCAGGTTAGATTTGATCCATGGAGTTTCTTAGCATAACGATGGCTAAACAAATTGTTGATATAGCCGCCGATGATGCTGAAAAGCAAAACCAACTCCGGTCATAGCAAATATTTATTGAAACATCGTGGAATTTTAAATATCTCTTGTTGTTTTAATTGTTAATCAAGTTTGATAATTATGGACCTAATTATATTTTCAAAATAATTAAAAATTTAAAAATAAGGGGAAATTTTCATAAACGAGTCGAAATTTTGAAAATTAGATTAAATGTTGAAGTCGATATTTTCTAAAAAATTAAAAAATGTTGAAAAAATTCGCAAAGTTTTAAAAATTTTAAAGTATTAACAAAGGTTAAAATTTTGATAGTCTAAAATTTTGAAGTCTTAATTTTGAAAAAAAAAGTCGAAATTTTCATGGAAAATTAAAGTTAAAAAAAAGTTACGATTTTCAAAAAAATCAAAATGTTTAAAAAATGTCAAAATTTTAAAAAAGTCTACGTTTCCAAAAAAATTTTGAAATGTGAAAAAAGAGGCATTTTAAATAAAACCAAATTTTTGAGAACAACCAAAATTATCAAAAAAGGTCGAAAATTTCAAATAAATCGAAATTTTGGAAAGTTGAAACTGTTGGATAGTCAAAATTTTGTAATCAAAAATTTTTTAAAAAATTAATATTTAAAAAAATCGACATTTTCAAAATGTCTCAATTTTTAAAAAAATTATTAGAAGAATCACAAAATTATAATAAAAAAATTTCAAAAGAAAATATAAATTTTAGCATAAAGTCAAAATTTTAAAATGTTTGTAATTTAAAATAGTTAAAATTTTATGGTTTTTAAAAAAAATAAAATTTTAAAAAGAGGGTAAAACTTTGAAAAACTCGAAAATTTTAAAAAATCGAAATTTTTAAAACAGTCATAAAATTATATTTTCAAAACGTTTTAAAGAGTAAAAATTTTGCAAAAAAAAATGTAGAAATTTTCAGAAAAGTCGAGATTTTTAAAAAAATGCCAGATTTTCAAAAAAAAATTAAAAATATTGAGATTTTCAAACAAGTAGAAAATTTCGGAAGCAATTAAATACTGCACATATTCCACAGAAGCATTTTGCAAAAGTAAAATAAAAAATAAACATTCAAACTAGTGGAGTGCCTGAAGCATTAAAAATTTAAAAACTTAGGATCCGTGAGTGAAATTAAACAAAAATATATGGAATGTTTAGCTAAGAGTACTTGTAAAAAGGTTTACCCATTAAAAAATTGTATACAATAGTAATAATAATAATAATCCGGGAGTTTCAAAATAAGGTGCTCATACTTAAGGAGCTTAATTCTCGAGCGATTTTAAGAAAAAAAGTTCTAATCAACATAAGTGCGGAAACGCTTTATTTTTAAAAAATTGGTTTTTCTTTAAATACTATGAAATCACTCGAAATATTTTTATTTTTATTTTGGTAGATACTAACTAGGCACAAAGACGCACCTTTTGTTGGAAATTATTTTGCTATTCTTCCATCAGTGGCCTCCGTGCTAATATGTCATTAAATATTCTTAACGAAAAAAATGGTGCGTCACTGCTTTTTTTTCAAATTAAGTACCAATTTCATAAACAACCTATATTTTTTGGTAAAAAGGTTGGGTAAGGTATACCTAATGGAATAAGTTAACTTAAATTGAACCCCTTAAATTTTTCTAAAAATTTTAAAAAATAGAAAAAATTAAGCGGTTCAATTTAACATATGGTTTACTTTGGGCTTCCAAACCCTATATTGCAGCTCCATATGCCCTTCGCACGTTTACTGCCACCAAGGGGTACAATTTAGGAAGTGGAGCAATTTATGCCATTTTACCCAAATTCTTAAACTCTTCTATCTGTATAAAATAGCTAAATTAAAATGTTAAGCCGCTGCTTTTTTTAAAAATAAGCATCAATTGCATAAACATTCTTCACTTGTTGCTAAAAATGCCCCCTCAACTTTTTTTTGTGTGACGAACGGTTTTCGAGAACATATCTGAATACTTTTAATTTAAAAAAATTGCACCACTGGTTTTTTTTCATTCAAAATAAATATGGCTTTCAGTAAGACTATTTATTTTCAGTAAAAATTCCTTCTTAACTTTTTTCACTCGACCAACGGTTTCTAAGTAAAAAAATAAAATACATTTCTTTGCATTTCGATGGGTGTTTTATATTCTTTTCTACAAAATTTAATGCCATATTTCAAGACAACTTTGTTCATTAGTGTTGCTTTATAAAAATTTATGTTAATATGTAAGTTAGATTTATATATTTTTGGGATATAACTATGTTTAATAATTAATAAAGTTTTTAAAGTTAAATAATTGTTTTAACCGAAAACCGTTCGTCAGACGAAAAAAATTCAGGGGAGTATTTTTACTAAGAAATAAAGGTTGTTTATGAAATTGGTACTTAATTTGTAAAAAAGCAGTGACGTACCAGTTTTTTTGTTAAGAATACTCAAAGACAAATTAGAATGAGCGCCACTGATGGAAGAAAAGCAAATATTTTTCCATCAAAAAGTGCGTCTTTAATCTTAGTTGGTAACTACCAAAATCTGAAAAAATATTTCGAGTGGTTTCATAGTATTTAAGGAAAAACCAAATTTTTTCTTAATTTTCAAGACCCTGTAACTTAAAAATAAAGCGGTTCCGGACCTATGTTGATATAAACTTTTTTTCTTAAAATCGCTCGAAGATTATGCTCCTTAAGTATGAGCATCTTATTTTGAAACACCCGGATTATTATTATTATTATTATTATTAATATTATTATTATTATTATTATTATTATTATTATTATTATTATTATTTTTAATAAAGATCACAATTTTTTAATAGGTAAACTTTTTTACAAATGCTATTAGCTAAAGATTCAATATATTTTTATTTGATTTCACTCACTGTAACTGAAATCCTACGTCAAAACCCTTGACACTCCACTAAACGGAGCTATAATGAAAAACGTTTTGGATTGAAATTTAATTTAAAATAATTTCCTCACAATATGTAACAGCAATATAATTCAGAGCACTTGCAATTTAAAGGGGAGCATAATGCTGTTTAAAAGTAGTTAATTTCATCCACTTGTCTCTAATAATTTATATCACCACATACGAAGCTTCTAAAGTTTCAGCTTCAGCGTCTGAAATGAGCGTTACAAGAAAGGACCGACTTCATTCTAAGCAGCATAACTTAAAACTTATTACATTTACCGACTGTAACTTTATACAAGTCTATTAATTTTGAGGGAACTTTCAACCAACCATTTGTACTCTTTCAACGTGCATTAGTGGTTAGCCAGTTGCATTTGAGCTGCAATTTCAAAATGATAATGCGCTTTTCGCATTATTCGGTGAGGTGTCCTTCTGCATTATAAATAAAAACAATCACTGTGAAGTATAGCCAAGTGACCTCTAATATACATCCTTTTATTTTCTGAGTAAAGAAGGAATTGTCAATTAAATGTGGCGAAATAGTCGAACGTGCTGCAGTTTAAAATATATATACAACCAACAACAATAAGCCAGATTCCGCCATCCTTGGTCTCATCAATATGGTGGGGTCGCTGTAAATATTTCCAACATGTAGCCATTATTCAGCCATATACATACCCAACATGTAGCCATTGTTCACCCATATACATACTCAAGAGATTTGAATCCCATGAGTGACTTGTCACGGACCGAATATGTCTCGTGAAGACCTATTTATCTATGAGTGTATAACGCATTGGATTGAAAATAAACTGATCTTTTTCTGAGGATTTCTCTCTCCTCTTTGGGTCTTCTAATAACTATTAATGCCATTTTTGAAAGAGACTATAACCGAAGAGTTTTGTATTAGTATACGTTGATGAACTGTTTAGAATATTACTTATGGTTGTATATAACCCAAGATACTACCTAAATGAAATAAAATTCATCTGAGCTTCTATAATTGATGTGTTTAACATTTACATGGTAAAATTGTCAAATACATATTCATAAATCATACAATATAAACTATTAGCAATTATAATAATCAGGGAAGGAATAGTAATAATGATTCTATAATATTTCGTTGCTGAATTGTCTGCACATTCAAGAAATGTTCCTAGTAATGAAACAAGTTTCTATAGAAGACAATCACAGATAAACTGTAACAAACAAAATTTCTACCCAAGATGTCAGTCTCTGTCATTGTAAATTATAGTATATAATGAAAAAATGTACCTGTACAAATAACAAAAAGGGAGACCTGGTAATTACAGTAGAAAGATGCCCTATTAAACATGCCTCAAGTTCCGATGAAATCAAAGTAAAAGAACATGCAAAGAAACGTGTTAAGAAGAGAAAAGAACGAAGAACGAAAGCACCAAGAAAGAAAAGTTCAGAACTCACCCACCTTTTGTCGACTTTGCCTCGAATTGAGAAGAAAGGAAGTCATGATTTGCTAGACATATTTTTAAAAAATTGTACAGACGAGCGACCAGTTCAAGTTGATCATGACTGTCAGTGTGAATTACCTCCAGCGACTCTTTGTCCTCAAGTGGTTCCTTGTCCTCAAGTAGTTCCTTGTCCCCAAGTACCTCCTTGTCAACAAGAACCATCTCTGCCTGAAACTCTCGTTCCTCCTTGTACATGCCCAACAGAAAATCTTCATTATGATATAACGTCCCGTATAGAACCAGAACCAATTCCCCCACCTTGCCCATGTCCAACAGAAAATATTTCTTATGATATTCCATCTCGTATTGAGCCAGAATCAATTTCAGTCTGTACTGCACCTTATCCTGAGGAACTTGTTCCTACATTACAAAAAAATGCTTCAAATTCACCCAAAACGGCATCTCGAGGAATTGATGATTGTAACTGTTTAAAGCCAAATGACAACCCAGTTGTTAAAGGGGATCCCCTTTTTTATAATAGGGATCGTCTTTGTGATATTCCTATTGGCCCTTCAAAATCCCCAAGAATATTTGAACATGTGCGCCGAAAGGAACTGCGTTGTCGAGCTAGAAGATACTCGGTTCATAAAAAAGACCATGGAAAAGATAGACTACCATCGTCGCAATGGCAACAAGACAAAAGAGATCTTTATGATATATACACAAATCTAATTGTTGGTCAAGCCGGGTATGTGAGTCCTCCTTCGGGACTCAAGTCGTCTTTGAAGACATGCCCTGTCAAGAAACGTTGCGTGAGATTAAGAGAAGAAAAAAGTGCTCAAACAATTCCCTTGACTTCTGATTCTTCTCTATATCAGAGCGCTGGCACTCCCAGCTCCCATAACGAAGACAATGTCATAAGTGAAGCGTCTACTTCTGAGAAAGGATATAAAAATCTCCGCCAAGAAAAGCAACTTCTAAATACCGCTACAAATGTTAACAATCTCTACAAAGATAAATCTGCTGATACCATCGCTGGCAACAGAAAGGTATATTTTTATTTATTGTTGTTATTATTATTACTTATGCGACTTTAATATTATGGATTTCTTCACTTAATTACCACAACGTTAATTTGGTTCTATGGTTTTATGTGGGATTTATGAACGCCCCCTGATAAATATAAAATACAAATTTAACTGTCGCTGATCAAGTAATAATATCTAAATTATTTTTTTTTTTAAATCATATTTATAAAGTACATATTGCTTTTATATTTTAGGAATGTCCAGTTCAAGCTTCTTGCCAACTCTTGGCTCGAGAGCTAGCCGTTGAAACTAGTTTGCAAAACATTAGAGAAAATGCTAATTTGAACAATAGAAGAAACGGTGGAACTTCCTGTACACAATTCAAAACCGCTTCAACTTACACTTCTAATGATGACAACCTCTGTTCCGCAGCCGAAGAATGTTTAGCGAGAGAAATAAACACAGAACATGGTTCCACAACTAGCAGCAAAAATGTGTCTTCATCCAGCCTGCATGTTAAGGAAAACAAGTGTCCACATGCTGATAACTGCATGAAAATATGGATGAAAACGTTCATCGATGTAATATCCAGAAGCAGCAACATTGCTCTGGTTAATATAAAAGACTTTGTGCCAAATGAACCTGGAGAATGCCCGAAAAATTGCAAAAAAATGCTAGAATCAAATGATAGCTCCCACAAAAGCAGTTCAGAAGAAATAGGACCATGCCCAAAAGACTGCTTGGAATATTTTAAACAGGAATTTTCCAAGCAATCGAGAGAACATGGTAAATGTCCAAATATAGAAAAATGTCTCCAAATTTACAAGAAATTAACAGCTTCAGCAGAAGATCAGAATGAAGACGACAGTTCATCAAAAGAGCACGCGATATCTTATAAAAAAATGAAAACCAAAAAGAAAGCGTGCTCTGAAGACTGTTCAAAATATTTTGAAAGATTGATCAGCAAACAATCCAGAGTCCAAAATAACTGTCCAAATAAAAAGAAATGCATGAAAAGTTATAAAAATTTCAGGTCGCATTTTTCAATCGACCTTCAAGATGAAGATGATTGGTCAGAAGAGCAACAAAGAAAAAGCACGTATCCGGAACATATGCAACATTTCAATCGGTCCACTTTTAAACAATCAAAGGCTCAACAAAAGTGTCCAGTCATCGAAAAATGTATTCAGGCTTATAAAATATCCCAGACTGCCGTAAATGGACAAAATAAAGATTATAACTCTTCTGTATATTCTGACAAATTAAATATAGGAGAAGAACCGTGTTCATCAAGATGTTTGAAGTATTTTAAAGAATTCACTTCGAAGCAATCGGGATGTCCTGATAAAGACGAATGTCCTGCTTATCAGGACTTAAGATGGCAGTTTCCTAAAGATGCTCAAAATAAAGATAATGATTTTTCAGATGAACGAGTGGTAACTTGTTCAAAAACGAAAACATTCTTAAAGTGTCCAGTCAAAGAAGAATGTCTAAAAAAATTCAAACAGCAAAGACCATCAAACATATCAATTGATAAAGACAAATTCACTGAAGTACATACACAATTACCAGCAGTGTTCAAGCAACCCAGAGTTCCGAGGATATGCCCTAATAAAAATAAATCCATTGAATTGCATGAAGAACAACCAGTAGAGTTTTCTATTAGCAAATTATCTGCACCTGATGCGAACACGAGAAGAAAGCAATGTCCAGAAAGATGTCTGCAATATTATGAAGAATACACTTCCGAGCAATCCAGATGCCCTATCAAAGATGAATGTATTCAAAATTATAAAGACTTAATGTCGCAGTTTCCTGTTGACCAAAAAGATAGAAAAGGTAATTTTTCAGAAATGGTAGAAGAATGTCCGAACAGAGAAGAATGTCTGAAGATTTTCAAGCAGTCCAAAGAGGCAAAGATGTATACTGATAAAAATAAATCCTTAGAAAGTAAGCAACAGCCAGTAAGACGCTACGATGAATTATTAGAGGAGGAACAAAAATCGTCTTCATCGCCTGAGATGGAGTCAAATGATGAATGTCCGGTCAGAAGCCAATGCCTTAGTTTAAAAAAGCTTGTTGACTCTCAAGCATCTCCTATTCGCTCCGTATATCCAAGTAGTTTTGCCACATCAATTGGGGTGTCTTCCAGAAGAGGGTCGGGTGTAAGTCAAGTATCATTTTCCACACGGTGGGGTGAAAAATGTTTACCTGTTAATAATGTCGAAACAGCAAAACTCTCTAGTCCATCGTCTATTGAGCCAAATAATATAATTAATAGAGACACTTTCATTGGAAGTTTTGCTTCATCCCGGAAAAAAACATTAAGGGGCAGCATTTCTTCTACTAAAAAAGAATCTGCTTTATCTATTGCTAAAAGAGGTATTCCTCAAAGCCCTAACAACACAGAATCTTCGTTTCAACAAAGTACTAACACGCTTGCATACGCATCTTCTAGAAAGACACACTTTAATAAACGCTGTTCCCAAATAAGTAACGGACACTCTTATAAATGCCCGGCCATAGAAAATTGCATTGCGCAAGCAAAAGTACAAGCAGATTTCCAGCAACAAGCCTATTCTCCGTCTACTATCTCTACTTCGTCCAATGTAGAATGTCCTGCTGACAAGTCAAGAAAATCTAAGCAATCGAACCTACAGAAAAAGCATTCCGCAAATGTACAAAGCAAAATAGGACAAGTTTATTCAAACTTCAAGAAGAAAGCTTGCAATTTTTGTTCATTTTCTAAAACTAAAAGGCCTAGCAAAACATGCACTACAAAAGATTGCAGCTGCCAAACTTCTTCCTTTGATAAATCACACAAAATTTCTAAAAATAAGAAGGGAATTATATCGAGAATTATTTCCTCTATTTCGACGTATGCCAAAGAATTCGAAGAAAGCATAAGCCGTTATTTTTCAGATATAGAGGATATCAAAGGAAAAAGTATTACACCTGACTGTAGCTGCGATTCTACTTCTGTTTCTCGTGAAAGACAAAGAAATGACATTCCTTCGAGGTGGGACATTGCTAGATCTCTTGAGGAAAATTACGATGTTATAGACAAACTTTTACCATTGTGGAAATCAGCAAATCACATGTTTAAAAAGGTAGTTACTGGTGAATCTTCATCTGATGATGATGTATCAGTTGTTAGTAGGGAATCAACTTGCGTGCCCGATATCGATGTTTTGTTTGTTGATATGAAACGCGCCGACACTAGTGAAACCACCAATATTGATCTTCCTATATTAGCTGAAAAGGCACCGTCGTATACTTTATCCAAGGAAGAGCACAGAAGACAATCAGGTGATGAAAGAACTACAGGACATACTGCTAAAAATAACTTGCAAAAATCGTCACATTTACAGTACTCTGAGTTGAGTCACGTTTCAATGCAAACTCTTCCAAAGTATGTAAACCAATCGACTGGAGCAGACCAAGAAACTATTCTTAAATCAAGTGAACCAACTACGTCACAAAGCAATGTATCAATATCAGCAAACATTTCTGAAGACAATAGTTCACGAAAACCTAAAAAGAAAACTAAAAAGAAATCTTCGTCAAAAATTGTTGCCATTAGTAAACCTAGTACTGTTGCAATTCAAACTAGCCAATTAGTAAACCCTGATATAAGCGGAACCGACCAAACTCCGATACAACTAAAAGCTGTTGGAACTAGTTTGTCAAAATCCGGTAAGGATGCCAAAGAAAAACCTTCTTCAAAAGTCGTTTCGGTTAATAACCCCAGTGCTACTTCAATTCAAACCAACAAATTCTTACACTCTGATATAAACGAAAAAGATCAATCTCAAGAACAAGTAAAA
This sequence comes from Dastarcus helophoroides, assembly GCA_028583605.1. Classification (NCBI taxonomy): domain Eukaryota; kingdom Metazoa; phylum Arthropoda; class Insecta; order Coleoptera; family Bothrideridae; genus Dastarcus; species Dastarcus helophoroides. Next base: position 27,454,092 of record CM053329.1, on the reverse strand, counting down.
CCTGCAGCAACTAGTTCATCAAAATCTAATAATGAAGCTAAAGAGCAATCTTCATCAAAAGTGGTTTCCGTTAATAACTCCAGTACCACTTCAATTCAAACTGAGAAGTTTGTAAACTCTGATATAGATCAAGCTCAAGTACAAGTAAAATCCATGAATGAAGCAATTATTCCAAGTACTATAGTCAATAAAAGTAAAGAAGAAATGGTCATACGCATCGTTTTAGATATTAATCCTCAAAAAACATGTCAAGAGATTAGATCTCAAAGAAGTCTTGATCACCAAGCCCAGATCACAAAATCCATAGTTCCAATAGAAGAGGAACCTCCGTACAACCGAGAAATTTCTATTCAATCGCAAATGCCAACATGTAAGATTTGCTACGATCGTCGTGAAGAAAAAGGCTTAGAAGCACCACGACCCGACGAACTGCCATCAACAGTAACTGTGTTAAGCATCTTGCCCCGTGAAAATACAGCTTTGCGATATGAATTAAATATTGATGAATTATTTAGAAACACAGGTGAATCCCTAAAAGGATATAAAGGTGATAGACCTTTCCTAAAGGAACCGGAAGCTGTGGGGCATCTTGTTTTAGAACTGTACAAACGTGGAATTTTAAAAAATATGCCTCATAGACAAATTAACATACCTATGGAGCTTGAAGAGGCTATTGAGGCATCCATCGTTGATCGCAGAAGACTTGTAACAAAAAAATTGCACCGAGAATCAAAAATTAGAAGATTATTTTCAAAAATGACACGCAAAGGTTGATTTAATAAATAGAGGTACAGAAAATGGCTGTTTTTTTTTATTTTAGTTTGTCAAGCTATTTTGTGCTGTGCCACGAAGTTTATTAGCAAGTCGATGGTAACTAGGGTTGCCAGATTTCTCGTATTTTACGGGTTCTTTCGAATTTCGGTCAGAAAAATGCTGTGTAGTACACCCGTAAATTTTTTTTTTTAATGTTTCTTTTAGGATTTCGAATATTTATCAAAGTTTATTGGTTTTTATTTTTTGAAAATTTTAATTTCAAAGTAAAAAAAATCATTTTAGACATTCAACTCCTTTCCAAATTTCGACTTTAATCTTACAATTTTGACTATACATCCCCAAAATGTTTATTTAATATTTTTGAGAACAAAGTTGCAAACTTTAATTTGAACTCGAAAATTCCGCTTTAAAGTTCAAAGTTAAAAATATTTATCAAAAAATCATTTGAATTTTGATTTTTCGAAAGTTTTACGAAAGCGGTTTTACTCAAAATGATTTTAATTTCATTCATTTCAGTTATTTTGTCGCAATGTTTACTCTTTTTAAAATTTAACTTTTCACAATTGTCTCAAATTTTTTTCTCAACATTTCATTTTTATGTACAAATTTTGATTTTTTTCCCTTAATTAGAACTTTAATCACAAAAGTTTGCACTATGTTCTCAAAATTTCAGAAGGATAGTTAAAAGTTCAAGTTTAATGTAAAAAAAAAAATTAAATTTAAACATCCAATTCCTAGAAAATAAAAATAAATATTTAAAAGTTTTGAATGTTTTCCAATGACTTCCAATTTAAATTAGAAACGTTGGTATTTAAAATGTTGATTCCAAATTCAAATTTTGAAAAGAAATGAAGTTAGAGTGAGTGTTGAAGTTGAAATTTATAGAAATAAGACTAAATTTCAAAAAAAAATAATTTTCGTAGACATTTTGCGACTATCCACATTTTTCACAATATCTCAAACCTAAAATAAAGAGGTTAATTGTATTTAGAAATTTAAAATTTCTGCCTTAATCTAGAAATTTCATGTTAATTATAGAAATTCTTTGTTTTAATTGAGGAAATGAATATTTCGAAGACTTAAAAACTTGATTTCTTCTTGAAATCTTCATTTTAAAGTCGAAAAAATAATTTCCTTGTAGCAAAATTCGAATTCTATGTAGAAATTATAACTTTCTTTGGAAAATATTAAATTTACACATTTTCTGACATTCTTCCTCAAAATTGACCCTGAATCCAAAATATCGAATTTTTCACAAAAAGTGAAAATAATGAAAATAGAAAACGTAAAATAAGAATTTTTCAAAACAGTCAAAATTTTGAGAAAAACTTCAAACATTTATAAAAAAAACACATTTTTTAAAAATTATCCTTATTTTCTTATGAATTTAGATTTTACCAATAATAGTAACTTTTTCTTAAAATAGAATTTTCCCATTTTCCCAATTTTGACTTTTATACTTTTTTCATCCAATATTGTGACTGTAATATCAAAATTTACATAGCTCTTCCATATAGTTTTCCACCCCTTACACAGTTTTTTTATCAAAATACAGAAAAGTTTTAAATACAAATATTTTCTTAATTTAAAACAAAGGAGGTGCTGGTTTTTTCAGGTGGCAGCAAACACCAAAGTTTTAAGGGCGCATAATAACCACTTTATTTCAAAACTGAACTCGGAACACTACAATTGTAATTCGCTAACACTGTTTAATTAACTAACTTATTGATTCATTTCTGACTACTTTTTCTGAGGGAAAAGAGGCCGCCTTATATAGGTCCCGGTTCGGGTTCTAGAAGAATCCAGCAGATAAGGCTTATCGTTTGCCGAAATTTCTGGAGCGCTTATCTGCCGTTTGATTTATTATCGCGGCGGCTTCCACTTATCAAATTTTCTAGAAAATTCCTAACTAAATTTTATAATTACATTTCGTTACACTATTGAAGCCATTAAAACATTTTTTTTCGTTCACGTGTCTGATGTGAGCAATCAACTAACCAAGATATCACCTAATAAGGACATCGTGGGACAGGCTGTATATAAATTAATTAAATTATTGTCCTTTTTTTGTTGCGATATTTTTTTTTAAATTCCAGGATTCTAAGATATTTCGAAAAAATATCCGAAATTTATTTGAACTAGAATTTTTTCCGTTTACTTTTCTGAAAATTTCGCCTCTTTCTTAAAATCTTCTATTTAGGTTAGTTCTAAAATCAAAATTTCAATTTTTTTTTATTCTCAAAATTGAGATTTTGATTTTAAAATGTCAATCTTTTATTTAGAAATTTCAAAAACAGGTATTTTTAATTTTTCAGTCTTTTTAAATTATCTTGCATTGCTTTATATTTCGCTTATTCCTTTCAAAATAAAATTAATGGGAAATTTTTCCTAGAGAGCAACTGCTTCGCAAGGTGGCAGTGTTTCAACTGTTGGTAATTCAGCTACCTAGGATTCCACTATACACGCCTGGAGGGCTGCATGAATTTGTAGTCTAGGTTGCATTCTGCTTGCATGAGAATTTTCAATTTTAATTTTAATATTATTTTCAAAAAAATGAATGTTAACTTATTATCTTTAAATTTTTGATTGTACTTACATTTTTACATTTCGACTTTATTCATTTCAAAATTTCGCCTTTTCCGTATTTATGTTGTATAGGTTTATCTCTAAATTTACATTTTTATGTTCATGTTTTGCGTTTAAATTTTAAATACATTACCTTTCTTCTCAAAAAACTTTTTAAAATTTTCCAATTATTCTGCAGAATTTTCTAAATTAAGAATTTATCAACCTTTTTCTCGAAATTTTGATATAATGTTTTTTATTGAATTATAAATTTTAAAATTTTATCCCAATTTTTAATTATTTTTAAAAAATTGCGACTTAAATCTTCAAAATCATTTTCTAAATTTTGACTTGCCTTCGAAATGTAGTTTTTTAATTGTAATTTTAATGTCGTGATTTCGAGGAATTTTTTAACATATTTTGTATTTTTTTTAGTTCAAACTTTCCACCAGAGTTATGAAAAGAGTTTTGAATTAACAAAACTAATACGTTTGCATTTCCTTAAAGTTAAATATCAAAACTTCTGCATTCTAATTTTTTTCATGAAAGTTGAGATAACTTGGCAGATTTAACGACCGTGTGTTGTTTCATTTAAAAGGTAAATTTTTTTGAGTACGCAAATTTTGAATTATCTTGTATAGTCATAATTTTTTTATTTGATCATCACTTACGTAGCAATCATTTAATGTTATATGTCCACATGCCATGCTAAAAGCTATAACACCCTGTAAATATAGATTTAAATCTCAATCTAAATGAACTATATGCTTTTTGTATTTATCAGTTAAATTAGTGCGCATGATTAATTACCAATACAGCAAAGTGGTAAAGTGGACCCAGAGACTTGTTGTGATCTTTCAATTAAAGAAATCTATAGGGGAAAGGGGGCAAAATCAACCATTTTTTATTCAATGTGCCATTTTTGAAGTTGTATTAGAAAAATCTGGTAACTATGGGCTGGGTACTATTCTATAAACTTTTATTTACAAGACCGACTAACTTCCAGCAATTTACAAGTAATTTTAGTACCAGCAATCGGCTTTAAAAAAAAATTAGAAATGGTTCAAACTGCCCCACTAGCGGGGTACATTCAACAACTGATGGGGTAACTTCAACCATGAGATATAAATACATATTTTTTTATGTAAATGGTTTTTCTACTTAAATAAGTTCATTATATTTTGCAAGTGAAATTAAAAATTGGCGAATTATGTTTGAAGTAAGATTTAAAACACTACTCAAAGACAATAATGTTAGTGTTAGTAAACATTTTAATATGTGCGGTTAAACTGAAATAAAAATGACATTTTATGCAGAATTTGGACTTGAGAACTTTAAAACTATGTTACCTTGATCAGCTAGTGATATATCACTAACCAACGGATATATGTAACTTATGTTATTGTTTTTTGGCACAAAAATTTAATTTGACATTTGAATTAATTTTGTTTCATTCTTCTTCTTTTTAGCGGAAATGTCACCAGTTGGAAATCACATTATATTATGGAGCAAAACATCTTTGATTGGATTTTAAAACGTACCCTCATCAAACTTGAAAATCATTTTTTTTTTCCATAATTTATAATCATCGTAAATAATACAATACTCCGGTAAAAGAAAAAGTTACATCATGGGACAGAAACCACGCTAAGATTGTCAGAACATACTAAGCCAGTGGTTGAAATTGTTCCATCGTCTGAAAAAATTGAAAATCGAAAAATTAGCTTAAAATCTGCTTTTTGCTCAATTTTATTTAAACACTAAAAAATGAACATGTAGAGTAATATAACAAGTGAGTGTTCTGACGTATGAAAAGCTACATAGGAGCCTTACGAAGCTAGATTTAAATCAGGGTGCCCTTTAAAAGTGCTTGGTTGAATGTGCCCTAAGGTTGAATGTGCCCCCTTTGCCCTACTACCTTAACTTAATAATAGGAACATGCGAATTGTTAGAAAACCCATGTTTCACAAAAAATCTCTATTACATTGCGTTTCTTATATGGATTGATTGTAGTGATTGTAAATAATGCATCTAGCTTAAAAATCTAAGGCAGGGGTTTGAAAAAAAAATTATTAGCTGACGGCTCATTTTGATGTGACAATAATGTCATGACTTTAGTGCGAAATTCAAATTCATATTGCCACGAGTTAATTGAGGTTTACACGTATGAAAATATCACGAGTTTTAACATCGGGGCCCTAATGTCGTGTCATATCACCATATGAAAACGAGCCTTAAAGGCTTATGTAAAACTTGTAACGGGTAACACCCGGTACAATTTCGATTTCTATAACAGCTGTGTGCAATAATACTTTTTATTTGGTTGCTGTACTACAGTTTTCTTCGCCTCAAACATTTCACATTATTAAACGCCAACAGCGTTGCTCATTCCTGGAAAAAATAAGTGGTAACCAAAATGTCATACTTTCTGACCTTTGACCTGTGTGCCATATATTCGCCATCATTGATACATATATCAGATTACTAGAACAAAGTACATAAAACAGTTTCCCAAAGATCTTCTTCTCAAAAACTTAAGCAAATTGCAGCTTACGCTTTTGTATTGTTGTCGAGAAATATCTCGCCTACAACACGTATAAACGCTATAAGGATTGTTTGTTCTTTAATTTTATGATCCCCCAATAAGCTAGTTTATTATTTAATAAAAATTAAGTCATTTGAACAATCATTTCCAAAAGCTGTAGGTAATCTGTTTTAATAAATTACGAATCAATAAAAACAATAATCTTAAAAATTGGTCAAGAATTGCGAACTATAGCGTGATCATATACATACATCCACACAAAGTAACAGTTGGAAATGCAAGTCAATTTTCAGCAGTGAATTAGCATACAAGAATAAAAAAACATCTGGTTTCAGTGTTTAGGGAAATGAATATCGATAAAGATATATTGGTTACAAGCAAGGCTGAAATGCGGTCCCAACAAATTTTCGAAAATGTAAAAAAAATTGATACCAGTTCGACAAGGCCTCGATCTTGAATGTTTTCATCGCTGAAGTAATTATGAGATATATCCTTTCCAGAAGTAGATAATATTAGAGATCCACTTAAGATGTATACATTTTGCCCATCATTATAGAAGCTTTCTTCAGGAAGAAGAACCAAAATAAACTATCTTGAAAATTCAGAGATATCTTTCAGAAGAATTTAGTCTCTGATACAGTTCATTATACCGAGCTACTGTGTGTTGGTCTTGTCTTCGTTACCATGTTTTTCTATGTGGATATTTTGTTTCCGAACAAACAGGGACGGGAGAAGGGAGTCATCGACTGCGTTCGGCATCCCTGACAATTTCGCATAGGAGTAATTGAGCATGGAATTAATTCTTGATAACCCATCAGCCAGCAAAGTGATTGTGATGAAGCATGAAACTGGAGATGATATCAAAAACATGTCGATATGTTTTTTAGGGAAAAAAAAGAATTTTGGAATATATTTCCATAATTTACTCAAAATAAAGATTTAAAAAATCAACAAAGCTTTTTTTGTGGTACTGGCTGGTCCTTGGTTATCTTCAAAAATTGAAATAGAAAATTTTTGTCTCCTGAAAGTAAGAAAGTAACAATGGTGGCTCTAATGCATTTCGATAGGCAAGCTATCATCAGGTTTCAGGAGACAAGATTTGTATTTCAATTTATCAACTAAACTGTCATTATATCATAATGTTTTCATAATCTATTTAACATTAACAATGAAAACATTTCTACTAGGAATCAAAGATTTAAACATCTTTCAAGGTATTTTGGTGCTTTAAATTATTTGCAAAACCAGTTACTAGCAGTTACTTTCACTTAATTTTTTTATCGACCATGATGCTAACCAGAAATAAAATATCAAACTACTTATATAAAACATGTTTTTATTATTTTCAGCGAATCTTTTTTATTGTTACAGGTGTGAAACGGCAAATATAACAAACTTTAGAGAAGATATTTTTGATAAATTCAATTGCAATTAATAGATGGCTGTGATTCATCTCTATTTGATCCGAATCATCGAGTTGGCTACGTCCCAAGAGAAAGCAACCTAACGGCGCCAGATTATGACAACGCGTGAAGTGACACTAGAAGGTGGATCACCATGGGGTTTCAGAATGTATGGTGGAATTGACGTACAACAACCTCTGCGAGTATCACGGGTAGGACTTTTGCTATCTTCTCCACAAAAAAATTAATTTCCATTGTTTATTTGCATGCACATTAAAGCTATTTGTTATTATACTAAAGGCCAATTTCCAGCGTTTCCAATTTGCCTTACTTTACTGATACGTTAAAAAAAAGTTTAAAGTTACCCTCAACAGTTTCGTTGGGAGCGAGTGTATATCTTAAATATGACGATACTGAAAGGAATTTTATAGACGCCAGATTTGTATTCCAGTTATGTATCTTATTTGGGGGAGGATGGCGCAAATTGTTAAATATCAAAACAAAAAGGGTACGCAAGAGGCGTCGATTGATTGAAAGCAGACTGTGAATGTTCTATTTCCGGTATGTTTATTCATCTGGGGTATTAACAATCGGGTAGACGTCCTATTTCGTAATGTAATGTCCAATTTGTTATCGTAATAGCTTTTCATTTGTTTCTTTTCATTTGCCACTTTCACATTATACTTTGATCCTAAAATATCCAAGAATTAATAGTATCTAAATCGAAATTTCGTACGAATCACTTTCCAGTCTCTTATACTAGCTGCTAACCCTGACATTTAGAAAAATTTTAACTTAATTAAATTACTACGTTATTATATCAACACAATTAAGAAAAGTAGAAATAATTCGAACCCTACATTTAATCTATTTGTAAATTACCTTTGCCAGTGAATGATTAAGTAATAGGAGTTGAATCAGATGAAACTAATTCAAGACCTCTCTTCAGCTAATCAACGTTAACTACTCGTAGGACAATACGAAACATGCAATGTTCCGACCAAAGGTCATGACTTCGTTGCACCGCGTTTAACATTTATAGAAAATTAGGACAAATGCCAATTCCATTAAAATGCTGAATCTATCTTAAAAAAGCAATAATTATAAACTTTGTTTTGCTAAATTCTCGAATGCACAAAATTGTTTTCATCATTTTAAGTACCTTGTAGGCCATGACCTATTTGGAGTATTAGATTGAAAAGAGTAGCTACTAATCCTATTATAGGTGCGATAAAACATCATCAGCATTAAAGGTAATGAGATGATGACAAATCAATTATAACTAGAATAAATACGTTTTATACAATGAATGTTGAATTCGAAAACCCGCTGAAAGTACCAAAGTAACTATTAACAAGGACTAAAAAATGTACAATAAATAGATTTCTTCTATCATTATTATTTCTATTATAACCATAACAAAATAAATATGCGACTAGTTTGGAACAATTTTTTTTGTAAAATTCTAATTTTTGCTTTATTGAAGAAAATTAGCGAACTTTGAAGATTCGACATCTAAACAGGTTTCGGATATTTCAAAAATAAATCTTTAAAGTATAGAAAAATTTAATATCTTTCACCATTACGCAATAACAATTGCAGTAGTTTTGGGTACCTCCTTAGACCCACGTCGGTTCTCAGTCTTCAGGTCATCATTGATGATATTTTATATGAGACAATTCAGGCGTACACGAGGGGTCTGTTATGTCTTCTACTTTGTTTCTATTACACATGAATGACCTCTTACCTTTAACTGCCAATACAATATATAGCTGCACAGATTTTTCTCCAAGAAGCCATTATTCGTCGATGCTTCGGATAGCGTAAGGGAACAAGCAACTAATATAGACAACTGATCTCGAAATTGTTTTGTAACTTGGAAAAAAGAACCTGATTGACTTGAATGTTTCAAAAACTCAGGCTACTTTTTTTTAAGAATACGTCAAAGGATAATGCATCCAACATTCTTATGGATTGCAAATTTTTCCCAATCAGATCTAATCGGTCTATCCTAGAAGTAAGTATAAGCATCAACATTTCTTGGAACTACCACAGACATTGCTAACTCGATCTTTCAGAAACTTATTCTTTTAAAAGTTCAAGTTAGGCCAACGCTGGAATATTGTTTAGCCCCAAAACGCAGTTTGAATCTCTTTTGAATGCAAAAAAAAAGCAATTCGGCTGACATCCTGGGGAACAATTTATACCAAAATTTTTGTTGAGTTCTATTTTAAAGATCATTTAGGGTTAAACAGGCATGCTGATTTCAAATCCGTAGTTTGTTTTCTTCTATCACGTCAAGTTTTTTCTTCACATTTTACGTAAGTATCCTACTTTCAATCAAGAGAAAGTGCGTCCCTGGAATACTTTTAAAGTGATGATAGAATTGTGTATTGCCATAACATAGATGATTTAAGGGAAGGATTGAAAATTTTAGCCTAAAACTCAACTGAATTTTCATCGAAAACTCAAGGCGGAGCTTGAAGTGTGTCCTCCTCCACAATAGAAAATTATTTGGTGCAGGCTGAATAGGTTACTCAGTTTATGTGAGGAATATCAAGGCATAAAGAGAGTCACTGATTTTTTGCAACATAACATGCCCCAATGGCTCATCTGCATTCACCTGCCTGTTTTTTTCTTGACCAGCAAACGTATATAAGAAGTATCTCCAGTTTTTGCGTATGAATGTCAGCAAAGCTCGTGAGAACCATTGGGTGTATTCGAATTGATTGCCAAGGTCTGACCTGAAACCTGGTGTTTCAAAATATTTTACAGCAAACACCTATCGACAGAAAGGGCCTTATATTTCGACTTCTGGATATAAAACTGGGTGTCATAAAACAATGTGTTAGGCTTTATCAATTGAAGCAGATTTTTCAAGTATCCATTGCGGTGTTTTCTGCCCTATCTTTAAAAAAATAAAGGCTGATGGATTTGATAGTTTACAGATTTGGAAGCTCGTTAAAGATGAACATTTCATGGAAAGACTTATGCAACTTGAAAAGTATGATACGTTTGTTTCTGAAAATATTGTCGAAGACATTCTTGGACATGCATGACTTCAGGATTATATCAAAAATTGTCCAGAAATTCTTGAAGAGTTTAAAAATGCCTGATGTCATGTCAACATAAGACCAAGTTGCATTTTTTACATAGATATCTTGGTTACTTTTTGAAAAATATTGGTGCGATAGTTGAGCCTGGTGGGTGATTGCATCAATATTCGAAGGTCGTAGAGGCAGATGAAATATACGACGGTTTACTAGTGTTGGAGCATTAAGGCTTAAAAGAGAATATCCACAGATTAAACCCTCAAGAAAAAGCTGGACGTGAAACTTTTTAACTTAATATGTATGTTTAACGCTTGATTAAAAATGTTTACTACTTGCTTGAATACAATTTAGCTTGCAGTAACTGTACATAGCATTGGTACGAACAAACAATTCTTCTTGTACAACACATGTGATATATTCTCCTCCATTTTCCTTTATATGCACATTTCGTATGACATTTGGACAAATGGAGGATATGCTGTAGATTAAAAAGTTGACGTGATACAAAAAACTTGAAGATGGATTCAAAAGTTAGTAGAAAACAAGTCACAGATCTAAGACAACGAAATTGCTGTTGCCTACTAAATACGACTCTGACCCATTGGAGCACAGGCTCCATAATTGACGACTGGTCTCTTATCTCCAACTACTTTCATAGAAAATGTTGCAAGAACTGATAGGTCTGATTGCCCAAGAGTAACATTCTTAAAGCATACAAGATGGTCGAAGGCAGCAAATTGTGACAAAATGTATAAATTTTCCCGAACGAGTTCAAAAATGTTAAAATATTTTGCTTTTTTATTGTTTAGCATTAAAAAGGAATTTGGCTCTTGGATTCAATGCAAAAAAAGGCAATTGGCCTGACTGATGATAGGTATCTGCTACAGTTCCTTCAGATATTGGAGCACATGCGGTTGGCTGGTGACTAATCTGTCATTCTTGATGATCGGTCTCTTTTCTCCAAGAATTTTCATGCAAGATATTGCAAGAATTGATAGGTCCGATTTACGAAGAACAACATTTTTAAGGTATACAAGACGAAGAAATTCGAAATTTTTAAAATATTTTACTTTCTTCTCGGGAGTGGAAAATTAAAGTCTCGCCACCTCTCCGGGTTTGACCCGGAGTCTCCGGACTTAGCGAGGTACTCTGGACCCATGGTTTAACCCATCATGGATCACTTAAAAGTGACGAGCTTTTTTTAGTCATCAATTTGCATTGCATTTTGGTCAACAATTTTTTCTATGCGATGAATATCTAAAATCCGTTTTTTATCCATCAATTTGCTATTTCTCCGGGCGATCTAGCCGCTACAGGTGACAACACTAAGTGGAAGGCCGAACTTCTATAAAATACCCCGGGCCTGTTGCAGACCAGCAGTATGAAGACAGAAAAACTGGAAACAAAACATGATCTCTCTTAGTGATTTTTTTTTAATTTTCTCTTCAACTACCCCCTCGCCCCAAACTGACCCCAAAAGTTAAAATTCAATTTTAAGGGTCCAGGTTTGCATGTAACTCAATGCGACTATTGCAAACTTCAAACTACATTTTTACGGAATACGGAATGAGGAATAGTAAAAAGATCATAAACATGTTTTCCTTAATCCCTTAGTGAAAAATTCATAATGTTTGTTTTGAATTTTCAAAAAATTAACGAGAAAACCACATCATGTTTATAACTAGTTTATGCAATCTTGTATATTTACATTCTGAAAAGAAGAGGAGACTGGGGTATTGTGGACCGCCTTTTTATTTTGACTAAAAACTTGCAAAAAATTATTTTTTCTAAAAATTTGAAAGCCTGAATTTGTATTACAACTAATAGCCTTTCTTTGGGTGGCAGCAGTTTGGTCAAAGTGTTATAGATTTTTCGCCAAAATTGAATTTTTGGAATTTTGAAAAATCTCGATTAATTACGAACCACTTTTTAAATCGATTAAAAGAAGAGAAATGTGGTAGAAAAACCTGTTACTTTTGATTAAAAATGGCAGAAGATTTTTTATTAAAGTGAAACAAAATCAATGAAAATAGCTTGAAAGCAAAATTATTATGGTGCCAAAAAAGCTATTAGAAATTGCTGAAAAATACTAGTTGTGTTCAAGATTTGTATGAATAATCACTTATATGCCTCAAATTTACGAAGTTATCTTGTGAAATGTAAAGAATTGAGTGATCCATAATTCCCCGACAAAATTGGTCCGTAATTCTCCAAAAGTCGTTTTTTACAATGTGGCAGCAATGAGTAACCCAATACAAACTTCAAAATCTCATGTTTGCGTCGAAGACTTAAGGTTCCGCGAATATTATGAAGATGTGAGTTGGTTATCGAAAAGTGTGGTCAAATTAGCGAAAACTCAAAGTGAAAAAAAATTCGAAGTATCACATTTCTATATGGTATCGAAACGAGGTAACGATTCATGTACACAAATCGAGTGCTGAAGGGTAACTGAGCTTAACATGAGGCGAGCTGACGACAGTTATTTCTGAGCTGTCAACCACTACTAAAGAAAAAAATATAAAACTGATCCGCAATTCCCCTTGGTCCAGAATACTCCAGTCTGCCTTGCCTGTATTGTTTCCTTTGTAGAACAAAGATATATTCTCAGCAGAAAATAAAACCACTTATTATCCGTTTTTGAAGTCAAAAAACATATTCTTTTGTTGAATTATTTTTAATTGCTAACGAATATTTTACGTGAATTAAAATGATTTTTTGTAAAATACATTTCGTACTTAAATGTTATGATTCTGTGATTTTATGTTTCAGTTAACTGAATTAGAAAAATTTAGCTAGGGTATAAATCAATAGAAACAAATAAAAAGGGTTAACCCCTGAAATCGTATGGTTCGACCAACCTGTCCAAGTTCTGCATAAAATAACCCTTTCGAGCTTAATGTTCCAAGTTTGTCTGACCAAATTAATACACCTTAATGCAATGAACTGCGTTTGCCTCTTTGTGGTATTTAAATGGCCACTTGTATCTAAAAGTTAAAGTGTAGAATGCAGTTATGTGGCGTCATTAATGTAACATGAGATTAGGGGAGTTGGTCTGTAAAGTTATCAAATTACAAACAAAACAACAGCTGTTTAGGACAATCCACTTGAAGCATTTTAAGCTAACTTAGGGTTTAGGTCCGAGCATGTACAATTCTATTGAAAAAGTAAAATTGTCTTTCATGCGGGTCTCGGCGGGTTAACAATGAGTAAATACTAGATATTTTTTACCTTTTATCTTGAGGTTAACTTGTTAGTTTTGCCATAAAAATATTTGTTAGAGGTAATCTCTACAGTTCCGAAGCTTTATTTTTCTTGGAACAAGTGAACCAGTGTGTGGATTATGCTGAAATTTTGTTCTCCCCATGCCAAGCACAGAGTCTATACGGTATGCATTAATTTTATCTATACATAAAAAGAAAAACTCTTTTCGAGCTGCCAAACATTGCTTATATGTCTAGAGGCTAAAAATGATTTATTTATACCTAAAAGGGGAGATTATGTGTTACCTTTAGGAGAATAATCTATTACCATCCTTGAATTTGCCTAACAGTGTAAACATGAGTTTATATTTTATTTTCAATTCGCTCCGCTCTATTATATTTTCATTTATACGATATTAATTTAAACGGTTTCGCCTTTTCTGGGCTTTTAAACAAAAAAAAGACGATCAGATGAAACCTAGGACAAAATTATTAAGAAAACTCATCTAGAGCATATATTTCTTTAAAAAATGTCTCTTAACATCTCGCATCTTAAAATTACCAAAAGAGTAAATAATTACATAGGGTTAAATGCCTACAAATGCTCACATAAAAACTCTACGCTTAAGAAAAATAATTAATACACGGCTGAATGGCTCTAAATTCTCAAGAATCTTATCTGAACATTTAAGATTTCAAGGAAGATCATTTGAAGCATTAAAATCTCCTAAAAAATCATCTCAAGGTCTAAATTGTCAACGTAATTTATCTAGCCCCAAAAAAACTTAATTAAAATATTAAATTTTTAAATAATTGACGTTTCTAACCTTTTGTGTAATTCTTCAATATTCATAACTATTAAACTTTATGAAGAATTAAAACGACAACAGATACTAAAAATTCCAGGATGTTTCGATAAATATCTGGTATGACCGGATCTGGTTTCGTGAAACCAGGTCCGGTTTACATCAAATATTTATCGAAACATCGTGGAATTTTTAGTATCTTTTGCTGGTTTCGCGAAAGCAGATTCAGGTCATATCAAATATTTCTCGAAAGATGGGAGAATTTTAGTATCTGTTGTTGTTTTAATCGTTAATAAGTTTAATAGTTGTGAATATTACATTTTCAATTGCGCTCCAGATAAAAAAAATCCAAATATTTTAATTATTAAACATAGCTTTGGAAAAATATTTTTATTGTTTTGAATATTTGTATTAATTAAAAACGTAAATTCATATATTTCAGTAAAAACCAAATCATCTTTGCTTAAACTTGTTTTTTATAAATAATTAATAATAATTAATACTCTTAATATAAAATTTCGAATTCTTTCGGGTTTTTTTTTTTGTTTTTACCTTCAACATTTGCTAAAAATACTTTCATTCAAAAGGTTCGACTGCTTTCATTCAAAATTTTGACTTTAATCTTAATGTTCATGTTTTTTAGTTTTGCTTTGTGACTATATTATCTTTAATTAAAAATAACCCTTATTTTCTTATATGATTTCTCTATGATATGCGTACTTCTAACTTCTAGAACAAGGGTGGTCAACAGCCGGCCCGTGGGGCATATTTAACCCTCAATGACATCGAAGCCGAGCTGACCCGAGGTGCAAATGCATAAACATAGATTTTTTCGAAATTTCAATCTCTCTCAAAATTGATAAATTTTAGTTTTTGCAATATTCAAACATTTTGAATTTGAGCATGAAATTTAAAAAAACCAGTTTTATATTTTAATTATTTTTTTGAAATCTTAATTTCCTTCACAAAATTTGTTAGTATAAACTTTAATTCAATTAATTGTTACTAATTAATATCGCATCTCAATTTGAAATCTAAATTTTTATTTGTTCACTTAATTTTGACCTTAAAAATGTATACAGTGCTAGTCTGTAACTTGGAATAAATTCAGTAAATCAGACAGTTTTTTTCGGAAATATGCTTGAACACGTCGATTAATATTTTAATTTACGCTCTTTTTGATGTAGGAAAATTTTATACATAATGTCCCAAATTTAGGATATGACGTCATCGACCAACCCTATTTTTTTCTTGATTATTCTTAAAGGATATATCAAGTGTGTACAAAATTTCAATTTTTTATTTCTTGGCATCTAAAAAATATTCGACAAATATTAACTAATTTGAAAAAATGAGGAATCTGATTTAACTCAATAATCTTTTTTCAATAAATTTTTAAAATGCTGTCCATTTACTAACTGACAATACAGCTAAACGGAACTGAAACTCGTTTTGAACATTTCTAATTACTTCGGTGGAAATTAATCTTATTCATCCTTTCAACTCCTCAATATTTGCCGGTTTGGTCTTAAAATTTTGCAATTCAATACCCTCATAAGAAATAGTCCATAGGTGTTAAGTCCGGAGACCTGAATGGCCATTCACTTGTCTGGAAATACATCATTCAGATACTCAAGGACAGGTCTTGCAAAATGGGGACGGACACTGTCTTGTTGAAACCAGATTTTTCTATTCGGGACATTAGCTTCGACCGGATCAGGAAACAAAATAGCTAAATCAGGAATTAGCTCTTCCTACAAGAATTCTAAATACCCTGCCCCATTGAGATTTTCTTGGAGGAAAGTTGGTCTTAAAACTCGATCACCAACAATCCCTGCCCAAACATTGGCTTTCTCTGGATGTTAAGTGCGGCCTTCCCTCATCAAGTGTGTGTTGTTGTCTGCCCAGTAACGACAATTTTGACGATTTAGCTCACCATTTAACATAAACGTTGCTTTATCTGTAAACAGGATATTTTCTATGCTTAAAACATTGCTGTCCAGTAGATCCATCATTTATTCGCAAAATTGGAGTCTTCTGTCTGGATCATCTTCTAAGAGTTTATCGAGGATTGTCATTTTATAAGGATGAAATTTTTGCATTTTCGTAATTTTTTCAACTAAAGACTGGGTAATTTTGAGGTCACTACCTATCTGACTAGTGGGGACATGAGGATTTTCTTGGACAGAAAGAAGTACATTAATTTTGACATCTTCATTGAGTGCATACTCACGGGAATTACTTCTTTTTCTTAAATGCCCATTTTCGGGAATAACTCGTTTTTCCTAAATGCCCATTTTTCTGAAATTGTTTTCCAATCTTGCTTGCGGTATTTTGCAATATGGGTAGTAAATCAGAATACTTCTCTCTGAATAAATGAATAACTTCATTTTGTGTCCTTGTTCTATCTCCGTAGCCATTCATTATTAAAATTTCGATATTGTGGGTTTCAGTTATGTACGCCATTTTGGTCGATTTTTTAATAAATTGTGTTTCTCACCAAACGACAAACTAATATCCTCTTCGATCAATACGGTACTACTCTTCTTATTTGTTTTTATTAACTTTTTTGATAAGATTATAAGATGTCAACCCAGTTTGACAAAAAATGTCAAACGAATCCCTGATAGGCGATTCTAAAACTTTATCAAAATTGTGTTGAATTGAATCAGATTTCTTGATTTTCTGAATTAGTTACTGAAGTAAATATGTTTTAAATCATAGGGAATAAAAAATTGAAATTTGGTACGCTTGTGTAACTTGATATACCATTTAAAAAAATTGTCAACGGGACATGCTGTATACAATTTTCCTACATCAAAAACACCGCAAATTAAAATATTAATCGACGTGTCCAAACAAATCTCCGAAAAAAACTGTCTTTGATTTGCTGAATTTATTCCAAGTTACAGACTAGCACTATATAGGTCACAATATTTTCTTTATTAAATATCGTCATTTAACTCATTAAAATTTGACTATTTTCCAAATAATTCGACACTAATTCCCAACATTTCGACGGTATTTTTTTCACTTTTCAAGGTTTCAAACAAAATTAAAATGTAACACTTATACGAAAAATTTAAAGTAAGAAATTCAACTCTCTTTAATATTGTTATTAGAAATCAACGAAAATTTCGTTTTCGACCAGTTTTGACCAAGAAAATTTAATTTCGATCTTATTATTAGTTTTGATCTTGATTTTGATCCGAAATCGGCCAAAAACTTCAAATGTCGAGTTTGAACATCAAAAATAATATTCAAAAAATAAGTATCCCAAAAAGAATTATGAGAAAAATTCAAAATTCGTGAATTTCAGTTTTAAAACTGAAATATTGCAAAGGATATATGATAAATTTTAAGTTTAGACCGATTTCGTGTAGGAAAAAAGAAAATTTAAAAAAACCTAGGTATTTATGGTAAAAACTTTCTCATTAGCGTTTAACATTTAAACACGAAGTTTTGGGAAAACAGTTCAAACAAGAAAAAAAATAAAATTATATAAAAAAAACTGAAGCTGAAATCAAAATTTTGAGGAAGAGAGATTGATGGTATACGATTTTTATCTTAAAATGTCAAGAAAAACTTCAAAACTTTACGAAAATTTGAAAACTCAAATTAAACATTTTATGTTTTAAATCGAAATTTTAGCGAAAGAACATTAAAGGTTACAGGTTTAAGCACAGAGCTTTAAGAAAAAAGCGAATATTTAACAAGATGTTATTTTTATAATAAAAAATTTGTTAAAATCTCGAGTTTCTGCCAAATTTTCAAGAATAATCTCGAAAGTTTTAAGCCGAACTATTTCAAGTTTGTCTCGAAATTCTCACGCGGACTTTCACTTGAAGCTTAAAACTTCTAGTAAAATTTTAAGTTTTAAGTCTATAAATCATGCATATTCACCTGCTCTTCTAGGGTTCTTTTAAAATTCCCCATAAACCAATTAATAGTACAGGGTGAATCAGAAAGAATGGGCCAATGCAAAACGGGAGATACTAGACATTAAAATATTACGATTGAGCTCAACATGCCTTATACTAATTTGACTGGTTTAAGAGATACAGGGCCTTCAAAGTTTAAATTTTATTCTGAAACTTCTCAATAATTGGGAAAGTTTTGGTGCTGTAAATTTAATATTCAAAAATCATAAAAAAATACATTGAAATTTTATATGAAAATATCTTAAAAACCGTTGGCTTTAGACGACTTAAACCAGAGTACCTTTTCTTTGTAAAATTGATCTTTTTTTTATATTGTCTACTTCTTTTGAGTATAACTTTACAGATAAAAAAATATGTTTTAATTTACGTAAATGATTATGCGAAACTAGCGCCCTCTGGGAGCAACGTCAATATAAATTCAAAATTCGTAATTCCCACACCAAAAAACATAATATTCTTAAATATTAAATTTATAGCATCAAAACTTTCTCAATTATTAAAAACTTTCAGAATAAAATTTAAACTTTGAACTCCCTGTATCTCTTAAACCAGCCACATTGATATAAGGCATATTGAGCTCAATCGTAATATTTTGACGTCTAGTATCTCCAGTTTAGCGTTGGCCCTTTCTTTTTGACTCACCCTGTATATCATTTACGTGAACGTTTATCAAAGTCAAATGGCAACAAAAAACGTTTGTCAACCATTAGTTCAATTATTGACACATGTCTCCATACTTTGACTTTCGATTTATTGCATTTCCAAAGGCTACTTGTTTAAGTCGTAGTAATTACGAATTTTTAATAATATTCTTTTTTTACAATAAAATTGCTTATAACTTTTTAGCCAAAAAAGATACAAATTATTTTTGTAAACCAAATTTGTTTAGAAAAACTAGTTCTTTTTGAATATGCAAAAGTACAGGTATGTTTCTGGAAAAAAGTTCAATGACATCATTACTATCGTTTCCAGATCTGGAAAAATATGCAAATTTGACCTAAAATAGACATTATTTAATCCAATTTTAGAACCTTTTTTCAGATTTCTTATATCGATTTTCCTTGTCTTATAATAGAGCTGAGACATCGAATTTCGTTCACCCTGTACAATTTAGAGAAATTAATTAATAGAAAAAGTTCCTCCTTGTAGAGAATATTTCAAGTTTTTGATGAAATTTTGAAAATAAACTAGTAATCTCGAAAAAGGCGAATTTCGAGGAAAAAATTGGAAAAGTCATAATTTTCAGTAAATCATATTAAAAATAAAATCCTAATCTTTTAGAGGAGCTCGAAAAATGTCCACAATCCGAAAAAACTTAAAACTTTCAATGGTTTAATTTTGTGAAAAAGTCAAATTTTGGGCAACAGATCGTAATTTCCAAAAATATTGTTCTCAAAATTTAAAATTCAATAAAGACGAGATAAGAAATATTTTTCTCTAAATTCTTAAAAATGTGTTTCTCATCATTGTTATTAACATTCCGATCTAATTTAGAGAAAAAACTTTTTCTGAACCATAAAACATCAGATTTTGAGATAAAAGTGGTTTGTTGAAAAAGACAAATATTAAGAAAAATTGCAGAATTTCGAAATAAATAAACGATTCTTGAAACAAATGTTCGAAAAGTAAAATTTTGACAATAAAATCGAAGTTCCAAAAAAGTTGAATTCTGCAAATGTTAGGAAAAAGACTATTTTGAGGAAAAAAGTAAAAATTTTGAGAAAAAAAGACGAATTGACCAAGAAAATATTAAATATCGGATATTGAGATAAAATTTAAAATTTCATAAAAAAGAAACCAGTCGAAATTTTCAAAAAATCAGATTCTAAATTTTTCAGAAATAGATAAATGTTCAGAAAATTATCGAAATTTAAAAGAAAAACGAAATTTCGGGCAAAAAATTGAAAATGTTCCAGAGAAAGTCAAATTTTAAGAAAAAAGTCGAAAATTTGAAAAGAATAATCTAAATTATGAGAAAAAGACGAAATTAGGAAAAAATGATCAAAATTCTGCGAAAAAAATCTAAATTTTGAGAAAAAGCGTTTAATCATTCAGTGAAAATTTGAAATTTTCCAGAAAGTCATATTTTATTTAAATTACGAAAAAGGCAAATTTTAAGAAAAAAGAACGAAATTTTAAGAAAAAAATGGAAATTTCATGGGTAAATATTTATTTTCTCTTGACTGCTCGACTCAGAGGAAGATAGGCGCCCTACCTTGTCCCATGTGGCGTCAGAAAATGTCCAATATTGTGATACATGTCGAAATTTCGACAGACAAATTAAAATAGACCATGAGAAGATTGAACAAATTGCGAGGAAAACGCAAATTTTAATAAACAAACTGAAATTTGCAGAATTAAAAAAAGTCGAAATTTTCAGAAAAAGTCGAATTTCCAGAAATGGCCAAATTTCGGAAAAAAAACGACGAACTTTTAAATAATAATATGAAATTTTGATAGTTATGTTTGACAAAAGAAGTGAACTTTTATAAATAAATGCAAAATTTCAAAAAAAGAAGATACATTTGGTAAAAAATACGAAATTTGGGAAAAAATTCGAACTTTCGAAACCATATTTCAAGGAAAGAATGAATTTTGAAGCTGGAAAGAAAATTTTTGGTCTCCCAGTTGAATACATAAATTTTTGGTTTGCTGCATGAATTAGAGTGGGACACACGCCCAATCTTGCCCTACGCTAGCTATGCCTATGGCTAGCCAGGATATATTCCTTAATATTACGTGTAAAAGGTAACAAAGTAAAACGGTCTAAAATATTATTAAAAAAATACCTAACGGAAATAGAACTTTATGTAATCAGCTATCTATCCAAAATTACAAACAGTTTATGCAATTTTATGGTTTGTTAAATTGAAAGAGTTCGATTTGTTTTATTTTACATATAAATTCAATAACATGACAAACATTATTTTATTTCTGCTAGCTGCTTAGCCCAAATTAAAAATAAAAAAAAAGAGGGCCCCCCAAAAAGAAATCTAATCGGGCCCCGCACTTATTGGATCCGAGTCTGCATGCCTGGTTTCTAAACTACAAGATGATTTTTAAAATCTTCGCTTTTTAGACATACCGCATATTTTCGTTATGCCTTCATACATCAAAAAGGTAAACACTAGTTGCTAGTGTTACATTAAGTGGAGTGGCGCAGTCAGTATTTTTAAAGATTATCAATTTTTTTTAGCCAAAATTGTATTTTTCCAAATAGCATGTTCCATTTAAAAAAATGGTTTTGGTTAATATAAGAAAAATTTGACTTTTTAGATAAAAACTGACTACGCCACGGAATTTAAATTAAAAACTGTAGTAACGTGAGTTTTTACCCTTTTGTTATATGAGAGTATAACGAAAATACGAAGCACGACTAAAGATTGAAGATTTTCGAAATTACCCTATGGTTTAAAAACTAACACAACCATGACAAATTTGAAACCTGAGTCTTTTATTTGATTAAAAAGGACCCTAAATAAAAAAACCCCAACACTATCCTTATCCTTAATAATAACTCCAATCATTGGCGTAGCGAGAATTTTTTCCTAGGGGGGGATTTAGGGTTGTTGCCCTCAGTTCAGATTTTTTGTATTTCAACTATCAAAATAATTTTTGTTAACTAAAAAATAAATGACTAAAACAAAAAGAGTGTATGATATCGATATTTCTAGGCAATGAGCTTTCTAGCTATGCCAATAACTCCAGTACTCCCAAAAAGTGTCAAATGTATACATGGGGCCCTAGGTTTGAAAAATAACTAAGTATCTTTTCATATGTTTAAAATCTCTTAAAAGTTCCAACAAATGTTGCTTCTGATTCAGCATGTTATTTTTGTTGTGCAAATATTGGCAGCCAGATATACATAAGTTTATTTCATTTGTTGCAGGTCAACTCCGGCAGTAAAGCATTTTTAAAGGGAATTCGAGAGGGAGATATAATTACTTCAATTAATGGTCAATCAACGAAAAACATTTCATATGCTGATGCCCACAGTCTACTCAAATCGTCCGGAAATATTCTAAAATTAGGCCTAAACGAGTAAGTAAACAGTTAATTTTCACAATATACTTCCTGCTAGTCTCATATATTAAACCTTTTCATTTCGTTTCATGCCCAATATGAATCAAGTTAATGCGATGTCATCCTAAATATATACGGTAAAATGCCTCGCCCTTAACAGCAGGTCCCCGATGACCCCGGAATCCTTCATGCAGAAATCCTAGCAGTGACTGGCACTACTACAATAATTAATGACATACCGGGACTGATTAATTTTAAAATGTAGCATACCTTAGCAAAATTTATCTACAAAAGAAAATCGACATTTCGGGAAAAAACTTTGAAATAAAAAAAATATTTTCTCTAAATGTCATCTTTTAAAGATAAAAATCTGAGATGACACTAGAAATTTCAAAAGAAACCCTCGAACTTTCATGAAAATAAGTATAATTTTCTAAAACTTTTAAGAGAAACCTATTGTTTAGTATTTATTTTTAAGAAACGATTTATTGAAAAATAAATCTTCTACCCTGAAACGAAGAAAGATTAAAAAAGACAACAAAGGTTACTCTAACGCGTTTCTATAACCAATCTATGACAGCTTGGCTAACATCTTCATGTTTTTCAGTTTTTGAAGATAACCAAGGACTAGACCGTTCCACCAAAAAAACGATTTATTATCAAAAATTTTCATTTTAAACTCAAAATTTTAACTTCGGTCTTAACAATTTCAATAATTCCAAAATCAAAATTCCATGAAAAAACTCGAAACTAGATTAAAATAAGAAATTCCCTTAAAAAAGACAAAATTTCGATAGAAAAGTCAAATTTCGAGAAAAATGTGTAAAAAGAAGTGGAAAAAGTTACTTTCTTAATGTTAAGTTTAAAGTAGTATTTTAAAAATTATACGTGTCATTTTTAAAAACCACAATTTTAATATTAGAGGTATTTTATTTTCTAAAACCTAAACTTTTCTAGTATCCAATTATCGACTTTTAAGTCTAAATTTCGAAAAAAAAATATTAAGTTACAAAAGGAGCACGAGAAAAACTGCAAATATCTTCTCAAAATATTTCTCAAAATTTCAGGTTTATAGTCAAAATTTCACGTAAAAAGTCGAAATTTAGAGAATAGAACTTCGGACAAATTATTTTCTTCAACTTATTTAGTTTAAAGCTGAAATGTGGACATTAAAGCCGAAGAAACTTTGGAATTGGAAAAACATCAAAATTAGTTTTAAGATACTGAAGTTCGAGATTAAAGTCGAAATTAGGTCGCGAAAAATCCACGACATTTTGAATGTAGGAGAAGCGAAGACAGACTGGACCACTTAAGGACAAACATATAGAAAATTACTTATCTATATATTTAATTTTAAAAATTTTGGAGTGCAACAAATCGACATTTATTAATTAACCTACTTACTAGTAAGATTTAGACAAAATCACATGGAATGAAAATATTAGATGATTTCAAATATTTCCAGTTTGGTCCGTCTTACCTTAGTAGTGATCAAAACGATCCGCAGATCTTTTGTCTTTTATGTATAAGAACAAAAACTAAACTAAAATATTGGGATTATAAATAGTAGGATCATCTTAACAGTTTAGTATTATATTAATCATAAGTTATTTTACATATGCACAACAGCAGAACAGATTATAATAATCCAAAACAAGATAGTGGCCAATTGAACTTTATTAAATTTAAATCGGAACACTAAAAATCAAGTAGTGCACCAGCGAAGGACAGCATATGGTCCGAGAGTGAACCCACAAGAAACTATCACTTATTTAGAAATGACTTTGGTAGTTTGAAAATTATGAAGGTGGATCGATTGAACTGTAGGGTGGTCCGTTTTATCGTCCTTTCCTCTTAGAAAAAAGATTTTATGAAAGCTTTTACTTTTTTTAAATTTATGTAAAAATTTGTAATACAAAGTCGAGATCTGTAAACAGAGTTTTTCTCCAATTTTCGAATTTAAGTTCAAATGTGATGATTAAAGTCTTGAGAATTTCAGGATTTTTAAATAAATCTTTTTGTCGAACTTTTGAAACGAAATTTGATATTTTGGTATTAAAATGAAAATTTTGGTACTAACGTGGAATGCTTTTAAAATAAGATCAGCATTTTCTAAAATAAAATATCTATCCTAACTTATAAATCAAATGGCGAAAATTAATATCTAAATTATTTTAGATTTAAAAAAAGTAACACTTTCCATTTTGAGATAGAAGCGGAGATTAAAATTGAAAAACATTATGTCAACATTTTGGAATAAAACTCATAATGTTTGGAAAGAATCTTCGAGTATGTAACACATTTTTTTTTAATTTCGAATTTCAAATCAAACTTTGAAGATCAAATAAGTTTGAGAATATTGGAATTCAAGTTGACACGTGCTTTGGTAATGCTCATTTCGATAAGATTTAATTGGGTATTATGCATATTCATAATTGCGAATATCAAATAATTCTACGAAACATGAAAGTATGAGTAAGAATTGTTTGTTAAGGAGTGTTTAATCCTTTTTTCAGAAGCAATGTGCATCTAATACATCTTGGTTCAGCAAAAGATTTGTTCATGTTATTTCCTAAAGACGTCTTGGAAACTACCATTTGCAAAACAAATCTTTTCTATTTACCTTGTAGTCCCAAAAAAATTTTGCCTTGTTATCAAATTGTTGACGATTCCTACTGCTGCTAAAACAAAGTGTATGACTACGCCAAAAACACCATTAAGATGCAAGCTTAAAGTCGACGGCAAATCTATTCAGCAAGAAATGAAATTCAAATATCTTGACATAAAGATCTCGGGCTATGATAATGTGATAGCAGAGGTGAGAGAACAGGTAATAGAAACAGCGAGGGTAGTAGGATGTCTTAGTGATACCAAATGGTGCAATAAAAATATTGGAATTGAAACCAAAGCTCGAATTTATAAAGCAACACTAAGGCACACAATGACATACATATTTAACAGAAAATAGACCAGAAACAACGAAAACTGAACGTCTATTAGAAACAACAGAAATGAAGGTATTCCGCAGAATAACTGGGAAAACACTCCTCGACAGAGGAAGAAGTGAAAATATAAGGAACACATGTAAGATCGATAATATTAAAAGCTGCGTGCTGGGCAGAAAAAGGAAGTGGAACGATCATATAGGCAGAATGAATATAAGGCGAATAGTGAAAATTTCCCAGTGGGACGCAGGAGCGTAGGACGACCTCGAAAAAAATGGAGCGACAACTTGAATATACAGTAGCAGGCAATAGAAAGAAGAATAAACAGGGGGTCAGCCTAAAATAGAGAAGGAAAAAGAAGAAGAAGAAATTGTTCTCATGTTAGGAATCAGTCGAACAAAACCTTTCTTCAAATGTTACACCCTTCTCAATTCAAAGCCACACTGCCATGGGTTCTAGAAACTAAGATTAATGCTCGTACAAAACTATGCCTTTGATAGCGGAGACCAGAACCCCCTACTGGCAACGATTTACCAGGGAAATGGACCATGACCTCTAAGGTGCACAGAGAAAGGTATGGAAAATGCTAAAAAGTAGGAAAAATCCAATAAACGATTTTGTGCAAACAAGCAGCATCCCATTGAAGGATTGGGAAGAGTATTTCAACAAATTATAGAACCCTGAGGAGTTCTCCGAAACAAACATAATACGAGAGAAAGGAGAACCACAAACGAAATTCGAAATATATGATACGCTTAAGGGAATGAAAAAGCTAAAAAACAGGAAAGCACCAGGTACAGATGATATCCCAAATGAACTCCTCAAATATGGCAACAAGGAATAGGCTAAGCATCTAACAACCCTGTTCAATAAAATACTTAATATGAGTATAACTTCGCACGAATGGCACAAGAGCATAACCATACCCGTCTTCAAAAAAGGCCAAAAGGTAAATCCTGAAAACTACAGAGGTATACGCTTACTCTATACGCCATGAAACTTTTTACCTCTATAGTAAGGCTTAAACTAGAGGGACACATCGAAAACAGAGATGAACAACAAGGATTCAGGAAAAATAGATCAACGACGGACGCATTATTCACATTGAGACAACTAAAGGAAAAATCTATTGAGTACAACAAACTACTACATTCCTGCCTCAGACATCTGACAAAAGCATTCAACAAAGTACAACTGAAAGATGCGATGGACATATTAAAAGCGAAAAATGTACCATCGGAGATTGTCAATATAATTTATCAAGTCAACACCAAGAACATGACAGTTATCAGGGCCAATAACCAAATGGTTTTAGACAACAACGTTCCACTGGCGATCTACTGGCATATGTTACTCATATCTGTACCTCAGCTATGGAAAAACATGGTGAGGCTAGGATTCTGGCATTGGATATCTCAAAGGCTTTCGACAGAGTCTGGCACCGATCTCTTCTCGCCAAATTAAAATATTACGGTCTTCCTCCTGGACTCTGTCATTTGATATCCAATTTTCTCGCTTACAGATTTCTTCAGGTGGTCGTCGATGGCATCTCATCCGAGACATTTGCGATTAACGTAGGGGTGCCTCAGGGGTCTGTTCTGTCTCCTACTCTATTTCTGTTACACGTAAAGGATCTCTAAGTTTCAACTTCCAATCCTATATACAGTTACGCAGATGATAGTAACCTTGTGTCATCTTTTTTCTCCGACAAACCATTATCTATCGCTGCTTCAGATCGACCAAGAGAACAGCAGATACAGACGATTAATCGGGATCTCGAGATTATTTTGGAATGGGGTAAGAACAATTTGGTCGACTTTAATGCTTCTAAAACTCAGGCCGCGGTTTTTTCTAAGAAAACATTAAGGGATGATGCAACAAACATACTAATGGACGGTGAAATCCTTCCGATGGAATTTATCTATCTATCCTAGGAGTGAATGCGAGCACTAACTTCTCTTGGGATGATCATGTGCGCGCCATTGCCAAATCCGCCTGTCAGAAGCTAGGCTTTCTTTTTAGAGCTAAAAAGTACTTCACATCTCATCAGCTATTAACACTATAGAAAGCTCAAGTGAGGCCAACACTATAATACTGTTTTCATGTTTGGAGTTCAGTTCCAAAACACACTTTAGCTCTCTTGGATTCAATTCAAAGAATAGCGATTCGCCTAATTGATGACGAGAGTCTGACCGATTCTCTCGAAACACTAGAGCACAGGCGTATGGTTGGTGACTTGTCTCTTTTCTACAAGTACTATCATGGAAGATGCTCGCAGGAACTAATAGGATTAATCCCCCCAAGGGCAAGATTTGAGACGTACTAGAAAGTCGGAGACAGCAAATTCCTGTGCGGTCCAGCTTGACACAGTGAGGAGTTCTGTCTACGGAGACTCTTTTTTCTATAGAATTTCCAAATTATGCAACTTGTTACCGAAATAAATTTTCCCCAAAAATTACAACCTATCTTTCTTTAAGAATGCGGTTCATCGCCATCTATTCTTGTTTCGGCATCCTACTCGCAGTGCTTTGAAAGCATAATGGGGTTACCATTTGCGAGTGGATTAAACTTAAAAAAAAAACAACTCGAGAGATATCAACACCGGGAGGCATCAGACAAGGGGATAGCCTCAGCCCATTCCTATTCAACTTGATAATGGATAATATCATCGACAAAGTCACATCACTGAATCTGGGATATAAACTACAACATCGATGCTTCAGTATAACATGTTACGCTGATGACGTAACACTTACGGCAAAGACGGAAGACAACCTTCAGAGACAGATATTCTGCTTCTAACAAACAGAGCAGAAATACCACATGAAAATTTCAATAGTGAAAAAAAAAACCATAACATATTCTAAAGACCCAGTGGCGTTTTTACTAAATATAACCGACTACAGCACAAGACACCCCCTTTGTCCAGTACAGAACAAGATTTGTACCTATATCAATTTCTAATATAGAGTTTAAGGGAAATAAGATCTTCACATGTACCATATTATCCCAGCTTTAAAAGAACCATTTATTCTAACAAACTAACCTATTCGATGCAAATGGATCATTCGCTTCCTTAAAATTCTTGCTACCCCTAGACTTTTGTTGCCTATGAAGCCGTCTAACAACTTTCCATACACCTGCATTTTTCCTATAACATTTGTAACTACCTACCTACTGGTAGATTTCTAAAAAAAAATTACTAATTTTCCAAAAATCGGTAGATTATATCGTAAATTGGTAGATTCTATTTGAAATTGGTAGATTTCTAATAAAATCTACCTCACTAAAACGTGAGGGTTGGAAACGCCGTTGAGCGCGAAACTACAAAGTAATTAGATTTTAGGAAGATCGCGAAGAGCGTGTCTTATGCTGTAGTCGGTTATATTTAGTAAAAACGAGAGCCGGTGCGATGCAAAATTGAAATTGATGGAGGCAGCATAGAACAAGTAATGAATTTTAAATATCTAGGAACAGACGTGATGAGCCACCATGACCTGACGCGAAAGCTAAGACCTCAAATAAACAAAGCATCTTTCATAGCAGGAGGCCTGAGAGATGTCGTGTGGAACAACAAATACATGCGAATGGATAGCAAGGTGAGAATATGCAAGACATGCATGCGACCTACACTGACGTATGCAATCGAAACGAGAGCAGATACAGAAAAAAACCAAAGCAATGCTGATATGGGGCAGACAAAGAAGACACCAACGGTATAACCATGTGAGAAGAATGGAAGAAGACAGAGTTGTTCTAAGAGCCCTGAATGACACGCCTGAAGAACGTAGACCAAGAGGAAAACCACCGAAGAGATGGAAGACAGGTGGCAATACGCATCTCAATGAAGAAGAAAACCAGAATGCCTGAATTCGAAGGAAAACAGACCAATAGGTCTTCGAAAAGAAGAAGAAGAAGAAAAAGAAGTTCAAAAATAAAAAAGGGCTTTGTAATATAATCTTTCTTGATATCCACTACCATTTAAACTAGTAGAGAAATGAATTAAATATTTGAAGATGAAAAGGATCATCTTGTGTAGGCAATATGTTTTCAGACATCAAAGTTCAAGCGAAGACCTTTTGTTAATAAATATTTGAAACTTAACTGTGGAAAAATAAGGTGATACTGATATTTTCTGTATCCTCTTTGCGAATTAGTGTTATTTTCATGCATGTTTTATTGGTCTTTTATTTGCTCCTGAAAATCTAGAATTGTGGAAGGAGTAATCGGCGAAGAAAAAGCCAATAAAACATGAACGAAAAGATGATACTGATGTTGAATATATGAAATGCCTTGCGACAGAACTTAGCACGAATTTCTCCTGAGATAACCTAATGATGGATTTAAACCGGGCTACTCCATTTGATACCTAGTTTTTCTATTGCTCAAAAAAACACTCTAAGCCATTGATGATAATATTATCTCTGACGTTTAATGAAGGAATATTGGGGGTCTTTTTTTCCTTCCATTCCACTTAATTAAATACTACAAGCTTGTTTCTTAAAAACTGGACTTTCCATTTTGTGCATATTTTACGTTCCATCAGTTACTCATTCTTTACAAAGTTTAGGTTAGTCTAATACCGTTTTCCTATCTGAACCTGAGTCCAAAGCACATTCCAACAGGCAAACACTGTTAAGTTTCATTAATAGGTGAAGGATCATCTTGTTGAGATAAAACATTCGACTAATTAATTGTAAGCCTCTTCAGACGTTGGACCACATGATGATGATGAGTCCCCAAGGGATTTATACTGTTAAAAAAGGCAAAACCATATTTTTCATTAATATACTTAATATACTAAATGTGCTTATCTTGTTTCAGAGATGGTGCTGGGTCTCCAAGACATCGAAAAAACAGATCACTTCTTCAAGAATCGCATACTGAAAGCGAAACTATTGAAAGTAAGTAGCCCCAATTTCCTGCTCGTCTTTTTACAAATAATCCTCCATCATGTACAAATACTCTAAAATCCTGTTACTGATATAATGAAATGCGGTTCTGAAAGTATAATTTATTTATTAGAATCCTAGTTGAATGATGTAGGCAGTGTCTAACGAAATTAAAGCATTCATTCATTTTTTCAGAATCAACAGTTACCACTTATACAGTATCCTCATCGAAAACATATTTATCAGACGAAAGCACCAACGGTTTTGTCAAAAGCGAGGTAGAGGTGCAAAACGGTGATGGTGAGTAACTTTTCAGAACTTTATAGCATACTTTAAAAGCATTTTTCTCGTTTGCACTCATTACTTCGTTCCAAACTGCATTATGAACTAATATTTCAAGTGAGAATTTTAATTAGACTTAAATTGCTACTTGTACAAAGTAGAACTTTAATCATTAACACACTAAGAGTTTTAATCGCCTCCAGAATCCGAGATTAACAATTTCAAGTTGTGCTTTCAATTATAATGCCATCAAAGGTTTTAGCCGGGATCGCTTTAGAATCGAGCTGAATAATCCCTTTCATGTAGATCGAAATCTTGTAACCGCTGCCGCCTTTTAAAAGACGCATATTACATTCAAGGTGTGTCACTGAATCAGTTCCGCCAGATTTGAATAAGAAAATCATTCTCTAATCAGTGGCGTTTGAAGAGCAACCGCGAAAATCTGTTACCTCTGGGTTTCGGTGCGAAAGTTTCGAACACGTTCTATTGAAGTAACTCGGTTAAGTTTATCAGAAACTCTGGGGTGTGTAATTCACAATGAAAATCGACTGGTTGAAATGTTTAATGAGGCAGGGAACTTTGCCCCAGGATTACATGGTGGGTGGTAATGGCGAAAACAGGAAACGGCGTAGGTGTAAGTTTCCATCGATTTTGGGATGGCGATGGAAAGAGAGAAGATTTAAGAAGAAGATGAAAAAAATGCGTTGTAAGTTATCTGCTTTTCAGTTTGAATAAAGAAATTGTATCCAACTTGAAAAGGCCAAACGGTCCTATTCGCAATCGCAGGAATTTTTCTAGTTGTCCAATCAATTCTAGCTTTCCATTCGGTTTTTTCTACACGGTTATTGATCATTTGAACCGAAACTTGTTCAATTTCGTCATAGTGTAGTTTCGTCATATGAAACAGAACGAAGGTGCTAAAAATTGAAGAGATTCACAACCACAACCATAAACCGATTTCGATCTTTCTTGGCCTTATCAATATGGTACGGACGTTATAGACACTACCAACTGTTAGTTGTAAGTCAGCCAGCAATCTCCATTGACTAAGGTGTAACTGAGTTTCGTCTGTATTTTACGAGAAAAATTTTTTGCTGCGTGCTAATTGAAAAAATTATTGCCGAGAATTACAACCATAAGTACGATATCACTCTAAAGGGTTACAAAGGTGTGTGTGAGGCAACTTTAATTTTTTAGTATCCTGGATTTGCATCATAGCAAATTCCATTGAATACCAACAATTCTTAGCACGTTCGCACTGTTTCATTACAATATTTAATTTATTTAATTGTTATTTAATTAATTGTTAAGTTTAACATTCCTAAACTCATGTCGCACCAAGAACGTTTTATTTAATGAAATGTGCTATAATACAAATCCAGAATAGTTTACCTAATTCCTTAGGGAAACCTTTAAAGTTACATTGTACTTCTGGTAGTACTGTTACGTGTTAAGTTTGTTTATAAATACTCCGTGAATTTAAAACACTCCGAACTACTGCAACAACGAGTAATATTAAACCCGAAATATCCGAATACCGAATCCCGTACTGAATAAATCACTCTCAGGGTGCGCGGGTATTTAAATCAGGGCATATCTTCGCGAGGTTTCCATTCGAAAAAGTCTAGAAAATCCTAGCATCTAGACACCTGCAAATGAGTCAAGGGCAAGGTATCTACTTCACGATTTCTATCACATCAGTTCATTACAATATCCTTACAACTAGAATTTTTATTTGGGGAATAGCGTTCTTTTAATATTATCGTAACAGAGGTTCCCTAAAACTCACTTTTTTTGATAAAACGTAGAACATTCCCTGCAGATGCTTCGTACAAATGAATAACATGCACCTATAACTTGGCGAATAAGATTGCTCTTCTGGATACTAAACTCGAGCAGTGAATTACGCTTGAAGCGTACGAAATATCAAAGTAGATGCCCCATCATTAACTTTAAACAGCGAGTTCCTAAACAATTAAAAATCGGAGAAACGTTCAATAATTACTAATGTATAAATGTGAAAGCGAGTTTATTCGTTTATTCTCCGTTCAGGGATTAACTACTGAAGGAATTTTTACAAAAATTTGGTATAGGCATCCCTTACGATGCGGTGTAATTAGTAAGCTACTTTTTTTATCCCAAACTTATATTATATCCAGTAGGCTTAAATAACGTTTTGTTGGAACTTTTTTACGATGTAAGCAATTATAGAGAAAGGTAAGAGTATCAACTTTGTAATTTTTATTTTGACAATGACCACTCTTCTTAAATCATCGAACTATTACGATAAACGTAGGCATCTCTGTTTTCTATATGAGTAATGTTACGTTATCGCCCTACAGTTTGACCTGAAACTTAATTTTAAATTTCATTTAAATGTAAAGTTGTTTTAGAACTTTCATTCGGTTGTATTGTAGTTATTTATTCAAGTTCGCTGACGAAGTCACGGGTAACAGCTAGTTGTTTATAAAAAAGCGAATAAATCAACAATTGGAGCGAAAATTTATGTGAAACTAGTCTTGTGTCCGATAAGATTTCTCACGACAAAATCTCAGAAACCATCCGACCGCTTCAAACTACGTTTATTACTTCAACGGTGAAGCACTTTTCAAACAAATTGTCATCCCCTATTTTACCCTTTTGTGGGCCGAATTCCCAAAAACGCCGATACGGTTGAGTTTTATTTATTAAACAGAAACCCAAACATCAATTCCCACAATTCGTATTCATATTTTTCAAAAATGTCCCTTTAAAATAAACTTTTAAAAGGATTGTAATAGTGCTCACCTACGTTACATAAGTTTTTACCAGCTTTTACGGATCTCCACTTTCTTTTTAAAATTTAGAGGTTTCAAATTTATTTTTTAATCTTATAGGGTAAACAGCACCTTTATTGGTCATTTCAACAATATCTTATCTAATTTCTTTCGATTTCCAACATACTAAAGCTTCAAGCAGATTTATTTTTTATAAATGTTTTATTAAGAATATTAATGCACTAAGAATCTTTTACTTTTCTTGAAATTTTTATTATTTTCGTTTACCTAAATTCCAATTTTAATTTTGCAATGTCGATCCTTTTTCTCCTAATTTGTTTTTTTAAATTCCAAAGTTTTTTAAATTTAATCATAAATTTCGAACCTCGATATATTCCCAAAGTTGTAAGTTTTTTAATTTCAGATTTTTTGCTTAGAATTTCGATTGTTTTAGTAATTTTGATTTTCCTCTTCTCGATATCTGTAACTTACAGATATTTCTAAAATATTAGCTTCATTTTCCATTTTACCTGTTCAAATGATCAATTACAGTTTTATTTTTAAAATATAATTTTTTACTCAAAATTTCAATTTAATTTTTTGAGAGAGAGAAAGAGAGAGAGAGAGAGCAGTATTTATTAATTTATTTTTGTATAAATTGAGACTTCTTTCTTGAAATCTGTTCCTGCAAATTAAAAGTTCCTCTTGAAATTTCTACTTTTTCCTTAAATATCAATGGTAAAACAGACAATTCAAAATCAGAACTCTATTTTTATTAACTAGTTTTTAATATACCTCTCCTTCCTCTCAATCTATTAACTCAAATCCTAATCCGAATCTACATCTATTTTACAAAATTAGAAAAAAAATGGTTAATAATGGAAAGAAATCCCAGTACATATTTCTTATTATGAAATCATGAACAGATATATGTCAATTTTAATCTATACTTAGTATTTAACTGGTTAAATGAGCTTATTGTTTATTAAAATTTATCATACTCTTAACTCGGGTCTTCGCACCCTACCTTTATCTTTTATGTGTTGCCTCATCCAGCTTTATATTTTGTTCCGGTATAATTTTATTTACCTTTGGATATTTTGTCTTTTTCTGATAATTTGCTAGAATTTTTTTAGCCGATGAAAATTATTATTTTTTCTTTATTCATCAAAAATATTTATATTGGGATGATTAGTTATAATTAATGAAAATAAATATCGTCCAAAGACAACTTTTTTTTTGTCCTCTAAAGTAGTTTCTGTTGCCACAGTTTTTGTGAGCCTAATTTTTGCATCTTCCACAGGAGCTGCAGCACTGATTTTCAGGTAAGAATGAATTGCGCATGGAAAAGCACATTAATATTATTGGCAAGTGAGAGTAAACAATAACGTAATCGAATGGCAAAATATTACTCATAAAAGGGTTACCCAGTTTACGTCAGATCAACAATGTGCTTGCTAACCTATCCAACATAATCAATTTGAAATGAATGAAGCTGGATTCATTGAACGTAATTGAAAACTTCCATTGAAACAGAAATTTAGTAATCCGTTTCCTATGCCCTTTTATTATATAATCTACCATAAATCCTCGTTCATTCAATACATTATTTGTTGTTAAACCGATTCAAGGACGATTATTTAATAACTGACAATATTATTTACGACTAGTTGGCCCCCGTGACTTTGCATAGATTTTCAATTTTGAATTTTTTAAAAGTAGTTCATTATCCTACTGCCGTTTATCGTTACCTAAAAACAACAAAGAGAAGGAGTTAGTTAAAAAAATAATCCTACCCAATGGAGAATCAAATCGAAGCTAAGAGTTTCCAGTAAGGTTATAATTCACAGAGGGCGCAACCTTCGATATATTGAATGTGTTAAAAGCGATACAATTTTTAATAATTTTACGTATCTTATTTTGGTATTAAATTCTTATTTTCCAATATTTTTTACAAAAAAAGGTGTATTGCTTAAAAGTAGCTGTCACACATTTTTAAATTATTTGGCTTTGAAACCAATGCTAACAGTTAAATTGTTTAAAATAATTTAGAAGTTGCAATAACAAGTGTATATTTAGAAATAAGAATAGTAAATTGGGAGACATTAGGAAAAATATGCTTTTTAACAATAATTACCCAAAATGGGCAAAAATCCATGAAGTTGAATTCAGAGCTACGAGCAGCCCATGACATTGGATTACCACGATCTACTTAACCACCCAGAAAATTTTGATCAAGATTATTCCGTACTTGGATAAAAAAAATGAGGGAAAGCCTTATCTTGCATAAATTGACATAAATTTAATAGCAAATCATCCGGATAAACAACTAAATAGTGCTACTGGAATCTAAACAGCAACATCATTGGAAGTTTCAAAGTCACATATCTCAAAAATGGTGCGAGGTAGCTACTTTCATAAAGTTAATTTTATTTTGTGCAAAATATGTTGGAAAATAAGGATAAAAAAGTTACGTTGATTTTAACAAATTCAATCTTCCGCAGCTAGTGCGCTCTATGAACTGCGACTAAACAATGAACCTCGACTGAAAGAAACCCAAATGTCTAAGTTTGCATTTAATACTCTGTATCTCTTTAGTATCGACTTCTGAACTAAATTAAGTTCAGCTAAATCGTAATATTTTTCTCTTGGTAATCTCGTGATGAATTTTGGCCCATTATCTTAGGATCACTCTGTATACTGTGCAAAATTATCGACAAAATTTGTCAGTTTGTTCATCAGTATGCATTTGCAAAAAAGCGTCTGATTTACAAGTGATTTATCAAAAATAACCATTGGCCAAGGATTGTTTCATTATTAAAATAGTAGCTGTTAGCCGCAACTTCGTCAGTGAACTCATATAACTGCAATGCACCTGAATGGAAATTTCAGAACAATTTTAAATTTAAACGAAATTTTAAATTTAAACGAAATTTGAAATTAATGTTTAGGGTTCAAATTGCAAGCCGGTAACGTAATATTGCTGAAATCCATAATACAGATGCCTACATTTATGGTAATAGTTCGGTGATTTAAGAAGAGAAGTCGCTGTCAAAATAAATATCGCAGAATTTCTACTCTTACTTTTTTCTGTGATTGTTTACATCGTATAAAAAGGTTGGAAAGGTTATTTGACTTTGCTCTATATAAAATAGCTGTAAGATAAAAAGTAGCCTAAATATTCCGCATCAGAATGAATGTCTATACCAATTTTCATCAAAAATCGCTTGAGTAATTGAGCCATGAAAAGTGGAAAAACAAACAGAGAAACACACTTTCGCATTTCTGTATTGATAACTGCTATTTTCAGCAATATTCTTGACAAACCCACCACAACGTGCACGTAACAAAAAGTAGTTTACAGATTGCAGGGAAAATAATAACCTCTGGCAAAAATATATAAGAAATCTGAATTAAAATGGCTTAATCTTTAAACGCAATGAAAATAAAGGATGACTCGGAGAGTTTTGAGCTCTTATTTTATACATACATAGCGTTAAAGCCTATATGACTTTTTGCAATGGGTAAATAAGCCTTGGAAATTTGTCAGAGCTGATAAGTGTCTCAATGGATCGGTCTGATGTCCAACAACGTGCTTTTTGTGTCCACAGTTTTTCTAAATTCTACATTGCGCTTCGGAGTAGGTTTCGTTCTAGTTATACTTCAATATTTCGAAACGTTCATTCCAAAGTGTAGCAAAGTTTTTATTACGCTGGGGAACAGCAATTTCATTGTCTTTGATCTGTGACTTGCTTTCGACTAATTTTTCGTCGCTAAATCCAAAAATGGCATCAGTTTCTGTCTGTCATGTCAACTTTTTAATCTACAGGATCCCCTCTCCTTGTCTCAAAAATCAAACAAAATGCGCACGTAAAATTTACCAGATATACGGTTAACAAATAAAAGTTTTCTTTATGCAAAGTCTAGCTAGATATTACTGCGAGTCAAAATGTGTTTTTACAAATAGTAATTTTTTTACAAAGTGTTAAACATATCAGGATAAAAATTTTCGAGTTTCTTTTTTAGTGTTTATTGTGTGGACATTTTCGTCTGATAATTGATGCTCTAAAAATAGTCAACCTCATTGTATATTCACATTTGCTTCCCACCTACTCTGATACCGTGCCTCCATGACCTCCAAATCTTGGTGAAATCGCTCATTTTACTCATCGCTGCACCAAGATTTTTTAGTAAGTCAGAAAAATGGCTATGAAAAAAATGCAATTTCATACTTATGTCGCAACTAGG
Organism: Dastarcus helophoroides; assembly: GCA_028583605.1. NCBI lineage: Eukaryota > Metazoa > Arthropoda > Insecta > Coleoptera > Bothrideridae > Dastarcus > Dastarcus helophoroides. The sequence goes on along the minus strand of CM053329.1, from coordinate 27,416,659 downwards.
CATTTTGAAAATCTCTAAGAGTTGCTAGACAATTTTCGTGCAATTCTGAGCTTCTGTATGGCCATCAAAGTCTCTGACAATGTTCTCGAATGTCAACAAATCATTCTTTTCAAATTCTGTCATTGTTGCGATGAAAGGTTCATTATTAGCTAGCTACGGAATCTGTGGACCAACTAACACACTGACCTTTATCTTATCAAATTATAATTATATAAATTAATTATTAAATGCCACAATAGATACTTGCAACAATCTGCTTCAATTGACATAGATTTAACAAATTTCTTCATGAAACCCAGTTTTATGTACGGATGTGGAAGTATAAGTTTCTTTCTGTCGACAATTTGTTGGTGTAAAAAGTTTTGGTGGAAGAGATACTCTCTGATCTCTCTGAAGATGATAGCTTGGCTGTCGAAACGCCTTAGAGCAACCTTTGTTGTGTTTTTTAATCTTTCTTGGTTTCAGGGAACAAGTTTTATGTTTCAATTTTTAAAATGTTTGAATCACTAGATTTCAGTTCACATTTTGACAACCAATTCCACTGCTCCCAACGGTTTTCTCGAGATTTATTGTTTCACGTACACAAAAAGCACGGATCCTTAGTATATTCGTCTTACTGGCCAACGAAAAAGCAGGAAGGTCAATACAGATTATCTATTGGTGCATGTGATATTGCGACAAGTTAGTAACTCTTTATGCCTTATATTGCTCAGGTAAACAAACTCAGAGGCATGTTCGGACTTCTCCAAATAAATTTCCATTTTGGAGGAGGACACAATAATTCAATCTTTGCTTTGAGTTATCGATGGAAAATGGCAATTAATTGTGTTTTAGGGTGAAACTCCCAACATTTCTATTAAATTGTGAACGTTATGGCAATACACCATTCCGTGATCACTAAATAATCTCCGAAAATGTTGCACAAACGCACTTCCTCTTGATCGAAGTGTGATACCTATGTAAGGTATAAAGAAAAAAATTAGACATGATAGAAGAAAACTAACTTCAGTTTTGCAATCAGTATGCCTATTTAGCTCTAAAATGGCTCAAAAATCGAACTCAACAGAAACTCTGTTACAAATTGTTCCCCCGTGTTATAGTATGGAAGCAGAGGGAAACCAATTTGATCATTTAATAAAATAACATTCTTTCATTAATTGATAATTGTTTTATTCTTTAAATCATAAAATGTTATTGTCATATTCAAAACTAAATTTCGTATGTTGTCGAGATCAGAATTGAAAAAGCTTTTAAATGACGTGCCACTCAACATGGGTACCTTGCCTAAGGCGTAGCTTCGAAGATACAAAACTCACTCCATCATATGTCCCCCTGAAAAAGAAAATCGACCTGTCTCATAAGTTTATCCTCTATCAAAAGTCACTTAATGCGCCTAAAGAAGTTTTGACTACAAAAATGTCAACAATGTCATCTATCGTTATGTATCATGCCTAAGAAAGCTATTGTTTAATTGAAATTTTTTTAACCCTTAGTTTTTAATGCGCTTCTGACACACTACCTTACTTCGATCTCTGAACTTCAATCAATTAGAGTGTCGCATTCCTCAAATTCTTATCTTCGAAAGGTGATAACGTATGCTACTGATAAGTAGTTTTATGGGGTAGGGTGGAAGCTAGAAGTGTGTTATATGATGAGTAGTAAGCATCAAGTGCATTTTAATGTAATTAGTCCTGGACTCTGGCCAAAATAAAATTAAAAAATTAAGGATCACGTTGACAATGTCAAAATAAAGAGACTAAATAAATTCGAAATATCCAAACCCGTTTGCTTCTCAACTATCAATTTAATATAATTCAAAACTGTCTACTATTGTAAACTGAGGTGGAGAGCTGTAAGAACTATTCATGTGAAATTTTCACTTTTGTTAATGAAAGTTGTAGTGTAGGAAAAAAAGAAGTCGTTGTAGATTATAAATCATAAATAATGTCCTAAAAGCGTTGTGCAATAAAAAATATCTTTTGCCTCATACCACCCCTCTAACATGCCCTCTACCACTATTCTGTAGGGTAAATTCATAAATATAATAATAGAGGATGGATAAGGCGAACAGAGAAAACTACATAACGAACATACGAATCTAACTCCAGAGCGATATGTAAAGTTTTAATGAAAACTATTCACCTCGGATAACATTTTAGACCATTATTTTTAGAGAAATATATACCAAGGGACATATTTCGTCATATATATGGCGTAGCCATATCATCAAATTTGCCGTATTATCAAATGGCTACCCAGATTATAAAACGCAGCCACATCACAAAATCATTGTCTATTTCACATTATTTGAGAATATGGCCGCTGTTTTTAGCCATATTAGAATGTAGCTGATCGAGTGAGAGCCAGAATATCAACTAGATTTGGCATTGGGGTGAAATCAGAATTAAGAAGAAAATTTGGGATAGACCAATCAATTTTACAAATAATTATAAGTTTTATATTGAACGGTAAGTAATTAAACAGCTACAAAAAGGGCTTATATTATTGTTATTGTTTATTGCTGCACGGTTGTTGGAACATCTGATGTTGCATTTTAAATGGTTTTTGAAACATGCGCATCTTCTGTTGTTACATTGATTCTTGTTAAGTTTACAAGAACATTTCTTAAATTCTTGGCCTCCAACTGGGAAACTTTACTCACATACTCTGGCATCAATATTGGATTTGTATCAAAAATATGTGTTACGGAAGAATTGTGAGCTGTGTCCAAATTCAGTTCGTCTCTTGAGAATCAAGGATACAGACGTCCATATTCGGTACCTATTTGATAAACTCCATTTTTCGTCCTTAATAGCTTCACCAAAACATTTTTTGGATGAAGCGAACCCCTGTCAATTTTAGATACTCTAATTAAAACGTAGTTGTTGACATGCAAATAACTGAACTGCTTCTTAAATGTTTCAAGAATTGTGCAGCTCTTTGAATTCGTCTGGCCAATTTGTTTCTTTCGCTTGAAACTCTTTCTTCATCACATAGTTGGCATTTTTCTTGGCTGATTTCTTTAGAAGAAGAACATACTGGATATTTAACATTACCTTACTTTAACTTTACTTTTACTTAATTTAACTTTTTATCAAATGGCCGACATTCGTACAGCCACCACAATACAAAACTGACTTCATTTGATAATAAGGCCCTCGGGCTGGTTAGCTACATTTTAATAGGGCTAGAAACAGCAGCCATATTCTCAAATAATGTAAAATAAACAACAATTTTTTAATGTGGCCGCGTTTCATATTTTGGCCAGCCATTTGATAAAAAGACGAATTTGGTAATATGGCTGCGACATATGCACTGAGTGTCCCTGCGCTCAAAGACAAACGCCTCCTTTTTTTTAATAGGACACCCCATATTTTTATAGAGTTTTGGATTCCTCTTGACGAATATATTTCATAAATGTATATTACTTGGGATCTAGAGAAAATATATCTGGAATCTACAGCCATTTAAAATTAAATTAAGCAGGGATAAGTCTAATGAATGAAATATCCCATTAGCTTTACTAATTTTGTTATTATTTAATCAAAAATAAAAAAATAGTAGGTGTTCCAACTAACTTTCATTGATCTGGACACCTCGTATAATCATAGGATCCATCTTCAAAGGCATTTCTAACATTACCTGGGGTAACATATCTGGGGTTAATTTTCGTCATTACCTAATTAATAATTCTTTGTAGTAAATTATTTGTGGAATTTGGTTGCGTTGTATAGATTTTTGTTTTTAAATGACAATAACAGAAAAAACTGTAGGTGTAGGGAAGTCAAATAAGGTGACCTAGGTAGCCACTCTATCGCAGCTCTTCTTCCTATATCCCTCCAGATACTCTCGTACAGACCGACTTAAATGTGCCTTATCATTTTGAAACATAAATAAATCTTCAGATAGATTTTCGTTGTTATCTAGTTTTATAGTTATTTCTAGTCTGCTGGTTCTTGAAAACAACTAGCCCTGTAGCTTCCTTGTAGACTACTCTTTCTAGTTTGTGCACTTTATTAGCCACAGATCCAAAAAGTATATTTCCATAAATTTTTGCTCAATTCTGTTCAATCTATTGCTATACTTTAATGTATTGCGTTTTTTTCCAAGAAAAGCAGAATTAAAAAGTCTAGCCTCAGGTCTTGCATAATTTTAATGCGTTTTTGGATACTGAGAATGATTGTAACAATGTAATAATTAACTAGTAACAATAATTTATGTTGTAAGATTTGAAACCCAGACGTCAAATGGTTTACAAATGTCATTACATGGTTAATGCTACGCACCCTTTATTTATAGAATTTTGAAATGCATTTATCCATAACCAGCCAACTGTTCACTTTAGACCTCAAGCATTATATATTTCTAAGGGCTGCGTTTAGATTAAACACTTTATTTCGTATATTTCTCTCTGACATAAGTGGGAGAACCTATCCGACCTATTTACACAGCTGGGAGGAGATAGCTTCTCTCAGGATAGTTGACACTTATGTCAGAGAGAAAATATATTTTATGTCAGAGAGAAATGTACGGAATAAAGTCTCTAGTGTAAATGTACCTCTTACAGTACATTTACACTAGAGACTTTATTCCCACGGCCTAAACAAGTGAATCTAGAAGTACTAAATTTTGAACAGGAGTTCTCCGTGTAACGTAGGTGAGCCCTAATAAAGAATTTTTTGAAATTCGACCTCTAAGGGAGTGAAAATGAGGTATTAACTTTTAGACGTGATGAATCCTGATTGCATCCTCTCAATAGATAAAAGAAATGATTATAAAATTGTTTATGGCGTGGACGTTAGCTCTTAAAAATATTTTTTTCTTTATCATTAATCATTAATTCATAACAAACGTATTTATCTCTATTGTCTCTATTTATAGGTCTCTAGCAAGTCATAAATAACAGACCGAATATCGGTAATTAAATGAAATTATTATACCTGAAAAAAATATCAAATTGGATAAAACAACACATACTTACATCATTGTTATAATTAATATTTTACTAGACTTAAGTCTAGTAAACCAAGTGTATTGAAATACCAGATTAGATCAAATAATTTTACTTAAAAACACTGAATGAATTTAGAGAACCTAGCCGATACATTCAAAATTTCGTCTATCATCTATGTAATACTTAAAATCCTGCGGATATTATGATTCAACATTTCAGGAAACATAAGTGACTATAGTGTATCAAACGAAACCATTCTATGTTTGCGTTTAAGAAGAAGATATAATCACTCAAAAGTTATGATGATGATAGTCATCACCGAATTTCATTGTCAATAATTGCTACGAAAGTAAAAATTTATTATAAATCGATTCAATTAATTTCTGCAGACGCTCGGACTAAGCAATATTATTGTTCAATTATTTAATTTTGCCATACCTTATCTTGCTGGCAATTACGGGTTGATAAGAGGTCCAGGAGTAGTATGAGGGGAGAAATAGTTTTGGAAACAATGCTAGGAATAGGAGAATGATTTCCCCGATATGATCTTGTAAGATAAACCAGGGCTCGCGTGGGCAGGGGTGCGTCCCTGAAGTAGATCTGTCGTCAATCGGGATTATACCCGCTACCCGCGGTTGGTTGACATCTAAAGCGAAGCTAGATTTCTTCCAACCACGGGAGGAGGAGGGATTCCCTACCGGTTACGGCGTTAATGACCACCGCCATACAACCAAGATCCTCATCGAAAAGTGCGTTAAATATAACAAACGCTTAGTTCTTGTCTACGTCAACTACGAAAAGGCCTTTGACACGATCGATTATAGTGCAATGTTCAAAGCTATGGCTGACTGCAGAATTGACCATAGTTGCACAGACATCATTAAGCATGTGTACAAAAATGCAACTGCTTGCATCAGGCTGTATGAAGACACTCCAAACTTTAGGGTAGGAGAGGTGTGCAAAAGGAGGTGCCATTTCCCCCAAGCTGTTTAGAAGCCTGCTAGAATATGTGTTCAAAAGAGTTAACATAAAGAACCTCGGCATCAACATCAACTGAGAAGAACAAAATCATCTGCGACTCGCTGACCATATAATATTGGTTAGAGACTGTGTTGGTAAAGCACAAACGATGTTACAGGAGCTAGAAAAGGTCTCCGAGAAAGTGGGTCTGATTATTAACATCAACAAAACTATGTTCATGATTAATCTGGTTGCTAATACTTACTTCACTCTCAACAACTCAAAAATAGAACAAGTTCACTCATATAAGTATCTGAGCCATGCGATTCTCTTGGGTGGGCCAACCAAACCTGTGAATTGGGCAGAAGAATCGGACTAACATGGGCAGCCTTCGGAAAATTAAGCCATATCTTAAAATTAGATATCCCCATCTGCTTTATAAAAAAGTTTTTAACCAGTGTATCTTACCTGTGCTAAACATATGGCACCGAGACTTTAACCCTAACAAGACAGACAGCAAATATAATCAGAGTTGCACAAAGAGCCATGAAGAGAGCAATGCTTTGTCTATCTCTGAGAGATAGGTTTCCCAACACAAATATAAGGAAAAGAACTAAAGCAATCGACGCCATCGACAAGATTGCTACTTTTAAATGGAAGTGGCCAACAGATGGACGAAAAAGGTGACAGAGTGGAGACAACGAGCCGATGCATTCCGCAGCAAGGAAGACCAACAACCCGATGGTCGGACGACATAAACGACAACAGGATGAAAATAGCTGATTGATGATAATGATGATTTAATTTTTGTCCACAAATTTGATACGAATCCACGGAATTTCTTGCATCGAATAATTATAAATACTAATTGCAAAAACTGAATCTACTTATACAATTTTAGATGCAAAATATTATCAAAAACTATTAATGAAAAGTTAGCTAAATTTGGTACATTAGAAAAATAAAGAAATTTCGATAGTTTTATGTTATAAACCAAAATTTGACACACTTTTCATTTTTGCATCAAGTCATAAATTAAATGAAATACACCTTGATGTAATCCCATTGTACTATTTTCCGATTTTTGTACCCTAAATCAACATGTAGGTTTCCATTTGAATTTTATGGTAAATACATTGTTAGGAGAAAAAGTCTCACGGGGAACCAGTACATTACAAAATAATAGCAAGGATTTGTACACACTGGAACAAAATAAATCCGTCACTCTCTGAAATAGATCTATTGCTAATTTAATTTATAGTTCACCTACATAAAGCCATTTAAAAACGCAGATCAGAGAAAGATGCGAATTTAAACCGTAACAGCGGCATTGTTTAATCCTCCTATTAGCCAATATTAAATTAGAAGCTTCTAATTAAATTCCAATCGATTATTCAACCAATTACAGGAACTGAACAATGCGTATTGAACGGATTACGTAAATGTTTTGTTACATTTTGTTTTGTTTGATTACGACCGGTTAGCCATCGTATTGTAAAATTTGAGGAGCGCTCCGATCCTTCATGGTCCGTTGGGCGTCACTCCCTCTTGGATAGGACCATCGCCGGAAGAGTAGTGGGAAGCTGTCGCGATCCATTTTGTCCGCGCCGGATATCATAGTACCGGTACTTTTGCTAATCAAACAGTAAATATTTGTTAGACGTGTGTGATTGCATGGACTTTACGCATCTTTGCATACAGGTAAATATCTTGAAACGAATTACTTTTGGGTCCTCACAAGGATAGTTTCTGATACCACACATTTAGTAAGATTACAGTATCCACAGTTTTTAGGTGCTGCAATTTTCGTTTTCAAATGAGATTCTTTCTTCAACGTGTTTCTTTACCTTAAACATTGTCACCAAAAATAGAGCTTCGTAAACTAAATTTTTAGGTGCCCTTTTTAAAAGGAAGAATATTGTTTTGGACTTTTTTTTGGAAGTATGAAATTTGAATAAATTATTTCCTTACCTCATTTTTGATAATGTTAATTTCAAGGCAGACTAGACCTTTGACAATCTTCTCGAAATTGCCTTTTTGAACATTTTGATTTTACAGTTAAACCCTGCTTATCCGGCTTTGGATTATTCGAGTTTCGGCATTATCCTAGGTAACAGGTAGCAGGACCTTTGTAGCATTAATCTGGGTTTAAGCGAGTTATACCTAAAAATGAACAGCTATACCTATATTGCTCTTTAGTATGTATTACCCGAGTTTTCGCTTATCCGATGTACACCCTTCCCATATTACTGTTTTACTATATTCTCAAAACCCTTTTTTTTTTTAATTCTACTTTTACTTTAAGATTTGACTTTCTCTAATAAATTTTGTTTTTTTTTCTCAAAATTTTAATTCATCTTGGAGAGTTCAGTTTGTTTTCCAATTTCGTTCTTTTTTCTTTGAGATTCCCTAACTTTTCTAAAAATTCTGCCTCTTCTTAAAATCAACTTTTGTAAATCCGAATTTCTAGCAACGATTTGTTTCTCAAGAGTTGCCTTTATCTTTTTCCAGAAATATCGATTTCTCTCAAAATTCCAACTGTTACATTTCTTCAAGGTTTTACTCTTTCCTCGAAAATTTCCACTTTTTTTCAAAATTTCTCTTTTTGAAAGTGTCACTTTGAGATTTTTTTTAAGTCCAATCTATTTCTGTAAAAGAGCTTGTTTCAATTTTGCCATTTTTCTCAACATTTAAATGGATTTTTACTCGAAATTTTGATTTATTTTCAAAATTGGCTTTTATTAGAAAATTTATGTTTTAGAATTTCGAATATTCTTTAGAACTAATCTTTTTCTCTGCATTTTTCGTACCTTTTTCTGGAAAAGTTGACTTTTATCTTAAAAACTGACATTTACTGCATTTTGAAATTTTAGTTTTTTCTTCAAAATTCGTTTTTTCTCAAAATTTTGAGTTGTTTTCTGAATCACTTTATTTTCTCGAAGATAATTCAAAAATTGATTAATAATATAAGGAACACTATTTTTTTTTCAATTTGGAGAAAAATATTTCTTGGGAATTGCATTTTTTTTAACTTTCAAGATTATTCATTGTTCACAGAGTGTCCCTGTTTAAAGTGTCCTAAATGAAACAGCTAATAGGAAAAATAATTTTAAACAAAGGTTACATGTTATATATATCAGGAAGCTCTTAATATAAATGATAAATACAAGATGTTCAAATTGTAATAAAAAAAAACTTTGAGATTTCAAAGATATTTAAACCAAATTTTACACAAATACTACATGGATAAAGGATCATGAAATAGGATACAATTAAGTGTTTATGTGAATCAGTGGCGGAATCACAGCTAATTTGTGATATTATTTTAGAAAAAAATGGTAGGAGGCAGTAAACTTTTGGCTTAAAATTATCTTTTCCATCACCTGTTTTATTTAAGGCAATTAAAATGGGGACACCATATATAAATGTAAATAAAAAAAGGTATGATTCCAAGAAAAATATTTTTGCAAATTTGAATTTCTCTGTCGAAATTTTTATTCTTCTTTAAGTTAAATATTTTTCCTCAAAATTACTTTATTTTCTCAAAATTTGTCCGAAATTGTAATATATGTTATGGAAAATATATCTTTACGTTTCCGTGCCTTAAAAGGAGAAAAAACGGAACCCTTATAATTTCACTCTCGTGTCCGTTCGTCCGTCCGTCTGTCACAAAGAGGTTTTCCTCGAAAACTATATACCGCAGAAATTTGAAATTTTGCACAGTCTTAGTTCTCGATAACCCACACAAATACAGCCAGCCAATGATTAGAAAAAGAAAATATTTTATAATAAAACAGGTGGTTAATTTGGTCTCGGAAAAATCAAGTTTTAGTTAATATATCGTGTGAGGTATTACTTGAAAGAGAGCAGATTTTTTCGATATCCTAATAGTTCTTGAAAAAAAAATTATGCAAAAACTTGATTTAGCCGAAGGATAGAAAACAGATCAAATTTTTCTTTAACATTAGTTCCTTTGGATGAATATTTTCGGAGTTAGAACTAGTTTATTAAATTGCATGCAGTCATTGCGGTTGGAATCAAACATTTTAACGTGATTCGAGGAGAGCTCATAAACTGTGTTAGTCACCGACTTATTGCGAATAACGAATGAATGCAGTTATCAGTTTCATAAATATTTGGATTGATTTTAGAAAAAAGTGTGCATATCTGAAAATAGATACTTTTTATTTATGTATTTACGGTGCGTTTACTCTAGATACTTTATTCCATATATTTCCCTCTGACAAAAAAATATTTTTTCTCTAACATAAGCGTAAACGATCCTGAAAGAAGCTATTTCCTCCCAGATATTTAGATAAGTCTCGGATAGTTTCTCTCAGGATAGTTGAGACTTATGTCAGACAGAAATGTATGGAATAAAGTGTCTAATCTAAACGCACCCTTCGCGTATGGCATTACAGAATTAGGAAATGTAGATATAAGTATAGTTATTTCTTTTCAAAGTTGCATGTCCAGCGACTCCAGCCAGTTGATTGCCGCTGGAGTTGCGTCGACAAAGTCCTTCCAGGTTCCTTCATATTTTCTTTTGGGACAGTCTTGTAAGATGTGGCTTTGCGACTATTCTGGAACCTCGCAGTAGCATTGGACACTATCTATCATTCCCCATTTTTTCAGTGTGCAGGTTGAGAGAGCTCCAGATCTTTCTTGAGAGGTTCATTTCTGGGAAGGTGCTAGTCGGATCTAGTAGTCGCTCGTCCGTGGTAGAATATCCATTGAGCTCTCCATTCTTCTTTTACATTATAGCTTTCTGGAGCGAGGTTGTCGTTGTTTTCCCAGATTGGCTTTCTCGATTTTAGCCTAGTATGTTGCAGTTATTCGGTGTTTCGTGGATTGGTAAATCTCTGGGGTATGATGGGCTGTTGATCTTGGCCCATTCACGCATTGTCGCTTGTTGGCATCGTAAATCGGGTGGTGCTACGTTAGCGAGTATTGGCAGTCACGGGATTGGTGTAGCTTTAAGGGTTCCAGTCACTAACCTCATTGCCTCATTTAGATGAGCATCTACTTTGTTGAGATGATTGCTCCTGGACCATACAGGAGAGCAGTATTCGACGACCGGAAACACGAGGGATTGTGCCGCAGTTCGCAGGGTGTTTGCATCGGATCCCCAGCTTACGGCCAGCTTCCTGATTATGTTATTTCTTGTTTCAGGTTCTGTTCTGATAGTTCAAAGTGTTTTTTGAATATGATGGATCTATCAAGTGTCATGCTTAAGTATTTGGGGCATTGGTTAAGGCGTAGTCTTTTGTTCCGAAATATCACGTTTAGTTCTTTATCATTCTGTTATTGAGGTGGAATGTGCTGACTTCCGTTTTCCCTTGGTTCGGGCAGAGCCTCTACTTCCAATAATATAGTTCTAGCTTTTTCAAATCCCTGATAAGTGTCTGCTCACTCACCTTTTTCGAATGTTTTGCTCTGAGTTGCTATCACTAGGTCGTCGACTGAACTTTACGGATTCAGTGGCAGCTAAATCACTAGTGTACAAGTTAAATAAGAGTGGACTCAACACCTATTCTTGTGGGAGGCCGTTTTTTATAGTATAGGATTTACTTGTGGTTTCACCTACAGTGATCTTAAAATAGCGATTTTTAAGCATGTCCTCGATTAGTGTTATGATCTCAGAGCTTGGGACGGTTTGATTAATTTGTGTAACAGCCCATCCATCCAAACAGTATCGTATGCTGCGGTCAAGTCGATAAATGCCACTGAGGTTTTCATATCCTTTTGGAAGCCTGCTCTATAAGTGAGGTTAGGGCGAGGACTTGCTCACAGCAGCTTCGTTTTTCTCGAAATCCTGCTTAGTGTTGTGGAGTTATAGAGTGAATTGTTTGATATATTTTGTTGTACAGAAGTCTCTTGAGCATCTTGTAGTAGTGCGACTGGAAGGTAGCTCGCTGGGTCGCCCTTGGGTTTCCCTGGTTTAAGAATTACAACAGTTCTCGCTACCTTAAATTGATGAGGGACTCTTCGCTTTTGTAACATTTCGTTGTAAAATTGTAATAGCCATTGTCCTGCTCTTTGTCCTAGGTGTTTAATCAGCTCTGGGAATATGCCATTTATTCTGGCGGCTTTCCCGTTTTTGACAGATTTGATTACTATATCTAGTTTCCCCTTTGTGAAAGGTAGAGCTAGGGTGTTTGATTTTTTCTTTTTTGTTGTCTCTGAGTTGTTTCTTTATTTCTTTTTCAAAGACAGGATCAGTTTGTATACTTTCTGCGCATTTCTTTATGTGTAGCGCTAGTGGGTATTATTTCGGTTTTCTGGTTAATAGTGGTTGTAGCACCTTCCAGCTTTCTTGGGAGTTACCATGCTTTCCTACTGCTTTTGGTAAAATTCAAATTTTTCGTTGTTTCGGTCCATCTTTCTCTGTGTCTCTTGATGGATTGTAGAATCCTGTCTCCCAGGGTTGCCCGTTCTTTGGTATTTCCTGTGCAGTTGTTCTGCCTCCTTGTTTGAACAGGAGGAGTATTTTTATATTTTTGAATTATAACAAGAAAATTTGAATAAAATTTTAAATTCTTACATAAGTAAAAATCATTTAGTTTGCTCTATTGACTGTTCACTTTAGTAATTGGTATGGAACCCTAATTGTGGAACCCGACTCGCTCTTGACTGATTTTTTTTTAACCTAGAATTTTTCCTAAAATTTTTATTTAAAAAATTTAAATTTTTCAGAATCTTGAGACATTTCCTGAATTTTCAGCTATCCCTTTAAAATTTTAAATGTTTTTCCTTATATTTTAACTTTAAAATAGGCAGAATTTTCAAAATAAAGTTTAATACTGAATTTTAAATGAATATAATTTATATTTTATAAAGTGCAAATAACTGAAATATTTTTTTAATCAATTACTCTTGAATGAGGAATCGTGAATTAAGTAGCGCCCCAAGTAGCAAACACTTTTTCGAAATTTCGCAAAACATTCTGTATTTAAAAAAGTTTAAATCTTGAAGGAAAAACTAATTTTTAAAAATTTCGAGTCTAGTTTTGGTTTTTTAATTCCTAGTTTTCTTTCAAACAACAATTTTACAGAATTCTTTCCTTTTTGACAAATAATGTTGAGTTTTTCTCGGAATCTCAAGTTTTTCCTAAAATAACACAAATAAACCTTTTTATGTATTTCAATTCAAATTATAGAAATTATTAATAGAAAAAAAAGTTTTGAGACATTTTGGGGAAAAGGGATATTGTTCAAAAACTTTTTTAATTATTGTGTTTTTTTTTACAGAATCGAATTTTTATTCCTGAAAATTTGAATTATTTCCTAATTCAAGTTTTTCTATTATTTTCCAAATTTCTTTGCTTAAAATCGAACAAAGATACCTGATATTTGGGTTTTTTAATACCCTATTTTATGAAATTTCAGTGGTCTTTTTTTACATTTTTTTTTTATTTGAAAAATAATTGATGTTTCTAAGATATAAAGCAAAAACGTTGTAAGATGACCAAATATATTTACTGCTTTTCCTAACGTTTTTGGTTTTTGAATTGTTATTACAAAAACATCTCCTCAGCTATTTTATATCACTGAGCAACAGAAGTGTTAACTATTACATGCTGACAATTCATAACAATAAGTGTCAAACAAAATGACACGCATATCACGGATTAGCAATCATCAATAAATATTTTAAAAGGTTGCTTGGATGAAAAATAATTCCTGATTCCTAAATTGAATTAATTCTTCCTTAGTTCTTTTATAAAAATTAAAGTATTTGACCATACAAAAAAAAAGGATTCTAATGCACAGATCAATAGGTTTGAACATTTATTAGATTCGAAGTTTGGAAACCAAATACCGGTTTCGATCTTGTTAGATCTCGTTAGTTTGGTATATCCAACTCGAAGGCTAACAAATGTTCCGACAAGTAAGTACTAAAGAATTCACGGACTTGTCGGAACATTTGTCATCATTCGAGTTGGATATACCAAACTGACGAGATCTAACAAGATCGAAACCGGTATTTGGTTTACAAACTTCGAATCTATTCAAACCTATTTGTCTGTGCATTAGAATCCTTGTCTTCCGGGAATTTTTTCCAGAGAGCAACCGCTTTGCTAGGTGCCAGTGTTTCAACTGTTCAATTACCTCTGATTCACTATACACGCCTGAAGGGCTGCATGAATTTGTAGTCTAGGTTGGTTGCATTCTACCTGCATACAAAAAAAATCAATAAACTTCTATTCTGAGAAATTGGCAATCGATAGAAATAAGAATCTCAAACATCGGTTAAGTACACCCAAGACCACGGACGGAAATAAATGTCGTTTGTTTTTCAGTAACGAATTTTGATGTTAATGGTAATTTAAGAAAGTAGCACATAGTATGATCTTTTATAGAAAAATCTCTTTTCAAAATGCTAATTAATGTAGTGCAAAATTATTCGAACTATAACTAGTCTAATAGCGGAAAGTCGACAGAAGTTGTGTGCAAATGATATGCATTTAAAATTAAGTTAAGTACTATTACTATATTCTGAAAAATATCTGTACTGTTTAACGCCGAAAGGCATTTGTTCACCTTGACCAAATCACTACAAACATCTTTATGCAAACTAAATCGGTATGATCATACATAATACACTCATTTGATTTAAATAACTTCTTTCCTATTCATAATGTTCTTCGTACTGATAAATATTATTAGTGTTTCAAGAGAAGAGAATGAAAATTTTATGTATAAAATAGTTTAAATTTACCAATAATTTAGAGTTATTTTGTTAGTCCTGTAAACAACAGTTTTCCGTTTTACAAGTTTCCTTTGCGTAAGTTTGTCATCGTTAGATCTATCTGTTAGCTTACCTTCATAGATAACTTTTAGACATATATTTAATATACAGCAAAAACAAATATCATTTCGCCAACATCTATGCAATAGTACAATCGTTTTAACAGTGACTTTTTGTTCTAGCATCGAACAAGGAAAAAACTCGTGAAGAATCACCAAAATCACCTTCAACTCAATCTTCAGAATCAACAGTTACCGAAACAGGTAAATAATTAATTTAAGTATCCGGATTGTTAATAATTGTTATAAAAATAATGGCTTTGTTGTTATTATTCTTCTTGGTGTTAAATTATCGGAAGTTTTCATATTTCGAAAGCGTTGTAAAAATAGAATTATTCTAATTATTAAATCAAATTTATTGAACAAATTTACTGAAAACATTGTCCTTGTTCTAATTCCGTGTGCACTGTTTTGGACACCATTTGCAGAATAGATGTTTCCGCTCTTTAAATAATAAATAGGTCATAGAGAATTGTAGTTTTCGTCTAGCCAAACTAATTTAGCAAGTCTCTTCGAAAGTTCACTAATTAATGAAAAAATATTTAGTTCTATCAAATTTAATAAAGCTCCGAATCCCGAATTAGAAAACTAGTAACTTTTTGGAGCCAAATTAGATTAATACTGAAAGTACAGAAACATAAAAAGGTAATACTGTTCTATTTCAGGTACCCAAAAAATCTTAAATATAGTATATTGCACGTTCATAAAGTACATTCGATGCTCTCTAAGATTGTCATTAGATCATAAGCAAGGCTCGGATTCATATGCACAAGAAATGATCAAAATATGCCCATATATATGCACCTGAAATCCCCATTATATGCAGATAATTCACAGAAATATGCATGATATGTATATAATATAGAAAAAATCTTTTTAATTTGAATAATCTCTATTGCAAATAGTTGCGTAAGGACTTTATTAACTTAAATTGGGGTAAAAAATTTTAAGATTTTGACCTGCTTTCATAATGTAAGAGGCAGTATCTGTTAGCATCAATACTACTTTTGCAAATCGACAAGAAGCTGGAAGAAAAAAATTTGTAAGTCCCTGGTTTACAAGCCTACAGATTGTTGCGCTATTTATTTTGTCAAGTTCTTTTGCACTTACTAAATACCAAATTTGTCTGCATTTAAAATTCCAATAATTAAATTTGTGATACATCGTCCACAACTGTCCGTAGTTTCATCCACTGAAAAATAAATATAGTTGTCCGCTATTATTTCACGGATGTCTCGCATTGTTTTTTTGTAAATTTTATTATCATAATTTTTTCGTAAAGTACTTTCATCGGGTATTTGCTTATTGGTGTATTTTGCCAAAAATTGTCTGAAACTGACTTAGCCAAAGGTATATTGGCAGAAATTAGTGCATTGCATAAATCCACATTAAATTTGTCCTCTTTATTGCTTCTAGAGGATGAAGCAGTTGTCTGAAGCAGTGACATTTGCAGTTTTTTGTTAACTTTTGAATTCTGTAGTTTGTTTTGATGCAAAGAAGTTTTAATGTGTTGCTTAATCTAAAATTCCTTTTCAGTAGGAATCTTAGAGAAAATAAAAAAATATATCAAACAATAGGTTTCATAATAAAATAAAGGGTTACTACTTACTATTTTGCTGCAAACTTTGCAAAATATTTTTTCCTAATCCAATGTTCGGGAAATTTTTTTATCCGCAGTAGGGGAAGACTACTGTCTTTAGATATCTTTCACGTGCGTTGTTACCCAAACAATACTTAAAAGTCACATTTGCACTTACAACCGATAGAGTCACAAAACATTAAAGTAAACTGCGGTAAATGGCCCTGCTTTCAACATTTGAGAAAAAATACTGACAATTTCCAAGAACTGAGCGCTCTCGCAAATATTTCTTTTGCTTGGAATTTATTATCTAGGTATTGATTCAAACTTTAAGGAGGCAGTAAAACGATCTAAAGGCTGGGGAATGTCCACAATAGCTTCAATAATGACAGGTCATTAAGAGCACTACTCAAAACAGCCACTAGCAAATACAGGTAGTTTTGAGGGAAAAACTTTTAGAATGAAATTTAAAAATCTTAAAATTTCACAAAAATATGCCGGCATATGCACTTCATTCAATTACATGCACTAAGTTGATAAAATATGCAAATTATATGCATTTGCCTAAAATCCGAGCCTTGGTCATAAGTAGAGCTGGGATTATATGCAAAATGCATATAAAGTGCATATGTGCATATTTAGACATTTTTCAATAAATGCATATTAAGTTTTTTATTTTGCATATTTCAGGTTTTGTTCTAAACTGGTATGATAAATTTGTTTTTGTTCAGTTAATACAAAAGCAATCTAGTTAGATAATTAAGCCTTAATTTGAAATAAAGGTGTCTACATATCTTGTTTTACATACAGTATGTTCATCAAGAAACGTTCCTCGGTTTATCTCTAATTGAAAGTACGTTAAAAAGCTTACAGCGCAACTACATACCTATTACATGGTCCTAATCCCCATTGCTTTCCGGAATAGCCTAGCACCCGTTGGGCATACTTTCTACCAGCTTTTCAGCATATCCTAGTAGTAATAAGCGCCATGTCTTCTCTGTTTTTTCCTGAAAGCTGCTTGAGGATGAAGACACATGTTTCTGCAAGCTTCCTCATTGCAGTGCTCCAGTCTGTGAAAACCAGTCTGAAGTTACGATGCCAGTTTCTTCTCTCCATGAGGTACAGAGGTGACTCCGAAGTTTTGGATCATTGTTCTGCTCTAAAATGCAGTCTTCGCTTTTGACAGCAAATATCTTCTGGACAGGCTTTAGAAAACCACGTTTATAAAGAATGACGATTTTCTGAGAATCCAAGTTCTGCATAAAGAGCTCTAAATACCTAAAACCTCCCCATGGAGTTTTACTGGGTGTTTGCATACCTTATGGAAGCCCATGCCCAGAACGATGCTTTGTCAGAAAAAATTTCATTGGATCAATCGGAATTGAGATTCTCGACAGCCCAGACCTTGTATTTTTTCCTGCAGGTCTTCGAAAACAACGGGTTTTGCCTCTCGTACTTCGATGTTATATGCTTTTTTCAGCCAAATGGTATTTATGCTGACGTCAACTCCTCTCTTAGCTAGCTTGGCTTTGGTTTCACGTAACTGTAGAGTAGGATTGCGCTTAAACAGCTGAAAGAAGACTTAATCCTGCTATTTTATTGTCACTTCCGATTTGCATCTATCCAGAAGATCTTCGTTGGCTTTACAGAATTTAACCCATCTCTTCACGAATGTCTTCGTCTTTTTTAAATCATTAAAAGTTTTTGAAAAATCGAGGAACGTTTCTTGTTGAACCGACGGTACGTAAATGTATCATATTCTTCCTATCTATTTCTCCTTCACACCGCTATTGTTTCAAATTTTTTATGGAAATAAATGCATATAAAATATTTTATAGTGCATATTTTGCAAGTATTTTAGGGCATATTGCATGCATATTTTTTACTTTTTTTGCTGCATATAATCCCAGCTCTAGTCATAAGTAATATTAGTATGAAGTAAGATTAAAAATTTGATTCTGAATCAAAAATGATGTACGCTCCTGCAAGTACTAACACCTTAACTAGTTCCCTTATAAAGTCGATAAGTGTAGACTACGGTGTGGAAAACCATTTCTCCTTTAAAGAACGCCAAAATCTTTCAAAGAAGGGTACTTTATTAAAAAACCCAAATCTAGGTGCTAAACAACTTTTCTATACAGTATCCAGTGCCCAACTGTAAAAAATATAGTACGAGTTCGACTCATTCAGAGGCGAGAGGTCACAAGTTATATAAAAATAAAAAGTTGATGAAAAACTTCTGAAGTTTTATTAAATAAGAATAAGAATAAGAAAAGAACTCCACAATTTAGATTTACGGAAAAAATTGGAAATAAATAAAATCGGTAGTATTTCAAACAAAAAATCTAAATTTTGCTTTTAAATACAAAATGTTCTATAAAGAAAAATTTGTGGAAGCAAGTAGAAAAATATCATTTAATGCTGGTTCTTCACTCACGCCGAGGCTCCTCGCCGAACGTTTCGGCGATATATGTGACAGAACCAATGTAACTGCGAGCGCTATATCTACCCTCTCGCTTGCACTCTCAATTGTCGTGTTCGTTTGCTTTAACTCGGCCCCAAAAACCGACTTGACACTGAGCACTTCCGAGGCGAACGGAGACAAAGCGAGTCACAACCAACGTAGCTTCCACATTCTCGCGCTCGAGTGAAGAACCTACATAAGTGTTCAGAATTTTAAAATTTTGAAAATACATTAAAAATATCAGATAATTTCAGAACAAGTTCAGAGTTACTAATCTTTAATGTCATAAAAAACGTTTTCTTTTAATAAGTAGGTTTACAGTTTCCATCTTTGATCTCTACGTATTAAATATCTCCATGACAAGTGACACCACCCTGCATTAGTTGACTATGATAGGTGAAAGGAATATACAGATCGGTTTATCTCACTGTTTTATTTTACTAACTGAATGTGTAAAAGCAGCGATAATCTACACTGACGGATATAAAGCAGAAGTGTCGGCAGAGCAATTTACATTAAAAATAACAGATATTAGAGGGACATTGCCACCTTGCGCTATCATTTTCTTTGTAGAGCTTTACGCTACATCATTATGTCTCTAAATACTAGAAAATTTATTGCTTTTGTAGATTCTTAATATACTAATTTCATCTACCTTTCGTAATACTCTAATGTACATACACAACTGGAGCATTTATTAGATTCGGAGTTTTGGAACCAAAGACCGATTTCCATTGTTAGATCTCATAATTTTAGATACTCAACTCAAGGCTAACGCGCAAATAGAATACAACTCAACCTGGGGCCTGTAACACAAACCTTACAAGTCCTACAATTGTAAGAAATTATTCTACACTTGTAGTTATTCCTTAACACAACGCAACTTGTTAATACCAATGCGGCGCCAGTAATTACGGAAAAATATCACACATATAAGGAGATTTTGCAGCACAAAGCTAGCACTTCTTCTACTTTTATGTTACAGCATACATTTAAAAGTGTAGATTTATCTATTTTAGAGTTCTTTTTCTCCAAAACGGCTCTAATGCTTTGAAAAGACAATTAAGGCAGGTGCCATTCCATTTGGGATTACTAATTTTTGGAGACATCTCGATTCTTTAGATAGGGCCGTTGTCGTGTATCGTATTTATTGTTAAATATAGTTTATAAATTATTATGGCTAGATATGTATGAATCAGTATAAATACCGTTTAATATTTAAGCAATGTGAATACGACGAATAAATAATTTCAAAGCAAAAAACAATCTTGCCAAAATTGTTAACGGCTCTCCTTGTGATAAACAAAATCGCTATCTTGACAGACTAGGCACGAAATAAATAATATTTTATTTATTTTGTGGCCTAATGATATTAATGGGCATTTGCTTTTATAAAAATAAAGAACTCAGAGCTTTCCAATGCTTTTGCAGACGCTCTCAACGTGCTTCTGCTGCATTGTTTTCTTATAGATTAACTCATACATTTGTATCATATTACCTATACGTACAAGTCCTACATAATTCGGTAACACAACGCAATTCGCTACAATTGTAGAAACTCCGCGATTCTTTACATATGTAGCCTACACATGAAACAAGTTATATCATCGGGAAAGCGAGCTTCGCTGACTGATTTATTTTTCTTCTTTAGAGAAAATAAATGTTTATTCAGAAAATCATGTCTAGATATTAAACATTATTACTATTTTATTATTTCCAGAAAAACGATTTAGGTATCATTTTCGTAATATGTGAGTAATATTTTTTATTATCCTTAATTATTAGTAAGGTTTAAACTTTTATAATAATACAATAAATGATTTCAGTTAGGTTTTCAAATTTTTTTTAAAATCTTTTCAATTCAGGATCGAAAGATCGCAGTATCGGATTTAGATTTTGCTTAGGAGTAATAATGTTATTTATATCAAGCAAAATTTATTGGTCGCAAACGAGACTGATGTTTACGCTAATGGTTTCGGGCTGCAAAATCAGACATAGGCGATTACGGCGCAAATTAGATATGTCCATAAATATGCGTGCACAGGATAAACTTTTGTAAACAGTGTAAAAAAAAGTTTTTTTTTATATATTTTAATTTTTAATTTATAAATATTTCTTCCTCGTTGTTCCCTTTCGATTTATGTACTGCTGACGAGCTTAAATAAGGGCGAAACATCGATGTCCAGTGCTACAAACTTTTTTTATATTTTTTATATTTTTATATTTCCATAATTTATAAAACAATTTTTTTTTCATATCTAAGTTTGGTCTTCTATATTTTATTTTTTTCCTATTCTATGTAAAATAAATTAACCAATTTTTGTCAACTGACATGAAGTGACGTTTTAAATAAATTTAGCTATTACGTAGTCATATTTCAAATAATGTTTAGAATATTGTCAATATTCACTAATAAAAATTTAAATATTTTCAAACTGTCGCAGAAATGTTAAATAAAATTAAAAAGCGTGTTTATGAAATGAGTTCCTGTTTTGAAAAAAAGCAGTAGCGTACCATTTATTTTGTTAAAAATGGCCATGCTAATGCGGACCCCACTGATGGAAGTAGAACATATATTTTCCTTGCGAAAAGTATTTCTTTATGCCTAGTAAAAAAATTCAGAATATTCCGATAATTTGAGTTTAGGCAAGTTACGTATGTATTGCCTAATGTTTGTAATCTCACGCTAACCTTTTCTTGCCTCTAATCAAACATACAAACATATTATTAAAAAGCTGTTTCAAAGATCAAAAAAACCGTTCCTGACGAAGCATCCTACGATAGAGGTCGAAACGTCAATCACTTTATATTGTTTTCCAATAAATCTTGTGCGGAAAAACAAATGTTTTAATCAGTTAATTGCAAAAAATATATAATATCCTTAAAAAATGCTGATTTCGAATGTTTATCAAAATGATATCCATTTATATCGTCTTTCAGGCCCAAAAAACTACTAGTTGTCAAGTTTTATTGAAATCAACAATGCCGTTTGGGAGATAAAATAATTATGCCTGAAGGATCAAGATGGCCCTGAAAACTAGTGATCCCAAATTTTTACCAAAAAGCCAAGTGCCTATATTATCTTTTTAAAGCAAAAATAACCCATATACTAAATTTCATTGAAATCTTTAAAGCCGTTTTGGAGAAAAGTACTATTTACCTAAGGTTGAAGACTTGTAAAACATTACCTACACTTGTAGAATATACTGCAAAATATGCATACAAGTGAAGGCGTTGTGTTACAGAATCCGTTTACATATGTGATATTTCTTCTGTAATTACTGACGCCGCACATGTAATTACAAGTTTAGTAGTGTTACAGAATGAATACAAGTATAGATAATTTCCTAGAGTTTTGTACGAATTATACAATTTGCATTACGTTCCGCAGCTCCTCCGATGATTTTGGCATATTTTGTACAAATATCATTAATTCAAGCAAAGTAAACATGACGAATAATTTCAAACTTCGAAACAAAAAACGAACTTATTGTTAGTGAAGGTGCCAGTGACTCTCCTTGTGATAAATAAAATCGTTGCATTTGACTCTCTAGAATAATAGACATTTGTTTTTATAGTTTTATAGTACAAAAATAAAGAACTGAGGGTTCCCAATATTTTTGCCAGCACATTCGTGCATAAATGGTATTGTTTTCTTTATCACATATTTGTTTCCTATCATATTACGAGACAAGGTTCATGGAATTTCTACAAGCGTAGCAATTTGCGTTGTGTTAACCGAATTATGTAGGAATTGTAGGTACAGGCAAATTGCTTGTAACTTGTAGACTTGTTACAATTGTAAGTTTGTGTTACAGGCCCCTGGACTGCATAGTGCAACCCTCTATAAGATTCCTGTACTCTGTTCAGCAAACAGATGTAGTTAGGCCACTTTTCCTCAAAAAAATACATGTTCCGACGATATCAAGAAATAATGATAAAGTGCTGTGATTGTAAAAATATCATTAAAAATAAACAGTTGATTAGTATTGTAAAAAAATTAAAAAATTGTATCAAAATTATTTTTCACTTAATCCAATTAGCTTGTGTTATTTCTGATCATTTAGGCTTTTATTTGTCCCCATTACAATTCAATAGAATTAAATTCGCAAAGATGAGGAAGCAAGCGCAAAACAATGACGTTGTGTTCCTTTGCCATCTCAACAGTCACATAGCTCGGGGTAATATTAGCCTGATGAACAAGATCCAGTACTTCAGCCCTAACTGTGTTTGCTTCATAACAAATTTTTTCCTCTGATAATCTCCAGTTTTCTTTGAGGTTAAGCAGAACAGACCATATTCAACAAAACTCTAATCTGATCCTTTGTATAAAACTATAAGATCACTTCCCTTGCTTAATGGATCTTTCAAGCCAGTTGTTTTATAATGAAATAGTACAAAAAATGGAACTGGTTTGGTTATAATTCTCACTTGGTTTGGTTATAATTCTCACTTTAAAAAAGCAATGTTACTAATGATACAACCGATGAAACTTATTTTGATGTACATATATGATATGCGATTTTCAAATACAATCAATAGAATTAATTTATTCAAATATGGCGCTTTGTTTATGACAGTGGTCGAACTATATCTGTTGGGTGAACAGGGGATAGTGTAAAATATTTAATAAAATCAAAACCGGTATTTTGTTCCTAAACTATGAACCTACTCATAGGCCCGGATTTAAGGCAATTGGGGCGATTGGGCCCAATCGGTCCCCGCATCACCACCAAAATTATCAAAAAATTATTTTTCGAAATTTAAAGCAAATTGCTTTTGACGATAAAGGATACATTATAAATTATTCAAATAATTAAAAATATATTTATTTTAAATTCGCATTGATGGATGAGATTTATTACTGTGGTTATTATAATACTAACTTCTACCCGAGGCTTTGTCCGCTTGGAATTAAATAACTGTTTTTCTAAAAAATGTTAACATTTTACTTCCTGGAGGTTTAATTTTCTTTAAAAAAAAACTTTTCATGTTAAGCGTTATCCATTTCCCTATGCAGTCATTCAGGGCCGCGCGGTAAATTTTTTTAGTATGGTGCGACTCTTCGAAATGCCGCCCCGTAAAAGTTCTTTTCTTTAAAACAAAACAATGTTCGATCATGAGTTAAATGATCGATGAAAAGTTAAATGTAAGCTTGACGCAAAACTATCAACACATTTACAATCATTTCGAAATTTCGATTAAAATATTCAATTTTTGTAACATTGCATAATGCGAAATATCGAAATCTATGTCGAAATTATGACTTCTTTGAAGCAATTTCAAGTTTGACTTTTTTCCTCAAATTATGGCTTTAAAATTTTGACTTTTTCTCAAAGATTTGAGAATAGTTTTTAATTTTAGATTTTTTTTTTCAAAACAGTTATATTTTTAAAATTACGAAAATAATAAAAATTAAAGGCGAATTAAAATACAAATTTCTTCGAAAAATAAATCACGAAATATTTTTTGATTTAATCCTGTTTATCATTCTCAACAATTTAAAAAATTTTTGGAAATAAACAGTTTGCACTTTTAGTTTTTACATATTTATCTAATATTTTGATCTTAATATCAAAATGTAGACTTTTTTCTCGAAATTTTATTAACAGTCTTTTGTAATGAAATCTGTATTTTTATTTCGAAATTATTCCCGAAATGTTGAAATTTTTTGTGGATTACTAACATCGCTTGTGGTCGAAATTCGACCAAAGCCAAATATATGTTTGTATGCAACTCTCAATTATTACCTTAATGATTTGAGGAAATAAGTGGAATATAAAAAATTCTACTATTTTTGAAAATGTATGGTTTTTTATCCACACTTGTGGTCAGTTTAAAAATTTCCCAGTTTATCTTGAAAATTTCAATTTTTTCTCAGAATTTCGAACTTTCCTTAAAATTTCGACTTTTTTTGAATAATATAAATTTTTGTTGTTAAAAATTATAACTTGCGACCTTATTAAAATTTGAAATTAAGAGAAAACACTTTGATCTTATTTTAAATACTGCTACAATTTTTTGGAAATATTCGCTTTATAATTGGGCTTTTTTTGAAAATTTTGATTTTTTTCAATATTTTGGTTTTCCTCCAAATTTTTATTTTGTTATAAATTTCGATTTTCTTTAAAGAATTCTGCTTTTTTGAAAATCTCAGTTTTTTATAAACGTCTACGGTGAAAATTTATTCTCAAGTTTGCGTCCTTTTGAAAGTTTTCACTTTTAAATTCTACTCTTGCCCTTTTGAACATTTTAAATTTTTCAACATGTTTCGAAATGTTGACCTTCACAAATTGGATTTTTAAAAGAAAATTGGATCTTTTTTTCAATTTCCACCTTATTTCAAAAACTCGACGTTTTTTTGCAAAACTCTACTCTTTTTGAAAATATTAACTTTCGGAAATACTGACTTTCATTTGAATATTTTTTCACTTTTTTTTTAAGATTTAATCTTTTTTAGAATTTAATTTCACTTTGAAAAATGTTACCTTTAGAAATATTGGTTTTTTGCCATTTTGAATATTTTGATTTTCTTGTTTTTGATCCCAAATCTTTTAAAATTATTTTATTTTTAAATCTAACTTAAAAATTTCAATTTTCTTAAAAATGTTGGCATTTCCACTAATTTTAAATTTTAGTTTCCAGTTTTTTCAAATTTGCCATTTTTTTAAATATGGCTTTTTCTTAAATTTGGATTATTATAAAAATGTTGATCTTGGACTTCAACTTTCAAAAATTTTCACATTTAAAACACTCTACTTTTGATACTTTCGACGATATTGAACATTTTCGCTTCGACTTTTTTTGTATACTTTTTTGAAAACTTCTACTCAAATTCCCTTTCTATTTTTTCAAAATTCTGACATTACCAAAAATTGTACTTTTTACAAAAATTTAATAAAGATGTTTACTTTTTATTTCAATTTCTATTTTTTTTAAAGTTCGAATATTTCAAATTTTGCCCTTTTTCAGGATTTTGGGTTTTCGTGAACATTTCAAATTTTCTTCACAATTTTTATTTTTATAGTTTACTTTTTGAACGAATTTCGTCAGTTCTGAAATTTTTGACTTTATCGTAATATCTCGACTTGTAATAATTTCGCGATCTTTTTTTTTAGTAATTTCCACTTTTTTTAAAGAAATTTTCACTTTTTTTTGAAATTTCGTTCGATTTTCGTAAACCTGATTTGTGCTCTCAATTTTTACTTTATTTGAAGATTTTGACTCTTAAAAAATTTTACTTCTTTGGAAATTTTTGACCTTATTAAAATATTTATTTTTTATGGATTTTTTAAGAATTAAGTATGTATCTTTCAAATTATGTGTTTTCTCAATGATTTTTATTATGTTTTTTTTTCAAAATGTCGATTTTTTCTTCAGTGTCGTATTTCTTTCCAAATTTTGAAATTTTGTCTTGCTAAGTTTTTCAATCGATCGGAAGTTCTCTCTTTATAATATTAGTCTAGATCAGGGGTCGGCAACCTTTTTTGACCGGCGGTCAAAATCAACCAAAATGTGGGTAAAAGAGACGTTTGTGTCGAATATATTTCCATGGATCTTATATAAATACTTATATGTATAAGATCGATACTAATCGAACTAAAGGGTTGTTCTTAGTGCATAGGCGTAGTCATAATAGAGCAGAGAGGGGTAATTGCCCCCCCCCTGTCTTAGGCTGTCACACAAAAAACATGTTTTCGGCCGGGAAGACTTCGTTATCTAAAAATTTCGACTTTGTTTTTCTAAAAATTTTAACTATTTTTGATCTTCTCTATATCTATTTTCTTTTTGAAATATCGATTTCATTCCTGAAATTAGACTTTCTGCTCAAAATTTCAGTTTCTTTAAAAACTCTACTTTTATCTAAAATTTGCCTGGCTTCTCGAAAATCGACTTTTTATTATTTTTTTATAACTGAACTCAGAATGTTTTTCTTTTTTCAAAATTGAAACGTATTCAAAAAATTTGACTTTTTTTAAATTAAGTATTTTCGACCTTGTTCTAAATTGCTTCATTTTTTTCTAGAAATTTCGTCCACTTTGTGTTCAAGATTCATCTCTTCTTGAAAAGTTCCTCTAGTTTTTTAAATATTAGCTTTTATTGCAAATGTTTTATTTTTTTAGAAAATTCGACTCGTTTCTCAAAATTTGCTTTTTTTTAGAAATTTTGACTTTTATCTCAAAATTGGACATTTCTTTATGTTTTTATAAATTTCATTTTTTTTTCGTCGAAATTCATCCTTTTAGGAAGGTTTTATTCTTAAAATTTGACTTTCTCTGGGAAATTTTAACTTTTTTAAAGTTTGATACATTTCTCAAAATTTTAGAGTTTTTTTTCAACATTATCTTTCGAAACTATATTAACAATTATCCTAAAATTGAATTTTTTCTACACTTAATTTTTATTTTAGCTTAATTCCTTTTACTTTATTCTCAAAATCTAGCTTTTTTCTTCTTCGGATTTTTTTTAAGTTTTCGATGTTTTCTCGAAGCTTTTAAAATTTGTTTTTTTTTTTTTCGTTTTGTAATTTCTCTAAAAATTGCAAATTTATCTTGTGCTCTAAATTTCAGAATGTTGTCAAAGGAATGTATTTTCTTAAAATTTGACTTCCAAACTTTCGACTTTCTTTTATATAATTCTTTTTTTTTTCGAGGTGGTTTTATTTTGTCCATACTTCGAATTTTCCTGAAAACTTCTGTGTCTGGAAATTTGCTTGTTTACTTAAAATTAGTTTAAAATTGTAATGAAAATATTTCGTGGGCAAATTCGAACTTTTTTTCAACTTTAAGAAAATAAAAAAATGAGATAGGTAATTTTAGAAATTTCAAGTATCTTCCAAATTGGTCATTTTCTGGAAATTTTGTCAACGAAGAGGCGCATTTGTCCACCTTTGATATAGACCGATATAAGAAAACGATGTGTAACAAATTTTAATTGTCATTTTGATTTATTTGCTTATGCCGACCCCTCAAGGTGCCGCCTGATGCGATTGCCTCTTTGCATCATAGCACGGCACGGCTCTGCAATCATTAATTAAATTTACGAATCCATTTTAGGTTTCTGTATCCAGAGATTTAGGGTTTGCATTGGTCCGTTAGTAGTTTAGCTAGTTAAAAGTCGAAATTAGCAAAACAGATCAATTTTAATAAATGAAAATGGCCAGAAATAGAATCTATCGAATTTTGAGATAAATATCGAAATTTGCGGAATAAATGAATTTCTAACAATAATTTAAAATCACCGGCATAAAAAAAGGAATTAGGAAACAAACTTACGAATACAAAATCCGTATATCTTTTATACATATTTAAAATCAGGTTCTCCCAAAAGTTAGCTTACGTCTTAGAGAAAAACCCATTTAACGAAACATGTTTTCCTTTCGTTTCATGAAAATTGTTGTTTTGTACTCTTCAGTTCAAAAATAATCTTATCTGTATTATATTAATGATGATGAAATTATTACAAGCTGACTCGTTAAACAAGTTTAATTGTCTCTCATTTAGAACTCATATCGCCCAAGAACTACTGATTTTCAATAAAATGACATACCTATCCCGCTGGAAACTGTACAATTACTATGAATATAAGATATCGAAATTAAATGTACTGTAGTATGGTTGTCATGGAAATAAAACTGCACAAATTGTGCATTGACTTTTAGCTGACATGTTTTGTTATCAAATATTTGCAGTAAGTTCCCTTTACAAAATGCTCACTGCTAAACAACCACCGTAACTAACAAACGCAATATGAGAAGATTTTTTGTGAAGCCCATCTGGCATAAGATAGTTTATCTTAGGAAGAGTTGTAAGAAAAAAGTGGATTCGTAAATTGAGCTTAAAAACGAACTTTGTCCTTTTTTTTGAAGTTTGCAGTTCAAAGTAAAAAATTTAAAATTAAGGTTAAAATCTCGGGAAACGATTTTTTATAAATTTGGAGCTCTTATGAACATTGCAACTTTATCATTGAACTATTAAGCTTTTTCTCACAGTTTTGAGGTAAAACTCGAGTTCTATTGTGTTTTCGAGTTTTTCTTAAAATTTCGACATTTTATCTCAACATTTCAAAACCAATCTCGAAATGTTTGCATTTTTCCCCTAAAATTTCAACATTGAATAAGGAATTTCAACAAAAAATTTTTATGAATTTGAAGTTTAGTTTTAAAACTCCACCATTTTCCGAGATTATCCAGTCTAGCCTTGAAAATTTTATTTTTTATACTTAGAAATAAATTGTGATATTAACTGCTTTTGACATTACATCAAACAGTTAACTTTATATCAAACGGTCGACTTTATCCAGAATTTTAGACTTTATCTCGAGCTCTCTACCACGAAATTTCAATCTTTTTCTCGAAAATCGGAAATTGAAATAGGATAAGCTAAGTGATTGTGGAGGAAGTGAGTTTACGTTTTCGAACGCTATGCGACGATCCTGATGACCATCATGCTGAAAATTTTGAAGACCATTGCTTTAAGACTTTAATCCTAAAAATAACACAAGCAGAAGAAAAGAGCAATAGAACTAATTTTATAAGGTAGATGTATTTGTGTTGTTTAATAGCAATATTTGTTTATTTATTTATACATCCTCTTGAGAGCGCTAGAGATAACTAACCAAAAATATGTAGCACTCACAATCAGAACCATTGAGATACTACGTTACAATTACTAATTGTAAGTATAACAGATTAATTTGAAACAGCAGAAAATTTTATCGTTTTTTTTTTATATAAAACACTAGTTAAATAGTTAAAAAAGCAAAAGATAATGAATTTAATTATGCTCTTACATCGTGATGTAGACAATGCACAACATTAACATATTCGCGATTTTATTCTATTATTAGCCTAATTCCAGTCATAATTCCTTCGATATTTGTAAAATCAACTTCTAAGATTAAACAACAAAGCCATTATTTTATAGTCGTAACTTAACCTGCATCGAGTGATACGTTTTAGTTTTGCAACAAACCTTGTGCTATCTGCTTTTGTACTTTTTCCAATTGATTACATTTCGCGAATCCACGTACGAGTGTTTCGTGCATTAACAATATTTGACGCAATACTTTCTTCGATGTGATACGTAGCTATTTGGCCTCTAAAAATATCGCCGGCTGTGCGAATATTATTTTTATATTTACAAGTGGCGGTGCTTAGGAGTTAAGTAATAAAAATTCAGTGTTGTGGTGCTTGCATATGTCGGTGTGAAACTAACAATATTATTTTTTATAACGCGTTGAATATATGTTGCCGTCATGAAATAATAACTAAATTGCGCAACCTTGGCCTGCACTTTACTGGTTTTTGAATTTGTAGGCAACATATACACAAGGTGATTAATGTTAAATGTGTTTAAACGTCTTGGGTCCTTCTTAGGAGGTGATAAGATGCCCGATACTGCTTCATCAAGCTCTAGGGCTAAAAAACGTCGTGCTAGAAGAAAGAAAAGTAAAACCAAGCAAAACCAGGAAGAGCTATCTGCACCATTAGCTGAAGAGGAAGAGATTACCGAAAATGAACTAAGGAGTACCTACGGAGGGTCCTTCAGGACAAGGAAAAATAAAGAATAAACCAACAGAAATTAAAGTTAGCCCAAAACAAACTTACTTTAGAGGCCGAAGATAGCGATGAGCAGGTTAAAAATGTAAAATCTAATTTATCGGATGGAGAGGTGCAATATCATCATGAGGAACTTCCAAAGAGTAAATGTAATGAATTTGAAGCTCAGCAAGGTTCAGCAAAGACTTCAAAAATATACCAACCACTCTATCCAGAGGCGCTTAAAATACAAGAAATTTCAGATGTAAGTGAAAACGAAGAAAGTTCTGAAACTAAACCTATTATTGTAGAGGCAGAAACTGATTCAGATTCTGGTCTTGTAAGCGAATCATTTCCTTCCTCGGAAGATCAAGATTTACTACCCATAAATACAATGTCGCCCGAAGAGGAGCTTCGCTTACGCAACTTTTTACAGGGTATAAATCTAGTAAATGCGCCCTCCGATGAAGGCAGTGAAGATATATCTAAAACAAATGCTTTAGAATCGATGCAAAAAAAGAAATTCCAGAAAAGAGCCGCTCTTGCAGAATATTTTGCACCCATTGTAGAAAACCCAAGGTACCTAGATATAATTGCTGAAGAAAACAGTGATCTCAGTGATAAAGAAGCGACTAGTAACCAACGTCTAAAACAAGGTACTCCAGAATTAGGTAATCAAACAAAACCGTTAACTAAAGCTGAACCTGTTAACCGCCCCGACAGCGGCAGTAAAAAATTACGAAAATCCGCGAAGAATAATACATCGAAAGCAGATACCAAAGCTGTACTTTTAAACACAAAAATACTGGATCAGCCAGAGGTAGAGAACGTCGTCGAAACAATTTGTGATGTCTCTCACGTTGCAATTTCAGCTACAGCAGAACCAATATACTTGGAAGAAAGTTCGAGTAGCTCATCGCGATCAAGCAGTGAAAATGCCAGCAAAGACACCCTGGAGAAAAGCGATGAAATCGCAGTAGATGAAATGGAAAATCCTGAAACAAAAACAAACTTAGATGTAACTATAGAATTAGAAGATTCTGAAAATATCATGAGTGAATGTGATGAAATTGCTTTTGAAATATCAAATTTAATAGAAGAACTTAAAACTCCTAGAACAGACTTAGAACCCGAGCTTGGGGAAAGTGCTTCTAGTGAAATAGACGTTAATAAAATTAAAAATATTGACTCCAAATCTGCGGAAGCAACTAATAATGATAAATCCAACAGCGATCAAGAGATTACCACTGAAATAGATACTATTTATAAAGATAATCGCAATAATGGTTCAATAAATCTTAAAAAGAAAAGCAATAATTCTTCGGTTGAAACAACACCTGAAGCCTCTACAAACCTAAAATCGACTTCCTTGGAGAAGGATTTTATCAGTCAATATTCAAACGATAACAGTGGACTTATTCTCATTGAAAATTTGACGGCACTTAATTCACAAAACAGTTTAAACAAGGATTCAACAGAATGTGAGAATCGATTCAGTGAAGGAATTGAAAATTCACAACATCTTGGACAAAATTACAAAAAATCGACGAAGAATTTTAGTGAATTTAAAAATTCGGATTTAAACATTTCTTCTTCTTTAAGTGATGAAAACGAAACTTCTAAAATCGATGGCCAAGGTGCGCTTCAACATTCTCAACAAGAAAGCAGAAATGATCAGGTAATTCAGGTAGACCCAACAAAAGATGCTCATGATGAGATTAATAACATCAATAGAGAGAAAATAGACTTCTGTCAAGAAAAAGAGATACCAGAAGATCCTCTACTAAGTAAACAAAGTGATAACACAAACAAAACTCTAGATTCGGAAGGTTCCAATAGTGAAACCAGTGAATCTAAAAATACGAGCTTCGATTACACTGATTCTACGGACTTCGTCATTTTCTCCGAGACAGAGGACGTAACAACATTAACTAAAGAGGTGGAGTTTCAGTTAAAATTTCTAACCAAAACCTCCGAAGACTATCAAGGTTCTAAACCTTTTGAAAGTATACACCCTACAGGAGATGAAGCTGTTGTAAACCAACTTACTCCTCCGCCGACACCAGTAGACAGTTCGCCTAAAAATGAGCTACCTGAAGAGCAAAATGAAGACGTAATCGTCAATTTAAATACCGACATCAATAATCCCAGATCTTCAACCTACAGTAGCAGCAGTGGTAGTTCCAGAACTTCCCTATGCACAGTGAAATTTAATCCTCGAATCTCAAGCGACTTTAATGTTTTTAACCCTGTGCCGCTTCAGCAATTGTGTTTAAATTTCCTAATGAAGCTTTCATTTGGTGCCGAAATTTTGCAAGAGCTTGCCCATGTTTCGTCCAGTTTAAAAGATTTAACCATATTTCGCAATAAGCTTCATAATTTGCCAGCTTTTTTATCTAAGCCTACTGAAGATAAATCTGACATTTCAGCGAAATTGTTATCGAAGGAACCCTGGGTTGGATTACCCTCTGAGTCAGATCCAAAATTATTGGTATACTTATCACCTAATCAAAAAGAGTTCTTAGAGACAGCAAAAAAAATCGAAAACGAAACTGATGTTTTGATAGATTTGCATAGAAAATTCACTGAACGATCAAGTATGGAAAAATGCATTTCGATAGATAAAGCAGAAAACACTATAGAAATCACATCAATAAATAAATCATCAAAAGAAAACAATGACTCTAAAGATAATGTAAAATCGAATGAAAACGATAAAAGTAATTTGGAAAAAATTCTTAAACGAGAGAATTTCTTCACATTACCTAGAACTCATTACGATTTGAATAAGCCTCGTATCGAGGCAAATTCTCTGACAGAATGGCTACTTTTAGCTCGGCGTAATAAAAATACCGATGCATCTAGCCTAGAAACCATATTAGATGAGAGGCATAATGCACCTGGTAAAGATGCTACGCGTGCCTCCACAAATAGGACAAAGTTATCTGGAAATAATTCGAGATACATTCAACAATACAATTCCCTACCTTATCAATTATATCATCAGCAAATGCAGCATTTGTTGGATAAAGAGAGGGAAATTCAATTAGAATTAGAACAACTCGAGGAGGAAAAAAGACGCCTTATTAACGTTATGTCTCCTGTGAAGAAAGAAGCTGTATGCAACGGGGAAATTAAAAGCAAAAGTCTACCCTCTTCTTTCGTCCAAGTTCCCAGCGAATTCTTTAGACAGCAAATGTATGAAGAATATATGTCGCAAGTCGCAGCACGAGAAGAACGGAAGTTAAACAAAGTCATAAAGCTCTCATCCACAGTCCAGAAAACTGAAGAAGCAAAATCGGAAGTTGTACACGTTGTTGACATTGAGGATGAATTTATGAAAAAGGTACAAGAGAAGAAGCTAGGAAAAGAAGATGAAGAAACGAAGCATCCACCGACGGTAGAGGTATGGTCAAAGCTAAAGCCAGAAGTTGATATATTTGAGCCTGTTCTGGTTTTTGATGGTGACACCATAAAGGAGGCCAACGATCTTCCGAAGCATCTTCAAGAATTTGTTGTAATAGCTAAAGATGCATCTCAAAATTTAAACGGCGCAGATAATGGTGAGTTCAATGTGTTTGAGAGTTTTCAACTAATTAACTATGTTTTTGTTTTTCCAGTAGTCGCTAATAATAATGTACTCGACTGATAACAACTTTTAACTAATAAACGTATTTTTAAAGTGCTTGAGATTTTTGTGTTCTTCCTGCTTTTGAACTGACTAATAAAGTTAAATTTGTGTCTAAAAGATTAAAAATTTCCACTTTGGTAGTCACTCAGGTATGACAAATATATAGATTACCATTAAAATACATTTAATTCCAGTCTTTTGGATATATACTTAGCAAATTAGGTGAAAGAGAAGACCCCTGGGAAACCCCTTTATTAAGCTCTAATCTCTCAGATGAGATGCCATAAACGTCGAGCGATATAAAACGACTCGCCTTGGTGAGATAAAACTGTATCTGTAACCAAGCAGACTTAAAAAATTTACTAAGTTTCTTAATTTAAATGTAACAGCTTGTGCATCTTTAAGGATTCGAATAGTTCCGTAAATATATATTTTTTCGTATGGGTTAGTTACACAATTTAGAAAGGTACAAGGAAAATATAACATATCGCTAGGATATCATTGTCAGGGTATTGTCTGTAAAAGTCTGGGTTTTCTACATGGGTGATCTTAGTGCTTTAATCCACTTCCCTGCTTCTTCGTCAGCTTGATGTAATTGTTCAATGGGGAAGTTTATTTATGTTAGAGGACACTCAATCACCAGATGGTGGGGAATTTTGGCTAGGTGACCGTACTCACAATCCGAATTTTTAGATTTTCTCCATTTATGTGTCCAGTAAAGGCTTCTTTCGTGGTTAGTGCGTATGCCGTTTAGTGTTATCCACTGCTTTCTGGGAAGTGTGAACTCGGGGAAGTTTCAGTTGGATCAGAGATTAAATGTAAGGAGTTTGGGTTGCTTTTTGTCCATTCTTCTCGCCATACGTGGTCGATATTAAAGTTGTTATTGATAAGATTTTGGCCCAATATCCATGCCGGTTTCCTTGACTTCAGACGGCTGATAGGGTTGGTGCAGTCTTGGAGGATGGGAAGTTGATCGTTTTCGATACATTTTTTTTTCATTCGTGAGTCAGAGCTGACTGTCGTCTCAGTTGGGGGCCCTATGTTCGATAGGACCAGTAACCACTTAACAGGAGTCCTCTTGGTGCCGGTGATAGTTCGCATAGTTTCGTGTAGGTGGGCGTCGATGATTTTTGTATGGTTACTGTTTATCTATCCAGTCTACGGAATACACTAGGGCAAGTGCCGAAATTCTTAAAACATTTGCGTTTGCACCCCATGAAGTCCCTGCGATTTTGTACTGAATGTCGTTTCTTATCCGCATTTAGACTGCCATTTTTCAGATGTGATGTTTGAACGTGAGTAAAGTAATCTAGGGTGCATAATTTACAAATTTATTATTTAGGTGGAAGCAGGTCACCTCACTGAAACCGAATATCGAGAATTCGGTTTCAGTCTCCAAGTTTGGAAATATTCGTCCAGTACTTTCAGATCATTTGTTAGTTCTCTTTCTGTTGTCGTGAACTCATTGGCTTGGCATGAAAGGGCGATGTCGTCACATATATAAACTTTCTAATTGTTGTTTGAGGTAGGTTAACTGTGTAAATATTGAAAGAAACGAGGGCTAACACCGTGCCTTGGGGTAGCCCTTCATTAATTCTTTAATTTCGAATTGTCTTTCCGTCTGAGTGTACTTGTATGTTTCTGTTTGCCAGCATGTTGTCAAGTAATGTGGTCAGTTTTTTTACATAAAATGATATCAAGGAATTTCATCATCATGCCATTCCGCTATATTGTGTCGTAGGCCGAGATTAGGTCGATGAATACGACTGTGGATTTTTGTCGCTTTTGAAATCTGTGTTCAATGTGTGTGGCTAAAGCTATTACTTGTTTACTGCAACTCCTGTTCTTCCTAAAACCAGCGTGTTCAGGTGGTATATGTTCGTTGACTGTTTATCATGCGGTTGAGAATTAATCTTTTTAAGAGCTTATACGAGGGTAAATCAAATATGAACCGAAATTTTTTTTTTAATTTATTGGTACCAGATACATATATGAAAATTATTAACTCTCTTTCTACATAATCTCTTGATTTTATTATGCATTTTTCCCAACGGATAGGGAGGTTTTTAATGCCCTCATCATAAAAAGAGGGGAGGCGCGTTTGCAGCCAATTGTGCATAAATGTCTCAACAGCAGGCATCATCATAGAATCTCTCACCTCATAGAGCTTCTTTCAGTGGTCCAAACATATGATAATCGCATAGTGATAATTCGGGATTCTAAGGAGCGTGTACTAATGTTGTCCATGGCATTTTCTCTAATTTTTGATGTGTCAGATTGGCTTAGTGGGGGCGAGCATTGCCGTAAAGCAATATCACATTTCTAACCAAAAATTCGCGCCTTTTTCGCCGATATGCAAATTTTTCTTGCTTCATCCAATCTGAGCTGCAATTTCACCAACAGTTAAACTGCGATCACCTTCCAAAAGGCGTTGCAACGGCGTTGATCTTGTCCGCAGTCACACTGGTCCGAGAACGACGGGCACAGGGTTCATTATCAACTTCTCCTTCGAAAAATTTTTGTGAGATTCATACACTTGAGTTTTCTTCAAACAAGTATCTTCAAACTGTGCTTCTAGTCTACGAAGAATTTCGGCAGGTTTTACATCTTCAACGGCAAGAAATTTAATAATAATGCGCTGCGCGACGTGCGAAGGAATCTTTCGCTCACTCATTGTATTTACAACCAACGAGCGGCGAGAACGGAATTCACTTGAACGCAGGAAGTCACGTGATATCCCCACCTAACATGTCTAAGAGTATGCGCACTCTCCCAACGCCCCATGGCAGCATGATAGAAATTTCTGTTCATATTTGATTTACCCTCGTAGCATACACTTAGGAGAGCTATCGGTCTAAAGTCATTTTGTTGCCCTCTTTGTCTGGTTTTATTGCTGTTACAATTTGGCATATTTGAAAGATCGGGTCAGTTTTCCAGTTTGTAAGATATTGATGAATAGTTTCCTGAGCTATTCCGTTGCTTCTGGTTCAGGTGTTTTGGAAATTCGGGATATATTTTATCCAGACTTGCCGCCTTTCCTAGTTTTATTTGTTTTAGTGCTTCTGATGTTGCATTAGGGGGAGTTCTAGTCAATTCGATCATCCTACTGGCAATTTCATTTGGACAAACAAGACTTTCTTTTTTCTTCAGGTTTGGACCGGTTTCCAGTTTCCAAAGCAGGTACCAAGCTCTACTGCTGGAGTGTTGGAATGTTCTCCATCGTTGTGTGCCATTTTTCTCGTCTGACTGTATCAAAGTATTCTAGGGGTTCATCGGCTACTTCTGCATCTTCGCTGCTTTTGTAGGTTTCATATAATTCGTTGCATTGTGGGCTCCATTCTGGAATATACTGTTATGTGCGTTATCGGTTCGAATTGATACACGTGATGGATTATTCCCACTTTATTACTGAACTCAACTTTGATCACCACAATTGACAATTAACTCACTTATTGTGGACTTCTACTAACTCAATAATTACACTGATTCAAACTGACTGACTCAAGGGAAAGCTGACCGCCTTTTTATAGTTTTGGCCCCTGGCTTCTAGAACTTTTCGGCAGATAAGTCTTATCGTTTACCGAAATTTCTGGAACGCGTATCTGCCATTTGTTTCGTTATCGCGACCGCTTTCCCCTTATCAAATCCTTCTAGAAACTTTTTTTATTTACTAAATTATACAATTCTATTCTAAATTCTATTACATCTATTTACATTGCGTTACAATACTCTTTCCTGTAGCCCCTCTGTATGTGTATACTGAGTAGTACTCCCGTAAAACGGGAATAGTTATCTAGTTTGCAGGGATCCATTTCATATTATAGTCTAGTTCTTTTGTGAATCACTTCCAGTTGGCTCTGCGGAAGTTCCAGCGGGGTTTTGGTACTGATCTGATAACTGGGATTTGTAAGTCGATTTCTAGTATAACAGGTCGGTGTTGACTTTGGGGGAAAGTTTTTTAATATTGTTTTCTTACATTGTTCGTTTGTAGACACGAAACATAGATCTGAGTTATAATCCCTTCTCCATCTGGCTGAGTCAAAAGTGCCTTTGTCTTTGGTACCGTGCATGAGGGAAAGGTGTTCCTTCTCTGCCCATTCATCCATTCCGTAAAAATTCAGTGATTGTGATTTCATAAATTTATACATTAAAAAAAGAAGCTTGTTCTTCAACCTACCCATGCTTGATACTATTTTTTTATTAAAAAATGTGAATTTACATTCTTAAAAAATTTCATTAAAAAGTCGCAACACGTAAGTTTTCACGTAAAAAATCGCAAGTTGAGAAAAACTCGAAAAGATTTCAAATTTTAAATTGAAATTTGTACCAAGATAAATTTGGTAGTATCGATTTTAAATTTAACTCTTAAGGCAAAAAATTGTTTCCATAAAGAAGAACATTTAAACTTTCCAGTTTAAAAACTGAAAATTTACAATATACGAGTTGAAGCAACTAAAAACACTCTTAATTTATTTTTTTAAATGTTGGAGTTTTGGCGCTTAAAATAAGTTCTAACAAGAAAAAGTTGTAGTTTATACGAGAAAATAAAAAAAATAGAGAAAAAAGAAAATGCCAATAAAAGGGTAGAAATTTAAATATGTAAATTCGAAATTTAGAGACAATGGTAACATAAGATTGAAATATTGAAAAACTAAGTATACTATTAATATAAGTGTCAAATTTTTAACTTAAGGACAAAATTTTATAGACAAAAAATTAGACTCGATTAAAAAACTAAATTTTCAACATAAATTTAGCACTTTCGAATTAATAATCAAATAAATGTGTGTATGCTACTTTTTTCCTAAACTGTTGATTTTTAGACTAGATATGTAATTTAAAACATAAAATATTTAAATAAATATCTAAATTAATTCTCGACAAATTTTAGAGATTGGACTCAACATTTTGAGAAGATTTTTTCTTAATACCAATATGTTACTTTTTTCACCAGTTTTTAAGCTCGGAATTTATAAAAACAAATTTAAGTTTCAACACTAAATTTTAAGAAAAAAATGTCTATTTTTTGCTTAAAAATCAAATTAGGAGATCTTTTTAAAAATTAGAAGGTGGTTTTTAAAATTTAGAAGTCAAATTCTTAAAAAGCTATTTTTATAAATTTATGTAAAAACTGTTAACTTTACACTCTTTATGTTTAACTGTCTTTCCTAAATTTATCTAAAAGTCAAAATTTCGGAAAAACTTACAGTTAAGTAGCGAAATTTTTAAATTTTTACAAAATTATGCTGTTTAAAACTTCGAATTTTTGAAAAAAGTTCGAGTTTAAAGTTGAAATTTAGAGAGAGCGGATCATTTGAGAAGATTTTTTCTCAACAATTGTTTTTTCAATATTTTGTTATAAATTCTTTAACCTAGGAATTTATAAAAACAAAACAAATATGAGTTTCAGTACTAAATTTTAATAAAAATTTGAAATTATAAAAAAATTGTCGATGTCTTTTTCTTTAAAAATTAGTCAAAAATAATCAAATCTATTTTGAGGGTGCGGGAGTTGGCTTCAGCAGGAAATGTCGAAGACAAGTGTCACATCAGCCTCAAAATTCTAATCTTAAACACGTACGTTCGACCACTTTTTCGAAATTTCTCTAGAAAGTCTTATATTCGTCGATTTTTTGTTTGAAGTTTCAATGAAGGGTTTCTTTAAATAAATGTAGGAGGAGGAACTTGACTTCAGGTAGTAGACCAAATTTTCTCGAAATTTATATGAAAAATAACTCTCAGAATTCCTCGAAAACTTTAACTCCAGTTTAAAAAAGTTACCATCATTTAGGTTTTAAAATTAAAGCAGCAGGAATGCTTTTTAAAAAGTAGAATAGACGCTCGAACATTCAAGATTTTAAAAATGTTTCCTTAATAAATTTGGGTTTTTAAAACTTTTTATTTTAATATTTCGCATGACTTTTTCCTCAAAATTTTAACTATTTTTTACATTGTAATAAAACCCCAAATAAATTTTAATTGACAAAAAAATTAACTGAACTGCAAGTTAAAGTTAAAAATATATGATTCACAAAAATTTTACTTCAATGATTAATATTTTTACTCTTACTTCAATATTCTACTTTTTTTGTTATTTTATTCGAAAAGTCAAAATTTTCTTAAAAAGTTTACAGCTAAGAACTTTTTTTAATGTAGTGATTTTTTTGGTAACTTACATTTTATTCTCATACTTTTTTAATCTTTCATATTTCACGTTGTGCAGAATTTCTTGGCCATTTTGTTTTCACATAACTGGGTTAATGCAGCCCGATTAAAGTAAATCTGAATAAACTAGCAGTGATATACCTGCTGCGTTCCCATGCAGTCACCATATCCAACCACCACTAAAATTTCATTTTTTTTTTCTCCTTCGATTAAACCTACCATATTAATTTCTAAGTTTTCGATGGCTTATAAATAAAAACTTGGCAACTGCAACTGTGTTAGGTGAAGTTTACATTTTCAAAAAATCAATGGATCATTTAACTTTTTCTTTAGGCCTATCCAATCTATTACCTTTGTCTTAGTTCTTAGATCTTAGATCAATGCTATTTCAAATTAATGACAAAATTACCACAATTTAACCTTAAGTTACTAAAATTTAAAGGTAAGAAATGCTGTCGAAAGTGCTGCAAGGAAGCTAACAGGATTAACAGAGCCTTGTTTAAAAATAGACCCAAACAACAAAGT
This sequence comes from Dastarcus helophoroides, assembly GCA_028583605.1. Lineage (NCBI taxonomy): Eukaryota > Metazoa > Arthropoda > Insecta > Coleoptera > Bothrideridae > Dastarcus > Dastarcus helophoroides. The sequence continues at coordinate 27,376,032 of CM053329.1, read as the reverse complement.
AACTTACTGCACGATATTGACTCATCATTGGTGTTGGCAAAAGGATTTTTGCTTCGCAGAGGTTTGTAGCCAGCTTCTTTACAGCTTGGAAGAAAATTTATTGCTTGTTATCTTTAAACAACTAACCAAGCACATGTATATAGATACATCCATTCATGTGCCCAGCTCATTATAAATAGCACAGATAATTTTTGAACACATTATTATCGTATTTCATCATTTGGTCAGTACCCTAATTTCTTGGCAAATTGTCAATAAAAGATAACTTATATTCTATTTCTAATTTTGTTAAATAAAATGCTAGAATAACAAAATCATATGTAAATATTTTACTAATACTTTCACTCACTTTATAATTAAAATGTAATCCTTGTTTCAATATTCATGAATTAATTATGATGAATACCTTCACTTTATTATAATATTGTACAAACTAAAAAAATTCAACAAATATAGTATAATACGAGTAGATGTGCGTTTACATTTTCTTGTTCTGAGTTTGCTAGGGTAGGCAATGCCTTTTTTGCCTTCATTTTATAATAGGCAAACTAATGAATAATGTCGATAGTTTTTCATAAAGCTTTTGGTTTCGATTTTTCCTACGGTGCAGTAGTGATATTTTGGCAATATTGTGAAAAATTTTAAAAAGTTATATTGTTAAACATTGAACTCTATAATACCTAATTTCAGCTATTGCTAGATGCTAGAATTTTCCAGCATATCAAGCAAAAACAGATTTCTTTCCTATAAATGCCTCTCCTATACAGTGCTAGTCTATAACTTGGAATAAATTCTGTAAATCAAACACAGTTTTTTTTCGAAATATGCTCGGACTTGTCGATTAATATTTTAATTTGCGCTCTTTTTGATGTAGGAAAATTTTATACAGAATGTCCCAAATTTAAGATATGACATTATCGACAATTTTTTTAAATAGTAACCCTATTTTTTCTTAACTATTCTTAAAGCATATATTAAGTTACACATGCGTACCAAATTTCAATTCTTTATTTCTTGTCATTTAAAAGATATTTAACAAATAATAACTAATTTGAAAAATTAAGGAATCTGATTCAACTCAATCATCTTTCTTTAATAAATGTTCAAAATGTTGTCCATTTACTAACTGACAATACCGGAACTAAACTAAACGGAACTAAAACTCGTTGAAAAAGGGCGCTAATTAAACTATTAATCGACGTGTCCGAACCTATTTCTGAAAAAAAAAAACTTTCTTTGATTTACTGAATTTATTCCAAGTTAGAGAGGAGCACTATATAATTTTATTAAAAGTATGGAAGCTGTCAAATATTCTTGTAATATTTTTTTTCCATTTTGGATCCTCATTAACTCGCCTTGAACCACACAAAATTTATTTTATTTTACCGTGGCCAGTTTGTGAAATATTTGAATTATGTAAATAAATAAAATTATTTACTTTTGAAAACTTTTTTTGACACACGACTATATAACATACTTAAAATGCTTACATTTTTCTATTAAGTTATTCAGTTTTTACATAGATGAAATTACGCAAAATCGTTAGGATCCACCAGTTACCATTTTAGTGAAAAATTTAAGGTGCTACATTAAAATTATATTAAAAAGGAAAGTCAGCGCTACATTTATTTGATCGATAATTGTATCTGACACTGTTCGAGATTTTAGGTAATAAATCAAGGAGAGATAAAATAGTAATGAAGATATCATAATTATGTTATAAATCAGACAGTTGTCGTCGAGATCTTTGATTCTAAAGCACATTGATCACACTACCGCTGAAATGACAATTCGGCGAAACGCTTGAATCAAATTTAAATCAACACAAAACTAGTTAATAAATCTATTTATAAGAAAAATAAACAAGCGAAATTTAACGGGAGCAAAAATGATGGACAGGTCTTATAACGCAGTTAGTGTTCACCTACCTAGCTACCGACGCGGCTAAATCCGTATCTCCTCAGTGTTCGACGGCGACGTCGACGTTAAAAGCGTCGTTAAAAAGCGTCAGTTTCCAAAGCCAACTAGGATCAAATGCACGACGATCACGTGTAATGACAAAGTGACATGTAGTTCGTTGTTAGTGCTTTCAGCGGTGCTGAAACCCCGAAATGATTGTTCCAGTGCCCACATTTAAGGCCACGGCACCAACCCCAAGTCAGTAACAAGCGATTGTCCTTTTTAAATTGTCTTTTAACGTTTTACTAGAACGGTGATCTAACAACCTCGATCTTGTGTGTCGTTCTGTTTACTTGAACTACATTAGCTTTAGGTGTCAAATTTAAACCGCTTAAATAAACAATGCGCCTAACCTTTATTATGTGATTGAAAGAATTTGATATGACAGGATTTAAATTTAGTTTGTCGAGTTAAACTGACACGTGACATTGGGAAAATGTTCAAATGTCAGATAAACAAATAATTGTTTAAGCTACACTGAAATCACCTTTACGACATTGCGTCGGATCCAAAAAGATTTTTCGAATTCATAACATTCTCCTATAATTTATAATATTTTACGGCATAACTCTTCTTGTCACCAAATTATCCTTCTGATTATTTTGAGCGTCTCTTATTAGTAGTATTAACATTATTTTAAAATTAACCAAAAGTACAAGGTTACACATGAGTGCTTGATACATCTTCTAACATCCTAACTAACATTTAAAAATGCAAAAGTGTGTTTGTCTGTTTATCCGGTTTTCACGGCTCAATTACTCAAATTATTTGAATGAAAATTAGTACAGGCGTACCTTGAAAGCCAAATTCACTACTAGGATATGTTTTATCCCGGAAAACTAGTCCAAATATATTTCCAAATATCCAGAAAGAGTAAGCCCTTCTCCATAAATGCAAAATCTGGGGCCAAAAACTTAAGATTGACGACCTTCCCACTTTGAGGTAGTACCCAACATACTTTTGACAACTAAAAAAAAGGTCCTTCGCCTAACAGCTGCTCCCCAATCACATGCGATTTGGCGCCCGAGGCACGTGCTCGCGTTTGCCTCCTCCCTAGGTCCGGGCCTGCTAAAAATACATATGATCGTACCAACACGAATTTGAACATAAGCATTCTACTATCTATGCGAACTCTTTAAAGCTGTGTACGTCTGATCAAGTTAGTTTTATTACTACGTTTATTCGAACTAATTTTTTAAATTAGAAAGTACGTTTGATCAACATCACACTCTATCGCTATCCTGCAACAGCCTACTATATCTGGTTCTTAATTAAAACCAGAGGCATATTAAAAAATTGAAACAAAAATTGATCCGTCAACAGGCACGGATACAGGATTTTGCTGAGGTGAGGCAATTTTTTTTATGATTTTGCCCATCTTACAGGCCTGTAGATAACTTTTGCAATGGCGAAGTTCTACTTTTCTCAATAAAAAACATTTCTCATGTTTGCAAAAACAAGCTCAAAGATTGTTTATATTTATCCCTTACTAAACAAAATACAGGTAACTAAGACCAGAACTGAACCAAAAACAAAAGAAAACAATTATTTTTGTCGAAGGTGAACCGAAAAAAATAACGATTTATCGTTGAAGAACATCATTACTACAATCGATTGATTGAAGGAGGTCTTTTTGGAAATTTGGAAATTTTGTCTTTATTCTTGTTTCGGTTTTGAGATTAGTCTTCGGTGTTTTTCCGAAATTAAGATTTATTCTTTCAATTTTTTCTTTTTCTGAATATTTATTTTATACACGAATCGAATTTATTTCGAGTATTTTTGAAGTCTTCTCTCTGATCTCGAAATTTCGAGTATTCTATCAAGATTCTAGTCCAACGTGCGGCTTCCAGAAATTTCAAAAAGCACCCTTGTATGTAAAAAAAAATTTGAAATTTTAAGAGTAACTCGATATTTACAAAAAATTAGATAAAATGTAAAAACACAAAAATAAACTTATTTCGAAATTTAGAAATAAAAGTTCAACATTCAAGAATAAAATCTGAAATTTTAGAAAGTAGAGTAAAAATTCAAACCACAAACCCGGCACTTTAAAATGAAAGTAAATGTTTCTAAATAAAGCTATAATTATACAGAAAATACGATTTCAAAAGATAATAATTTCCCATTTCGAGACCAAGTGGAATTTTTGAGTGCAAATAGGAAAATTTGATTCTGAAATTAACAAGAGAAACATAAACAGAAAAATTTATAGTATAATTGAGAAGGACAGAACATTTTATTAAATATCTCAAGAATCTTGAGAATAAAAGTTGGATAGTTAGTTTCTGAAAGAGAAGAAGAAAAGAAGGAGTAGACTTCTGATTTTTAAAATCAAAATTTGAGAAAAAAAAAGATGGAAGCCTAGACACAAAATTTTGAAACGAAACTCGAAATTAATGAAATAAATCTTTTTTCAATCAGTTTTGAATTTTTTCTCACAATTTTTAGTTTACATTTAAACATTCTTATTATTTTTGATGCTAAACTTTGGAATAATGGAATAAAAGAAAAATTTTTTAAATTTTCAGAAAAGTCAACAATTTGGGATTAGGTAAATTTTGAGCAAACAGGCAATATTTCTAAACGAAGTGAACATTTCAAGTTTAAATTCGAAATTATGAAAAACCTGAACATTGAAACTCAAAAGTCGGATCCAGAGAAAAAAGATTAAATTTAGGATACTCGCAACTTGGAGAATGACGTTGAATCTATTAAGAAGAAAACAAAATCAAATTAGAAAAAGTTCGTGAGCTTTTATAAATTACGAATTTTTTTATCAAGATTTCGACTTCGTCTTAATAATATATTAAACTTACGCTTTTAATTTTCATTTTTTTCAAATTTTTAAGCCTAAGTCAAAATTTCTAAAAAAAGTCTCTAAATCTAAAAAATGTTATCGAATATATGAGAAAAGTCGAAATTTCGAATTCAAACTCAAAATTTGAGAAAAACTGCCAAATTTGAAATGTTGTGAAGGTCTTAATTTCGACAGAATTTTTTACTAAAAATTACTTATTAAATTTTCGGTTTCTATTGGAGGTTTTACGAACATAATAAAAATTATGAGTTTCCAGGTTAAAATTTGGAAAAAAAAACTATCAAAAACTTTGATTTCTTAATTATCTTGATTGCAATACCAGATCCCAATCTTTGTTCATTTTCTGACCCGAAAATTGACCATCGAAACTTGTCAACTTAAGACTTATTAACTTACTTTTGGCTCCAACTTTTGAGTGTAATCTTGAAAGTTGGATTTTATCGCAATTTGTGTTTGAAATAATGTTTTTTTTTTGTAAAAATAACAGTTCGGAGTCCTGCCAGTAAAAATTAAGGAAGCAATGGTGGATTTTTCTTGGTTTTTAAGGTAATATACTTTTGATTTAGGAACTCATGGGAAGAGATTGATCCTTTCTTATCTACGTTATTGCTCCAGAAAATTGGTTCTAGGCAAAAAAAGTAGGTACTCATAAACAGGTATGATGTACTTAATACGATTTCAAAATTTTGAAATTGGTCAAAATAGAGTACCAAGAGAGGTAATTGCACCCACTTCCCCCCGCCTCCCCCCCCTGTATCCGTGCCTGTCCGTCAATTTAAGTAATACAAAAACTCTCTTTAATTTTTTAAGTTTTTCGTCTATAAGTTGAAAAGGCTATTATTCATTTAAACCCGCAGACGAAGTCGAAGGTAATAGGCAGTGATTATCCAGTGTTAGTCAAAAGTCCCCTCCCCTTCTATCTTTTGAATTTTAGATTAATAAAATTTCGAGGATAAAAATAACGGCTTGTAAGTTTCAACAAATGATAATAGGTGACGTAATCATCATAAATGAAGTCCTAAGGTCCTTATAACAAATTATTTTAAATGGCATCCTATACAAATGACACATCGTTTAGAAGGTATTGTTTCAAACTTATTTCGGAACACTACGATTATGATTCACTTAACTATCAGACTATCTAACTATCTGACTAACTAACTGATTGACTTGAGGAAAAGACTACCGCTTATTTATGCCGCTCCGGTTTCTAGAACGGATCTTCGTAGATATCGGGCTGACGCTCGATGAAATGTTTAGATGCTTATCGTTTTTTTTTTTAGTTTAATCCACTCGCAAAGGGTAACTCCATTATGTTTTCAAAGCACTGCAAATAGGAACCGAAAATAAGGATAGATGGCGATGAACCGCCTTCTTAAATAAGAATAGGTTGTAATTTTCAGTAACGAGTTCCATAGCTCGGAAGTTCTATAGAAAAAAAGAGTCTCTGTAAACAGAAGTCCTATGTCAAACTGGACCGCACAGAAATTTGCTGTCTCCGACTGTCTTGTATGCCTCAAGAATTTTGTGCTTGGGGGGATCAATCCTATTAATTCCTGCGAGCATCTTCCATGCTAGTACTTGTAGAAAAGAGACAAGTCACCAACCATCCGGCTGTGGTGTAGTTGCTCTAGTGTTGCGAGAGAATCGGTCAAACTCTCGTTGTCAATTAGGCGAATCGCTCTTCTTTGAATTGAATCCAAAAGAGCTAAAGTATGCTTTGGGGCTGAACTCCAAACAGGAAAACAGTATTCTAGTGTTAGACTTGAGCTTTGTATAGTGTGCCATATGATTCATTCTCGCAGCCGCTTCCCATTACTAATTTTCTAGAGAGTTCCTTATCCTTACACTACACAATCACTAATACAAATGTTATAAGTATAGTTTGTTACACTGTAAGAAATGCCTATTAAGTCATACTAATTTTATTTGACTTAAGGGTAGTTTTGAGGGGTTAAAAGTTACTAGTAAAACGTACTCTTTCCCCCTCGCATGTTTCGAATCGTTATACTTAGGCTATCAAATTTGAAGAACGAAAATAAACGCATTAATAGTAGTAACAGATGACTTAATCGTCATCTGTAACATCACAAACCCACTATGACCAATAGCAGTAAATTGTATCAGGTGGCGAGTGACACCTCATTTAAAACATATTTAAAAGACCTATTTGGTAATATTAATTGTGTTTGGATTTATGGTAGTTTTGATGAATTAAATAAATAAATCACTAATTGAGCCTTGAATTAATAAAGATTTAGAAGCCGTGTTTGGATAAATGTTAAGAAAGTTGAGGTTGTTTTAATTCATTAGCTTGATTTACTTTCCTATGCTTTTATTTTTATTATTATTTAAATTAAACGTAAACTCGAAAACTCACTGATTCTAATAGTAAATAAATAAGGATGTGACGCACCTACAAAATTAATGTACAGTGGTCAAACCGCCGGATTATTTAATTTCGGAGTATATTAAACAATTCTTAGAAGTTAGATTGCTGTTTATGAAAAATGTGCCAACGGTGGAATTTGTAACATGGCCCAAAGTCATAGCACTGTACTTACAAACAAGTCCTATTTTTTCAGATTACTTAAAACTTGTGGGGTCTATTAAGAAAAAAAATGATTCCTCGGTAAATGGTTTAAAATACTTCTATCGGCATTACATGTTTCTAGCATAGATTCACAAAATTCAAAACGTTTGTCGTCGGAAAATATCTCTCGACTATTAGTCACTTTAAAGCACTTGCATCTACTTCTTCCCGATTTATCTCTTTTTTTTTCACTTAACTTTCTTCTGTAATTCTTATCTTTATCGGTCGATTTTCATGTGAAAAAGAAAATCATGCAACGAGATTTTCGGGGACCTCGGGGCCGCAAGTATCGTTTAGTATCATTTACCTACCTTACCTTATCTAACCTAGGTCATGATTTAAAAATATTTTTTTAGGATAAATATACCAGAAAGAAATGATTTAATCACGTATTCATATCATACTCATTTTTCTCTACCTTCTTTGAAAATAAAAATGACATTATGACTGAAACACCGTATATATTCAAAATCTACTGCCTATACTGTTTTAGTTTTTTAGATAACTCGATGCAGCTTTTCATTTAGGGCTTTTTATTTGTATAGTTACCATCATTTCTAGTAACCTTTCCTTAAACAATTTTCTGATTACGCCCCTTGAAATAGCTATTAAAATAGTGGTATACTCCAACACTCTCCAACTATTGATATACCTTGTAATTATTTTATACAGGGTGGACCATAAGTAATGGTACATAGAGCAAGAGTAGATTTTTCGTATAAAAATAACGTGATTTAGCCACATTTACCTTATACCAAAAGTTGATATTAATAGAGATACAGGGTGTCAAAGTTGAAAAAAAATTGTGATTTTTTCGCATAACTGATGAACACATTTCACTATAGACAAGAAATTTGGCATAGGGGGTTTCTTTGGTCAAGAAATTCTAATTTGCTAACAGATTGTCAATAACTCATAGGGGGCGCCACCTGCGCCACCTTGTATTATTCTAAAGCGTCATAACTTTTTTGTGCCTTCATGTACACTTATTTTAAATAGATATTTTTATTTACCTATAATTTTTTCGTAAAAAAGATGTATTTTCTAAATGTTGATACAAGCAACCGTTTTCAAGATATTTGCCTTCAAAGTTTGCCGTACGTTTATTTTAAGTTATGTAAATGTGAATTTTTCGCAGTAGGTTTCCAAATAAAAGTAATAAAACTGACTCTAAAATAGTTTATATCAAATATTTCTCTACTGATATTAGTAATACACATATTTTTCAAATTTCTAAAGCAAATTTAAATAAAATACCAAAACACAATTTATTTTGAAAAATAAATATGTGGGAAATGAACTTTTTCATTGTAAACAATTAAAAATTTGGCGCTCTTTTATTGAAATTTTTCTCCAAATATCTGCTTTGACCACTCAGACTATTACAATTTTCTTATGCGGACTCAGAGATCATATCTCCTATCTCTATGTTAGAAAATAAATTACGTCTTAATTTTTTGGATTTTCTTTATTGAGATTTTTAAAATTAAGGAATAATATTATCAGCAAAGTAATATTTGGCATAAATTAGTTTCTAAGCTGTCTTATCATTACTTTTTTTCAAGCCTACTTCGAAAATTTAATATCTTAATAATTTAAAACCAAGACACGTCAAGCTTTAAAGGCAAATATCTTGGAAACGGTTGCTCATATCAACTTCCAGAAAGTACACCTTTTTTTACGTAAAAAATATGGGAAAACAAAATGACTTATTTAAAATAAATATACGTGGGTGCACAAAAAAGTTATGTTGATTTAGAATTATGCAGGATAGCGCAGGTAGCGCCCTCTATCATCTATTGGTAATATGTTAGCAAATTCGAGTTTGTCGACTTAAGAAACCGCGCCAAATGTTGTGCTTATATTGCAATTCATTCCATAATTATACGAAAAAATCCACATTTTTTTCTCAACTTTGACACCCTGTATCTCTGTTAATATCAAATTTTGGTATCAGGTAAATGTAGCTAAATCACATTATTTTTATTCGAAAAATCCACCATTGCTCTGTGTACCATTACTTATGGTCACCCTTCATAATTTATAAACATAACCATCAATTTACAGGTGAAAAAATCCTGCATAAAACCATGATCTTGCTACTGAGCTGGATGAGTATGCTAATTAGATCGCATCTGTCACATAATTCGCCGGTTTTGTTGAAAACATTGATGTGCGTGACGTAACAGAATTATTTTAAATTTCGCTTCCGGCGATCTAAATAAAACTTGGCTCGGATAGCGAACTTCATAATTTACTTAGCTATAAGTTGGTCAGTATTGAGTAATGTCTATTTACCTTTTGAATCGAAGATGAACGTGTTGAAGGATTTCATAATAACGTGTAAAATAATCCCCAATTGTTCAATATTCTTCTTCTTATTTTTTCATTTTCTCCTTAACGTTTAGTCCTCCATAAAGATTACTTCTTATAGAGTCGGCTCTTCTTTGTGATTCTTGATAAACTAGTTTTTTTATTTGATTATATTCCTCCAGAGCAACCACTCCTCAAAACGTTCAAATTTTCATGCAATTTTTACCGACCGTTATGGAGAAGTTTCACTGTATATGGCAAATATTGGTGTAATTAAATTTAACTGACTTACTATCTGGTGATTTTGGACCATAATGCAGTTGTAAAAAAATTGATAATTGTTATTCCTGCACTAAATTCATTCGTGCGAATTATTGGCCTCAACTTAACTATCTCAAAAATACGCGCTTTGATGTCTCATTAAAAAAATTATCATCCCGCGTACTTAATAAAAAAATAACCATTTTAGACTGTTTAATAAAAATTAAGTTTATAAATGCAAAATGGAAATACTTAATTAATTTTTATTTTATTTTTCTATTCAAAGAATTTCATTTTGGCCAAAGAGTCAACATCTACGCAAACTTGACATGAAAGAAGTATTTTTCAAGGTTTACAATGTTGAACACATTACGAAATATGTCAATATTTGCACCATAAAAATATATTTAGCCGGACCTATAGTTGTTTAGCAAGGAACTTTAGAGTTTTATTGTACAATGTATATCTACTTTAAGCACATGAACTAATTTGAGCGAACTGAGTCATGAACATAAATGAAGGGCACAGACCGAAATAACTTGGGATAGATTTTAGTGCAGCAATGACAGTTGTAGGAAGTTCATTCAGTGTCGTAACAAATTAAATGGAAACAGCGGATATGGATTTATTTTATTTGGACTTTGTAGTACAAAGTACTCCCTCAAATTTAATTAAGGTCTTTATCACACTCTGAACAACTCATTTCCATCAGGATTTTTCATTGAAAGATTCTAATGTATTCGTATTCGTAACCTATTTCTATTTACCTTTAACAATTTTGTATAGTTGTAAACAGTATCTTATCTACTAACTTTTGTGTATACAGACAAATTCATTGATCGTCCATCTTATCTCACAAAAAAAATCCGACTATTATCATTTAAATTAGACATCTCTGCCGCTATGTATACAATGCTCATTCTATTTCAAACAGTAAGTCGGTTTCTATGATCGATTTTGTTATCACAGGTGTTTGGGCGCCAGGGCAACATCAAGAAGTCACATCACCTCCGGAAAGAAGTCCACATCAAGGGAAAAAAGATGAACCCTATACCCTCGGTGTGGACCCCAAAAAGTGCCACATCTAGTCCAGTCGCCGAACGCAAAGAGTTTAGACCAGTCAATTTCGAATCACCCAAATTAAGTAGAAAAAATAAATCTTCCTCCTCTTTAATTGAGGTGAGTATTAAATCTAGAGTTTGTTTACAATCATGCAAACGTGAAATTTTTGACGTTTCCTACATACGTACCTATTAATTGTCCTATCAGATTAATCTTATCAAATTTATCTATTAACTATTGTCATTAAAATATAGTTATTATTTTAATGCAATTGTTTAACCACATTTGTTTAAATATAAAACAAATTCAAATGATTAGATAACCAACGCTTCCTAACCTATTATTTGGTAAAAAATAAGCTGGAACGGAACCTGTTTTATGACAAAAGTAAATTAAAAATTATCTTTGACAAATAGCTCTAGTAGAAGTAGCTCTGGCAACTCGAGGAGTCAATTTATGGTTCATTAAGCTTCCACTCCTTAAGAAACTGACCCAAGTACGATTTCAGATCAATTGCTCAATATTTCAAAGGATTTTGCTAACTTAGGCATAAGTGGTAATGATGTTTGGGATGTGGTGGATATAACATCACTACTCGTCCGAACTCAAGTATTTTTTTACGTATCAGCTATCTTGCCAGGATGGAACACAATTTCTTTGTGATTGTCCAATTTTGGTCCTTTGTAAAAACGACTAAAAAAAGCATCAGTTCCCTTAACTTCATTATTCGTTTGCTGCAAATTCCTAGGTTGATCGTTGTAATTCCTCAGTTTAACAGCATCTTTATAACCACATAAAATTAACAAAAGTGCCATTTTTAAAGTAACACAACATACGATGTATTTTGTGCAACATTAAGCTTAATCCATTATAATTTGAATTGGTCTTACTATAAGCACATTATTTGTTAACTAGTCGAAGTCAAGACATTTCAAATTATTTTTAATTATTATCATAGATTTAACTTATCCACTATCACTGGCACTGGCATAATTATATGACAATTCGATAAAATAATTGCTTTCATTTTGCCCCCATTCACTTCAGTTGTTCAACCAGAACGTTGGTCAGCCTAGGAACTCTTCAGAATGAAATTTTGTAAAATAGGAGGTGCGACAATTTATAAATGAAATCTGGTTTATTCGCACAATCTTGCAATTTACCTCTTATTCTCTTTAATGTACTCCCCTTCCCTGTCTATAGATCGCGGCATTCTTATCTTTCATTGTTCAAAGCACTGCTGCGGCTCATCAATCCTTAACCGTTTCAACAGGTGTACCGTTTTTTGCTTCGTTACTTCAGCGGATGGAAAATGGGTTCCCTTAAGGACACGTTTCACTTTGAGGAAGAGAAAGAAGTCACAAGGTGCCAAATCTGATAAATATGGAAGATGATTAACGTTTACAATTGACTTGAATTTCGTCTTGGTCATCCTTACTTTTTTCATTCTTGGAGATTCAGGAGACTTCCAATGCCTCGATTGCCTCTTTTTTTTTGGATCATACTGGAAAACCCAGGTTTCATCATAGGGGATGGTCTTTCCCAGCAAGACAGGTTTTTGAATGATCTCTTCAATTCTTTCACTAGGCATGATTTTGGCAACTCAACAGTACACCATTCACTTCAAACCGATATCAAAAGCAAATTATATTAAATAGAGAGATGAAACTAAATGGGCTGCATTCTGGAACTTTCAATGTCAACAACTTTCACTAGCAGTTTGCACCCCCTCCCCTCCGCCATTCACCCTCGGCGTAAAAAGTACAGTCTCGTTTACAAATTCTCGCACCTCTTATTTCTGACACTGTGTCGTGTTCTCCATAAAAACTAGAGGACCAAAGCTTTCCTTACAGAATGAAAAATACATATTAATATATTTTTATTTTACAACCTTATTTGAAATTTGAGTTTTTTTTGAATATTTAACCCTTTTTCCAAAATATCGAATTCAAAATTAACACTTTTTTTTAATTTTGAACTTTAATTCGAAATTTCTAAGAAACTCCAAATTTTGAAGTAAAAAAGTTTTTACAAAAAGTCTACTGCATCAAACCTACAAAAAAATTCACAAAATTGCAATCTTAATCTCAAAATGACATTTTTCTACAAATTTGAATTTTCTGACAAAAAAAATCGTATTAGAGATTTTATCAAATTTTGGACTTTTTAGACTTGAAAAAAGTTGACAATATTTTTGACTTTTTTTCAATGTCAAAAGTTCTACTTTTTTTTAAGCTTCGAGCAATATCTATAAAAATCGAAATTTTAAAAACAAATTTGAATAACCAGATTTAAAATTGACCTTTTTAAGAATAGCACTAAAAATTCTAGAAGCTTAAATTCTGAAAAATTAATTTTAATAAATGATGAAAGATTATTGTAAAATAGTGTTTTTCTTCTCAAAATTTCCAGTTTAAACCTTCAATTGTTAGTTTTCTCTTAAATTTCCACATACATTTCATGAGCTTTTTTATGACGAATAAATTTTCTGAAATGTTGAATTCGGACTAGAAATTTTCAGGGTTTTCCTCTAATATAGACCCTTTTTAAATTAAAAGTTTTTGGACTCCAAATTTTTTTGTTATTAATTTTATTTTTTCTGGAAATTTAAATTAAAAATACAGACTTTTTTGTACATTGTCCTCAAATTATTACATTATTCCCTTTTTCTCAAAACGTCGCCTTAAAACTCATTTTTTATATAAATTTAAAGTTATTTCTCAAAATTCCTTATTTAAACTCGAAGTTTTTGACTAGGAAATTCGAAAATATTTGTTGTTATAAATGTTGGTCATAAATCTCTGAAACTTGCTATTTTTAGATTTGAAAATTATGCTCCCTTCTAAACAATTTTAAAATCGAAATTCGAGACAAATTTCGATTTAGTTTTATGAGTTTCAAGGATTTTCTAAAAATCTATACCTTTTGACAAAATACCGAATAGATATAGATAGATAGATGGATAGATAAATACAGATTAAATCCTAGCAGACGACTAATTGTTTTCATCTACATTTATTGTAAGATGCATCAAATTTAAGCTTTTAAATAAACTACTTAAGTACTTAAATATTTAAAATGTTTAATAATAATACTTATTAATTATCTTAATTTTTCAGACTACCAATTCGCCTAAGGAAAAGCCTTCCTGGCAGGTTTCCGAATCTAGCAGTCATTTAGGTTTAAATTTAACGTCTTCCCAAGAGAAACGTCTTCCAACTAGTTATTCAACGCCTGCCACAGGATTTAGTGATTTGTCAACATCTCGATTGCCAAAAGCACAAAATCCAACGATAACACTTTTGCAAAAAGCCAGAGGTACGTTTGTGACATATTTTTCCAAAATTTGCTACTTCGTACTAATGTAAAAAAATATTTTAGAGGGACAGTTACCAAAAGGAGCCTCATATATAGAGCCAGATTATAGTCAATTTAGAAAGCCGGTTCCGCAAGCACCGGGAGATTATTGTAAGTATAAATACTTCGAATGGTTTTTATTATTTTTTTGTTGTTGTTTATGACCGAGAAATTTTAAAAAGTACTTCATAATAGATTTTTATTGTAAGAGTGGTTTAATTTAGATAGCATATTCACACAAAAACATTCTTGCGTTATAAATTCTAATTTTGTGCTCAAAATTTAAAGCTTGCTATTATTTAAATGTTTAATTTTGTTTTTAAAGTATCGGCCTTAAAAACAAAATTTTAATCAAACAATTAACCCTTGATTCCATTATACGAAAATTTGACTCCGACCGGCGACTTATAAATATGATTTGTTTCCGACTCAAAGCATTTGATTCAATAAGTGGTTGATTCTATAAACCGCCTCTATGTAATTACAACCAATATCCATAGAAAGGTTTCGGCTATCCATTCCAACTTATTGCCATTAGTCAGCCACACTCAAGAGAGCTAAATCTGGTTGGGTGATTTGTAACTAACTTTTGCCTGTATCTTACGAGGAACATTTTTGCTACATGCTAAGTGAAGTAAGTATTGCTAAGACTTACAACCAAATTACGGTATAATTAAATTCA
This sequence comes from Dastarcus helophoroides, assembly GCA_028583605.1. Classification (NCBI taxonomy): domain Eukaryota; kingdom Metazoa; phylum Arthropoda; class Insecta; order Coleoptera; family Bothrideridae; genus Dastarcus; species Dastarcus helophoroides. The sequence goes on along the minus strand of CM053329.1, from coordinate 27,360,987 downwards.
CAAAGGTAATTACCAGTGTGATAACTTTCTTGTATTTTGGTAAGCAAGATGCATCAAATAGAATTCACCTCGGCATGACATGCGATGTTGATCTTAGCAACAATAAAACAGTCGAACGTGAAAATATTTAGAACCAACAGATATAAATTATTTTTGACTTTTTTTTGGCCTCTTGTTGTTAAACTGGAACTTTTCAGCAAAAACTAACATTTTAAGAATAGCTTCCAAATTTACTTTTTAAAATTTCGACTTCTTTCTTGAAACTGCAACATAATGTTCAAAATATTTCTAAAGAAGTTGATCTGGGTTCAATTATTTGAAGTCGATATTTCAGTTTTAAAACCGATATCTTAAAAAAAAGAAATAAAACACTTTAGGATAAGTTCAAGAGGAGATAAAAGTTACGATTTTAAGAAGTACAAATTGCGAAAAATACTCATTACCTAAATTTTGGAAAATCCCAAATTTACCCGAAAAAAATTTCTTAAAAACTCCGAGCGTATAATTTAGCTAATGTTAAAACCCAACATTTTGAGTTAAGATTTAAACTAGGAATTTTGAGAAAAATTTATAAATCTCGAGGAATACATTTCAGTTCAGGTTTTAACTCGAAATTTAGGAAAAGAAATCAAATTGTAAAAGAGAAGCAAAAATTTCAAGCGAAAACTTTCACAAAAGAGGACAACTTTTAAGGCTCGAAGTTTATAAAGAAAGATATTTCCGGAAATTTCGAGTGAAAGCAAACGAAATATTTTAAATTTATGTCAGATATTTTAGGAAAAAGGTAACGAGTAACACTCGAACACTCGAGTAACACTCGAAATCTAAAAATATTTACCCGAAGTTTTGAGATCAAAATGACAATTTCGAATAAAGTGAACAATTCGAAAAAAATAGTTTTTTTAAGTACAGTTCACTCGCAAAGGGCAACCCTATTATGCCTTTGGAGCACTCCGAGTAAATTGCGAAAATAAAAGCAGATGGCGAGAAATGATGGTAGATTGTAATTGTCAGGTAAAATTCGGTAACCCAATTTCACAGTTTGGAAGTTCTATAGACAAAAAAAAATGTTTCCATAGATTGAAGCCCTTACTTTGCCAAGCTGAACCTATTTTATGGTCTAAATTTTAGAATTAATTCAATAAGTTCACAAATTAAATCAGAAATGTTAACAAAAAAATTAAATTTCGAATAAACACGCGAATTTAAAAAAATGAATTGCTTTTAAATAATTCAAATCTAATTTTATAATTTTAGGTGAGATGGACATATCAAGTTAAGTCAGAATTTTGAAAATAATGTCAAAATAAGAAAACGACCAAAATTTCCGATTTTAAACTAGAATTTTGAAAATACCCTTAAATTTTTTAAATTGCAAATTTTCTGATTAAGTTAAAACTTCTTAGTTTACTTTAGTTCTTCTAAGCTTATTTTAGAAAAAAAACGAAATTATCAGAAATATGTGAAGTCTTAAAAAAATTTTGCTTTAATTTCAACAAAAAATAATAAATTAAAATTTAAATCGATTTTTTTTAGAAAAAAATAATAGTTTTGACAAAAATTTGAATACACTAAATTTATTTTAGCTTCAGTGAACCTCAGTAAAGCTAATATAAATTTAGTGTATTTCATGACGAGTCAATTAGGATCTAAAATATAAAAAAACTCTAATATAAGAATATAGAAAAATAATAATAAGTTAAAAATTTTAATTGTGAGCACAGAGCTGAAAATTTGGAAAAAAGACCAAAAAATCAATTATAAACTTTCGAAATAAAACGATAAAAATTTCGAGTTTGAACTTGAAATTTGAAAAAAGAGTCGAAAGTTTCAGATTAAATTTAAAATTTAGGATTAAATCAAATTATCTGGACATCTATGTGTCAAGTTTGATGTCGAAATTTGAGAAAGTTTATACATTTCATTTATTTTTTCATCAATTATAAACTTTCGAAATAAAACCATCAAAATTTCGAGTTTTAACTGGAAATTTTAAAAAAAGTCAAAAGTTTCAGATTAAATTTGAAATTTAAGATTATATTGTTACGTGCGTTATCGGTTCGAATTGATACACGTGATAGATTATACCCACTTTATTACTGAATTAACTCGACACACTTCAACTGAAAAGTAACTCACTAATTATTTACTAATTGCTAACTTATTGCACTTGCTTCTAACTGACTGACTCGAGGGAAAGCTGACCGCCTTTTTATAGTTTTGGCCGCCGGCTTCCAGAAATTTCGGCAGATAAGGCTTATCCAATGCCGAAACTTCTGGAACGCTTATCTGGCGTTTGTTTCGTTATCGCGGCCGCTTTCCTCTTATCAGAACCTTCTAGAAACTTTTTTTTTATTTACTTTATTCTACAATTCTATTCTAAATCCTATTTCACCTATTTACATTGCGTTACAATATCAAATTATCTGGAAATCCCTGTGTCGAATTTGATGTCGAAATTCCTGCATTTGCAGATTTAGTGTTTTAAGAAATTTTATAAATGTCAAATGAAAATTATAAGAAAAGATTTAAAATAAAAAGATAATAAGCAATCAATATTTATATCAAAATTTTGTGTGCAAAATTTTAACTTTTAAATAAAAAAATCAGGCAAGAGTCAGTCGGGCTCGCACAATTCGGGTCTCGTACCAATTCCAAAATTACTAGAGTAAATCATTTTTACTTGTGTATGAATTTGAAATTTTATCCACATTTTTTTGTGTTATGATTAAAAATTAAAAAATTGTCTATTTTCAAATACACACTTTTTCTACCATCTGACGCAATATTTATGGAACTGGTGACTGTGTTGATAATGTCTCAGGTAAAAAGCATTTATTCCCATTGAAATGTTCGATTTCAACCGCAATTACTGCATTGCCTGCAATGTAATAAACCTGTGCTAACTCCTGAAATATTCGTCTAAATGAAATAATGTGAAAAAACAGATTTAATCTGCGTTCTGTCCTTCGGCTAAATCAAGTTTTTTATTTGAAAAGAACTAATACTATGTGGGTCAAAAAGTCTTGGAATGCAAGCACCTATTTTTCAAGAATTTTATTTTTAGCAACTATTAGGATATTTAAAATACTTACATTTTTCCGATAATCTATGACCCAATATCTATTAAACCCCATAAAATCTATATTTCAACTTTAGAAATCTAGGAGATCGGGGATATGGTCATTTCTTACACATTTTCAGGTGTATATTTAGACCATTGGACCAAAAATTATAAAAAAAGAATATTGATATTTCACACGATATATTAACTAAAACTTGATTTCTTGGTGATTAAATTAAGGCCCATTTCATTATTAAATATTCGTTGGCTGACAATGTTTACGTGGCTCATCAAAAACTACGCTGTGCAAAATTTTAAATTCCTACGTTACATAGCTTTCCAGGACCTCTTTGTGACAGACGGACGGACTGGCAGACGGGCACGAGAGTGAGATTCAATGGCGTAGCGTAGATTTTTGCAGGCAACGCTAAATTTGTCGCCCCACTATTTTCACAATTAGAAATAAATCTGTGATACTCTCTCACTATTTCTGATGGATTCAAATGGTATTAAAATTTAATTCTGATTGTGTTTGCGGCGCACAGTTTTTCAAATGTTAAATTGTCAAATTACATTGCCAAAATAGCTAAGTTTGTTAATCTTTAGGTGGACGTTGTATAACTTACAATTAAATAATTTTTAATTAGCTTTAATTTAGAGAAGCTTTTTTCACTGACATTACTTGTGGAAGTACTTAGGAATTATTCCCAGCATTAAAACTGTGTTAAAAGGTAACTGTCCTTCAAGTTTCGACCTAAAGTTAAAAACTATGTCCTGACAACTACTATAGGCACTCATTTGTCCCTGATTTAGTGTTACTAGAATTTTTAAAACAAGTTATTAAAACAATATTACCCAAATTTCAACTTTTATATGGAAATTTTGTTTTTCCAAACATTTAAGTGTCTAATATTCGAGAGTTTGCTAAAATTCCAAGTTATACTTGAAAAGGAAAATAAATTTAAATTTTTTTTTTCAGTTTTCCACATCTAGAAATTCTGTCCTAAAGCTAGAATTTATTTTTGAGAATTTAGAGTTTTTCTCAAAATTCTAATTTACCTTAAATATTTAAGCAAAATTATGGCAAAATTTTAATTGGCGATTTTCTCAAAATATGGACTTTTATCTCAAAATTTCATGAAAAAAATTCGGTGTTTTTTCAATATTAAATTTGGATCTTTCAGATATTTTTGTATAAATTTCTATTTTTTTTACTAGAAATTTTTACTTTTTTTAAAAATATTTCGAATTTAAACCAGCAGTTTTTGATTTTTTTAACATTCAACTTAAAATTGGAAATCCAGACAAGCTTTCGAAGTTTTCCCCTAAATGTTAAATTTCGGATTTTAAAATTTCCTATTTTCTAGATTTTGAGTTTTAATCAGATGTTTCGACTTTTTGTCTAAACTGTGCTTAAAGTTTAAACTTGAAATTTCAAAAAAAGTCATTATTTTAAAAAATAATTTGATTTCGATTTTAAAGTCGAACTAAATATTAAAAAAGGACAATTTCAAATTTGAAAGTTTACCAAGTTTACAGTCGAAATACTGATAATTTTTGTCTTGTTATTTTTTTTTAAATCTTCACTTTTTCTTTAATATTAAGAGTAAAATATAAAATTCAAATCTGCATTAAACCTTTTAAGAAATATCGAAAAGTGGAGAAAGAATTCTCATTTTATAAATTAAAATTTAATAAATTTTTAACCTATCTGTCAAAATTCTATTCGAAGTTTAAATTCGCGAAAAGACCTTAATTTTAAGACAAAAGTTGTGAATTTTCGAATTTCAAATAATAAACTATAATTAAAATTAAAATATTTGGAGAAAATTTACAAGATCCCCAATTTTTTTGGAATTTTGATCTTAAAATCTAAATTACGACTTCTTTTTCGAAATTTTCAGTCTAAATTGTGAGAGAAAATGTTAAAATTCCATATTAAAGCCGAATTTGGAGGAAAAAGTCAAAATTTCATTAAAAACCGTAAAATTAATAAGCGTTATTTTTAATTCTTAATTTTGTATCGAAACTTCACCAAAATGATAAGCTTTATCTCTAATTTCTAATGTTGTATCAAAATTTTATTTAAGATTTTAAATTCGACATTTCGAAAAAACTTAAACTTAACTTAAAAAATACATTTAGAAAAAAAGATTAGAAACCGCTCATTAAATTAATAATTATGCGAAAAAAGTGTAAAATTGGAAAAAAATACTTAAATTGATATATTTTTTGGTATCTCTTTCGAGTTGAAAATTCTAATTTCAAAATTTTTCTCGTTTTGTCCTTTTATAGAAATCTTGACCTTTTTTATAAATTTTGGATAAGGCGTCAAAATTTTGATAAAAAAGATTAAACTGTCAGACCTGTCTAAAAAAAATTCTAAATTTACTTCGAATTCGAAAGACATGGGCATACGCAAGGGAGGGCAACAATCATTGTGAAAAATTCATAGGCAAAAAGAAAACCTTTTGGCTGAGTAATGTGTATTTTCACTCAAAAACTACAGAACTGGGGAGATCTAATTTTCAGATGAAAATCGAAATTTGGAAATAAGCCAAACCTTAAGAAAAAACATCTCGGAGAACTTCAATAAATGTCGAAATTTCGAAAAAGTGTAAATGCAAAAAAAGACGAAGTTACCAAAGTTTTTATCAAAAAAGTGGTAATTTCGAATTTAGGTAAAAAAAATTGCAACTTTTAAAAGTAATTCTCTCAGAATTTATACTTTATTTCAATATTATATTTATATACAATATACAGGGTATACTTCTTCCGGGATTGGACCGTGTCAAAGAACTACTAAAAGTGTTCGACGTTTCGCCCACCATCGTAGGGGCTTCTTCAGGAACAAAGAAAAGGAAAATAAATGAGAGAGGAATATGAGGGAATATGCAAAAATGAAAGAATTAAATGGCCAATTTCAAAACATCAGAGCACGGTAACTCAGTATGTCCACCATACCAGAAGCGAAACTCTTCTGAATTGAAAATTGGTGCAAAGGATAAGAAAGTTTAGACAGAAGAGCACGGTAACTCAGTATGTCCACCATACCAGAGGCGAACCTCTTCTGAAGAGTTTCTTCTCTGTTTCGCCTGTTCTTTGACACGGTCCAATCCCGCGAGAAGTATATCCTGTACTGACTCTGGCCGTGGAAGCCTTCGTTATCTTATACACAATATTACTGAAATTTATAAGGAATCTTTTTCTTAAAATTTCCTAAAAATATTGTTCTCAGATTTTTAGATTTCTATTAAAATTTCGATTGAATTTTAACAAAATAAACGAATTTTGTAAACAAGTCGAAATTTGAGATTATAAGGGTTGCGTTTTTTTCTTTTTAACATACGAAACCCTAAAAAGCATTAAAGAGCAACTATTTCCAATTTAAACTTTAAATTTCGAGATAATAATACCGGAAATCTATAAATTAACTATTTCTGAATAGTTTTGGTGTAGATTGAAAACTATATCTAAGTCAGTTACGAGAAAATTCGAAATTAAAAGTATATATTTTTCTAAAAAAAGCCGAAATCTTGAGAGGAGTCAAAACTTTTGTAGAAAAAGTCTAAATTTAGGGAAAATGGCTGCAATAGCGAATGCCGCCCGAGTCCCAATTTCCCTCTCCACTGAGGGCAACATTCGCAATGCTTGTCGTTATTATTTTTATTATTATTTTATAGATCATCAAGTAAGAAGCGACTACACAAGCGAATCCGATAGCGAACGACCTCGAAGAATGGTAGATAGCCATGGCAGAAAATTTGATGGAATAGGTCCTATAACCAGAGACGGAATGCCCCTTATTTTAAGATCAGTATGTACCTTTTCGTAATAAATACAATTCCAATTTGCAATTGCATCTTTTCAGTAGGGAAGACTGGGGTATTCTGGACCACGAGGAATTGTAGACTAGTTTTATATTTTTTTTTCTCCAGTAGTGGTTGAGATCTACAAATAACTGTCGTCAGCTCGCCTCATGTTAAGCTTATTTTACTTTCAGTATTCGACTTGTGTACACGTACACGATCCGTTACCTCGCTTCGATACCAAATAGAAATGTAATAGTTCGATTTTTTTTTCACTTTGAATTTCCTCTATTTTAACCACACTTCTTAAGAACCAACTCAGGTAAATATCTTCATAATATTCGCGGAACCTTAGGTCTTCGACACAAGCATAAAATTTTCCATGAAGTCTGCATTTGGTTACTCATATGCTGCCATATTGTAAAAAAGGACGTTCGAGAAATTACGGACCACTTTTATCCGAGAATTATGGATCATTCAGTTCTTTACATTTCACAAGCTAGCTTCGTGTATTTGAGGCTTATAAGTGATTATCCATGCAAATTTTCAATACAGCATTATTTTTCGGCAATTTCTAAGAGTTTTTTGGTACGATAATAATTTCGTTTCCAATTGATTTTCATTGCCATTTCTCACTCCACTTCACTTTGTTTCTTTTTCATAATAAATCTTCTGTCATTTTTAATCAAAAATAAAAGGTTTTTCTACCACATTTTTCCATTTTTTAATCGATTTACAAAGTGGTCCTCGACATTTTTTAAAATCGCAAAAATGCAATTTTTGCGCCAACTTATATAAGTTATAGAATTTAATACAATTTGACCAAACTGCTGCTACCCAAAGAGAGGTTACTAGTTCTACTGCAAATTTAGGCTTTGGGATTATCAAAAAATTATATTTTTTTTTGCCAGTTTTTAGCCAAAATAAAAAGGCGGTCCACAATACCCCAGTCTCCCCTATCTATTATCTTGCCACAAAAAAAAATTAATTAAGCTTTCACCATTTTAATTGCAGGAAGTCAGGGATACCAATCAATCCAAATGGTACAAACAAATGTATGATACAATTCACAAGCAAAAACCGTACAAAGGTAATATCCAAATTTAATGAAAGTTGTAATTATTTAAGATTATAATTTTTATTTAAATTTTCAGATGAATATGTTACAATTCGGTACAAACCTAGGAGAGGTATCTTTCATTTTTTAAAACATTGTATTGCTTTCGCTTAAACCACTTGGCTTTCGCTATTTTCTTCATTAGGCATTTTCAACTTCCTTTCATTCTTTCGTTGTTTTACCATTTATTCTATAAATAGTGAAGTGCAATAGGAGTCTAATGGGTACACAATAATAGAAATGTTGTGCTTGACCGATGTTTTATTAATTTGACCTCATCTCAACTATTTCTGATAAAACAACGATAAACTTCAGCTTTACTAACTTTTGTCATAAATTTTCCCGCCTGTTTACCCATTTAATTCATTTGCTAAATTCGTGTCTATGTTTTAAAACAGCGCTTTAACAGTTTGTTTTTTTTTTATTGAAGACATATTTTTCTTTTATTATTCACAACATTTCTTGTTTATGGCTTCTTAAAGTAGATAGAATGAAGTAAGTTAATTTAGTCTTAAAATCATAACTAGGGGTAAAGTATTTTACTACATTGTAAGGAGTATTAAATATTTTGTGTTGGTAAAGAAACTTTGTGTTTATTTTTTCTTAAAGTTTGGGGATTTCTTTAATATTCATAACTCATAAAATATTCTAACCATAAATAAAACAATAAATATTAAACATTCCAAGATATTTGAACAAATGTCAGATATTATGATTTAATGCATTAATGCTTGTATTATCAAAAATGTTGAACTGATTTATTTTTATTACTTTTATAAATGATTTCGTCATGAAAATTTCTCAACCTATTATTTTTTTCCTCCTTTTAATTCTTTAGCTCTTGCTTCGTAATTTCATCAATTTGGTGTTTGTTTTCATTCATTTAATGAAATTTTTTGTACAGCACATTACCCTTATGTATCCGGATATCTATCAGAACCTGAAAGGCGAGAATACGATAGCGATTCGACTGATTTCAAATACGCAACTTTGGATCGAAGACGAGTGCCTATGTATGAAAAAGAAAATTATAATAATAGTACTTTAACGATGCCAAGAAATCCTCCAACAAAGTAAGGGGACTTTGAAAAAATTCACAACTACTAACTTATTGTTATTGTAGGTCTTCATCGTCTTCTGATATTATTTATAATCGCCCTGTTGTAAATAAACCTACTGGTAGAATAGAAAATTATACCCCTGGGCATTCTTCCATTTCAGACAAAGAAGCTAAACAGGTAAATCATTTTTGTAAACTTATTTTTAATTAAATAATTGCGATAATTATAATTACCAAAATTATAATTATTATGGAATATAAAAATGTTATAGAGCTGGTTTGAATTCTTAATCCAAGCTTTTCATGACCTTTTACGTTTATGAAATTATTATAAAATGGACGACTTGGTTCATTTTTGATGTTTCTGAAATTTGCCAATTAAATGTTATACCCAATTATTCTTAGTGGTTTTATTAGTCCACTTCATTTTATTAAATTTCTGGTGCAATATTTTGATAACAAATGCACCAATTTTGAATGCTGCATCTAAAATGAATATGACTGCGAACTAAAAGTTTATTGCATTCTTCATTTTAAATTTTTTCAGGTCACATTTTTTTAGACTACCTTACTACCATTTACGCGTAGGGTTAGAGCTTGAAAGATTTTTGAATGAAAGCTAAATCTAATAATTTACATATTATTAAATTGTCTTGTTTTTTGAAAAATATCAGTTTCATTGGGACAACATATTCGGTATTGGGAAGTTTACTTGGTTTAGTTTATCAGTAAGGACGATAAAGTCAAGGAAAAGAAAAGCATAGATGCCATGCTTTTCACATCAACGGGTGCTGCACAATGCTTATCTGCGTCAAAGAAAAGTTTGTTAATGGTTTTCAATCTAAATGAAATCTCATTTAAGGCACATAGTTCGCCGACAGTAATCGTAGCAAAAGATTTTTCAAATGTAAGATGTCCGCTGCGTATAGCGAGACATTTACCAGACTGCCACCACTAGTCGATTTTTAGCATAGACTGTACACGTGGATACAATAATATACAGGGTGAGTCACTAAGCGGGAATCGGTCTTTGGTAGGCGTATCGTTCAAAATATCGAAAAATGTTTCGAATAAAAGTTGTTCGAAGTAAAGTTCTCCACAACTTTAAATTATTGCCAAATATGGCGGCCTTCCGGTTGCACCGGAAATGAACACAACTTTCTTATTTTAAATAGAACATCCTATGTATTTTTACATTTTTGGATTCCTTGTTAAAAATGAATATAAATTTATTAAAACAACATAGGCCCTTAGTTGAACCGTTTTCGCGTAATTTAATTTTTTTGGTTAAATTTGACGATTTCGGAGCTTGACGCCATTAACGATATTTTCCAAACGCAATGGCTCAGAGTTGTGGGGCATACGGTTTTGGATTCAGGAAGAAATGGAGTATTTGTTTACGTCTTTGCTGTTAGCAAGATTTCTTAAATTTCTTCACATCCGTCGACTCAATTCTTCAGTTGTTCAAACATGCATAACTTAATTTTTTCAAATGGAACCACCTATCTTGGATTATCTTATCGGATGCGAAATTAAATTACCTTTTTTTTGGTAGCAGGTATTGCCACCTCCGTTCAATAATTTTTGAGAAATTTAGAATTTTGTAAAAATTTTAATTAATTTCGTATTATCGCGTTAGCCCTGGATGTCGCGGTTTTGTTTCGTCTCGTTTGTCCGGCAATAACTGACACTTTATCTCATTGTTGTCGCGAGGTCTTGGTATTAGTACTGAAAGACAATGTTTTCTCAAGAAGAATTGGTCGATATGGTTTACGCCTTGGGCAGTGCTGACAGAAATTCATTTCTTGCCTCAAGAATTTATGCCCAACGCTTTGCTGATCGGAGACATCCAAATTCAGCGGCATTCGCTAAATTGAGAGAGAGGTTTGAGCGAACTGGTAGTACGAAATACGAGAAAAAGGAGCGTAGAAAACCAACGACGCATGAAGAAAACCAAGTTTTAGTAGCGGCTGCTGTTGTCCAAGATCCGCATTTAAGTACCATAATAATAAGCACGGAATTACAAATAAGTCAAACCTCGGTTTCACGAATCTTGCGTAAAAATAAGTTTCATCCGTATCGTGTCCAGCTAGTATAGGAACTCAATGAAGCTGATTTCAACAACCGAATGCAGTTTTGTGAGTGGGCGTTACGAAAACTACAAGAACAAAATGACTTTTTGGACAATGTAGTATTTACCGACGAATGTACATTTCACAAGAACGGCTTCGTGGGAAGACATAACTCCTATTACTACCGCACTGAAAATCCTCATTGGATAAGGCCCTTAGACCATCAGCATAGGTGGTCTCTGAATGTTTGGGGTGGTGTCATAGGAAGATTTGTTGTCGGACCACACTTCTTCAATGAACATTTGAATGCCAACAATTACTTGCATTTTTTGCAAAATCAATTGCCCGAAATGATAGACAATTTGCCTCTTGCTGTCGTGCGGCAAATGTGGTTCCAACATGATGGGGCACAGGCAGATTATGGAAGGGATGTAAGGGAGTTCCTCAATACACAATTCCCTAACAAGTGGATAGGAAGAGGAGGTCCAGTGGCATGGCCCGCAAGATCACCGGATTTAACTAAGCCAGACTTTTTCTTGTGGGGTCATGTTAAGCAAGTTGTTTACCAGGAACCACCAACTACCCGAGAAGACATGATGGACCGGGTTCGTGTTGCTTTCCAAAATATCAATGAAAACGTCTTGGTGGATGTGAACAATTCTTTGCTATAGAGACTGTGCATTTGCCATCGTGAAGCTGGTGGTTATGTTGAACATTTAATTTAATGTTATTATTATCATTGTTTATGTATTCTTCTTAATATTTGTTGCAACTTACTGCTACCGATTTGTTTATTGTTTATTTACTTTCTTTAATGCTTTACACTGAAATCCAATGATGATTTTCAGTATCGTGGTGTATCGTTTCCTTCCCACGAAGCGGTTCTTATGAAATGTACATTCGTCGGTAAATAGTACAATGTTCGAAACGGTCATTTTGTTCCTGCAGATTATGTAACGTCCATTCACACAACTGCATCGATTGTTAGTCAGCTTGATTGAGTTCTTGCACTAGCTAGGTGTGATACGGATGAAACTTGTTTTTACACAACAATCATGAAACCGATTTTTGGCTTATTTGTAATGTCACACTTATTCTTCTGGTTCTTAAGTGTGGATATTGGACAGCAGCAGCCACTACTGAAACTTGGTGTTCTTCATGCGCCGTTGGTTTTCTACGCTCCTTTTTCTCGTATTCTGTACTTCCAGTTAGCTACAACCTGAAGAATGCCACTAAATTTGAACATCTCTGGTCGACAAACCGTTGAGCATACCTACATGTTACAAACTCTAATAAAATTGTTTATTTTTTTTTTAATTTTAATTATTTTAGTTTATAATTAATATTTGGGCTACTGTGTTTGCCTTACTCTAACAATTGACCTAGTTTTCAAAAAATAATTTTCTTTAAAAAATGTAAAGTGTAAACCACATCAACCGATTCTTGTTCGAAAAACATTTTCTGTAATTTGCAGGACAAACGAGACGAAACAAAACCGCGACATCCAGGGCTAACGCGATAATACGAAATTAATTAAAATTTTTACAAAATTCTAAATTTCTCAAAAATTATTGGACGGAGGTGACAATACCTGGTACCAAAATAAATGTAATTTAATTTCGCATCCGATAAGGTCATCCAAGATAGGTGGTTCCATTTGAAAAAATTAAGTTATGCATGTTTGAACAACTGAAGAATTGAGTCGACGGATGTGAAGAAATTTAAGAAATCTTGCTAACAGCAAAGACGTAAACAAATACTCCATTTCTTCCTGAATCCAAAACCGTATGCCACACAACTCTGAGTCATTGCGCTTGGAAAATATCGTTAATGGCGTCAAGCTCCGAAATTGTCAAATTTAACCAAAAAAATTAAATTACGCGAAAACGGTTCAACTAAAGGCCTATGTCGTCTTAATAAATTCATATTCATTTTTAACAAGAAATCCAAAAATGTAAAAATACATAGAGTATTCTATTTAAAATAAGAAAGTTGTGTTCATTTCCGGTACAACCGGAAGGCCGCCATATTTGGCAATAACTTTAAGTTGTGGAGAACTTTATTTGGAACAACTTTTATTCGAAACATTTTTCGATATTTTGAACGATACGCCTACCAAAGACCGATTCGCGCTTAGTGACTCACCCTGTACACATCCCCAAAACGCTTTGCATAAATTTTCTGGGCCGACAACATTGCACTGCTTATTGGAAACATTTACGCGATGAGATCTAAAACCAGATCCATCTAGAAGGTAGCTGCTATGTTTCCATTGCTTCAGGACGTTTCCTCAACATGCGGAAAGGAGCATCGAAATTCTTTGAGATGTATAAATTCACACTGCGAATACGTAAAAACGGAATCGCTAGAAATCATCATATTTTGCTATTTTATTCAGAATATTACCCTACATAATATATTAGTTTTTTATCAAACTCTATAGAAAACTTTTGCCACGATAAATTAAAACCTCTTCAAAGACGTTCTTTCGCTTATACTTTAAATGTTAAAAATCGTAAGTTTGATATTGAATATCTTGGCTTCAGCACTGACATGGGTCTTTTAATTTTGAAGATGTACGAGGGCTGTCTTTTTAGTTTTGCCTATGGCCACATAGAGGGCGCAAGTAACGAAATGCCTAGTTCCAAAATTAACCTCAACATTACGTTAATACGTGTTAAAAATTTTGTCAAAATGCAGCAAGTGGTTTAGTCACGGTGAATTTTGAAAGTTAGTAAGCCGTTCAGAAACATGAAATTACCGAGCGATAATTTTTAACAACTTTCAAAGAGGTTTATCGTAACGAGAATGTCTTGTCAACAATTCGCGCTGGAATTTTGAATTCAAACGTGGACGGACAAATCTCAGCGATGATCCTAAGCCAGATCCACCAAAAGCAGCGGTCATCCAGGAAAACATTAATTGCTGTCCATGAGATAATTAATGATGATCGTCATGTGCGAGATGGAGAGTTTCTTGGGCTTTTTTAAGACCTCAATCCAAAAGATTTTACACAAAGAGTTTAGCGTGAGAAAATTAGTTTTTCGTTGAGTCCGGCATAAGTTGACCGAAGAGCAATTGGGGGCTCATGTCAATTGATGCCGAAGAACTCTAAATCGTTTCAATAGGGGCGTCTCCAAAAATGTTTACAGTATTGTCAATGGCGACTAGCCTTTTTTTAAGTTTAATCCACTCGCAAAGAGCAACCCCATTATGCCTTCAAGGCACTGCGAGTAGGATACGGAAACAAGGATAGATGGCGATGAACCGCCTTCTTAAACAAGGATAGGTTGTAATCTTTGGGGAAAATTCCATGAGTTCCGCGAGTTTCATACCTTGGAAGTTCTATAGTCTCCGTAGACAGAAGGCCTCACTGTGTCAAGCTGTCTTGTATGTCTCAAAAATCTAGCCATTGGGGGATCAATCCTATTAGTTCCTGTGAGCCTGTAGAAAAGAGATAAGTCTCCAACCATCCGCCTGTGCTTTAGTGTTTCGACAGAATTAGTCAAAATCTTGTCATAAATTAGGCGAATCGCTCTTCTTTGAATTGAATCCAAAAGAGATAAAGTGTTTTTTGGGTCTCAACTCCAAACATGAGAACAGTATTCTAGTGTTAGCCTAACTTGAGCTTTGCATAGTGTGAGTAGCTGATGAGATGTTAAGTACTTTTTAGCCTAGCTTCTGATAGGCGGACTTGGCTAAGAGAAGTTAGTGCTCACATTCACTCCTAGGATAGTCAGATTAGATCCCATTGGGAGGATTTTACCGTCCATTAGTATGTTTGTTACATTATCCCTTGATGTTTTCTTAGAGAAAATATCAATAATTATTGTTATGAATCTGGGAATAAACGTCAGTCTAGTGTTTGGGTGTTTCAAGATGAGAAGAAACCAATCAAAATCATTAGTTCCCACAGAGTGTCCAAGAAGGTGGTCGTAACCTTTGTGTCAAAATCCGGACTACGTGGCTACAACTCTTTTATAAGGTCGAAGTACAGTACACAACTGCCTGCTCGCCACAAATCATTTCCAACCTAGGAAATAACAACTCACGTCATTGAATCATTCATTAAGACAATGCGAGTGCCCCCAAGGCTCGCCAAATAATTGAGTTCCAACGAGTTTATTACATATCCAGCCACCAAGAACGCATTGCGTGGAAAACGGTTTCAATCACCCACTAAAAAGTGGAATAAGTGCTTTAACAACTGGTTTAAGTGAGTGCAAAATTGCATCGACAGTAATGGTAAATACTTTAAAAAGAAATAAATATTTGAAATGTGAAATATTGTAACGTCGAACTGGAGTACTTTCCTATTTCACCTACACTGACTCGCACCAGAATACACAAAAACAAAATCAGGCCTCAGAAGGAAATAATTTGATACCCTGTCACTGTTCATCCCAGTCCAGCGGAAATTTTCGCTCGATACAAAAGAGAAGCCCCATCGAAATCCCAAAATAAATACAATATTCCAGCTCCTCCACCGATGCCTCCTTCGCCTCCCAAAAGAAAGTCATCAAGAAATAATGCCACCTTGAGACTGATTACAACAAATCTGAAATATTGTTTTTTATCAAGATTGTATGTAAAAATAAAAATACAGCCCTCGTATAAGTAACACTGTTAATAACATGTTGCAGAAATTTTACTGATGGACTATTTTAAGAACGTTTTTTTTATTTTTGATTATAACTATCTCCATTTCTATAAGAATGTTGGTAGTTGTAATTAGATAATCCTTAGTCAATTAACCTGAATAGTAGCCTAATTTCTAAACATTATTTTCCATTTTCTTGTCATATTACACCCCTAAAAAATACTGCTACCTACACCATTCCATGTCCACTTCACCTTTAATTACAGGTAGGCAGAATGTAATAAGGGTATTGTCTGGTTATAAAATCGTGCTACAAGATGTAGTATAACCATCCATGTTTGTTTTTACTGATGTCTAATAATCAATCTGTCATTTACACGTTAACTAGTCCAGCTATGTAAACTTCCCAATACTATATACTGACATATATCAAAAATG
Organism: Dastarcus helophoroides; assembly: GCA_028583605.1. Lineage (NCBI taxonomy): Eukaryota > Metazoa > Arthropoda > Insecta > Coleoptera > Bothrideridae > Dastarcus > Dastarcus helophoroides. Next base: position 27,344,827 of record CM053329.1, on the reverse strand, counting down.
TACAAAACAAGAAATTTTTATAAAAAATCATAACAGTGTATCCCAAAGAGTAGATGTACACAACAATCTAGGGTGAATAATAAAGTATTAATCCATTTTAGTTTTTAAAAATAGTATAAGCTCTATTGATACTGATAGTACTATAGTATGAATGTCATATTCGTATATATGTTGTATTCGATTCAATCTGAAGAAAAGGAAAACAATCATGTTGTTATATTTCTAAAGAGAAATTGTGACAAAATAATATATTAACATAACAAAGTAAAAAGTTGAGGATATCTTGCACAATCCGTCCAAATTATTTTCTGAATATTAGATAATAATTTAGCACCAAACTCTTCCAGCATTATGAAAAATTTGCTTTTTACATATCTAAGCATTGCTTTTTATGTTTCCACATTGTCGTTATTTTTGTATTTTGCTTCTGCTTACTGCTTAATGTTTTGTTCTTCGTTTTAGTGGTGGGACGAAGTCATGGATATATTCGATGGGGTAGGCTATTTTAATTAGATTGATTTTAATATGCGATATATTTGAAATTCTTTGTATGGAATCAGTATATTTTATTTTAATGCTCTAAAGAATATCAAAGTATATCGCAATTTACTGTTTTGTTGTGGTTACTTAAACGTTTAATAATTTTAAATACGTACTAACAAATGGCTCTTCTTTATGTGGCAGTGGTTAGTAGACAACAGCTATGCTCTTCCCAGCTACGACTACATATATCATAAGGCAAAATCTGTAAGAAGCATGCCTTTACAAAAAAAATTATCTACTATGCACGATATACACTTCAAATATTCACGCTTTTTAAAAGTGAAACAAATGTACCACATATCATAAGTGCACAAAGGACTGGAGACCGAAAAATTGGGTACCGTTACTCTGAAACTGATCTGGGCTCTCCAACGTTAAAATCTAATATTCCTAAGGACTAAAAACAAGTGGTCCCAAAATAGATTTCAAGACTAAAAAAACTTTGTGTCGCAAAATATATTTTGACGCCAAAATAAATATCATCCACATTTCTATAGCTTTTTTTTGCATGAATGGGATCCCTATCAGTTCAATACAACTGTATCGGGGTCGCTTCTGACTCCAGACCTGAGTGCACAGTCGTGAACTATTTGAAGTTACACCTGCACATACAGCACCAAGCACATAGAGCTTTTCATTTTTTGACAAAAATTGTTATTATCGTTGCTAGCCAGACAACATAGAATTTAATAAATCATTGCACTTGTTTCTATAAAACAGTTACCATCATGTTATGTTTATTCTGATTTAGGTACTTATTTAGTATATGCCACTTCATGGTCGTAATAGTTTGTTGTTTTGTTAGATTATATCGTATACTTTCCTGAAAAACTACTCTAGGAACAGAAAAATCATCAAAAAAATAAGGAAGTAGTTGATACAAAGGCCTAAAATCCCAGTAACAACAATTATCAACAAGCGTTTCTCTTCTAATAATATTGCAACATTGACATTCAAACACCTATTATGAACCTGCTATTTTTCGTGGAATTCCATTTTTAGTACGGCCTCGATGAGCCGAAGGGTCTGCTGGTTCTGGTCCAACGAAATATCCCTCCAAACTGATTCTTTCAAAATTATCAGCTTTAGCTTCATTCTTCCGCGGATTGCTCTCCAATTCATATGATGTGATTATTCTAAAGTTAGGTGACAGTTCCACATAAGAAGCAGGTTTATTACTGCTCCATCTTTATTTTGATATAATTTTGCTTTTTCATTCAACTTAGTCGTCGCTAGCAAAAATAGTCAACAATTTGTCTGAAGAATTATTAAGTATCTAGTTCAGGTCTTCGGAAATAAATTATTACAATTTCAGCGACAGTATTTGTATATTTGTTCATTTACATCTTTCTGGATTGCTAACATACAAAGTATTAGTCCACAAATGTCCACAATGTTAGATTAAGCCGTTTTAGGCCCCTAGATTTCCTTGTTTATAAAAAATGGATTAAGTCAAAGTTGACTAGATTGGAGTGATAAAAAAAAGAAAATGGTCGTATAGGCCAAAATTAGACATAAAAGTTAAAGACATTATGACTTTATTCAGCCTCAAGTATCCAGCATTTAGTCCCGATTTAACCATCTTCTGTCTATTTCTCTCTAACTAAAAACCACTTCCGGAGACCTTCGTCAATAATAATAACTCTTCAAGATTCTTTGTTTTACTCTATCCTCCTATTTCACATTGATATGATCTTCTGCAAGCAAGTATTGGCACACCAATCTATTCCTCCTAACCCTTGTCCCAAATATTTGCAAGAATCCTTTCGAGAATCCTACAATGTCATCTGTTATTTGAAACCAAAGATAAGTCTACGTTGTTTGAAGGATACATTTAGTGTGTGGTCAAAAATTCACCGAATAAATTCCGAACATATTTCTGAATTACATTTACCATAGAAGACTAAATTAATGAAACAATTTCTTTTCTTTTACTGGTCACTCTTCTACCGAAGGATCGTCTCATTTTAATTTTTTTTAAAGGAAACTCAACATAAGTCCCATTTTCACATAATCTTCATAATCTAGAATCAGAAATTCTACTTTCTCTTATGGACAAGCTTCCGTGCTTTTCTTCCATCGGTGTCTATGTTTAAGTGATATATGTATGTACTTGAGAACATATTTAAAATATCACAGTAAGGAATCTCTTGAATGCCTAAGCATAGTTTCTCTATCGCTTAACTGTAACTTCGAAATAAAACAGGTTAGCAAAAATTGTCTTTTCATAATAAATTTATTTTTAAAGTGCACCTTATGCTGATAAAGTTAAAACAGTAAATACTTATACTAATCATTATAAAATGCAATTTGAAGTCAGGAGTGAAGGGCTCTTTCAAGCACAGTTGTGTTCCTATTTCACTTAACTTATCCTTCCACGTTTTATTTTCTCGCATGCTTACTTAAAATAAATTTGTGTTTATAGGGATCCTTTCTTATTTTTAGAAAGAAGCTAATCCTTATTTATATAAGTATGGCAATAAAGTAATTTCGGTTTTCACAAGGAGTGACGTTATATGGCATTTTAATAATTCATATATTATTTAAGATATTAGTTAAGATATATAACAGACAGCAATTAAAAATTATTTGAAAGGTCAATAATTCGTTAAGAAGCTCTATACTTGAGTTTCTTGTGCATTGAAGAAGACCTTTATAAAATCGTTGCTTTCTTGCCATATAAATCTAGCACAGTTATGCTTAGAAGTTGCTGATATTTCCAGTTTAATAACTTATTGTTTATTATTTGTAGCATCTTGAGAAAGAGCAGAGGGTACCCCCAAGAAGTTTCATAAACCAGTAAGTAACAACAGTATTGTTGCAATTATTATTTCAGTTATTATTTTCACATTTACCACCTAACCTGCCAAAGTTTAGAAAACTTAGAATTACACCTTTCCAGAGCTCTGAAGGAGTCAGGTTATGAAAGTGATTCGACTCTAGTCTTCCGCAAAAAAGAGGAAACTTCGCAACTGAGTCCTCACGAGCAAAAAGAAGCATACAAAATTATTCAAAAAGGTGGAGACGTTCCACTTCACGGTCTCAGAAAACCAGCACCAGAAAAACCTAAAGGTAAGCTGAGAACAACTATTGCTTTCGTCCGGGGCAAATAACCAATCTAATGGAGGTGGTGGTTTTCGAAATAACAAGCATTAAATACTAGCATGGCTGAATTCATTCCTAAAAGCTACGAATGGGAGCAAGCATTTGAACTATTTTGACGCACGATCCTAATAGAATGGGAAAGAGATTTTGAATCCAAAAAATTACAATTGTTATCATATAGAACACTTAACTGTCACGTAGAACAAAACCCCCTTTTTGTTTTGAGGATAAGGTGAAAACTGTTAACATAGGCATATTCTTTTTTCAACTTTCGTTATATTTATTGCATAACTATGACAACAACATTTATTGTAAGTACTTAGTATTTTTAAATAAAATCTAGTATCAAAGCACTATTTTAAAAACGTTGAGTCAATTCGAATGCAGAAAATATTTTTTTTTTAATTTAACCAGCTAATATCACTTAATTTCCAATACTACAACCTATAAACAGTTTTCCAAGTTAAACACAAATCCAAAGATGAGCACAACATGGCACGGCAGTATCTTCTTTAACCTATCACTTCTATGGAACTAAAATTCTTTCGCTATTCATTTTCTCACTTTTTCGCAGACGTCGAACTGGAGTATTTTCCTATTTCACCTACACTGACTCGCATCAGAATACACAAAAACAAAATCAAGCCTCAGAAGGAAATAATTTGCTACCCTGTCACTGTCCATCCCAGTCCAGCGGAAATTTTCGCTCGATACAAAAGAGAAGCCCCATCGAAATCCCCAAACAAATACAATATTCCAGCTCCTCCACCGATGCCTCCTTCGCCTCCCAAAAGAAAGTCATCAAGAAATAATTCCACCTTGAGACTGATCACAACAATGAAAGTTAATAAAGAGAAATCCCCCTTATGTAAAAGACACGAAATTTGTTTCACAACAACTTCGAATGTAGAAAAAAATAGAGTCAAACTTTTAAAAGACAAAATCACCTGCAAAGTGATTCCCGGTTCAAGTAAAAAAGCTGGCACCGTTAATAAAACGGTCGTACATAATCCCAAAACTAGGGTATCGTCTAGTCTCAATGCTACCAAAGACAAAGAAGGGCGCAACATCGTGGTGCAAAGCAAAACCAATATCAGTGCCAAGAAAAAAGAACCTACAAAACCATGCTGCTTACCGAACGCTAAAAAGAAATGCAAAAGCTGCTTACTCCAAATGAAAACAAAAACCAGCACAGAAACTAAAAGTAAGACAACTGGAACATTTGGAGCCGAAAAGAAAAAGTTAGGGCTGAGCTTAACAAAAATCATAAGAAAGAAACCCATTAGCAAGTCGCCTGATTTACAATCGCCTACTGAAGTTCAGAAAGCCTTGAATTCATCCAATATATTTTACCGACAGACAAATGCTGTTGTATCGCCAACACACGCTGAAAAGCAAACTGGTACCATAATTCCTATCAAAGTTGCCATGTCGGAAAAAGGGAGAGAAATATTTAAAGCATCAATAGGTGAGTGTGTCGACCACGTCCTGCCTACAAATAATTCAGTAACCATTATCAGAAATCCCAAAGAAGGCAAAAAGTCAAGTCCCCCTACACAAAAGAAAGTGAATTAGTAGAACTGTGAATAAAAATGTCGAAGAATTTGTTGTCCCCAAGGACCATAAACAAGTCAAAAGAGATTTTTGCTCGACAGACTTACTTAATGAAATGAAATACTCCGCTATCCTTAATGATATCAAGAAACATCATGAGTATGTAAAGGGTGATTTCTTCTTTCGACATCTTTTTTTGGGGGATGACCATGCATTTTATTACCCCAAACGAAATGTCTGGTTTATGGAAAAAATATTTCATAAAAAACGTAATTGCGTATCAGACCCTAATGTCAGTGCGATGAAACTATATTTGAATCACATCAAACCTGTTTCAGATTCAAAATTTATAGAAAGAGATCATCGATCCAGATCGACTAGTCCTGTACATATAAAACCCTTAGAATACAGTCAGCGGTAGAAGTAAAAGCTTACCCCCAAAATTGTACTTTTCTGAAACTAGTAGACCTGTATCTCCTGTGATTGACAGACGATTTAGATCAAGATCATCAAGTCCACAATATTCCCAAAGATCCAGCCCGCTGCCAAAGTTATACTTTACTGAAACCAGCAGACCCATTTCTCCTCCACCCAGAAGAAGTTGGATACGCCCGATTTTGACAGACGATGAATTTTCTGTGAATAAAGCAGTCGATACAGAGCATACCAGAAGTCGAAGTATGCCATCGAAATTATATTTTTCTGAAACTTCTAGACCCGTTTCTCCACTTACCCGTCGAAAAACCTGATAATGTTATGACTAGGACTTACCCTGAAAGTTACAGGAGTCGAAGCGTACCTTCGAAACTTTACTTTTCAGAAACATCAAGACCGGTCTCTCCTATTTTAGAAAGACGGCGTGCTTACCCAGTTCACAACCAACCCGAATTTCCAATAAATGATGGGGATCAACGTCTTAGTCGATCTCAAAAATTATATTTCTCTGAAACAAATAGACCTGTTTCACCAGTGTTAGAAAAAAGAACACAGCAAAAGAAAGCATTGTTTAGCGACAGTGAAGATATCAGCCGTTCAACTTCTCCTTCTAAGTATTACTTCACTGAAACTACTAGACCTGTCTCGCCCATTATAAAACGAAAACAAACCAAAAGTGGTCAACATGATGCAAAACAATTCGACAGCTCCTGTAAAGAGTCCCCCAAACTTTATTTCTCTGAAACAAGTAGACCTGTTTCACCAGTACTAAAACGAAAATCAAAGAAGCAAATATCTCTGGAAATATCTGATACTGTTTCTCGGGCACCACCTTCTAGTAAATGTTATTTTTTAGAAACCCCAAGACCTATTTCCCCCATTAAGAAAATGCAAAAATCTATTAAAGAGGATAGATTTAAAGATAAACAAATCAGAAGACCCAGAGAAGAATCACCATCAAAATATTATTTTACTGAAACCACGAGACCAGTGTCGCCTTCTGTAAGCAGAAAAAAGTCCTCTAAAAGATACGAAGGTTCTACAGAATCACATGAGAAAAGGGTAACTCAGGAGCAGTCACATGAGAGAAGGGTAACTCAAGAGCAACAAACTGTCCAATCGGCTATCCCAAAAGAAAAGTCCACTGATCAAACGGCCAGATCAAAGTACTATTTTACGGAAACAACAAGACCAGTGTCGCCAATAATCCGTAGAAGACATCAAGAGGAAATTAGTGCAGACTCTGATGAAGCATCAAAGTCTCCATCGAAGCTGTATTTTTCTGAAACGACACGCCCCGTTTCCCCAAACATGGAGCGAAAATCCAAAACATTATTTCGGTCGCCTTCCTCTAGAAAAATTCAGCATGTGAGGAGCCTCTCGGAACATCAAAAAGGAGTTAGACCCATCGATCGTATAAGAAGTTCAAGTGAATCCTCTTTAGATTCGAAACAGGAGTATTTTAAATACATCAATGAAATGACTAAATTTGCTCGAAGAAGTAGTAAATTCAGAGATCTGAATCAATTTTATTCTACACTGGAGAGATTGGGCCAACTCGAGCGTCTTGTGGATTCTAAACCCCGTCGTACTGATGAAGACCAAATAATTGATTACGAGAGATGGCAAGAAGTGAGGTGCAAGGAGAAAGCTGAACGGGAAATGTCGCGGCTTTATCGGCAGTTAAAAGAAAGCGAAAAAGAAAGCGGCTTCTTGTTTAGACCTAAAAATATTGAACAGTATAAGTGGCGCAAAGATCAGGATCGAGGGTTAAGGATAAAGGACAGTTCAGTTGACGATATCAGGGAGACTTTTGAGAAACTAAAATATGCCGACACTAAAACACCAGTGTTTTATTTTAGGGATACTTACAAACCCCTGTGGCGTGGCAGCTCCGTTGTCAATTTAGCTAACTCAATGGTGGAAAGAAGATCTCATTCGGAAGGACGTATACAATCAGTCAAGCAAAAACTTGCAAATTCCGATCGCCTATTAACCAAGGGAGTTGGAAGTAGAATTTGGAGCAGTCTGTCTATGGAACAAGTTAATGTATTAAAGGAACAACTATCAGAAATTTATACAAATGATTCAGGTAGATCTAAAAATTTAGAAAGCTGCATCGTTCATGTACCCAAGGAAAAAACTGATTACTATTCAGCATTAACAGTAAGAAGAAATTCTGATACACCAAGTAGAATT